>CM049434.1:15217475-16467475 GCA_026929855.1 Poa annua | reverse complement strand
CTTACACCCACTGTATGCGAACGACGATATGTATGACACCCGATCGTCACGGCCTGCCTCATAACGTAGAACTTTCTTGGTGGTGCACGTTGATGGGAGAACACTAATGGTATTTTGGAGGGATCATCTTATATTACCACCGCCGTGTAACTAATATATAAATATATATATACACACAATATAAGATGCACTCAAAACATCAATATGTAATGCGACGTGACATGGTCCTTGCACCGATGGTCTCCTTCGCGCCCACAGTTTATAAACAATTTAATAAACCTACCTTGACCATATCACATTGCCCCTGCAAAATAAAGTTAGACGCGTTGTACTTTATCTTTTGCATATTTTACGTGGCTTGGGGCTGTCGTAAATAGAACCGCTTCATACCTACGAACCTATGACCACAACAACGATCAAATAATTGCATATTTATTTATCCCTCTTGGGCCCTCCATTGAAAATACAAAGCCAACTAAAGAGAGAGAGACAGACACCCGCCAGCCACATATACGGTACAAGCCGTGTGTCAGTTGTGGAACCAGTCTCGCGTAAGCGTACGCGTAAAGTCGGTCCGGGCCGCTTCATCAACTCAATGCCGCCGGCAATTCAAGTGCACGCGAGAGGGTAGCAAATAAAAGAACGATGTCCCCGTGATAAACACGGGTTCTAAAAGCGTACAGCTATATCTACGCATAAATCGGCTCTGATACCACTGAAGGGGATCGCAGGCAGAAAACAAAAAATTTCTAACAACGATAACCTTAGAACAAGCAGGATCTATACTATGCAGATATAGTAATACGGAGGAGATTGGTATACATACCCTTGTAGACCGAAACGCGGGGATTACGCTCCCGCACAAGCGTTGTCGATGAAGCCGACGAAGACGACCTCTGAGCACCACTAGCGTGGCACCTCACCTCGCAGGGATTCAAACACGTACGGTGAAGACGACGACTTCCGGGCTCCGATCCAGGGACGAGCAGCGGAAGACTTGGACCGGAAGACCAGCAGCACGGCGGTGTGCGTATGGTGGAGAGAACTTCACCCTTGGCGCAACTCCAATAGAGGAATCACGTTATTCAAGGAGAAGAAGAGAGAGATTGGTTGTGTGCTTTAAAGGCCAAGGGGGCACCTCTATATATAGGTGGAGGGGGGCTGCCAGCCTTGCTGGCTGGGCGGTGTGGGACTAATCCCACACCAGCCCGCCCCAAGGGGGGTCCGCCGGCCTAGGTGGGCCCCATTCGGCCCACCTAGGGCAGCCCCCTCCCTCCATGCGCACCAAGGGGGGAATTCCCCCCCTTATGGGCCTTCTCTCCCATGGGAAGGCCCATTTAAGGTGGGCTGCCTTTAAAAATCCGAAAATCATTAAATAAAAATGTATTTAACTATTAATTACACTAATTAATATTAAACACACATTATCTAATTTATTCCGGCTCCGAAAACTATTTTGTCGCTCTCCGATCTCCATCGGATCTTTCCCGGGACGTTCCCGGCGCTCTCTTCTAATTTCTCTTCCGGTAAACTTGTCGACTCCCCTTAAGTGTGGTACCCTAGCGGTTCGAGATCTCGCCAAACATGATCGAGACACCTCTCCGATCAATGACTAATTCGTGGACCTTGGATACCCAGAATTAATCCCTGTGAGATAACGAATAACTTTGTCGTTCGAACCTGGACGTCGAGTCTTAAACCTTTTGCCATGGCGATACTTAGTGTGTCCGAGACTCGTTCATAGATATCGCCATACCTAGCTTGATCTCGTTGCCGACAACACTATCTTCTACTCGTTCATGATATTATGTCCTGGTGACAAAGTCACCTGCTTGCAAGCTCATTTGACATAATCTCACCGAGTGGGCCCTAGAGTATCTATCCTGCTATGCGGACTGGCAAATCCCGCTCTTGATCCCTCGTCTCAACATACTCCCTTCCGATACCCGAGAGGAACACCTTTATTGTCATACTATTAAGACATGACGTTTGATGCAATCAAAGTATCTTTCAGGAATAGCAATAAGAGTTGATCTCACGGTCAAAGGCGTAATGACTACGTCCTACAAATATTGGGTATGTCCATCACATCGTTCTACCAACGATATGACTCCATTGTCAACTGACACCATGTCACATGATCGGGAAACCTCGATCATCAATTGCACAATGAACTAGTCAAGTAGAGGCTACTAGGGACCTGGTTGTCTTACGTATGACACGTGTATTAATGTTTCCGCTTAATACAGTTATAGCATGACACAAAGACGTATTATGAACAAATGAGATATGATAAATAAAACACTTTATTAATTGCCTCTAGGGCATATCTCATTCAGTCTCCCACTTGCACTAGAGTACAATTTATTCTAGATTACAACTTGGTAAAAGCCTAACACCCATAGCATTTTGGTGTTTTACATGCTTGTCAAGTAGGAGAGGCTTTGTCAGAGGATCTGCCACATTCAGATCCGTATGCACTTTGCAAATCTTCACATCGCCTTCCTGTACATACTGTCGTATCACATGGAAGCGTCGGAGAATGTGTTTGGCAGTTGAGTGAGATCTTGGTTCCTTCGCGTTAGCAATAGCACCCGTGTTGTCGCAGTATAGGGTCACAGGGTCTTGCGCCTTAGGGAACACTCCAAGCTCAATGATGAACTTCCTCAGCCACACAGCTTCATTCGTGGCTTCAGAAACAGCGATGTACTCCGATTCCATTGTAGATTGGGCCACTATGGATTGCTTCCCACTCCTCCAGCCTACAGCGCCTCCGTTCAACTTAAAAACGTATCCTGTTTGTGACTTAGAGTCATTTGGGTCTGTGCAGAAACTTGCATTAACGTAACCTGTTACGCCAAGTTCTTCTTCACAGTCACCATACACAATGAACATTTCCTTTGTCTTCTTGAGATACTTAAGAATGCTCTTAACAGCTACCCAATGATCCTTTTCAGGATTACTTTGGAACTGGCTCGTCAAGCTAAGAGCCAATGCTACATCAGGTCGAGTACTTAACATGGCATACATGATCGATCCTATGGCTGAAGCATAGGGATGTTTAGCCATCTCGGCTCTATCATGTTCCGTCACCGGACACTGAGCCTTGCTCAATGTTTTATTCTTGATAACTATTGTTTGTACGCTACAATTACACACCTCTCCGATCAATGACTAATTCGTGGACCTTGCATATCTCCTTCACAATTCTCGTTAGACACTTCGTATAATATATGCATCGATGTGTGTAATTATAGCGTACAAACAATAGTTTAAATCATAAATAAAACAGAAAACAAAATAAAAAATGCTAAAACCTAAAACCCCTCGAACTTATTAGTCCCGGTTTGTTATACAAACCGGGACAAAAGGTCATCGCCGAGCAGCTCGCCTGCGCGCCCACGTGGATACCTATTTGTTCCGGTTGCAGATCGTACCGCGACTATAGGTTGGGGCCTTTAGTCCCGATTCCGCAGTCCCGGTTGGTAAACCGGGACTGAAGGCCCTTACCAACCGGGACTGTTTGCCTGTTTTCTACTAGTGCTACTTAAGGATTTTAGAGGCATACTTGACATCTTTCACTACAAAAACAGCTCTGTCTAGTGCTAACATTTTTTCCGAGTGCAATTTATTGGGCACTGAGCAACAACTATCGTAGGTCGAGTGCTGTAAAAACATGTGACAACAAACTACTAATGTCGAGTGCGGGCATGGGGCATTTGAAAAAAATTACATGCTCGTCGGAGACAAGTAAGTGATTGGTGTGTTACTGACACACTACAAGATCTAAATGTGACCACCTTTTCCCCTTGATTTAGCATTCCAAGTGTCAACATTAGCTACATGTATGAATAATGTTGTTGATCATGTTTATTTAATCTTCTCCTAATCGCCCTTCCATAAACTCTTTGTTATGGACCACCACTATGATTTTTTTAATATTATGCACAAATTCAGGAACATATATATAGTTGAACATATGTGTTCTTCATTGCTTGTCACTTTAAACAAGGTTATGTTTTATCCGTTACCACAATACATCCCTAGTTATTTTGCCACGCCAAATTTTGACCCTTGCTCGTTCAGATGACCTGCTCAAATTTTGGAGCCCACCATGCCCACTAGATTATTTTCATGCCAACATTTGTGGTTATGGTCATTTTCCTGAAATCAGGCACACCTAAATCAAATTATACTTGCTAGTTTAGCCTTTTAGCATTATATATATGTAGTACCAATACATAGATTGTTTAGAAAAGCTTAACCTATATATACATATCTGGAAACGTGAAGTGGTCCATGAATTTCAGTGGCCCATGCTAGGATAGTTAGATTCCATGAGGCCTCTACAATCTAAATGATAGGACAAAGATTGTTCTGGTAAGATTTTGTATATTCCAATGCAATCATGAACAAGGAAGAACCACTATTCAAAGCGAAGGCTGCATTGTGAACTAATGAACTATCCAGTTAATAATGGCCGTACATTATGTAATTTGATGACTAATAGCAAGGGGTGTGCAGTTCATGGTTAGTGAATTTCCCTCTGACTTAATAGAAAAAAGAAAAGATTCTTTAGTTTCATTTTAGCAGTAGACACGAACTCATCGACTTACCTTGACCTAAAGTCACACTGCTATATTTCTTAACTCCACTTTTTTGGGAGATGGATGAATGACAACACTAGCAGGGGATAAGAAGCTAGACAACACAAGGACCTTACTTCGTGGGATAACGTCGACGCCTTTTGAGAAAGTTATTAGCTAAGATTTTCCTATCCATTTTGCATCAAGAAAGATTGGTGTGACTACCCATTGCATACAACCATGGAACGGACGTATAACTGATGTGATAATTCAACCAAAGGCTGCCAAATCTGTTACTCCTATTTTGTTAGCTTGCCTAAAAAAAGAAGTTAACTACTTTAGGATGGTTGGGCTGAGTAGGGTTCACCAACAGTATTGTAGATTGGTGTAAAGACAATCTGGTGTTGTGGCGTCCAAGCCCTTTTTTTTTAAAGAAGGCAAAAACTTTGCCTTGTTCATTAATTAAGAAGAAGGTGCCCGTTTTATTAGTGGAAAAAACCGGGCAAAAACCATACAACATACCCCAACAACATACATCAACACCCACATGGAGGAGCCAACACAACCAGAGAGAGCAACATCTAAGGCAAACAAACAACTGCCACCCGACCGCCGACGAATACGTCTAACCTACAACAATCCCGAGCTGACAACACGATAATTTGAAATGGGCTCAACCGCCAAGCAAAAGCGAAGATTTCCTTGCACTCCGAAGCTTCTTTCTTGTTTTTCTTAGAGACTTTTCCACCTTCATGAAAACACCATCTGAAGCCGTCCCCGCTAAGACGCATGCAATTAATATCCTTACCATATCCAGTACAAGCTGCCTCTAGATCGACAAGCAAGTCACAAACCTCTTTACCAAACAGTGCCTCAGAGTTAGGCTCCAACACACTCTCTCAACCTGCTCACTCAAAGATGAGAAAGTGACAGCCAAATCTCCACTAACAGCAGAGGCGGACGACTGGTATGACTCAAACGGAGGTGGTGATGGTGTTGTGTCCACCATCAAGGACACCAATGAGCCTACCTCCATTGGAAGCACCAAAGAGGATTCCCCACAAGGCTCTTGCAGATCAGGCATAATCTGTAAAACCGGATCCACGACCTCGGTGATAACCACACTCCCAAGAACAGATGACGTCACCTGTGGAGCACGGGGAGAAAATCTACAAAGAATCATTCAACACCCTCATCATCAGAGCCAATCTTGATCTCAGGCGATGCAACCGACACAATCCGAAGCTTGGCGAGAGCGTCATGGAGCTCAGAGCGAAGCATCTCAACCTTCTGAAGAAACTCCATCCGCAAGAGAGAAAACTGGGACTCCAAACTAGAGACCGAAAAGGCGCTAGCATTGGAGTCTTTGCAACACCCAGCAGGGGATCTTGGCGACACCGACAGACGCAACGACGAGTGACCTAGGACCTCAGCCCGTGAATGCATGACAAGGCTGAACGGACGGAGAGCAACTTCACTTGTAAGGAGCATGAGTGTCCGAGGAGCAAGCACGGGCAGGTGGAGAGCGATCGCGAGCATCCGCAGAGAGAGCACGACAGAACCTCTCCCGATGATTATCGTGCGAGTCAAAAGTGCGCACGTACGGGTCAAAGAATCGGGCACTAATTTTCTTTGGTCTATAAATGTTCTTTGGCCAGATTGTAGGACAATAATATGAGAAGGAGAAAAAACAAGTGCATGCGCACGTACGAGCACCAGCCACACACTTGTTAATTGAGAGGTGGCGTCTATTGTCCCCTATCTACTTGATCGTGCTTCATGTGTAGTACTTCCTCTGTCCAACAAAAGATGTCACACTTTATATCAAATTTTGATATATCTATACACTAAGTCATGTCTAGATACATCCAATTTTTTATCAAGTTGAGACATCCTTTATTGAACGGAGGGAGTATGTATGATGAACCAGGAGACAATTGATCGAAGATGCTGCTCCGCGGCACCATGGTGTACGACAGCAAGGCGTCGACGGTGGGCATATGCCCTCCTTTGCTCGTCGCGGGTCACAGAACATGGTCAGCAGCGAGACGTCGTCGAGTACACCACGGTGTACAAGTTCTTCGACTTCGGCCCCTACATCTACGCCTTCACCACCACTGGAGACAGCTCCGGCTTCTTTCCCTCGGCGGAGAGGCTTGGACCGGCGCCCGGCCCAGCCTACGGAGATTGGCGATGGGAGCTTCTCCCTCCGCCGCCGTTCGAGCGGTCCCGCTACATCTCCTCTAGTGCGATGCACCCCGACGGCTCCGTCTTCTTCCTCTCCTTGTCGGACAGGGGCACCTTTTCGTTCGACACGGGCAGCCTCACGTGGACGCGGCTCGGCGACTGGCTCCTGCCTTTCTACGACAAGGCCTACTTCGTGCGCGAGCTCTATGCCTGGGTGGGACTGTCGCGCCACCAGCTAGGGTACATCGCCGTGTGCGCCAGGCCATCTCACCGGGTGGCCGCCCTACAGCAGCTCCTCCGGCCTGCACCACAGTTAGGGAGAGGGTCTACAACAACCTCTCGGAGAGGTACCGAACTGCCAGCCTCACTTACATGGGCAACGCCGAGTTCTGCCTCCTCGAGACTCTGACGCGCGAGGGCTACAAAACTTACACCAACGACGATCCAAAGATGCTGCTTCGCCTGGCAACCTTCCGCGTCGTCGAGTGCCGCTGCAACCGTGAGCTTCGGGCGGTGAACATGCGCACCAGGGTTTACCAGTGGCCTCACCGGGAGAAAGGACGTGCTTCACCTACCGCTTTCTGTATTAATTAGCCAAGATATGATTAGAGTAGAACCTATAGTATTACTAGTATATATTAGCCAAGTGCGACTCGTTACTTGTCACGTTAGTGGTGCATAATATAGCCCTGAATGAATAGTGAACTGTCGCTACGAAAGTCGATGTGTGGTGCTCGGTTTGGGAATTTGGGATCTCTCCTGCTCATGGCTGGAATCAATCAGCCAAGTGATCCTGGTTGATCTCTGTGGGGATTCGATTTACGCATGTGCTTCTTGATAGATATATTTTGGGGACAAGCAAACAATTGACTGGAGCAAAAAAAAAAAAAAAGAACAAGAGAACCTTGTCTTGTACAACAGCTACATCATGAGCAACCATATATATATCAGAAGCAGCGTTCTCCTATAGTGCCTCGACTGCGGACTTTTTTCAAAAAAACAAAAACAAGACAGGACTTTTTTCAAAACAAACAAGAGAACAAATACAGATGTTTCCGTTTGCACCAGAAAATCGTGATCCACATTATCATGCACGTCCGCACTCGTGCGCGGCTTAAACCTCACACAGGAGATGTTGTATTAGCCTTCACAATGTTACGATCCACAACTCCTACTTGGATCAAACATTATGAAATACTAGCAGTATAGAAACATTACGAGCTACTGGTCTCTTCAAAGAAAGACATATGTCGCAGCTGGCTCGCTCATATAGAAAGAGTTCAGGGCGTCCGATGAACCCGGAGAGCGGACATTGTAATCCTCGTGATTCATTTGCAATTCCTAATGTCTTCCATACCCATACTATCAAAATAAAACCGCTCATGTGGATACACAACAAACAATGAACGAAAAGTACTACTACATAATTTCCACGTGAAGAAGTAAAATGAGAAACACATGGTTATCTTTTGCCTAGCTAGGGAAGCCTTGGTTCTTATATGGACTTGGGTGATCTCATTGACATGAATTCATGGTCCTCCGGTAGGCCAATTTATAAAAACCTCTTTATTATGAGATTTGGTCCACTGGTAGATCAGAGAGTAAGAGATTTCCTGAGTTTTCTTCATTTTGTAAAGAAGAATTTTGCATTCCCACCAGAAATTGATATCCATGTGACCAAGCCACCGTGCTAGCTCCCTGCGACCATGTTTTAGTGACTTAAAAAATCAAAATCCGCATGAGTTTCCTAACGAATGCAATGACCCATTTCATGTGAGAATATCATTACTAAAGTCTAAAAACTCAATAAAACACTACAAATCCATCTGAGGGTAAACGTAAGTCGTTTAAGGATTTGGATCAACTATAAATTATTAAGATCCGTTGCCGATGTTGTTAAATAAATTAATATCAATAAATCCGGTATTTACATAAATTGGTGGTCAGAGTTTCAGTTTAGAGGTTGTGTCTAAATTTGAATATACTATTGAAATTTGATAACAACAGTCCGATAATTCAAAATGCGACTACTCTAGCAGATGCCCTTTGATTTGATAAATGCATGCCGGCAGTCGAATTTGTTTTGCCGAGGCAAAGTCGCTTCTTCAATTAACCGACACTATGTTCCTTGTGCTCATATATCATTTTTTTTTGGACAAAAATGTGTGTCTCGGTCTAGCTGAAATGTTACATGCACGATTCGGACACTCTGTTCCACATGATCATTAGTGTGACATACTTTAAACACAACTAGGTGAATGCCCGTGCGTTGCTACGGGTTAAATATTTTCATGCCTTTAAAAATTATGGTACTCAAAATCAGTTTTTAGTTAAATTTCATAACATTGTTGTCGGTACCGGTGCAAAACTGCTAATTGCATTGCATATGCCTATGGACACTTTATTTATCGAATCCGTTGAAAAAATAGTCACCTCCTTTCCATGCATTATCACACTGATTGTAAATAATGAACACCATGTACACAAACACAAAACACACATAATAAAAGATGATCAACACCATGTACTATTGTTCAATTGGATAGTAAGCATTCAATTGCATTGCATCTCGTCTTGTTCTTCGTCATTTAGAGGCGTTTTGATCGTCTGACCCTCCATCTCTTCTTAATCGAATGCTTAGCGTTCGTCTGAAGTTCTCGAGGTTTTGATGTTCTTATACCCCTAATGCTCTTTCCCTGATAGCAATGGGAGCTTTCCGGTAACAGGATCCTTGCCCCCATGATCCATTGATAAGCTGTCTCCTAATAATTATCAGAATAAAAAACAGTTTCAGACCACCTAAGATACATGTCGTGGGATTGTCACGGCAGATGTTTCCGGGTGGAAACTTGAGTATGGGGACATGGCGACTTCTGACATCGGGAGCTTGTCTAGCACGGCGTGGGGAAACAAGGGTTTACCCAGGTTCGGCCCCTCGTCTTGAGGTAAAGACCTACTTCCTGCTGCTGCTTTATTGATATGGGTTTCGAGGGCTCGGCGCCTTAGCTTCCGGGTCTCGAGATTACAATGGTGGTACTTGCGATCTGGTACTTGTTTCAATAAATAAAATCCAGATGTTAATCTGAAGCAGTTCTACAGTGACACAAACTTGGCTGGCCCTGCAACAGAAAAATAAGGCAGCAAATGAACAAGTATCAAATGAACACGCAGTACGACCAACATACTAAGTAATTAATCATCTGAACAAGAGTGACTGTAAGATCTGTTTCCTTTTTTTCCTTTTTAAGAAAGCAGAGCGCTACTGTATTACTGTATTTTGAATCTGTACAGTAATATACCAGATAAGATTAGTTTGACAAAAGCTAAATTCATTAGATTGAATAAGGAGATCATATTTTGATTCATCTAGGACATCAAAGAACTCATCAGTTGCATCTTTAACTTGAACAAGTATATTGTTAACAACTGGCTGACTTCCTTGACTAACACGTTATATCACGTATCCTCTACCTATTATACAAAACCAGATCTTACTTTGTCATAAACTAAAGATAACAATCAGTTTTATCCTCAAGACATAACTGAACAATCAAACATACATTATTTTTGAGTTTTGAATACATGCACATGTGCCCTTTTTCAAGACTGCTAGACAGAAATGTAAAACAGAGTGGTACATGATAGCTGAAAAAGAACATTGATTGATGAAAATAGAGGTGAGTAACTCCCTAACATCACACATTAGTATGGTTTGATGCAGAACATTGATGTTCAAGAGAGAACATGAGATATTGGCCAAATACATTGCTAAAACCAAGACTAAAATAGGAAAACATCAAACATGCTACCAGAAGCAGGCCTTGAGTTTATGTTATTTACATAGACTACAGAGCATATCTTTTGTGGCCGATTACAGATGTCATATGTTTATTATCATTGTCCAATTCAGAAAACAAATATATTAGGAATTGAAATGTTGGTCAACAATGACACCAATTCACACCTTCAGCTTGATAGTAAAGATGTCGTAGCATCAACAAAAACATCGATAGGCTAGAAAATAATAATCTAAAAGTAAATATACGGTAAGGAACTTGTCTAAACGTCCGAAATGAGGAATATATGACTAATCTAGTTTCATTATTGTAGCAGTAAGCTTCTGAAAACAGTAGTGAGAAGAGAAAATAGAAGAACAAAATAAATTTACATCAATATCATGTGTGTACAGTACTTGTCATTACTCATCACCACCTAGCAATTCAGGCAACTCGGGAATCGGGATATACTCAAATATGAACATAATGACATGGATTTAAAATACACCGATGAGTAACTACAAATATGCAAAGCAAAAAAAATAGCACTTAAAACATTTGCTGAACCAAAGAGCACATCCGGTGCAATGTACTTGGTTAAGAAATAACTAACATGCAAGTGAAAAATGTGCAGCTATCAGAACATAGAGAGTACAAGCATTCTACTGAAGATTTCTCTGATGTTTCCTGATCTACACGTGTTGGCGAACCATGTAATGATCACTCCAGCTTAAATCCTATAAAGTCATACATCGAGAACAAAAATTCAGCCGTGCAGAAGAAAGGTACTCAATATGATCATACTCAAATGCATAACTACCTTGGGATCCTTCAATCTCAGAGAATCCTTCATTTCCTTCTTGTCAATTGACTTCTCATGGGTTATTTTTTTTTGTAACCCACTTGGTTTGCATTTTTCTCAGCATCTAAAGCAAGTTCAGCAAGAAAGGAATCTCTTGTAACATCAGAACGGCATCTCCTGCACGATGTTCTTAGTCAGGTAATAGAGAAAACGTGGCACCAATTTTATTTTGTTTCCACAATTCAAATAGCACAAGTATATACAAAATGTCAGCACAACAAGATGAGCATTTTAATCACTTCAATTTGCTGAACTGTACAAGTTGCAGCAGCACAAAAAGCTAACAGATTGGTACATTTTAATCACTTCACGTGTGTTCAGCCGTTCAGCTCATCCTCATGTACATTCTGGTTCAGCTCTTCCGCAGATTCTGATGTCATCTACAAAAAAGCGACAAAAGGTCTCTTATGCACTCTCCATTCATCACAATAAACAGTTTTAAAAGTAACCAGCAGAAATTAAAAATAGACAAAGAGAGATGCAAGTAAAGTACCCAGCAGAAATATTAGTGCTCTCTACACAAAACATTGCTTTGAGCGACCTGATTCAGCTCTAGCAGAGCTCAACACATGACAATTGAGCTTGCAATATGGAGATCTACAATTCCTAAACATCCCAACATTTACATAGATACATGGAAGCTAAAATCGTCTCTCACATAGGAGCTCAAAAATTGGAGGTGGCAGGGGAAGTTTCCATCTAGCGCAAGACAGTGCTGCATTTGATTCAGTCTAGCAGAGCAGAATATTTGAGATTTGGAGAAGGCAGGGGGAGGTTCAGTCTAGCAATGGAGTACATGACAATGCTGCTTTCTGCTCAGTCTAGCAATGGAGTACAGGACAATGCTGCTTTCTGCTCAGTCAAGCAGAGAAGTACACTGGAGGAGACGGGGAATGTTCTTACCATTACCGTGTCGCCGGTTCCCAGTGGCATGGCGTCGGTCGTCGAGGGTCTGCAGGATGGGTGGCGGGGATGCGCAGGCGACGATGCTGTGTCGGCGTCCGGGGATGGAGATGCGGCGGGGTCGGCCGTGAGGTGGCGGCAGCTTGGGGCGGAGATGCGCAGGCGACGATGTTGGAACTCCTCGATCTTGAACTCGAGTCAACCTCTTGCTGATCCTCCGTCATGGCTTTCGAGAGCTCTGTTCTTGGGAGTCGAGGTCCGACGACCTCAAGGCTGGGAGTCGTCCAGCTAGGTCTGACCACCGGTGACCCCTGTTCTTGCGCCGCCACAACGCTCGCGCAGAGGGAGAGAATGTTACGAGCGAGGGTTTCGAGAGCTTTTTTTTTGCCGAGGGAAAGGTGCGGGCTGGTGGATTTTCCCTGGGCTTGGCCCATATTTTTGCGAGTTCGCCAGATGGAGCGATCGAGGCCTACCGGCAGACCACGCTCGGCTGAACGTTTCCTGGAGGAGGGGTACGAAGTATCAACTCCCATTTCTTTACTATTATATGGGAGTTGGTACTTCGTACCCCTCTGGAACGCGTCCCGCTCGGTCTGCCGGTTCACTCTCAGCGATCGCTCCTATGGGCCGGCCCACGACTAGGTTGGTACACAGCCGCTGCATCCAGACCCGCCGGCCGTCCACCCGCACGGCCCCGACGAAATCCACTCGATTATCTTCTTCCTCTCTATCGTGTTGTGAGAGAGGGCCCGAGTGCCTAGGAATCTCTCTCGTATCTGCCCTCGTATCCTGGTCGATCCCAGCGCATCCGCCCCATATTCCGCCACGGATCCGGCTGCCGACCTGCGGTTTGGGCGAGCAGCCATAGTCTACCACGAAATACCACGAATTCGGCGGCTGACCGGGGGTCTGGGCGAGCGATCCCATGTCTCCACACTGTTCCACTCGAGCCGTCTTCACCTGCGGATGCAGGGCTCTGCGTGACGGCGCCCGAGGCCACTGCATGTCGGCGCTCGAGGAACTTTGCTGGCCGGCGAGCAGACTTGACGCCAGGTGCTCGACGTCGCCCTCATCAACAAGCCGTCCGTCCAAGGAGCATGCCGCTCGACGAGTACATGTTCGGGTGGATTCGTTCAATGGCAAGACTACATCCTAAGAAATTAAGAATCAGCGATTCGGCACCTACGCTCGCCTTCTTGCTGGTGTCCGCGTCCAAGAGCCGCCCAGGATTTCTGTTCTGTTGCAAGAATACCGTAACAGAGGTTTGCATCGCATTCCGTTCCTATGACTTGATCCAGCTAGCTGTAGATTTGTTTCTGGATTAGAGTACTCCGTGAATTACGAGCAGCTCAATTAAAGGTCATATAAATATAGCAGGGCGCTTCAATTTCTAGATAATGGTACGCTATACAGTTCCTAGGATTTGATCTAACTAGCTGAGGTTTCGTTTGGCGATTAGACTACTATGTGAATTATGAGCTTCATGCCTCTTACCTGAGGGCCTGTTTGGATTGCTGGTTCGTTTTACGGAGCCAAAATGCTTTACCCCCGTATATAGGATTTTTATGAGGGCCTTAGCTGACCCGTAAAAACTACCCGTCATATTGTCAAGCGAGGCCTTAGTGTCTAATTCCGTGTGGAGTTTTACGGAGTTAATTTTTATGTTTCCATTTCTCTACAGGTTTACTTGTCCTCCGGCTAACCAAATGATGTTCAGGTGAAATGAGTAAGGGTCTAAGGTACTTATTGACACAATCCTTCGTTCTTTGATGAAATATTATCTACCGTGTAACTTGTTCTTGGACCAACCAAATGTGGTTCAAATGAAATGAGCATGGATCTAAGATACTACTGACATAGAGTACAGTTCATTCAAACACTTAATTGCATGACATTTAAATATACTAGCAGAGCTTGATGATTAAAATACAGTACTGTTCAAGCAGAATCGCAGATCATGCTATGAATACCTTTAAGAATAAAATGCCAACATGGAGTGCAGCTATGGATTTGATTTCTCAAGACCACTCATTGTTTTCTACATCAAATTGCTGCTTCGCTTCCTCCCCAGCCTTCATCACTTGACTATGACTTGCTCCTCCTCCCCTCCCTCACTACCTTTCAGCGCTCGACTTCGACCCGCTCCGCGCTCCGCGACCGCGAACTCAACCGCAACCCATGGACAGCAGCCGATCTAGAGTCGACAGAGCTGCGGTGTTCTTCGCCGCCCTCTACGACCTGCATATATAAGAAGACTGATTTTCTGACTAAACGTAGTCGTTTATTTTGTGTTGTCTATAAAAATAATCTTCATGCTGAGTTCTCTGCGGTTTACATGAATGATTTGGGTAATTATCACCACATCGACCAAATAATGCAGGAAAAAATGGCATATGACTTCTCATCTTTGTGCCAACTACTAGCTTAGTGCGTGGAAATTATTTAGGCTTTGTGCATGCTCCTATGTGAAGACCAAGTTTTGTGCTCGCTTAATGAAATTGGATGTTTTAATTGATTAGGTCATCAATCAATGGAGAAATTAAGTTTAGTTGTGTACAAGTTGTCAGGACAATTTTTTATTGGTACAAAGAACTTGGATTAAATAATTGTTGAATCAATGCATCATGTCATTAGATTTCTCATTATTTTATTTTTTAATATTCTGTTCATATCTTTGTTGTTCATTGGCAAGGAACTAAGAGGAGCTGACCAAGAAGAAGATGAGGAAGAAGAGATGCTAGAGATTGTAATGTTTATTTCATCTTTGAGCTTTGGAAATGAATTTTCTGTCCCTTCGGTTCCTACTTTGTTGTTAAATCGCAGGCCTGGTGACTTGACTTTGCTAGGCGACTCAAAAAACATGATCATCGCTATTTTTGGTTGACATTGTGCTGTCAATATTTTACAGTAACTAAATTGGCAGAGATAGATCACCGCATAGCTCTGTTAGTGTAAGTAAGGTTGTGATGAACATTCATTCTAAAATTGATTCATGATGTTTTCTAGCAGCACCATGTAGCAAAGTTATATCTCCAAATTTTGTCCAATAGATTGGTGTCATTCCAGCATTATAATCTGGGAGACATGTACATGAACAATACTCAGGCAAACTTAGATTATGATTATCTTCCACATGTTCATCTTTGAGTCTCCCAATCTCCATCTTCAGAATGTGCTGGGCTCAAATTTAGATCAGGTAGTAATTTGTGTTGCTCCTTGCATGTAGATCATGAGGATAAGCACGGTGAGCTGCGGAGCTGCTGCTGGTGATCACGAGGACAAACACGGCAAGCTGTATAGTTGCTGCTTGTGATCACGAGGACGAGCACGGCCAGCTGCGGAGCTGCTGCTGGTGATCCATGTGCTGCTGGGCGGGAAGAGCTACGGGGGCAGATGAGCTGCTGCTGCAGCGGTGTTACCTTTCCACGAGCGCAGGAGCGCCGGAACTGGCGGCCGGCCAAGCGGAGGATCTCCAGGGAGGACCAACGGCGGCGGTGGCCAGCAGCAGCGTATAGGGCGGGAGAGCAGTAGAGCGGAGAGCAGTGTCAGCATGGGGAGGACAAGCGTACAAGGGCGGGAGAGGAGCATGAAAGGAGCATCAGACTGGGGAGGAGCAGAGCAGCGAGGGGAGGAGCGGCGCGAGGATGGAGACTAGCTATCTGATCCGATCAAATCCTGTTTTCCAAATCGCAGGAGAGGCCTGTGAAGATTACAATCGATTGGGCTTTTTTGTAAATTATTATTGAGTGAGCTGCGTTAATCTTTTCGGGTCGGAGGTAGTACTTCATTCGAGTGGAATCCAATGCATCATGTGACTTTTTTGGACACTGGAAACTAATACATATTAGATAACCCATATACATTTTCTTAACACATTTATAAAATAAGACAACAATCAATATATTTATAATCCGTAATATATTTATAATCCGTAGCAACGCACGGGCATTCAACTAGTAATAATAAAGACTACAGTCTCTACAAGTATGACAATATAATACGAGGTGAAAGAAAAATTACGTGAATGCATATCGAGCGACCGGTTCATACAAGTCGGGCTAAAACCGTGCAATTTTTTGTGCTCTCGCATCTACACTAATACCTCAAAGTCGCTAGTGTTGTTCTCACGAACCATCGAGTGATGCATGTGTGGAGAAAGAGAAATCATAAATCTGATGTTGATTATTATCCAGGACATCTTATGCTTACTAGATTCCCCACGTACGAGAGAGAGGAAGATGGTATCGTATCGACCTGGTTCTGAGCCGGACCGGGTAAACGGACGATACGTGAATAGTGTCCTCGTGACTTAGTGTTGGGCCAAAAGCGTCAGTAAGTGTCACTGGATAGGTCCCCGATGGAACGTTAGGATCAACTTGCCCAAACGCATCACGATCAAAGCAAGTAATACAACATGATTGCCATCGTTAGGGCGTACGTCAAATCTATGTCAATGTACACCATAACACAGCAAAGCAAGGTGTCCATCTAGGAGTCTATTTATATAGCTGCCACACTAGCTCAAAAAATGGAGTTTCCATATACTAGATGCGAATCTGCTTTGCGTACGACACTTCGGTGTCCGATTTCCGTCCGTCGACGCTCCATCCGTGGTCTGTAGGTTGCCTGTGTGATTGATCGTACGTAGGGTCCGTCGGTTCCGTCATACATATATCGTTCTATATGTAGATGAGATGATACATAACTATCAAGCATGCCCCTGAATAATTGGTGTGGTACTACAGAAAATTCTCGTGATGACTAATGAGAAAATCAAGCTGATTTGGTGCGTAGTGTTCGGCCTAATTAAGGATTTGAGAGGCATGCACTGTCGTGGGCGATAATTAGAGATGGTTGGTGTGCTGCAGCTCCCAACAAAAAGCTCTGAACTTGATCACGTTTTGTCGCCTGCTTGGCTTTCTAGCATGTCAAGTTGTCACATCTCCTACGTGTGCGAGTAATTTTGTTGAGGCCTTTCACGTCGCCTTTCCTAACACCTCTTTGCCTTAACCCTTTTTCTTATTATTATAAACAAAGCTAGGAATCTGATTAAATATATTTTTTCATGTCAAGATTAGCCAGTATCATGCGAAAGTAAAAGCTTGACAAAAACTTACACTAGCAAAAGTTTGGTGTTTCGTGTAGTGTTAGCTCGTCAAATCGCTATCCCTATACCACAATACAGAACACAAAGGTGTGTATGTAGGAGCCTACATTCATATCGACCTCACTGGCTCAAAAGTAGAGAGTCCAAGCTAGAGGAGATGATAAATAGTTAAATAGCCACCGAGAAAATTCCATTAATTAATTGTTACGCTCGTATTAAAATTTTCTTGTTTTGACTAATATGAAATTGTGCTACTCTGGTATGTGCTGTTCAACCTAGCTAATTAAGGATTTAGAGGCGTACATGACATCTTTCGCGAGAGATAAGTAAATGGCCGGCGTGTTACAGACTTACACTCACAATAAAAGTTCTAAATGTGACCACCTTGTTCCCTTGCTTGGCTTTCTAGCATGTGAAGGCATATTTTCCTAATTTTCTCTTTCCATCAACCTTTTGCTATGGAGTACCACTATAAAAAATCTTTTTGTTATGGACATAAACATATGTGCTTCAGTGCTTTTCACTTTTAAACATGGTTATGTTTGATTCATTACCACAATTACCTTACCAGTTTGCCTTTTGCCATGGCCAAAACTGGGCCCTTGTTTGAATGGCTTGAATTTTTTTTGGACATCACCATGCCACATTACCCACTAGTTTATTTTCTTGCCAATATTATCGGCTAGGGTAATTTGCCTAAAATTAGACACAGCCTAAGATCTAATTGTACTTCTTGGTCTAGCCTTTTCTATACGGACTACCAATTCATATATGTAATCGTAAAGTGGTCCCCAAATTTCAATGGATCATGCAAGGATAGCTAGACTCCATGATGGCTCTACAATATGCATGATATGACCTATATTGTTCTGTTAAGATTTTGTATATTCCGATGCAATCATACACCAGGAAGAGCGACTCTTCGAAGCAAAGGTCGCATTGTGTACTATGCAATTAATAATGGCCATCCATCATGTAATTTGATGACCAAGAGCAAGAGGTGTGCAGTTCATGGTTAGTGAAATTTCCTCTTACTTAATAGCAAAAAGAAAAGATTATTTATTACCATTTAAGCAGTAGACAAGAACTCGTCCATTGCTCTACCTTGTTCTAAGAAGTCACATTCCTGTTGTGTAACACCATTTTTTTGGGAGATGGCTGAATGACAACACTGGAAGGGGATAAGAAAGCTAGACACAAGAAGGGCCTTACTTTTTTGGGGAAAATGTCTAAGCCTTTTGAGAAAGTTATGGATTAAGAATTTCCTATCCATTTTGCATCAAGATATGATTGGTGACTACTCATCCATGCAACTATATATGGAGCGTACATATAACTGATGTGATCAATAAGTCACTAAAGGCTGCCAAAATTGCTACTCCTATTTTATTAGATTGCCTAAAAAAGAAGCTAACTACTTTGGGAGATGGATGGTGAGTAGGGTTCACCAACAGTATTGTAGATTGGTGTGGCATCCAAGCCCATGATTATTGTACTTGAGTCAAAAGTGTGCACGTACGGGTCAAAGAATCGGACACTAGCTTGCTTTGGTTTTAAATTTTTCTTTGGCCAAATTGTAAGGCAATAATATGAAAATGAGAAACAAACAAGTGCATGCGCACGTGCGAGCGCCAGCCGCACTCGTTAATTGAGCGGTGGTGTCTGTTGTCCGCTATCTACTTGATCGTGCTTCATGTGTATGATGAATGATGAACCAGGAGACAATTGATCGAAGAGATAATGAACCACCATAGGAAAGAATAGTTTTGACCTGATTACACGGAGCAACCATGGATAATAAACTAGGTCGAGGGACAAATCCAATGAGTGTTGTCTCTTGTGTTAGACTGTTAGCTCGTGCTCAGGATATTACAAGAATACTCACGGGACCCCAGTTCCGGATCGACTTGGGAGTTATAACGAAAATAAGCAGAGCTCCTGCTGTTCCCGGTCAAAACCGGCCGTGTGTCGGCGCCCAGTCATGCAGATGCATTTGGCCCTATTCATGTGATCTACCGCACACGGAAAGTTGCAGTCTCGATCGTACCTGCTGTTGCTGTGTTATGTTAGCCGTTGCATCGTCCTGTGCGACCACCGTCCACACCAATGGCAGTAGTACCATCGAGCGCCTTCCTGGTGCCGATGTAGATCGATGGCTAGCATTGGGGCCGCACGGTGCTGCTCAACAAGCGTCCGTTGCTTGAGCAATGTAGGTTAAGCTTTACTAGACACTGCTACATAGCTCGAAAAACTGTGTGAAATCATAGTAGTATATGCTAGCATGGTCAAGTTCGTGCATTCTTCAAACTGAGTTCAAGCTGGGCTCAAGCTCAAATATACAGCTCGTCCAACCAAAGCTCTTTTTTTTACAACGGATGAAAAAAATAAACTACAAAACAAAGCGGGGGGAGGAGAGACCCTGAATTGTGCTGGATTTTGCACACGTGTGGTAAAGAGGTAGAGTGGCCCTTCCACTGACGCACTTGTGTGAACAGGGGAAGTAGCTACCAGCCTACAGCTTAGCAGGCGTCATAAGTAGGCGAAGGGGACAGACCAGCCACACATATCATCGCAGTTCCGGCCTCAGTACAACGGCCAACAGGACATGCCCAGAGCCCCCTGATCTCCAGCTCAGGCATAGCCCAGAGTGGAGCAATTCGCGCGGACACTGCAAAGGACGGTCGATCAGTTGAACGAAAACAGTTAGATACGCTCCGCTGCAATACAGCCCATCATGAACGCTGCACAGTAGGCCTACATGGAGTGGAACAGAGCCCGTCTAGGGCTACCTTACCTTGGGATGGCGGGCAGTCCTGATGAAACCATGTTCACGGTGTCCACAGGAGCCACCGCTCAGTTAAGTGTTTCGCTGTGTGTGCCGCGAAGCATACTCCCACGCAATGGGCTTTCGGGAACCGCGTAATGACTGCACAAAGGAACCAGGACGTTCGGTCTCACAGAATTGCAATTGGTTAATGAACTACAGGTTTGAGTTCTGTTTATCAAAGAAACGGGACGACTGTTTCAGTTTGAAACATAGGCAGGGAAATATATTTTAGCTCCAAATCTCGAAATGACATTAACCATTTCCAATTTCAGTACAATCTGTCACTTGTCAATGCGTACAGTATCGAAAGGTAGAGGCGAACCGACAATACTAGTAAGTCTGGCGTATATCAGGTGTATTGCAGGCATGCATTGACACAATTTGACAGGGGCTCTGCATTGAAAGTGATGTATACTTAAGGGAATTCTAGACACTGGACACCCTAGATCTCTCAATAAATTATGTAGGATAGTTTAGCGTATATCAGGTGTGAAGCAGGTATTGCACTCACAGGGGCTCTGCATTGAAAGTGATGTACTCTTCAGAAAATTCTAGACGTACGCCATGATAATCTGAGCCCTAGATCTATCAATCAATTCTGTAGGATACACAAGAATATGACAGACCTCAATCATTTGGTGCAGAGATTGAAGCCTCTGTCTGGTCCAAACACAAGAGATTGTGACCATTCACACAACCATCTTATGAATGCTCGAATACTACAGGTCTAGTAGGGAAATTGTAATTCTGTACCAGCCGATGCTACACATAGCTATGTCATAATTATCTACGATACCTGGCATATTTAGATCTAATACAAGACGTCGATTTGTGTTCAACAACCATGACACTTATTGATGGGGACGAATACTAATAGCAAGGAAAAAATACTCTGTGTAAATAAATTGACAATCAACTTTGGGTAAATAATCTAAGGTTGCTCAACTTCTGGGTAAATAATCTAAGGTTGCTCAACTTCTGGGTAAATAACCAATTTTCCCATGCAAAAATAATATGGAAGAAATGTGCAGTGCTTACCTCTCAGGGCGACAGCATTTGATGAGAGCACAAATATTTCAACAATGAATATAGCGGATGATGGAAACTCCCATACCTGCAAATGAGATAATCAACTAGATATAAAATAATTGGCATATGAATTCACAGAAAATCCTTCCCATTTGATTCTTCCATACCATCATTGTAAGAAGAAATAACTTGAAGTAGCTTGAAATGATGACAGCTAACAAAACATCTCTATACCTGCGTAATCGAAAATATAACCATAAGCCAGGTATAACTCAAATGTGAAACTCCAATATGATTTCAGCATCTTCTAAGACAAAATGTACTGTTACAGAATTTCTACTGGCTTTAGAAATGATAAATCCAACTGAGAACACTTAAAAAACAATGATAGAACAAGTGTATTTCCAGGAATTTTGTCATGATAGCTAAAATATTCGACCAGATATTCAGAAGTATTTTTTTAAAGGTTATACAAGTATATGATGATACCTCGTAATAGCAAAAGATAGTTTGAGAATATATCGTACACCCAGAAGTAATACGGCCACAAATATGATGTTCCCTAACAATGCATCACCCAGAACCTGAGGAGCAGCAGAACATCGATACAGTGTTTAGGTAACGAGAAGCAGAAACATCAGATTATTTGAATGCAGACAGCTTTTATAATCACCTCGCTGCAATTGAAAATTGTCAACAACGTGCTTGCGGAAGAATTCCTATCAGCTTTCTTGCCTTTTGAAACCAATATTCTGACTTACATAGTTATGGGTCGGTTAAGTTAAATATTTGAAACAACCAAAACTGAAACTAAGAAATTATAAACCAAATGGATACAAGCGTCAAGAACAATATGCACCAGAATGGACTGGTACAGTATCCCCTGCAAGCAAAACCGCAATCAGGCATATAAGAAAGAAAAAAATGGACTTAGCCAGAGAATAAGTTCTTGAAGACAAGCAAGACACTGTTAGTAGAACAAGTACAGGACAGCGGAAAATATTAAAACATGAGTCCCAAATATGCAGTTCAAACTTGGATGAATCACGAATAGACAACTATATTATCCAGGCAATGCCTCATGTATGCTCTTGTTGGATGGTATGTCAAGGCATAAAAATACAAGGCTGAAGGTGTCACAAGACGAAAAACAGGCAGATCTGAGACGAAGCTTCAAATTCCCATGTATCATGACTCATAGGCAGCAGGAGTAAATGGTAAAGCTGGATGGTAAATTCCCATGCATCATGACTCATAGGTGCTATTTGTTACCACTATTTGTTGCTTGAGTAAACCAAGAAAAATAGACATGGCGAATCAAGTACTTCAGATATTAAGGAAAAACGGTTTATCCGCAACAATTCAGTATTTTCCACAACTTCACATAGAGTAAACACTGTGTAAACCAAACAATTTAACTCAAATGGTCATGATACCTATTACAAACATCACATGTACTCCCTCTGTCCAACAAAAGATGTCACACTTTTGATCAAATTTGGATGTATCTATACACTAAGTCATGTCTAGATACATCCAATTTTTTATCAAGTTGAGACATCCTTTATTGGACGGAGGGAGTATAAATTAACTGCCAGTGCTAGTAGATTGCTACAGAATCGCTAAGGGACATCACATGAAAACTCATGCACGTTAAGAGCATTAGCACCAAAAGATCTACAAAAATAACGTGGCACGGACCATTGGACCAGCTGAGTCGCCTTAAGGTGTTTGAAAATGCAGAACACCACTTGAGTGAGGTTTTCTATCATGGTATGATTCGCACCTTATTAAGAGATGAACCGATTTGCAGCTTATTAAACAGCAGGTGACGGTACGCCCTGGTCTTGTGCAGAATCAGATCGATCAAGATAATCTACAGGGGTGTGGCGAAGATTAGAAGTTAATTAAGGCCTAACATAGCGTATCAAGCATGCTGGACATATAAAAAAGGCGTGGTCGATCCACACATGTATCATCAGAAATTCAAAGTCATATACTGATCACTGGCCACCACCATACCATGAACTCGCACTCGATGTAGGGATCGGCGACAGCCTTGCAGTTGTCCTGCACTCAAAACAGCATCCAGAGTTCAAAACGCGGTTGCAAGCATGCACAAGCTTAGCTAAGAGGATTACGCATACAACACACGCCCTCTTACGCATTTCATCAGACGGATGTTGCCCGGAGAGTACTGCACGAAGAGCGTCTTCACGCGGCGGCCGCAGCCGACGCAGCGCGGCGCCTCCCCTTCCGTCTCGGCGTCCCCCATCGCGTTGGGAATCTGTTCACGCGAGCTCCGAAAATACGGAGGTGAATGAATCAGACGAGGCTAAGTCGAAGCATCGGGGTAGGCGGGAGCGGAGACGGATCTAGGGCGGCAGAGAGGTGGTCCGGAACGAGCCGGGTCACGTACCTGCAGCGTCCAGTGGGTTGGGGGAAGGGGGCAGCTCGAAAGTGGCGGCGAGCGGCAGCCGGAAAGGGTGATGTGTGGCCGGCGGCGTCAGAGACGAACTGTGGCAGTGTGCTGCCGGCGTGCAGGCGATGGACGGCAAGCAGCTGGGCTGAGCCCGATTCGTTTTCAAGCTAGGCACGGTAGGCGGCCCAGTGGGCCGGGCTGTCCGCCCCAGAGGGCCCACCTGGCAGCGAGCGACCATGTCCGTCACGCGGAGCAGATACTAGTTTCGGGTCGTTGGGTTTCGGTTCTCGTGTCTCCGACCGCCTGCTCCGTCTCCGTCTGCGCCTCCGGCCTCGGCACGGTGTCCTGAGGCGACGAGATCGCCGGCCGTGAGATCCAGAGCCGCCGAAAGCGCCCCGCTTCTTTCCGGTCCCCTTCCCGGTGAGCAACTCTTCCGGCCCACCCCGTAAGCGGTTCCTTCCGTTCGATCTGGGGGGAGGGTCGCCGTTGCGGCTGGCTCGAATCCAACAAAGCTTACCTTTTTTCCCTTGCGCGCCGCGGCGGAGCTGTAAGCTCGCTCCGCTGAGAATTTTGTACTGGTCTGATGTTCTTGTGGGAGGAATTGTCGTTCATGTAGAATTCCTGCCAAATCTGGAGACTTGGGCTTGATTATGGCAAACACTTAGCTGTAGTATCTGACGAGGTTGGTGATATGTTTTGTGCCAGGCTGCGAAGATGGGGAGGATACCGTCTCTGAAGAATTTCAATGCGTTCCCGCACGCGGAAGACCACTTGTTGAAGAAGACTTACTCCGGTGCTATAGGTACATACATAGATAGATGGATCTTTGGGAACCTCCTCTCTGATGGATGCTTATATGTTTGGGATGTATGTTTATTTTACACCTTTTGTTGGTATGTATATTTTACAGTGACGATTGTCGGGCTGATTATAATGGTTACGCTGTTCGCGCATGAGCTCACGTTTTATCTTACGACCTACACGATGCATCAGGTATGGCTGGTTCTCGCCGCCTTTTCTTGTATGACTAGCATATTACAGTGCCCATGTTGTTCGGTTCATTCTTCCACAACTTCTATGATTAGAGTTTGTGTATGCCTGCAGGCGATAGAAATTAATCATGTCCTGTTTAGGTTCATTCGCTTCAACACACAAAACCAACCTGTCCAAACAATTTGCATGATGAAAATCATGTGTATGAAACAGAACGATCAGTTACATTTATATAAAATTGTGTGCCGTGTTATAAGTATCTACTAGTCCCTCTGTTCCGAATTATAATATGTTTTGTATATTCAATGTGGACTAAATACGGACTGAAATGAGTGAAAAGACACACAGAAACGCATCTAGACACATGTGATTTAGAAAAGGCTGATCTTATTACTCGGAACAAGGGAGTAGATTTTACAAGCCATGGAAAACCTACTTGGATGTGGTGCTGTTATATGCTTTGTTTTGACTGCCTACTTCACGATCATGAACCGTTCTCAAGTTTTTGTAATGTGTGCAGATGTCTGTAGATCTTAAACGAGGAGAAACTCTGCCAATTCATATAAATGTATCATTTCCTTCTTTACCATGCGAAGGTCAGTTATTGATCAAATACATTTCCAGTATCAGTACGATACAAGGTTCTGTTTAGACATTATTTTGCATACTGTTCCTGCTTTTGATATATATTCATTGTCTTCTGTTGTCATTCAGTCTTGAGTGTTGATGCAATCGACATGTCTGGCAAACATGAGGTTGACTTGCATACAAATATTTGGAAGGTACCGTCTGATGTCAAAAAGTTTGTTACTTTCAATGCATGATCAGATCCTTGTATGTTCTAATATGACAGTACCTGCACTAACATAATTATCTCTATCGCTTGTAATGGAGAAACATTATGTAAATGAACTTTCGTACCATCCATGAAGCAGGCATATATGCCTATATGCTTAGCTAGTGGCCAGTTATTATATTAGATTATAGTGTAGGTTGCAGAGAAGCCGGGAAGTGCAAATGGCACCCGAACTACATGTAGCTCAGTCCTCCTAAGCCTTTTGTCCCAAACAAGTTGGGCTAGGCTAGATATGAAACCCTTTCACAAGGACTTCCCACGAGGTCAGCCATCCTAGTACTACTCTAGCCCAAATGGATTTTCATAACCATGTGACTCGCTAGTTTTTACGTTGGCTCGCCAAGCCTATCACAGCCCTTAGGTATGAAACCCCATCACGAGGACTTTCTAAGAGGTCACCCAGCCTAGTACTACTCTCGCCCAAATGGGGATTCTTACCCATGAGACCGACTAGTTTTTATGTTGGCTCGCCAAGCCTATCACAGCCCTCCCCTCCTTTGCCCAAGTTTACATGTAGCTCAATATTTTAAAAAAACTAAAAATTCGAAACAAAAATCCTAGCTGTAGATAATGCCGAGATCTACCAATGTGCAAATTTTCAATGCAAAATTCGTATTACTTTTGGCTACACAAAAATGAAAAAAATCTGGCAAAATTTTGAACCTGTGTACTGTTCACTGATCCAGATCTACATATTTGTCATTTTTTCCAGGCCAAAATACAACGAATCTTTCATTTGATATTTTGCAGTAGTAGCATATGATTTGTTTTCTGAATTTTTGAAAGTTTCAAATATCAATTTTGAATTTTCCAAAAATCGACCTGCATGAAACTTGGCCTCCAAAACGCCCCCCTCTTGAGCCATGATTTTTTAGGAATCGCCTTATGCTTAGGTGGTAAGGTGCCTGGTAGCGCCTTGGAAATTTATCCGCTTTAGGCGCTTAGGCATCAGAGCGGGCTAGAATAGAATGCCTTCCCGCCTTAAAACCGTGCAGAAAACATGCACTTGTAGCTGTGGTTATGTCTTTTTCTTTGCTGCCGATGTGTTCATACTTCCAGAAAGTATTTCTCAGTAAAGTTTCAGTTTTTATATGGTCCGTAATTTCACTATTCAGTGTATGTATGTCATGTCTAATAATATTTTACATCTGCTGTATGCAGCTTCGCTTGGATAAGTATGGCCACATCATCGGTACTGAGTACTTGTCTGATCTGGTTGAAAAGGAGCATGGAACTCATGATCATGGTATATTCTGCTTCCCCCATTAAAGGAAAACTAAACATAACACTACTACTAAGTTTTCATACAAAAGAATCTCCTTTACGATCCATATTTTGTGTATCCTTTTCTTGATTCGGTCACTTCATAAAAATCATATCCGCTACTAATGGTTATTTGATGTTCCCTTTGGGTTGTAGTTTTAAATTATATAATTGAAACAGAAGCAAACACTATTACTCTCCAGTCTTGTTTAGTAAGTTACAACATTAATTAAATTGGTGGTACCATAGGCGATATGTTTTATAGTCAGAAATGTCATCTCTCAATATGGTTATTATGGACATGCACTGTACTGTATACTGTATACATGACTAGGTAGTGGAAAGATGTATAAACATATACATAAATTATTGCTGCAATGAGCTATTAAGTTTACTTTCTCTCTTAAAAACTGTCTTAAGTGAAAGTTTGGCATTGGTGAAACTAGGCATCTTATGTAGTTTCAGACGATAGGCCAAAATCAGCAGTCAACTGAGTCATTTATTTGGTAGTTACATCTTGGCAGCTTACTTTTCTGTTCTTCCTAGGTTTTGTACAAAAATACCAAAGCTAATTGCGTTCACAGATTAATTAATAAGTACGTCCCAGGTTTTATTGCATTCTCAATATGGTAACTGTTGTTCTTTTTTCCTTCTGCAAACTTATCTTGTTGTAAGATTTTATTGGTGCTTCTTCAGCGTGTAATATGCTCATGTGTTAAGTTTAAATCAGACAAAGGTCATGAGCATCATGTTGAAGAAAAGAAGCCTGAGCACACCTTCAACGAAGATGCAGATAAAATGGTTAAGAGTGTCAAACTCGCAATAGAAAATGGTGAAGGATGCCGAGTAAGTATTTCTCGACCAGTATTTGTTCATTTTACTTAACAGTATTTGGGGTTGTGTTTATCATGCCCATTCTGTGGTGTTGTCAAGAAATTTATGCTTTCATTTCTGCAGGTGTATGGTGCGTTGGACGTGCAGAGGGTTGCTGGTAACTTCCATATATCGGTGCATGGTTTAAACATTTTTGTTGCAAATCAGGTTCATCTAAAACTGTGGATACTCTAGTATTCTTCAATCTGTGTCAGTACAGTTATCAGCTGATCATTTCTTATGGATGATGATATTCCATCTGTTGCATGCAGATTTTTGATGGGTCAAGCCATGTCAACGTTAGTCATGTTATCCATACTCTGTCCTTTGGTCCAGAATACCCTGGAGTTCACAATCCACTTGATGATAATTCAAGGATACTGCATGACGCAAGTGGAACATTCAAATACTATATCAAGGTTAGTAGACATTTATTTGATAGTTTCCCATTGTAATCAATCATGTTCAGATAGCAAGTTGCTTGCTGCAACATTTAGAGGCAATAATAGATAAGGCCCGTGCTGAAGACAACATAAGCATGCAAAAAAAAAAGTGCAAGCCAAACGGAAGTGTCCCCTTATACCCTTTCCTATGACCCTATATCAAGTTGATTGACTGAACCTGGTATGTACATGAGATCATTGAACAGTCATCTGCAGGCTGCAGCCCTGATGGAATTTTACCGATTTAAATTCTCTGCGACTAGTTGCTTTTTGTGAGGAAATGTCACCATCTGTTATTCAAATTGATATGCAGGTTGTTCCAACGGAGTACAGGTACCTCTCAAAGAAAGTGGTGCCAACAAATCAGTTTTCTGTGACAGAGTATTTTGTTCCCATTCGCCCGACTGATCGATCCTGGCCAGGTAACCACGTCCTCACCCTGCTCCAGAAGTTTGGTATCTTCCATCTTTCTTTTTTCAGGACTGATGCTTTTTCCTACTGCAGCTGTTTACTTCCTGTATGATCTCTCGCCAATCACAGTCACCATCAAGGAAGAAAGACGAAACTTCCTACATTTTATAACCCGCCTTTGTGCAGTTCTTGGGGGTACATTTGCAATGACAGGTTTACCTCCATACCCTCTCTTATTGTTTGTTGCTCAGCGCAAAAACAGTAATTCGAAGTTCAGATTTGGGTTCTATCATATGCTGCTGTTAGGATCGGCTTCAGTAACAATAGTGTCTCATTATATTCAGACTTAAAGAACAAACAGTAATATTTTGTGTACAGTTCCACCTCCATCAAACTGATACCGACTTGTCTTCCTTGAATGGTACAGGAATGCTTGACCGATGGATGTACCGGATCATCGAGTCCATCTCCAGCTCAAAATCCAGAAGCGGAATGCGGTAATTGCGCATCTCATGCCGATGAAGGAGACCACCTTGTGGCCAGCCAAGTTCAGTCATAGAGCATGTTGTCTCAACTAAGTGATTATAGCACTGTCCCCCTTGCGGGTTTTCATGTTTTGTGTAATCCATGCATCTATAATTTAGAAGTTTGGTTTTAGCTTCACCATTAATCTTGTTAGATTGGCAGCAGTGCAACTATACAGTTTTGTTTGTTATGATCCACGATGCACTGGATGTACCAATGATGGCATGTGGCTCAAAAACATATCCCATGTATGGCAACTAGCTCAACAATCATCCTGGAAGAAAAATGCACAAAAAACGAGTTACAAACGTGGCCTTCTGTACTGCTATATTAAATTTATTTCTTCAGCTGATATGGAGCTTATTTTTTAAGTGTGGTAATTTATTGAAGAAAGAAAAAAAAGGTGTCAAGCTCACGCAAACACAATATTCCAAATGACCATCTAAAAAGGATGGATACAAAATCATGTAGGCAATGGTTGATCTATGTATGAAATTTACCAAATAGTGAATGGATGTCTGCAGCATGAGATGGTGCAAGAATCATCACCATTCTCGACCTAATGCCTCACATAATCATTCCAACATTCAAAACGGCCCTCATAATCATTCTGTGCAGCAGACTATTATGACCACCATGTGCAACAGCTACTACAATCCCAACCTTTATCTGGACCTATATACAACGGCAGATCAGCGCCAGTTCAATCGCTTTGAAATATACAGACATATCAAAAATCAAGCCTAAAACAATTGCTCTCGGTCTACATCTGGAGAGTCCATGATTGAGCACGTCAGCACGTGAGCCTGGGCATCAGCTGCATCCACCTAGCATCTCCTGGGTTCTATGCCAGACTCCAGCAAAACCAGACCCTGCATTTTTGTAACACGCCGAAGTTTAGTGAACAATGATACACTAATGATCCATTTAGAACTGTGGATGAAATGTCAAAATTTTGAAATCAGGAAGTAACGTTGCAAAAAAAAGGCAAGAAAATTTGTAATGGGGTTTCAAAAGCAGGCAAGAAAATTTGTAATGGGGTTTCAAAAGCAATGATACTGACAGGTTGCACTATTCAGTGTTATAAAGTTTGTACTACTTGTCAGTTTTGATTGCATATTTCTACTGTGGGCTATCTCACCAATCTGCACTCGTCTATGCTGATTCGTCTTCATCGTGTCTACTTCTCAAACCCGCGACAAGCTTGCATGTCTTCAAGAAAGCATCCAGCAACTGCACACAGAGCACCCATGTTAAAACTTTAGCCGTTCTTACTGTCAAAGAAAATAAACAAAAGATGCATGTATGCAGCCATCTAAACTCTTGCCAACTGTAATGCAGACAACTTCAAGGAGTACCAACACTTGCAGCGTGCTGTCAAAAAGTTAAGCACCCCAGCAGCTATACATGACATAAATAAGAACAATTGACACTTATGGGGTTGACTTTCAGTACTTACCCCTGGATGTTTCTGCAGTGTGGGCGAGTAGTGATCAAGAGTTACATATATCTTCTCCAGAAGGCTCAAATGTACATTAACCTTGTCGCCCAAAATGACAACCTGAATCACCATAAGAAACTAATAAGCTCATAATGATATATCATATGTTAGTGCAAGCAAATAGAAGTTCAAATAAAAATGAACCTTTGGTTGTTATGCATGTATTCATCTTTACTCAATTTGTAGATAGAGAACTCTCCACAACTGCTACTGTGTATGAAGAATAAAGAGTGTGTTTGACAATATAGCCTAGAAGATAGACAGCATAAACAAATGAATACCTTAGCTTCAGCCTTTTGGAGCTCAGAACGCTTTGCTTCAAGCATTTGTTTGTACCAGAGGCCTACTTTTGTTAGTACGACAGCTTGTTTGACCATGTGGCTGCAATGATCACTCAAATCCTCTGACCTGAAATATATGAGAACCGCGTCAAGCTATGGCAAGTATATCCCCAAAATATATTATGCCAGAAGTTGCTGTTTTCAATAGTCAAATCTGAAGTCTCCACAAGAAATTGCATAAGGAGTTTTCAACCTTTCTTGCATAATATATGAAACGTTGGTGGGAATGAAGATGAAAATAGTTAAAGAAATAACATGCGCATTGGATCTTTATTTTAAAAGCAAGATGGACTGACCTGCTTTCAGTTCTTTCTGTTGACAATTTTTGCTCAATCTCCACAAACTCCTTTGACAACTTCATGATAGATACCAAAATGCACTCCAATTGCTTTTCTTGTCCATTCTTAGTGAGAGCACCAGCATAGTCCATACTTGAACCGTTCAGCTTGAGAAGTTCATCATACTGCAGATCTTGCTTGGGAGTCTCATATGATTTTCCTGGTGATGTTTGAGGCTCGACCTCAATATCACGCAGAACCATTTCGGCACTCTCTTGCTTGATGATTTCTGGATCTTCCTGATGTTCTTGTAACAAACGCTCTTTCTCTAGCTCCGCTAGCTTCTCCTTTAACTTCAGATTTTCTTCATTCGACAAATACAACGCCTTCTCCCTTTCAGAGATCACAGCTTCAAGTGAATACAGTTTTGCATCAAAACTCAGTGCAGCATCCTGCATGTCGTTCATAGAATCATCAACTAAACTCCTTGTGACAGTACGATATAGCCCATCCCTAACCTCGCCTTCAATTCGGAGGTCCTCCCTCTCTTCTTTACTTTTCTCAATTTGCCTCAAGAGTTCTTCTTCTGAAGATAATTGAAGAGACACGTCTCTACTGGCTTCAGATAGCTGAGATGATAATGCCTTAACATCCTTCATATTATCTGCAAGCAAACCTCTAAGTTGCTGATTGTCATAGTATAAAGAATCAATTCTGCTCGCCTGTCTGCACTTTTCATCGAGTTCACTGTGAGTTGCGTAATGTGCAGGCGCCTTTATATTCTTGGAAATGATTTTGTCCATTCTAGTGATGATCTGTGGAATTTTCTTTCTTAAAGGTTCAAACTCCACGTCGTTCTGAAGAGCAAGAGAACCCTTCTCCCGTTTCAATTTGAAGAGCTCTTCCGTTTTTTCTAGCAAGGCTGATTCATGCACTCTCTTCAACTTGCTTATCTCGGACTTAAAATAGCTTATTGTTTCTTCCTTCGTCATACCATTCAAATGGCGGAAATCAGATTTCTCTGAGATAACCATGGACTTCTGTTTCCTGAAACTCTTACTTCCCTCGGTGCGGGCTGAAGCTTGATCATCCTTAGTTTTCTTTCCAAATATATTGTACTTCCACCTACTACTCCTGCTACCTTCACTCTTACTGTGAGAAATATGTGATTCTGGTACCGAAGGACACAACAGCTTTGAAAGAGCACCCAGGTCTTCACGCATTGCGGCAAATTGAGCCACTGCTTCCTGCCAATTCTTACTCATGGTGTTCGTGACAGACATTTGCTCATATAGCTTCCTCTCTAGCTCCTCTTGTAAGCCCGAAATGCACTCTCCGATGGTAATGCTGATGATTTCCAATTGCAACTCATGCTCCCACTGGAGATCAGTAACGGATGGGTTACTCAGGTCAAGCATCTCCCTAGCTTGCCGGAACACGACAGCCAGCAGCAACTTCAGTGCATTGAACCTTTCATCTATCTCGATTAGCATCACATCAAGAGACATGCCCAGGTGTGTGCCAATTATGTAAACGCTGTCCGGTAAGGCGTAGTTCTCCAGACCTGTCACATCCCCCTTGAGCTTATCAAGCTGCGCATCGACTTCCAGTTTCATCAAATCCAAGTACTCCATGTAGTTGTTCTCCGCATTTGGGGCGGAAACGTGCCGATTGGATCGTGACAGAACTCTTCCAGAACCTTCAAAGGAGCTCTCGGTGCTGGAGTTGGACTTGAAGGAGAGCAGTCTCGGAGTCAGCGAATCTTCGGATGTTATAGACCAGCCGTCTGGAATGGTTGATCCGTTGAGCAGAGGGTTCATTCTTTCACTCAACACCTGCATGGGTTTTCGTACGGAAAATTTGACGTCAGTAGGGAAACTTAACAGTCTGACAATAGTTTCAGTAATGAAATTTGAAATTAATTAGTAAGCACAGTAACAGTTTTAAACTTGAGCATAAAGATGATGCCTTTGTCTTCACTGGAAGTAAAATGAGACAGACGAACATAGTAGTTTCATTGGTTGCATTCCCATCTGTAAACTGACGAACATAGTAGTTTCATTGGTTCCATTCCCATCTGTAATACATGATTTATATATGTAAAACGTGAGAAAAAGTATTGTGATTTCTGATGAACTAACAAGCAGCCAATCACTGGATATTTTTCTTTGAATAAAAATAAAACCTCTGGACTCAATAGAACAGTGACTGACAAATAATTCTGGTGTATCAAACACGAAACTATGGCGAAACTTTAAGTTACTTGATTCAACCACCAGAATGACAAAAACAGAACCCCAAAACAATTCTTCCAATATCTATTCAAAATTCTTAATATCTTGCCAGGTTTATACAAAATGGAACATAGATAGATGTTTGACTAATTCAGAGCTAAAATCCTCAATATTTCAGAACCTTTCGCATGCTTATTTGTTTGTGCTTGAACAACAAAAAAAGCTTTCGAATCCTGCAGCAGAACAGGGGATGAACAACAGCGGGTTCAAACCGAATGAAATCGAATTGGAGCAGGAGCAATGAGACACCGCTGCAAGCGGCATCACAGGAGGCAGGCGCATACCTTGGTGATCGGATGGGTCTCTGGCCGGATCGCCTCCATGGCCGCTGCCGCGTCTCCAGACTCCAGAGCCGGCTGGCCTGCTCTGCTCTGACTTCCAGCGCGCGAACGAACGAAGACAGGGCTGGCTGATTCGCGGCTGCCGCGGCCTCCAGGTAGTCACCACCGCGTGCTAACTGCTAACTAACCACCCGGTCGTATCGTGTCAGAGTCAGAGGCGACATTATTTGAAGGGATAGGGAGGAGGGGCGAGGCGACCGGGCGATGGCGACGGAGAAGGAAGGGAGTGAAGCGGAGTTGCTCACGAGACAGCGACCGCCGCGAGGAGGAGGTAGATTAATGATAGAGCTGCTGCTGCCGGGAAAGGGGTGAGGGCGAACGGATCGCCGGCGCGTCGCCAGGTAGGTGGTGACGGAGGGCGCAACGGCCAGCAGGATGGTGGCAGCGGACGGACGCCGGCGGGGCCCGCGGAGATGTGACGGGAGGGGAGGGAAGCACTCCACTCCGTTTCCGGCGTTCCGATTGGCGGGGGCGTCAGTTCGTTTTCCACGGAATACTTGTGCAGTATACAGTGGTATAGCGCAGGTCAAATGGTAATATTGGCAGGTGTATAAGAGATGATTGATCATGGTTTTTTTCTTTCTTTTTTCAGTAACTATTCCATCCGTTCCTAAATTCAAGATGTTTTACATATTTCATATAGATATGGACTGGAATGAGTTAATATATGCACTAAAACATGTCTTACATACATGTAGATATGTATAAATCTGTGACAAGGCTAAAACATCTTATACTTAGAAACAGATAGAGTGGCAAATATGTTTGTGCCTTCGCCGTCGATCAAATTTTATTGAATAGTTTACGCCATGGAGATTTTTATTACTGGACATTTGCAATCGAAATCACTTTCTTGCGTCGATCAAATTTTATTGAATAGTTTACGCCATGGAAATTTTTATTACTGGACATTTGCAATCGAAATCACTTTCTTGTTAGGTTGTGCTACTAAGAGTAGCCACAATGTGGCGCTTGTAGGTTAAAATAAGGCTATCGATTTTGGACGCCGGACACAAAGAAGTCCCCCAACACTAGTTGTGTTTTCCTCGTGATGGAGTCCTGTGCTGGCGTTAATTAGCGTCGCCGAGACAAGAGCCCAATGTTGGAAGATCGAGCGCTTGGCCATTTATTTAATTTCACTTGATTTATTATTAAGCGTAGATGCATTCTAATTTGTGGTTGCTCTAACAAGAATAGTAGGATTTTTTAGGGGCATTGTTGTCCCACCTTTTGGAGATGGTGCTCTTTTTAACTTTCGGGAGCCAAAGAGGAGACCATGACAAATATGAAACAAAAAAAAATACATATTCATTTCTAAGATTGTGTTGATGTCGAAAATAATTGCTCCACACTACAAGACTCAAGACATAGCGTTCTACAACTTAGGTTAGTCAAACATTTTAAGATTCAAACCCACATAATAAAGATTTAGCATTCTTTTATGATTTGGCCATCATTTTTTAAATATCAGTATATACAGTCTGTTGATTTGTTTTTGTATGCGTAGCATCATACCGATGGTTCCTCGTTAGGGGTGGAAACGGATCGGATGCGGATCGGATAGTACCCTTCCCACATCCGTTTCCATATTTTCAAAACGAATACGAATACAAATACGGATGTAGTCGGATACGAATGCGGAGCGAATGTTATTCGAATACGGATGCGGATCGGATGTTTTCTCAATTCGGAACGGATACGAATATAACAAATAATAGACTTGTGTCTTATAACGAGTCAACTATAGAACAGTACAATGATAAATATAGCTATATAATACATAATAGTTAATGTTCAGTCACAAACAACTATATTTGTCCACTTTCTTACTCTTTTAAAGTTGGTTAATATACATATTAGGTTAGAATTACCAAACTGAGTAACATAATTTTATTCGGATACTATTCGGATACGGATATATCCATTTCCATATCCATATTTGTTCCAAAATTAAATACCACATTTTTTTTGTATTTGTAAAAACGAATCCGGATATTTACCACTTCCGTTTTGATTTCGTCCGGATTCGGATATTTACCACTTTCATTTTCAATTTATCGAATACGAATGTCGGATAATTCAGATTATCCGCTACCAGTTCCCACCCCTATTCCTCGTCAGCATACTTATGTTTATTTTCACGTGACAAAAACGTTTATATAGAGAATGATGTTTAAAGTGTAACTTTCAAGAATAGTATGTCATCATTATCTAAAACCACATGTACTTTGTGTGACGAACATAGTACTGTATTATATTTCTTGTTGGAAGAGGAGACACGTTAATGCAGTGGTGGCGTTTAGGTGAGGAAACAGTAACAACCCCATGTAGCTGATTCCACGTGAGACAAAGCATGTGCGTAGAATAAAACGAAAAGATACAAGTAATCTAAAAGTTGGTATAGGGCTTGATCTGAAACAGTTGTCATTCGTTATTTTGACAATGTGGAGAGTGATGAGTTGTCACTAGAGGGCAATCATAGAATATAGCAGCAACGCAAGTCAATGATGCGAGCTTTCTTGTCTGCAGAAGGAAGTTAGGTCAGAGAGAAACGCTGGTGTCCTCCTCTCGCTCTTGTGACGGAAAGGGCCGATCATTCGAGGATTAACTAAAACTAACAATATATAAGAACACCATGGGTAATGGGTAGACATAATAGAATAAATTTTTGACATGAGTACAAGGGATCCGTTTGGCGCCAGTGATAGCGGTGATCGAACGATAGCGTGGCTTGGTGGTCGAGGATGTATCTGTGGCCTTGATCTGCTTGGCGCTGACTGTACTATGTTAATTAGTACTCCATGTGTTCCAAATTAGATGACTTGAATTTGATTAAAAGTGTATGTATCTAAACATGTACGGAGGGAGTATATGAGAAGTAGCACCCGTTATTTTGATGAGTACGATTGGATTTGGGTGAGTCGGAGAGATTGCAAGTCACTTTATTATGAATATAATCACATAGTTTTATGTGGAATCAACCGAGGATAAAAAAATTTATGCACTATTTTTTATCTTTAGCATGTATCTCTTGCATACTCGATGAAAATCTCCTTGTAAACACCTCATATACTCTTCCTAAATGTATCATAGGCTAGAATGCACTTTCAAGATATTTTTTTGTTATAATTCATTTTCTTAGAAGTCTCTAACAATATATTTTAGGATATCAAATTATGTGGAGCACACAAACAAATATATATCCATTATAGTTCATCCAAGTGTCGCAGTCCAGTTGAGGCCATCGATTATGTCATTTTTTTCTCACAATAAGGGGATGGATTTTTTTTACCATGATATCGCAGCGAAAATCCCTACAGTGTAAATTTTAAATAAATAGAAAAATCAGAGGATGCCGCCTTAACTAAACATCCCTCATGGACCAATATGCATATTGTCAAGGAAATCATTGATGCAACCTCAAGGCTATTATTCAATGATGCTCTAAGAACCATAAAACACATGGTACCTTAATATTGTGAACAGTAATGTTATGTGATTAATTCAACCAAGTAAGCAAATAAAATCATACTATTCATCATCAGCTGATAAAATAATATACAATTAAGTATAGAAGTTTAGTACAATTTTCAAATAAATGTAGCTTTCTTCCAAGCGACATGATCAAGTCACCATCAGAGTGTAATGTTGGACAACAGATGGTGGCCCAGCGGCGAGATCCCTAGCGATGACGCTAGTGGCGAGGATGAGGGTCAGCTTGGCTGGTGGGAGGCGGGCAACGACCAATAGTGGGAGGGGCAGGGCGTGGAGGAGGACGATTAGACATAATGAAAATAGAAAACAAAATTATCGAAATAATACTTTGAAAATTATTTAAGTTTACCCCATATTCTTTACTTAGAAAATGATTGTATGAATTATATCCTTATTAGAAGTAATTTTACGGAATTTGTAAGGCTTAAAATAATTTGTGATCAAATAAAGTTATACTTAAAAATACTGAGGATGTAAAAGAATTTCCTGAAGTCCCAAATAAGTATATTGACTTTTTGGAGTTTTTCTGGATTTATGGTTGAGGTTTGATCTATAGAAAAGATTAAAACATATCATTAAAATAGAAAAAACAAACCGCGGGCTGAGATAGCCCAGCCCACCTGTCTTTTTCTCTTCCTTTTCCTTTCAATTTCTTTTGGATTGCCCCCGGCAGAAAAAAATTCTCTTGGGCCTACCTATTTCTGGGCCATCAGGGTTGAACGACCGAGTCGAGCGTGGTCGTCTTCTTCCTTCTTCACGCACAAAATCACAGGTTACAGCAACCATGTATGATCCATGAGTGCCACACGCGATGAGTCGATGACCATTCCACAGAGCACGAGGTGAGCACTCCGTGAGGAGAGGAGGCATGGAATAGATTTAGCGTATATAAAAACACCATAGTAGACGTAATAGACTAAGCGAAACCAACAGTTTTGACATAAGTTGAGAACATGTCTGTGTTAGAATGGTTAGAATGATGGTTGTATCCCAGCCCACCAACAGTTTCTCATTTAGACGGAATATTTTTCAGTGGGAGACAATGTTTCCCGTTGATAGTGAGGCACCTGTGATGACTTCGTCAATTTTAAGACCAACCAGTCGGCTCAGTCTATTAATAAAGGTGCTCATAGGGGTAGCGTGTGCGTGCGTCCATTCATAGGGATGAGTATTTGCACGTGTATGTGAACGTTTGCCTTTGTACTTTGTTTAAAAAAAATGAAATTTGTTTTTAAAAAATGAGTATAAGAAAACTGTTTAAAACCCAGGTTTGTCACTGATGTTAGAATAGGTGTTAGCTAGCCCTTTTGTTCACAATGAGGTTTTAGGTTCTTGCAAATGATCTTGCTCTTCTTCTAAGAACTATGGTATTCTTTTGCATAGTCTCTGGAAAAAAAAACTCTACACATACTATATTTGACATAAGTGTAACTCCAGGTCCAAAGCCAAATAGTACAAAATGTTTGACAAAACGCAATACCTCTATTCTCTGCCAATGTGCGGCGGTTCCGTTGGATTTCACCACATATATCTGTTACACTAACTCATGCAAAAGAAAATCGCATTATGTGGTCAATGGTGCATTTCTTCTCTTTTATTTCTCTTCTTTTGATCTGATTACATGACTCTAGGCTAACACCTACTAGTTCTGGTAGGGCACGATCGAAGAGCAAACTGGCTGACTAAACCTTGCATACTTGCTCTGCCTCTGCCCTCTCCCGCGTTTCCTGGGACGAAAACCGTTCGAGGAGCTGCTCCTTTGGCGGTCTGCCTCTGCCCTCTCCCGCACCACCTGCTTCCGAGCCATCTCCCAGATTTTGTCCATGCACGGATAGGGATTATTGTACTTGGGCTTGGCGACCCTCCGTTGCAACTCCGACGGGAAGCCATTAAGCCGAATCATGGTCGGCATAAGGCCTGTTTCGTCTAGCCTGCCGGGATATCCGACGGTGACCAGGGCCTCGAGGAGCGCGCGCTAGCTGTTCCAGGAGGGGCTCGCCCTCATCGTACCGTAAGTAGCGGGCCTTGTGCACGGACATCCTCCCAGAGTCCAGATCGTACGTGCGCGCCACGGCGCGCCACACGGCACCGGCGGTGGCGTGGGCAGCGTAGGCCGGCAGGAGCCGGTCAGAGAGCGTGGCGAGGATGTGGCCGCGGCACAGCGCGTCGTCGGCGGTGGGACGATCCTCTTCCTCCTGGGACAGGAACAGCACGTACGCCAGGCCGAGGGTGTGGAGGCGGAGCAGCACCGACTCCTTCCTAGCGCAGGTAGCCGCTCTCCCCGTCAAGCGGCGCGACGGGGAGCAGAGGCAGCGCGGGCGTGACGGCCGACGACGACATCGATGTCGATCCGCGGCTGGCAATAATGGACGATCTGATAATCTGATACGAAACACAAGGTTTACGTGTACGTGTTGCATATATGTACGCACAAGTATACACCAAAACGACAGGAACTCTAAGTCTCTACCCTAACTAGACACGGAGTATCACTAATTTTTTTGGAAACCGATAGATCCAAGTCACATTACAACCGATCGAAGACTTCACCGGCGATAGTTCCTACTGGATACAGCTGGGTCAGTATCGGAATCCACAAAGGATCAAGGTACATGCCGCATGTGTAAAGCAGCAGCCCAGGACACGGCGCCTGAGGCTGCGCAGGCCACCGGGAACCAAGACAGAAAACACTTCGCGATCGACGAGGAACCCTAGCCACGGTTGCCGCGCGCACTCAGATGGCGGCGAAAGAGTTCAACGGGCGGGACAACCGGTGGTCGAGAGACTGAGCGGATCTTCCGGATGACCCGGCGGTGATCATCGCCGAGGGCCTCCTCACCGACGACGTGGCCGAGTACATCCGCTTCCGCGCCGTGTGCGTCGCGTGGCGTCGGTGCACCGCCGACCCACGCAGGCACGGCGACCGCCGGTTCTACCCTCGGCACTGGACAATGCTCCAGGAGAGACTCGACCCTCCCCACCACCGTCGCTTCCTCAACCTCTCCACCGGCGAGTGCGTCAGACAGAGCCTCCCGGAGCTCCTCGACCACGACATGCTGGGCACCACCCCTGAGGGCCTCCTCGTCCTGCTCCACAAGCGCACAGCCGTTCGAGTACTGAACCCGCTCACACGCCACCTCACGGAGCTGCCATCACTCACGGCTGCGCTGATTCATCCATCTCTTGTTAACGTCGATTCCGACCGGTACTTCACGCCGTGGTGCTCCGGCGTCGCCGATGATGACTCGACGTTCGTGCTGTGCTACGCCAAGCTCCATGTCCTGGGCATTGCCAAGCCTGGCGATGAGTGTTGGAGGGTGGTTCAGTTCAATGGTTATACATCTCCCTTGATGTTCTCAGGCCGCTTCTACTGCGTCACCAAGGAAAATCTTATGGTGATGGAAATGGGCATCGGTCGGCGGCCACCGCGGTTGGAGGTGGCTGCCAAGCTACCTGAGGTTTATTGCGAGAGGACGAGTACCGTGCATCTGGTGGACAACGGTGGGGAGTTGATGATGGTGCACCGTACTCCACATAACTCAATGAGCTACGATGTGTATAAGATGGATATGAACAACAAGGCTCTATACCCGACCAAGAGCTTCAATGGGCGGGCGGTGTTCCTAGGCCTGCAGCATTGCTCCTTTTCGGTATTCACGCCAAGGTTTCCCTCCATTAGTTGTGACACTATGTACTTCAGCTATGATCTGAAAGAGAGATACGACCGGATGGTTGAGTCCTACCATCTTCCACATAAGAGAACCAACTACAGCTCCCCAACGTGGTCACGTATGATTGTACCGTCGCCGCTTCGCATTGTCGACTATCTGTCGTTGTGCAATGCTTTTGAACTACATTCTCGATATATAGCTTTGCAATATTTAGCTCTGTAATAATTTACATTGTCGATATGCTTTCCGTTTAGGCATTTTTATCTTGTTTAGCATCCCTGCAATTGAGCTACAGTAGATTCCCCAAGAGGCTTTGACTTATTTGTAATCACGTGTGTGGCAGATTCTATTTGCGGGTTTGTACACAACATTTACTTCTACTAATTCTAAATTCAATTCCTTGAAACATAAAAATTTACTGTTCCTATAAAGGTGGCTAAGACACAAGAATCTTTTGGTGGATTTTAAACCGAAGGCATAGATCGTATGTTACCATTTGTAAGCATCTGGTGTGAAGATCATAGCCATGAAAATGGAATGCACATTACATTATAGTTCCATTTACGATGGGAATTATGAAAAAATGATAATCATTAAGAACAAGGATAATAACATAGCCGATAGCCGGCTCTTCACGCCGTGGTGCTCCGGCGTCGCCGATGATGATTCAATGTTCGTGCTCTGCTATGCCAAGCTCCATGTCTTGGGCATTGCCAAGACTGGTGATGAGTGGGGTGGTTCATCAATGGTTCGCTGTATATATCTCTCCCTTGATGTTTTTAGGCCTCTTCTACTGCGTCACCAAGGAAAATCTTATGGTGATGGAAATGGGCATCAGTCGGCGGCCACCGCGGCTCGATACTATGGTGATAAAATAAGAGTATTGTTTGCTCCCATTCTCCACGAAACAGGATTTCGCCCCGCTTTATAAATAAAGCCAAACCGTTTGAGACCGCTGCTGGGCCGGACAGCACAACGTCCAAGAACCGGCTGAACGATACAAAGTAGTGAGGTAGCCCTCTTACAAAGAAGATCGTAAGAAAACCGAGCTACAGAAGCCACAGCGAACCACGACTACGTAGCCGGACAAGCACACCAGCTCCACGCTACGCCCTAACTCCCCTAAGCTCCACGACAACGCCCCCAAGAGGGTAACGGCGCAAAGCGTCGCCGCCGCCGAGTCCAAAGGACTTGGGTTTTCACCCGAAACCCTGACACGAGGAAGATCACCAAGACGGCGTCCCCGAGAGGAAAGCGGCACCCGCGGGCGTCGCCGCCGTCAGAAGCTTTCGCTCGTTCCCTCCCCCGTGGCACGAAGAGGGTCGTAGGGCGCAAGCGAAAAGGAACCCAATCCAGATCCAGGCAACGCCAGAAACGTGCCCGAGCCACCCGCCGCTGCACCCCTTGTTTCCCACACAACCAAACGATGCAGCCACCACCGTCACCATGGTGCTCGCCAAAGAGCAACCCATGTGACCCGCCACCCAGGGCCGCCGCCCCGGCATCCGCGCACTCCATCCTATGACACGAGGACAAACACATGGCAGGAGCGACGGGTCGGAGAGAGAAGCCTAACGCGCAGCCGCCCACTGGAGGGGCCTCCCTCCACCGCCTTTCGGCAGTTGCCGACCGGACACGGTAGCTGGATCATTCCAGGCCCGCCTGGCCCGTACAGATCCCACCACCATGCTGCAGCCCGCAGGCCGCTGCCGCCGCAGAGCTTCCACCACGCCACCACCACTCGCCGCGCCGCCGTGAGCATGCCGCCGGCCACGGACCGAAGTAGAGGCTGGGGGGAGGACGCCCGAAGGGTCGCGGTCCCAGCCACAGCCGCGCACCAACCGCCAGGATGAAGCTCGCCAACTCGGACCGATGCGGAGGCTGAGGGGGGAGGACGCCCGGAGGGTCACGGTCCCAGCCGCAGCCATGCACCATCCGCCACCACCACTCCACATACCTGACCTCGAAGTGCAGTGGCGACACCGGCCCTGCCATGGAACCTCCACAGCGGGCCGAGGTGGCGTCCGCAGGCAGATCTGGGCCCGCCTGGCCCAGATCCAGCCCGCATCACGTGTCGGCAGATCTGGGCCCGCCTGGCCCAGATCCAGCCCGCACACGCGACGGCCACCCCGCTGCAGGAGCATCCCCCGCCGATGCGTCGCCGCCGCTCCGGCCGTCCTCCTGCCCTCCTCCATGCCGCCACCTCGGGCACGGCCAAAGCCCACCGCGCCGCCCGACCTGTGCGGCGACCGGGCCGGCGCCGCTTCTCCCGCTCGCAGGAGACGTCGCCACGGTGCGCCTACCTTGCCCCCTCGCCTTTTGGCGAGCCGGGCGCCGCCACCGCCACCGGAGTCGGCGACGGCGACGGCAAGGGGAGAGTGTAGTTGGGCCTGTGTGGGCTAGGGATTGGGACGCCTCCGGAGCCAAGGGAGAAGGCACATAAACTATTCTACCTCAGCTGCGATTGAGCTAGGAGCCAGCTGAGCTTGAGCTACCAAGGGAGAAGGCACATAAGCTATTCGCAATAATTATTTAGCAGGTTTACTTCAGAACCTCGAAACCCAAAAAAGATGTTGTCATCACCGGAATCGAAGGATGTCAAGCAGAACTTTCGTCGGGAGAACCTGCAACTATGCCCGGACGGGAAGACATACCTTACATACCTTCCCGGACAACCACCGGCATGACCACGGCCCCCATCAGGCCAGACCAAGCCGCATCAGCCCAGAAGCCCATGGTGGACGTCGCCACCACCGGCACACCAGCCGGCCGCCATGGAAGCCTTGGTGCCCCGGCCTTTTGGTGGATTTTAAATCGAAGACATAGATCGTACTTTACTCACGCCAAATTCCCTTGTTTTGATTAAAGGCCGTTTGATTAAAGTTGGTTCCCTTTGAACCTTGTGGCAGTACAGAATTATTGCCCCCATCCATTCGAGGATGCAAGTGACACCACCGTCAAGGAGGCCTCAGGACTTAAGTACAAATGAAAAAACAGATTCTTCCACTTAATTTTTTTACATGCAGCCAATTAGCAAAATTAAATCTATACCTTATTAAATGAATATAAATCTTATTTTGTACACTTGTTAAATGCAGCAACAAGATAATTGTGTTGCTTTGGATGTTAGGTTTAGCATCAATTTATATTGATTATAGGGTGCAATGCCGCAACGGTGACGTGAGTGCAATGTCACCGAATTATTTCAAGAACAAGGAGAGGTAATGGTGCCCACTGCTTTAACCTGACCATATATATTGCTCTGAAATTGCAGGAATATATAAACATGTCAGCAGTCACCATTGCGGCATTGCACCCACGTCGTTCGGTGAGCTTCTTGGCGTTTTCGGTCTTCAGTATTATTATCTTATTTCTACATGCTATTTCTAACTAATGGATAATTGAGAGATCCCAGATCACTAGTAGAAAACATGGCTTCCGTTCAGAGCCCTGGGAACCTTTAGTCCCGGTTTGGCCTGGAACCACGACAAATGACCCAAATAGTCGCGGTTCGAACAGCTAAAACGGAATCACGGGCACGGAACCTTTTGTCCCGGTTCCAGAGGCACCTTTAGTCCCGGTTTGAAAGACCAACCGGGACTAAAAGTAGTTGACCCGGACCATGTCTAAAACCGGGACTAATGTGAAACTTTTACGTCTCCCGATCGTGTTTTGGGTGCGCTTTGGAAACCGATCAGCCCGCCGACGTTTTTGAATGAGCTTTTGAAACGATCAGCCAGCGTTGATACACACGAAATTAATCGCTGCAGAATTCAAACATGCATCGCCGCCGCCCGCCGGCTTTTCTTCTGGCGGTTAAATATATGAATATCGGTTAAAAGGATAATATAAATTATATCGATTCATGGATATTTCCTACCGATTCATGGATTATATGAACTATATCAACTAAATGGATTATATGTCGATTCATACCGGTTAAATATATGAATATCGGTTTAAATTTATGGAATATATGGAAACAAAATGCATATTTAAATTTGTTAAGAATTATTATTACTTAAACATTAATATTATGTTAATATCAGTTTATATGGATTATATCGATTAAATGGATTATATTGATTATTTGGATTTTATTTTCCTACCGATTTAATGGTTTTCGATTTATATCGATTTATGTATTATATGGAAACAAAATACATTTTTTTTGTTATTTGTTAACAATTATTATTACTTAAACATTAATATTTATGTTAATATCGGTTTATATGGATTATATCGAATAAATGGATTATATGGATTTTATTGACTATTTGGATTTTATTGAGCTTCTTGGCGTCTTCGGTCTTCAGTATTATTATCTTATTTCTACATGCTATTTCTAACTAATGGATAATTGAGAGATCCCAGATATAAGTGACCATAAGCACATAGATTTTGTTGTCAACCTTTCCAAAGATTGGCACATTTATATGACCCACGCATGGTGCAAAATTATCGCGGGGTGGGGGGGGGGGGGGGGGGGGGGGGTTGTTAAGTCCACATGTTTTTGTTGTCAACTGGTTCTGCTTGGATTTCACAGATTTGGTTATGTTTGGATTTCAAAACGAATTCTGAACTTACTGCCGTTTAAAACACTGATAAATTGTTGTGAATTTATTGAACTGAAAACTAACAGCATAACATTTTTGCATATTTTGTAAAGGTACATTTGCAGTGTGATCGAAATGGGGATGCTTTTGACCTCCTAAAATAAGAGAGGCACTTTTAGCATTGTTATTTTTTACCAATACTCTAAGATTCTTGAAGGTAAGTTTGTGTAAACTAATTTCTTCGAGATTTTAGATGAATATTGATCTCGATTACCATGGTGGTACAAAATTAATTGCATGTAGCACTGTAGCATGCACAATTTAATGCATAATTCTGAACCTGCGCCTCAGCAGGTGAAAATTAATCGGAACATAGTAGTCTATGATGATCCGGTGGGAAAAAATTCAAGCCGACCACGCTCCTGAGGGTTTGGTGGTGCAGTTGTTGGAGTGCCTTTCAAATCTCCATTGGCAAGCCCAGAGCGGCAGAGCAGGCAACAAGGTGGACGGCCTGCATTGATTTATCTTTTCATTAGTTTTTATTTCCTTCATGAGAAAACTATTGAGAATTTCAGTAACTTATGTAGATGCTTATGCTTATTGGTGACAATATCTCTAACAAATATTATGTGGCTGAAGAATATTCCTTGGTGCTAACATTTTACTTACGAATTAATATTGGCTTAATAATATTGATGTTTGTATGTGAAGCGTCTCTTTTTCACTGTAGTGATCTTTCAGGTGTTAGTTTATCAGTATTTGCGGTACATGTTTAAGTTTCGGAAATTTCATAACAAAAGTCATTTTTCGGATTAAATCACCATTTAGAGACGATATTTTGAGATGATAAAAGTTGCTTCCCAATCGCAACTAGATTTAATATTCTTTTAAAACCTCACAGAAGTTTAGATAACATGCCAGATGATATAACATTTTTTCCAATGCAACAATACAATAGATCAAAATGGTATCACTTCCGTAAACAAAATTTGAGCGACACCCCAAGTCCGCTCATGCTTTAAATCATATACTCCCTCCGATCGCTTTTAATTGTCGTGGACGCATAGCTAGTTTAGCACAAATGTCGTGTACAACTCGCGACAACCAATTCCGGTCGGAGGTAGTAAGTAATATTTTTCGTGTGACTGATGCATGTAAAATGCATACATGAACTTTGCATTGTATTACTCATATTTCATCCATATTTGCATGGTTATATCAATGTTTTGGGAAATATTTCACACTTTCCCTATTTATTTGGAATTAACCCTGTGCTGTCAGAAAACCCATTTTTCTATATTTTGATGTTTCAGTGATCCAAACGACGTCCAAATGACCTAATATTCCACGTGGATCATTTTTTTGAAGGAACAAGGCTTAGGAGCGAAGGAAGAGCAAAGATGGAAGGCCGAAGAGCAAAAGGAGTGGGCCCACGCGGCCCCTCATCCTGGCCCTCGAGCCTCCGATGCCGTCGATCTTCGTCCCCACGCCTCCGTCTTGACCTAAAAACGATTATAAAAATACTCACCGAACCCTTTGTTATGAAAGTAGATGCATATTATGTACCCCGTTCTTGTCTATGTGTTTTGATCCAACATGTGTATGAGAGCGTGTGAGGGGGAACGTGTGCATTAGTTGGAGTAACGGGGTGTGGTTTTGTGGTAAGTTGACAGCAATACTGTGATCCACTTTGGTTTTTACCATACTTTGTTGCCTCACTAGGGATAAAGGAAATACCATGCTACCGGGGGTATGTGGGTGACATTGTCACTATCACCATGACTAGATCTAGCATGTTCTTATTTAAACTTCATGTCATTAAACTTAAAACTATACTTTGTTTATCTTAATTACTGAGGTGTTATGATTTAGTTCGCATCTTGGTCGAGTATAAGAGAGATTAATAACCAAAATATATCTGTGTTAGGATGTGATGCCCATATTATTAATAACTTGTCTTGTTGTAATCTCATATCTCAATTCCTATGTTCCATTATCTACCGCTATATAAAAAAGAGAGTGCATTTGTGAAAATATGAACCCCAATCCATTTTTAATCGTAAGAAACACATTTCCAACACTTTTATTACACTTTACATTTTCTGCCATTATTAAATCCGAAAATACAAAAACGCTTCCATATCTTGCAAACACCATACAAACCACAAAAACATCATCCCATATCATTTATACCATCCTTGCACTTTTATTTATTATCATTGCATATTTATTTCTGTTTTGCATTTATTTCTATATCTTTTACTTACACCTTGTGCTTGACAAGCACTTGATGAGGTTGAGGGCACTAAACAATCTACTTTGTTTTGTAGGTTTCATAAAGAAGGATAAGGAGACAACAACTTTTGCTTCATTTCTCCGAGAGTTCGATATTAAACCCTCGAGTCAACCTCGTGCGGAAAATAGTCTTTTCCCTTACTATACACTCTGCATTTGGAGTCTCAACCTAACCCACGTTCTTTTGACGCAGGTACTCGGAGCCCGAAGCTTGATACCTTATCAAGACTACTTTCTGACGCCGTTGTCATCATCGTCAAGGGCCATCAGTGACGACTTGACATTTTAAATTGAAACAAAGATAGAGAAGAACAAAAGCTACAAGAAAGTAACTCAAAGAACATAGATTTTAAAATATGGATACTGCCAAGAGGTGCATTGCACGTGCAAGCTAACTAGTCTCCAACCAACAGAACAAATGAATAGTACAGATTTCCCCCTCCAAAGCGCGCAGCTAGCGCACGCGGAGACACCGTCAGGCTTCAGGCCACAGACAATTTTCAGAATTAAGAGTATTTCAGACGCAGTTCATCTTAAAAAGGAACCTTTCCCCTTGCTAAATTCTTCACCATCGTGTACGTGATCAGTTACATGGAGAACCACCGGACAATAAAATCCATCCAGACAAATATATTCTTATGATCGATCCTATTACATTTATACTACTTACTGCCTTGCTCCTCATGAACTGATTACACTTGCAGGCGTAATTCAGTAAAAATAATTGAAGAGAGAAATGTAAACAGTCGATGCGATGGCGACGGCCCGGTGAGCCGCCCGGCAGCTGCAGGCGCCGGCGAGGGCTAATCATCTTGGCCAATCCAGAAAGCAGTAGGTGAACCGTGTCCTATCTCCCGGTGAGGCCACCTGTACACCCTGGTGCGCATGTTCACCGCCCGAAGCTCACGGTTGCGGCGGCGCTCGACGCGGAAGGTTGCCAGGCGAAGCAGCATCCTCGGGTCGTCTTCGTTGTAGCCCTTGCGCATGACGGTCTCGAGGAGGCAGAACTCAGCGTTGCCCATGTAAGTGAGGCTGGCAGAGAGGTGCCTCTCCCAGATATTGTTGTAGACCATCTCCCTGACGGTGGTCCAGGCCGGACGATCTGTAGGGCTGTCACCCGGTGAGATGACCTGGCACACGCCGATGTATCCTCTCTGGTCCGACAGTCCCACCCAGGCGTCGAGCTCGCGCACGAAGTAGGCCTCGCCGCTGAATGGCAGGAGCCAGTCGCCGAGCCGCGTCCACGCGAGTCGGCCGGTGTCGAACGAGAAGGTGCCCCTGTTCGACAAGGAGAGGAAGAAGGCGGAACCATCGGGATGCATCGCGCTTGAAGAGATGTAGCCGTGCTGCTTCAACGGCGGCGGAGGGAGAGACTCCCACCGCCATTCTTCCCGGCCACGCCGGCGGGGCGCCGGTTCAAGTTTCGCCATCGAGGGAAGGAAGCCGGATCTGAGGTTCTCGGTGGTGTCGATGGCGTAGACGTCGTGGCCGACGGCCAGGAACTCGGGTGTGTCCATGGGGGCGAGCAGATCAGGCGTGGCCACCGTCGACGTCTCGCTGTCATACACCGTGGCACAGCGGCCACGGTAGAAACCGAAGATCTTGCTGCCCGTGCACACGAACTGGTCGCACTGCTCGCCGTCCAGAGACGGCAGCCGGATCGCCACGCGGTGAGCTGGCAGGCTACGCGCCCTAGAGTCTAGATCGTGCTCCTTGTTCGATCGGAAGCCGTCGACATCTAGCTTGTACACCGTGGATCCCCACCTGTTTTCGCGGACGATTAGATGGAGTCGTCCACGACGACCAGCTGAGCGGAGACGTTGATGCGGTTCATCTTCTTCATCCTCAGATCGCGGACGCTTGCCCACACCCATAGCGCTCTGCCGGCGGTGACCTGATCTAGACGGTCCGGCGAGACGCACGTACACAGCACTAGCAGCCGCTGTAGCAGATTGATGGATTAGATCAAGCACATATGTGAGCCTCAGTATATATACCCGGCAAAGGAAGCATCGGTGATGGACCTCTAGCCCGACTCGGACACCGATCGCCGGTCGGTGATGGATTCCGTTTCCTCGCTCTAGACGTACGAACGGTTATTTCCTTGGGCATGTCCTCCAGGTCTCACTTCTCAGTCGATCGGCCTATCCCAGCTAGCAAGCGCAGCTCTAGTGGGCCGACGTTGGTGGCCGGCGCTGTTTGGCGTTTTTCTCGTTTTCCCTTTTCTGTAGTTTCTTTTTTCTGTTTTCTCTGTTTATTTTTTTCGTTTTCCTTTCTTTCCGTTTCTTTTTTCTTTTCTTTTTCATATTTTCAAAATTGGAACCATTTTTTCACCATTTTTGAAAATAGTTACAAAATTTTGAAAAATATTGAAAATGGTTCTTTTTTCAAAATGGTTCGAATTTAAAATGGTTCTGATTTTAAAAAATGTTTATTTTTGAAATGGTTCCAAATTTTAAAGTTGGTTCATAAAAAAAACAGAAATGTAAATAGTTCAAATTTTAAAATATGATAAATGAAATTTTTCTTCAGATATTAAAAAATGGAAATAGAAAACTATACCTTTTATATGGGGCTGCTCCAAACGGCGCCCATGAAGAAGCTTCGACGTGAAGCGTCGCCTGAAGGTGACGTAAATGAGCTCCCCTTTCCTCCTTGCTTTGATTTAAAAGTCCAACAACATTTTCTCAAAATTTCCTGAAATCGTTTGAATCAAATTCCAGTGGACGAGGGTGTGGCGGCAATGCATCACCTTCGGCGTCTCCCCCGTCGTCGTCTAATGAAAAACTGTACCCAGATCTGTGGCGGCTTTGAGTTCGTGCTTATCCTGTATAATAGCATTGAGTCGCGACTGAGTCTACCGGCGGCGGTTGTGGAGAATCTCGAAGATGGGGTGCCAAATATGATGCATCTGAGGATGGAGAACTGCGAGAACGACAATTGGGCAGCGAAGACGGTCTTCGGTTCTAAGGGTGAATTGTACCTCGCTAAGGGTGGAAAAGATTCACCGAAGCATACAAGCTTCAGCAGGGGTTATTCCTCTACTTCGAGTTCGACGGCAACAACAGGTTCTTCATCAAGTTCTCCGATGACACTTTATATCGAAGGATGGCCTCCGTGTACAGCGAGGACGAGAGCGGGTCGACATCAACGGCAAATAGTAGCAGTAGCGGTGAGGACGGCGACCACTAGATTAGGTTTAGTTTAAATTTCGTTAAATTCATTCAAATATGTAAATATCCTAATTTTTGAATGAAATCCGTTAAATAGTAGCAGTAGTGACGAGGACTCTCGTCGGCGGGCCGTTAGATTAGATTGTTTATATTTTACAACAAAATTTTAGAAGTCACGAGTGGGGAACGACAACACCCATATGTAAAAAGCCGCCCGGACATCACCCAAATGGCCCGTCTTGAAGGCCTTTGGACGACCATTTGGGCGCCACGACCCACGAGTGGAGATGCTCTCTATGCTAATCTTGAACTCTCATTCACCGAAATTTCTGTTTCGATAAGAAAGAATCTAGGATCCTCCACATTTCCCTTATAATAAAGTAAAATTCTATTTATTAAACATGAATTGATGTGAGCTGCATTGGCAAAGGGTTTTGGCAATATTTCAGCATCGTGTTTATTTATTTGATTCTTCGCTGATAGGTGGGACCAGTGTAATTTGTGAAAACACTTTGCCACATAGTATAGTTAATTCTTGCATACACAAACACGCTGCATCGTAGTGACAATTCAGATTTCAGGACATTGCAATAAGCAGTATTTGTACGGATCAACGGGGTAGAAACCCATCATTGTAGAACAAAGGCCAAAAGGCAACATGGGATAATTAGGTGGCATCACCAAAGTCGGGCATTACAAGTTTTCTCCAGGCCTTTGTTCTCTGGACTTTAGCTGCTGTCAGTATCCTCACAATGCATCCAAAAGCGACCCCCACACCAGGCCTTGACGGCCAGAGCCAGCTTGAATTTGGGGCTATTCTCTACCCCCAAATTAGGCAAATGCATCTATCTCGGTGGAAATGGTGATGAGGTACTGGGGCCTCCACCTGTGTTAGAGGAGCGCCCTGGCGATGTCGAAGTTCTTGAAGCGTGCCTTCATAGTGGTCAGGAGATCCAGCTCGTGCTGCGTCCTGATGGTGATGGTGTTCTCTTTGCTCGAGAAGCTGTGAGCACTCTCTGCTCCGACAGCGGTGGTGCCATGAATTTGGTAGTAGGAAGCAGCGAGGGTGTCTTCCTTGTTGTTCCTGAATTTGCAAATTGAACACCATTAGTTTCAGATCATGCAGAAGACAGTAAAGCAGTAAACACACAGTAAAGTACTTAACCGTCTTCAGCAATAAAATATTCTGATTCAGAACTTAACGAGAAAGGATGCTAAGGGAAATATAAACTTGTACAAGGTAAACACTAAATATGTAAAGATTACAAAAAATTACAGATCCAGTGAAGTGTTGATACTTGGCAAAAAGGGAAAAAAACATGTTAACAAGAGGGTTTGCATTCAGTCCAAGAGGGTATGCATCCACCAAAGCACCGGTAGAAACAACAGATTCGGGGAAGCGGTGAGATCATCATTAGTGTGGCTCACTCCAGCATTGTACATGGTGAAGTCCCGAGAGGCAGCATCAAATATAACATCGACACCAAAACCTACAGCTTGTCTCAACTACAGCAGAAAAGTTAACAAGAGGGTCTGCATTCAGGCCAACACTGGCATTGATGCCAGCATGGGCATGCAAGAATTGGAGTTCAGCCTGAAAACACAAAGAGAGGGGATTAAACTGAATTCAGATTGTCTTCTATACATTCATTGAACCAGAAAGTAAAAATGTAAAAGTGACACTACATTCCCAGAGGCAGGCTGCGAGGGGATCAAACAGAATACAGACTGAGCTCTAAACATTCAGCTGCAATCTTAGAAGTGTTGATACCTTCCCAGGGGCAGACTTCCGGTAGGGTGTAGGAACAGATAGAATTCTCTTCAAGCCAGATGTATACATCTCATTAATAGTGGCTGTAGATATAGCCTGGTAAAAGGGGAAAAAACATGTGTCATTGATACTGAAACTGGGCGCCCTACTTTTAGGACATGTAAACATCAGTGAAAGACATGGTATAGACAAGTTACAAATACAGACAAAAGAGAGGAACTACCTTTGCATCTGAAGTGGTGTATAAGAAACATCATTAGGACTACATAGGCAAGGTACATCACTATCATCGCTACAGAGGACATATTTTACACAGGCTGTGTGACTTCCAGCATTATGCTACCATGGCTTTTTACAGCTTTAGTAAATCGCAAGTTTTGCAGACAAGAAGATAACTCGATAGTGCTTTTTATATGCGACGTGGGCACAATATGGAGAGCGCCGCAGTGTTGAAAATCACAATCAAATAGACTGTGATATGATAAAGCACTCTGTTATGATATTCAGCTCTTGAGATCCGAAGACTCGCTAGCATGAGAGAGTATTGGCCTATTAAGGAATTTTCATTTTGAAGATGACAAGACAGCAGAATCAGTGAAGCAAATATTTTATTTACACCAGGTTGAAGTAAATGTATAGATGAAAGGGAGTGTTTTTGAGGAAGCAAGTCTATCAATAGTTGTACTTTATATAGCACGACACAAGTAGGGCAAGAGCACCTATATTAGTTTTTCATCCTAATTATCTGAAAGTGAATAAAAGTCTAGAAAGTAGAAACAACACTTACCACATCAGCTGGGCACCACCAAACATGGAAATGCATACATTCTGGTGTTAACTACATCTAGTCATGTATATCTAACAACATTATGTTCATCATCTAAATTAACCCAAGCTTAATGCAAATTTTGATCTCATGCGGCGGATCTTTGTTCATGCTTGTCACGCTACAAACAGGCAGTAAACGTTCCAGACTATGGCTTGATTAAGTTGACGAAAACAGTGCTCGAACTGGCACTCCTCATAGCAGCCGTTTTTGCTTAGATAATATTTAAAAAGAGTACAATAACCTCATGAACCATCATGATAACCTCAGCAAATAAATGAGTTGCTGTCAGCCCTCAGGCCTTAACTTAGCAACGTGTGTACAACTCAGGAATAGATGGCAAAATGATAATTTTTTGTCTTAAATACCTGATGAGCCAAATGATGTCTATGTCCATAAGAGCTAGTATGTACAAATATGAGCTTCCATGTTTAATAATACTATTCAATTTGCAAGTAGTAGCTTATAGACAATAATATGCCTGATTGCTAGATCCTAGATATCAGTAGTAATAACAGTGCTTAAGTAAAATGATGGCAGGATGCATTTGCCTCGATCCTGTTGTTTACATACAGAACAGCAGGTAGAATAGAACCAATGACAAAATGTGCAAGTATATAAAATAGAAAAAAAGAAATGGCAGCAGGCAGGAGTTAATTTCCCCCCAAAAAAAACTGAGACCCACGCCGTTCCAAAGGAAGCCCAGTTCAAACTCAGATGAAAAATAATCCCACAGGTCCTCCTTCCAGAGCTGGCCGAAGACCCAGCAGACGCTCTCCATGTCGTCCTTGAAGTGGTGGAGCGCGCGCGAACCAAATCCCCGAACACTCCACAAGGGGGGAAGGGGGCACGAGAAGAAGGAGGGGAGGAGGAAACGGAGCAGGAGGTAGCGCTCCATGAGCGACGAGAGCCGAGAAGCCCAGCACATCCACGTACTCCTCTCCGCCGTCGCCGCCGCACCGCCTGCTGCTCCATCCCCAGTCCCCATTTCCACCAGGCCACGGCAGCCATCAGTAGAGGTACATCTAGGTCTCAACGAGGTCTGATCGGTCAGAGTCGCGCTGCGTACCTGCCTGTGCCGCGGCGGTGGTGGTGGAGGACGCCATGGAGAGGGGGAAGGCGGCGGAGATGAGCGGACGCGCCCCCGTCGCCAGTGTCGATGCGGAAGCGCCGCCGTCGCCAGTGTCGATGCGGAAGCGCTGTGACCTGTGACCCCGGCCCTGGGCGTCAAATGAGCCAAGTGGGATGGGCCGTGGGCTCACTAGTCACTCACACAGGCCTCTAAGACCGCCGCCACCACCGCCATCGCTGCAACATATCGAGAAAGGGGAAAGTATAAATGCAACGGTCGAGTCGAGATTAGAGGGGAAAGGGAAAAAATAAAAAGGGAAAAAATAAGAGATTTCTCGCCGGACGCTCTCGAAACAAAGAAAGAACCCTCTCCCACCCCGAACCAAAAAGAACCACTCCAAGAAAATCGGCTGTCGTGGTCGTCGTCAAGGGCCAAGCGATGAAACGCCCGCGCGTTCGCGCCAATGGCGCGGCGGCCGGAACGGTGCAGCTTCTCCTGCCGCGGCCGCTGCAGTCGCCGACCGTGAGGCTCAACCTCGCCGTCAAGCCGGCGGGGCAAGAAAGCGCCCCTGACTCGACCTGCACGCCGGCAAGGGAGGCGAGCCGTCTCAGGAAGCTCCCCCCGGTGACGAATCTTGCCGCCGACCCCCAGGCTTCTTCCTCACGGGATGCCAGCCCGCTCCCCGCCGCCTCCACGAAGCTTTCGCTGGAGGAGGAGCACCTATCAAGAATCACCCCGGCCTCATTCTCGCAGTCGCCGGAGCGAGTCGCCGCCATCAACAGCCTCCCTCTCCCCGGCGCTTGCACCAAGAATCCCAAGGCGGAGGTCTTCACATCAAGAATCGGCAAGCCAGAGCAACCGGCCGCCCCGACGAAGAGCCTGACCCCACCGGGTCTCCGTCTCCCCGGCGCCTGCCCAGATGAGTCTTCGCAGGCGGCGATCCTCGCATCAAGAACGCTACAGCAACCCGCCGCGCCGAAAAAGACCCTCCCTCTCTCCCGTGCCTCTACTAGTTCTTCGACTGCAAGCACAAGAGGTGAGATTTCTCCTTCCTCTCCTGTCGGGATGCTGTATAAGCAATTAACACTCTGTCGCCACGCCACTAGTAATCGCTTGTAGTCCTGTCCGCGAATGAACAGTTGATCCTCTATCGACACGAGTAGTTGGAAATCGTCTGGTCACGTTGCTATATAGCCACTTTCATAAACAATTAATGTCGCCACTAGTTGTTGAACATCTGGTCCTATAGGCTATAGCTGTACTGCTGTATAATAAGTCAATTTAAGCTTCATATTCCCGATTGTTTGGTGCAGTTTTGTCGTTTTGATTCTGATTTCTGTGAGGAGATAAATCTTGACACAAGTTTGCTAGCTGCAGACGCACAGTACGGTAGAAAGTCAATCTGTTATTCAGCTTTACATGCCTAATTGTTTGGATTAGATTTCATAAGAAGAGGCAAAAAAGCATGACATAGTCCTACTTTAGAATTATGTGACAATAGCAATATGCTTGCTGCATATGCTGTCCCAAAACTTGCAAACATTTGAGATGCTAAGAGGAGGGGATTCACAAGATGAGTTGGTGACAGTACATAGTTGAGCTGTACAAGCTCGTGCCCTATTTGTGCAAATCTTTGTTTGTTTTTTAATCAGGGCGTTCGTAGTTCTTTGTAAATTAAAGGAGAAGTAGCAACGCAATTTGGAACTGCTTTTCCATATTTTTTTACTTAAAAAATATATAATTTTGAATGCTTGATGCAGTGCATTCTTCTGATGTGGCTTAAGGACAGTTGTCCTCCTCTTTTTGTTTTTTTATCATACAGTTTTAGTTTTCTCTCATAAGGAAACTAACTGATGTGCCATCTCATTGATAAAAGAATGCATTGCTCCACAACGTTTCATGCTCAACTCTTGGTTAGATAACCATTGCTCAACTAAGTTATTATTTCCAAGTTTAGCTCCTGACTTCTGCCCCTTGAAGTGTAGTTGCGCATTTATGCATACAGGCATCATATGAGTTCAAGTGGAACAAAATAACTACTGTCCTTTAGTGGATTAGAATGATCACAATATTTACTAACACTGGTCACATTTAGTCATCTCTAGTTACTGTATAATGAGTTCATATCCTGTTATCCTGTCGCAATGTTGGCAAAAAAAATCATGTGGACTCTTGTTGCTGTATAATTAAATCACATTCTCTTGTCCTGTCGATGTGGGTAAACAATTCATGTCACCATTAGTAGTTGGACTCTTCTTGCTGTATAATCAAGTCATGTTCTATCCTCTGTTTTATTGTTGGACTTACTGTATTATCTCAACCTGTAGGTTCGGTCCCCCCTAAACTGCGAAAATATTATTTATCCAAAGAAGATGAGCCCACAGCAGTTACATTCAAGAGTTACTGTAAATCAAAGGGGGTGACCAAGACGAGAAAAGCTCCAGGGGACAAGGATGCTTCGACGTCCACTACAACGGACTGTGACAGAGTGATGAGGGAGTTGATGGGTCTATTTGGTGGGCTTCACAATCAAGCTAACAAATCTTTAAGAGGGAGATATACTATCAATAACTTCTATGTTACCGAAGAAGGTCAAGTGAGATTGCACGGGAATGTGAAGCTCAGAACTAAGACAACTTCAAGAGCCAACAGTGATTTCCATACTTTGGCGAGGGAGCTGAGGAGTCATATCTTTGATGAGGAAGAACCTGCTGAGATAAGCTGCTGGATGGACATGATGTCCTCAAATGCTTTGGCTAGGGAGCTATCGGTGAGATGTCCTTCAGCTCTGATGTCCCCGTGCAATAAGTTGGCTTTGTGTAATTGGTTGTACAAGAGATTATGGACCATCGAGCACAGTAACAAGAGAAAGTATCATAAAATCCTGAAGAGAATTCCTTACGCTCATCGATGGAAAATCTTAGCGAAGGGCAACTTGTTTCTCCACCAGCAATATTACTCAGAAGGAGATGATGGAAAAAGGAAATCATTTTATCCTGAAAACGCTAGAGGCCTTCTTCGGTTCATCAGAAATGTTATCGAGCATATCCACGAAAAGGGGCTGAGGGGTCGCAGTTTGCTCTTCGAGGAGTGGGAGGTGGCTGACATGATTTGCAGCACCTTTCCACTTCTCATCGGGTCTTTACAAGAGGCTGTCGAATTGCAAGGTGAGCTTTTGGACCATCCAGTAGAAGCTATGAACAAGTGAAGCACTGAAGCTATGAAAGTGTTGAATAGGAAGGTGAACTTTGTAAGCTGGATTGAGATGCTAGTTAAGAGATGGTGATGTTGCTGTATGATACTTAAGAGATGCTAGTTAAAAGTTCCTCTTTCCTTATGTCGGTTTTGTTGGACTAGATTGCTTCACCTGAGCAATCTTCTGATAAGTTTCTGCCAAACGAAGCAATATTCTGTGTCAAGTTTCTATTATGTGTGTTGTTCTCTCTGTTTTGCGTCTTTTTCGTTCTAATTTCTACAAATTTGCTCGGAGCAGCAGGCTAGATCAAGGCAATTTGTTGCTTATCTGAGTGTCTTCAGGGTGCCTGATGGTTAGTCAGGTTCTGTCCTGGACATCGTCTCTGTTTGATCTAACAACCGGGATGTTCTGTCCGTACCTGTAACTCTGTAGCCCGCTGCTACAAACGCTGACCATCTGGAGGACGCTCCATGATCAGCTAGCTCAATGTTTTATGGAATGACAGTTCTATGTTATATTTGCTTTATAATCAAATGGTAATAAAGCTATGCTAACGAGAATAGTGATGATTACAAATGTACTATTCTCATCCCAACAACACGCAGTCAGTGAAATGTTGTGAGGAGAAATGTCTGTGTTATGACGGCTTTCAAATAACAGGAAAAGGATGAAAAAGACTTTCTGAGAGAGGAAAGGGGAGAAAAGGTACTGTATGCAGCCCGGCTCATGGAGCATGGTCAAAACTCTAGGAGCTATCACTATAAGAAATATGTCAACCGGTGACCCTCAATTTTGGTCACAGAAAGGTTACTATAAGTCATTTGTGACTTTTTTTGTGACCAAAACAGCAAGGTCAAATACCGAGGGTCACTAATGGCAGATGTGACCTTTTTTCAATTGGTCATGGGTCACTAATGGCAGATGTGACCTTTTTTCAATTGGTCATGGATCCTTTTGTGACCAATCCAATATTTTGGTCACTATCAGTGGGATCCAATCATCCAACGTGGCAAAACTGAGCTGGCAGCCATCCGACGTGGCGCGGCTGAGCTGGCATATCAGTGACCAAATTAGATGGTCGTAGATAGATTGAGCCCAATCCAGTTGACCTATCTAAATGGGCCAAGCCCAACAAGACAGCCTTTTTAACCTTTCTTTCTAGATAATTTGGTGTCTTCTATGGGCCAAGCCCAACAATTCAGCCCAACAATTCCTGCCATTTCGGCCATTTTATCTTTAGGCTGGTCCCACAAGTCAGATTGGTCTCATTTGTCATACTAATCTCACAATTGGTCCCACACATCAGAAATTTCAAAAATTGAAAAATAATCCTGGTCAGGTTTCCATTTCACAGACATATAAATCATATTTCATAGGTTTTCAAATCATATACACAATCAACAATTCAAAGAAACTAAATTTGTCCAAACACAAGACTAAATTGGTCTGTTACAATCTTTACTCAATACAACGCAAATATGGGTACTACTTGGGTACTACTGGCCACTATTACAATACATATACGCTACTCTTCTGCCCACTATTACAATACATACATGGTTTTTGAGTCGCCGAGTCGAGTCGAGTCGCCGAGGCTGAGACTCATGACTTGCTGACTTGACTCGGCGACTAGGCACGATTAGTTGCCCCGAGTCGCCCAGCACAGGAACACAAGCAAACAGAGCACACGCACAGGGAGCAGGGCAGCACAAGCACGGGAGCAGAGCAGGGCAGCACAAGCACGGGAGCAGAGCAGCACAAGCAGCGCAAGCAGCAAAGGGAGCAGACCATAGGGAGGGAGCCGTACCTGCGGATGCCAAATCACGACCCCGCGTGGGAGCTTGGAGCTTGGAGGCGGCGGAATCAGCTGCTACGGCCCCGTCGTGGGAGCTTGGAGCGGCGGAATCCGTCCCCGCGGATGCCAAATCGCGACCAAATTGAGGGCCCCGTCCCCGCGGATGCTCCAGGACGCGAGCAGAGGAGGGGCCCGTCCCCGCAGATGCCAAATCGCGGCCGAACTGAGGGTTGAGCGTCGCGGGCGAGGTGCGGCGTCGACGGCGAGGTGCGCCATGCTTCTGCTCCCTCCCTTTCCCTTTCTTTCTCCCGCGCCTATCTGAGCTCAATCCCGCACCTCTGCGCCCTTTCCCTCCCTTTCCCTGCGCTCAATCCCGCGCATCTGCTCTCAAAATTGGCCTCTGCGCCCAAAAATTTCTGGCAGCGCGGACCATAGCTGCCCAAGTCGAACCGACTGATTTCTGGCGACTAATCCGTCAGAGTCGCCGGCGAGCCGCCGAGGCGCGCGACTCGCTCCGTGAGTCAAGTCGCTGGGACGACTTGGCGACGCTGGGACGACTTGGCGACTATACAGCGACTAATCAGCGACTATACCGCGACTCAAAAACCATGAATACATATACGCTACTCTTCTGACTTGGTACTTCACCTGGTACTTCACCTGTGCAAAAATAAGAATAAGAATGTACATAACATCAAACAGTAGCAAATGACAGCAAAAACATCGTACAGTACCAAATGACAGTATCAAACAGTAGCAAATGACAGCTTCCCTTGTGGCACGACTCGGTGGAGCTCCACCATCATCCCCGAGCACTCCCTGCAAAACCCAAGTGAACACCCTATCAAATCCCCGAGTACTCGTTATTTAGTTACGTTAACAAACTGGCAGAAAGTAAAGGTTCATATTATATGCGTTGAGGACACTATCATGAAACATGTATATGAGGGTCCTTTGTCGAGACCGGTGCATGCTACATGAGGGTCCTTTGTCGAGAATACACAATGGAAGAACCTACCCCAACAACTTAGGCCAACGGAAGAACAGTGTGCACATCAGGGGATCATGGAGTAGGAAAGCAGAAACATCTGATTGCTAGCTCACAATAAAACTCACAGCATTCCAAAGTAAAGCAAAATAGAAACTATGAGGCAACATTGAGATATTTAAATAAACTCACATATGTACTTTGTAATGAACAACTCGGTTTTGAAACCATGAGGCAACTATGAGAGCATACAACTTGGAAATGTATGCTTACGGAACAGGAACATTACGATGATACATAGGATAAGTCATGACACTATAGCTAGAACTATGTAGATAACAAGACCGAGGCATTTATTAATTCAACCAGTCACTATAACAGTAAGCAAAAGTTGACTAGTTGATGCGAAGTGCCTGTTTCCGGACAGCTTTTAGAGGTAGCATGGGCTAGCGAGTAGTCCCCTGGCCGGGTGGGTCTGAGTAAACAACTTCCGGCGTCTCTCCTTTTTGTCCGAAATTGGCATCTCCTGATTAAGGAACTCGTCGAGCAGTTTCCACTTTCTTATGAGCTCGACATGGCAATTCTACAGCTGCTGCCCCAGATCGAGGGTATTTATCTATTCTAGGGATGCTGCTTGAAAAGCATGTGGCGTCAAACAACATGATTCTAACCTCCCAATTACTTGATCTGAAGAACAAGGCAAGTACAGCCCAAAAACAACTAAGCATGCTCGAGAGAAGTTTCAAGACGCTAAAGTAAAGAGTGCTATAATGAGATCATCCAACCAATTCTCTATGGACAAGGTCAGCTCTGTCGTCAAGCATGAAGTACACGTCCATGTCCGCTATGCCTTGCCTCTCACTGTCCCCACGAGCCGGATCTGCAAACCAGACAGCCTTGCCAACATAAGAACCCGTTTCAATCTGTATGGACAAGGTCAGCAAGTATCATACTATAGAAAAAAAATAAGCACACTATCCAATGATGCTAGAAAATCTCATGATGTAACAGCACGCATGCTACCTATGCACAGGTTCATCGAATGACAGTAACAAGGACACTGTGGACTCACGAAAGATAAACCTGAACTGTTGGTGTGTATATTACCAGGAAAATTCATACATAGGATGACATAGATAGAAATGGTTGCCTCGACCAAAGGACACATATAGAAGTAGCTCATACATAAGGGCATATAATAGGAAAATAAAAGGTAAAGGGATGGCACCAGCCGCTAAAACTATTACAGATTGCTTTCTATATTATATAATGGGAGCGAAATACTAAAAGCATAACATCAAGTGGTGCCCGTTGCATTGCTACGTGGTCTAGTCCTTGAAGAGAATTTATGTTGATAGTTTGTTTTTTATGTTTTAGCTGTCAAATATATTACGTAAATAGGAGTGGTGAAAAAAATGTAAGCATATAGATCGTGCAAATTCAGTATGGACGGATAATATGGAAAATTATTGCAACACAAATGAGAAGTTGAGAATAAGGCCTAGTTTGAGAGCTCCGCAATTTCTAAACTGCAGTATACTGATACTGAAGTATTGAACTGCCTGGCAAAGGAATACTTCAGTTTCATCAAATGGCATTATTTCTCAGTTTTGTCAAAACCCGTGGAGTGTTTGGGAAGGTCGTTTCACTATCGCTTTGACTGAGTGCATGGATGATTCTTTTGACCATTGATTGCTGCATGGTGCTTGCATGCATGGTTGTGCATGAGTTGCGCAGATTGAAACTAGAAGCGATGGCTCCATGGTGTTCTTGGGCGGCGCTGGCAACTAGGTGCAGGAGGATCAGATTGAAAACGAGTCGCCGGAGGGTCGACGCCTAGGTCAGACGATGGAGCGACCGGCACGGAGGCAACCGAAACGCATCTACAAAATAGATCTGCATAAGCGATAGACTGAAATCAAGTTAGATCAGAGCGAACCTTCCTTTCCTTGCGAGCTTTTGCTTTCTCAATGCCTGATGAAGAGGACATGGCCGCACGCGACATAGACGACGGTGGCGAGCTGTGGGCGACAGGAGGAAGCATATGCGTTTTAGGTGGGGAAGGAGACGAGATTTGTGTTTCTCCGTTTTAGAAAAAAGAGGTCGGGACTGAAGTTTTCAATACGGCAAAAAAACTGAAGTTTTAAGGAACACTGCAGTTTCTAAAACGCAGTTTTTATTAGACCCAAACACCTTGAAGTATTCCATACTTTGGTATTTTAAAAAACTGAAGTATTCTCACGATACTTTAAAAATACGGTGCTTCCAAACGGGGCCTAAGACTCAAGGTTACTCTTCTAGATACTCTAAGCAGCAGTTGCTTCTGCAATGTATGAAAATTAATCATGCCAGGAGAACTTGTAAAGCAAATGAAAGGCTGTTAACTGGTCTGGATCAACTAAGTTTTCCGTGGTTGACACAGTAGTTTTCCACCACCTTCCTCTAACAGAAGCACATCTAAACACTTCTCTTTCGGATATACCAACTTTTTAAAAAATAGGACATGTCCAATAATGAGGATAAAAAGCACACTGGTAAACATCCAGTAGTGACGTACATAGAACATTGGTACTCGTGGATGTCTGCAAGTCAGTGGTACATACAGATCTTAAGGTAAGCAAATAAACTTGCATATGAAGTTTACAACTCGAGCAAACAGAAACCACAGGGAAATAAAACCTAAGGGCACGATCAGATCGAGGCGAAGCCAGCAGAAGAGGATCGGGCGGAGGGGACTGACCTGCGACTTGTCAGTGAGGCGGAGCGCGAGCCTGAAGACGGGGAGGGGCGCGTCGTAGACGAAGTCGTGGTTGAGGCACTGCACCAGCCACCAGGAGCGGTAGGAGAGGTCCAGAAACGTGGCCGGCCGCCTCGCTCGTCGTCTGCTTCGCCATTAGCCTCCGGACCTGAAAACAACAAGACAACAATCAGATCCACGTCTTAGCTTCTGAGGATATTCGGGAGAGGAAAAGGGATGGGAGGGCATGGCTGAAGGGAGGAGGCTAGAGATGGGGGAGGAGGGCGCGGTGACGGAGGCCATGGCTCGGCGGCGCTGCGTCTTTGCCGGCGAGGTTGAGCGGCTCAGTCGATCTGCTGCGGGGGGTGAAGGGGACAACAGGGATGGGAGGAGGCAAGAGATGGGGGAGGAGGGCGCGGCGACGGAGGCCGGCCGGAGCGGGCGAGGATGGCCGGAGCGGGCGAGGAGGCGAGAGCAGAAGGGGATCGAGGCCTCGAGGGTGGTGTGCGGCGCTTAGGCCATGTACATTGCTAGCCGCTTGTGTGGGCGCTTGTAGATGAAAAAATAAATATCACGAGATTATAAAATCCTCTAAGCGTCTTGCCTTCCAACGGTGGTAAGCGCTAACTGCTGATGGCAGTGGCTTCGTCGATTTGGCTCATGCAAGGGAAAAGAGGCAGCGCCGCTGCTTAGTTTTGCGTCGACGCTTGGCCCAACACTGGGATTCAGTACTGAACTGCTGATCGGCCAGAAAATATTTCCTAGCGCCCATCCGTTAGCGCCCGCATTGAACATGCCCTTAGGGCTTGTTTGGTGGCAGGGGATCCTCCCGGGATCCCGGGCTTTTCCCCGGGTGAGAAGCCCGCGCGTAAAATTGACCCGGGGGACCGACGGCGTCGTTTGGTTGCCCACGACCCGGCCGGTATACCTGGCCATCGGGTCGGCCCGGCACGGCACGGCACGCCTCGCCTGAGGCACGGCCCGATAGAGGCCCGGCACGCCAGGCACGTTAGGCTAACGGGCCGTGCTCGGGCCGGCCCGCGTGCCTCGCCTCGCCTTCCGGCACGGCACGGGCGGCACGGTTGGAGCACGGCGGCCCGGCACGGCCCGCTGGGCACGGTAGGCACGTTTTTTTCCATTTTTCGATTTTTACTCTGTTTTTATTCTGTTTTATGTTGTTTTAATCCTGTTTTATGATGTTTTATGTTGTTTTATGTTGTTTTTATCCTGTTTTATGATGTTTTATGTTGTTTTATGATGTTTTATGTTATTTATGATGTTTTATCTTTCTTATAGTATAAAGATACAAGACAAAGTTTGATATGATCGTAATAATTTTATTTAGCTAGCAAGCCGCCTCATTAAAACCTTCCAGTTCCCTCAGGTACCCTGGTAAGGAAAGAGTGCGTCTGAAACTTGCTGCTCTCCTACTTAATTGTTCCATATTACAGACCGAGTTCAAATTACAAGAATAAAAAGAAAACTACAAAGAGGATAAAAAAACTATTCTTCTTCATTGCCTTGGATATGAAAGCTCTCCATCGCAGCCAACAACTCGGGGTCCTCCGGCATGTGTTGGGATCTCCGCTTCGCCCGCTCGCGATCTTTCACCGTCATTAAACTCTTGACCATTGAAGGGTGGAGACTTGCTCTTCTTGGCTCGAGTACTCTTCCACTTAGACTAAAAGTTCCCTCCGACGATGTGGTTGATACGGGGACAGTTAACACATCCCGTGCAAGTATGGAAAGCACCGGATATGTACTTCTATGATCAAACCACCATTGCAAGATGTTGAACTCTTCTTCTTCGTCGTCGTGGGGGAGCACCTGGTCATTGAGGTAAATACCTAACTCGCTGCGTCGAGGAGCAGCGGTGCTTGCACTTGAGCCGGAGTTGCTGCTAAAGAGCTTGAAGATTGTTTTCTTCTTTCCGGGTTGTGTACCTGATGGAGGACGGGGCGGACGAACTGTCGCTGCATACTTATTCTCGTACTTCAAGTACAGATCAGTGAGTTTGCCCTTAACATTGTATTGATACGAAGCATAGTCTACCTCTAAGGCGGATGTTAATAAAGAAAGAGCATAGCCTAATCCCTCAAGTTCTTGCCCTTGGGTCCAAAATGAATGCAAATGCATACAAATCAGGGATTTCTTTCCAATATTTTAAAAACTTTTCTTTCATTTTTTTAACAGCATCTCTTAAAATTTCATCATGTTCATACTCCTTCAAGTGATTAGCAATCAATACAATCTGATGCACTAGCAGAGGAGATGTGGGATAATAAACCCCTGATAAAATGTTAGTTGCATCGTAAAGAACTTCTAGAAAGTCCATTATCATTTGTGCCATAACCCAGTCTTGATCCGTGATATAGATTGCTCCACCGCTTGTTGAATTAACAAAGCAGGTAAATTGTTCTTTATCACGGATCAAATCTCTAATCATTATGTATGTGGAGTTCCATCTAATATCCATATCAACATTGTAGACATGACAGGCATTTGAAGCCGCGTCACACCACCGCTTATACTCAGCTAGCCGTGGATTAGAAACACTCAGATAAGTTATGCCACTTCTTATTTTCTCAATGGGTGCTTTCATTAGCTTTAAAGCACTTTTAGCAATAAGATTAATAATATGGCATGCACAACGTTGATGGAAAAGGTATGGTGCAGAATAAGCAGAAAGTTTGGGTATGAGATCAGTCATTGCCCTAGCATTGTTTGAAGCATTATCTAAAGTTATTGCAAACACCTTAGACTCGAGGCCAAATTCTTCCACGACTTGCAAGATTTTGGCGGCTATGGCGGGACCGGTATGGCTAACATCAATTAATTCAAATCCAAGCAAAGCTTTTTTAAGTTCCCAAGTATTACTGTCCACATAATGAGCAACAACACTTAGATAATCTTGCTTAGCTCTACCACTCCATATATGATGTTAATGAAACTGAAAATACACACTTTGCAAATTCATCTTTTAGATCATTAGCTAGTTCTTTAGCTAGTTTTTTCATATCCCTAGATGTAGTTTGCCTAGAAACAGGTTCATAGCGTGGATTGTGACAAGTTTTAATCCAATCGACAACAGCGGGATACGCCCCAAATCCAAGCGGTAAATCATGCGAAGCTATCACACCACATAGACCTCGACGAGATATGTCAGCATCATAGTTCCAGTTCATTACCTGCCCGTCGGGTTGGAAGGGAAGGTCGCCTTGTCTTCTCGCCAGCTCCTCGCCCCTCTTGATCCTGTGTGACTTCACGTGCCTCTCCAAGTGGCCGGTTCCCATGGAGGAGTTGCCGGTGAGGATCTTGCCGCAATCCGGCCACATGCACACCGCGTCCCATTGCTTGGTGCCATCTTCGAGAACCGTCATACGGTCCTCGAAATGGCCATCCTTCCACACCCAGGAGGTTCGTCGCCGCCTCTTCGTGCCGGTGGAGGTGCTTGAACTGCCGCCGGTACTACCACTCGAAGGCATCGGCTGAGACTGAGAGTGAGGCTGAGGCTGAGTATAGGTGGGGGGGGGGGGATTGGGGCTTATGATGTTGTAATCTTCCACATGAAGACCGAATTGGTCTATTGTGAAGTCGATCATCGGCACAGGGTGATGACCCGGGGGGTTTGGGTTGTACGGCGGGGGCGGGGGAGGGGGAGACTCCATGGGATGAGAAGTGTGGCAATGTATGATGACTTGATGAGAAGTGTGGCTGTGTGGGTTGAGTGTGCTGAATGTAGGGGGTGTGAGGCCCTTTTTATAGCAAAAAAATAGAGCTGTTTGAAGTTCAAAATTTGAAAAAAGAAAAAAAAAAGAAAAAACGTGCCGACGTGCCGTAAACGGGCCGGCGGGTCGCTACCGTGCCAAACGGGCCGCTCGCGGCGTGCCGTTTCCGCGCCGGCACGCCCGACAACGGCCCGGCAGCCCGACAGCGGCCCGTTACGGCTCGCGTGCCCGCTCCAGCCCGCCGTGCCCGCGTGCCCGCCGCGTGCCTGCGTGCCCGCTCCCGCGCCGCCGTGTCCGCTCCAGCCCGCGTGCCCGCTCCCGTGCCGTCGGGCCGTGCCGTGCCTGACGGGCCACGGGCCGGCACGAAAGCTGCCGTGCCGTGCCGGGCCGGCCCGCGTGCCTGGCCTCGGTGTTGGGCACGGGCCCGTGGCGTGCCGGGCCGTGGCACGGCACGGTAAGACGCGTACCGGGCCGTGCTCGGGCCGGGCCGAAAAGACCGTGCCCCGGGCTGGCCCGTTAAGCACGGCCCGGTTGGCCAGCTATACCGGCCGGGTGACAGCGGCCCATTCCGCTCGTTTTCCCGGGGAGCTCTTTCCCCTAGTCACGAGGTCGGGGAGGAAAGCCCCTGGTTCGCTCGCGACCACAGAGGCGACGGGGACGGCGTTGGGGGCGACGGTTGTTCTTCCTCCGGCGGCCGGAAACAAGTCCTCCTCCCAAACGCTCGGGTCTCTCCCTTCTGTGATGTTCGCCGCTGCCGCTTCGGCCTCTCCCGTCGGCGGTCGCCATCTTCTTCCCCAAGATCTGGCCCGCCTCAATCTCCTGCCCCGACGACGATGGCGTCCAGGCGGTGGAGCACGGCATCCTTTCTCCTTCAACTAAGATGAGCGTGAGCCTTTCTGGATCACCCCCGCCGGGTTTCCACTCCGGGATCTGACATCCTTCCGTCCGCTGGCCTCTTTCCTGATTCGGTTCATCCTGCTGCAGAACCATCAGGGCAAGACGCGGCCGGCCAAGTGCTACGTCCCGCTCGAGGACTCGGGGAAGCACACGGATGAGCAGATTCCTTGGTGTTTTCTGTTGAACTAAACCAATCTCAATGTAGTTGTTCAATTTGTTGCCCTGTTCATAATACCCAATGTAACAACATAGAAACAGGAGCAGCGGGAATGAGCAGCAACGACGAGGATGTCCGTGACGAGTCATCCAGCTCTGCCAGCCGGTCACATTACATGTGAGAAATCCTTCTTGTTTATCCTTCTCAGTTCATGGCCATTGTGAAAGGATTTTTGTTTTGTTTTGCATGAGATGGACTTCAGAGAGAAGGGTATAAATTCTGCTGTTCTTTTGTATGAGATGGAGGAACAGAGATGTATGAAGTTACTCTGTTACCGGTTGTTCTTCTGTCACTGTTTCTTAGTATAAATATAGTGCACGCCACCATGATATGCACACACTTGTGACACACAAGACTTGCCAATTCAGAAGATTAGAACAGCAGCAAGATTTGACAATTCAAAAGATTGTAGTGCACATGACAGTGACAGCAGCAAGAAGTCTTGGAACCTAAATCTGGTAGTATTATGCATGCCCACACTTCACAATCCGAAATTTAGTTATGTTCAGTTGTCCCTATTGTCGAATAAAGGTAGGCTTGCTTTTATAATCAAGCAGCTTATGCAAGACAAATGTTATTAATTCGCTACCGTCTCACCAAACTAGTATTCTGGTGTTTCTATCTCTGTTGTCATTTATTGTCTGTTCAAGCCAATTGGTTTTGTGAGAAAATTCACAAGCATCATTCGAGGAATTATATTTATTGAGTTACCAAGTTCATGTACACTTTTGAATTATGAACTTCTGGTATTGAGATATAGTTCCAGTACAGCCCCTTCTACGACCCGTGTCTCCCAGTTCTAATCTTCTATTGTCCACATATATGCCTTCCCTACTGTTAAATTTATGTTGGCTGCATAAACTAAAGGAAGTGGCTGCCTTTTTTTAGTGTGGTATATGTCTTGATATCTTTTTTCTTAATGCATATTTTGTTTGTGGTAAGCAAAAGCATACTTTGGTGTTTCAACGCCTATTTTGACATTTATAATTTCTGATCCAATGCAGATCAAGAACCTTGAGTAGTGAATCTCTTGATAATTCTCCTTCGCCTAATTGCCATCTTCAACTAGCAAGATCTGTAGTGGCAGCAGGAAGACCTTCTGGACAGTAGGTTATACCTCTTGTTCTCTTAACCTTCTCGCATTATCATTGCTCACCTTTTATGTTCAATATTCTTGCTTGCAGGCGTCCATCAGCCACATTATTCACTTGATGTCGATTGCTGGACCGTGCTCGCAGAGAACTACCTAGACATTCACTGGACCAATGGATCTTAATGTTTCCATCGAGAATTTGAGTCGTTGCATATTATTTATAATTTATAAATTATGTATTTTCTATGAGAGTAATGTACGGCGGAAATACTCTTGCCTGAACAAATGAACTGTAATGTGTTGGACTAAATCTTAATTATCTGTGGTCTGCGCATAATCATTTTGAATCACATGCACTAGTATTTTTGAACTGATCAGACGCTTTGATGCCAAATAGGAAAAACATGATCTTCCGTACCAGTGTGCCTAGTTCACTCAAAAAATGAGACCGTGCGTGGAATTTATCTCCCTGCAGCCAAATGCACACACGGCTCTGGGAGATTCCCCCACGCCGATCCAGGGAACGTGTGCGCACGTGAAAATCCCCTCGGGGGCGTTACAACCCTGTTTTTTGCCACCCTTACCACCAAACAAGCCCTTAGGGTTTTGGTGTGCGTGGGTTAGGGTTTGGTGTGCGTGGTGCGCGTGGACGGTGGACCTGGCGTGCAGAGCGTGGGTCAGTTCGAGCCGGCTGGATCCAACGGCTCAAATTCATGATCCACGTGAAGTCCTGCTGACCAATCAGAAAGCACATCGTTTTGTGTTTTCTCCATCAATAAGAATCAACCAATTTCCATGGAACAGTTTGTTCAAATATTTCCGTATCACGCACAAATGTGTATCTTGTAATGCAGAACAATGTTGCCGAACAAAATTTACATCTTTATTACACAAAAAAACCATTTTTCATTTTCCGAGTGCGAAAAATAGGTTTTTTTGTGAAGTATCTACCAAAAATATGTTGCAAAATGGGAGATCACCATTTTTATAAAATATTAGACCACATTTCATGTACAAATAACCAAATGGTTATGTCTGAATAGCTTTCCATCCACCCCTTTCCAAAAAGACAAATTCCTACCGATTCAGCTGAAACCGGGTCAAATTTGAACTACATGTGCTTATAGTATGCTCATGATTTTTTGAAAAACTCATTTGTAGGTAGACAAGTACCTGTTTCATCAGAGATACACCAAGAGTTTCACAAAATTCCTGAAGGGGATCGCAGGCAGAAAACAAAAAATTTCCTAACAGCGATAACCTTAAACTAGCCAGAATCTATACTATGCAGATATAGTAGTACGAAGGGGGGTCGGTATACATACCCTTGTAGACCGAAAAGCGGGGATTACGCTCCTGCACAAGCGTTGCTGACGTAGACGCCGTAGCCGACCTCAAGGTCGCGGAGAACTTGGCGCGACGAAGAAGACGATGACGCGGCGATGTCGATGAAACCGACGACGACCTCGAGGCCGTGTAGAGGAAGCAGACCTCCAGCACCACTAGCGTGGCACCTCGCAGGGCGTTACACACATACGATGAAGCCGACTTCCTCCGGGCCCGATCCAGGGACGAGCAGCGGAAGACTGGGACCGGAAGACCAGCAGCGCGGCGACGTGCGTATGGTGGAGAAAACTTATCCTTGGCGCAACTCCAAACTGGGGAGTCACGAGATCCAAGGAGAGAGAGGAATTGGTGTGTCTTCAAAGGCCAGGGGTACCCATCTATATATAGGAGGCCAGGGGGCTGCCCAACTTGCTAGGCTGGCAGTGTGGGACTAATCCCACACCCCAGCCGGCCTAGGCTGGTGCGCCGGCCCTAGTGAGCCCCATGTGGCCCACTAGGGGCTGGCCGAACCAGACCCCTCCTCTTGGGGGGGACACTCCCCCCCCCCCCCCCCCCCCCCCCCATGGGCCTCTTTGCCCAAAGAGGCCAATTTAGAGATTTTTGCCTTTAAAAATTCAGGAAAAATTAAATAAAAATATATTTAACTATTAATTACACTAATTAATATTAAATACATATTACATAATTTATTCCGGCTCCGAAAACTATTTCGTCGCTGCCCGATCTCCATCGGAACTTTCCCGGGACGGTCCCGGTGCTCTCTTTTCCTATTTTCTCTTCCGGTCTAAATGTCGACTCCCCTTAAGTGTGTTACCCTAGCGGTTCGATTATCTCACCAGACATGATCGAGACTCCTCTCCGATCAATGACTAATTCGTGGACCGAGGATACCCAGAATTAATCCCTGCGAGATAACGAATACTTTACCGTTCGAACCTAGACGTCTGAGTCTTAAACCTTTTGCCATGCGATACTTAGCGTGTCCGAGACTCGTTCATAGATATCTCCATACCTAGCTTGATCTCGTTACCGACACTGCTAACTTCTACTCGTCCATGATCTTATATCCTGGTGACCTAGTCACACGCTTGCAAGCTCGTTTGACATAATCTCACCGAGTGGGCCCTAGAGTATCTATCCTGCTATGCGGACAGGCAAATCCCGCTCTTGATCCCCCATTTCAACATACTCCTTTCCGACACCCGAGAGGGACACCTTTATTGTCACACTTTGTAAGATATGACGTTTGTTGCAATCAAAGTGTCTTTCAGAAATAGCAATAAGAGTAGATCTCACGGTCAAATGCGTAATGACTACGTCCTACAAATATTGGGTATGTCCATCACGTCATTCTCCCAATGACATGACTCCATTGTCAACTGACATAAATGTCACATGATCGGGAAACCTCGATCATCAATTGCCCAATGAACTAGTTAGATAGAGGCTACTATGGACCTGGTTGTTTATCTACCACACGTGTATTAATGTTTCCGCTTAAGACAGTTATAGCATGGTATAAAACATATAATGAACAATTGAGATATGACAAATAAACTATATTTATTAAGTGCCTGTAGGGCATATCTCCTTCAGTCTCCCACTTGCACTAGAATAACACTTAATCTAGTTTACAACTTGGTAAAAGCTCAACACCCATAGCAACTTGGTGCATGCTTGCTTCGTGGAAGAGGAATACAGTCAACAGATCTCACACATTGAGATCTGTATGTGCTTTGCAACACTTCTATGTCAACCAGTTTGACATCATCCCGCATCTTACTGAAGGAGATATGCCCTAGAGGCACTTAATAAAGATAGTTTATTCGTCATATCTCAATTGTTCATTATATGTTTTATACCATGCTATAACTGTATTAAGCGGAAACATTAATACACGTGTGGTAGATAAACAACCAGGTCCCTAGTAGCCTCTATCTAACTAGTTCATTGGGCAATTGATGATCGAGGTTTCCCGATCATGTGACATTTATGTCAGTTGACAATGGAGTCATGTCATTGGGAGAATGACGTGATGGACATACCCAATATTTGTAGGACGTAGTCATTACGCCTTCGACCGTGAGATCTACTCTTATTGCTATTCCTAGAAGACACTTTGATTGCATCAAACGTCATATCATACATAGTGTGACAATAAAGGTGTCCCTCTCGGGTGTCGGAAAGGAGTATGTTGAGACGGGGGATCAAGAGCGGGATTTGCCAGTCCGCATAGCAGGATAGATACTCTAGGGCCCACTCGGTGAGATTATGTCAAACGAGCTTGCAAGCGTGTGACTAGGTCACCAGGACATAAGATCATGGACGAGTAGAAGTTAGCAGCGTCGGTAACAAGATCAAGCTGGGTATGGAGATATCTATGAACGAGTCTCGGACGCGCTAAGTATCGCATGGCAAAAGGTTTAAGACTCAGACGTCTAGGTTTGAACGGTAAAGTATTCGTTATCTCGCAGGGATTAATTCTGGGTATCCTCGGTCCACGAATTAGTCATTGATCGGAGAGGAGTCTCGATCATGTCTGGTGAGATAATCGAACCGCTAGGGTATCACACTTAAGGGGAGTCGACATTTTACCGGAAGAGAAAAATAGGAAAAGAGAGCACCGGGAACGTCCCGGGAAAGTTCCGATGGAGATCGGGCAGCGACGAAATAGTTTTCGGAGCCGGAATAAATTATGTAATATGTATTTAATATTAATTAGTGTAATTAATAGTTAAATATATTTTATTTTATTTTTTTCTGAATTTTTAAAGGCAAAAATCCCTAAATGGACCTTTTTGGGCAAAAGGGCCCATGAGGGGGGGAGGAGTCCCCCCAAGGGGAGAGGGCTGGTTCGGCCGGCCTAGGTGGGCCACATGGGGCCCACCTAGGGCCGGCGCACCAACCTAGGTCGGCCAGGGCTGGTGTGGGAATAGTCCCACACCGCCCGGCTGGCAAGGTTGGCTGCTCCCATCCCCCTTTATATAGAGGGGCACCCCTGGCCTTTGAAACACACCAATTCTCTCTCTCTCTCCTTGGATCCCGTGACTCCCTTGTTTGGAGTTGCGCCGAGGATAAGTTTTCTCCACCATACGCACGCCGCCGTGCTGCTGGTCTTCCGGTCCCAGTCTTCCGCTGCTCGTCCCTGGATCGGGCCCGGAGTTCGTCGGCTTTACCGTATGTGTGTAACGCCCTGCGAGGTGCCACGCTAGTGGTGCTGGAGGTCTGCTTCCTCCACACGGCCTCGAGGTCGTCGTCGGTTTCACCGACATCGCCGCGTCATCGTCTTCTTCGTCGCGCCAAGTTTTGTGCGGATAATATCATCATAGTCCAGTGTATGCTGTGATCTCTCCCATAGAGCATTGACGGTGGGTACGAGTTGTTAGATCGCGAACATATGAGATGATCGCTAAACTCGGGATACACCTAAAGTTGGGTTGATGAAGTTTAACAGTATGTTGACTGTTTTTCCTCTCAACCAAGATGGAAGAGAATACACGCGTTGAAGGAGCACGTGGCGGTCATACTCAATGACATTGGTCATACGTGATGACATTGGTCATACGTGATGACATTGGTCATACTTGATGACATTGAGACGCCTCGCTCAGCTCGATCACTGGATGACAGACAACGTTGCCAGGTGCAAATGCTTTGTCATAGACTATGTCATGCAAGGGGAATCGTTCACCTTCATGGTTCTTGATTGTGTTGGAAGAATCAAGAAGATGAAACAGATCGCCGGGAAGTCCTCAATGATGATGGTGTATATATGATATACACGTTATGAATGTTTTGCCTAAGCAAGTACTCGCAGTAGTGACTAAGTTTTTGATACTAGTCATGTTTTATGAAAACCAGATTTACTGCTTGAGTAGCTTGGAAGGATGAGGTGACAATGTGTGTTGATGATGGCAGACAAAATGTTGTGATGGCCATAGACACTCTCCCTCTAGATCTACCATTTGAATAAATTCTTTTATGATCGCCTGTTAGTATGATCGTTATAAGTGTGTCTTCTCTAGCAAGACAATTGTTCATATATGTTAGTGACAAAATCGTTGTCCTATATTTATGAAGTAATGATCATAAGCCGATTTGAATTTAGATGGTAGAAGCTCCCACATTCATAATATTAATGCCAAAGGATACAAACTTAACAAAGACACCACATTCGTGTGGCACTACCGTTTAAGTCATGTCAATGTTATAGTCAATGAACAAGCTCCATACGGATGGATCTACAAGTCCTTAGATTTGATCTTTTGACACTTGCAAGATAACTAAGACACCGTTTTCGGAAAGCGGGCATATAACTTATTGATAATCATGCATATAGATGTATGTGGATCAATGAAGTAATTAACGTGTAGTGGAGACCTTTATTTCGTAAACTTCACTGAACGTTTTGAGTATAACTTGTTGAGAATCATGCATATGAGTGTATGTGAATCAATGAAGTACTTTAACGTATAGTGGAAGTCTTTGTTTCCTAGACTTCATGAATATTCCGAGTAGATATACGGATATCCACTTAGGGAATGTTAGCCTGAAAATTTTGATTCGATCAAACAAGTTCAGAATGAAGTAGGAAAATAAATTTAACAAGAAAATCAAAATCCTGCGATACAGATCGAGGAAATAAAGATTTGAGTTATTATGTTGGCATATCATTGGAAGACTTGTGAGAAGAGTTCCACAAATTACGTCGCATGGAACACCATAGTGTTATGGTATGTTAGGACGTCGTAATCGCACCCTATCAGATAGTGTGTGGTAAATAAATCTCTTACCGAATTATTGTGATCATTGGAGTCGTATGGTAGAAACATAACATTCACGTTAGATAATAGGGAAACCATTTAAATCCATGGAGACAATACCATATGAGTGATGGCATGGCTTTTAGCCTAGATTGTCGTTTCAGCAATTTAGTGTTTCGATGTGATCAAACCTAAAATGGATAAATCTTTGTAGTGTACCGTACCTAAAGAATTAGTTGGGTACATGTCTCACGACATAGGCAAAAACGTTGCCGGAATATACCTTGTGAAAGAAATAGTTTCTTGTCCAAGGGTATAAGTGGGAAAGAAAGTAGAGCAAGACGAAGTTAATGAACTTCCTCTCCAGACATCAGAGTGGCGCAGCGGAAAGTGTTTCCGGTGTCATGCTCCTCAACTTGAAAGAAGTTGATGATAAAGATCATGATGCTCTGAGCTCATACTAAGAACGTAGGCGTACGAGGTTGTGTTCCACACTGTGTGGTACGACAATCTTGTTATGAAGGTCATATTAATGGAATATGACAAACCTACGAACTACGACGAAGAGATGGTAGAACTAAGTCCGAGAAATGGCTATGAGTCATATATGATCCGAGATAAAATCCATATACGATTACCAGGTAATGACTTGGGAGATCTTCTTGATGGCATCTAGGCTGTAAATAGAATATGGAATTTTATGAGAGAATAGACGCTGATAAGGATCGATTTGTCGTGAAACAGTTCCGACAGATTCAAAAGTTGACCACAACGAGATTTTGTCTCAAGTGGCGAAGCCTAAATCTATTCGGGGTCGTTTAGCAATTACTACAATTTCAAATTGGAAAATTGATAGATGGATAAGGAAACCATGTTTCTTAATGGTATCATTAAGAAAGAGTTGTAATTAGTACAATGAAATGGTTTGGTGATCCTGAGGATGCTAAACATGTATGCAAACTTCAGCTGTCCATTCATGGCCTGAAGCAAGCATATCGGAGCTGGAATCTTCAATTTGATGATGTGATCAAAGGATTTTGGAGTTGTCCAAAATAGTTGAAGAAACTTGCATTTGCAAAGAAGTGAGTGGGAGCTAAGTAGCTTTTCTTGATCTTATATGTGAATGGCATATTTGAGTGGGAGCTAAAAGAAATTTCTTGGTCTTATATACGGATGGCGTATTTAAGTGGGAGCTAAATTTCATTCCTGATTTTATGTAACGACACATTGAGAATGATACAGATCCTCTACCAAAGTATAAAGGATTATTTAAGTGATTAAATTTTCTATGAATGAAGTTAGAAGTATTAGGCATTCGATCTATAATTGTATATATCAAAAGGGACTTAATAACATTAGGTCGGAATATTTTCCTAAGTTAAGATTCTGAAGTGTTTCAGAATAGAACAAGCGAAGAAAGAGGTTCTTACTTGTATGACTAGGTAAAATATTAATTTTATCTTGGCATTTTCAGTGATAGCTGATGAAAGAAAAATGATGTTCGACATCCTCTATGCCTCAGACATAGATTCTATCAGACTGAAAGCTCGACTTGGTGTGACCCACGTTCTTGGTTGAAGAACGGGTTCTAGAGTGATCCTAGTGTGGATCAATGAACAAATGTTAAGTATATTATTCAGTGTCTGTGAGAACTGAAGATATGTTTTCTGTTAAGTGGTAAGAGTGGAAAGACAACTTGCCGTAAATCGGTTACGATGATGCAAGTTATGACACTGACCCATACGACTAGAAATCTCATATAGGAGATGGCCTTTGTTTTGAAGAAAGAAATGGTTAACTAGCGAAGTCGCATATGAATGCACTGTCGCATAATCTACATAATAGGTATAGAAATATATGGCAACTTCAGAAGTAGCAAGTGTGATTGGACTGAGTCTCACTCCATCGACTAAGATATATTTCGCCGTCATCGTAAGATGCGGGATGATGTCAAACTGGTTGACATAGAAGTGTTGCAAAGCACATACAGATCTCAATGCGTGAGATCTGTTGACTGTATTCCTCTACCACGAGACAAGCATGCACCAAGTTGCTATGGGTGTTGAGCTTTCACCAAGTTGTAAACTAGATTAAGTGTTACTCTAGTGCAAGTGGGAGACTGAAGGAGATATGCCCTAGAGGTACTTAATAAAGATAGTTTATTCGTCATATCTCAATTGTTCATTATATGTTTTATACCATGCTATAACTGTATTAAGCGGAAACATTAATACACGTGTGGTAGATAAACAACCAGGTCCCTAGTAGCCTCTATCTAACTAGTTCATTGGGCAATTGATGATCGAGGTTTCCCGATCATGTGACATTTATGTCAGTTGACAATGGAGTCATGTCATTGGGAGAATGACGTGATGGACATACCCAATATTTGTAGGACGTAGTCATTACGCCTTCGACCGTGAGATCTACTCTTATTGCTATTCCTATAAGACACTTTGATTGCATCAAACGTCATATCTTACATATTGTGACAATAAAGGTGTCCCTCTCGGGTGTCGGAAAGGAGTATGTTGAGACGGGGGATCAAGAGCGGGATTTGCCTGTCCGCATAGCAGGATAGATACTCTAGGGCCCACTCGGTGAGATTATGTCAAACGAGCTTGCAAGCGTGTGACTAGGTCAACAGGACATAAGATCATGGACGAGTAGAAGTTAGCAGCGTCGGTAACGAGATCAAGCTGGGTATGGAGATATCTATGAACGAGTCTCGTACGCGCTAAGTGTCGCATGGCAAAAGGTTTAAGACTCAGACGTCTAGGTTCGAACGGTAAAGTATTCGTTATCTCGCAGGGATTAATTCTGGGTATCCTCGGTCCACGAATTAGTCATTGATCGGAGAGGAGTCTCGATCATGTCTGGTGAGATAATGGAACCGCTAGGGTATCACACTTAAGGGGAGTCGACATTTTACCGGAAGAGAAAAATAGGAAAAGAGAGCACCGGGAACGTCCCGGGAAAGTTCCGATGGAGATCGGGCAGCGACAAAATAGTTTTCGGAGCCGGAATAAATTATGTAATATGTATTTAATATTGGGAATGCTTATGTCTCAGGCGCCTGATTTTTTCTTAAGTCTCAATCAACTCAGAAAAGTGCAACTGCAGTTCAAAAAAAAGTGCAACTGAAACGAGTTGCACTTTTCTGGCAGAAAAGTGCAATTGCACTTTATTATCAAAAAAGTGCAACTGATGTATATTTTTGCGGGTGACCGAGACTTAAGAAATTCTCAGGCGCCTGAGAATTAGCAAAACCGTATTAATAGTTAAATATATTTTATTTTAATTTTTCTGGATTTTTAAAGGCAAAAATCCCTAAATGGGCCTTTTTGGGCAAAAGGGCCCATGAGGGGGGGGGGGGGGGGGAGGAGTCCCCCCAAGGGGAGAGGGCTGGTTCGGCCGGCCTAGGTGGGCCACATGGGGCCCACCTAGGGCCGGCGCACCAACCTAGGTCGGTCAGGGCTGGTGTGGGAATAGTCCCACACCGCCCGGCTGGCAAGGTTGGCTGCTCCCATCCCCCTTTATATAGAGGGGCACCCCTGGCCTTTGAAACGCACCAACTCTCTCTCTCTCTCCTTGGATCCCGTGACTCCCTTGTTTGGAGTTGCGCCGAGGATAAGTTTTCTCCACCATACGCACGCCGCCGTGCTGCTGGTCTTTCGGTCCCAGTCTTCCGCTGCTCGTCCCTGGATCGGGCCCGGAGTTCGTCGGCTTCACCGTATGTGTGTAACGCCCTTCGAGGTGCCACGCTAGTGGTGCTGGAGGTCTGCTTCCTCCACACGGCCTCGAGGTCGTCGTCGGTTTCACCGACATCGCCGCGTCATCGTCTTCTTCGTCGCGCCAAGTTCTCCGCGACCTTGAGGTCGGCTACGGCGTCTACGTCAGCAACGCTTGTGCGGGAGCATAATCCCCGCTTTTCGGTCTACAAGGGTATGTGCACCGAACCCCCTGCGTACTACTATATCTGCATAGCATAGATTCTGGCTAGTTTAAGGTTATCGCTGTTAGGAAATTTTTTGTTTTCTGCCTGCGATCCCCTTCACTTACGATGACGGCGAAATATATCTTAGTTGATGGAGTGAGACTCAGTCCAATCACACTTGCTACTTCTGAAGTTGCCATATATTTATATACCTATTATGTAGATTATGCGACAGTACATTCATATGCGAGTTCGCAAGCTAACCATGTCTTTCTTCAAAACAAAGGCCATCTCCTATATGAGATTTCTAGTCGTATGGGTCAGTGTCATAACTTGCATCATCGTAACCGTTTTACGGCAAGTTGTCTTTCCACTCTTACCCTTTACCAGAAAACATATATTCAGTTCTCACAGACACTGAATAATATTCTTAACATTTGTTCATTGATCCACACAAGGATCACTCTAGAACGCGTTCTTCAACCAAGAACTTGGGTCACACCAAGTCGAGCTTTTAGTCTGATAGAATCTATGTCTGAGGCATAGAGAATGTCGAACATCATTTTCTATCACTGAAAATGCCAAGATAAACTTAATATTTTACCTAGTCATACAAGCAAGAACCTTTTTCTTCACTTGTTCTATTCTGAAACACTTCAGAATCTTAACCTAGGAAAATATTCCGACCTAATGTTATTAAGCCCCTTTTGATCTATACAATTATAGATCGGATGCCTAATACTCCTAACTTCATTCATAGGAAATTTAATCACTTAAATAATCCTTTATACTTTGCTAGAGGATCTGTATCATTCTCAATATGTCGTTACATAAAATAGGAATGACACTTAGCTCCCACTTAAATACACCATCCGTATATAAGACCAAGGAATTTCTTTTAGCTCCCACTCAAATATGCCATTCACATATAAGATCAAGAAAAGCTACTTAGCTCCCACTCACTTCTTTGCAAATGCAAGCTTCTTCAACTATTTTGGACAACTCCAAAATCTTTTGATCACATCATCAAAGTGAAGATTCCAGCTCCGATATGCTTGCTTCAGCCCATGAATGGACAGCTGAAGTTTGCATACATGTTTAGCATCCTCAGGATCACCAAACCATCTCATTGTACTAATTACAACTCTTTCTCAATGATACCATTAAGAAACATGGTTTCCTTATCCATCTATCAATTTCTCAATTTGAAATTGTAGTAATTGCTAAACGACCCCGAATAGATTTAGGTTTCGCCACTTGAGACAAAATCTCGTTGTGGTCACCTTTTGAATCTGTCGGAACTGTTTCACGACAAATCGATCCTTATCAGCGTATATTCTTTCATAAAATTCCATATTCCATTAACAGCCTAGATGCCATCAGGAAGATCTCCCAAGTCATTACCTGGTAATCGTATATGGATTTTATCTCGGATCATATATGACTCATAGCCATTTCTCGGATTTAGGTCTACCATCTCTTCTTCGTAGTTCGTAGGTCTGTCATAATCCATTAACATGACCTTCATAACAAGATTGTCGTACCACACAGTGTGGAACACAACCTCGTACGCCTACGTTCTCAGTATGAGCTCAGAGCATCGCGATCTTTATCATCAGCTTCTTTCAAGTTGAGGAGCATGACACCGGAAACACTTTCCGTTGCGCCACTCTGATGTCTGGAGAGGAAGTTCATTAACTTCGTCTTGCTCTACTTCCTTTCCCACTTATACCCTTGGACAAAAAACCATTTCTTTTGCAATGTATATTCCGGTAACGTTTTTGCCTATGTCGTGAGACATGTACCCACCTAATTCTTTAGGTACGGTACACTACAAAGATTTATTCATTTTAGGTACGATCACATCGAAACACTAAATTGCCGAAACGACAATCTAGGCTAAAAGCCATGCCATCACTCATATGGTATTGTCTCCATGGATTTAAATGGTTTCCCTATTATCTAACGTGAATGTTATGTTTCTACCATACGACTCCAATGTTCACAATAATTTGGTAAGAGATTTATTTACCACACGCTATCCGATAGGGTGCGATTACGACGTCCTAACATACCATAACACTATGGTATTCCATGCGACGTAATTTGTGGAACTCTTCTCACAAGTCTTCCAATGATATGCCAACATTATAACTCAAATCTTTATTTCCTCGATCTGTATCGCAGAAATTAGATTTTCTTGTTAAATTTATTTTCCTAATTCATTCTGAACTTGTTTGATCGAATCAAAATCTTCAGACCAACATTTCCTAAGTGGATATCCGTATATCTACTCGGAATATTCATGAAGTCTAGGAAACAAAGACTTCCACTATACGTTAAAGTACTTCATTGATTCACATTCACCCACATGCATGATTCTCAACAAGTTATACTCAAACGTTCATTGAAGCTTACGAAATAAAGGTCTCCACTACACGTTAATTACTTCATTGATCTACATACATCTATATGCACGATTATCAATAAGTTATATGACCGTTTCCGAAAACGGTGTCTTAGTTATCTTGCAAGTGTCAAAAGATCAAATCTAATGACTTGTAGATCCATCCGTATGGAGCTTGTTCATTGACTATAACATTGACATGACTTAAACGGTAGTGCCACACGACTGTGGTGTCTTTATTAAGTTTGTATTCTTTGGCATTAATATTATGAATGTGGGAGCTTCTACCATCTAAATTCAAATCGGCTGATGATCATTACTTCATAAATATAGGACAATGATTTTGTCACTAACATATATGAACAATTGTCTTGCTAGAGAAGACACACTTAGAACGATCATACTAACAGGCGATCATAAAGAATTTATTCAAATGGTATATCTAGAGGGAGAGTGCTTATGGCCATCACAACATTTTGTCTGCCATCATCAACACACATAGTCGCCTCATCCTTCTAAGCTACTCAAGCAACAAATTTGGATTTCATAAAACATGACTAGTATCAAAAACTTAGTCACTACTGCGAGTACTTGCTTAGGTAAAACATTCATAACGTGTATATCATATATAGAACATCATCATTGATGACTTCCCGGCGATCTGTTTCATCTTCTTGATTCTTCCAACGCAATCAAGAACCATGAAGGTGAACGATTCCCCTTGCATGACATAGTCTATGACAAAGCATTTGCACCTGCCAACGTCGTCTGTCATCCAGTGATCGAGCTGAGCGAGGCGTCTCAATATCATCAAATATGACCAATGTCATCGAGTATGACTAGTGTCATCAATTATGACTGCCACGTGCTCCTTCAATGCGTGATCTCTCTTCCATCTTGGTTGAGAGAAAAAACAGTCAACATACTGTTAAACTTCATCAACCCAATTTTAGGTGTATCCTGAGTTTAGCGATCATCTTATATGTTCGCGATCTAACAACTTGTACCCACCGTTAGTTCTGTATGGCAGAGATCATAGCATACACTGGACTATGATGATATTATCCGCACAAAACTTGATAATCCAAATTATCCTTTTGTTAGCGGAATCTCCGGGTTTATCTCCTAGCGGGTATTGTATCACACAGAGCGAATGGTTTAAACAAGGAGTATCCTCAAGCTAAAGTATAAAACTATGAAGTTTGGACCCAACCTTTTAAGTTTCTCAATTGCAGGATTGCGCATAATTTTTAAAGAAGGCTATTACATTGGTTAATATCTACAAATGTTTTGCAAAACATAGAGACTTTGTTCATTATAAAATAGGGTTCAAGTTTTAATAAAATAAAACTAACAGAACTCCCACTCAAATCGAATATCCCTCTCATCGTTTTAGTGATTACACGATCCTCATCCATTATGCAACCCCTCATCATCAGAGCCGGCAACATAACTTCAAAGGTAGACATCGACATGTCAATCACAACAACTTTGTGACTCATGCTTAACCTTTCGGTCACCTTGTTCCGAGGCCATCTCTGTACATGCTAGGCTCGCCATAATAACCTTCAACGTAAATGCGCGTGCAACATGGCTTACACCCACCGTATGCGAACGACGATATGTCTGACACCCGATCGTCACGGCCTGCCTCATAACGTAGAACTTTCTTGGTGGTGCACGTCGAAGGGAGAACACAAATGATATTTTGGAGGGATCATCTTATATAACTACCGCCGTGTAACTAATATGTATACTATATATATATATATATATATATATATATATATATATATATATATATATATATATATATATATATATATATATATATATATACACACACAATATAAGATGCACTCGAAACATCAATATGTAATGCGACGTGATATGGTCCTTGCGCCGGTGGTCTCCTTCGCGCCCACAGTTTATAAACAATTTAATAAACCTACCTTGACCATATCACATTGCCCCTGCAAAATAAAGTTAGGCGCTTCTACTTTATCTTTTGCATATTTTACGTGGTTTGGGGCTGTCGTAAATAGAACCGCTTCATACCTACGAACCTATGACCACAACAACGATCAAATAATTGCATATTTATTCATCCCTTTCGGGCCCTCCATTGAAAATGCAAAGCCAACTAAAGAGAGAGAGACAGACACCCGCCAGCCACATATACGGAACCAGCCGTATGTCAGTTGTGGAACCAGTCTCGCGTAAGCGTACGCGTAAGGTCGGTCCGGGCCGCTTCATCAACTCAATGCTGCCGGCAGTGCAAGTGCACGCGAGAGGCCGTGTAGAGGAAGCAGACCTTCAGCACCACTAGCGTGGCACCTCGCAGGGCGTTACACACATACGGTGAAGCCGACTTCCTCCGGGCCCGATCCAGGGACGAGCAGCGGAAGACTGGGACCGGAAGACCAGCAGCGCGGCGGCGTGCGTATAGTGGATAAAACTTATCCTTGGCGCAACTCCAAACTGGGGAGTCACGAGATCCAAGCAGAGAGAGGAATTGGTGTGTTTTCAAAGGCCAGGGGTACCCATCTATATATAGGAGGCCAGGGGGCTGCCCAACTTGCCAGGTTGGCGGTGTGGGACTAATCCCACACCCCAGCCGGCCTAGGCTGGTGCGCCGGCCCTAGTGGGCCCCATGTGGCCCACTAGGGGCTGGCCGAACCAGTATTTTTTGTTAAAAATAGCCGTTTTTGCAAACTAATGGCACATCTGACCTCTACTCGAAACTATTTTCAAATCTGGCCCCTTGGATCGGCGCCAACACGAATGGAGCCGACATTGTATAGGTCGGCACCATTTTGTCGAAGCGCCGAAGTATGTTGCTGGGCCCAATTCAACGTAGACAGTTCGGTGCCACGAGCCCCGACGCCGAAGCATTGATGCATAATCGATTCGTTTGGATCGCTCTCTGGTACGGCTATTAAATATGCATGCATGCATGCCTTAATTAGTACGAGACACTAGTGTGCACGGTTAGATTGATGCTCTCATTTGACCTGCAAGTAACACATACTACCTCTGGTTTTTTAATACTCCCTCTGTCCAACAAAAGTTGTCACACTTTTTATCAAATTTGGATGTATCTATACACTAAATTATGTCTAGATACATCCAATTTTTGATCAAGTTGAGACATCCTTTATTGGACGGAGGGAGTATAACATGTCTTAATCTTTTTTTTGCATTTACATGTCTAAACTTGTATCTAGAAATATTTTAGTGTCCATATTCACTCGGTTTTGTGTGTATCTAGCCAACATGTGTAATAGCTAAAACATCTTATATAAAAAAATGGAGGGAGTATAATGCTTAAACCAAAAATATTGTGCGACAAAGAGATGTAAAGGCCGAACGTAGACGAAATGTTACATGCTATATAACATAGTTCCTCCGTACCTTAATATAACATGTTTTACGTGTAACACATATTTTTAGATTCAAACTAAAATATGTGCATATGAGTATATTAAAACATGTCTAGATACATGTATGTGTCTATGAATATGTTGAATATGAAAGATAGCTAAAATATCTTATATTATTGAACGGGCGGAAGTACGAGACAAATAATGTGCGGCAAGTAGACGCAAATAAGCATATGACCGGCATACGTCGACATAAAGCCGCTTACGCCGACCGTTAGTTTGTATAGATTTTCTTTTGCCGTAGGCGGGAGGCTACTGTGTCGACGACCCCGACATATGCCGTCGGCGTCTTCATCGATTCCCATAGTGGTTCAAAGATAGTCTAGATCTCCTGCTTCGCAGGAGGGTAACGGGGAGAAATCCTCCGTCCAGCTGTGCCGACGAGGTTGATGTAGTGAGCTAACCTCCTTCGAGGGCGTCGTTATGGTGGCGACACTGACAAGTTTCGAGCGAAATTAAGGTTTGGCTTGCCAGACGTGTACAGTCGTCGGGTGGCGCTATATGGTACAGTGACATAGTCGATGGTATGCAAGCATCATGGAAATGAGTTGACAGAAGATGAGGGAGGCGAATTCCAAAGCGCTCGCAAATAGTATTCTCACACTTCAAATAACATTTATTTTGAAGTCCCTTCTTATTTCATCTTAGCTAAAAGTCAAAAAGTCAAAAAGCAATTAGCATGCATATGTGAAGTATGGACGGAATACATGCTTGGCTGCGTACGGTGAAGAGCAAAATGCAGATTACCCACCGTTGTGCCAAAAGCAGGTGGACCTATATGCTGTACGTCGGCGCCAATGCTCCTGGAGCCGAGTAGAAGGGCCATATCTAGAATTAGTTCTTAAACAGGGTCACACGTACATTTAGTCTTAGAAATGGGCCAGATTGAGTAAAAAATACGCCGAACCAGGGCCCTCCTTGCCCAAAGAGGCCCATTTAGAGATTTTTGCCTTTAAAAATTCAGAAAAAAATAAATAAAAATATATTTAACTATTAATTACACTAATTAATATTAAATACATATTACATAATTTATTCCGGCTCTGAAAACTATTTCGTCGCTGCCCGATCTCCATCGGAACTTTCCCGGGACGGTCCCGGTGCTCTCTTTTCCTATTTTCTCTTCCGGTCTAAATGTCGACTCCCCTTAAGTGTGTTACCCTAGCGGTTCGATTATCTCACCAGACATGATCGAGACTCCTCTCCGATCAATGACTAATTCGTGGACCGAGGATACCCAGAATTAATCCCTGCGAGATAACGAATACTTTACCGTTCGAACCTAGACGTCCGAGTCTTAAACCTTTTGCCATGCGATACTTAGCGTGTCCGAGACTCGTTCATAGATATCTCCATACCTAGCTTGATCTCGTTACCGACACTGCTAACTTCTACTCGTCCATGATCTTATGTCCTGGTGACCTAGTCACACGCTTGTGATGCACACGGTGGGTGTGTTGTTGGGAGACCCCAAGAGGAAGGTATGAAGTAGTGTAGCAGCAAGTTTCCCTCAGTTGTGAAACCAAGGTTATCGAACCAGTAGGAAATAATGAATTCCCCCGAGGTGTCAACGGCGCCAGAAAATGCTTCCTGGGACGTAGGTGACGTGGAACCTGCACACAACACAATCAAGATACTTTGCCCCAACTTAACAGTGAGGTTGTCAATCTCACCGGCTTGCTGTAACAAAGGATTAAACGTATGTGTGGAAGAAAGATGTTTGTTTGCAGAAAGTAACAGGTTTGCAGTTTGTGGTTTATCAGATTAAAGAGAAGGACCGGGGTCCACAGTTCACTAGTGGTGTCTCTCCATAAATAATAATAACATTCATGCGGGTAAACAAATTACAGCTGGGCAATTGATAGAATAATGATGAGCAAACCAATGCATGTCTAGTGTGAGATTCATTCGGGCATTACAACAATATACATAGACCGTTCCAACCGCATCTATGACTAATAATCCACCTTCCGGTTAGCGTCCGCACCCCTTTCAGTATTAAGTTGCATGCAACAGATTATCGCCTTAAGCACTGTGTGTAAAGTAAGTAAGTAACATCATCCTTAGACAAAGTACTACTGTTTTATCCCTAGTAGCAACAGTACATCTACAACCTTAGAGCTAGATGTCACCACCCTAGATTTAATAGAGACATGAACCTACTATCGAGCATAAATACCCCCTCTTGGAGTCACAAGCATCTACTTGGCCAAAGCATACACAAGTAACGGAGAGCATGCAAGATCATTAAATAGCACACACATGATATATTATGAAGCAATAACTTTAGTACTCAATATTCATCGGATCCCAGCAAACACAACATGAAGTATTTCATAACGGTGATCTTCATCATGATAGGCAGGTCACAAGATCTAAACATGATAGCACAAGAGGAGAAGACAACCTTCTAGCTACTGCTATGGACCCGTAGTCCAAGGGTAGACTACTCACGCATCAGTCCGGAGGCGGTCATGGCGACGTAGAGGCCTCCGGTGATGATTCCCCCTCCCGGCAGGGTGCCGGGGAGAAGTTCTGATCTCTCCCGAATTGGTGTTGACGACGGCGGCGGCTCGGGACCCGTGGAGGAAAATATGAACACCGAGCTAGGGTTTTTAGTCTGGGGGGTATTTGTAGGCGAAAGGGCGAAGTCGGTGGCGCCCCGAGGGGCCCACACCTGGTCCTCGCGCGGCCAGGGGGGCTGCCGCGCGAGCACGTGGTGGCGCCGCCTCGGTGGCCCACTTCGTCTCGTGTTCGGCTTTCTGGAACGTTCCCGATGAAAAACTGACTTCAGAAAAGAAATCGTCCAATTCCGAGAATATTTCCTTAAGTACTTTTCTGAAACCAAAAACAGCAGAAAACAGGGAACTGGCACTGTGGCATCTTGTTAATAGGTTAGTCCCAGAAAATGCATAAAACTATATAAAATGCATATAAAACATGTAATAACTTGGTATAATATAGCATGGAACATAAGAAATTATAGATACGTTGGAGACGTATCAACATCCCCAAGCTTAGTTCTACTCGTCCCGAGTAGGCAAGAACGATAAAAGAAGAATAATTTCTGAAGTGACATGCTTAAACACAATCTTGATCATAATATAATGTAAGGCTCATGTTATGAATGAAGTGACTCAAGGCAATGATCTATAGTTTGCTAACAAATAGACAAGGAGTAAACAACTACATCATATAAGTAAAACTTTTCATGAATAGTACTTTCAAACAAGCATCAAAAAGATTTGCATAAGAGTTAGCTCATAAAGCAATATTATCTAAGCAAAAGAGCATTGAAGCAACACAAAGGAAGATATAAGTTTCAGCATTGGCTTTCAACTTTTGAACATGTATATCATATAGATAGTTGTCAACACAAACAAATATAACAAGTGCAATAAGTAAGCATATAAGAATTGTTGCACACAGTTGACACAAGTGTTTGCTTCGGGGATAGAAAGAAGTAGGTAAACTGACTCAACATAAAGTAAAAGATAGGCCCTTCGCAGAGGGAAGCATGGATACAAGCATGTGCTAGAGCTTCTTAGTTTTATAGGTTTTTGAAATCATATAGAGAGCATAAAAGTAAGTTTTGAGCGGTGTTTGTCGTTGTCAACGAATGGTAATGGGTACTCTACCCCCCTTGTCAACCAGACTTTCTTAAGAGCGGCTCCCATGAAGGACGTTATTTCTACCCAAGGGCAGATCATCCATCTTTTCTCTTTTGTTTACGCATGTAGTTTAGAACTAGTATCATTGCTTGGCTGATTAGATCAGGGCAAAAATGTGAAGAGAATGCAACGGTTAAAGTTGTAATTAATTGGGACTGGGCACCCCATTTGCCAGCTCTTTTTGCAAAGTTAATGGATAAGCGGTGTATATGCCACTAGTCCGGTTGGTGAAAGTCTGTCTAAAAGCAAATGACAAGGTTGATATCTGTAACACCACATACTTCCTCATGAACTAATAAACATTGACACAAATAAGGGATAATAAATTTTGAATAAAAGGTAGCACATGAAGTATTTACTTGGAATGGCAGGAAATACCATGTAGTAGGTAGGTATGGTGGACACAAATGGCATAGGTTTTGGCTCAAGGATTATCGATGCAGGAGAAGCATTCCCTCTCAGTGCAAGGCTTTGGCTAGCAAGGTTGTTTGAAGCAAACACAAGTATAAACTATGACAACAAGACGTATTATTTTTGTGCAGAAATTCAACTTTATGGAAAAATCCCAGAAATTGTGCGAAAGTCCCTATTTTGCCCGAAGACCCACGGAGCCAGAAGGCCAGACGGAGGGGGGGCAACGAGCCCACCTCACTGGGTGCTGGCGCGGCAGGCTCCTGGCCGCGCCAACACCACGTGAAGGCGGCTCGTTTGCCTCCTCGCGCCCCCCTCTGACCTAAAAACGAGGGGGCGTTCATCACTTTTTTCAGAAACACCTCCGTGTGCCGCCGCCACCTCGAAACTCAATTCGGGGACCAGAAGTCTCTGTTCCGGCACCCTGCCGGGACGGGGAATCGAAGGGCATCATCGCCATCGTCATCACCAACGCCTCTCCATCAACCATCCATGATTCCCCCATCCATGTGTGAGTAATTCCCCGCTGTAGGCTTGAGGGGATGGTAGGGATTGGATGACACCGTTCATGTAATAGCTGTAATATCATTAGGGCATGGTGCCTAGTATCCATCGGTGTTTAACGTCATTGTTGCAACTTGTTATGCTTAATGCTTGACACTAGGGCCCGAGTGCCATGATTTCAGATCTGAACATGTTATTGTATCATGAGGATAATCAATGTTTTAGATCATATCTATGAGTTGTATACACATATTATTGTCCGGAACCGAAGGCCCCAAAGTGACAATAATTGGGACAGCCGGAGGGGATGGCTGTGATGTGAGGATCACGTGTGTTCACGGAGTGTTAATGCTTTGCTCCGGTACTTTATTAAAAGGAGTACCTTAATTACTAGTAGATTCCCTTGAGGCGCCGCTGCAAACGGGCTGGTAGGACAAAAGATGATGTGCAAGTTTCTCATTGCGAGCACGCACAACTAAATTGAAACACATGCCTATGGTTAATAAATACTTGGATGATTTATCTTATTTATCTGTAAATGCATATGTCTTGATATTACATGAATTATCTTATCCATGCAACGCCCGTACATCCGTCCCTGTGCCTACAGTATTTTAATCCTGCTGCCTACTATAATCACTGTTGCTATCTTTATTTCACTACTGCCGTTATTTCGCTACTGTCATTACTATAAAACTGTCGCTACTAATAATCTGTCTCGAGCAAGTCTATTCACAGGTGCATCTGAACTGACAATTCATCTGTTAAGTCCTATAAATATTCTTTGGCTCCCCTTGTGTCGAATCAATAAATTTGGGTTTTACTTCCCTCGAAGACTGTTGCGATCCCCTATAATTGTGGGTCATCAACCGTCACTACCAAGCGCATTAGAGCATCTCCACCGGCACCATTAAATATGTGTCCGGCACCCCCCAATTGAGCGGGCGCCGGACCTGTGTCCGATTATTTGGTGGGCGGGTGCCCCGCGCCCTCCAAACAAACCCTCCATGTTTAAAGTTGTTAACACAAACACCTTATGGGTAATAGAAACTTTCATTTAAAACATTCATAGTATTATATTTAGATTTAAACTACGGCACGAAATTTGAAACTAGTCTAAAACTATCCTAGACGTCCTCCTCGTCGTCCTCGTCGACCGCCATGTTGGAGGGGCCAGCCTCGTCCGTTCCCCTCCGGCTCGGAACTAGGCGACGCGTTCGCCACCTGAGCGAGTCAGCGCCGCTCCGCCCTGCCTTGCAGCCGCATCCAGGGCGGCGCACGCAATACATCTGTTGTCGCGCCTCTCCATCCATTGCCTGAGTTTTGCGGGCCCGACGGAAGGCGTGTCGACGCGGGCACGGTGCGCGTTGTCCATGTCGCTCTGGGCAGCCTGCAACGCCTCTCAGCTTGCCCGCACGATGTTCAACTCCTCGTGCGCCGCACGCTGGACGGCCACCTCGGACCGACGAGGGCCTGCTGCGCCGTGGACGCCACGATGGCGTTGAGCTGCTCCTAGACCTAAAGCTCCGCGTCCATAAGGCGCGGACTTGCTCCTCCCTCCGGGCGGTCTCCAGGGAAGCCCGGATGGCGGCAGCCTCGGCCCTTTTCGCCGCCTCCTCGTTCTGCCATGTGGCAACGTGTTGTACGCCACGACCTGGTCGGGCCAGACCGGAGGGACTTGCTGCGCCTCCTCCGCCTCCTGCTGCTGTTGCGCCTCCCCCGCCTCCCGCGCCTCCTCCATAGGCTCCACCTGCTCCTCCTGCCAATGGAACTCGTCGTCGTCACTGCCACTGCCGTCGTCCAGTGACAGCGGGTTCACGCCACGGCGCGCCGCCTGTTGGGTGGACGTCGACCGGCTGGTAGGGAGCCGACGCGGCATGGTGGAGTGCTACGACGATGGCGTGAGTGGCAAGTGCAGGCGAGGCGAGTGCTACGGCTGCGATGGCGTGAGTGGGCGATAGCGAGGTGCCTTTTATAGCTGGCTCTCTGGGCGGGAAACGTTGGCGCGGGAAGCGGTGGGAGGGCGAGGACCGGTCAGTGCATGCACCGGAGCACGTGTCCCGTTGGATTACATGGTGGCGACACGCCCCGGCCGCAGTCGTCAATCGCGTCGCTTGGGGAGCCGGAAGGCTGCAGACGCGACCCGTCAGAGTAATTGGCTGGCGTGTGAAATAGGGAACGAACCGGCAGGCAATCGCGTCCCATCGTCACCATTAACGCGGCCTCACCGCCTTCTATAGCCTTAAAACTGTCTTGGCCGGGGTTTGTGTCAATGACGGGTGGGGGCCGCCTATCGGGTGGGATGACCGGACCATGTCCGGCGCCCCAGGCAGGCCCCCAAGTTTGGTGGGTGGGCTGGGGTTGCCGGACACAAATTTGGTGGGCGGACATGTTGGCCGCGCTGCGGCTTTTTTTGTCCGGACCCCATTGGATCTTTGGGTGGCCGTTTGAAGGGCGCCGGTGGAGATGCTCTTAGGACGCGCTTGGCTCGCTGGATTTGGACCGTAGAAGACGGATATAAAATCACGAACCTGTTTAACTCCGTATTTTTTAGTTGCCTCGACGGAAATATAAACAGCGAACCAATCGGGGTTATGCACTTACAACCCCGTACAATATAGCGGCGAGTGAGAGCGTCATGAACTCCGCATGACACACTACTATCTGCATTACACTACCAACTGCCTTGTGAGGAAAGAAAAAAACGCACGAGGTCTTAGAGACTTCACGACCCCCACAATCCCGCAAGGAGCAGGTCTGTAGGCTCCGGCTCCGTAAACGGGATAACTCACCAGAACTTGCACGTGATCCTCTGACGGGGTGTAAACCCGGCAAATCCCTCGGTTCGGTACCTCGGGTTTCGTATAGAGAGAAGTATGGCGGCTGGTGGTTCCGGACGGCCGACAAGCAAAGAGTTTACCCAAGTTCGGCCCCTCATTGTGAGGTAAAGACCTACTCCTGCTTGTCTGATATGGTATTGATGATGATTGCATGGTGGCCGTGATGGCTATGGTGGTCTCGCCAGGGTTTGCCCGGTGATCTTCTATCTATTGACTATGGCGATGTCGCCTTGGCTATCTCTGATATCTGTTGGCTTATCTTTTTCTCTACCCCTCCCTGTCTTTATATATGCAGCCAGGGGGGTTTTACATGAGAGTCCTAATAGACTACGAATAGGAGTCCTTGTCTTGTTCTTCAAGTTATTTCCTTAACAGCTTCTTGGGCTTCGCTGGGCCACCTGGTTGGTCTCTATCTTCATTATACGCCATAGTGGGGTACCCGGAGGGTATAACCACGTCAGTAGCCCCCGAGTGCCTGGTCGACTCACAGAATCGGGCAGGGACTCATTACTTCATAGATCTTCAGGTGCTCCTTATGCATCATGGTTGGTTGGAGTCTTCAGTCGGTACTGCGCCGAGTGCTTCTGTCTTGGTTGTACTTCGAGTGCTTCTGTCTCCCGATGGGAGTAGCCCCCGAGGCTATGTGCGACTCGCAGAGTCGGGCATAGGCTCAAGTTGTTCTAATCCCATATATTTTATCTTCTGACTCTTGGTTGCTCATATCCTGCGAACAAATATAGTAAAAAGATTGATGTATTGAAATTAGTTACTGCAATTCGCCTTATCAGGCGCTCCTGATAATGAATGTCCAGCTGTGGGATGGTTGGCATATTTGTTGTCTCGAAGTCGAGTATATTTGTTTCGTCCAATGTGTGATGGATGACATAGTAGGCCTGATTCAACCGACGGATCGGGGTCAAGTCAATTCGCGACTCGGGCGAAATACCTTTCTAGCCTACGCAGACTTGAGTCCTTTGGCTCGAACCCGGTATGAACTTTCAAGTTCGACTCAAACCTGTCTGGACTTACTGGTCAGAACCCGGTCGTTCTTAGACTACCCTTGGCGCGTCCGCCGGCATTTTGCATCATGCCTGCTGGCATGGAAATTATCAGGTCCACATACCTTGTATGGGCCACCCGACCTTATTCAGGTCTTACCTTTGTACTTTTTGCACAGCATCCGAGGACCAGTCTCGGTTGGAACATCCCGGGAATTGTATTTATATATCTGAATATGGTACAGGAGTTACTCGACCGGATTTCGACTGCAGATCTGAGCTTTTTGCTCTTGATATATGACGAGGTTATACCAAACGGGTACCCTATCGTGTGGGTTCCTGGTGCACGTAACGACTACAGCCCAATTGTCAAACAGATCAAAGAAGCCCATCAAGAGAAGCCCAAGACGAAGATTGCTTTCCAAGTTATACATAGTCGGTTATAGTTTCCATGTATAAAGTCCTAGTCGGTTACGTACCCGAGACCTAGACCCCTTTATAATGGCTAGGAGGGTGGCCGATCAAAGACAGAGACGATCAGAACCTCCAAACCCTAGCGAGACGAATTCTCGCTAGACCCTTATAATCACCGCATATTCACAGAGCAATAACAGACAAGCAGGAAGTAGGGGTGTTACCTCAGTCGAGGGCCCTGAAGCTAGGTAAATCCAGCTTGTCAGCCGTCGAGTCTACCAGCACTACGCGTTCTCTACCTCATAACTCTAACCCTAGGCTAATAACCATGGGTATTGATGGGGATACACCTCGTCAATTGGCGCCGTCTGTGGGAACTGGTAGTGTTGGATCTATGGATTCGCCGGTTTTCACTACGAAAGGTAACTCGCCGATATCATCTCCAAACAGCCACGCGCTGACAAACTCGACTACAGTCAAGTCAACAGGCGATCAGTCGCCAACATCTCAGATCACATCTCCAAAGCGCATCAAACCATACTCAGCAGAAGCTCAGGAAGTTTTTTCTAATCTCGATTCTGGTTTCGATCTGACTGTGGGAAAACACAATTTTTTCGTCGACAAATTCGGTGTGCAGGACTTGACCGATTCGATCATGACGGAGGTAGTCAATGACCTGTCGACTACGATCGTATCACCAGCAGGCGACAAGGATACCTCATCATCGATCGATTCGATCACATCCATGGCATCCCCAACCGCATCCATGTCGACACGCGAGCTCAATAGGATCCTGGCGGAAGAATTTCCAGACGATGAAGTACAATCCACATATCAGCACGACACAGTCGAGGAGCCATCCTTCATGGCTGTCTCTCCAGCAAGCTTCGGAGCTACTTCATCACAGATCAACTCGATCTCACCGCCAAGATCGCCTGTCAGCCCAATAACGACGGCAGAACTTAATGAGCTCATGGCACAAGATGATGAGGAACAGTCTGACTTTCAAGTCAACACAATCGAACGCATCAATCAACTCGACACTGCACCCAACAACATGCAAGAAGATGAGAGAGAAGACAACATCTACCTAGATGACTTCACCTGTCCAGAGATCTATGCAGATCAGGAGTTCCTTCATGGCAATGAAGACAATCTGGAGCAACCACATAATTCATACATCGACCACGACGATCAAATCAGCAACGACAACACGAGCATGAGCGACCGGTATGAACCTGCAACTGACGTCGACAGCATATACACATGCCCTCCAGTCATACCTCGGCAAGTCTGCGTAGCGTTCAGTGCGGAAACTTCGGCAGCAGCGGCCAGCCGAAGGCCCACCGAGTTCCCCTGCACAGTCACACTACCAGACGGCACGACGCAGCTAATCATCACAGCGGAGATGGCGGCAAAGGTGGACAAAGTCATAACAGGCTGCACAATGATGCCAGCAGACGCAACCCCAGACGAGCTGCTAACCTACAACTACTTCAACTGGCAAGAGACGCAACGCCTCAAGCAGTGCAAAGCCACACTCGAAGAACGCAAAAAGCAGGCCAGCATCTCAAGCTTACGCCGAAGGCAACTGTCACTCAGTTCCACAGGAGCAACAACACGAAGGCACAGATCAAGATACGACAGTATCCCAGAAGGAGAGAGATCCGAAATCACTCGCAACCTTGAATATTCGTTCCTAACCCTCGATTCAGACGGCATGCCAGTGCCCAAAACAGCCGAAGGCACGCTGATAACGATTGGAGCATACCTAAAGGCCACAGCACCACCACCGGGTGACCCAAATGGAGAACTACATCGCCAACAAATGAAAGCACTTGCACTAGCAGCAAAAGAGCTCCAGTCGAGGAAGAGAATAGCTCGTAGTCGAAGCCGCTCCCGAGATCGCCGCAGTCGCAGTCCCCGCAGAAGAAGCTCAAACAGAGGATCCAGCCGTCATCGGTCGAAAAGCAGGTCGCGTAGTAGGACCAGAAGATCTTCAAGCGGTGACAGCCGCGACACGGGACCCTGTGGAGCACACTGCTTCACTCGAAGAATCCGCGAGGCCAAGATGCCCAAAAAATTCGGTCTACCCACAACTCCAAAGTTCAATTGCAAACAAGAGCCATCAGGGTGGTTAGAAGACTACAAACTGGCAGTCGTGTGCCAAAGAGGAACAACCACCACGGCATTGCAATACATACAGCTGATGCTCGATGGCACAGCCCGCGATTGGCTCAAATCTTTACCTGAATCATCATACGACTCCTGGGAACAGTTCCGCGAGGACTTCATCAAATAATTCGACCCTCTGTGCGAACGACCCAAAACGTTCGCTGAGTTAAGGGCTTGGAAACAAAGATCAGATGAGACGCTGCGAGCATACATCAGACGATGGACCACCATCCGTAACTTCGTAGGCACAATCTCTGAAGACAGAGCCATGGATGCCTTCACAATGGGAGTCCACAGAGAAGACTTCAGAGAGGCACTCGGACGCCAAAAACCAGAATCCATGGCGGAACTCATGAAGATCGCGACTGAATGGGCGGACGGAGAAGACTCCATCAGATCAAAACAACCACCCTCGCCACGAGATCGAGACGAAAGACGTGACAGTCGCGACAATCGCGACAGGGACGATAGGAGAAGGAGACGCCGGGGCGGCTACAGTGACGGCGACAAAGTAAAATTTGTAGCCGCCGGATTCACACAAGACAACCAAAACGACAAACGACAAGATGATCGTCAAGATAGACGTACCGACTACCGTCGAGATAACAGAAGCGACGATCGTCGTGACAATCAAAGCGATGACCGTCGCGACAGTCGATCAGACGATCGTCGTGACAGTCGAGACCGCGACCAAAAAAGTGGCGGCTATCGAAGGCAAGAATGGCGAAGGCGCATAGACACAAGACCAGAGAGAACTCCCGAAGAAAAGATGGAGGACTATTGTAGGTTACACCTATACAAAGATCCCGCAGATGGCAGGCTGGTTTCTAATCATACAATCGGCAACTGCCGCGAGTTCGGACAAATCGCAGAAAAATACATCAGACGACTAAGAAGAGATGCACCTCCGACTGCACCACCATCATACATCGCACCACCTTAAACACAGCCAACTGCGGCACTACCACCTCCACCACCTTTCAACCCAGGTAACGAAATCGCAGGAGCCATACACCTCATACCACAAGTCGTGGAAGAACAGTATCCAAAGCCGCAAGGACAGATGTACATGATCCAAAAAGGGCGACCGTCCAACAGACAGCAAAAGTTACACACTCGACATGTCAACATGGCGGTCATGGCGCCACCAGCCATACCAGAATTTCTGCGAGGATCAGAGACATCAATCAAATTTAGCAGAGAGGATCATCCACCCTCAGTATACCGCCCAGGCCATGCTGCTCTAGTACTCGACGTCCAAATTGGAGGATACGCCATGACCAACGTCTTCATGGATGGAGGCAGTGGCATAAATATAATCTTCGCTGACACACTACGCAGAATGAATAGGTCCGTCGAAAACCTGCCTCAGTCTGCGAACACCTTCCATGGCATCGTCCCAGGGAAGGCCGTACTACCAGAAGGCACAATCCAACTCGACGTCACCTTCGGCGACGCAAACCACTTCAAGACAGAGTCGATCGAGTTCGAAGTCGTCGACTGGAAATCACAATATCACGCTATCCTGGGGCGACCAACATTTGCTCGATTTATGGCGGTCCCACACTATGCATACCTAAAACTGAAGATGCCCGGGCCAAAAGGCGTAATCACAGTGAGCGGCAACTTCCAAAGATCAGACGCATGCGACCGCGACTTCGGCAAGATTTCTGAAATGTTTGGGATGGAGCAAACATTCGAAGAGCTCTCGCTCACAAAAGATAAATCATACATGCCAGAGCCAAAGAAACAGGCAGTCGACAAGACCAAGACAGACCAAGTCCCCACAAGCTTAGCATAAGTCACAGAGACAGTCATGTAATAAGAGCATAATGTCAAAACGGCTAACAGGTTTCAGACGCGCTCTTTTCCTTACCAGGGTAGCTACGGGGACTGGAAGGTTTTTAATGAGGCGGCTTGTTGGCCAACATCTGAAATGAAGATTGTGTTATTCGTCACACTTTACTATTACAGTAACACACACCCACTCGATCACTCGAGAACTGGGATTTTATCATAAACAACACAAACTCAGCCACTCGATCACTCGGGGGCTGAACCTTGTTCATAAAAAACACAAAACCAAGCCGACTCAATCACTCGGGGGCTGGGCATTGTTCATAAAGAGCACCAAAACTCCTCTATCACTCGGAGACTGAACTTTTGCTCACAAAGCGCGAAAGCCAAACCCCCTGATTTCTCGACAGTCAGAGCTTCTCAAAATATAAAAGGACGGCAGAAAGAAGGAAAGGAGAAGACATAGCAAACAGCTCAGAAAGGATCAAACTTACATATTTACATATCTATCAAGAAAGATGAATTTTTACAAAAGGCCCACTCAACAGGCTCGGGGGCTGGAGACCAAGCAAGAGAAGATTCTATATTCTACATACATCCTACCCAAGAAAGAAACAAAAATGGGATACTCAAAACTACGCATCTTCATCCTTCACGGGTAGACTCGAGTCGATCAACTGTTTGTGCAGTCGATCTACCAGCTTCTTGGCAGCACCAGCGGTTTGCTCCAAGTCGTCATTCTTTAATTGAAGCTCTGAACTCGAAGAGGAAGATGACGGATCACCACGGTCGCGACTGCGGATATATGCAAAAGCTGCGTTGGCTCCAAGAACAACCTTCTGGATAATAGCTGCTCGGACCGGCTCCACGGATTGAAACAAGTCGACCAGCGCATGAATCCTCTGAGGCTGCGGACCCTCAGGAAATAGAAGATGGTTAACACGCATAAGGGCAGACCTACAACGCTCCACCAAAATAGCACCACACCATACACGGTCCTTCATAGTTGCGAGTACAGTGGCGTGGTGCTTATCAAGCCAAAAATGCTGACGGCCGGTTGTTGCATCCTCAGTCACATTGTCCAGGCGTTCTTGGACCCGCACGGCTTCATCTTCCAAGCTATCTACAAAGACTACAAGCAAGCAGAAAAGGGCAAAGTCAAGAGAGTAAAGACGATACTACGCATAATCAAAAAAATCAACTCGACTGGTCCAATACCTTCGAGTTGCCTATTCGAATGGTCTAGCTCTCCAAGCACATATGTTTCACGTTGAGTAGTAAGAGCAGGTCTTTCCCGAAGAATTTTAAGATCAGATTGAGCAGCTTTCAGCTCTTGCTCCAGCATCACAACTTTCTGCTTCGCATAAGCCAAAACTCTGGCATCATTGGTCGCATAAGCTGGATCCGTTTGCGACTGATCATTTTTCGGCTGAAACTTTCGACGGGTCTGGAGCCAGCCGGCTGTATACAAGGACGATAACACAACTCAGACAGAATGAGCAAGCCGAACCAAATGCATACAAGAAAGAAGGCCAAAAGATCTTATATCATAATCATCAGAGGTAGCAAAAGTACACATATATAGAGTGACAATTACAAGACAACAAAGAAAAATCTAGCTATGGGACGCAGACTCTCCCCCCTTCTAGCGCGACTTGGACTTCTCCAAGCAGGCAGCAGCCCTACGCTCCATAGTTTTTATGCAAACATGGGAGAGTGCTGCGGCCCGTGCGGCTACTGTCTTCAACGGAAGAGGTCTTCCGTCTGACTTCCTTGGGTAGTCAGACAGGATCCGCTCATAGTCGATGACGACACCGCTAGCAAGAAGAAGCTGGAGGGTAGACGCAGAACCGCGTACCTTCTGGGTGCATGAGAAGGACCTCATGGTCTCTATCCCGGGATCAAGCACAGCCGCGAAGCCTTGTGCACTCGAAGGAGTCGGGGTCGACGGCAACACCTCCCGCATAACGGCACCAAGGGTCTCCGTGGACATCTCCAGAGAGCCTTTGGTACGTCCGACGGCGGCACTCAACTCCTCGATCACATGATCAAGTGACAAAGTGCCACTCGCCACATCATCAGGAGCAGCAGTCGACGTACCTTCAAAAATCAAGAAAGAACAAAAGTTCCGAGGAAAACCAAATGACAGAAGGAAGATTGCAACCCAAACTAAGATTTACAAACCTCCAATGTCGCGCACAAGACCAAGCAATCGCTTGGCGCGTCCCTCATCGCAAGTCGCAATGGATTTCCGAGCATCCTCGAGCTCCTTCTCCACGCGCGACTGCTCCGCAGCGAGTCTCTTCTCGGCGTCGTCAAGACACTTCGCAAGGGCAGCATTGTCCTCTGGAGTTACATAAATACACAGTCAAAGAAAAATTAGATACACAAACGTCGAGCAATATAAGCAAGGCGAAGAAGCAGCCAAATACTTACTGCTTAGATCGTCAAGACGGGAGCGGAGTGCCACTCGATCCTCCTCGGATTGAACAAGTGCCTTCCCAGCGGCAACAAGGCCACTTACGGCAGGCTACACGAGGAAAAACAATCATATACAGAAAGCATAATAGTCGACGCACCCAACCAAACATCAGAACAAGGTACTTACATGATCAAGCCATGAGGTAGCTGCAGACGTAGACGGTGCCACAGCCGACACAGGCGCAGGTAGCGACGAGGCCGCAGCAGTAACCGCGACACCCGAAGCGCTGGCGGGAGCGTCAACAAGAGGAGGAGGCAGCGGAGTCTTCCCCTTAACCGGAGAGACATCTCCCACCCGAGCAATCACGCTATCAAACGCAAAAACATGAATGCACCAGTCAAAAAGGAACAAAGAAAGAAGCATAGTATAAAAAGGAAGAAGAGGCAAAACAAACCTCTGGTCCTCTTCATCTGAGCTGGGATCCACGTCGAGGAGGTTACCTCCGAACCCACTCACGTCAGTCGTAGCAGCAGGCGAGCGCTGGGCTAGTGGAGCAAAATCCCTCACGGGGGAAGAGACGCCGGGCTCCTTGCGAGTACCTTTCCCTGAAGAAGAACTTGAAGCTCCTTCAGAGTCTACACGATGACGCTTGAGATTGGGTTCGAGGCCAGCCTCGACCTCCCTCGGGCCTTCGCCTTGGTCCTCACCCTCTACCTCGTCTTCGGACTCATCCGACGACGAGGAATTAGCAGCAGGAGGCGAGTCGACGGTCTTCTTCTTCTCAATCAGCACAGTCGCTTCATCAGCGGGACCGGCCTCAGGGAGAGGAGGAAGGGAAGCCATGGTCGAATGCCCCTACGGACAAAAGAAAGCAAAACGAATATAAGAAGCGAAAACACGGCAAGAAAAGGCAAGACAAGAGGCTTATAATCAAAGCAAAAAGTACAGAACACTCACCTCTGGGAGGGGATTCGTCAAGTCAAAAGGCGCGGTGGAGAACTCATAGTCGATGACTTCATCGGCCTTGTGATTAGTTATCGACTTCACAAGGGAGTCGAGTTCATTCTCGGACAGCTCCACCGCGCTGATCCTGGTTGCATCGTGTGTGCCTTCATACTCCCACATAGGGTGGGCACGTTGTTGAAGCGGGAACACACGACGTCTTAGAAAAGTGCTCATAAGCTGGACGCCGCGAACGACGTCCAGCAACCCTGCTACCTTCTCCAAAAGGGGAGCAACCTCTTTCTTCTCTTCAGTCGAAAGGTGGTGCTCCCAAGCCTTCGTCTTCACAGGGGTGGTCCCAGTCGCGAACGCAGGACGAATGTCTTGGTCGACTGGGACGTAGAACCACTTGGATCTCCATCCTTGTGCAGATTCGACTGTCCTCAAGTTGAAGTACTTGACGTCGTTCCGCACTTGGAAACCCACACCTCCAACGGGGTTCACACGGCCATGACGGCACATATGAAGCACCCGAAAGATGGATTTCCAAAGTGGCGAGCTGGGGGAAATCCCCAAAAATCACTCACACATCACCATGAAGCAGGCGATATGCAAGATGCCATTGGGGACCAGATCATGGATATGTATCCCATAAGCGTAAAGAAGCCCGAGCACGAAGTCGTGCAGCGGGAAGGAGAGACCACGGGGAAGAAACTCGACAAAACATACCTGTTCGCCAGTGCCCGGCTCAGGGAAGGTTTCTTTGTTTGCAGGAGCGCGCGCAGCGAACTGGTCTGCCGGCGGCAGCAAACCCTCCTTCCGGAGCATCACCAATCTCTTCTCCGTCACAGAGGACTTGATAAAGTCCCCCGCGTTCTTCGTCAGAGCGGAGGAGGCAGCAGTCGCAGGAGCTGAGGAAGTGCCGCCTTTCCTCTTCGTGCCGGTAGCGGCGACGGAGGATGACGCAGCGGCGGAGGTATTCTTGGGCGCCATGGCGAGAAGACAGGAAGCACGAACAGAGCGCAAAAGCGTAAGGAAGAAGAAGAGGCAAGGGTGCAAGAGGCAAATGGCTAGTTAAAAAACGAAAACGGCGGCGAGATCGGTATTTACCGTGCTGGAAAAGCAATCTCAGCCGTTGGTGCAAAGCAGCCACGACACGTGGCATTATCAGAGAGCAACCGTCGCAGGCCACGCCGTCCACTACGCACGTAAAACGAGGAGGCTATCATCGCGCACGCGAAAATCTCGCCACGTCAAGTCAAATCAGAACAGTAACAGACGTCCACCACGGTCAAAGGGAGGGCCCCACAATGACAAGTCACGTCAGTACTCTTCGCGCACGCCATGCCTGTCATGCATGACGGTATTCTCCTGACAAACAAAAGCATAAAGGAAGGCACAGTCAAAATCCATGTCGACTGGACAAACATGCGTATATCGACTGACGATAAGGCAAACTGTCATGACTACACAAAAAGCAAGCGTTCATAAATCATCCCGACTGCAAAAAATGAAGACATCCAGTATACTCCCATCGGGAGCGGATAAGAGTTTCTTCGACTAAAAACAAATATAGAAACAAAAATTGAGATTATCCTTCATTACATGCAATAAAGCACAATCTCGGCGCCTACTCCCATCGGGAGCGCTGTCGCGCACCCGATAGATTCAAAAGCATAAAAGGGCAGTCGATAGCATTGATTCGCCCACTGTTCAAGATATCAGCCGATATGCCGATAGATCGGCCGATTTATCGCTTCTCAGTATCTAACTGATAAGATAACTTGGCCGATTTATCGGCCAATATGCCGATAAATCAGCCGATATGCCGATAAACTGGCTGATATGCCGATAAATCGGCCGATTTACCCCTTATCGTGGGTCGACCGATAAGTTCCCGATAAGCGATATCCCCAACATTGGATACGCCTTAGCCAAAAACTCAAAAGAATTCCCGAGTAAAGCGTCAGTCAGTGATGTCTCGGATGTTGCATACATTAAGTGCAAAGGTAAGACCTGCCGACATTTCGAGCAGGGCTGAGGATCGTTCCGACAGTGATTCCTTAAAAATTTCCGTGTCAACAGATGCGAAGAAAATCCCGGTGGACGCACTGGGTAGCAAAATTTCGACTGCAGAACGAATCAATAAGACCACGAATGGCCTGAGTCGTCTTCTGTCCAGTATGTTCCAGATTCGAGCCCGGGGACTCGAATTTGATTGAAGGCTAGTAAGGTTTTGCCCGAATGCGCAGTTAACTGGTCTCGACCTATCGAGTAAATCCGGGCCTACTAAGTCGATAATCCTTTGACACAAAATACAAAATCATAGTCAAAAGACAATATATCATACACTTGAGACGTGCACTTACGAGTGAGTCTTTGACCAATTCTTCAAATTAGCCAAGCACTCGGGGGCTAATGACGAGGTTATACCAAACGGGTACCCTATCGTGTGGGTACCTGGTGCACGTAACGACTACATCCCAATTGTCAAACAGATCAAAGAAGCCCATCAAGAGAAGCCCAAGACGAAGATTGCTTTCCAAGTTATACATAGTCGGTTATAGTTTCCATGTATAAAGTCCTAATCGGTTACGTACCCGAGACCTAGACCCCCTTTATAAGGGCTAGGAGGGTGGCCGATCAAAGACAGAGACGATCAGAACCTCCAAACCCTAGCGAGACGAATTCTCGCTAGACCCTTGTAATCACCGCATATTCACAGAGCAATAACAGACAAGCAGGAAGTAGGGGTGTTACCTCGGTTGAGGGCCCTGAACCTGGGTAAATCCAGCTTGTCAGCCGTCGAGTCTACCAGCACTACGCGTTCTCTACCTCGTAACTCTAACCCTAGGCTAATAACCATGGGTATTGATGGGGATACACCTCGTCAATGTATCTTCGGGTGACTTCGATCAGTCGGTTATGCTTCATCTTCGACTGACGCTGATCATCGACTCAATTCATCTGGTGCGCGGGCAGCGCTCCCGATGGGAGTAGCCCCCGAGGCTATGTTTAATTGCTTGCAATTGAGCGTAGGCTCGAAATCCCAGTCCAAAATGTTGCGGGTGCCCTCCCGATGGGAGTAAGTTGCTGAAGTTTGAAGTGACCGAGGAGATGTTGAACTCGTCTTTGTATCTCTGTATGACGTAGTAAAAATGGTGCGCGAAATCGACACGGCGAGTGACGCGGTGGATAGAGTGGATGCAGCGGACCGGAGTCGACGCAGCCCCCGAGCGTCGAGTGTGACTGGGGTGACTTTATTGAATGACCTGTTATGCCGCAGCCCTCGAGCGTCGAGTGCGACTGGGGCGGCTAGTAGATAGCTGGTAGTCGACGCGGCGGATGAAATCAACGCGGCAGAATAAGTAGTCGAGGCAACGGACATAGTCGACGCGGCATTGGGTACGACTGTCTGAGAAAACCGATGCGAGTTTTAAAGAACTCGACTTAAAAAATCCGATGCAGGTTATAGAGAACCCGATTTTAAAAATTCCGATGCGAGTGATGGAGAACCCGACTTTAAAAATTCCATTGCGGATCATCAAAGAACTTTTAAAAATTCCAACGCGGATTTTAAAGAACCCGACTTTGAATATACGTGCGGGTTATGGAGAACCCGACTTTTTAAAAAATTCGATGCGGGTTGTATCCCTACTTTGAAAAAATCCAGCTGACCATCCAATAAATCCACCGACGCGTGGTTTCGGCCAGCGAATAATTTGATTTGTTGTAAAAGAAAAAGGGCCATATTGACTGCAATTGTTACAGCTAACACTTTGCATAATGCCTTGCCGGCCAATTAGTGCAAGCAAATATAATACTTTGAAGTAAAGAAAACTTTGCTCATAGTAATAAATTATAATATAATTGGAACTTATCTGCGAGATGTAGTAGACGCGGTGGACGCAATCGACGCGACGACGACTTTAACACCCAGCCCCCGAGTCCGTTTGTCGATTCGGCAAGGCGGATTCGAGAAAAACACTGGAGTCGATAAAGGTGTCAGTGTGCCGATGAAATTGCCGTATTTGACGATGTCGACGCCCTATCCCCGAGGGTACGTGATGCCCTGTTAGGGAGCAGGCTATCTGTGTTGGTACCGCAGGCGTTTATCACCGCGGCGATGGTCGATGAAGCTGAAGGAGTCGAAATTTGTTCGGTCGATGACGATCACGAAACACGTTTCAAAAAATCGGCCTGCGGCCAAGTCGCCGATTGTAGGCGTCGCCAAGCACGAGGTCGAGGCGCCATTTGAACCGAGCCCATGCACTAAGTGCGCACACCGTCGAGATTGTTTTGTTGCTATAGGACCCGCTGAGTTGGAGACTGAACCGTACATGAGGCACTCTAAACATGCATGCGAGATGTACTCTGGCCGCCTAACCCATGCACGTAGCAATCTTTCTTGTTTTTCTCTTTCCTTCCTTTGCTTGCACATGCAGCACACAAGCCGTTGTCCTCCTGCTTTTTCCTTTGGACTCGAAACGTATGTGACTCGAATTCTTCTACTGGAACTGGTTCCTTGGATGCACTGCTAGTGTTGTTGGCGTCGAAGCCTGCTGCCTGTGCGCACTGCGCGCGTGCTCGCCTGCGCCTTTGAATGATGCTGCCGCCCCCGCTGATCTGACTTTTTTTTTTTAAACGGCACATGGTACGAGGAGTGCTAGCATCGCTCGGTTTGTTCTTGCTTTTTCCTCCCGTCTGCATATTTTTTTCTTTCCTCGATCCGAGAGTAGTACTAGTTGGTGTTAGCCTCGTGAAACAGCGAGCCGATCAGATCGGATCGGCGCAGCTGCCTCCTGCGTGCTTCGACTGTCGAATCTGCATCCATCGACCGAGACTTCCTTCGACTGTCGGATGAGCGTCCTCGCTAAGGCGGCTGATCACATGGGATTTTGCCAACACACAGAACGCCGCTGCTGCTGATAAAATCGCCGGTGGTGACTCATGCGAGGCTGCGCACATGAAACGCCGCGTCCATCACAATTGTTGATGTAGATTGGTCGCAGCAGTTCTCGATGTAGATTCGTTATTGGGGCCGCCGCAACCGCGAATCCAGCACGCTGTTCTTTCCACGGACGGCGCCAATTCACGGGGTGTAAATCCGGTAAATCCCTCGGTTCGGTACCTCGGGTTTCGTATAGAGAGAAGTATGGCGGCTGGTGGTTCCGGACGGCTGACAAGCAAAGAGTTTACCCAGATTCGGCCCCTCATTGTGAGATAAAGACCTACTCCTGCTTGTCTGATCTGTTATTGATGATGATTACATGGTGGCCGTGATGGCTATGGTGATCTCGCCAGGGTTTGCCCGGCGATCTTCTATCTATTATCTATTGACTATGGCGATGTCGCCTTGGCTATCTCTGATATCTGTTGGCTTATCTTTTTGTCTACCTCTCCCTGTCTTTATATATACAGCCAGGGGGGTTTTACATGAGAGTCCTAATAGACTACGAATAGGAGTCCTTGTCTTGTTCTTCAAGTTATTTCCTTAACAACTTCTTGGGCTTCACTGGGCCACCTGGTGGGTCTCTATCTTCATTATACACCATAGTGGGGTACCCGGAGGGTATAACCACGTCATTCTCCTCCTTTTTCCAGACTTGGAACCGGCTGTCCAACTCAAATATGTCTTTAATAAAATACACGTGGAGTTGCCCATGAGAAAGAGCCCTAAAATTGCAAAAACACCTCAAAATTCAGGGGAGAAAAGGAAGGGTTAGTATCACTTAGAAGAACCAATAACAAATTGATGATAGTAAGATAAAAATCGTGAAACTCTCGACAGCACTGAAAACAAAGTTCAGATGATCAGTAAAAGACTCAAGGAAATACTCTGAACAAAAAGGAGACACAGTGAAAACTCTAGACAAGCAAGAGAAAGACAAACCATACAAACATAAACATGGTGAAATACCAAGCACTGCATGAGAAAAAGAGAAATTTTCACCCTCTACTCTTGGAGTGCCAAAGACTGAGAAAAATCAAGATACTGAAGACTCTCAATACTTAAATAGAAATATGGGGGGTGGGTGATCCAGCTCAAACCTAATCCTCACACCAGCCTTCAGACCATAATCGCTCAGAAACTTATTGTATCCACTCCCCATAATTATAGTCTTGATGCCCCATTTTTCTGATCAAACACATACTCATCTTTATCAGGTGATAGTGCAAGAAAAATACTGCCTACCATATTACTAATCTGCCTCTCCACAAAACAAGGCACATCATGGTAGAAAATAATATGCCCCAAAAAAAGAAGAGAAAAATCGTTACCAAACATAATAGTTTGCTTCTCTATAAAACAAGTTAGGAGATAACATAGTGACACACCACCAGGGTGACTAAAGAAGAACTCCTTCAGATGGAGTTTGTAGGACGGGTTTTTTGGACATATGAGAATGATGAAGTGATATAATTGATCATTCTATGTACCGCATCCTTTTCTCCTATTCCAACAAATGATATATTGAAAAATGTGTGAGAAAATTATTCAAACTTAGAGCAGTATATGGGAGGCGTTGATAAGAAGTCAACCATGCACCCGAATTGAAAACCCAGTTTAAAACTTGTGGTCCCTCGTTTTCTTCCGGGCTTGGAACCAACTATCTAACTTAAGCATAGCATAAAACTTACGTAGGCAGAGTTACCCCACAATAAACCCTTACCCCACAACTGACAACAGAGCAGTCAGCAAACAGACAAATAGAAATATTCAAAAATATCCGATGAAAGAAGATCCAAAGTCAAAGAGAAAGAGAGACCCGTTTCCAAGGAACTAAAAACTGACAAAGGGAAAGAGGAAAATAAAAGAGATAAATATTAATGAGAAACGATGGAAGACTAAAATGAATGACAGAGAGAAAGAGGAAAATGAAAGAGACAAAGACTATCGAGAAAGGATGGAAGACTATAACGACTGACAAAGAGAAATAATAAAGATAGAAGAAAGAAAAATCAAGACATTGATGGAAAAGAGAGAGATAAAATGACGGAACAGAGACAAAGACCGCAAGTAAACCAATGGAATAATGAAGACAGAAGAAAATGACAACTTGGAGAACGATGTATGAATAAAGAGAGTCCGAAGGAACAGAGATGGGAAGCTGAGAGACCAAATTAATAAAATGGCTGAGAAATATATTGCAAATGGAATTAAAGAGAATAATTCTTAAAAATGAACAAACAAATAAAACTTCAGAAGAAAATAACAAGAGGAAGAATGCGCGACAGATTCAAATTCAAAGCATGATAAGACGAAGAATGCAAGGCTTAAAAAAACAAAAGAGAATGAAAATAATTACCAAAGAAAGAGACTACAGATGACAAGGGGAAACACGGAATCAGATTGAGCATCAAAAATGACAAAATGATTAAATAAAAACTTACAACGAAGCGAATAAAAGAAATAGATGGAAAATGATCAAGAAATAATCAAAACTAAAAACAGACAAATAAAGACAGATACTCACAATAACATTGAAGAAAGAGGGACTTAAGACTAAGAGATTGTTAGAAATAGAAACAAAATGACAGAGAACTAATCAAAACTACATAAGAGACAACCGAAACAGATACTCACAATTACAGTGAAGAAAGACTCAGGTCGGCGCCAATGTTGATGACGTCGACGTCGTGCATGTCGGCGTCAGGCCGTGGACTCGCCGAACATGTTGTTGGGTCCCGCCAAAAACTGTAGCGGCGTTAACTGAACCAAGTGTTCGGCACCGATCGTGATGGCGTCGACCTCCTATGTTAAATCTGCTCGATTATTTTCCCCTCCCACTCACTCTGTTCCTCCCCACATCCGCCCCAAGCTCTCTCTCTTCCATTTTCCCGTCCCACACTTAACAATTAGTTCTCGGGACCAGATGCGGAGATAGTCTCCGAAAACGGTCAGATTTGGTTAAAAATACTCGTCCTCGGGTGCCGCCGGCGGTACAGGGGCTGCTCGCCTTCGTCCTCGCCCCGGCCAGCCCGGCCCACACCGCCGCCGAGGTGGCTTGCCTCGTCTCCCTCGGAGGGCTGGTGTTTGACACCGGCGGTCCCTCTCCGGCGATCACGTGGTGGCCTGGTGCAGCTGGCTGGTGTTTGACGCCGGCGGCGGCTGCACGCCGCTATCCTCGTGATGCGCATGCGCCGCGGCGAGTTCCCGGCTGCGCATTGCCGTGTGAACCCTGGCTAGGAGTGAGATGCCATCCTCTGCTCGGGCGCGCCTCGCGGCGGCCGCACCCTCGGCGCTCTAGCCGCGCTGTACGCCGTGAACGCCGTTATCCGCCTCGGTGACGAGCGTTGGAGGCGTTGAGGTGGTCGACGCGTCGGAGGAGATGAGCACGAGCACTGCTTGCGCCAATGCCACGTCATAGGCAGCTTTTGCCAAGGTTTTGGATTTCGGCCGAGATTTCTGAAATTTCATTGGAATTTGGCCATTTCGGCCAGGACCGGTAAAATATTTTACCGAACGAAACTTCCTAAATTTTGGGGATTTTTTGTTGAATTGTCTAAAATATTTCATATTGGGTCGAATTTAGTCTGAAAATTCAAAATTTAGTCTAATTTTCATCAAATTTCGTTCCAAAGTTTAAATTTTAGTACTTGCATTTCATCAGAGATTTACCGAAATTCACCGAAATTACCGAATTTCGGCCATTTCGGTTAGAACCGGTAAAAAAATCAAAAACGAAATCCAAAACCTTGGCTTTTGCGATCGGGAGGGCGTGCCCGTGCTGTAGACAGGCAATAGCAAGCCGGGGAGCGGCGTCGGCATTGCGCGGATGAGAGAGGAGTCCTCAGGCCTCCCGATTGGGAGTGAGGGATGGAGGAGGACGGCCGTACCAGCGGCAGCTGCAGGAGCTCATCAAGAAGCGACTGCTGCACGCGGTCCGCCATTGCCCGCCGCTCTCACCTATGTATTCGATAGCCCGACCTCGATCTCCCCGCTCTTGCATCCCATGAACACCGCCATCTGCGCGTATCGTAAACTCTCTCTAATCCCTATCCGAATCATGCTCTACTCACTGATGCAGTTCGTCAAAAGCGCAACGAGGTTGGCTTTGTTCAAGAAACGTGCGTACCTTCGTGGCGGCTTCCTGCAGGAGCAAACAAGATCAACGTCAAAAGCTCAGTGATCAGCTATTCAGCTTCACTAAGGAATTGTTATCCACCGCCTCCGCCTCCGGAAGACGAAGCAGTCCCTGTCCTGCCGGCGACACCCGATGACGAGCCCGGGGAGCTGAAGTCGATGTTCCACATGTCGGACCCACCACGGCAAGTCGACGCCTAATCGGCACCACGAGGGGGTCAAAACCACTATTGATGTGACAAAAACCACTTCAGGGGTTATTAATCCGGTTTTGTGAATTTTAGGGTGAAAATAATACCAAATTGGAGTTGAGTTGAGGGTGATATGTGTTTGTCGTGGTGGATTTGAGGGTGAATTCTATACATCTTTCAAAAAGAAATTCCAACAACAATCACCGAATAATGTGTAACGGGCTCATATCCAAAAGCCCAGAAAAGGCCCATAACCAACAGACCTATATACCTTGAGCAATCGCGCGACACAAAACTCCAGACGAGCATGCGAATTTCAGAGACAATCCAACGACTAAAACAACGTGCGTGACTGAATTGAAACACACCTAGCTGTGGCTTAGCAGAACTCTTTACAAAAGTCCCCTCGTTTACAAGGAACAAGCGACGTGCCGGCAAAATGGGCATACTACTACCTACTCGTGTCGAGGGGAAGAAAGAAGCCAATGAGGATAGCGAACATGTCGCTCATCACTTCCCCTCAGAGCATCTCCACTGGTATTTCCAAACCGGCACCCAACCGGTTTGGAGGTTGTGGGCCAAAAATGACCCGCACCGGAAGCCCCCAACCTGTGCCGACGGTACAACTAGCTCTAAATTTTGTCCAACAGCCCCACTCCAATGCCCCAGCAATTAGAGAGCCGTTTGGGAGTGCCGGCAAGGAGTTAAATACGCTAACAGTCCCTCTACTTTTCGGGTTGGCTCAATTTAGTCCTCATACTTGGAATTTGCTGAATTTTGTCCATGTACTTATGAATTTAGCTCGATTTAGTCCAATTCGATATTTGTCATCGAATTTGAGCTGCCACGGATGACACGTGGACATAAATATTTTAAGAGCATCCTCCTGCATCTGAAAAAATTGCAAAAAACAAACACAACTATGGCTAGGGCTTAAAAATAGAGGACATACATAGCACATTACACGACTTGCTCCATTGGTCGTATCCCTCGTCAAGACAGGCCAGCATGATTTCGCCTTTGGGGCCCACGCCTTTGGCAGGGTGGACGTCGATGGTGGCACGCCGTCGCTGCTAGCCATCAGCAACGAGGTGTTAGTGCATGCATGTGTTGGGGTGCCCGCCTCAACGACGCGTCAGAGCCCGTCCCTGGAGTTACTTGACGAGGTCGTTGTGTCTGCGGTGCATGCGCTCGCCGGTGGGAGGTGGTTCATGGGATTACTTGTTTACTTTCCAACAGGTCCACCCAAATAAAACATGTTATCATATTGACATTGTCCGGCCTGTCAGAAATAACATTAAAGCGACTTGTTCATCGATGCTATCTGCAACAATTAGAGGGTTTTTTAATAAAAGTTTGAATAGTGGTTGCTTTAAAGCCTAGTCTAAATTATAGTCATTTTTTTTACAATTTTCTTGGATGCGGAAGTGTGTGCTTGCAAGATTACAGTACACGTGTCGTCCGTATCAGCTCAATTCGACGGCAAGCACCGAATTGGATTAAATCGAGCCCAATTCACAAGTACACGGGTAAAATTCAGCAAATTGCGAGTATGAGGACTAAATCGCGGCAAGTGTGGCAAGTGCCTGCAAGTGTGGCAGCCCTACATATCGGTCTCTTAACTCCCACCTGCCACCTCTTTGAGGGCTACGATTTGACCAGCACCGATGTGGGGAGAAGTCTCCAAACTATCGACGATTTGGGGCAGATCACCAACAGCTCTACCGACGGCGTTATCAGACTCATTTTGGGAGCGAAGCCGATACAGCTTCACACACACCATCCCTCTTTGCAGGCCTCGTCAAGAGCGCTGATCAACTCTAGCGCACCGATCACTACAAAGGATTTGTTTTTTCTTTTTACAAACAACTTTTGTCACGTATGGATCCATTTTTCGTCACCTATTATGGGCTGGTGACAAAAAATGGGGCGTCACCAGGTTTCTCAGAAAAAAAGCTCCGCATAGATCCAGCAGGGTGTGACATTGTCAACCTATATTCAGTGACGGTGGGAAATGTGTCAAGGACATTGGTTAATCGGTGACATGCTGGTTTGTGAACTTATCAGATTGTATGGGAGTGTATTAGCGTGTGTGTCCGAGTAGGGCTAGGACAAGATTAATAAGACACGCATATAAAAAAAACAAAGAAAAAAGACTAATAAGACACGCGCTTCCAATTACTAGTAATGGTGCACGTGCGTTGCACGTGTCAACTAATATATACATTTAGCTTGATATAATAGTCATATTAACGACCGTGAAAATTATGATTCCATTAGAATTGTTTCACATACATGATACATATAAGCTTACAAAATGCAGATAATTGGATCCTTGGAGAATGCCCTGTATCAAGATTTTGGCAACCTTATCTTACGAATACTACAAAAGTACACAGTAATATAAAATGGCAGTCAAAAACATAGGGAAGTATCAGATATGCGAAAATCATTGTGTTCTAGCTTGTGTGATAACCAACATAAGCACAAATAGACCAAAGAACACTTGATGTAACGCTGATGATGGGCATACTGGAGGGAAAAACACATTTATTGTTTAGTTCCTATTACTTTTGCCGAAGTGACATCGATGAACATGCCTTCTTGTTTCCCACGTCATCCCTTGAACTTATTCACCACCATTTTCTTAGAATCTTCACTTTATCTATGTCTTTCATATCGTGCATCAGAAAGTTAATTAGCTAAAGATCACCCAATATTATAAAATATAGTTGGATGTATACGAACACGAAAAGAATTAGAAAATATTCACCATTTTACTGAAAATATTCACCATGTTCGGGACTACTATTATCAACGCCAACAATAGATATTTTTGTTGTGGTGCAACACCCTCTTAAACAACATAGATATCTCAACACTCAATGCCTAACACTTGAAGACGCAACCAAGATCTCCAAGAAAATGAAAGTGCAAGCAAAACGCAATATGAAAAGCAGAACTTAGGAGGCAATATTTTAATTCAAAACACATGGATTATTTTGGTCAGAAAGTGAGCCCAATATCGCTTGTCATTGATCCCCATTATCTCTGGTGTATTGAGGATAATACCAAGCAAACCATGCATTTGCTCCATCCATCTAGCATTATTGCCAAGCAAAGCAGAGAAGTGCAGAATTAGAAAAGGGATTCATAGAGTTATCATCCAAATCCTAAAGGAGATTTAAAGAACACGGAAAACACACTTTAAAATGCTTTGTAATGTGCAAAGGGGGGAAATTGAATCGATGAAGCGGAGAGAACTGAATTCACTTTTGACATGGTGAGACTATAAACTCTGAAGAAATGAGGACCAGGCGTTGGCTTGGTGGCTGATGCTTCAGGTGTGGAGCCAGCCCGCCCGGATCCGAGTCCCAACTGTGGCATACTCCAAAAAGTTGAGTCCCAGCTGAGTCAATACTCGAATAAATTATGTGTTTCACCTACCTAACAACGTATAACTAAAGGAGGGATCATTCCCCTATTGACAACATTTTTAAAACCGTGAAGAAATCAGTAAAGGCCTGAAAAGGGACATATATCATCTAGACAACATAAGCCGAGATACAATTACAAGCCACGGTAATTGAAGTAGGGAACATTCGAACGTTTTCTTCCCCAGTAATATACTACTACGACAAGCTATAGTGATAAAGATTTGCCATGTTGACAAAAAAACAACAATAGGCCAACACTCCTAGCTGAAACAAGTAAGTACAAGAAACCAATCAGTGAAAATAATATACTTTATCACAGAAACGCAATATTTGACTTTCCATTGAATGAGCCAGCAAAGGTGCTGATTATAAACTAATCAGACGGTGCGATGTAAACATCTGTGCAGTTGTACACCACTCATGCCGTTTTGTCCTTTTACCTCCGTAGGTGAACCTTTAATAGCAAACAGTAAGAATTGCAAAGAATGGATCGTGAAATAAACCCTAAGAATTTCAAAGAATCACCTCAAACAAAAGTTTTTTGCTGCACACCTTTGTCTCTCACTTACGTTGTATACCTTGCTTCAATGTGAATCAGGAGCAGACCGTGTGAAAACCTGAAGCGGTGCATCCAGTACCTAGTTACCCCTACAGCACCAATCAACATTGAATTCATATAAGAGATCGCGTCCATCTTACCTACAAACGGAGATATCATCCATCTTACTTGAAAAAAAAGATCCACTGAATCTCATAGCTCATACGAAGAAACAGAATGTGAGGCTTATTGTGGATCCACATGTGGCAGCTAGGTTGAGTAAGAAGGACACAACTGAGATGGAACTTGCAGATGCTAGATCGAGGAGAAGGCTCACACGACGACGGCGTGCAGGGCGGGGACTTCGCGTGCAGGGTCGCGCGCCGGCGGCAGGAAGGCTCATGTGGCGTCATGCAGGGTGGGCGTTTCACGGCCGCGGCGTGCAGATCGCTCGGGTAGGCTCGTGCGGCCCAAGCAGGCATGCATGTTCCTGCGGGGGGCGTGCATCTCGGCGGGCTCTCTGGAAGTTTAGGATGCGGCCACGCGACGTGTTTGGGAAGGCGTGACGGGATTAAATTAGCGCCAGTTTTGACGGGATTAGATTAGATTAGGCGTTTCGATTAGCGTCGGTGTCGGACTGACTGTTTTACCGCTAAAGACGGTGTCAATGTGAACCATTGGATAGACTGTCTGACGGTCAAGATGAGTTGGATCACCCCTCTCTGTGCCTTTTTATATTGGTATAGATTAGCGCCAGTTTTGACGGGATTAGATTAGATTAGGCGTTTCGATTAGCGTCGGTGTCGGACTGACTGTTTTACCGCTAAAGACGGTGTCAATGTGAACCATTGGATAGACTGTCTGACGGTCAAGATGAGTTGGATCACCCCTCTCTGTGCCTTTTTATATTGGTATAGATATCCGTATTTTTCCCATACCTGTCCGAACTCGGTGGCACACCGATTCCGTCACCGATTCCGTGGCGCTAGCAGGTATAGCACGTAGCAGCGTCTCTTGCCTATATATATACCAAGCTACGGGCGCATACGGATCTCGTGCGTGTTGTGTTCGGTGCCGGGAATCGCCGCTTTCGCATCAAGGAGGACTGCCGTGTACTTGCGTGCGATCAGAGCAGACTCGGCGGCTTGAGCGGTATATATGGGCAAGCGTCCGCGATCTGAGGCTGAAGAAGATGAACAGCAACATCTCCGCGCAGGCGAGCGGCGTCGCCGTCGCCGTGGACGACTCCATCTAATCGTCCACGACTACAAGCTGGGATGCACGGTGTACAAACTAGACGTCGACGGCTTCCAGCCGAACAAGGACGACCACGATGATCTGGACTCCAGGGCGCCGAGCCTGCCAGCTCACCGCGCGGTGATCCGGCTGGCGTCGCCGGACGGCGAGCCGTGCGACCAGTTCGCGTGCACGGGCAGCAAGATCTTCGCTTTCTACCCTGGCCGCGGCGCCATGGTGTACGACACCGAGGCGTCGACGGTGGCCATATGCCCTTCTCCTGTCGCACCCAAGGGCAGCACACCCGAGTTCCTGGCCGTTGGCCACGACATCTACGCCCTCGACACCGACGCAAACCTCAGGTCTGGCTTCGTGCCCTCGATGGAGAAACTTGGACCGGCGCCCCGCCGTGGCCGGAGAGAATGGCGATGGGAGGCTCTCCCTCCGCCGCCGTTCAAGCTGCCCGCCTGCATCGAGTCCAGCGCAATGCATCCTGACGGCTCAGCCTTCTTCCTCTCCTTGTCGGACAGGGGCACCTTCTCGTTCGACACCGGCCGCCTCACGTGGACGCGGCTCGGCGACTGGCTCCTGCCTTTCTCCGGCAAGGCCTACTTCGTGCGCGAGCTCGACGCCTGGGTGGGACTGTCGGACCAGATAGGGTACATCGGCGTGTGCCAGGTCATCTCACCCGATGATGGCCGCCGTACAGGTCGTCCGGCCTGGACCACCGTCAGGGAGATGGTCTACAACAATATCTGGGAGAGGCACCTCTCTGCCAGCCTCACTTACATGGGCAACGCCGAGTTCTGCCTCCTCGAGACCGTCACGCGCAAGGGCTACACCGACGACGACCCGAGGATGCTGCTTCGCCTGGCAACCTTCCGCGTCGAGCGCCGCCGCAACCGTGAGCTTCGGGCGGTGAACATGCACACCAGGGTTTACAAGTTGCCTCACAGCTGGGAGATAGAATGGCCGTCAACTACTGCTTTCTGGATTAGCCAAGAAGATTAGTACCTAGTCCGTACTAGTCCTACTAGTACAGTAGTAAACTACCCTAACCTGGGGTCCTGGACCTGGTACTACATGTTAACTCCATTGGCAAATTGAAATAAAGGCTAGCTTACCTAGCAGAGTGGACGAAGATGCGTGTAATTGATAGAAACTTTGTAAAACAACTCTTTTCCAGTCTTAATAATATGTCAAGCAACCGAGGTTGTATGTTCTTAAAAATTGGCACATCGTCATTGAACTAAATCTCGCTCAGTTGCGCACCTTTTTTTTTATGTGTAACTCTCATTTCAGCACAAATCACAACGTAAATCTAACACTAGGAGGGGAGAGTGGAGTCGCGGCAACGCGGCGATTCCACAACTAGGAGGATGTCCCCGATCTATCAGGGACGTTCATTCCAAGTCCAAAGGCCGGTGTGTATCTTTTGAAAAACAACCTTACACTTGTATAAAATTACAAATTGACCCCCTTATAAAAAGACTAACAACCCAGGATTTCCTAACCCTAATCAGTTTTCCACCACCGCACCGGTTCTCCTCCCGGCTCCACCCCGAGCCGCCTCTCATCACACCTCCACCTCCAAATTCCATCCGACGTCGGGTAATCCAGTCAAGGCGGCGAATCTGGCCAGGGAAGAGAATCCATCCATCACGACATCGGGGAGGAAGCTCGTCTAGCGAGGGAGGGAGGCGCGTCCGGCCATGGCTGCGTCGGGGAGTAGCAGCGAATCCGAGCCGGTGTCGGGAAGTAGGCGGCGAATCCGGCCATGGCAAGCAGATTTTGTGTTCGTTCGATTTCTCTTTTTGGATCTGCCCATTTTTTTGTTCTTGCCAGATTCCACCATTTAGGGCCCAAATCCGATGTTGGGGGGTCGGGATCTGGCTTCTCCTTTTCTGGTCATCCTTGAAACGGACTTTTTCATCCTTTCAACGAGTTCGTCCATTTTCTGTTCATCCTGGAAATGGATCCGGTGTGTATATGGTGTATGCAGTGGAACAAATTTGTGTTCTTTATGGAACATGGTCGTGTGTTCATGTGTGTATGTGTTTACACCGCCACAAATCTATCTTCGAGTGTATGTTAATGCAAGATGGAAAGCTCTCTCGTAATGCAAGATTGGAAAGCTCTATGGTCATGTGTGTATGTTCATACATGGATAACTTATATGGGGGATTCCAAATTTTTCTATTGGTGCCTAGATCTAAGGATTGCCTATTTTTTGTTAAATCATGAAATAATCCTTCGTGTTAATACATGAATCCAAAAAAATGGCATGTTAATACATAAATCTCAAAATCTTGTTGATGCAGTAATGCAAAAAGAAACTTGTTAATACATAAATTTAAATTATTAATGCATGATCAAAAAATCATTCTTAATGCCACTTAAGAAGTAATGAGAAATTTTAATGAGGGGCTCAAGAATAGAACTATATATTGTTGGGGGCTTTGATTGTAAAATGTGTTGCACAAATCTTGATTAAATGAAGGGTGTGGATAGGTCAGGGGCATCCTCTTAGGGTGTGTTTGGTATGTTGGGTGGGCTGAGAAATTCCCACCTCATCACAGTTTTGTATTTAGTAGGTTAGCTGGGAGACTTGGGCCATGTCCACCTCATGCAAAACGAACTCCTCGACCCTGCCAGGTTGCGAATAGGGCTGAAATTAAAATTTGTAACTCGCGAGTTAAACGAGTAACTCGAAACTCGATTTGGCTTGGCTCAAACTCGTTGCTAAATGCCGAACCGAGTTTTATTTTAAACGGTAAATGAGTTCGATTTAAACGAGCCGGGTTCCGAGCTACTCGTTGAGCTCGTTTAACTTGGTAAAAAAATCGTCACATTATTCTTATATTTGTGAATAATTATTTCCGAATTATTATAGTTTAACGACTAGATATTACTTGCCAGTGCCAGGTTATAATTGATTGTTGTGATAATTGCATTATACATGCCTAAATAATTATATATAAAACTCATTATAATGCATGTTAACAGCATTGCCGAGCTAAACGAGTTAAAAGAGGAAACTCGTGAGTATAATGAGCCGAGCGGAGTTTCATTTCTGAATTTGTTTATTAAACGAGTCGAGCCAAACTGGCTAGTAAATTGACCAAGCTTCAAGTCGAGTCGAGCCCTCTCAGGTCAGTCTTGAATTTCAGACCCAGTTGGGAAGCTGGAACCGAGTTTCAGACCGCAGCCTTACCAAGGTGATACTGAAAAAATCCCCACCCATGAGCAGATCGGTTTGATTTTTCAGGGGTTGCATAAATTCAGGTTCTAAGATATAAGGACCGACCGGTTATCGAGAATACTGCTAACCGAGAACTTCGGTGGACCAAGAATTTGGCTCAGTCCTCGGTTAAGACAGAGCTGACCGATAAACGGAACAAAACCCTGTATACTTAGGATATTGATTCGGAAAAATCGTGATGCAATCGACAGAAGAATTGAGATTTTACAAGTAAAAATCAGATTTTACAAGGAAGAACATCAAGTGAACCCATTCACATATCATACATTCATACTGTCGTGATGCAATCGAAGGCAAGGTGAAGGCCCTCTACACTGTCGTCCGACCTGGGTGTAGAGGATCGTCTTCTGTAGGCCGGCGGCTGGCCACCGGGGAGGAGACTCTGGTTACGATGGACAACCTTTTGCTCATCTGAACACCCTACCATTTTCATATCTGAACACGCAAGATGCTGAAGCTTATCTGCTTACGATGGACAATTGTTTTCAGGATTACAAGGAGTCTGGTTGTTATAGGTACAAGGCTGTCAACTTCTGGGACATTAATTGCCCTTATGCTCGAAGGATGATGCTACAGAGAAGGAGCTTGGTCTGGTGCTGAAATTTCAGCTCAAATTGCTTCAAATGTGACTCATCCTAGAGAGATACTAGCGTGGTCTGAATGTCTGATAACACTCTTTTTTGTAAACTGCAGAGGTACGGCTATAAAAGTGCTGTGTTTTCACTTGTTTTTGGAAAATGTAGATGTCTGATAACATCTTAACACCTGGACTTCCCCTAGGCTACAACCTTGTTCTATGCTGAGCTAGATCGGCCTTCTCAAGGAGGCTACCACTGTGTCAGGCAGAGATTCGCTACGAGAAATCCGACGGACACGCTCCTTCCAAATAAGCCAGAATGCAGACACGACTTGAAAATCTCACTTATTTGCTGGTCGCTAGGGCTAGGCTTGCCAAGACGAAATTTCGCGCACCAGACGCGGATCGAAGTGCAAGCTGAAGCAATCTGCACGTGCACGGCACGAGGAACTCTCAAACTGAACCCATAGCTCCTTGGCATATGGACAGTGAAGCGCCTGCTGGTGGGCTGCGCTGTTTCGAACTCCTTGTCACAGAGGCAGCAGGCAGCGTCGTGAGGGGGACCTCTCTCTCTAAGCCTGTCGGCAGTTCAGTTCTTGTTGTCGGAGCCGAACATGCGAAACCTGCTCCATGAGGTTGCTTCAATCTCCGGCCGTGTTGCTTCCGAGCTAGGGTGCAAACGGATGAGGGCCCGTCGTCTCTCGATCGTTCAGCGCGTCCTCGTTGGATTCCTACGACAGGTCTATTTTCTGGATGGCGTATCCGTCCCGGTCGTTGATCACGACATGAACATGGCGGCGGCGACGCGAACGTTTTCCTTTCCATCGAAGTGGCACTTTGCCATCGATCGGCCTTCCATGTTTCCTCTTCGATCGTACGCCTTTTTCCCCGCGCCGGCATGGCCTAGTTGTTAGATACGATTCATTGTGCTATGACTCCTGAAGAACGAGCTGATGCCTGCAATTCGAATCCGATTAAAATCAAAACTACCATCACCCATATGCCCCACACGCGGGCGCCGGTAGGTACCTTCCGAGTCGGACTCGTCATATCATATCTCAGTGATTATATATAGGTCCAATGCATCGTCCGTAGGAAGTCAGAAAAACGCCACACCGCCGCCTGTATCGCCAAAGTGCCAAACACGAATCACAATGGCGACTTCGCCGACGATCGACGCGGGAACCCCCATGGCTTTACCATGCGCCTGGCTCCCGGACGACATCGTCACGAACATCTTCGCGCGGTTGCCGGCGAAATCCGTGCACCGGTGCCGCTGTCTTTCCCGCGCCTGGGCCACCACGCTCTCCTCCGATGACTTTGCGGATCTCCACCACCGCCTCGCCAACCGCCGCCACAGCCCTAGTGTTTTCTTCTTACATTGCTCGTTCTCCGATGGACCACAGATGCGCCTGTGGTCGCAGGACCGCCCTGGTGAATCATCATTGAGCATGGACGTCCCACGCGCTACCGCCGGCATCTTTCGCCTCGTCACAGTTCAGTGCCGGAGCCTTGTCCTCCTTGAAGACTCCAACACACAGATCAACTACCTGTCTAACCCGTCAACCGAACAGATGGCGGCACTGCCAAAGAGCCAGAAAGACGGCCAGAGGAAGTGGCACCAGAGCTTTTCAGACCGATATTATGCGAGCCTAGGGCTTGGCTATGATGTTCAGACTAAAAAGCACAAAGTTGTGCGCATCAACTATGAGGGATGTGATCCTGAGGGGCTCCCTAGCTCCGCAGGATGCGAGGTTTATGTTGTCAACTCCGTGGGACGCTGGAGGCTGATCCGAGAGAAGCCGCCGGCTTTTGTAAGGTATCACCAACCAAGTGTCTTTGCACAAGGGAACGTGCATTGGTTGGCGCATCGTAGGGTCAACATCTCTAACTATAAACCTCTTGAGATGGCAATCGTCTCCTTCTCTCTCAGTGATCATACGTTTGGGACCGTGGAGCCGCCACTCGGTATGGAAAGCGAGGGTTTGTCCAAGCACGAGTTGACGGAGCTTAATGGGCACTTATGCCTCTTTTCTTACAAGGTTTCTCACTCATCGCATTATGATATCTGGATGCTAACCGAACATGGAGCACAAACATGGAATTTGTGGTGCCGAATCGACATGAGCAAGGTGCCGAAGGATATCACCGACCGATTTGTGAGATGCTGGTTATACCCACTGGCCATCATCAACAATGGCAGGCGCATCCTCCTCGTACAACCCCGCATGGCCTTCGCTGAGAAGTACTCTCGGTTGTGCGCATACGATCCGGTAACCGGTGATGTTGAAGACATCTTCAGTGGCAACAACATGGTCTGTAACCAGTATGTGTACTCGATTGATGCCGCAGTGTATGAGGAAAGCATCATATCCATTGGCTAAGGGTGGCCCGGTTGTGACCTATGATGGACTACGTATCCGCTGATCTGAAGACTTAAGGGTTTTTGTTTATTTAACTTTACTTTTAGAGTCTTTGTAAAAGAGTTTACTTACTCTTTGTAAGAGAGTGTGGTGGTGTAGTCCATTTTTTGCATATATTAGACGATGAACTTCAATTTCGTAAACATTTTCGATTCATATAAACACCACAAAGTGTCGCGTGGCAGCACACTGCTTCTGGACGATGTAAGTCTATAAGTAGCGTCATAAGTAGGTAGAGGTGGTCTATTTTTTTAAACGAGGCAAAATATTTGTCTTTTTATTGATAAGAAGAAGAGAAATTGGCAAATTTGTAAGGGTAACTGTCCAAAAACCGATACAACACAAAACACGCCACAACGATTTCGTGACTACGCTCCCAGCAAGTCGACGACTAAATTGCCAAACAATACTTATTCTGGCCAATATATTTCATAAGCTGGAGCTCGATATGTTAGATATCCTCCTCATGTTGGTTCTGACTTGTGAGGAGATGGCTACTCGAAATCTTTTTAGTCTGACCAAAACAGGTGCAGAAGTCCACTACCCCTACGGTGATGACTCAATATCATTCTAGACTTTGCAGATGAGGGAAGAGCAGTGGCGAAGGTAGCAAGACAAATCAATGGGTTCATCCCTATATAACTGTGTAGTGTAACTAAGAAAAACATGATACTAAGTAGTAATTTAGCCTAGATTAGCTTAAACGCATTGGGTTCAAATGAACCCAACTCTTACATGCCAGCTCCGCCACTGGGGAAGAGGGATGTTAAGCCTCACATACAGCCATAAGCAGCAGTGACAAAAATTCTAGGTTACTATCCATTGGAGAAGCAAGAACAAAAAGTGATGTAGAGAAAGTTGAAAGAAGAATTTGAGATGCACTAGGTGCGTCCCCCACCCACGAGGTTGCGAAGTCCAAATCCACTACCTTGTCTTTTTCAATTTGTGGTGTCACCATCTTTGTTGAGGTTTTCCATAACTCTTATGCACCAAATCTTACTATATTGCATTTAAGGTAAAAAATATCTCGAGGCATGATATTCTCTAGTGCTTTCTAGAGTAGAATATGTTGTATCACACATTCGAAATTTGTGTGGTTTCGGCTCTCATGGTTTTTTCTCTCAAGTTGAGGGATTTTCACGTAAAATATGTGTTTATTTGTTGACGCTTTTTGTTGCATTTTTTGATTTTTAGGTTGGAAGCAACTAGTACTTGTACTATCTTCTTGCAAAATCAGCCACTACTTATAATCCTGGTTGTTGTTGCACCCAAGACTTATCCTAGGTTTAGGCTGAACCTAGTATCTCCAGCTATGTTGTATGCATGTGTTTCCATTCATGATTGTGCAACGATCGTTGGAGTTAGTGCTGAATTTCTTTTTCGTTTTTGTGGTTAATTTTTTAGATCACGTTACAAGTGTGCTAATTTTTCAGCAAAGTGGTATCAGAGCTTCTCACAATGACTTTGGAAGAAGGCCCCACCACAAGTAGCATGAAAAATATTGATTCCTTATGATTACTTGGTGGGGAAGCCCATGATGGAAGTCATCCTTTATTACAATGACTTGTATGAGGCAATTATGAAACCAAGATGCCAACTGGTGTCATGGAAAAAGAATGGAGAGTGTTGAATCGAAAGGCAGTAGTTATGATTCGATGTAATTCGATTATACCTAATTAAACACCTGAAAAGCACTTGGATTTCACGAAATTACAATGTTGATTTACAATGAAAATATTGTGAAAGAGGTAATCCCCTAATTCTTCACACATACAAATAATTGAAATTAGCCAGAAGGCCAAAAATACATATGATGAATACAAGACAAAAAAGTAAAATAACTAAGGACATCCAAATCTAGCTATCTTAGCAAAGGAATTTTTACGAGGATACCTGCTAAATATTAGTAAAAAAATAAATAGTTGGGTCTTAGGAACACATACAAGAAAAAGGAGTACGGTACCCCCCCCCCCCCCCCCCCTCCCCGTTAGCTACTTCATTTTCTTTTATGAATTTTAAGTAATAGAAATCTATGTCCTACCGAGACATAATTTCGAACTTACTATCCTCTTGCAAAGATTTACCTCTATAGAAAGACCGATTCATTCGGTAACCCTTGTTTATAGCTGTTATACAGTGCTAAAATAGGTTATAGGCGAACGCCATCATATTTTAATTGATGGCTCTCCAAAGTAGAACATAGTTTAAAATGAACAAAATCAAGTAAACTTCATATTGGCTCTATACAATAAAACATATATATTTTTCTGGTGAAATGACGTTAGAGTTGTCAACAAAAATCAATAATTTTCATGATGAAATGACATTTGGGTTGCTCTATGTGAAAAAAAAAACATCGGTGGACAAATGAGATTTTAAAACATCGGTGTCCATCTTGTCCAGCACCCCCCATATCCAACTCATATGTGGGGCATAAATGGGGTTGTCCGAACATACGGCCGCATCGAATCCGGCCCAGGATGGCCTAATCGGACCCCACATATACCCCACTGCGTCCCCCACCTTGGATCAAACACTAACTTACTATCGACCGATTCGCTACACTCCGCTCTCCTCCCCTCCGCTCAATCATGGCTGAATCCGGCAACAAATTTAGGTTTGAAGCCGACCTCTATTGAGATTCTCTTGTGATGGAGGAGGTTCAAAGTCGAACTCTACTCGCCGCCGGTATCCGAGGATGAGTGTAGCCGTGGTTCGGGAAACTCCAGCGCCGGAACCGTCCCAGTGTTTGGTCATCCACATGTTTATTCCTCCACATCACATCTATCGTCGTACAATCTAATTTTAAGAACAGTAGTGTTGGGGGGATTGTAACCCGGTAGGCCCACCGACCTTGAAGGCGAGCCGGCCTGGTGTGAACCTGGGCCGGGTCAAGCAAGAAAGTATGGGCCGGGATTCCTGTGAGCCGGTACGCCACGTGTGTCTTGGTCCGCAAGTCAAGAAGGATCTAGAAGACTAGAGACCAAGTGCAAGACGGAGTCCTGATAAGGAAAGTGAAGACTTAGAGGACTTAGAGTAGAGTCCGGGTACGATTGTAACCCGGATTACCGTTTGTACGTCCAGCGAGACCCACCGCCTATATAAGGGGGTCTCCTGGTTCCTAGAAGACCAAGCTTTACCAGATCGTAAGTACCACCATTGTAATCTCGAGACCCGGAAGCTAAGGCGCCGAGTCCTCGAAACCCATATCAATAAAGCAGTAGCAGGAAGTAGGTCTTTACCTCGAGACGAGGGGCCGAACCTGGGTAAGCCCTTGTTTCCTCACGCCGTGCTAGACAAGCTCCCGATGTCAGAAGTCGCCATGTCCCCATACTCAAGTTTCCACCCGGAAACATCTGCCGTGACAATCCCACGACAGTTGGCGCCCACCGTGGGGCCTGCGGCCAAGAACATCATGATTTCTGGAGAAGCGCGGCGCGGTATGGATAACCTAGCTATCGGCCGGATCTACACGCTTCCAGGAGGGGAGCGGATCGTGGACGACTTTGGTTGGAAGGAAGAAGCAGATCAGCTGGAAACCGGGTCTATGATCGCCTTTGGTCAGATCAACGTTTTCGTCGGCGTGATCCAGACCACAGGGGCCGGCTCAGATCAGTATGAGCCGGAGTACAAGTCAGAATCTGGGTCAGCTACCATGGCTCAGTCGGATGGAGAAGAATCTGTTGGATCGCCAGAGTGCGAAGTCATGTCTACCGAGGAAGAGGCGGCAATTCAAGCCCTACAGGATTCCGTCGAAATACCAACAAACGTGTCAGATCTGGATACAGATACCGAGTCAATTCTGCCACTGTTCGAAGATCGGTGGGGATTTGGGCTCGAAGAGGAGGATCACCCGGTGTCCCCGGGACCCGCGCGACACATGACGGTTCACGTGGTAACAGCGGCTCAGCAAACCGATGGGGTGGAAGCATCCGTAAGTAATGAAACAAGCGCAGAAAGAACCGCCAGACAGGATCGAGAAATTTGGGATCAGAGCAACCTTGGCATGCCACCAGCGGCGTACCCTCCACCACACCCCAATACCGGACCAGTTTTACCAACTTTTGGCGCGGGAGTACAGACACACGCGCCAGCACCCGGGACATCGTTCACAAACCCGATCCTGACCGCGGCGAACGATCAGGCGAGAGCCGGTGCATCGGGAATCCAGGCTCAGAACCCGGGAGAAGTAACAAACACCAACTCAGCTATACAGAGGGAGTTGGAAGATTTAAGGCGAGCCATGGCTAGGGCGAACCAAGAGCGCGCGGATGAAGCCCGGCGCGTAGCGGAGAAGGAACGATCTTTGGCCCAGCAGGAGCAGAGGCTACAAGACGAAAGAAACGCCCTCCAGAGGAGAAGGGACGAGTTAACCGCGGTGCAGAGCAGAAGGCGCGGAAGCCGGCTACCTTTGCCGACCGGAGTCAACACCATAGTACCTCAAGTCTTGGAGTATCAGACGACGCCAGCCAATGCGCCCATAGCGGCGGCTAACCCGACGATGGGAGCCGGCGCGCCGCAGGTCGAGTTACGAGGAGCGGGAAGTCCGGCGGGAGGAGCCAGAGCCGGAGAAGCAGCCACAGAACAACTACCTCCGCCACCCCCCAGGTTTACCACTCCCCCGGGTCATTATAATAATCCGGTTGACAATGTTTTTGCAGCTGCACACGCACTACAACAGATCCCGTTCGATAACTCGCCAGCCGGTGTTGAGGCACGGAGAGCCGTTGATCTACTACGCACCGCAGTGGTGCAACAGAACAATAATCCGCGCGGGTCGCAAGCATTCAATTCAGAGCCGCAAAGGAGTCGTACCAGAAGCCGGCATGGAGAGCCACCAGCAGCAAGATCCATCTAGAACCGGCTCGGACCGGTAAACCAGCAAGTCCAACAAAATCAACAAGTAATCCAGACACCACAGCTGGCCGTGTCCGCGGCTCAGTCGATAGTCAATAGTTCAAGAGCAAGACGCGCAGCCGCGGCGGTAGCACCCCTGGCAGCTGGAGTCGGAGCGGCTGGAGTACCAGGAGTCGGAATAGTGACTCCCGCAGCACCTTCTCCTATGCCGGGTCACACAGGGGGCTCAACTTCAAACTTGACGGGACCAAAGTGTTTGTCAGATGCCATCAGAGCGGAGCCATTTCCAGAAAAGTTCAAAGAGCCGACCAAAGTATGCAATTACGAGCCGAACATGAATCCAGAAACATGGTTAAGCAGTTATGGCATGGCCATGGACATGAAGAACGCATCACCAAATCTGTGCGCGCGTTACATGTACCTCATGTTAGCAGAAGGAGCACCCAAAATTTGGCTAGACCGGCTCCCACCACGCAGTATCAACTCATGGGAGGAACTAAAGGCGGGATTCATCAAGAACTTCGCTGGAACTTGCAAGAAACAGTACACCGAGGCCGACCTGGATCGATGTGTCATGAGGAAAACTGAATCAGCCAGACAATGGATGGGCCGGGTTACAGAAATCTTGCAGTCATCCCTCAACATCTCGGCACACACAGCTATATCGTACATGGAAAAGAACTGCGGCTTCGAGCCGCTGACACACAAGCTTGGAAGTATGAGGGAAGACCCGGCCTGCAACAACATCTCAATAGGGGAAGTGGTGACAACATCGAATAAGTATGCAGCCACGGATAAGAAGCCGGGTGAGACAAAGGAACAACAGAGGAACAATCGGATCAGCGGAGGTCGTAACCCAAACCCAAGCCAGAATAACAACAATCAGAACGGAAATAACAAGCGTCCCTATGAGGGCGGGAATTCGGAGTTCGTAGGCACAACCCAGACAACGGGGTACAGGGGGCCAAGACCCGGTGGTAACTTTAGAGGAGGACCTCCGAGAAGCTCGAACTTCAGCGAGATGTATAGCATGCCGTGTCCAAAACACAGCAAGAACGGGAGACCATCAAATCACTCGCTAGCTCAGTGCGCGGACATCAGAGCCTGGATGAGACATGAGCAGGAAAGCCAGAGGAGTCAGGGGAACTTCGGAGGTAGCGGCAGTTTCAATGGAAACAATGGCAACTCGATGGGACCCGGACAGGGGGCTGGATCGAATGGACCACCAAACAATAACGCCGGGTTTAGTCAGCAAAACCAAGTCACAGCCGGGTATCAGCAGAACCCGAAAGAGCTTCATAGCCAAGGGCAGTATCATGTCTTCACCACAAGCACGTCCAGGAGGGACAGAAAGTTAAAAACAAGAGCCGTCAACGCAGTAGCATCAGCCGTTCCAAGATTCTTGAAGTGGTCGGAACAAACCATAACTTGGAGTAGAGAAGATCACCCGCCAGCAGTAGAGCATCCGGGTCTCCTGGCTCTCGTCGTGGCACCTCAGGTGGACGGGTTCCCCTTGAATAAAGTTTTGATGGATGGAGGCAGCAGCATCAATATCCTATATCTCGATACATTCAGAAGGATGGGTTTAACCCAAGATCGCCTTAACCCAACCTCGACAATCTTCCATGGCATAGTTCCAGGGAAGTCGGCACATCCCATTGGCCAGATCAGCCTAGAGGTGGCATTCGGCGTAAGCAAGGAGCAATTCAGGTCGGAGTTCCTGACGTTTGAGGTTGTTGATTTAAAAAGTCCGTATCATGCTCTATTTGGGAGGCCGGCTTACGCCAAGTTCATGGCTCGGCCCTGTTACGTGTACCTCAAACTAAAGATGCCAGGACCCCAGGGAATAATCACAGTAGAAGGAAGCAAGGCTATGGCTGCAGAGTGCGACAATGGGGATGCCATCATGGCAGAGCAGGCTTGCTCAGAGGAAGAGCTCAAATACTACAAGTCTCAAGTAGACCCGACAGATAAACGTGCGCTGGAAAAGCCGGCTCACGAGGAAGAGAAGAAAAAATTTAAGTCGGCTCAAGATACAAAGATGGTTGATTTTGAAGAAGGGGATTCCTCCAAGCAGTTCTCGGTGGGGACCCACTTGGACCTGAAATAGGAAAGCGAGCTCATCAAGTTCATCCGTGAGAATCGGGACATCTTCGCGTGGTCTCCTTCAGACATGCCGGGTGTCCCGAGTGAACTTGCTGAGCACAGCTTACATGTTGATCCAAAGGCAAAACCGGTAAAGCAAGGATTACATCGCCTCAACGCAGAGAGGAAAAAGATCGTCGGAGAGGAGGTAGCTCGTTTGCTTGCAGCCGGGTTTATCATGGAAGTCTACCATCCCAAGTGGCTGGCTAACCCGGTCCTAGTTCTGAAGAAAAACGGAGAGTGGCGCATGTGCATTGACTACACCAGCTTGAACAAGGTCTGCCCGAAAGACCCCTTTGCATTGCCTCGTATAGATCAGATCATCGATGCCACAGCCGGTAGCGAGTTGTTATGCTTCCTGGATGCATATTCCGGGTATCATCAGATCAAGCTCAATGTTGACGACCAGGAGAAGACATCGTTCATCACCCCTTTCGGTGCTTTCTGTTACAAAAACATGACCTTTGGCCTCAAGAATGCAGGTGCCACTTACCAAAGGTGCATCCAGAATTGTTTCCAGAACCAAATTGGTCGCAACGTGCACGCCTATGTCGACGATGTCGTAATCAAGACACAGAAAGCCGGGTCACTCCTGGATGACCTAAAAGAGACCTTCGTCAACCTGCGCAAGTATCAGATGAAGTTAAACCCGACCAAGTGCGTATTCGGAGTTCCGGCTGGCATGTTGTTGGGTTTCATAGTCTCAGAGAGAGGGATAGAAGCTAACCCGGCTAAAATTAAGGCCATCGTGAACCTTAAAAAGCCGGAGTGTGTCAATGATGTCCAGAAGCTGACAGGGTGTGTCACAGCCCTGAGCCGGTTCATTGCAAGGATGGGAGAGAAAGCCCTCCCGCTGTATAAGCTGTTGAAGAAGTCAGACAAGTTTGTTTGGGGCCAGGAAGCAGACGACGCCTTTGAAGACCTAAAGAAGACATTGTCCACAGCTCCAGTGTTAGCGGCTCCCACGAGCAAGGAGCCGATGTTGTTGTACGTCTCTGCAAATTCCAGAGCCGTCAGTGCCGTAGTCGTGGTGGAGCGTAAGGAAGAAGGAAAGGAGTACCCAATCCAAAGGCCGGTCTACTATGTCAGCGAAGCTCTCACAGAATCCAAACAGAGGTACCCACAGTGGCAGAAACTGGTCTACGGCGTGTTTATGGCAAGCCGGAAGATGCCACACTATTTTCAGGAACACCCCATCACCGTGGTGAGTTCCGCTCCCTTGGCGGAAATCATCCGAAACAGAGAAGCTACAGGCAGGATTGCAAAGTGGGCCATTGAGATGGGGCCTTACCATATCAACTACGAGCCAAGAACAGCAATCAAGTCACAGGCCTTGGTGGATTTCGTCAATGATTGGACAGAGTTTGACCCCTTACCACCGCCTCCAAGCGCCAAGCATTGGATTATGCACTTTGACGGGTCAAAACAGCTGGAAGGATCGGGAGCCGGCGTCGTACTAACTTCGCCAAAAGGAGACAAGCTGAGTTACGTCCTGCAGATACATTTCGAACCATGCACCAATAACGTCGCAGAGTATGAGGCCCTGTTACACGGTTTGAAAGTCGCCAGAGAGATGAACATCAAAAGAATCATGTGCTATGGAGACTCCGACCTCGTTGCTCAGCAAGTTTCAGGAACCTGGGATAGAAAAGACGCCAACATGGCGGCTTACAGGAGAGAAGTAGACCGTGTTGCCGGCTTCTTCTCCGGCTACCAAGTTGACCACATCGACAGACGAAAGAATGAGGCGGCTGACGCCTTATCAAGACTCGGTTCTAGCAGAGAGCCGGTGCCTCCAAACGTATTCCTTGCCGAGTTACATCATCCCTCAGTCAAGTTGCCAACAGAAGAAGAGTTAGCAAACCCTGATGACCCGGAATCACAGCTAGTCGCAGCCGTACATCAAACACCGTCCTGGACAGAGCCGTATCTGGCTTACCTGCAAAGGGAAGAATTACCACAAGACGAAGTACTAGCACGACAGATTGTGCGCCGGGCTAAGGGATACGTCATCATCAATGGCGAGTTACACAAGAGGAGGACGTCCGGGGTATTCTTACGATGTGTTTCACCAGAGGAAGGCCGGAAAATCCTCCAGGAGATTCACGCAGGGGACTGCGGACATCACGCGTCCACAAGATCGATGGTTGCCAAAGCATACAGGCACGGATTCTTTTGGCTGACGGCTCTGGCTGACGCAGAAAATATAGCCCGGGTTTGCGATGGTTGCCAGCGATATGCAAGGCAGATTCATATTCCGGCTCAAGACCTGAAGACCATCCCAATAACATGGCCCTTCGCAGTTTGGGGCATGGATATGGTAGGACCCTTCCAGACTTCACCCAATAAGAAGACTCACCTACTGGTTGCAGTGGAAAAATTCACGAAGTGGGTAGAGGTTCAAGCCGTCAATAGTTGCACAGCAGCAACAGCAGTCAAGTTCCTGAAGAAAATCATATATCGTTTCGGGTATCCTCATAGCATCATCACTGATAACGGGACAAATTTTTCACTCGGAGAGATGCAGATATTTTGCAAAGAGAACGGCATCCGGCTCGACCTTGCTTCAGTTTCACACCCTCAGTCGAACGGCCAAGTCGAGAGGACAAACCAGGAGCTGCTAAGAGGCATCAAGCCAAGACTCCGGGTCCCGTTAATCAGAGCCGCCGGGTGCTGGGAAGAGGAGCTGCCATCAGTCGTCTGGAGCATAAACACAACCCCAAATAGATCAACAGACTTCACTCCCTTCTTCATGGTCTACGGGGCAGAAGCCGTGTTACCCAGCGACATTATCCATGATTCTCCGAGAGTGGCAAACTATGTCGAAACTGAGAATGAGCAAGCCCGGCAAAATTCAGTTGATATGCTGGAGGAGGCAAGAGAGCTAGCCCTGGAAAGATCAGCCATATACCAGCAAGACCTGAGGCGTTATCACAGCCGCCGGGTTAAATCAAGAACTTTCCAGGAAGGAGACTTAGTCCTGAGGCTAGCCCAGAACAAGATCGGCTTCCACAAGCTAACTCCCCCATGGGAAGGCCCCTTCGTGGTAAGCCGGAACTTGCACAACGGGTCTTATTACTTGGTGGATGCTAGAGAGCAAGCTACAAAGACAGGAAACAATACAGACCATACAAGGAACCCGTTGACAGAGAACAACAGGCCTTGGAATATAGCAGAGCTTGGACCATACTACACTTAGGTTTTGTGAGCCCCGGATGGGACGGGCTCCACCTTTTTGTATCTCTTTTTTAAAGGCAGCAGGTTTCAAACGCTCTCTTATCCTTACCAGCGTACCTAAGGGGACTGGAAGGTTTTTAATGAGGCGGCTTGCTAGCTATGTACATATTATATGATCAATAAAATGAGGAAGGCACCTCTGAAAAGAAAGATTATTGCGTTTTCAGTTCCTTATATAATCAGAGTCTTGGGGGCTTACCGACTAAGAAAGTTGTAAGTTGCAAACTCATGACCCGGCAAAAAAGCCACAATTATTCTTGGTTTCTTGCCTGCTAGCTTGATGTTATTCTCGCCTTATATATAACCAGATGCTAAAATCCGGCTTTCAATCTAGCTATGAAGCCCATGGGGACTTAGCAGACCCTGACTGCGTGGGAATTTTATGCACAGAAAGTCAAGAGAAAGCCGGCTATGCAGAGAGCTAAAGAAACCAAAAGGGTGAATGAAACCGAAGAAGCAAGACCTTTATAAAGACAGACTATATTACAGCAACAGCGCACGAAGGCGCATCAAAAGGCATAGCAAGTATTTAGATCTAACCTATTACAGGCCATGAAGGCCAATATAACGTTGCAGGAGTTTAAGACAAGTCAGAAATTTGTAAGCCGGTACAAGAGTCGGCATTGGGAACATCCGGACGGTCTACTGGTGTGGAGGAGCCGACGCAGATCCTTGCCCAGGGTCCTTCGTACCCCTTGTAGTTTCGCCTCGTGGCTTTTGCAAAACGACCGAAGCCAAGGCCTCAAAGCCGTCAAGATCAGAGGGGCGAGAAGGAGCCGGAACATCAGGGGTTGAGCTTGAGGGGTTCGCACTTGTTGTGAAGGGCGTGAAAAGTTGCGGCGCCTCCTCTACCGGTTTCCACAGGTTGACCGGCTCTGGCGGGACTTCCTTGACTGCACGGTTAGTTTCGTCATAGGCAGCTTGGAATTCGTCCAGTGCCAACCCATCAGAAATCTGACAAGCCGGACGCCGAACAGACTTCACAAGCTTCCCATATATCTTCGACGTCTTAGTGCCGTCAGGTTGAAACTCGGGGAAGCCCTTGGTGAGCTTGGCCGGGTCAAGGTTGGGGTAGTACGCTTTAGCCAGCGCAAGTGCGCGGATTGCACCCTTGCGACAGGCAGACGCCTTCCATCGCTCCATCAGCACAGGCACCACGGAGGTGGCGGCGAGAAAATCTGGAAGACCCGGTGGACATTCCCCAGAAGAAGTAGACGCCTTGATCATTTCGGCGCAGCCGAAGTAGAGCCGGCGGGTGACGCCATATATGGCCTGAATTTTGTCAAGTGTTCCCTTTATAGTCACCCCCTGAGCCGGACATGACAGGAGGCAAACGGAGGGTAAGAAAACCTGAGATGACAAAGCAATACAGGAAAGTAAGGGGAAGAAGAAGACTCACCAAAGACAGCAACGGCCAAGTTATGGACGAGCTTCTTTATTTTCTCTAGCTCGGAGACCACTTTTTGTAGCTCAAGAGCTTTCACCTGTATGGCGAGCTCCTGTTCATGCACCTTCTTCCGCAAGGTCTCATTGCCAGTTTGAAGCCGTTTTAGTGCTTCCTCTTGAATCTTCAGCTGCTCCTCAGCCTTCTCACGGAGACCGGCTTCACGCGCAAGTTCATGGCGTGTTTCGCTGTTGCTCTCGGCATTGGCTTTCGAAAACTCCTGCAGAGGGGACAAATGTTTATTGAGACAGTGACAAAAAGATCAAGAAGCAGTTTATAAAACTATGTCAGTATCGCAAAGAAGACCCGGAGCGCAGCAGGCTACTGCCCCGACTCTTGGGGACTACTCATTGCAAAAGTTCACTAGTAAGAAAGACCCGGAGCGCTGCAAGCTGCTGCTCCGACTCTTGGGGACTACTATAAAGAAGCATTTCTATAAAGAGGCTGGTTCCCTATCATGCAAGTACTAAGCATTTACCTAAGTAAAGTCTAAGCACTTGGGGACTACTAGAGGGAACATACCTGGTAACGAAAGTGCAGATAATTACGCAGCTGAGACTCCTCCTTTCGCACCCTGGAGAGTCGGTTATGGATCCTCTCAAAAAGTTCTGGAAACTCCAAGGTATTGTAAGGAGCTTCGTCTTCAGAGTCCGACTCTTCTGTTTCTTGGACTTGTCCCTTGCCCGCAGCCCGGGCAGCAGGCCCTTCTTCAGCCTTTGGTTCCGGCTCTAGGACCTTCGCCACGGAAGTCGAAGGTGCAGAGGGATCTTGAAAGCCGGTACCAGTCACAACGACATCCGGTTCTTCCGGAATGACGGGAAGGTCGGTCTTCGGAGGCGAAGAAGAGTCTGGGACAGGGCGAACCGGCTCAACCGGTTTCTCAGCTTGAGTCTCTTCAACCTCAGGCTCAGCTGGAGGAGTCGCGACAGTTTCATGGGTTTCCTCATCGCTGAGGACGGCTTGGGCTCTGAAAGTATAAGATACGTAAGGAACAGCAAGCAGGCTAAAGCAAAGACATGGCGAAGAAGAAAACCAGGACCTACCCCTTGTTGATGACAAAGTCGGAGGGGAGAGCCTCGGAGCCGGAACCTGAAGAGCAGGACATAGACCGGGATTTAGAAACCCGGAGTCGGCCCTCCAACGGATAACGTGCATCAGGGGAAGTTTGATGAGCGTTTCTCCCGCGAGGAGAAGGACTATTTGGGATACCTGAGGAGAGCTCTTCGGAAGAAGTGGAAGAACGGGTCCTTCGTCGCTTGGGCGTCGCTTCGTCCTTGTCCTGCGCAGACGGACAAGTTTGAGAGCCGGAAGCTTCTAGATCGAGGAAACGAGAGTGTGGTATCAATTGTACCGCGTTGCGGGCCCGCTTCGCTCGAGCTGGTGGAGAAGGAGGCGCTGGGACCTTGGTGGAGTCTTGATCACCTTGACCTGGAATGCGGGGAGTATGAGAAGAAGTGTTGTCTTCAAGATCGGCTTCTATGAGGTTTTGCCAAAGCCGGTCCATGGAATCAAGCTCACCTTCGACCGCTTCCTCTCCTCCCTCCGAGTTTTGTTCCGACTCATCTTCTTGGTCGGAGGAGACGGGGGTTTCTTCGGCGGCGTCCCACCAGTCTTCAGTGACCTGATAAAGGATTAAAGGCATTCGTGAAGGAATACAAGAATACAGATAAGATAAAAAGAAAAGCAGAAGAGATAGAGGGGAGCGAGTTAAGTACCTTGGGAGCCGGGTTCTCGGAGCAAAAGGGGAGGAGCCCGTCGAGTGTTATGGCGGCGATAGACTCGGACAAAAGCTTCTTAGAAGCCCGGGTTACTTCTTCATCTTCCGGCTCAAGAGAGGTGAATCGGAGAGAGTCAGAAGGAATGTTTGTGTAGTCGCAAATGAGCTTGGGCCGGATGGATAGTGGCTTTATACACCATCCGACCCAGCATTTGACCAGATCGGTGCCTTTAAGGCCGTGGGCCTTGAGAGCCCGGATCCTGGAAAGAGTGGGAGTCAAGGCAGCACGGTCTCTGGCGTAGGAGTTGGTCGATTCTCCTAGCACGAGGGGCTCAGCTCGGAAACCCGGCAGTCTGGGCTGGCCTTTGGGAGAAGTGTCTTTGCAGTAGAAGAAAGTCGACTGCCAAGCCCGAGGATGGCTGTTAAGTTTGAGAGCCGGAAAAAGGGAGTCTCGACGCCGTTGGATCGTGACTCCTCCGCAAACGTTTAAAGGAAGAGTGGCGGAGGAGCGCTGTGGATTGCAATAGAAGAACTCGAGAAAGAGATCGATGGAGGATTCCATTTGAAGATAATCCTCGCACAGAACAGTGAAATTCGAGATGGAAAGGATTGAGTTCGGGGCCAAGTCTTGAGGCCTAAGGCCGTAGTAGGAAAGCAGAGTGCGAAAGAAGAGGGAACCCGGAGGCTTAAAGCCGCGACTGAGATGATCGGCGAATATTATTACCTCATCCTCCCGAGGAGCCGGCACGACCTCGTCGCCAGGGGCGCGCCAGTGGATGATATCTTGGGCTTGTAGGTCGCCGGAGTCGACCAAGTCTTGCAGCTTCGCGATAGACATAGATGAGTCAGTCCAGCTCCCGGAGGGGGGAGCTGCGGCGGCGGCGCCAGAAGCGGAGGTGCCGGCGGTGGTTTTGGCCTTCTTCAGGTTGGCCTTAGCGGCGGCGGCGGCGGCCGCGGCGGGGCCCTTGCTTGCTACTTTCTTCCCCATGGAAGCAGGGTATGAGATCTGGATCTAAAAGCGGGGGAAGAGGAGATGGCTGCGGGGATGGATGCGGCGCAGTGATGGATTCGAGCGGAGGAAGTAAAAGAGCGGCGGCGCTAGCTGGCTCCGGCGAAGAGTTGCAGAGCTCGGGCCGGCGAAATGCAGTGGAGGCGCTGGAGGAGGAAGACGAAGTGGGGGCGCACGGGGGGAAATGCGAGCGTGCTCCCCGTCCCCACTTATTTATAGCTCATGGGAGTTGACCTAGGGGCAAAACCGGAAAAAGGTGGGCGTAATGATGGCCCAGGAGAATAAAATCTGGAGCGGCAGATTCTCTGACGGACAGGATCTTCAGTTCCCGAGATAGCCGCTCGACTCCTTGATTCTCGTGAAGGGATAAGTATAAAAAATGTCGTTGACCCAGGAGGTTGACCGACGTCTTCGAGGAAGAATAAAGAAGGCTGAAAATCGCTAAGTCTGGAAACGAAAGTCGGCAAGCGATGGCCGGGTTAGGAACGGGCCGCCAGCAAGAGCCGGCCAAACCGACACCCGCGTGCCCGCTTGTTTAATAAGTTGTTTGTTGTTTTTCAGATGATAACCCGGACAAACGGAATGACGACTTCCCCAAAGTTTGAGCCCAAGAGCGTGAAGGTGAAGTGAGTCCATTCCGATGTCCAAGTTATCCTGGGGGCTACTGTTGGGGGGATCGTAACCCGGTAGGCCCACCGACCTTGAAGGCGAGCCGGCCTGGTGTGAACCTGGGCCGGGTCAAGCAAGAAAGTATGGGCCGGGATTCCTGTGAGCCGGTACGCCACGTGTGTCTTGGTCCGCAAGTCAAGAAGGATCTAGAAGACTAGAGACCAAGTGCAAGACGGAGTCCTGATAAGGAAAGTGAAGACTTAGAGGACTTAGAGTAGAGTCCGGGTACGATTGTAACCCGGATTACCGTTTGTACGTCCAGCGAGACCCACCGCCTATATAAGGGGGTCTCCTGGTTCCTAGAAGACCAAGCTTTACCAGATCGCAAGTACCACCATTGTAATCTCGAGACCCGGAAGCTAAGGCGCCGAGTCCTCGAAACCCATATCAATAAAGCAGTAGCAGGAAGTAGGTCTTTACCTCGAGACGAGGGGCCGAACCTGGGTAAGCCCTTGTTTCCTCACGCCGTGCTAGACAAGCTCCCGATGTCAGAAGTCGCCATGTCCCCATACTCAAGTTTCCACCCGGAAACATCTGCCGTGACAATCCCACGACAAGTAGTTTAATTATGTTACTTTTTATTTAGTTTGAAGGACATGATTTCTATTTTGTCCATGAGGATGAGTAGTTGTGCAAGATTTGGTTGGCCACAAGCATGGACTCCGTTGGTAAAACAAATTCCTCCGACTTTTGGGCAAAAAGTCTATCAAGTTTTCAGTAAACATCCGCATACACCCAAAACCAAGTGCATAGAGCAATCTCTCTGCCATACATGGAAATGCATCCAAAACTCGCTGAACAAGTTTTTCGGATGCTATGCTCAAGTAAAAAATGTAAGTTTTGTTTGCTTTTTATTTGTTTTTTCCTTCACTATGTATCGCATAATTTGTTTTATTTTCTAGATGGAGTCGACACTATTTTGTATAATCAACTCGGGAGAATGTCATTTAGATTGGCCCATTGCTGGAGCATATTGAAGGAGTGTCCACTCCGAAAAATGACAAGGGAAGGGTAAATCCGGTGACAAATAGAACTACCATGACCAAGAAAACAGGTGATTGGTTCATTTCCGAATTTGTGATAACTTTGTGATGAAACTTTTGAGGGTTGGAAATGGGAATTGTGATTGTGGGAGAGGACAAATGGAGCCCCTATCCACGGAAACGCCTGGATGTTCCTGCGGACATAGGTGTAAGATACTCTAGCTCCGGTGCTCCACGATGGACAAGGGAGTATTACACATGGATTTTGCATGGTGGATAACTTTGTTTGCATTTACCAAAAAACAACTCATAGAGCTTACAAGCCAACATTTTACTATAGTTAAGGCCTTGTTTACTACAAGGTTTTTTAGGGGATGAGAAGAGTGGAGATAGGAGGGGATTTGGTGAACACCCAATCTCCACACATCCCCATAAGGCTCTGTTTGTTTTTAGAATTTTTATGGGGATTGATGAGGATTATCCCGGTCAAACCCCAATTCCCCACATCTCTCTAAAGTACCGTTTGTTTCTAGTGTATTTGACAGATTTTATCCCCACTTTTTTCCAAAATTCCCCAAAACTCTAGTGTTTTTTTTCAGTATTCAAAACACTACCCCTTCCTAGTGGATTGGGGATTAGAAATTTGTAGGGATTGGATGAAGGTAGGGGTTTCATCCAATCCCTGTGGGATTATACTCATTAATCCACACAAAAACTCTACAAACAAACAAAGCCTAAATACTCTTCCCCTATAATACACTAGCATGATCTAGAGTTTTTATTTTGGATAAAATTGAGGTGGTTGGTAGGGGATATTTGAGGATTATCCCCTAAAATACACTAGAAGCAAACAGACTTGTGGGGATTTTTCGGGATTCGGATAATCTCCTCCCATCCCCTAAAATACACTCTTGAGATAAGCAAGGCCTAAAGCATATTTATCTTCATTGGTGTAGCAGCGAGATTAGCTGTAAATAAAGGGTCAATTTATTACTTCCTCTCTTCCGTAATATAATACTCCGTATGTTTTAGTAAGCTTAATTAATTTCTGAAAACGTTTTATATTTTACTCGGTTCAGTGTGGACATGTGGACTGTTTTTGTTTTGTGGGAAAAAAACCCGATCTTAACATGAAACTGTGCGACACCCTGCGCGGCTGCGCCTGGCCTTTGTTCCCGCCCGTGGCGGCCGTCTGCGCGACTGCGCCTCTCGGCTCCCCGAACCGTTTCTCTGTCGTCAAGGGCGACCTTTTTTTTTTGAAAAGGGGAAGCCTCGGCCTAATCGATGCACACGACTTTTATTGCTTGATAAATAAATAGTTCAGAATTTACATCTCAGAGTAACAAAATGAAATAAGTAGCCAAGTTCAGCTTTGAAGCAAGAAAAATGTAGCAACAACAACGTAGCAAAACTCTACGAAGATCTTCTTAGACGTCTTGAATTCGTCTAGACAGCCGTCAGGCACCCGGGAGTAGATATTCAAAGCACCGTCTCCAGCCGGGTATATCCAGAGTTGATAGGCACACGTTACGTTTTCGGGACCAGAAAGGCCCACCCGTGGATCTAGTGTGTAGCCATGCAAATAACCTGTAGAAAAGGTTAAATTTCAAAAAAAAAAAAAACTGTAGAAAAGTTTGGCATGCCCGTGTCAAGGGCGACCTCCCCGCGTCGATTCTCCGTCAAGGTTGGCCTCGCCCAGATGCTGCACGACGGCGTCATTATGGACGTCGGCAACGCTGACCTGATGCGACTCATCGGAGGAGGTCGGTGCCTGCACCATCATGGCCCTGGAGCGCGTTACCGCTAACATTCCCAGCCATCCAGTACGGCGGCTACGCTAAGCTGGACAATCTCCGGCTGGCAAAATGGAACCAGTCTGGCAACCCGTTTCCCGTGCGGCGGCACGCCGACCTGGCCCGGGTTGCCCTGCACCGGCGGGCGCGTGACGCGAACGGTGCTCGAGGGGCTCGTGAAGGAGATATGCCCTAGAGGCAATTAATAAAGTGTATTTCTTTATCATATCTCGTTTGTTCATAATACGTTTTTGTGTCATGCTGTAACCGTATTAAGTGGAAACATTAATACGGGTGTGATGCGTAAACAACCAGGTCCCTAGTAGCCTCTACTAAGACTAGTTTCATTGCGCGATCGATGATCGAGGTTTCCCGATCATAGGGCATGGCGCCGGTCGGCAATGGAAGTCATATCGTTGGAGAACGATGTGATGGACATACCCATATTTGTAGGACGTAGTCATTACGCCTTTGACCGTGAGACCAACTCTTATTGTTATTCCTGAAAGATACTTTGATTGCACCAAACGTCGTATCTTAATTAGTATGACAATAACGGTGATACTTTTGGGTATCGGAAAGGAGTAGTTGAGACGAGGGGTCAAGAGCGGGATTTCCCAGTCCGCATAGCAGGATAGATACTCTAGGGCCCACTCGGTGAGATTATGTCTAATGAGCTTGCAAGCATGTGACTAGGTCACGGAGACATGAAATCATAGACGAGTAGAAGATAGTGTTGTCGGTAACGAGGTCAAGCTAGATATGGAGATATCTATGAACGACGCTCGGACACGCTAAGTATCGCTATGGCAAAAGGTTTAAGACTTTACGTTCAGGTTTGATAGATGAAAGTCATTCGTTATATCACAGGGATTAATTCATGGGGTCCAGGCCTACGAGTTAGTCGTTGATCGGAGAGGAGTCTCGATCATACCTGTTATTATATCGAACCGCTAGGGTAACACACTTAAGGGGTTTCGACAAGACAACCGAAAAGGAAAGAGATCACCGGGAACGTCCCGGGAGAGATCCGATGGAGATCGGGCAGCGACGAAATAGTTTTCGGAGCTAGAATAAATTATATATAATATGTTTGATATTAATTAGTGTAATTAATGTCTAAATATGATTTTATATATTTATTTTCGAATTTATTTAGGCTGATTTCCCTAAATGGGCCTTCTGGTCGAAAGAAGGCCCAAGAGGGGAAAATTCCCTAGGGGAATTCGGTGGGGGCATGATGGCCGGCCTAGGTGGGCCAAAAGGGGCCCACCATGGGGCCGGCGCACCAGCCTAGCCGCACCAGGCAATGGGGGATAGTCCCACATTGCCTGGCTGGCAAGGTTGGCTCCCCCCGGGAGCCTTTATATAGAGGGGCACCCCTGGCCTTTTAATTCAACCAATTAATTCCCCAATTCTCTCTCGATTTCGTGATTCCCTTTGTCGGAGTTGCGCCGAGTTGAGAGGGGGATCTCTTCCACCATAGCCCACTGCCGCGCTGCTGGTGTTCCGGTCCAAGTCTTCCGCTGCTCGTCCTGGACTGGAGCTTCGGAGGCCGTCGTCTCCACCGTACGTGTGTAACGCCCTGCGAGGTGCTGCGCTAGCGGTGCTGGGAGGTCTGCTTCCTCTACACGACCTTGAGGTCGGTTTCGTCGGTCTTCATCGACAACGTTTGTGCGGGAACGTAATCCCCGCTTTCGGTCTACAAGGGTATGTATTTCGATCTCCGTTCGTACTACTATATCTGCATAGAATAGATCTTGGCATGTTTTAAGGATATCGTTGCTAGGAAATTTTTTGTTTTCTGCACTCGATCCCCTTCAGTGGTATCAGAGCCGATCTATCGTAGATATAGCTGTACGCTGTTAGAACCCGTGTTCTGCACGGGGGCACCGTTCCTGTTATTTGCTACCCTCTAGCGTGCACTTGTGATTCCAGCGACATCGAGTTGATGAAGGGGCCCGGACCGACTTTACGCGTACGCTTACGCGAGACTGGTTCCACTACTGACATACGGCTTGTACCGTATCTGTGGCTGGCGGGTGTCTGTCTCTCTCTCTTTAGTTGGTCTTGCATTTTCAATGGAGGGCCCGAAAGGGATGCTTGAACATGCAATTATTGGATCGTTGTTGTGGTCATAAGGTTCGTAGGTATGAAGCGGTTCTATTTACGACAGCCCCAAGCCACGTAAAATATGCAAAAGATAAAGTAGAAGCGTCTAACTTTATTTTGCAGGGGCTATGTGATATGGTCAAGGTAGGTTTATTAAATTGTTTATGAACTGCGGGCGCCAAGAAGACCATGGCGCAATGGACTATATCACATCGCATTACATTTGATGTTATTGTGTGCATCTTATATTGTGTGATTATATATATTAGTTACGCGGCGGTAGTCATATATAAGATGATCCCTTCAAAATACCACTAGTGTTCTTCCTCCAACGAGCACCACCAAGAAAGTTCTACGTTATGAGGCAGGCCGTGACGATCGGGTGTCAGACATATCGTCGTTCGCATACAGTGGGTGTAAGCCATGTTGCACAAGCGTTACGTGGAGGTTATAGTGGCGAGCCTAGCATATGCAGATATGGCCTCGGAACACGGAGGCCGAAAGGTCGAGCATGAGTCACAGAGTTGTTGTGATGGACAATTGTCTACCCTTGAAGTTGTGCTGCCGGCTCTGACGATGAGGGGTGGTGCGATGGATAGGGGTCGTGTAATCGCTTAAACGACCAGGAGGGATGTTCGTTTGAGTGGGAGTTATGTTAGTTATTTTCTAAAAATACTATAACTCAAAATTATTATGAACAAAGTCTTATGTTGTTGCAAATTCCATTGTGGATGTCTCGCCCCTCGTTTAACCTAGGTCTGTTCCTTGAGAAAGAAAAGCTTAAGACCAATGGGTCAAACTTCATGGCCTGGTTCCGCAACCTGAGGATCCTCCTCACTCCCCATAGGGTGGCCTACGTCATTGAGGCCGCCATAGGTGACCCTCCCGTAGATGAAGCCTCTGAGGATGAGAAGAAGGTCTTCCAGACCAAATCGGAGGACTCCGCCTTTGTCCAGAGTGGCATGCTCTTCGCCATGGAAGCCGACCTGCAGAAGCGCTTTGAGAAGATGAGCGCCTTTGAGATAATTTCTGATCTCAAGGCTGTCTTTGCGCCGCAGGCTAAGGCTGAAAGATATGAAGCTTCTGAGCTTTTCTTCTCGGCCAAGATGGAGGAGCATAGCAGTGTGAGCGAGCACGTGGTCAAGATGTCTGGCTACGTTCAACGCCTGAATGCTCTGGAATGCAAGATTCCCGATGAGCTGGCGATTGATAGGGTGCTGCAATCGTTGCCCCCTAGCTATAAAGGCTTCGTCATGAACTACAACATGCAGGGCATGGCTAAGTCCCTGGGTGAAGTGTTCGTGATGCTCAAGACTGCTGAGGTGGAGATCAAGAAGGAGCACACGCTGTTGATGGTCAACAAGACCGTCGATTTTAAGAAATCCGGTGGCAAGGGAAAGAAGAGCTGGAAGTCCAGGAGGGAGGGCAAACTGGTTGCCAAGCCCAAGACTAACAAATCTGGTCCCAGAGCTGGCGTGGAGTGCTTCTACTGCAAGGGAAAAGGTCACTGGAAGCGCAACTGCCCCAAGTACCTGGAGGATAGGAAAGCTGGCAAGATAGTCGACAAAGAGCAAGGTATATTTGATATACATGTTATAGATGTGTACCTTACATCTGCCCGTAGCAACACTTGGGTATTTGATACTGGTTCTGTTGCTCATATATGTAACTCTCAGGAGGAGTTACGGAATAAACGGCGGCTGGCTAAGGATGAGGTGACAATGCGCGTCGGCAACGGATCGAGAGTCGACGTGGTGGCTGTCGGCACGCTCCCTCTACATCTACCATCGGGATTAGTTTTGGTTTTAAATAAGTGTTATTTTGTACCATCGTTGAGTGTAAACATTATAAGTGGGTCTTGCCTGTTACAAGACGGTTATTCATTTAAATCAGTATCAAGCAGTTGTGCTATTTATATGAATGATATCTTTTATGTTGATGCTCCCGAGAGTAATGGTTTATTCTTGTTGAATCTCGATCGTAGTACTCACATCCATAACATAGAAGCCAAACGGATTAAGTGTAGTGATGATACCGCCATGTATATGTGGCATTGCCGTCTTGGTCATATTGGTATAAAGCGCATGAAGAAACTCCACTCCGATGGACTTTTGGACTCGTTGGATTTTGGATCCCTCGATACATGCGAACCATGCCTTATGGGCAAAATGACCAGGACACCGTTCAAAGGTTTCGTTGAACGGGCGTCGGATTTATTGGGGATCATACATACAGATGTGTGTGGACCAATGAGCGTATCGACACGCAATGGTTATCGTTACTTCGTCACCTTCACTGATGACTTGAGTAGATACGGTTATATCTATTTGATGAAACACAAGTCTGAAACTTTTGAAAAGTTCAAAGAATTTCAAAGTGAAGTTGAAAATCAGCTTAACAAGAAAATCAAGCACCTCCGATCCGATCGTGGTGGCGAGTATTTGAGTTTTGAGTTTGGCACACATCTGAAGAGTTGTGGCATCGTACCCCAACTTACGCCTGCCGGAACACCGCAACGTAACGGCGTGTCCAAGCGACGTAATCGTACTCTACTGGATAGTGTCCGGTCTATGATGTCTCTTACCGATTTGCCCGTATCCTTCTGGGGTTATGCGTTAGAAACAGCCGCATTCATTTTAAATAGGGCTCCGTCCAAATCCGTTGAAACGACACCGTATGAATTATGGTATGGCAAGAAGCCTAAGTTATCGTTTCTGAAGGTTTGGGGTTGTGAGGCGTATGTTAAGAAACTACAGCCCGACAAACTCGAACCGAAGTCGGAGAAAGTCGTCTTTGTAGGATATCCGCGGGAAACCGTAGGATACACCTTCTACAACCAAGCTGAGGGCAAAACGTTTGTCGCGAAGACCGGTACCTTTCTAGAGAAAGAGTTTCTCGCGAAAGGAGTAAGTGGGAGGAAGGTAGACCTCGATGAGATCGTTGATCCTGAACTCGAGATTCCGAGTGGCGCAACGGAAGCTGTTCCGGAAACGTCCTCCACAGATGGAGTGGGAGAAACTGTCGAGGAAAGTATTCTACCTCGTAGGTCTGGTAGATCTCGGATCGCACCAGAATGGTATGGCAACATGGTTTGCACCGTCATGTTAATTGAACAAGACGAACCTACGAACTACAAGGAGGCAATGGCGAGTCTAGAGTCTGAGAAATGGCTAGAAGCCATGAAATCCGAAATAGGATCCATGTATGATAACAAAGTGTGGACTTTGATGGATATTCCCGAAGGGCGCAAGGCCGTCGAGAATAAATGGATCTTTAAGAAGAAGACTGATGCTGATGGTAATGTGACCGTCTATAAAGCTCGGCTTGTCGCAAAAGGTTTCCGACAAGTTCATGGGATTGACTACGATGAAATTTTTTCACCGGTAGCGATGCTGAAGTCTATTCGGATTTTGTTAGCAGTTGCTGCCTATTACGATTATGAAATATGGCAGATGGATGTCAAAACAGCCTTCCTAAATGGAAACATTGAGGAAGAGTTGTACATGGTACAACCGGAAGGTTTTGTCGATCCAGAAAATGCTGGCAAGGTATGCAAGCTTCAGCGCTCCATTTATGGATTGAAGCAAGCATCTCGGAGCTGGAATCTTCGATTTGATGAGGTAATCAAAGGTTTTGGATTTGTCCAAAATTTGGAAGAGACCTGCATTTACAAGAAAATGAGTGGGAGCTCGGTTGTGTTCTTAGCACTATATGTAGATGACATATTGTTGATAGGGAATGATGTGGAACTTCTGAATAGCGTGAAGGATTATTTAAACAGTAAGTTTTCCATGAAGGACTTAGGAGAAGCTGCATACGTCTTAGGCATTAAAATCTATCGTGATAGATCAAGACGTCTATTAGCGTTGAGTCAGAGTACTTATCTTGATAAAATACTGAAGCGTTTCGGTATGGAGAAGGCAAAGAAGGGTTCTCTGCCGGTTATCAAGAATAAAACATTGCGAAAGGCACAGTGTCCGGTAACGGAACAGGATAAGGCCGATATGACTAAACATCCTTATGCTTCAGCCATAGGATCGATTATGTATGCAATGTTAAGTACTAGACCTGATGTGGCATTAGCTCTAAGTTTGACAAGCCGTTTCCAGAGTAATCCTGGAATGGCGCATTGGATTGCTGTTAAGAGCATTCTTAAGTATCTCAATAAGACAAAGGAAATGTTCCTTGTCTATGGTGGCTGCGATGAAGAACTTGGCGTAACAGGTTACGTGGATGCAAGTTTCTGCTCAGACCCCGATGACTCTAAGTCACAGACAGGTTATGTGTTCAAGGTGAATGGGGGCGCCGTGTGCTGGAGAAGTGGGAAGCAACCCATCGTCGCGCAATCTACAATGGAGTCGGAGTACATTGCTGCTTGCGAAGCCGTGAATGAAGCTGTGTGGCTGAGGAAGTTCATCATTGAACTTGGAGTGTTCCCGAGCGTGCAAGACCCCGTGGTCCTCTTCTGCGACAATACGGGTGCCATTGCTAACGCCAAGGAGCCAAGGTCTCACTCCACCGCCAAACACATTCTCCGACGCTTCCATGTGATACGACAGTACGTACAAGGAGGCGATGTGAAGATTTGCAAAGTGCATACGGATCTGAATGTGGCAGATCCTCTGACGAAGCCTCTTCCGCTTGGCAAGCATGAAAAACACCAGTTAGCTATGGGTGTTAAGCTTTTACCAAGTTGTAATCTAGATTAATTTGTACTCTAGTGCAAGTGGGAGACTGAAGGAGATATGCCCTAGAGGCAATTAATAAAGTGTATTTCTTTATCATATCTCGTTTGTTCATAATACGTTTTTGTGTCATGTTGTAACCGTATTAAGCGGAAACATTAATACGGGTGTGATGCGTAAACAACCAGGTCCCTAGTAGCCTCTACTAAGACTAGTTTCATTGCGCGATCGATGATCGAGGTTTCCCGATCATAGGGCATGGCGCCGGTCGGCAATGGAAGTCATATCGTTGGAGAACGATGTGATGGACATACCCATATTTGTAGGACGTAGTCATTACGCCTTTGACCGTGAGACCAACTCTTATTGTTATTCCTGGAAGATACTTTGATTGCACCAAACGTCGTATCTTAATTAGTATGACAATAACGGTGATACTTTTGGGTATCGGAAAGGAGTAGTTGAGACGAGGGGTCAAGAGCGGGATTTCCCAGTCCGCATAGCAGGATAGATACTCTAGGGCCCACTCGGTGAGATTATGTCTAATGAGCTTGCAAGCATGTGACTAGGTCACGGAGACATGAAATCATAGACGAGTAGAAGATAGTGTTGTCGGTAACGAGGTCAAGCTAGATATGGAGATATCTATGAACGACGCTCGGACACGCTAAGTATCGCTATGGCAAAAGGTTTAAGACTTTACGTTCAGGTTTGATAGATGAAAGTCATTCGTTATATCACAGGGATTAATTCATGGGGTCCAGGCCTACGAGTTAGTCGTTGATCGGAGAGGAGTCTTGATCATACCTGTTATTATATCGAACCACTAGGGTAACACACTTAAGGGGTTTCGACAAGACAACCGGAAAGGAAAGAGATCACCGGGAACGTCCCGGGAGAGATCCGATGGAGATCGGGCAGCGACGAAATAGTTTTCGGAGCTAGAATAAATTATATATAATATGTTTGATATTAATTAGTGTAATTAATGTCTAAATATGATTTTATATATTTATTTTCGAATTTATTTAGGCTGATTTCCCTAAATGGGCCTTCTGGTCGAAAGAAGGCCCAAGAGGGGAAAATTCCCTAGGGGAATTCGGTGGGGGCATGATGGCCGGCCTAGGTGGGCCAAAAGGGGCCCACCATGGGGCCGGCGCACCAGCCTAGCCGCACCAGGCAATGGGGGATAGTCCCACATTGCCTGGCTGGCAAGGTTGGCTCCCCCCGGGAGCCTTTATATAGAGGGGCACCCCTGGCCTTTTAATTCAACCAATTAATTCCCCAATTCTCTCTCGATTTCGTGATTCCCTTTGTCGGAGTTGCGCCGAGTTGAGAGGGGGATCTCTTCCACCATAGCCCGCTGCCGCGCTGCTGGTGTTCCGGTCCAAGTCTTCCGCTGCTCGTCCTGGACTGGAGCTTCGGAGGCCGTCGTCTCCACCGTACGTGTGTAACGCCCTGCGAGGTGCTGCGCTAGCGGTGCTGGGAGGTCTGCTTCCTCTACACGACCTTGAGGTCGGTTTCGTCGGTCTTCATCGACAACGTTTGTGCGGGAACGTAATCCCCGCTTTCGGTCTACAAGGGTATGTATTCCGATCTCCGTTCGTACTACTATATCTGCATAGAATAGATCTTGGCATGTTTTAAGGATATCGTTGCTAGGAAATTTTTTGTTTTCTGCACTCGATCCCCTTCAGCTCGGCCACCGGACGCGCTCCGGCCGCTGGCCAGGCTCCACAGCCTCCACGGTCCCTCGCTTAGCCTCAAGGGAACGCCCTGTCCCGGCTCTGTCTGTAAGGACGCCTGTTATCATGGCAGGGTTTCAGGCGGCAGCGTTCGGCGGGAATGCCGGTTTGTGCAAGTCGCTGTATGCGGCCATGGCGTGCGTCGTCCCCCTGTGGTGACGTGTGAAGGACATGTCTAGCAGACCGAAAAAAAGAAAAAATATGGAAACGAATACATCATACGATGAGCCGAAGCGTCACATAGTTCTTTCAGAAAAAAGAAACATCGTGGGAGTGGAGGACAAAACAGACATGTCAAATGATTATAACAACTTTGATGAAATCCCGCCCTTCGTAGTGACCATTGACCCAATCATCAAGTTGAATGAAGAAGATGCTCCATGGTTCCGACCCTGAAGAAGATCCTCCATGGTTCCGACCCTGAAGAAGATGCTCCATGGTTCCGATCTAACGGCTCACAAGTGCTTGAAAGAAACACACGATCCGTGTGCTTCTTTAGTCCCGGTTTGGAAGTGATAGTGTTGATCCAACAGCTCACAAGCCCTCAAATGAAACACACCCCCGATCTAACGGCTCACGAGTGCTTGAAAGAAACACACGATCCGTGTGCTTCTTTAGTCCCGGTTTGGAAGTGATAGTGTTGATCCAACTTTCAGCATTAGGGAATGACAACAATCTTGGAAACATAGACGAACCATTTGTGGCTCAGGTTAGTCATACTCCTGCCTAGGCCTATAATACTCGTCCTCGTAGTCGTCGTAGTCGCCGCCGTCATCATCGCTGTGGTCGGGCGGCGCTCGCCTGGACTGGAATTGAGGGTAGCGCAGCTGGGGGTTATCGCCGGCCGTGATGTAGTCCATGACGCTCCGGAGTGTCCGGCCGCCCCACCACAGCCGACGGCCGGCCTCGTTGAAGTTCGAAGGAGGCGGGCCGTCCCCCTCGTACCTGGCCAGCGCCCTCTCACGACGATTGATGAAGAAGGCGAGCCAAGTCGGGCGGTAGTCGGGACTCCAGCGGGGATCCATCCGCTGCTCCGGAGTGAGCTCGAAGTAGTAGTGGTTCGTGATGGCCGCCCGGCGCGCCAATCCTTGAGGGACCGGAGGGACCGGCACGCCTCCGGTGCTCAGCCTCCAGCCGGCGGGGACGGCGTAGCCGGGCGGGCAAGGGTAGTTCGAGGCGTAAAGCTCCTCCGCCTCCGAGTAGGTTAGAGTGGGTACGGTGGAAGTCATGGGAGAGTGATGAGGTTGCAGATATGAGTTTAGATGTGCTATGCCAATGGAGGCCATGACTACATATATATAGTGACAAACGGCGGGAAGACGGAGGGCGGGAAGCGGTAGAAAGTGCGGGAAGAAATAGACCTTTAGTCCCCGTTCAAGCCACCAACCGGGACTAAAGGGGCTTAAAGAGACCGGGACTAAAGAGAATCCCCCCAATAAGGAAGAAGCACACGGATCATGTGTTTCTTTCGATCACTTGTGAGCCGTTGGATCAGGGGTGTGTCAAATTCAAACACTTTTCATATTGAAAGTTTTGTCAAATTCAAAAATATTCAAATTCATATTCAAACTATTTTTAAAGTACTTAAAATAATTATTATAGAAAACAGAAAATAATTTTGTGTTAGTAAGTCAAATTCAAACACTATTCATATTGAAAGTTTTGTTAAATTACAAAGTCTACGAAATTTCTTCAAATTCATATTCAAACTATTTTTGAAGTACTTAAAATAATTATTATAGAAAACAGAAAATAATTTTGTGTTAGTAAGTCAAATTCAAACACTTTTCATATTGAAAGTTTTGTTAAATTACAAAATCTACAAAATTTCTTCAAATTCATATTCAAACTATTTTTAAAGTACTTAAAATAATTATTATAGAAAACAGAAAATAGTTTTGTCTTAGTTAGTCAAATTCAAACACTTTTCATATTGAAAGTTTTGTTAAATTACAAAATCTACAAAATTTCTTCAAATTCATATTCAAACTATTTTTAAAGTACTTAAAATAATTATTATAGAAAACAGAAAATAGTTTTGTCTTAGTTAGTCAAATTCAAACACTTTTCATATTGAAAGTTTTGTCAAATTACATAATATGCAAAACCAGATTCAAATTATTTGGAAAATTAAAATGGAAAAGAAAAACTGAAAATCCCCCTTTTGTCCCAGTTCCAGCCACCAATCGGGACAAAAGGGGGTGCATATGGCGCGAAGCTGAGGCGGCTGAAAATGAGCTTTTGTCCCAGTTGGTGGCTCAACCCGGGACAAAAGACCCCCCTTTTGTCCCGGTTCCAGCCACCAACCGGGACAAGGGGGGGGGGGGGGGGGGGGGGGGGCGGTGCCTATATAAGCGACACTTAGCCGCGGGTTGAGCCACCACCCGGAGCAAATCAAACATAGCGCCGTCAGGCTGCCGAATTTTCCCGTCGTCGCCGCCGCCTTCGTCCTCGACTCCGGCTACACCTCGACGCCGTAACCCGCGCCGCCCTACGCTCCGCCATTGTCCGCGCCGCCGCGCCTCCGTCCGTGCCGCCGTTGTCCGAGGGTATGGATCCCCTCTCCGGTTCCCCTCTCCGCCGTAGCGCAGCACTCGCGCGCCGCGCCGCTGCCGTGCTTGCGCCGCCGCTGCCTGGGCCTCCGTAGCGCAGAGCCCGCGCGCCTCCGTTGCCGCGCCGCTGCTGCCGATTGCTCGATTTCGAGCGGGATTGCATCCGTGACATCATGCTGATGTCAGGGATGATTTAATCTTTATTGTTAATTTATTTTCCTACTGTTTAGGGTTAGTAAGTTATAGTTAGTTGTAGGTTTAGTTAGTTGTAGTTACTTGTAGGTTTAGTTAGTTCTTAGGTTTATTTAGTTAATTTTTTTAGAATTTGTGTTAGTTAAATTTGTGTATGACATGTAGGACCCCTATGTCACCATCCTCGGCAATTGCAATACTTATAATACTTAAGTGTTAATTCATTTAGAATACTTAGAATACTTAAGTGTAAGGCAATTGCAAATGTGATTTTATTGCAATGTGATGAAATATTATTGCAATTGTTCGGAGTGACATATTATTGTTGCGTGCAGGTACTCGGATTTGTCACCGTGCCGGAGCCGCTGCCCCCTCGAATTTGTCACCGTGTAGGAGCCGCTACCCCCCTCGGATTTTGCAGCCTGTTGGAGCCCCGGCATTGTTCGACTACATTATTATTGCAAATGTAAATGAATTGTTCGAGATGTAATATTGTTGCTTTAAATGGATTATTTGACTATATTAGTGATATTTAATCGATATTTAACTATGGAAATAACATTGTTCGACTAATCCACCACCTTCATGGTTAATAATATATACGATACTTTAATCGATATGCAAATAGAAATGAAGATGTGAATTTGTCTTAAGAAATTGCAGAAACTATGGAGCCCGGTAGAGACCATGAACTAGAAGAGGACATGTTCGACATCATCCGCGAAGGTCCATTAGAGGGACATGAGAACAACTCGGACGATTTCACGTCACAGTTCCTGAACGAGTCCGGTGATGGATTGAAGGGGCCTTTTGACGAAATAGACGTCCCCGACTCTGGTGTTGGAAAGTCGTCCGCCGAGGTATATATTAGCCCTCCGGTGTTCGTCTATGTTGAATAGATGCGTTAATTGATTTGTGTATATACATATATTAACTACCACTTCTTTCTTGTTTTAGCCCTCCGGATTGAGCAAAAAAACATCCGCCAAGTCAGATGTTACGAAACGAGGCGGGCCACGAAGCGGGACAAAAAAGCTGACTGGGACTCAAAAGTACCACATTGAAGTAATCGATGCAAAAGGCAAACCGATTGCTCCCGTCAAGCACGCAAAAAAATTTGTCAGTCAGTGCGGAGTCATTGTAAGGGACCAGATACCTATCATGACTCATGAATGGAATCAGCCAAAGGTGCCAAGAGAGGGGGTTATTTATGTCCCGAATGCAGACAAAGAACGCCTTTGGGCCGAGCTCATGAAGAATTTCACTTTACCAGCAGAGGAGGATGAAGATGACCCTGTTATAGAGAACCGATGCAAGGCCTGGGCTTTGATGGAGATGGGAGAACTGTTCCGCAGCTGGAAGAAAAGGCTAACCAAGTTGGTAGCTGAAGGTACGACTCCTGAATTCGTCGGGATCTTTGAAAACATAAAACATGAGTGGGACGCTTTTAAGGCGTACAAGCTATCGACTGAAGCTAAGAAAAGGTTAGAGATAAATAAGAAAAATGCAGCAAAGAAGAAATATCACCATGTTATGGGGTCAGGTGGCTATCGGACGGCCAAGGCTAAGTGGGAGAAAATGGAGGATAAGCTAGCGGCTAAAAATATAGAGTTCGATACATTGGATTGGCCTGAACGACTTAAGGCTTGGTTCTATGGCATTCGTGGAAAGTTGCACCCAGAAACAAGGGGATGTATTTTTAACGAGGACCACGGACTAGACCCTGTCAAAAAAATCAGAGATGTAATGACGGAGGTGGAGGAAGGCACGTTGCAGCCAAACAGAGAGAATGACGAGCTATCGTGAGCCCTTGGGAATGCTGAACACAGTGGACGGACACGAGGAGCCGCCGGCTCCGTTCCGTGGAAGATTGGGTTTCCCTTAGATGTCGGGACTTACAGAAGCCGAGCGAGAAAGAAGAACATTGCGAAAGACCGGATGCAGAAGCTAGAAGATAAATTAGCAGCGCACGAGAAGGAGATAGCTGAGCTCAAGGCTGAGAGGCGGCGTCCATGGAATTCTTGCGAATCTGAGACGCACGAAGATCCTTCTCCTGGTCCAAAATCTATGCAGAGAAGCAGTGTGGCTTCCACGGAGCTCGTTCGCCCAGGTTCCCCCTCGGGTCCTTGTCACCCCGTGGATTGTATCAGTCAGCAGGAACTGTGCGAGCTACATGTGCCATGCTTGAACGTAACTGTGAAGGTGGCGGACGGTTTTGCCTTACCGCATAAACCAGATGGAACTTATCATTGTCGGCCGATTCCAGATGGCTATACTGTTGTCGCGGTTGATGAGGTAATGAAGGGATATGAGGGAATAAAGCTGGACTACCCTACGGGAGAAGACGAGATTGAATTGAGATATGCCTGCAAGACTACCTGCAAGACTGCCTGCTTATGGAAGAAGGAATACATCGTGTTCCCACACTTGTTGCAAAAGCAAACTTGCACTAGAAGCAATCCCCCTCCCAGTCCACATGCCAGTCCGGACATCCCCGACAACGACAAGAACGACCAAGGCGCCAGTCCATCTCCATCTCCGCCGCCGCGTCAGCCAACTCCGTCGCCGCGTCAACCAACTCCGCTGCCGCAAAATAAGCGGAAGTCCACCGCAGCGTCGACTAGTACTCTGCAGAGCGGTTCGGGTAAGAAAGCAAGGAAGATGACACCGCCGCCTCCTACCCAGTTATCCTTGACACGGAAGAAGTCTCCGCCAAAGCCGGTATATTCTCCGGAAGCGATACAGTGGGCCTATGAATTTCTTACGTAGCCATCGCAGTATCAGATGAACATGGACGATGACTATGTTCGCGTTCTGGTGCGTACATCTAGAAGAGTGTGGGGAGAACGAAGAAAACGGGCTGCGGGTGCAAACAAGAATAGAGACGTTCCCCCAGCTCGGAATGCAGGCGGTACAATCGGTCACCGCGCTCAGAGTGTTGCCCAGTGGTGCAGAGGAGACAGAAATTGAGAAGCAAGCTAAAGAATTAGGTATGTCTGCTTCATACCTTCGCGCCTTACAAACGGGCGAAACTGTCGAGTTTGCGGAAAGGGCGCGACAATATGTTAGAGAGCAGCCTCTGATCGACCCTTCTCACCTGCGTTTACTACCAGCAAGAATGCACCAATTACATTACTGGTACATGTCTTACACGGCCCATAATGATGGAGACTATATCTATGCGAAAATTTAAAAGTCTCATTATGGCCCAGGTGATGATGAGATTCATATTGAGCTCCCAGAATTATTCCAGTTATTCAATTTTGACGCCCTCGACAAATCTATCATGAGTGCATATTGTCTGTAAGTGATTAAATTATACATGTCATTAATTCTCTAACTTAGCTTGTTTTTCATTGCCTGTAATTATCCTTTTCTACTATGTTTTCATGCGGACTGAAGATTATAGAAACTCGAAAGCTTGGAGCTGATAATAACGTTGGGTTCGTTGACCCAAATCGAGTTCATCATTATGGTATATTAAATTACCCAGAGAAAACGGAGGAGCTTTTGCTCGCATACTTAATGCCGCAATATTACAAAACCTACATACTATTTCCTTACAACTTCCAGTGAGTTATTTACTGTCTTGTACATATTCACTAATTTGCTTACTCGATATTAAGTGTAATTGATGAGTTATTAAAGTATATAAACATGCGCAGATATCACTGGATACTGATTGAGATTGAACGGGCAAAAGTATGCATATACGACCCATTAAGCAGACCGCTCGCCAAGTTAATCGACATGCAACTAATGCTTCAGATGTAATTTCAATCATTACCGTAGTCGGCCTGTTCTGTTCTAATATAGGAAAATTAATAACTTATTTAATCATTTTCTATACTGTGCAGGGTTTGGGACAAGTTCACCGGATTCCACAAGGGTGTACGTAAGGATCTAACTTTTAAATTAGAAGACGTAAGTAGTCATAGCTAGGTCCCAATACCGTTTTTAGTACCTTCTATTATTATTTAATTGAATCCTAACAAATTCTCTCTTAAAATGTGCGAAGCAGCAACAAGGCACCAATTTATGTGGATTCTATGTCTGCGAGTTCATGCGTTCACACATAAATGAGCGGCGGAATGAATGGCAAGCTGTACGTTAGAGAATATATTCAAACTTGTTCCTTCAATTTTGTTCACTTTTCAAATGGAATTATTTTTATAATGATTGATATATTAATGTTGTTGATCTCTCCTTTACAGTTTGAAAACATCCGAAACCGGCTAAATGCAAAGGACCGCCTACTCCCAATTGCGGAGGAGGTGTCAGGCTTTCTGATGGAATATGTGCTTCTGAGGGGGGCGAAATGCAGTACTCAAGCGGCTCCAAAGAGGAAGGTCGAACGCAGTACTAAAGCAGCTCCAAAGTGGGGTCTAGTGCCTCTATGTCATCGATCTAATGATCTCCCTGGCCGGTTGTAAATATTAGATTCGGAGTACTCCATGTAATAATGATAATGTTTCTATATACCAAGTTGCGTATAATATGTTTATGAAACTTGTTTGAGATGAAATAGGAATATCGACAACAAAACACAAAAGAAAGAGTAAAACAGAAAACACAAAAGAAAAAGAGAAAACAGAAAACACAAAAGAAAAACAGAAAACAGAAAATGAAATAGGAAAAAGAAACAGAAAACAAGAAAAAAAAATATATATATATATAGGGAGGGACTATTCTACAACCCCTCTTAAGAACTAAACCGCACAAAAAAAATCCACCTACCCAGCCCACCCCGATCCCACCACCTACCTAACGACTCGATCCCCACGTTCGTTCCCCGCCACACCCCGACCCACCTTCTTCCTCCCGAGCACCCCCACTTCCCGCCGCACCTAGCCCGTCCTCCCGCGCGCGCCGCCGCCAGCAACCACGTCCTCCCGCGCGCGCCGCTGCCGCACATCGCCTCCACCACGCGAGCGCCGCCGCCCCCTACCGCCTCCACCATGCGCGCGCCGCCGGCCCCTACCGCCTCCACCACGCGCGCGCTGCCGGCCCCCAGCGTCTCCACCACGCGCGCCCCGAGCTCGTGCCCTCCTCCACCGCGCGCTGCCGCCGCGCCGCCCCGTGCTCCTCCCAATCGCGCCGCCGGGGCCCCCACCTCCACCGCACGAGGCTAGGCCCGCCACCTCTCTCGGGGATCTGGCGAACCTCCTCATCCCCATTGCCGACCTCCACAAAGCGCCGCCACCAGCCGAATTCGTCTCCTGCATCTTGGAAGACCTTCTCGCGCTGGCCTGGCCCCGCGCACCTCTTGGAAGACCTTCTCGCCAGCGTGCTCGGGATGGGTCCTGCTCCTAATCGACGGGGCTCCACCGCAAATCCTGCTCGCGGGCGCTCGCGAGGGCCTCCTGTTGCCTCGCGCCGGATGTGCACATCGCAGCCCCTCCACGCCGGCATGCACTTCCTCTGTCGATGTTCGTCGTGGAGTGGAATTCCTAGTCTGTGGAATTTCAATGAAGTTCACTAATGTGGCAAACGAAGTTTCGAAAAAATGATGGTGAGCCGAGAAGTTTATTTGCATTTTTTTTTGAAGTTCAGTAATGTGATGAGAGAAGTTAAGAAGTTTATTTGCACAATTATTAGAAGTTAAGGAATATTCTGAAAATTTAGACGAAGTTCACTTTGTGGCCGGCGAAATTCACTTACCTTACGGGGGAGTTAAGAAAAACATGCTTCATCAAGAAAAAAATTGTCAGCAAAATATTCATTTGTAAATTTAATGAATTATTTGCGAAGTTCACTTTAAAAATGCGAAGTTCATTTACGTGAAGTTCTGAAGTTCAAGAAAACGGTTCTGAAGTTCAAGAAAACAAATTATCAGCCAAAAAATTCATTTGTAAAATTTTGTGTGAACTTCACTTCAAAAAAATCCGAAGTTCATTTACGTGAATTTCTGAAGTTTACACTAGAGCAAAGTTCAGGAAAAAATTGTCAGCAAAAAATTTTATTAATAATTTTTTTGTGAAGTTCACTTCAAAAAATCCGAAGTTCACTTTCGTGAATTTTCGAAGTTCACACTTGACGGGCGAAGTTCAGGAAAAATTTGTCAGCCAAAAAATTTATTTGTAAAATTTCTGTGAAGTTTAAGTGGAAAAATTCGAAGTTAACTTCTCTGACAGGCGAAGTTCACTTACGTGAAAGGCGAAGTTCAGAAGGGTTGTAGAATAGTTATTCTACAAGTGGTTGTAGAATAGCTGGAGTATGTTGTCCCGGGCCGTGCCGTGCCCGGGACAAAAAGCCACCCCCTTTTGTCCCGAACACGTTGTCCCGGACCTGCGACCGGGACAACGAGCCCTTACTGCCCGGGAAATGAGAGCCTAGGGTTTGGCTATGATGTTCAGACTAAAAAGCACAAAGTTGTGCGCATCAACTATGAGGGATGTGATCCTGAGGGACTCCCTAGCTCCGCAGGATGCGAGGTTTATGTTGTCAACTCCGTGGGACGACGCTGGAGGCCGATCCGAGAGAAGCCGCCGGCTTGGGTAAGGTATCACCAACCAAGTGTCTTTGCACAAGGGAACGTGCATTGGTTGGCGCATCGTAGGGTCAACATCTCTAACTATAAACCTCTTGAGATGGCAATCGTCTCCTTCTCTCTCAGTGACCATACGTTTGGGACCGTGGAGCCGCCACTCGATATGGAAAGCGAGGGTTTGTCTCTTACAAGGTTTCTCACTCATCGCATTATGATATCTGGATGCTGACCAAACATGGAGCACAAAAGGGAATTTGCGGTGCCGAATCGACATGAGCAAGGTGCCAAAGGATATCACCGACCGATTTGTGAGATGCTGGTTATACCCACTGGCCATCATCAACAATGGCAGGCGCATCCTCCTCGTACAACCCTGCATGGCCTTCGCTGAGAAGTACTCTCGGTTGTGCGCATGAAGACTCTCTACAGTATGCATTGCACTCAGACCTTACGCCTACGCACCCAAAATGTGTATATGGATAAAAAAAATCCCTCGTTTACAGCTTTGAGTGTGACAGTCCCGTCAGACTAGACACAATGTGGGTTCGATTCAGACGAAAAGGTAATAGAGGTGGTGAAATTTGACAAAATTAACCCTTTGGGCAAACTTCAGCAAAAATAACCCGTTTTTGAAACTAATTCAAAATCTAACCCTTTTTGGTAGCGCCTAACGCTGGGGCACTACCCTCTCTACGGTAGCGCCACGCGCCAGGGTGCTACCCTTGTTCCAGCATGGCGAGGTGGGCCCCTTGCCCGAAGGATAGCGCCCCGTGCTAAGGCGCTATAATTCATAGGGTAGCACCCCATGCCATGGCACTACCCTATTCATTTTTTTACACGAGAGCTTGAGGCGGTTGGATGGTATTCGTCTAAGTCGACGTGTAGCGCCCCCCTCTGTGGCGCTATGGTATAGAGGGTAGCGCCCCCGACTGGGGCGCTATACCCCTTGACAGCCAATAAGTGGCTCGGGTCTCGCCGAACCGGTCCCCCTCCCTCATTCGCCCCCACCTTTCCTCTTTGTCCCCCTCTCTCCTTCTACTCACCCCCCCCCCCCCCCCCCCCCCCCCGACGACACGCATCGTTGATGACCCCCACAAGTATAGGGGGTGTATTGTAGTACTTTCGATAAACAAGAGTGTCGAACCCAACGAGGAGCAGAAGGTGTTAACAAGCATTTTTTATTAGGAATTCACTGTAAATACTAGCAGACAAATTTTTAGTAGTTTTTGATATAGCAGATAAATAAAGTACGAGTAAATAAAAGACAGTAATAATAATTGCAGCGAGTGGCCCAATCTGTAACATCCCAGAACTTAGGGTCCAGAAATATAGAGGACACAGGAGTGTGCATTGCATTCATGTATCAGAAAATCCGAATAATTTTCGCGCATTTAATTTTCAAAACACTAAGTGAATGAAGTTTCACTTGAGTTGGTGGAATTGAAGTAGATCATCAACTTGAGCGCTATAAACTTTGAGATGATCTTGGCTTACACCTTATCTTGGGGTAGAGAGATATACGATAATTTAGCTAAACCCAAATGAAATAAAACTTGTTACAGCAAATCATTACTCTAGGAGTTAATGATGAACCCAACTATTCTTAGTTATTCTCGGAGCATCTATTCTTATCAACTGTGCTAGACATATTTCTAGTACAGGGAAATCATGACACTCTTGAAGACCAAACTGAAGTACCTAAATCTTAACCTAGATCTTCATACCTTATCTAAACATCTCAATTCCTTACCTCCCAATCTTCTCGAAGGCATAAATAAGAGGAGCTACCAAGAAGGAGACAAAACCACCAGAAGGCTTAGAGAAGTATTCCTTAGATGGACATAGAAGTGTTATGTCCGTCTATCATGAAGAGTTGGAAACTCTTATATCATAACCCATCTATACTAATTCCTCTAGAAATGATGTGATCTTCCAAGGTGGCTGTTATATAAAGGTAGTTTGATAACAAGCTTCATGACCTTGTTAACAACTCACTTTTGTATGCATTAACAGTGGAGTGTCATATACAAACTAAGAGAAGGATTAATAATCCAGTACATCAAATACCTCAACCACTTGAGTATAAGTAGTAGTTTGAAGACAAGACTGGCTATCTTGTTTACAAATTCTTCTTATACCCATGAGGTAATGTGAGGACATACAACACATCAACATTCATTATAACCAATCAGGAGAATTTCTTGCTTGGAGTAAAAGCAGTGTCCTCACCACAAGGGTGAGGCAAGTGGTATTGGATCATCATTATAGGACAAGAACTTGTCTTAAGATCCCATTATGGATTGGAAGAACCCATGCCAAGGTAGTGGCTACATTATAGCATGGACCTATGAATCAACTCAATTCAAGGAAACCATAAATGGTGTGAGTTAACCATGAACCACCCCAAGGAAAGATTAAAAGTTGAATACCACATCACAATATACTTAGAAATTACAATCATGATCTAATGAACAAGCATATGGGACTCATGGTGTTTCTCCAAGGGAATCAAAACCAAGGAGAAAGTAAAGCCAACTCATAAGTCCATATAATTAGTTTCCATATTTGCAAATCACATAAATCATCTCCTAGGAGCATGTGAGGAGTGAGATAAGAGAGAATCCACAAGTTCACTAGTGGATAATGATCTATTGGTTGAATCAATAATTCATTCTCAAGGAAAGTTAGACTTGACCATATGGAATTGAGAATGACATGAAAGTATTAGTGGTACTATGTTCAAGGATATTCATTTCACAAACTCCCATGTATATTTTCCAGATATATATTTCAAGGACATTAACTCTATCAGGAGGGAGTGCCTCTATCTTAGATCATCTAATGGATGATGGAGTGTGGAGAATTCTAAAATCATCATCATATCTATTATATCACTATAAGACCTAACCTTAGGCAGGAATTCCTATTTTGTGTTTTCATAAACAATTGATCATGTCCTCACATGATTGATTTGTTAAGGATCACCAATAAAAGCCATTTGGCAACCTCTCATGCTTAGCATGAATTTGACCTAAAGCATTGTGTTTAATCTTCTTAGGAACCACAATGATCCATTTGCTATCTCCACTAGATCATAACTTGGTCTGGTCAGGAAGGCTTATATCACCAAAACACAAAATAAGCATTCAAATATTTTAAAACACAAACTCATAAGAGTGAATAATTATATCTACCTTTACTTTGGAGTAAACCATCAAATACATCTATAATTTAAACATAACAAATCTCCACAAATAATTCATGGCAATTCAAATATTTTCAAATAAACAAATAGCCATATGTTGTTAAGTGGCTAAAACATATCACTAAACCCAAGAGGTGAATGCCACACCTCTTCATAAAAATAAATAAATCAAATATGCCCAAATTCATTTCACATGCTAAATGAGCCAAAGTGACACAAGACATTTAAATTGCAACCTCAAATCATAGTAAAATTTGAAGATAACAAATGACCACCAACAACTAATAGCATAGAAAAATATTTCCATGTTCCTTAAATGCACAATAAAATAAATAAGAGAATAGCACAAATGGTGTAATGGAAATATATTCAAAATTGGCTCAAATTCACCTTTAAGTTGAAATTATTCAAAACTTACAAAAAGGTTTAAACTACATAGTTGAAATAAACATTATATTGAAACTTTACAATTCCAGGACCTTCCTGTAAGTTTCCTAATTAAGACTAGGTCCAAAACAGGAGACAGGGGCCTGTCTCAACTGTTTCTGCAGTTTCCCAAAACTCCAGGTGGTTTTCTGCAAAATCTCCTTTAAACTGTTTTCTTCTTCCTCCGGCCAGAAAGCAGATGGCGTGTCGCCGCCGCTGCGCTGTCGTGCCTCGCTTCTCTTCGCTCTTCCGCGGAGATAAGGACGCCGAGGAGCCGTCTGCATCGCTCACTCTCACCCGCGCCTCTCTCTCTTCATCCTCTCTCGCGATTCCTCTTCCTAACCCTAGCTTCCTCGGTCCGCCGCCGTGCGTCGGCTATCGCCGTCGATCGAGACCACCCCGAGCTCAGATGAGAGCCCCTGCAGGTCCACCTAGCCTCCCTCTTCTACACCGTCGAGCAGCTCGTGCGGAGAAGCTCGGGAAGTGTAGAAATCGTGCATCTTCTCCAACTCCGGCCGTCCGTCGCCGCGGCCGATTTCTTCGTCGTCGGGCCGTCCCGGACCAAACGGGGAGCACGAGGAGCTTCTCCACAACCTCCTATTCCTCCTCAGTGAGCCACGCATGCGGAGAAGATCAAGGCGCTGAGGAATCGAGGAAATTCTTCAACTCCGGCCGCCGGCTGCCGCAGACGCGCACGTCGCCGTCGAGCCACCATTCCCTTCACCGACGAGCTCCTCTGCTTCGTGGTGAGCTTCTACTCCTAACGGAGTACTCCGTTCATTCCAATTCGCGCTATAGAGAGAGTTCACCGGGAGCCATGTTCGGCCGCCGCTGGAGCTCGCCGCCGGCGAGATTCCGGTGACCATATGGTCAATCCGCCACCACTATATGGTTCGCCTCGATTCCCTCTTGCTAGATCCAGCCTCAGTTCAGATTAAATCGCATCATTTCATCGAATTCGTGCTCGACAGGCGATGAAATCCATCGCCGATGTCATCATGACGTCAGCAGATCGATTTTAAATCATTTTCTTGATTTCCTTTTCATATATTAATTCCAGAAATTCATATAAACTTTGTAAATTCATAAGTAATTCGTATCAAATCTGAAAAATATAATTCTTATATCAAAATGATCAGAAAAATAAAATCTAAATAACTATATCATTATAATTTGTATTTGAATAAAATTTAAAAAGAATAAAATTTGAAATACAAATTACTTAACCTTTTAAATATGAAGCTAATTTGAAATGCTATATTGGATGCATTTCAAACTTCATTTAAATTGTTTCATATGCACAATTTTAAATTTCTAAATGTAATTTTATTACAAGATGAAATATCCTTATTTCAATAATTATTATTTTAAAAATGATATTTTATTTAAGAAAATAATTAAAATGTATTATTTTCATAAATTCTAATAATAAAGTATAAGCTTATGAAAGCTATTCTACTACCATTTGGTATACATTTCAAATAAATAAATAATCTAATAACATTTGAAAACTACTAAATTTTACTTTGTATGAATGCTCCACTTATCTTTATAAATTACTTAACTCATGTTTATTTATAATTGTGAAGTAAAATAAGTAGGAAACAATTTAAAAGTTCATAACATTAAGGAAGTAATGCAACTTATTACTTTCCAAATAAAACAAACTTTCATAAGAACATAACCAAGATTAAACCACAAGTTCAGAATGCAACGTCTTGGGTAAAACACACATATGAGAATAATGATATAACATCTCTAAACCACTTCATATAATACCCACAGTTGTTTACATTCTTATGTTCTTCAAAAGTTATTCTTTTTGCCATCATGAAATATAACACTACACTAGCTCTAGTTAAATAAAGTTCATACATGTCTTCTACCAACCTAAAATGATCACAACCTAAAACTACCATTGAATGTTGTATATTGTTTTACTTTACTTGTATGCTTAATTTGATGCTATTAAATCAACAAGGAATCCATCTTTCTCTTATGAAGTAAACTGGAAGACCAAAACAACTCTAAATGAAATCACCCAACTCAAACAACACCCTAAACATCGAGAGTGAGTTACGGTGTACTTTGCGATGCATTTCATACTTATGCATTAATCATGCTGCTTCTTTAAACATTAGTCCTTACCGGACCAATGATGTTGTTTTTCAGATTTCTCGGAGTTTATTTTATATCGAAGACCTTGGCTACATAATCTTGCAGTCAAAAAGGCAAGTTCATCCTTTATTTCATATCCTCTTGGAGTATTTGTTAAACAAACTATTTTCAAAGTGTTATTATTGCATATCACACAAAAAGGACAGAAAACCTATTTTATAATAATATGACTATGGTTATCCACCAGTGAGGTGGTAATCTCATATGGCTGGCAGATGGGACCACGGTAAGAATGTTGTGGTGGAGGTCCCATTTGCACGGGAAAGTATCACCTAGGACTTAACAACAAATGTCGCCAGTGATTCTTGCGCCGTATATAACGCGCAAGCATAAGATTTGGAATGGGACGGAGAAGTCAGCTGTACCCTTTTCCTCTCGCACACCAACGGATGTCTAGACTTAGGCCGGGGCGGTGTGATCCGCTGGCTTGAGATAGCCGTATAATAATCTCACCTTCGGGTTGTGGCTTCTAGCATCTATTGAAGGTTGGCTTCAGGACCAGTTTGGGACGGGCTTCAAATGGTCAGCGGGCTGGAAGTTGGGTTTTCCCGCCACCTGCAACTGAAGTAATGGGGGGTGTGCGGGGTTGTTGGAAAGGCGCAGTGATTGGCTTGGATCACCGACTGGGCCCCACACCAAGGAAGTGTGGACGGGAAAGATCACCCGGATGTGCAACAAGGCGTTGATCTCTTATGGGTAAAGCAGCGCACCTCTGCAGAGTGTATAAATGTGACATGTTACTCCACGTTCCAGGACGGAACGACGAACGCAGCAGAAAAGGAGGCTCCTCAAAGCCCTAGCACCTGTGACTCCTGACGGACATAGTTCTTTAGAATAAAAGCAACCTTTTGAAGAAATGTTTTCGAAACTTGCATTAGCCTACGACAATCCATTGTCTGTGGCTATGTTTATGCATCAAACTTCCCACCTTATATATTGAACTTGCTGGGTAACGTTGTTACTCACCCTTGCCTCTTGAACCCCTTCTTAGACATGAAGAACTATGAGAAGGCAACACTGGAGAATAAACTCAAGATACCACAGAAGGCAACTACATCGAGTGGAAGCAATTGAAAGAAGATGGAGGCCAAATGAAGGCGTAGTGTAGAAGAGGACAGATTCCTAGTCATAGAACCTACCTCTTTAGGCGATGCTTTAGTAGTAGTCGCAAGCCTAGAAATGGTAGCAGTAGACTTAGTACAGGTTATACCTCCAAGATTTTCCATTTGATCTTCTTTTATTAGGGTCTTCCCTCATTGTATCGAGGAGGTTCTAAAGATCTGCTGTTCTGGATCTTCTGTTTGTAATCTATAGTCATGCCTTGGACCTGCGATGTTTCTGTTGTACCACTCTGATGATGTAACACTAGTGGGCGGTGATCCATTGGTGCTATGTCAACGACTATAGCATACTACACCGTGCAGTGGTATGCTGGGTCACCACACAATCCTTCCTAGAGCAAAGGACAAGCCGGTGGGTTTACTTATGATGACCAAACTTTCTTGAGGACACACGGGAATTTCGTCAAATGCTTTCGCTTCATATAGATGATTAATCTTTAGTGTTTTGATAAGTGTTGTGTGGGTGAACCTATGCTAATGCGCCGCCCTTCCTAGGACTAATACATACTTGTGATTATACCCCTAGCAAGTATCCGCAAATACTAGAAAGTAATTAAGATAAATCTAACCACGGCCTTAAACTCTGAGATCCAGCTATCCCTCATGCATTGAGATACCAACGGGGGTTTAGGTTTCTGTCACTCCGGCAACCCCACAATTAATATTCGAATACACAATGCATTCCCCTAGGCCCATAAAGGTGAAGGGTCATGTAGTCGACATTCACATGACACCACTAGAAGAATAGCACCACAACTTAAATATCAAACCATTAAATATTACTCAACATAGTTCACTACTAACAACAAGACTTCTCCCATGTCCTCAAGAACTAAATGAACTAATCACAAGAAATCATATGGATCATGATCAGAGATGATATAATGATGAATAACAATCTGGACATACACCTTAATTCGACGGTTTCACTCAATAGCATCGACCACAAAGATTAATCAACACCAGGAAAGTTTTCCCTATCAAATAGACAAGATTCAACCCTAGATGTTACAGCGGGAACGGAGTGGGGTGATGAAGATGACGGTGTCGGCGGTGGAGATGATGGTGATGATGATCCTGATGGAGTGCAGCTCGATGACGTTGACGGTGGCGACGATTTCCCCCTCTTCCAATTGCAGCTAAACAAGGAGTCAGTTCCGATTGCGTCATGCTTTTGTCCCTCATCTTGACACCACCTAATAATCTCGCATCTTCCACCTAATAATCTCGCCTCTTCTAACTCCTCGTTCGAGGAAACACCAACTATGATGAATGAGTATGCCAAGTTGAAGTCTCTTACTGAGACCGATATCCTCAGTTGTCACAATAGGAGTGAAGTCCTCAAGGAAATTCTACAAACACTATCCAAGTGTAGAAGAAGTGAGTGCATTGGTTTTTATCGATGCATGAACTGCGAAGGTTCATATTGGGCACCTGATTAGTATCCCATGACAACATGTGTTCTTGTAAGAGGGAGGTTTCATGCTTCTGTTCAGAATCAAGATCATTCAGCTAGATCAAATGCATCCCAGCTTTGCTATCATTGATAAAACTTTTCAAGTGAGCAAAGATAGCACATGAAGAATCTCTGCAGTATGCACTGCACCCAGAGCTTACGCCTACGCACCCAAAATATGTATATGGATGAAATAAAATCCCTCGTTTACAGCCGTGAGAGTGACGATCCTGTCAGACAAGACACAATGTGGGTTTGATTCAAACGAAAAGGTAGCAGCATTGGGAATCGGCTGGTGTAAAGCGCTTTTTACTATTCAATGTGGGACCTACACAAAAAACAATCATCTATATCTTACGGTCACGGTCCGTTTAGCTCAACGCTAGTCATGGTCCATTGTGTTGATGTCCTACGCGATGCAAAAAAATACTGCTCCCTCCGTCCAACAAAGGATGTCTTTACTTTATCAAAAAGAGCATATATCTAGACATAATTTCGTGTATATATACATGCTCTTTTTGATAAAGTTAAGAGATTCTTTGTTGGACAGAGGGAGTACTAAAATGTTAGGAATAGAATCAAGTTTATGATTCGTTTTTTATGTCAAACTACTTGAACCGATGTCCACACCGTATGAAACTGGTTCAACATGCCCTTGGAATCGCTTATATTACACACCGTGGCTTGTCTTCAGAAACTCTAATAATGCCTCTTACAACTACAAACCTGGAACCAAAAAGTGTGAGTTCCTATGAGAAAATGACCTCATATGATGGTCAATTCCTATCTGGTTCTTCTAATGCATCTAGGTGTTTTAGGAACTACTCCCGCCGTATCAAAATGTAAGATATTTTAGATTTTTTTTATCCACATGTATCTAGGCATGTTTAAATGCAAGATTCATGTGAACGTTATACTAAATCATGTTTAGATATATGAGTGCTAAAACAAGCTATAACATCTTACATTTTGATACGGAGTGAGTAGATGTAACACGCTCAGGGAAGTACGGTCTTAGAATTGGACATGTACATCTAACATGTGTGAAAATATAAACATTTGTATACAAGGGTTTATCACTTCGATTCTCTCATGTAAAAGGATGACTAGCATGATTGCTCGATGGAACTTCTTCAATGAATACGCGATTCTAGTGTCAGCGCTTGTACATGGTGACACAAAAGCACCACCCTTTCGAGTTGAATCTTAAAATGGTCATGTCATGTGTTTCCTTGACAAGTTGCTCCTATCAAGTCTTTCATGCCTTTTTAGTCCTATTGTCAGCGCTTGTACATGGTGACGAAAATTGTAAGCCGTATTGTTTTTAATTTGAATCATTGCGTCTTTCAACTACTGCACATCTTTGGGGGGACCATCTCTATATCAAAGGGAATCTGTAACCAACAGCTGCTTCAACTTTCATATATCTCTGAAAGTTTTAATCATGTTGTCATCAATCACCCAAAAATGTGGAGATTGGAAGTGCATCCAACCGCTACCTAGTCTCATCTGAATTTTTAACAGCTCAGTTTTCTTCATGTAATTGACATGTCTCCTAAATCACTATACATGGCGAGTTTCGAACATTTTTATGTTGGTCGTCACCACAACATATCTCTGGTCTAATGCACTTATCCATGTGTAATTGGAAAAGGTGCTTAAATTCATCTCGAGACAAATCACCCGATGAAACTGTAAGAACAAAAGTTGGATGCTTCATTCCACACATCATATGATGTAGAAGCTTATGAATTACATGATCCCAAGAAAAATCTTTGATAATTTTACACCATCAGAAGAATCATTCTATGTGTTCTCTGACTTTTCTCGACATGTCTCACAGCAGGGCAATCATAAATAATAGCCCAACATTCAATTCCTAGTAAACCTCAACGTGCCATTGCTTGTTCTTCTTCAGCTGTGATAGCTTCTGATCCCAGCTCTCCCCTCTTTGCTCTGCCACTTTCTTGAGTGTGTCCTGAATCCCGGGCATCATTCCTTTCAAACCGCAGAAGTAGATGTGTGCTCCACCATCCAAAAGCTTGAAAATCTCATCGCTGTACTCTTCAATCTTGTCCTGGACGTACATCTTGCCACCACTCTTGTTCTTCTGCTCCCTACTCAGTGCTTTGTCAAACCTACAGATTAAAAACACTCAATTGTATTCTACCAGCACAAAGGACACTAGTTTATTCAAGTGGTGGCACGCTCAACAAATTGCTGTTTTGGACATGTGTACGGATAATAATGCAACAAGGTATCAGGATTTAAGAGGTCTGGTAACCTGAAATTGTCTGGATACTGCTTAAGGTAGCTTGTGAACTCTTCATCATAAAGAAGGCTGTCTGAATTAGCCACGCCAAGGAAGAGCCAAGCGAGGCCACCAAATCTGTAATTTGGGACATCTTCCATGAACATACGGCGTAGGTACCCACGGTAGGGAGCAACACCGGTGCCGGTGGCAATCATGATATGGGTTGCATTTGGATCAGTCTCAGGTAGGAGCATTATTTTGCCAGAGGGGCCTGAGATCAGAAAATATTACTGTGAGAAGCTTAAAGGTTAGGTTATCCATCATATGCAATTAACTACGAATACACACAATTCTACAGTGAAAGATGTATGCATACATGTTTGGTTTGTATCTGAAAGCTAATCGGAAGCAGAACATTTCTTAAACGGAAATCTAACTATCGTATGCATTGAAAAAATAGGGTTTCTGTACCAGAAGAATTTATAAAAAAATTGGATAGAATGGATCCAGTGGGATAGCCGTATTAATGTAGGCGATGGCAATATTGTGAAGATGCTCTTGGCTACCTACAATTTGCTATTTGTATGGCTAGTGTGTCAGAAGCTGCTTTTAGTCAGAATGTAGACTGTGAAACGGTGGTACGTCAAGTATCCTTCTTGCTTAATGCATTGGAAGCATGTTAATTTCCTGCCCCGGCTTAATTTACATCTTATATGTGTCAGGAAAATGCAACCGAAATTTTGAAGTCCTTTTCAGAGTTCAAAAACATGTACTACCACAGCTGAATGTCAGGAAAATGCAAGCGAAATTTTGAAGTCCTTTTCAGAGTTGGAGGCACTTATGTAACACTGCTGACACACAAGAAAGCCTTTAAATCCATCTGAAGAAAATCAACTAACCTGTCAGCTGAATCTTGTCCCCAGGTTTTGAGTTGCATAAGAAATTACTGCAGACACCATTCTTCGAGGAGTCCTCCTTGCCAGTTTCAGGGTCATAATAGACTGCACGGCGAACACATAAACTGGCAGTCTTCCCGTCAAATGAATCCCCATACCTAGTAGATGCAATTGAATAGAGCCGGACGTTCTGTGGGTTTCCAGGCTTTTTTGGGTTCTCTCCCTGGCAGATGCACACAAAATTCAGTCAGCAACAAATCTAGATGGTTAAAACGTGCATGACAGCAAACGAAATGAACAGGTATTTGCTACTGGGGTTCTAAAGCAACTCTCCTACACAAATCATCAAGCAGCATACTCAAATCCATTTCTACATATTTGAACATAAATTCAGTACAGATGTATCCTCTAATTTAACAACACGAAGAGTCCACTGTTCAGTACTATTCAATAAGACAAAAGATGAAACTGAGAAAATGGTGTAGAATGAATGACTAAACACTTACCGGAGGAATAATCCCATAGCTCTGCCCCTCCCAGTAAGGCACATTGCCACCGTGATCAATGACAACGTGGCAGGTCTCCCCGGGAGCGTTAGGGCCCACCGCCCGCTCGACGGAGACAATGGTTGCCGTATAAGGCCCCTTGGGCTTGTACGTGTTGAGCGGTGGCTCCTTGGCGCTCTCCAGGTTGAGAGGCACGACGGAGACCTTGCTCTTGCTCGACTGCTGAACAGCCGAGCAGAGCACCTTCCTGACGTGCCTCCGCTGCGCCGCGGCCTTGCTGTCGCATGATAGTGCGGCCCCGGTCCATGATTTGTTGGTGAAGCTAAGATTGTTGCTGCCCTGAAGCATGACAGAAGGCACAAAATTCAGTATGAAGAAAGAGGGTGCAGAATTTTAGCATGATGCTGGTACAATGCCATCTACATAGTAATGATCTCATAGCCACTACTGAAATATGGCTCAAGACAATCTTTTCGCAGAAAATGTGGACGGATAAGAGCAAATTTAATATCGGCTCTTAGAGCCAACGCTTGAAATACTACTGCCAGCAGCCACCAGTATGCTCACCTGAGGGGAGGAAGCGCGTCTCCCGTGGATGCCTGATGTGCCTCAGCTCCCAATTAGCACGCGTCATCAGATAAGGATTGGCTCTCCAGCCCTCGGTTGGCGCCTAACATCAGCAATAGACGAGAGGAGCACCTGGACTGGAGGCTTGTTCCTTCAACCAGGCTAAAAAGAGCATCGAGGCTAAATAGTTTCAGATACCGTTGTGCCTTGATCAGTCACCAACACTGCCGAATTTTTGTTGGCGGTAGATGTCATGAGGGGGAGCACTGCAGAAGCACAACACGAGGACATGGAAGTAACAGTAAAAGCCTAAATCTGTATATGCATGTGTTAGTGTTGTAAATGTGTATTTATTTTTTATGGATTATTCTGGAGGAAATAAATGAACGAACTTCTATATAATTTTGGCTTGTCAGGATTCGAAGTCGTATTTCAGGCCTGGCTTATCCTGGAATGTGAATTTGATGCCCTTATATCAATTGAATGCTATATTATACTAAAGTGAGTTCAATTCAAATTCTTCGAAAGTCTAACAAGTCGTATTTCAGGCCCTGACATTCAGTGCAGCTACACTACAACTGTATGAAGTTACATCTAAAAAGTAACAACTTGAGCAAGAACTCCCTTCCCAGACTAAAAATCAAATTGCTTTCACGCAGCACCATTGCAAATTTTCCCCTGTTTCAGCATTACTTGATTTAGAGGAAAAGAACAAGGCTCAACTTTTTGATTGAAAGCCACAAACTGGTTCCAGCCAGCCAAAAACAAAAGAAAGACAATTATCTAGGCCATAAATCCCAGGTGCTCACGGAGGACCAACAGGAGAATCAAGCAAAGCTCCCAAAACATGATTAAAAGAATAAAAAATACGAGGTTTTTTAACAGGCAACAGTAAACTGGAACTTTGCAACAGCGTCCCAGAAAGCAACGAAGCCCCAGCGCCTGCTACCCAATCCGTCCGCGAGAAGACAAAATATCGAAGCGCCTAAAGACGGAGCACAAGGTTTATTATTAAACACATGATCGTTCCTGAAAAGCCAGATCAACCAGGAAACAGCCCCAGCAAAAACCTGGAGAACTAAGTGCCAACCTACAGAAATCATCAAAGTCTTTTGGCGGATGATCCGAGTCCACCATATGAAATGCGAGAGGGGGCATTCGAAAATCAGGTGTGAAACTGTCACATCCTCACCGCACAGTTTAATGCCTAGCTCACTCGGACACCCTTTCATTTTTAGTTCAGTTGTCACCTGGATTCTACCTCGCATGCACATCCACAAGAAAGTTTTGATTTTCAACGGCAAATAAGACTACCGCAAACCCAACAGACATTGATCTAACCCTGAATAATGGATTTTAACGTGTGCAGTCCAGTTTTGGTCAACAACCAGTATCCTTCACCCTCATTAGGGCGTAAGCGAAAATCTGCAAGCAACTGTTGTAAAGCCACTCATTCCTCCATCTCGCGGTTATCAAAAGAGCAGCATTTCAACATGACTTCGCAGAAGATTCAGAAGTTCTTCACCGTCTGTTTGCAGGGTCAGCGGCAACGTAGAGGCCTGAATGGCTAGAGCCAGATCCTGCAGTGCCGGTAGCAGTTCACATTCAAAAGGTTCACAGAAATCATATAACCTTTTTCCAAGCAGAGAGCTGGACAGAGCCAGTGGTGGTTGCCAGATTGCTAGATCAGTGTTGCTTCAGTAGGTTCCTTCGAACGAACTGCGCCACTCGTTTTCCTTTGACAGGATCATAATTACAGTTTTGTCAGATGGCAAAACTGAACTGTATAAGCACCTTCAATTCTTCAACTGCCAATTGGCACAGGAAAACTAAATTGGCCCAGGTAAACTAAATTGGCAAAGAAAATTGCAATAAAAGACCCCAATGGAAGTACACGAGCAATTGGTCGAACAGGTGGCGCGCGGCAGCCACCCGCACCCAGTCGCAAGAGGCAGTGGTCAGCACCGGCGCGAAACGCGAGAAGATGGAGGGTGGGGGAGGAGGCGGGACGGGATGGGGCACGCGTACCTGGGACGCAGCGGCGGTCGCCATGGCCGGCGGACGGATAGATGGTTCGACGGAGGAGGGGAGGACGGGGAGGGGAATTGATATGCGGGAGGAAAAAAGTAAGAGGCGGCTAAATTCCATCTGACGCTGCTATAGCCGCCGCCGGAGACGGAGGAGAGCAAGAATCGGCGGCGGCGAGGTCAAACGAGACAAAATTGTCTCTACACAAAAGAGGGAAAAGGTGGAAATCAGTAAATCCCCACATATGAGTACTCCATAACAGAACAGCTCCTTTGGATTTCAGAGTTCAGAGTTACACTAAACAGCTAACATTCAGAGAACACCTAAACAGATAAAATTTCAATTCCGCTACACTAAAACTATAATCCCCAATATTACGCTACACTAAACAGAGCAACTCGCCGGTCTGTTTCATAGCTCAGTGGTCTCACAGAATACCGAAGAAGAACCGAAAGTATATCGCCGCCAGGAGAACAATTGCTAGGACCTCGAGAAAAATGGCGACTGGATCCAGCTGAACCACAGTAATCTCCACAGCGTCGGACGGTCCGGAGAGGGCATGAAGCCACCAAGTCCACGGGGAACTTGTTTGCTGCCGCTGGGGCAGGCAGCGGAGCGTGCGTCGTGTCTGATGAATAAGCACTCCAGTGTCAGTGCTCGAGAAGTGATCCGTTCCCTCCTGGAATCGCTCAGCGTCATCAAGGAAGAAGATTCGGGCAGGGAGGCTCGTCGCAATCGCTGTAGAACAGCCTCGTGCAAGGAAGAGTGCTTGGTTCTGTAATTGCTTAAGCTTCACCCAGCGGGGGGCGTGCTCGCGCCGCTCTGCGATCTCAAATCGGGTCTGATTCTGCACTCTGCTCCGTCTCACCATTAGCAGCATTTGTCGCGAGGAAGAACGAACTAGATAACGCGCAGCCACCGGCGCAACAATGGGAGCCGCGTGGGGCAGAACAGGATCATACCGCAGGCTCATGGTGAGTAGACCATCTTCCCCGTCCACGGCTGTGTACATCCAGAGTCTTTCATCCGCTGTCAGAACCAGGAAGTTGCCAGCGCTGAAGAGGACATCTTCCACCTGAGCCTCCGGCAGCATTTGCCTCCAAGCATTCCGATTCTCCAAGGCTATGGGAAGGGGAGGAGTCCAGTAATCCATGTCGTTCCTCCAGAAGATGATCGCGTACCCAGACGTCACAGCGGCGATTGTACATGATCCGCCGTTGGCCGATGGATCCGATATTGCTGAAGCTTGGATGGTGAACGGTTGCTCGGTGAAGCCATCCGCGTATTCTTCTTCCGGGATCCTGAGGACTTCTGGAAGGACAGCGACATTGCCAGAGGACAAGTCCACCAGCGAGTACCGCGGCTGCTCTTCCCGGGCTAGAAGGAACCCGCCGCCAGAAGATGAACCGCAGAATCTTGCGGCACTTGCAAGCGCCCCGTTGGGCTCGTCCCGAAGCACTCCTTCGATTATCCGGAATGTGGAGACGCCAGCCGCCGACGGCATCACCAGCCACGGCAGCAGAGGCGGGTTCGCCTTGGCGGTGGCGTGCCAATGGCGGCAGACCGCGGATGCCCACACCCGGTCGGTGGCCGAAGGGAGACAGCAGAAAATCTTGCCAAGCAGGTCGCCGTTCATCTCGCCCCACGGCGGCGCCATCTCCAGAGGCGCGGCGGGAGAAGCCGAGATCACCGCCGGCGGAACTTCCGAGCTCAGCAGCGCCATCTCCAGAGGCGCGGCGGGAGAACCCGAGATCAGAGCCGGCGGAACTGCGGAGCTCGTCGGCTCCATCTCCGAAGTAGCAGAGGGTGGTACGGAACTCGGGGGTGCGGAGGGAGGTTTTGATATCTCCGGCGCCATGGCCGGAGATATGCTGTTCGGCGGCGCCATTAACGGCGGCGAAGAGCTTGGTCTTGGTTCTTGCTTTCTTGGCAAAAGCGGACGTGGCAAAGGGGGCGGAAGGTGTGTTTGTGTTCTCGTCCTTCTTGTTTTATTCCAATTCGTTTAGGTCCTTGGCAGATTGTTCTATATCGAGCGGGCGGGTGGGCAGGGTGGGCCGTGGCCCATCCATAATTCTGCGCGAGTTTTCTGCTCAGATCTTGGTCCAGTTTTCTTTGGGCTTTTTGTCTGTCGATCCTTTGTGCCTTTGTGGCTGTGAGGACTGAGGCGACACTGACTTTTTCTTGCTTTTTGCGAATCAAGAACTCTTTTTATTACTCATCAGCATTAATATGTTTGAATACAGTCCCGAAGGAACTTCATCCAAATGTGTCTCCTCATAACTCGTAGCTTGTTTACCCGCAAAAAAAACTCGTAGCTTGTTTAGCGCATATATGGTATGTTACATTAATCTTCCTTCAATCCACTAAACAAGGAGTCGTTTCCGATTGCGTCCCACTTTTCTCCCTCTTCTTGACACCACCTAATAATCTCGCATCTTCATCCACTACCACCGATGTTTATAACTCCTCATTCGAGGAAACAACAACTATCATGAATGAATATGCCAAGTTAAAGTCTCTTACTCAGACCGATATCCTCAGGTGTCACAATAGGAGTGAAATCCTCAAGGAAAATCTACAAACACTGTCGACGGGTAGAAGAAGTGGGTGGATTGGTTTTTCTCGATGCATGAACTGCGATGGTTCGTATTGGGCACCTGATCAGTATCCCATGACAACATGTGTTCTTGTAAGAGGGAGGTTTCATGCTTCTGTTCAGAATCAAGATTATTGAGCTAGATCAAATGCATCCATGCTTCGCTATCATTGATGAAACTTTTCAAGTGAGCAAGGATAGCACATGAAGACTCTCTGCAGTATGCATTGCACTCAGACCTTACGTCTACGCACCCAAAATGTGTATATGGATGAAAAAATCCCTCGTTTACAGCTTTGAGTGTGACAGTCTCATCAGACCAGACACAATGTGGGTTCGATTCAGACGAAAAGGTAACAGAGGTGGTGAAATTTGACAAAATTAACCCTTTGGGCAAACTTCAGCAAAAAATAACCCGTTTCCGAAACTAATTTAAAATCTAACCCTTTTTGGTAGCGCCCAACGCCGAGGCACTACCCTCTACGGTAGCGCCACGCGCCAGGGTGCTACCCTTGTTCCAGCGTGGCGCGGTGGGCCCGTGCCCGAAGGATAGCGCCCCGTGCTAAGGCGCTATAGTTCATAGGGTAGCACTCCATGCCATGGCGCTACCCTATGCATTTTTTTACCCGAGAGCTCGAGGCGGTTGGATGGTATTCGTCTAAGTCAACGTGTAGCGCCCCCCTCTGTGGCGCTATGGTATAGAGGGTAGCGCCCCCGACTTGGGCGCTATACCCCTTGACAGCCAATAAGTAGCTCGGGTCTCGCAGAACCGGTCCCCCTCCCTCATTCGCCCCCACCTTTCCTCTCTGTCCCCCTCTCTCCTTCTACTCACCCCCCGGCGACACGCATCGTTGATGACCCACAAGTATAGGGGGTGTATCGTAGTACTTTAGATAAATAAGAGTGTCGAACCCAACGAGGAGCAGAAGGTGTTGACAAGTATTTTTGATTAGGAATTCACTGTAAATACTAGCAGACAAATTTTTAGAAGTTTTTGATATAGGAGATAAATAAAGTACAAGTAAATAAAAGACAGTAATCATAATTGCAGCGAGTGGCCTAATCCTTTCTAGAGCAAAGGACAAGCCGGTGGGTTTACTTATGATAACCAAACTTTCTTGAGAACACACGGGAATTTCGTCAAGTGCTTTCGCTTCATATAGATGATTAATCTTTAGTGATTTGATAAGTGTTGTGTAAGTGAACCTATGCTAATGTGCTGCCCTTCCTAGGACTAATACATACTTGTGATTCTACCCCTAGCAAGTATCCGCAAATACTAGAAAGTAATTAAGATAAATCTAACCACGGCCTTAAACTCTGAGATCCTGCTATCCCTCATGCATTGAGATACCAACGGGGGTTTAGGTTTCAGTCACTCCGGCAACCCCATAATTAATATTCGAATACACAATGTATTCCCCTAAGCCCATAAGGTGAAGTGTCATGTAGTCGACGTTCACATGACACCACTAGAAGAATAACACCACAACTTAAATATCAAACCATTAAATATTACTCAACATAGTTCACTACTAACAACAAGACTTCACCCATGTCCTCAAGAACTAAACGAACTACTCACAAGACATCATATGGATCATGATCAGAGATGATATAATGATGAATAACAATCTGGAGATAAACCTTAATTCGACGGTTTCACTCAATAGCATCAACCACAACGACTAATCAACACCAGGAAAGTTTCCCCTATCAAATAGGCAAGATTCAACCCTAGATGTTACAGCGGGAACGGAGTGGGGTGATGAAGATGATGGTGTCGGCAGTGGAGATGATGGTGATGATGATCCCGATGGAGTGCAGCTCGATGACGGTGATGGTGGCGACGATTTCCCCTCTTCCGATTGCAGCTAAACAAGTAGTCGGTTCGGATTGCGTCCTGCTTTTCTCCCTCTTCTTGACACCACCTAATAATCTCGCATCTTCATCCACTACCACCGATGTTTCGAACTCCTCATTCGAGGAAACACCAACTATGATGAATGAATATGCCAAGTTGAAGTCTCTTACTGAGACCGATATCCTCAGTTGTCACAATAGGAGTGAAGTCCTCAAGGAAATTCTACAGACACTGTCCAGGTGTATAAGGAGTGAGTGGATTAGTTTTTATCGATGCATGAACTGTGATGGTTCATATTGGGCACCTGATTAGTATCCCACTGGCGTATCCAGCGGGTGGGCCGGTGGGGCCGTGGCCCACCCAGAATTTTGGGAAAAAAATTAACACCCCCATATAGGAAGTAGCCCTGTTGGGCTTTAGCCCCTCCTGCAGCCCGCTAACAATATTTTTTACCCTATCGCGATGAAAACGCTGGAGTCAGCCCGACGAAACACCTTCCGCTCGCTATTGTTTCCCTCGACCTCGCTCGACCGGCCAGACGGCCATGCCGACCTAGCTTGCCCGGAGCGAAGGCCGGAGCCACCCGACCGCCCCTTCGACCGAACTCGCCACCCCGCCATCTTGCTGACTCGCATCTTGCTGACTCGCTCCCTCGGTCGACCTCGCCAACCGGCGACCTGCTCCCTCATCCGACCGTGACCTTGCTCGCCGGCGGCGCCATGGAGATGGAGGCCTAGCCCGCCCCGCCGTCACACCCTACTAGCTCGGCCGACCTCACCACCCCGCCGTTTCGCCCCCTCGTCCGACCTCGCGACCCGACTCCTTGCCGTGTGCTCCAATCCGGCCACCGCCGCTGTCGATCGCCGCTCGGGCCAAGGTGGTCCAACCGCAGGTATATCTTGGATTCTCAGCCCCATGATTCAATAGTAGGAATATGTCATGAATTTGATTCGAGCCACAACCGTATGAGGAAAATGATATTCTTGTGAATAGATTGCTTATTTATATTGTTTATTTGGTAAAAAAATCGCAGTGCAATTTTCTTAATGTGTGCCCACCCTCCAATTTTTTTCCTAGATACGCCACTGTAGTATCCCATGACAACATGTGTTCTTGTAAGAGGGAGGTTTCATGCTTCTGTTCAGAATCAAAATTATTCAGCTAGATCAAATGCATCCCAGCTTTGCTATCATTGATGAAACTTTTCAAGTGAGCAAGGATAGCACATGAAGACTCTCTACAGTATGCATTGCACTCAGACCTTACGCCTACGCACCCAAAATGTGTATATGGATGAAAAAAAATCCCTCGTTTACAGCTTTGAGTGTGACAGTCCCGTCAGACTAGATACAATGTGGGTTCGATTCAGACGAAAAGGTAATAGAGGTGGTGAAATTTGACAAAATTAACTCTTTGGGCAAACTTCAGCAAAAATAACCCGTTTTCGAAACTAATTCAAAATCTAACCCTTTTTGGTAGCGCCCAACGCCGGGACACTACCCTCTCTACGGTAGCGCCACGCGCCAGGGTGCGACCTTTGTTCCAGCGTGGCGCGGTGGGCCCCGTGCCCGAAGGATAGCGCCCCGTGCTAAGGCGCTATAATTCATAGGGTAGCACCCCATGCCATGGCGCTACCCTATTCATTTTTTTTTACACGAGAGCTCGAGGCGGTTGGATGGTATTCGTCTAAGTCGACGTGTAGCGCCCCCCTCTGTGGCGCTATGGTATAGAGGGTAGCGCCCCCGACTGGGGCGCTATACCCCTTGACAGCCAATAAGTGGCTCGGGTCTCGCCGAACCGGTCCCCCTCCCTCATTCGCCCCCACCTTTCCTCTCTGTCCCCCTCTCTCCTTCTACTCACCCCCCGACGACACGCATCGTTGATGACCCCCACAAGTATAGGGGGTGTATCGTAGTACTTTCGATAAACAACGAGGAGCAGAAGGTGTTGACAAGCATTTTTTATTAGGAATTCACTGTAGATACTAGCAGACAAATTTTTAGGAGTTTTTGATATAGCAGATAAATAAAGTACGAGTAAATAAAAGACAGTAATAATAATTGCAGCGAGTGGCCCAATCCTTTCTAGAGCAAAGGACAAGCTGGTGTGTTTACTTATGATGACCAAACTTTCTTGAGGACACACGGGAATTTCGTCAAATGTTTTCGCTTCATATAGATGATTAATCTTTAGTGTTTTGATAAGTGTTGTGTGGGTGAACATATGCTAATGCGCCGCCCTTCCTAGGACTAATACATACTTGTGATTATACCCCTAGCAAGTATCCGCAAATACTAGGAAGTAATTAAGATAAATCTAACCACGGCCTTAAACTCTGAGATCCTGCTATCCTCATGCATTGAGATACCAACGGGGGTTTAGGTTTCTGTCACTCCGACAACCCCACAATTAATATTCGAATACACAATGCATTCCCCTAGGCCCATAAAGGTGAAGTTTCATGTAGTCGACGTTCACATGACACCACTAGAAGAATAGCACCACAACGTAAATATTAAACCATTAAATATTACTCAACATAGTTCACTACTAACAACAACACTTCTCCCATGTCCTCAAGAACTAAATGAACTACTCACAAGACATCATATGGATCATGATCAGAGATGATATAATGATGAATAACAATCTGGACATACACCTTAATTCGACGGTTTCACTCAATAGCATCGACCACAAAGATTAATCAACACCAGGAAAGTTTCCCCTATCAAATAGACAAGATTCAACCCTAGATGTTACAGCGGGAACGGAGTGGGGTGATGAAGATGACGGTGTCGGCGGTGGAGATGATGGTGATGATGATCCTGGTGGAGTGCAGCTCGATGACGTTGACGGTGGCGACGATTTCCCCCTCTTCCAATTGCAGCTAAACAAGGAGTCGGTTCCGATTGCGTCATGCTTTTCTCCCTCTTCTTGACACCACCTAATAATCTCGCATCTTCCACCTAATAATCTCGCCTCTTCTAACTCCTCATTTGAGGAAACACCAACTATGATGAATGAATATGCCAAGTTGAAGTCTCTTACTGAGACCGATATCCTCAGTTGTCACAATAGGAGTGAAGTCCTCAAGGAAATTCTACAAACACCATCCAGGTGTAGAAGAAGTGAGTGCATTGGTTTTTATTGATGCATGAACTGCCATGGTTCATATTGGGCACCTGATTAGTATCCCATGACAACATGTGTTCTTGTAAGAGGGAGGTTTCATGCTTCTGTTCAGAATCAAGATCATTCAGCTAGATCAAATGCATCCCAGCTTTGCTATCATTGATGAAACTTTTCAAGTGAGCAAAGATAGCACATGAAGAGTCTCTGCAGTATGCACTGCACCCAGAGTTTACGCCTACGCACCCAAAATGTGTATATGGATGAAATAAAATCCCTCGTTTACAGCCGTGAGTGTGACGGTCCCATCAGACAAGACACAATGTGGTTTTGATTCAAACGAAAAGGTAGCAGCATTGGGAATCGGCTGGTGTAAAGCGCTTTTTACTATTCAATGTGGGACCTACACAAAAACAATCATCTATCTCTTACGGTCACGGTCCGTTTAGCTCAACGCTAGTCATGCTCCATTGTGTTGATGTACTACGCGATGCAAAAGAATACTGCTCCCTCCGTACAACAAAGGATGTCTTTACATTATCAAAAAGAGCATATATCTACACATGATTTAGTGTATAGATACATGCTTTTTTTGATAAAGTCAAGAGATCCTTTGTTGGACAGAGGGAGTACTAAAATGTTAGAAATAGAATCAAGTTTATGATTCGTTTTTTATGTCAAACTACTTGAACCGATATCCACACCGTATGAAACTGGTTCAACATGCCCTTGGAATCGCTTATATTACACACTGTGGCTTGTCTTCAGAAACTCTAATAATGCCTCTTACAACTACAAACCTGGAACCAAAAAGTGTGAGTTCCTATGAGAAAATGACCTCATATGATGGTCAATTCCTATCTGGTTCTTCTAATGCATCTAGGTGTCTTAGGAACTACTCCCACCGTATCAAAATGTAAGATATTTTAGATTTTTTTATCCACATGTATCTAGGCATGTTTAAATGCAAGATTCATGTGAGCGTTATACTAAAACATGTCTAGATATATGAGTGCTAAAAAAAGCTATAACATCTTACATTTTGATACGGAGTGAGTAGATGTAACACACTCAGGGAAGTACGGTCTTAGAATTGGACATGTACATCTAACATGTATGAAAATATAAACATTTGTATACAAGGGTTTATCACTTCGATTCTCTCATGTAAAAGGATGACTAGCATGATTGCTCGATGGAACTTCTTCAATGAATACGCGATTCTAGTGTCAGCGCTTGTACATGGTGACACAAAAGCACCACCCTTTCGAGTTGAATCTTAAAATGGTCATGTCATGTGTTTCCTTGACAAGTTGCTCCTATCAAGTCTTTCATGCCTTTTTAGTCCTATTGTCAGCGCTTGTACATGGTGACGAAAATTGTAAGCCGTATTGTTTTTAATTTGAATCATTGCGTCTTTCAACTACTGCACATCTTTGGGGGGGCCATCTCTATATCAAAGGGAATCTGTAACCAACAGCTGCTTCAACTTTCATATATTTCTGAAAGTTTTAATCATGTTGTCATCAATCACCCAAAAATGTGGAGATTGGAAGTGCATCCAACCGCTACCTAGTCTCATCTTTATTTTTAACAGCTCAGTTTTCTTCCTGTAATTGACATGTCTCCTAAATCACTATACATGGCGAGTTTCGAACATTTTTATGTTGGTCGTCCCCACAACATATCTCTGATCTAATGCACTTATCCATGTGTAATTGGAAAAGGTGCTTAAATTCATCTCGAGACAAATCACCCGATGAAACTGTAAGAACAAAAGTTGGATGCTTCATTCCACACATCATATGATGTAGAAGCTTATGAATTACATGATCCCAAGAAAAATCTTTGATAATTTTACACCATCAGAAGAATCATTCTATGTGTTCTCTGACTTTTCTCGACATGTCTCACAGCAGGGCAATCATAAATAATAGCCCAACATTCAATTCCTAGTAAACCTCAACGTGCCATTGCTTGTTCTTCTTCAGCTGTGATAGCTTCTGATCCCAGCTCTCCCCTCTTTGCTCTGCCACTTTCTTGAGTGTGTCCTGAATCCCGGGCATCATTCCTTTCAAACCGCAGAAGTAGATGTGTGCTCCACCATCCAAAAGCTTGAAAATCTCATCGCTGTACTCTTCAATCTTGTCCTGGACGTACATCTTGCCACCACTCTTGTTCTTCTGCTCCCTACTCAGTGCTTTGTCAAACCTACAGATTAAAAACACTCAATTGTATTCTACCAGCACAAAGGACACTAGTTTATTCAAGTGGTGGCACGCTCAACAAATTGCTGTTTTGGACATGTGTACGGATAATAATGCAACAAGGTATCAGGATTTAAGAGGTCTGGTAACCTGAAATTGTCTGGATACTGCTTAAGGTAGCTTGTGAACTCTTCATCATAAAGAAGGCTGTCTGAATTAGCCACGCCAAGGAAGAGCCAAGCGAGGCCACCAAATCTGTAATTTGGGACATCTTCCATGAACATACGGCGTAGGTACCCACGGTAGGGAGCAACACCGGTGCCGGTGGCAATCATGATATGGGTTGCATTTGGATCAGTCTCAGGTAGGAGCATTATTTTGCCAGAGGGGCCTGAGATCAGAAAATATTACTGTGAGAAGCTTAAAGGTTAGGTTATCCATCATATGCAATTAACTACGAATACACACAATTCTACAGTGAAAGATGTATGCATACATGTTTGGTTTGTATCTGAAAGCTAATCGGAAGCAGAACATTTCTTAAACGGAAATCTAACTATCGTATGCATTGAAAAAATAGGGTTTCTGTACCAGAAGAATTTATAACAAATTTGGATAGAATGGATCCAGTGGGATAGCCGTATTAATGTAGGCGATGGCAATATTGTGAAGATGCTCTTGGCTACCTACAATTTGCTATTTGTATGGCTAGCGTGTCAGAAGCCGCTTTTAGTCAGAATGTAGACTGTAAAACGGTGGTACGTCAAGTATCCTTCTTGCTTAATGCATTGGAAGCATGTTAATTTCCTGCCCCGGCTTAATTTACATCTTATATGTGTCAGGAAAATGCAACCGAAATTTTGAAGTCCTTTTCAGAGTTCAAAAACATGTACTACCACAGCTGAATGTCAGGAAAATGCAAGCGAAATTTGAAGTCCTTTTCAGAGTTGGAGGCACTTATGTAACACTGCTGACACACAAGAAAGCCTTTAAATCCATCTGAAGAAAATCAACTAACCTGTCAGCTGAATCTTGTCCCCAGGTTTTGAGTTGCATAAGAAATTACTGCAGACACCATTCTTCGAGGAGTCCTCCTTGCCAGTTTCAGGGTCATAATAGACTGCACGGCGAACACATAAACTGGCAGTCTTCCCGTCAAATGAATCCCCATACCTAGTAGATGCAATTGAATAGAGCCGGACGTTCTGTGGGTTTCCAGGCTTTTTTGGGTTCTCTCCCTGGCAGATGCACACAAAATTCAGTCAGCAACAAATCTAGATGGTGAAAACGTGCATGACAGCAAACGAAATGAACAGGTATTTGCTACTGGGGTTCTAAAGCAACTCTCCTACACAAATCATCAAGCAGCATACTCAAATCCATTTCTACATATTTGAACATAAATTCAGTACAGATGTATCCTCTAATTTAACAACACGAAGAGTCCACTGTTCAGTACTATTCAATAAGACAAAAGATGAAACTGAGAAAATGGTGTAGAATGAATGACTAAACACTTACCGGAGGAATAATCCCATAGCTCTGCCCCTCCCAGTAAGGCACATTGCCACCGTGATCAATGACAACGTGGCAGGTCTCCCCGGGAGCGTTAGGGCCCACCGCCCGCTCGACGGAGACAATGGTTGCCGTATAAGGCCCCTTGGGCTTGTACGTGTTGAGCGGCGGCTCCTTGGCGCTCTCCAGGTCGAGAGGCACGACGGAGACCTTGCTCTTGCTCGACTGCTGAACAGCCGAGCAGAGCACCTTCCTGACGTGCCTCCGCTGCGCCGCGGCCTTGCTGTCGCATGATAGTGCGGCCCCGGTCCATGATTTGTTGGTGAAGCTAAGATTGTTGCTGCCCTGAAGCATGACAGAAGGCACAAAATTCAGTATGAAGAAAGAGGGTGCAGAATTTTAGCATGATGTTGGTACAATGCCATCTACATAGTAATGATCTCATAGCCACTACTGAAATATGGCTCAAGACAATCTTTTCGCAGAAAATGTGGAGAATGCAAAACCTACCACAGCAAGAGCTCTGAATTACGTAAGTGTGCGCAAGCACTGAATTACTTTTTTTTTTAATATAAAGAAGCTCTGAATTACTAGAAAGTGTGCATCTACAGCTTATCAGTACGCATAACAGAAGGCCACGGCCGCAGCGCTAACAAACACCTAAAACCTGCTCCCTGTTGGAACCAATCTGACAGTCCAGACCTGACGAATCTGCCGGCCCCGGCAGTCCAGACCTCACCAAATCAATCACGCACGAACACACGATTCCGGTACCCCCATCATCAAGACATAACACCCGAAAGCAGCAAGTATCACAGGGAGCATCGGAGCACACGCACCTGGATTCCGGAACTCCTGACGGCGCGATCCGAGCCGGCGGTCGCCGAGAAAGCCACCTGCAGCAGGGGAGAAAGCCAGCGGTCAGCGCGCCCGGCGCGAGAAGCAAGGTAGTGAGGGGCACCGGCACGGTGTCGGGCGCACGTACCTGGGACGCAGCGGCGGTCGCCATGGCCGACGGACGGACGGACGGATGGTTCGACGGAGGGAGGGGAGGACGGAAAGGAGGGGTTTTGATCTGCGGGAGGGAAGGGGAAGAGGGAGGCGGGTTTATAGGTCGGAGTCGGACGGAGGGGATCGCCGATCGGAGTGTGACGACGAGTTTTGAGCCCTTGAGGCGACGGAAGGGACGGCGACGTCTGCTGCTCTGCTCCTGGGGTTGGCCAGGCACTGCTTGCTTCGTAGCCACCTGCTAAAACCCGTCTAACTTTTGTTGGATGGCCGATTAGATTTTTTTTTTTTGTGCGGGAGGCCGATTAGATTAATCTATGGAGTTTTTGTTCGGACTAGTAGACAATTTTTTATATCAGATTATTAAACAATCAGGTTGTGATTAGATTAGTTCCATTCCATGAGGTGTTGTTTTTTTCTGAAACACATTACAACGCAAACGCTCATGTACTCGCGTACACACTCATCCCTACGAACGCACGCACGCACACCCTAACCTGTAAGCACCTCCGAGAGACTGAGCCGGCGGGTCAGATTTTGAGATTGACGAAGTCACCACAAGCGTCTCGCTGTCGACGAAAACGTCGCCTCCCGCTGAAGAATATGAAAAATATCAGCATCAAACCTGAGAAGTTCTCATGATGAGGTGCTGATTAGATTAGTCGGGCGGAGGCAGCTGCTGGCGATTGTTTAGTCGAGGATGGCTTTGCTTGAGTGCCTCGTTTGGCTTCTTGAAACGGCCTTGTGATGGCATCAAAGGCCAGTGGCCACCTTGTCTCGCTCTGATAAAAAAGTCAGAGATGCAACCCTGGCTCAGCTGCACGCATGAATCGCCACAAGGTCTCCCGGCCGTCAGAAAACAAATCAGGGGAACAGTAGAACGTCCTGGCTGGGACTCTGTCTTCATATTCAATCTCCTACCGGGGGAATATGTCCATGTCGTTGTCTAATTGGTCTATGATACAGCACCCTTCGACGTTACCTTCACTCACCACCGTCAAAAACAGATATTAGTATCTTACTCATTGTAAAGCCTGTAATGTTCCACTTTTTACTACCCTTTTTCATCCTTGAAACGTTTGCCAGGAGGTTTTATTTGTCTTTTTACACTACAAGGCTATGTAACAACCCAGGCCAGCAAAATCAAGCAGTACCCAAGACTCTGCTATATATCTTCTTCCCAGGGAAGGGCAGAAGCTATTCTTACTTTGAACAACAAAAGCTACAGACAACACGGAGCTAAGCTACGACAGGACACCTACAACAGGCACACGCGCCGCGCCGCCATGGTTCTCAGACTCTCAGACCCACCCTAGTACCGCCCTTGGGGGTCTTGGACGAGTCTGCTGCGGTGCGGACACAGGCTTCATTCGTTCCCCCTCATAGCCCCATGAGGTGGTCGAGGCCTGAGTGAGGGCCTCCACCCCCCATGCTACCATGAGAGCTCCCGCCACCCATGCCGGCGGGGCCTCCTCCCATGCCGACGGTGTGGGAGCTTCCGCCACCCATCCCGGCGATCGTCATATTGTGCAGCAGCTGCTGGAGCCACCTCCTTGTCACATGATCGTCCTGCTTTTGTCACAAAAAGCAAAGATTTAGTACATAGTCCAAACTCACGGAGCAAATGTTAGTGTGAAGCCTGTCTATAGTCAGGAAAAACGTGAGCTGCAGCGCACCTGAAGGAAGGAGTTGAATGTGCCGTCCTTCAGCACGGTGGGTAGGCAGCTGTTGAGCGCCGCACACGCCCTGCAAAGTAAGATCAGAGAGTCAGAACAGCCAATCTATGCCGTGAACGGTTTTACAAACTGTATTCTGCAAGGATGATGCCACGGACCTCGCGTTCTCTGTCAGCCTCAGGTAGCAGCGGATTATGTGCTTCAGAAGCCTTGCGGAAGGCTGCTCAGCTAGCGCCTGGACCATCTGTGCTAAAACAGTGGCCACGGCGAAGAAACGCTCCGCGGTCGCGCATATGTAGCGCAGCCCAATGTCATCGAGCAGGATCTTTTGAACAATAAAGGTGGCCACCTGCAAGTAACAGTACACCGACCATGAGTTATAGTGAGACCGAAGCACAAGCTGCTCAGAGAAAAGATACCGAACAATCTACTAAAATCTATCCATTGCAGCTTTAGGTACATGATGGTTTAATAAGCAGACATCCACATCATAATTAGCTACCACTAAGGTAATCTAAATGGTACAGACTTACCAAATAAAAAATTCCAAAGTTCAGATGAGAAAATGAAGCAACCTACACAGGGCTACTACCACAGATTATCTGGGCAATGAGCGCCCGTAGCAACAATTGGTTGCGGCATGATTTCACAGTTGCACCATGCAAATTTCACACAGAAATAACTAACCATGCTAAAAGAGTATGTTAAGTGCATTGTCAAAGGCTACAGAAGAACCAGAAATAGACAATTATTATTAGATTTAGAGCATGGGTTGGGGTTCATACTGTTTTGGAGAGTTCACTTCCCATCTCCATAGTGCGCAGGCATAGAGGAATTATTTCAGTTTGTAGCAGAAATCCAATAACTTCAGAATCATCAACCTGCATATATTACAAAACAAACCAATGAGAATAATCTTATGATATGCAAAACTGATACCTGGTAGAAGAGACAATAGGAGCTCTAACAAATCACTGGTCCACATCATAATTTCTGTCGGACCAAATCCCAACTAGTCCATTGGTGAACATGACTGGATTACTGTAATGAGTACACAAAAAGAACCGGCTTTGATTCTAAAAAGGGATAACGAATACAGCCACTCCACGCCATCGTTTTCCCCTTCACCTCATCTCACCTAGCACTACACAGCAACAATCTATACGGAACCATCCATGCCTAGTTTCCATAACTATTTAGTTTTCAATACCTTAACGAGAGCACCAATTACACCCAAGCTGGTAAGCCTCAAGTACTCAAACGGTCTTGTCTTGCTGGTAGTATTCAAGAACGGGTACAGGTACAGTGGGATGTGAGCTGCAAAGCAAAAGGAAGACTCAATTATTGATCACTTACTCATTGATATTTACTTATTTTGTATGAGAGAAAAGTCATAACAGAAGAAGAAAGCTTTTTTAACAGTGTAAATTATGGAATTATTTAAGCCTTGACATAAACACGGCATCGCTCAGTACCGTTCAAGAAAGGTATCCTGGTGTCAGGGTGTGAAGCAACGCACTGCGATCAAAAAACAAAAGCAAAATTAGATTTAGATTTAGGAAGTATTGTGCACAGAACAAATTTGGGAAGCATATAGAGATATATTGAAAGCAGTATGCTACAAAAATGGTATTATCTCAACCCACCACGAGGCCCACAAGGAGTGAGGGTTTCCTTTTCTCATGAATAAGCATACCTGGAGAAGTGCAAGTGCATTGCAGACACGGTTTGATGCAACTGGTGACAAAGTTGGGGGTGAAAGTGAAGGATAGATTGACACAATCTCCTGCATTATCGGAAGAGCGAAATAAACTGAATAAGGAAAATGCACAGAAGCTTCAGTATATTTCATACAAAGCAGAATCAGTATCACAAAAACCCTACCTTAAATGACAAGGACTACACAAGTACATATGTACTCCTACCATCACATTCAAGAACTAAATTTGCAACTGCGCAAGAATTTTAACATACCTGTAGTAGTGCAGCAATCGTGCCAAAGGAGTGCCATAGGAGTGGAGCCAGATCTTGAAAAATCTCTCGCTTCTGCAACAAGAAATTTAAGAAACCGTTTAGACAATAAAAGTTCAACTCCTGCTTCTCAATAAATATCCAGGCATACACAAAGCTCATTAATAATTCACAAAGTTCTTTGCAAAAACTGCACAATGAAGTCAGTTGCTAATCAGTGTATGTTATACCACCCAGGTTGTTATAATTTAGCAGATCAATTAATCATCAAAAAGCAGGGAAAGCCTCGATATTGCACCAATGACACACCCAAACACACAAAGGCACGTGCACACATCAAATTGTCGTATTATATCAAGCACTGCAAGGAGTATCATCATAAAAATCATTAAAACAATGAGGCTTAGCTCTTTGTCCACAACTCATAAATGAATGCCTGGCTGGTAAATTGCTACCTTTATTATCTCACCTATGATAAGAGTATAAACGAATAATTTGCCACCATCCCCCTCTAATGCCCCAACCAAATCTTAAGTGACTATAAATTCAATTTGCGCAGCAACCCATTAAAACCCCTTCATGGGCCTCATGAGTTTAGTGGGGCCGCACTCTGTCTACATAGATGAGGGCCATGTCAAAAGCTAGAAAAGAGTATTCCTGCAAGTGCCACAATTGGTTCTGAAGGAGATGTCCATTGTTTCTATGTCACGGATCTACACGCGACTACGTGCAATTCGTCTATAACAGCTGCTGACAGAACTTACTGGCAAACACGAAAAAAATGTGTTCTTGAAGTGTGCTTAATTCGTAACATGCTCAATTGCTGATTTAATCAAAAAATAATTGAGCTTCCTAGATTTTGTAGCCATAATAAGAGTGTCAAAGTTAGAGAAGTAGTTCCATGTATCAACTGTCCACTTTGGGATATTATCTTTAAAAACTTGATGTTTCACTAAGAAAAGAAAGATGATGTGACGGAAAGTATTTTGTAACTTTGTCACTTATCTAGATAATCTGCACAAGTAAGCATGCTGTTTTAACATATAAATGTCTTCCCACATAGTTCTTATACTGTCTAGACACTTCTTATAATAGCTCCTATTCCCGGTGATGCAGGGTTTATAAAATCCACTGTACTCGGCACAGGATTTCTCCATCAAATAGTACTCTCTCCATCTATAAAAGGATGTCTCAACTTTGTCCAAATTTGCATGTATTTAGACATACTTTAGTGTGTAGATACATGCAAATTTGGATATAGGTGAGACATCCTTTTGTGGACGGAGGGAGTATAATGAAATGTGAACAGCTGGATATTAAACTTACAGCCTGCTCAAACAGAAAAATATTCATGGGATTTAGTTCTATCAAAAAACACCTTATGAAGTAGAGGATATTAACAAAATATCTGTGCTTCTGATATTCACTTCAGAACGTTTAAGATAAATGCAGTACTTTCCATTTTAATCAGGTTTACAGACGGAAGTGCAGATATGTCTTGTCGTATTCGCTTCTAATAGCGTGTATGAGATAACGGCGCTGATTTCCATTTTAATCAGATCAAGCAGAACTAAAATAGATAACGTCATCCGACGCACACATCGAAACCGTCATACACATTCAAAAATCATGTAACGCACCCACGCGCGCCAAAACCTAGCTACGTGACTGAATGATTGCCTCAGATCCCTGAATTTTCATCATGTTCCAAATATGAGCAGACAGAGTAGCACTAAATTACCCAGCACACATGGGATCTCCCTCGGGAGATCAGGAGAGCGATATTTCCATTCCAAGCATGGATGAACGATTAACAGGGGAAAAAGGGCCTACGGCTAACCTACCCTTATCCATACTCTAGATCCCCCTACGTGAGGCGGTTTGCCTACGGAACATCAGGTCATCAGGGTCCCAAGCTACTTTCGCCTAAACACGGCATTACATCACCGAGGTTGCAACTTTACGGACAACCATACGACACATACAGATCCCCCGATTCCCCACCCGGAATCCGACCCTTGGAACGTCCACTAGGAGTGGTAAAGAATCGAAATTTCCCGCGGAGGCGGGGCGGCTGCGGGAGGGTGTGGGAGGAGGGAGGAGGGCGACCTTGGAGAGGTCGAGGAGAGCGTTCTCGCGCAGCTCCGGATCGCAGAGGTCGAGCACGAGCTGCTCCGCGGACACCATCTTGCGATCTCTCCCTCCGGCGGCCGTCGCGGCGGCGTTGGCGGCGGACGAGGACGCGGGGGGCGGCGGGGGCGGGGACGGCGCGCCGAAGGAGGAGCCGACGGAGAGGGAGGGCGGCAGATTCGCCATTGGTGCGGGGGAAGGGGAGGGGGAGCGGCTGTGGGGGGCAGTGGCGTGAGGGAGAAGAGGGACCGAGGAGGCAGGGGTTATACTGCTGGAAGAGGTATGCTACGAGGAGCAGGTGCAGGACAGGAAGCGGCGGCCGATTTCCAAACTTTGCTTGGTCTAGGATGTAATTTTTTTCTTCTCTTCGCTGTCATTTTAGTGCTTTCTATTACAGCACATGAATTCCATTCTTCATCGGAACCATTGCCAGGCTAGGGCATGAACCCGGCCAGACTCCGCTGTGTACCCCTCCATTATGTGGCATTATCCTGGTGCCATGTCATCTATCCCTCATCTCCGGCTACACTTCGACTGCGGCGTCGCCTTCGCTTATCTGCTTAACCTTCCTTGCGGGGTGATATGTGCCTCCCGCCGCTTGCCGGAGCCGATAGGGCGGGGGAGGGGGAAGGGGTACATTTGGGTCGGCGTTTGAAGCGCGAAGAACAAGAGACATCTAGGGTATCGTCTCTAACGAGCTCTAGGAAGCTTGGTCTGTGGTAGAGAGGAAAGGTTCGAAGAGGTGAAAATATAAAATACAAATACGCATCTCGCCGCGCTATTGGTGGAACCAGTAAATGGGGTGACAGATCGTCCTGGAAGCACATCGTAGTCACTAGGAGTTCGCTATGACAACATCATCGTGTGTTGATTATAGACAATTCAACAGTCGAGTTAGCACACTTGTTTTGTTGTGTCTACTTTCTCCCCGGTGTTTTATCCCCCTTATGTATAATCCCTCTTCATCATATGAATATGTTTTACCTACATGACGATATGAAATAAATAAAGAGGTGTCTACCTCCGGAGACATAGTATTAATCAATGAATATGACAACAATTTTAAAAAAATTGAACCTAGATAAATTGCACATGGCAAATGTGGACGTGGAATGATATCAGATATATAATATATCAACATTGAATCTAGGTGTCTAGCAATTTTCATGGGTCGCGTGTCAAGGGTATAAGAAGATTAAGAACAATTTGATATTTGTGATCGATAAAATAGCCCATAAAAATGAAAACTCTAGTCCTCTGATTTATATCAGTGTCAATCTTCCCGAATGATCCTCCATCTCGTCGCATTACGCAAGAATGGTTTTGGTGTTGCCACATATTTTTTTCAAAAAGTGTATGTCCTAATAAGAGTCTCAAGCTATGTTATAAACTTATAATCATTTCTAAAATTTATTTTACGTCCTAATAAGAATTTTAAGCTAACCATAAAGAGCATTTCATTCACAAAAATCCATAAAACCGCTGGCTACCACCTAAGGTATTTGCCACCCTACGCTTCACGAGTCATTTGTAGCGTTCCTCACGACAGCTGTTACTTAGCTTTTTTTTTAATCTCTAGCAAACAAATGACGTATGAGAATGAAGTAACGTCCCAGCATATTTTGGAAACAAGTAACGTACCAATTAAAGAGGCGCCAAATAATCCTAAAATACCCCGCGACGATAAAAACGAGGCTCGCCAATTTTAACGGGCCTAAAACAAGGCGCCATGGAAAAAAGGCCCATCACATCCGGCCCTAATGCGTTCCCAGATCCGCGGCCCGTCTGCACCGAGAACAAAATCCACAGCCCGTTTCCTACTCCGACGATCCCTAAACCCCGACGACGAACCCTAGCCAGCTTCCCAGGAGCACCGAGGTTGGCGGCGCTGAGCTCTTCTACGTATATCCTCATCCTCTTCCTCCCACTGTTCCGCTAAACCTCGGATCTCTCCTTCCTGTTTCAGATCTCCACTTCCTCGGTTCGGTTCAGTCTTCGGAGCGCGAGAACATGGCGTAAGTTCCCATCGAAATCCTTGGGTTCCGTAGCCGTGTAATCCGGGTGTAGCGCCGTGTGTTTCCTTGTGTGGCAAATTGTTAGCCTTTTAGTAGGTTTGTGGATACGGGGCGTGTGGTTGTTGGCGCTAGTTACTGATTGACGTGTACCCTAGCTTATGGAATTCAGAGGAATTTTGTGAAATGTCTCACCTGCAATTTCTGTAGTGTTGTGCTATGCAAAATTACCTGGTTGGTATTAACTGTCGATTGGGGTGTAGAATAATTTATGGACTATAGAGATTTTCTGTGAGCATATCACCAGCGAATTTGCATTAGTTGAAATGGTGTTGGGCACTTCGCGGTATGCTAAAGCTTTCAATTGAAAGGCCCTCTGCAGATGCAGACACGCAGATCATGTGTACCATTGCAATGCGATGTCGCATTTGATAGCTGTAGCATGACCTGTATTGTAGCCTTGTGGAACACAACTGGATATAAGAACTACTGTTTTCCTGAGGGGTCATTTGGTGTTTATGTTATGTGTTACTGTGTAATGTAACATGCGCGGTGCGTATCATCAGGTTGTTATATCATACATTACAGAGTAATGTAACATGTATGGTAGGTGTCGGCAGGTGGTCATTAGACGCATTACTATTGGAGCAGTATACCATGTTTATTGTAGAAAGATTACTGTAGGCAGAGGTATGATGTGATTGTAAAAAAACGAGGTGGCAATTTGGGCATTGTCTGATGGCTTGCTCTCTGAGAACTGTTCAAGTTCACTATGCAATACAATGAATGTGCTGGCTTGCTTTTCTACTGATTGCATTTTTTTCTTTATGTTAATCAGGGAGGAGAATGCCCCAGTTGAGGTTGCCGCTCCGGCTCCAGCTCCAACTCCGGTTCTTGGAGAGCCCATGGACTTGATGACTGCTCTGCAGCTTGTGATGAAGAAGTCAGGTGCTCATGATGGCCTTGTCAAGGGACTCCGTGAAGCTGCGAAAGCAATTGAGAAGCATGCTGCCCAGATTTGTGTGCTTGCTGAGGATTGTGACCAGCCTGATTACGTGAAGCTGGTCAAGGCACTCTGTGCTGAGCACAATGTTCACTTGGTCACTGTTCCTAGCGCCAAAACTCTTGGCGAGTGGGCTGGGGTTAGTATATACTATTTACGCTTGTCCCAGAATTTAGCCTCTTATTTATATGCATATAAGTGAGTTTGGTTGCATCTACATAATATTTCCTAGTGTTTCCTAAGAATGCTGGTTTGATGATTTTTTAATTTGCAAGGTTCTATGGAAGTTGTAAGTTGTAACTGCTTGATTCTTATGAACTTCCATGTGTATTTGATACAGCTTTGCAAGATTGACTCTGAGGGTAAGGCAAGAAAGGTGGTGGGCTGCTCATGTGTCGTTGTTAAGGTAAGGATTCGATTCAGTTGTAATGCAAAGAAGGATCTAGTTCCAGTGTAGTGCAAGGAAGGATCTAGTTCCAGTGTAGTGCAATGAAGAATCTAGTTCCAGTCTTAACTTTGCCTCTTTGCCCCTCTATCCAGGACTACGGTGAAGAATCGGAGGGTCTCAACATAGTGCAGGAGTACGTCAAGTCGCACTAGGGACCACCTTCCAGTATCCGGATCTTTTCAAGATGCTATTAGCCTTATCTAAAGTCATGTTCAGTTCTGGAACTTGTTAGGTTATGAGAATTACAATGTGCGGTTTTGTCAACCGAGAGTTTTGTTTGTGGTGCTGGGACATCATGCTTAATCGACAGATGCAAATCTGTATAATTATTTTCTTCGGTGCTATCGAAACATAATATGATTTCCGCTTACACTTGAAAGTAATTGTGATATGTGATGCTGAGTTTGCTATTGTATTTGTGTTAATGTCCATTCTCCGCATGTTTCTGCCTGGTATCCTGAAAGATGTGCTGTGTAAATGTGCTGCTGCACAAAACAGATGGTTGATGTCTTCGGTTTGTGCTGCTACACAAAAACAGATGGTTGATGTCTTTGGTTTGTGGGGATTGTGGTCGCCGCATTGCTATGTTTGGCGAACATTACCCAGTTGTAGGCCATCATAGCCTGCCCCGTTTTTCCCCCATCCAGACGACTATTCGGTGCTGATCCGCTACCTCATTCTCGTGTTGGATTTTTCCATGTGTGCCTGAATTTCCGTCATGAAAATAGAAGGTGCGTTTAGGAGTTCACCTGGAAGCATGACCAGTTTGCAAATTAAGATGTATGTGGAACAGATGCTTCGCAGATGCCTGGGGATGAAATACTTGACAGATGCCTGACAGCCGCTAAAAGCACTGAATGCTGCAAGTGAACCCACACGAAGCAGCATTTACAGGAAAAGCTACAATAAGACCGACATATTCTCATTATTGATGGACCCATACATGTAAGTAGCATTCCAGTATATTATAGCTCTAGAGATAAGCTGGAATTTCAGGTTTACAAAGCAACCATTTCGTTACAAAGGTCCCCATCCACCCGTCAGGAACCTCCAGACAACACAGCTTATTGAATTTAGGTTACAAGTACAACAACCCTGCACTCTCGAACTCGAACACCGAAACCAGCTACAGTTGTTTGCAGTCACATCACGCCATCTCATCTCACATTAGTACATTGGAATTTGTATCTATATGCTTCACTCACCAATCTAATCCTAAATTCCTCGAAGTAAAGAGGTCTTCAATGTAGTGAATTACTGGTCCAGATGACCTGACGAAACTCTGCATTTGAGCCCTTGCTGAAGTCTCTGCAATGTTAAGAGGCAGTGGGCAAAACCACCCGAGGTCAGAACCAAGTCGTACAAAAAACAAACTAAGATATCTTAATGTGCTATTGATAAATTAGATCCATGTGAATTTTCTCTTTAGGCAGCCAGATTAACTTATGCACAGGCTAGAAAGTTTCATGGAAGTAAACAGCTACACAAAGGAACTACCAAAGTATCCAACCTCCTTAAAAGAAAACTGAGATCATTTGCTGACATGATCACATCACATTGCTTTGTGATCGCCCTACCAAATGATCTCAGTTGGTTGCATATCCAAGAGTTTGTTAGCAGCGGAAGAGGTAAATCTGTATTCTGGACACGAGGATACTCACCATCTTCATTCAATTTCTTCAGGAGCTGCGACTTAGAAGGAAGGGCATACATTCCAGCACCAACTGCTTTCCTTATGGCCCAGCCATGGTGAGGAGCAAACACCTGAGCATAAGCCTTTGATGCTGCGTCCTTCAGGGAGTTGCTCCTGAAAAGGAGACAATATGAACATTTCTCAGCATAAGCATATAAGAGCAAAATTATGGGTTGACAGCAAAGCACCGATGCCAAGATTCAGTTTGCATCTTCCACTTACTCTGTAACCAATATCTGCTCAAACAGAACTTTCACCATATCAATCCCACGCTTAACCCTGAGTAGATTCCTCGTGTGGCTGCCCGCCACTCTGACAGTGCCCTTCTGAACGTCTAGCTCAACCATGGAGGGCAGCGTTGAGATCGACGTGGATGCCTCCAGTAAATCATTGACCTATAACCGCTCGGTAAAGAGGAAACGATCATCAGACAAGATCGCCAAACAAATGCCTTGAAAAAGGGGTGCCACTATTAAGCAGGTAATAAGGGGCACCAAGCACTATGTAAGATTTCGGTGATAACAGAACATGTGAATTGGTTGGACGCTTTGTTTTCTAGCAGTAGCATAATTTATAGAAGCACAACTGCAGAAACGCGAATGATTTCCTATCACCATAAGCATAGAACATAGGTGGTCAGATCCAGATGTGCACACAATAATAATAACTGGCTTCATCAAACTGGTAATATATGAGAATAATTTCGCCCAAACTCCCTTAGCCTCACGCAGCTAGAGTTCAGGGGATCTCCACAGTTACTTCGCCACGCAGGGATGGACAGTTATGGAGGTGTACCAACAAAATGAACTCACACGGTGCTGGTGACTTGATCTAGTTGAGAATTCGAGAACATTTCGCGCAGCTTTACACAACTAATGTTGGGGGAATCGCCTCAATCATCCCACCACATCGAAGCACAAGGAAGCTGTATACCGAACAGCTGAACTCGCCCTAAGCAGCGGCGCGCTCCATCCGGAGAGGAATCGCGAAAGGGGAACCGGCAGCAAGCTACTAGAGCAGGGTGAACGGGAGGGGCTTGCCTTGGCGACGTAGTCCATCTCGGCGAACTTGAAGGCGATGCCGAGGCAGCCGAAGAGCACGGAGACGTGGGAGCAGGCGCGCGAGAAGTCCCCCGCCGCCATCGCCGCGGGCTGCTGCTGCTTCGCGACGGTCGCCAGCTCCTCGAACGACGCGCCGATCCGCCGCAGCGGCTTGTCCGCCTCGTTGGACCCCATCGGACGGTCCGGCGGCAGCTCGCCGGCTTCGCGGTCGGGGAGGGAGGGTGCTTGGAGAGCGCTCGGGTGGCGGTGTCGAGGTCGGGCTTTGATGCCTCCGGCTTTTGGTGGTTGTACGCGTTGTGAAGAGGGCGACGGCGATGATGTCGATGCTGACGTCGGCTTCCGCGATAGGCCGGGGAGTGGGAACGGTATCAGGTTCGGCCTATGGAATGGATCGACGTCGCTACTTTGAAGCAGGCTTGGCCCATGAACGAACCAGCGTCATTCGGCCTGTGGTTTCAGCTGGTTCGACCAAGCAAAAAAAGAGTATAGAGATCACTCTCAAATCTACACATATCACTTGAACTCTAATCTGGGATTAGTCCACTCTCAAATTCACAAAATCAGATAAATAATATCCTGGAGTGGTTTTCGTCACATAAAAAATTTGTTTTGTCATCCCTTCTATGCTGATTAGGTGTCGACGTGTCGGTGCCTATCCAATTCTCAAAAATTTATCTAACTCGTTTTTCTATTTCTACTTTCTCACGCTCGATTTTAAATCAAAAGAAAATAAGTTGAGAAGGAAAGTTTTTTACTAATTGGCGGTCCGGTCACCTGCCTTGGATTCAGAAACCATCGCTGGACTACTCGCAGGGCTTCTTCGGCAGTGTGTGCCAACCTTTTCAACGCCAGGTCGGCGTCGGCAACTACCCCGGCGGCCTCGGCACACAGTAGGACCCCATCATGAGCCCCTCTTCACCGTGCTCTCGGTGGTAGACGAGGCTTCAATAGTTCAATGGTGGCAGCACCGCCTTTGCTGGGCCGCCGCCGACGCTCATGGAGCCGGCTACTAGTGTTCGTAGCCTATGCAGGTCCGATGGCACCCGTCGCTCATCGCCATGATGCCCTGTCGACGCGAAGGTCAAAATGGGGCCGCCTACTAACAAGTGAGTCCACATATTTGTCTACACAACATCGGGAAAAGATCCAACTCAGCACCTAATCAACTAGGAGGGGACAAACTGGTAATGATGTGAGAAAAACCACTCCAGAGGGTTATTAATCCATTTTTATGAATTTGAGGGTGAAAATAATTTCAAAAACTTTAATAGATCATTAATACTTGCCTTCCAAGATGAGGCTACTGCTAATTTTCATAGTGATAAGGATTCGTACGCACAAAGATGCAATTTAGGAACATCACAAGGGCGACTATTTCTCAGCCAGGAAAAGTTGAATTATAAGATGGAGCAGGCCGTGCCGCCATTGAAGTTTGTTGAAGCCAAAGGTGGGCGACGTAACCGTCAGCTCAAACAATCCCTGGAATTATCGATATGTTGCAATCGGCTGACCTTGAGTGTATGAGCCAATGGTCAATGGTGGGGGACGACATTATCACAGTCGACAATGAAGCTGGAGGCAAAGGCGGTGCCGTTGGTGGAGGGATTGACTACTTGGTCTTCAATCGCTACCGACAGGGTTTAGTTTAGTTTTCAATTTCATTAAAATATGTACAATATATCCAAAATTCCAATGATACTCTCTGGTTTAGTTTAAATTCATGTTTAAATCATTTTGCAAAAATAATAATATTGGCTGCAGCCTGGTCCTAATAGGGCATCAACGTGTGTTGGCGCTATCAGTAGCACCTTTCTGGCACAGTTGTCATACCATCTATTGAAAACATCAATGGAGTTCTGCGGTGTATGAAAATTTACACAATGCAAAGATATATTATTGATATCCTAGATATTTAAAAACCAACACTTACAACACAAACAAATAGTATCTCGGGAATTGTCGTATTGGAGATAAAAGAAATTAGGTCATATAGTAGTCACACACTCGTCCAGATGCATCTCTCGCACAGTTATTCACCGAGATTAAGGTCATCTACATCCGTTTGGGTGAGTGCAATCAACAAGGCGCCGTTCGAATGACTAGGGCTCACTCGAGTGAGAATTAAGTTAGTTCTCACTCAGATGACGTCATCCAGTTGCATATGCAACTTATGTGTAATTCATGTGCAACTGACAAAAATTTAGTTTTATCTCATGTCTAATCTCAGTGGCAACTCATATACAACCATGTGGAACTCATATCTCACATGAATCACGATGCAAATCTAACGGGATTAGAGTTGAGTAAGCTCTAACTTAGTTCTCACTTAAGTGAGGAATAGGAAAACCGTTCATTCAATTATATCATGATTGTTCCCTAAAAATGAGACAACAAACAAAGTTGATTTAATATTCTCCAAGTTCATAAGTACTGCTCAATATACTAAGATGTTATAATATATTTCCATTCACATGTATTAACATATCTCTATACATGTTAATATTTTAGTTCACTCATAGAAGAGAAGTAGATGCATATTTTTAGCTTTTTTGTTTTGCAGTCTATATTTGGATAAAGAAATCACCAAGCGCACACACCTGGGAATTTCCAGTGGGTGATAGGGGATAACACATATTCAACCTTATGTAACGCGTACTTCCCAAATGTTAGAAAAGATTGATCCGAGTTGCAGTACAATTTTTTCATTTGACCGCACACATCTTGAGGCGAGCATGACGGGTAACAGTTGCAGTTATCTTTATTTTTTCATTAAGATGTTTTAATGTTCATTAAGAATTGTTCATTATTGAACGCAAACTTAGCAAACAAAAGGACGTACGGCTATTTCTTATGCAGAGCTGCCAGCACACATCTTGAGGCGAGCATGATCGGTACCAGTTGCACTTATCTGAATCTGCGCAATTGAATATTCTTAATTCAACTCGGTTAAGTTCATCGGGTCACTCCCTGATATCAGCATGGTTTGCTTTTAGTTCAATCTGAAGCAGATAAGATAGCGCTGATCATACACGACCTGATAAACGCAGTAACAACTGACGATGTATCCATGGTAACAATCCAGAAATCATAAACCAAACAAACCGTACTATAGAATAGCAGAACGCAGTGAAAAGCACAAGATGGATGGAAGCTTAAAGCTTTGATGTGCAGAGTCAGATTAGATAACTATGTCAATCAGCACGGGTCCGGATAACCAGATCCTAAGACTGGGGCGACAAATATGAAGTCATCATCCTCGCAAACAAGTCTGGAGAAGGGAAAACATCGAATTAATCTTTCCTACCAATCCAAGAATACCCAAAAAAATTGAAACATAAAAGAATAAGAAAGGAAGAAAGATGATCAGAGGGCCGATTGCGTTGCACGTGTAGTCAGATTCAGATAACATGTCAATCAGCACAGGTCCGGCGAACCGGATCCTAAGACTGGGGCGACAAATTCCTACTCATCATGCTTACAAGAAGTAGTAATCAAGGAAATCAGTGACTCGAAAACAAAGCAGGAAACCAAACGCTCATTGATCAGGAATCGAAACACGCCGGAAACCATTAGAATCAAATCGAAAGGAGCTTTCACAGCGGCGGCGCGAAGGCTAGCTGCTGCGTTAGTTGGAAGGCAGGATCTGTGGCTTCTATTTAATGGTGGTGCAGAACTAGGGTTCTTTTGGGATGGGCATGTCAGCCTGTGAATGGGGCGGGTTAAAATGGGCTATTTGGTGCGGTTTGTGCCGCGGCCTCAACTGGATTGGGTTGAAACGGTGCCTCTGACTTATTGGACCGGAGCGGTGCGGGCTTAGTAGGATTGCGGCCTGGGGCGGTGCGGTTTGGGCTCAGAAAACATAGACAGAAACGGGCTGAACCCGCGGTTTACACCCGCACTACCAAATTCGGGGCCACGTGTCTCCAGCGGTCCAGCCTCGATTCCCCTTTCTTCCTCCTTCCGTTCTTCCCGATGGCCGCCGCCAGGCTGTCAGTACCTGCATCGTCTCCTCCGGCTCGGTAACTCACAGCCCTTGGCCCAAGAGTTGCCGCCGTCCCCTACGTCCGCGACCTGCTAGCGGGAGCGCTCGGAGCCCCGCTACGTGTTCCCCTCGTCGTCTACTTGTCGCCTCCCCGCAGCGGCGACGGTGGCGTCCGCCGTAGTTTTCCCGGTGGCGTCCATTTCTATTTCCGGATTTCCCAAGTCCCCTCGCACGCGCGCGAACACGTGCGAATCAATCCATTCAAGCTGATTCCGGGAGCGGAGAGGGGTGCGCGCGGCAGAGGCAGGCAAGAGCTCCCGCGGCGTCCGGGCGCGCGCCATGGGTGGCTGCTACTCCGTCATCGCGACCTCCAAGCGTCTACTTGTCGCCTCCCCGCAGCGGCGACGGTGGCGTCCGCCGTAGTTTTCCCGGTGGCGTCCATTTCTATTTCCGGATTTCCCAAGTCCCCTCGCACGCGCGCGAACACGCGCGAATCAATCCATTCAAGCTGATTCCGGGAGCGGAGAGGGGTGCGCGCGGCAGAGGCAGGCAAGAGCTCCCGCGGCGTCCGGGCGCGCGCCATGGGTGGCTGCTACTCCGTCATCGCGACCTCCAAGATGCTGCAGATGCAACGGAGGCACGCCGCCGCCGCCGCCATCCTCCCCGTGGCCAGCAGCACCGACGACGACCCGGCCCGCTGCCGCTCCCCCTACCCCGACGCCGACAGCAACAACAACAAGAAGAAGCCGCGCAAGGCAGCGGGGAAGTGGAGGCCGACCAGCTCGCCCATCCTCGGGGAGACAAGCGGAAATGGAAATGGGCGACATGTTCTACGGCGGGCGCTCCGGGAAAACTGTGCGTCGTACCTGGCTCCCGCGACTTCGTCGGCAGTGAGGGAGCGGGAGCACGACCTGAAGCTCGCCCTTGAGGGCGTCGAGCGCCTCGCCGATGCGGCGATGCCGGCGACGGCCTCCACACCACGCGTCACCTCCTCCTTCATCACCTGCTCCACCTTAAGGCTAGCTCGCCGATGAATCCGAGCTCCTCGTGGCTGTTGCGACAATGGCGCCAGCAGCCGGAGCAGCAAGGTGATAAGGCTCAAAGCAAGTCAATGTTTCCTTTCCAAAATTCAGCGCATGCGTCACTGTCCCGGCAACCCCATGGTCTCAACCCGCGGGTTCAACCCGCATGGACCATGTGGTCTGGTGTGGGTGCGGGTGTCAGACCTACATGGTGCGGTGTGGTGCGGATGAATAAAATAATTTATTGGAGCGGGGTGGGGTGGGCAAGAACATCTTAATCATACGGTTTGGGTCGGATGAGGTGCGGTTTTCTCCCCATTAGCAGTCCCATGGGCATGGGCTGTTCATCATCTGAGATGGGCCTATAATGGGCTGATACGCTAGATGGGTTGCCGCTTAATCGCTGCCAAGGCCAAGCTCGTATGCTCCCAAGTATATTTTTGAGTAAAGGCAAACTCACAATTTTTGGCTTCATCTGATATTAACATGCACAAGGAAAAGGAGAATAAATTTTAAGTAATCGGAATAATAGTAACCTGAAGAGATTATCCTTTTAGTTTAACTGACTGAAATGCAGCAACAGATCAACAGTTCAACACTTTGGGGTCCATGGGCAATTCGTGAAAAGCACTAACCTGATAGGACGTATGTGAACAATCAGATGACAAAATTGGATCAAACACGAAGTATGTTTATGCGCTACACATCAAGCTGAGATTCCATAAAGAAAGAGGAACCACCTAAGAACACTGCGGTTCTGACTGAGAGGACTATCAGCCTATCAGATCTGTATAGAAACATTAACACTATCAAAGGAAAAAAGACAAAAGCACTCCGTGGGTCAAAATCGCCGAAAACGGAAGCATTCTCGGGGAGACGGCCCAAAACCCTAGCTCGAGCCCGCGAGGAGGAAGAAGCTTAGGCTCATCGGGAGCGGGAGCCGGAGCCGACGCGGGGGCGAGGTGCGGAGACGGAATACCATAAAGAAGAGCCGCGCGGCGCTGCCCGCGATGAGGCGGGACACCCACCCGAGTCGACCATTGGCTTCTCGATCTGTCGGGAGGAAAGGGGGCGATATGGCGTGTTTGGTAGCCCGGTCCGAACCAGATATTTCGAATGGGCCGGCGCAACCGCCTTTCTTCATACATTTTCTTCTTTTTTTCGTTTTTCCTGTTTTTTCTTCTTAGTTTTTGTTTTCTTTTAAAAAAATCATATTTTCAAAAACTGACCCATTTTCGTTTGCGTTTTTCTTCAACCATTTTCAAAATTCGAAGCATTTTTTAAATTTAGAAACATTTAAAATGAATAGTTTTAAAATTTTGAACCATTTTTAAAGCAGTCTATTCACGTGTATATCTCGACGTTCTGTGTATGCACGTCGCTCTAGTAGCCTAGCCTCTGTCATTGGGTTTCAGTTATTTATTTTTGATTGGACTATAAAAAAATTCTCTCGAGGCATAATTTCGTCTCGTTTTATAAATTAGTCAACTGAGCGAACTCTCTTAGAAGCAGATAAAGGATAAAAAATACAGTAGAAACAAAGTTGACACCGCTGACATTAGAACGGAAACGAATGAAACCGTGTGAGGGTAACAATTCTTAGTTTTATTCTAGGACAACAAACGATATTAAGAGCAAGAGGAATAGGCTGCATCCTTCTCCTACCCAACTACACGCTATTCTCTCCCTCCGTGAGATGAAGATACATATGGCTCTCTTGACTGACCCCTTGGCCCTGCCATGGAAATGTCTACATTTTTATCCTCTAGATGATTCATACACATCAAACTTCTAACAAGATATCTCTGCCAAATAGAAAACGATATTCACATAGTAATATAAATGTACACATCATGATTCAACAACACTAAAATTAATTCAAAGAAGTGTCGCTTTACCCTTTTTCCGAATTTTAGCGTTCTATTTCACTATCTTGTTAAGGGGCAATGTCCCATAAAAGACAAAAAGGCATAACTCACCCATATTCTTAGTGATATTCACTATAACTATATATTAAAGAATAATTCATATTTAGAAAAATAATTATGTGGTTTAATAACACTAACTAAGTAATATACAACAATATTTATTAATAAAGCAATATAGTTAAATGTAAAAAAGTATAAAAACTTAGTATAATTATATTTATCGTGACTACCTAGCAAAAAGAGGGAGCGATCAGCATTGCCGTTGATGAGAACGAGAAATTGAGAATGAAGAACCGAGTAAGAGAAACCGGGAAATTGTGAATAAAGAAAACGATAACAAAGAAACTGAGAACTATGAAAAACGAGTGAAGAAAAAAGAACGACGAAAAACTGAGTAAAATGAAAAACAAGATATTTCTACCAAATAGAGAACAATATTCACATAGTAATATATGTACACATCACACTACAACAGGAACCCCCTTCAGCAAACGCATCAATATGTTGCCGAATGTCCATATAAGCGTTGGTAATGCCTATACCAACGGATTCGCTGTGCGTGGCTATTGGTGGTGTTGCAAGGGTCTATACCAATGCATATAAAAGCGTTGGTAACCGACATGAAAAAGCATTGTAAGATAGCAACGTATGCAAGTTAGACCTTAACAACAGTTCATATGCGTTGATGGTTGCCCTGCATTAATGGATTTGAAAATGGACAGAGCAGATGATTGCAAAAGACAACTCATATAAGTAATTGTAGTTTATGTTGCCGGCAAACTTGTTTGACCAATGCTACGATTGCATCGCAGATGCAATATAGTAAGCAAAAATACCTCATATATTAAATTTACTTTGTATATTTACAGAGAGCATATCCAATGTTTACATGTTTTGTATATCTGAAAATGACATTTCTGAAACATAATCTATAACTATCTGGTAGTAGCACCAATCTTGAAACTTCCTCTCGGCATCGCAGCCACGCATCATCCATTTATTTTGGCAATCTACAATAACAACACAAAATTAAGTTAAGTAACTTAACATTAGGGAGACAAAACAAAATTAGTGAATAAAATAGTGCGACCTAAAATAGTTGCAACATACAAAGGTCAAAGGCCATGAGATAATTAATCTTCCGACATGATTACTTCTTAGAACAAAGAAAGAACTTTATGCTTATCTTGTGTGAACAATGAGGTCGAAGCAATGTCAAGAACCCATAACTCTTCCAGTCAGACATAAATTATCGTTTATTGCAGCAAATTCTTGAGTGCCCAATTCTCTCAAGATCCAATTAGTCTTCCTAGGCTGCCACACATGTTGAGGACAGCTTACATGGGAGTGCAAATCTGACTTACACCAAGTATATCTTACTGTTCAATCCTTTGACTAAACATGTTGTTGTTTGCTGAGAGGTTTGCGATTGTGGGGCAATATTCAAGGAAGGGGATACACGGTGATATGGGGAAGTATAGATCGTATCCCATCTCTTCGACTCGCGGGGGAAGTGGTGGGGTTATTTTCTGAATAGGCACACATAGCTAATCCGTTGGAAGATATGCGTAGCTATACGACAGTTCGTGGTGTAGTGTCATGATTCAACAACACTAAAATTAATTCAAAGAAGCGTCGCTTTACCGTTTTTTCTCTCGAATTTAAGTGTTCTATTTCACTATCTTGCTAAGAGGCAATGTCCCATAAAGGGCAAAAGGACACAAGTCACTCATCTTCTATATCTAAATGGGAGAACCCCGCTACAAAGAATTCTTCACTATCTAGATGGAAGAACCCCACTACGAAGAATTCTCTCAACATGCATACACATCATCAAGTCTCTAATTGGTCAAATTAGAGAACCCCACTACAAAAAATTCTCTCAACATGCAATCTATACACATCATCAAGTCTCTCAAAATATGGAGAACAAATATATTTTAATGATATATTTTTTCTCATATATTTCCTTGGATCAGTGTCTCTGTTCAGGATCGTGGTCCGTGAACTAGCCAACCTATTTACGTAACAGATTTTATGCTGTCCTTGGATAGGTCGGGTGAAATCAGTCACGTTGGTACATGGGAACAAAATATGCTTCTATCGCCGGATTAATGTTAAAATGTTTCTAAAATTGATTGTGCATACATCTGGGTGTCTTATATGTGCCTTTGCAAGTGTCGTGTGATCACCAGGTGAAAACCCAAAATCATTTTGAGTGGAAAGCGGCGACACCTATGCCCCTAGCTTCTTAAAGGTGTCGCCTTTGGAGTACTTGAACCGTGTGGTGGCGGCTTTACGAGAGTTGTGCATGTTTACTTTGGGGTCGAGGGTAGGGGATGACAGGACGACAACTCCGGGCATTAGCCTCAGATTAATCTGTAGTTATGGCTCTATGTGGTTTGGTCGTGGCATCGCAAGGCATGTGTGTCGTTCTTGTGCTTGTAGGGTAGCGTTTTTGTCGGCCCGGCCCGGTCGACACTATTGGAAGGTCGGTCGAGCTGACAGTCGGGCGACATTCATGGTCGGTGGATGGTCTTCTTTTGTGTAGTATGGGCTACAAGGCGTTTAAACTGTGCGGTGTTGCGGCTTGCTTTCAAAGTCGGAATGGCAGTTTCAGATATGGTCGTGTGTGTTTTATGCGACGGTAATCTTCTTTTGTGTAGTATGGGCTACAAGGCGTTTAAACAGTGTGGTGTTGCGGCTTGCGTTCAAAGTCGGAATGGCAGTTTAAGATATGGTCGTGTGTGTTTTATGCGACGGTGGTCTGACTTGTGTATATAGCGAGGCTCCGTTGTTTGTAGGATTTTCTGGCACAGTTTTTTTCTTATAAATGTGTCATTGGTCATCCTGATTCCGATCATGCATCTCTAGTGCCATTATTCGAGAGAGAGAAAAAAACATGCGACTTCGTTTTAGCAAATGGGGTAAGATAAACTCATAAACATTTAGTCCAGTCGTAAGACAAATCCAGCGTGTCATGTCAACTCAACTTATGTAAATGTCGATGACTTTATGTACAGCCCCCAGTCCTGTGAACACACGCCGCATACAACTACTGTAGTTATACATGACAATACGAGAGTCACGAACGGTGGCGTCAAATCTCAGCGATTATGTACAGATCAGCTATGAAACCAAATGGCTACCGCCCGTCTCCTCCGACTTCACCGTGAGCAGTCGTATCAGTATGATCGAAGCTCTGTCGGTGTAAAGATCAGTACGCGGCCGCATGCACGAGCACGGCGGATGTCGCGTTCACTGAGCGGCCGGCCGGTCATCCGCTCCTTGTCTCGAGCATCTCCCTGAACTCGTCGTCGGTGGCCTTGAGCATGTCCGGCAGCGGCAGCGGCAGCGCGACGCCGGCCTCGACAGCGGCGCGGTGGCGCGGCGCGATCCGCTTCTCGAGGCTGAAGGTGAAGTACTGCGGGAAGGCCTTGACGTCCTCCACGCCGCCGCCCATCTCCTCCACCAGGTACTCGAACTTGGGCCTGAAGTTGCGCTCCACGTTGAAGGTGAACAGCGCCGGGCACCGCAGCGCCATGGCCACCGCCTCGTCCCTGGACATGCCCAGCTCCGTCTGCAGGTACTCCAGCTTGGGCGCCATGGTGCGCTCCACGCTGGACACCAGGAGGATGGGGTCCTGGAACGCCAGCGCGCGGTTGTCCCGGAAGCCGAGGCGGCGGAGGTAGATGAGCGCGGGGCGGAGCTGGTCGCGGACGCTGCAGGCGAGCAGGCGCGGGCACTTGACTACCACGCGGCGGTACGCGTCCTCGGGCACGCCGAGGTCCTCGGCGAGGAAGGCGAAGACGGGGCGGAGGTCGGCGCGGACGCTGGCGGTGAGCACGGAGGGGCACATGCCGAAGACGCGGCCCAGGTCCTTGAAGTGGAGCCCGTGGGACTGGAGGAAGGTCACCACCGCGTGGATGGACTCCGGCGACGCGTCGCGGAGCGCCGGGTTCAGCGACAGCGCGCGCCCGTAGTCCACCCCCATCAGCTCAAGGCTCAGGATCTTGTCCCGCATCTCCGAAGGCAGCTCCGGCAGGTGCAGCGACATGGTCTCCGAAGCCACGGTCGCGGCCATCGTTGGTGCCGTCGTCGCCAACGCCGCCACGACCGGGGTCGTCGTTGGCTGCACGGTGGTGATCGCGGCCGCCGGGAGCCTGGGTGAGGAGGCCAAGGAGTGGGGCTTGGTGACCGGTAGGGAGGTGGAGGCGTAGAAGCTGCAGAGCGGCATTGTCGCTCTGCCGGACGGACTTCTCTCCCGAGCTTGTTGGATTTGGGGAGGTTTTGGGATTGGAGGTAGGAAGACCCGAGGAGGAAGACGATGACGGGATGCAGTGCAGTGGAGCGAAGTGGCATCTCATCCACGAAAATCCACTTCTCTATCTGATGACCTGGCACTCTGGGAGCTCCTCATTGGGTGGTCAGATTTTGAACCAGAAAGTGACCGCCGGCTTGCTAGTCAGCAATTACGCAAACAGAAACAATAAACAGAAAAATATAAGTGGAAAGGTTGGGAGATATTTTTCCTCACTGGAAGAGAGGAACTCTGAATTTGTACCCAACTCTACCAAAATTTAATACGGAGTACAAAGACCTGAAACGAAAATGGAGGGAATTCTTTATTCTCAATCTCAAGTTTGACTCGCACAAGAATATATTTTCCTTTGAATTATGTTCCGGGCCTTCCCCAAGAATATAAAGACTGGCTTACAGGTTTAACCTGTGGGGTGAAAAATGATCAATTCACTTGCAAATTGTGCAAGAATGGGCGGTTGAGCCGTTGACTAGTCGAATCGACTCCTCTTCAGGGATATATAAATATACAAAGACACGTCAAATTGCCATACTCTGTGCAAACATTGGTGACAACATTTCTATAGACTAGCTGAACTGGATTATTAACTGGTTTTCTTCCTCCGCCGCCAAACCTAATTTAGGAAGGGTACATTAGGCAGCAACAATTGGCTGAATGCTATTCATGTTTGAGACACAGGTGAAACTAGCTGGCTGGGTATGAACGAGCTTCGCTCAACATTTCCCGTGGCTTTTGCTCACTGAAGACCTTCTCACCAGCTTGCGGTTAGAAGCTACTTGATCATCCTGCACCACACATGGAGACAAGAGTTCCGTAAGGATAGCTTGGTGCACAAGGAAACATACTATGTGAAGCAGTTGAACTCTGCAAGGCGCACTGGTAAACTACTACTGAGGGACATCCAGATATCACAGCTAATGCAGAAAGATCATTAGCTCCAGGTTTTCAAATATGGACAACATCGACCAACTTTCATTTTTTCATGGTGAATTCAGAAGAGGTGCAAATAATAAGAAAATAAAGAAGATGGGCATGACAAAGGTTACCATATTTAACGAGGCTGCAGATTCAGACTGCATTGTTTGAATTTGAGATTGACCAAGTGATTGGAATGTATCGAGCGCATCTACTGTTAGCTGCCAACCAGAAAGTTCTGAACTGCCTGAGCTGGAACTAGTATCGTAACAGCAAGCTGCTGCAACAGTTCCATTTACCCATGGGCAGTAACTGTTGTGATGTTTAATAGGATGAAAATCTGGAAGACCTGGTTCATAATCGTTTTCTCCATTTGTTGCTCCTGAGAAAACAATAATAGAGTATTGACATGAGCAAAGCACATATCATTGAGCAGAACAATAATAGAATAAGCACATTAAAAACAAAGGGTGAGAAATAGTAAAAGCAAGTGTGGGCTGTGAGAGCAGTTGGTATAGGACGAATAGGAATAGGGGGGATGCTAAAACCGAACTACCTATATGAGATCAAATACCAACTATGCTGAGAAGTGAAAGCTGAAATGTTAACTGGCTACTCCTTGGTCACCAACAATCGTTTTGAATAACTTATAATTTCAAAGAAAGCATGCCTAGCAAGTATCGCTGGCAGCCGAATCAACGCAGTTTAAAAGGAAAAACGTAGTATGCAACCACAGAAACTAATGCAAAATTACAGTCGGGATAAAAAATATCATTTAGTTTATGTGTAGAAGGAAGAAGGGTCAATGATAATTACCTAATTCATTCTGCGGATCATAATCTAACCCCATTAACACACCGTCTATAGTCGGCACTTTGCCAGCCTGTGTCACTTCCTCTTTAGACGGATCAAAACCGTTATACATGACAGCATTGCAAGAAAGAGAAGGATGCATGCTGCTTTCATGACCAATGGCATGTCCTATCTTTTTTCCACTCTCACCAGACTCAGCTTTATTAGAACCATAAATTTTTGATCCACTATCAGCACGACCTGCTGAATGGAACACTATGTCTTGGCTGTCTCCATGAGGTTCTTCCCGGTCAACTTCTTCAGGTACGAACTCATCCATTAATCCAGGTCCTGGAACTGATTCACCAGTATGACCCATTGTCTCCGTAAGGTCAGTAATAGGTTCTGCATCACCTACAACACTCTCAGTTCTTTGCACAGAAACATCAATGCCATGAATTTCAGCCTCGTGACTAGGACCCATGCCAACACTCCCACCACTAATTCCTAAGCTAAGTTGATCCCTTGCAAAAACAGAAGGTGTGCCTGCATTAAGGACTTCCTCCCCTTCATTTGTACTGCTTCCTCCTATCTCTCTTCCATCACTTCCAGCAGCAGGTTGTGCGCAAGCACTTTGCTGTGCTTGGTTGCTATCGTTGAGATCGAAGGCATCATTCATTTCAATATTCCTGTGCCCACTAGATGAAGGCATATTAATATCAATACCAGCATCTGGATGGTACTCAACACTCTCCATTGAATCTTCATCACCACTGCAAATATTCATTGCAATAACAGAGGATGCCCTCAAGGAATCTCTAGCAGATGTATGCTCAACAGGAGCTAGACCAACAGCTCTAGAGTGACCGAATATACTGGTGTCTACATCAGAGTCAATACAGAAGTTTCTACTAGGACCAGCTCCAGAAGAAGATGGGAGATTGGCATCAAAAAAGTTAAACCCACGGGATCTTTTATTCTGGATGTCTGAATCTTGCACGTCATCATCAACTTCTTCACCATCACGGTCAATGACAGTTCCTTCTATGCTGTCAGCACGTTGAACCCCATCTTGTGGCTTGTCAGCTGTGCTCCCACCCTCCTCAAGGTTGCGCTTCCTCGAGCTTGGACCCCGAGACTCATATGACGTTGCACGATCACCAACTTCGCTTCCCGTGGGTTGTGCAATCATCAGATCTCTTCCCATTCCTGCATTAAAGCCCTCAGATGCAACAGGTACTGCAGGGTGAATTGGTGGTAGTCCTCCAGCCATCGTTAGATTAAGGTCTACTCCAGCACTTGATAGTAATTTCCCCTCATAAGTTGCTACTTCATCACGCCCTTCAGCTTGATCTCTTCCCACCCCATCATTAACCCATCCATTGATCCCACTGGCTGCACTAATTCCACGTGTCAGTGTTAGCTTTTTTCCTGTTTCTTGTACATCAATGTTATTTGGACTGAAACGAGCAGGACGTGGCACAGTTCTGAAGTCCCAGATCCTAACTGTAGCTCCACACAGGCTACAATCTAATAAAGGTGAGCTCATGCTGCATCCAGAATCTTTGAGGGGCCTTTTTCCTTTTCCTTTATCTTTCTTGGCTGATGCTGAGAATGAACTTTTCTGTTGTTCATCTGGTTCATTTGAGAGTGCATTTTTAGCCGAGCGGGCTGAATTTTCTTCACAGTCTTGAACATTTGGAAGCCACCTAGGCTCCCATCCACAAAGGCTTATAAGTTTCTGCGCCTAGAAAATGAACAACATTTGAATTTAAGAAAGCTAAAAGATCGAAGAATAATAGTAATAATATATAGTAGTGCCACACCCACAAAATAATTATACGAGAAATAGAAAAACATACTCGTGAGTAGGCACAAGAGGAGCCTTGATAGATGTCAACTCCTGGTGTACTCTCAGCTTTGTAACCCAGCTCCCCAGATAAGAAGGTAATTGATTGGGTTAATAGGCGGCTAATCTGAGCAGCCCTGGTCAACCTCATATTCTCAATTGCAGATGAAGCAATTACAGGAAGAGAGAGAAACTGTAAAAGTCCATCACATCGATCTTTAAAACCTCCAATAAGCGCTGACTGTGTAAGGTGGAGTTGAACCAAGCTATCAGCACAGCTACTGCCTCTCCAGGGACAAGTATTCTTGTGTGATGCATCAAGCTGCTCCGCAAAGGTTTCTCCAGCATTTGCAACTAATACAGAACACACAAAGAAAGGTTTCACAGCAGGATAAATTCAGTTTGCAAAGGAGGATGTACCAATATTTTTTTTCCAGCCTAGCACAACAGTGAGACATGTGTAACATAAGTCAGACTTGTGAAAAATTAAGGCACTGGACATAGATGCTATCATTCATAGTACGCAATGTTGTTACTTATACTTTATAAGATCAAAGTCAGATGTTAATCAGCCAGTAAATTAAAACATAAATTTGTCAAGTGGAAGAATAACCTCTAAATATATATTTTTTTTCACGGAGGAGCACAAACATAACATGATCCACCTCAAGTTTTCAACTATCTTTGAAACCAAGTAATACCTATTTACATAGACTGAAAGGTGACCATATTGAAATCTGCAAATGTACAAATCAGACTGATGGCAAGCATAACAGCCACTCCTACTTCTCAAAGAAATATGTGTGTGTGTGTGTCCCTCCATTCTGGAGGTTGTACCTCTAAACTATTCCTGTTCAATGAAATGAAACGCAAATTCTTTTGCATTTTCTCAAAACAAAACATACCTTCAGCTGGGGACCAGGATGTCAGCACACTGAATATAAGATGTGCACCGCATGATTCACATTCAATTTTGTCCATATCAACATTCACCCAGCCTCTTTGAGCACAAGCCAATGAACAAGCAGTCTACAAAATTTAATTTCGGCTTAAATTATGATAACACGAGTTAAAATGTCTTAAATAGTCCATAATAACATTTTAAACTTAACCTAACAAAAAAGTCAATTACAACGAGCAAAGGAAGGAAGCCTTGATCAAACTCAGTATACCCAAGCTAGCAGTAAGCATCATAAGTGATATCATATGAAATGTCTGACTGTGCTTGTACATTTAGGTGCCATGAGTCCATGAGCATATATTATCACACATTTAAATACAAAATGCAAAACTAATACAGCTGCAGCATCCAAAGTTGGATCTTTTTTACTTTTATTAACAATGCTTCACGATTGATAATAAAGAAATGAAACGACCTTCGGCTTAGAATCCCAAGTTGAAGGCTTAAATGTTGATAGTCGACGAAGTAAATCTCCACGCTCCCATGGTCGACATGATGGTGAAGAATCCAGAGCAGTTCCAGCAGCATCAAAGCTATGAGCAGGCCCATAGGCATGCGGTGCAACATGTGATGAGGAATCAACCCTCGAAGCTTGTTTGCTACCCAACCAATCTATGCTTACTATATTGATTTGCGTAGCAGGTGATGAGGCTCCAGCAGAACTGGAAAAAAAAAAGCAAAACAGGCTTCAATGCAAGCAATTGAAGTTTAAGAGTTCATGACAAGATTGTAAACAAAGCATTATCTACATTGCAAAAGGGTGATACTGGTATCAGTTTTCCTCGAAATGAATATATGAAAATAACTTAATAAAGCTTTAAGAAATCTAGAAAGCAGAAAAATAGAAGCACTGCAGAGCCACACCCCATAAACTAACATTACATAAAAGGGGTAGCAACAAGCCATCACAATCTCCAAGAACATCATAAGGTTTTGCCGTATCAAGTTTAAAATGGCACGGTGCATCAATGTTTTCAACTTTACTGAGGCAATATACCATTTAGACAGCATGAATCCTAGGTTCACAGCCAGGGACAGTACAGCTGATACAGAAGGTGCTGGAACTAATTTTGTGATCAGGAATCTACTAAAACCCCTGTTCACCATGATGGTGGTACCTCTGTAAGTCTGTTGATGATGTAAGATGTGTGATATGGCTAGTCTCTTCCTTATGTTAGCATATGTTTGGCTGGTGGTACCTTTTTATAAGCTTGTTGGTCCAACATGATGTTGGATGTTAGTTTAATCTCGGTTCTAAAGGGGAAAAAAGGCTAGAAAAATACACAGCAAAACCCCTACTTTTTCACAGATGAGATACCCGTCGCCGATTTGAGCCATCAATATCGTCCGATTACACCCAAATATTATCACTAGGAGAGTGACAACGTGATGGCGTCCTGTAGATCATAACCCTTGTGCTCAATGGTTTAATCCGACATCTATACACACACTCTCTGGTACCCTGCGAACCCCCACCGAGAATCCTATCCTAGGTCTTGGTGGTGGAACCGTGCCCAAACCAAATCCAGCATCCGTTTCGGTTCGCCCGACCACTGCGCAGTGGCGAATCTACCGCCGGGAGGGGAGGAGGGTCCGAGACCGTACGTACCTGGCGACCGGGGTGGGCGGCGGCGACGACGACCGGACGACGGCGAACTGCGGCTCGGCCGCCGCCCCCGACGAGCTCCTGACCTCCTCCCGCATCTCCCCTCTCTCCCTCACCTTGGCGAATTGGGGAACAGAATTCCGGGAGTGACGGCGACGCGCAGAGCGAGCTAGCGGTGGCTCCACCCGATCTCACGCCGTCAACTTCACGGCCCGCTCAACCCAGAGCCCAAACTGCGTGGGCCGGCACAACCCACAACGCGGGCTCAGATATAATCACTGGGCCTAATGGGCCCGTATCCGTCGTTACTCTCTTTCACCTGCATTCTACTCCGTATTTTTCTCTTCTCTTTCCGGCTCTTCTCCGCGACCCGGATCCCCCGCGACCGCGGAGCACGGACTCCGGCGAGCGTACGGGGCCTGTGCGGCGAGCTGGCGGACGTGATGGAAGAAGCGAGCACCTCGGCGTCCGGCAGCTCCGCGGGGCGCTCCTTCCCGCCGGCGAGATCGGGAGGTGAGCCGAGTTCTAACCACGCCGCTCGCTTCGATTCGGCAGCTTATGATCTTTTTGTATGCGTGAGTAGGCAAGTTCCGTATGCTAGCTTCGGTAGGTCTGTGCGGTCCTCAGAAATTTTGGCGAAAGATCGCTCTTACTCTAGCTGATATAGTATGGGTTTACTTCGCCGTGTTAAGGCGGTCCCTTAAGTTCGTTACGTAGTATTCTCTCTAGCTGTTTGGTACTAGTTCAAACCTGATCTGAGGTGTGGTAAGTTATGGGGTTTTTTTGCATTCAGAGAGAAATTCGCTAGGAAGGAAATTGTGTGAGCACCTTCCATGGCGTAGGGGGGCTAGGCTAATCGAGCGGGGAAATAAGGCGCCCATCATCTAGATCCAGTGAAATGCAATGCCAGTGCTGATACACTATCAGCAAGCTTCGTTATGCCAAATTTACTGAAATTGGTTAGAATACAATGAGACGGCACGAATGCCAGCTACGCGTCTACAGATTACAAGTTTCTTCCCTCCTGATGCGATCTGGGTTTATCATGTCGGTTTTGCAGTATTCTATAGATTCACCCAGCAGGATCTTCCAGCTTGGAAACCGGCAATGACACCAGGATGTGTAAGTTGGCACCGACACTAACTATAGGTTTTGTACCAACCGTATTATGTATTGCGTAGTAACTTGCATGGTATTACTTCCCTTGTTTCAGGTGATAACGATTTTCTTGATTATCGGGATTACTTTTGTACCTGTTGGGCTTGTTTGTCTTCAGGCTTCAAACAGGGTAATTGCTTTTCTTTCTGTCTGGTAAATGCTGATTTGCGATGAGTTTGGTTATCATATGCTGAATGCGTACGAGGGTGCTCCTTGATCTGGGTGTGCAGGTTGCAGAAATCATCCATCGTTATGACATTGATTGCGTACCTAATGCTTACAGAAGTAATAAGCAGGCCTATATAAAAGACAGCTCGATTTCGAAGAAATGTATTCAGAAAGTGAAGGTACTTTGTTATCAGATCTAGTCAGACCTTATTTCCCTTATTTACTAATTAGCTGATAGCTGACCAATCGATTATATTTTCAATGTATATAACTGAAATTCTGAATTCTGTTTGGTACTTTGAGATTATAAATCAGGGTTCTATATTCCTAATATTGCTATTACTTATATTTGTAGGTTCAGTATCATATGAAAGCTCCGATTTATGTCTATTATGAACTCGACAACTTCTACCAGAATCATCGTAGGTAATGACACAACTCGTTAATTCACTCGTCAATGTATTGAAGTAGAAACTCTAGGCTCCGTCTTTCTGAACAATGGAACTTGTTCATTCTGAACAGATATATCAAAAGTAGAAGCGATAAGCAACTACGCCTTGGGCTGAAACACACTGAAAGCTCATGCAGTCCGATAGAACAGAACAACGGCCTTCCAATTGTTCCCTGTGGATTGATTGCCTGGAGCTTGTTCAATGATACTTATGTTTTTACCCATGGATCCATGGAAGTAATGGTTGATAGGAAAAATATTTCATGGAGAAGTGATCGGGAACATAAGTTTGGCAAGGATGTCTACCCTTTCAACTTTCAGAATGGATCTTTGATTGGAGGAGGTAGACTTGACCCTGGTGTACCAGTGAGTCCTTCGTATCCCAAGTGTTGTTAGTTGCTCATCCAATAATAAAATTTACATTTTTCCGTAAGAAGAGAAGGTACTTTCATGTTAGCTAAACAACTATGTCCTTTTCCCAGCTGAGCAATCAGGAAGATCTTATTGTGTGGATGCGCACAGCTGCTCTTCCCCGGTTCCGAAAGCTGTATGGTGTCATTGAAGAGGATCTTCAAGCTGATGAAACCATCTCCATGCACATAACAAACAATTACAATACCTACACTTTTGGGGGGAAGAAAAGCCTGGTTCTTACAACGACAACCTGGCTAGGTGGCAAGAATGACTTTCTTGGATATGCATATCTTATCACGGGTTCCTTGAGCATTTTCTTGTCCATTCTCTTTGCTCTGATTCATGTGAAAGTTCCAAGGTAATCAATAAGGTGAATGTTTTGAGTTATCCTGTATGTCCCTTCTACCCCGTTCATATCTCTCTTAGGGCTTGTTGAATGAAGGCCATACTACCCTGTGAATTTTTTTCATGACAGCCTAACACTGCACAACAGTAAACTAGAACTCCTTTTGATTGTTTAATTATAGACGTGTAAATCTCAAAAAAAAAATAGAGACGTGTTCACGCATGCTTTATAATTTAGTTTCTTGATGACTAGTTTTTTTCTCATACTTGGATGAATTTGCAGGCCACATGGTGATGCTGCTTACATATCTTGGAGCAGGAAAAATAGCAATAGCTAAGCTCCCGGTGTAATTGTGTATGTAAGGTACACACTGATTAAATCTAGCCCCTCCTAAAATCAAAGATATCTTTTTTCATGTAACAGTATACAGTTGACATAATGTTTTAAGTACTTGGTCATTGCACCTAGCAGGGTAGTGGTGCCTCGCCACATTCTTCTCAAATCTCAACGAACGCACCCAGCTAGTGCTTCTGAAGGTAACTGGCATCGTAGCAGCTTCAGGTTCCGCAGTCTTGGAGAATGAAATGCTTGGAGGCTGTTGAATGGTAGGTGGGTGTGATCGATGTTCGTGCAACTTAAAGAAGACTACTAGTACAAGTTTGATATACGTAGAGCGGCATACCGTGTACATGATGTTGTATGAATCTATCTCCAGTTTCACACTTGAAATGAAAGCAAGCATGTATTACCTCAGGCCAAATTTATGTTGGCTAGGATGTTGGCACTGTCTTGATATGCATTTTGACGACCAGGCCTGTTTGCGAGCACTAGGCCCGCTGCTTCCTTCAATCAGACGTGACGCTCGACGACCCTGGCTCTGGCTAGCTTGGTCGTGATGGATACGATCGATCTGGAGATCACATCACAAGTGCTCCATCAGTCAGCAGCGTCCTTCTCAGCTAGCTGCCGGCCGATCCATCGCTGAAGGCCGGCTTAACTAGGACAGCAACTGATCACTTCATTTGCTGCCACCGGATGCCGACACACCGGTCCTAAAGCTTTTGCCTTGTGTCCATCATCCATGCCTACCTTTTCCATGTATGATTTGATTTGGCCTCGATCGTCTCCACGTATCATTTTGTCCATCTCGTCATCTGGTCGGCAGCTGGCTGGCAGGCAATCATTTATTTATTTTCAGACCAGAAGAAAGGAACTATCATTGTTGGCTCTTCACCAAATAAACGGATGAGTATTGCATTGATTCCATGGGGAAAAAAGATACAGCTGAAATGGATATTTGCAGTGGTGTTGCTCATTCAGACGTGGCTGTATTAATCTAAGTGTTCGATCAGGATGCAGAAAGCGGAGTCTTGTTCAGGCTTCAGAGGATCGATCGATACACTGTATGTAGTGTATCTCCATCGATCGATCGATCGGCACAGTGTCCAGCAGGGGAAGATGCAGCACATGTCTGGACATATATATACAGGGTTTGGCACTGTTGGGCCACCTTGTCATGCATGCTGGATCGCTGATGTTTGGTACAGTGGCTAGGCTAGCAGTTCCGGCGAAGCACCGCTGCGTACGGTGGATGGCCCATAAACGTGGCACGACGTACGGCTGCATGCGATCGATCTGCAGAATCTCTCCTTTTTTTAGCGTGTGTTCACTGTTTGACAGAGCCCGATCGACCGGCCTGCAGAATTATGTTGCAAGATTGCGAAATGTCATGCCGCCATGCATGTCGATCGGCATCTTTCTTTCTTACAGTACTTATTTGCCGGATGGTGCGCGATGGTTGGGCTGTGATTTGAGTGGAAAACCAACTTGAAACTGTAGCTGCAATAGCTTAAGCTAAAATAAAACATTTTTAGAACAAAATTATGTACAGTATATTTGACAAAAGTGGCCGGATGCCCGACATGTGTCCAACGGCAGCCAATGGCGACATGATAAGTGGCGTGGAGCTCAGCCAACAATCGGCAGCTCCATGCTATCCTATCCCCCAATTTGGTACACTACCCCTAGCCAAATTAGTATACGATGCCAATGCAAATATCAGAGCCTCGTAGCAGGAGTAGATCTCATTAGGGTTTTGGTTATCTGAGCCTGCCTGCCCGTGCATCATGGCCGTGTCGTTAAAGTTTGTTGGAGATTCGAGGCACCCCTCTTTTCCACAAGGAGAATGTTAGTGACACATGGAATTGAAGTGTGCAAAATTGTAAAATCCCCCGCAAAAACAACACTCACACGTTGCTCCCAAACACATTTAGAGCATGCACAAGGCTTTAGACGCTAATAGAGGCGCTTATTAAGAAGTAGAAGCGATGTAACCTGATAGCTAAATATTGCACTGATTTCTTAGGCAGCGCCGCACCGGACTCCTAGCTATGCGTCGATGGAAGTAAAACTAGCGGGAATCAGACAAAACGACCCGAGATTTAATTCCTAGCGTCTGCACATAAGCGTCCCATTTTGGATGCTCTTACACTCTCCATCTGTTTTTGCCAACACATATTGCCTTTTTTTTTGTCTTAAACGGTCAGCAAATTTGGTTAACATTTGGGCTAGCGAACGATCTAAGAGAGGGAATTTCACATTTTTTTTTTTCTTTTACAATGACTACGGCCGACTCTTAATCTTAGAGTCAGCCCAAACCTTTATTAAACTGATCACATCCAAAGGATACATAGTTTGTTACAAGTGCTTTAACGCAAGTTAATTATCGACATATAGGAATGCAACTACCTCACTATCATGTGGAAAAGGCCTAGCAAGTTTGTGGTGCTCCTTTTTGGACTCATTTCTTTGAACCTTTCCTCTCAACAAAATGAAATGATAGTGAGAGTAGCTGGGAAGGAGCCCTTCACCTCGCCGATAAACTAAGACGGTTCTCAAAAGAATGCCATATCAGATATGGATGGTGATTCAACTGGGGCTCTCGGTTCCAGCCGTCCGACGCCTCGTTATTTGTTTTGTCCGCTTGCCCCGCCCTTCGTGGCCGCTTATGCCCGTAACACACCGATTTAAGGAATTTGGACTGAATTACGTTTGATCATATTGCTATTTCATTTTATTTCTGTTTGAAATTTGCCATGAGTTATATTTGAATTTGTGTTAGGAGTTTTCTTATTGATTTTTTGAATCATTTTTCAATTATACTAAAACACATCGAGAAAAATGCTAGAAAGACTTACATTTAGGAACGGAACACAGGGAGTAGCAGAATAGAACAGAGATTTAAAAAATGATAGGAAATTTATGCACATACGGGAAGCCCGCATATATGACTGCATGGGAATAATTATATGAGCGAATGATTCGAACGATATTTCCCTCCAAAAGCTGAGAAAGATCACAGAGATGCATATGCCCATACCACACAGGAGAGCGCGGCGGCAGAACCGGTCTGCAGCGTGAAGGAACGCAGGAGGCCGAGGCAAAGCATGAGATGAGATGAGATGAATGCAGGAGGGAGGGGTCGAGGGGACAGCCTCTGCCCGCCTACCTGAAACAACAACATGTGCACGCAGTCTCACCTTTCTCCCTCCGTCCCTCGTCGCAGCGAGTGAGCTGCAAAGGCGTCAGCTCTTCAATTCAATTCCGTGGTGGTGCACCGTGCAGTGCAGTAGTAATAATTGGGATCTTTCGCCTCGCCGGCTCCGAAAAGGAAAAGTCGTTGCCAATGCCGAGCGAGATCGAGTGACTTTATTGGGCGTCGCTCGGTCGGGGCTTCGACCTGGCCGCTGAAACGAGGAACAGTCACGTCCATTGATCGTTCGATGGGCCTACCAACCTGGTGGTAGTACCGTGGAGGGACGTACGCTAGCTTGCATGGAAGTGACATAGACGGTCCAATTATTTTGACTATTTTCTCAGTTGTTTTTTGTTGACTTCACCGGCTTGTCGCGTACAGGATTTACCTACTACTCCTATGGCTCTTTTTTAATCATCTACTGTATTAAAATTGTGATTTTTCGTATAACTTTCAGCTGTTTATGGCCTTTTTCAAAAATATCATGGGCTTAGTCATTCTGGAAATCTAAACCCTATAAACTTTGGCTTATTCTGAGCCTAAGAAACACATTCTTTTTCAAATATTGTGAGATAAACCATTTGATATCGCGTTTTCAAGCTTAGAGGCTTTGAGATTCTCGGAATACGCCACTTGATATACGTGCTCTGAGATTCTTACAGCCTTTTTGACCGAGTACTCCATATCAAATGGCTTATACCAGTGTCGGAGCTAGCCGCTAGCTGGAGCACGGGCGGAATCTTACTGCTGCTGCAACGGTGAAGCTTTGCCTAACCAAACATCACGTAGGACTCAAAGTTGTAGCTCAGTTTTCTAGCAGAGAGCCACTGGAGGTTGCTGGGAGGTAGCTCCACCATTGGCTTATACCAAATGATTTAGATATTTTACGTTTGTCAGACTCAGAATAAGCCAAAGTTTATAGTGTGTTTTCCAAAATTTTGACATGCTCTGAGATTTCAAAGCGGCTGAGCCTATGACACTAAGTCATGTCTGAAAGCTATTCCAAGGGACACAATTAATTGAAGGTTAGCTTAAAGGTCAGTAAGTTATTTAGTAAAAAAGATACTCTTTCTGTCCAACAAAAGATGTCTCAAATTACATTTGGATTTATTTATACACTAAGTCATATCTAAATACATCCAATCTTTACTACTCCCTCCGTCTAGATTTATTAGTCACATCTCTACAATCTCTACGACCAAGTCAGCATGGTATTGGGCAAGGTGGAGGGATTAAAAACAGTTAAGATGCCTAATTTTATGCTAAACCTAAGCAGGCATTTATTGGAGCGTGGTATCCTGACTGTGTTCACACTACATGCAAACCAGTCCGAACTGATTTCCAGCTAAAGAGCGTTGGAGAATTGATTTCCCCGAGGGCCTGCTCCTCTCTTCCCTAGGCCAAAACGTCTAATTAAATGCTAAGTGTGCCTTATTCTTGAGATTTTCTGATTTTGGAGAAGTGACTTATAAACCTAGACGGAGGGAGTATTAAATGGGAGTTGGTACTTCGTACCCCTTCTCCAGGAAAAGTTCAGCCGAGCGGTCTGCCGGATCGCCTGCGCCCTCTCCATCTGGCGAACTCGCAAAAATATGGGCCAAGCCCAGGGAAACTCCACCAGCCCGCTCACCTTTCCCTCGGCAAAGAAAAGCTCTCAAAACCCTCGCTCGTAACATTCTCTCCCTCTGCGCGAGCGTTGTGGCGGCGCAAGAACAGGGGTCACCGGTGGTCAGACCTAGCTGGACGACTCCCAAGCCCTCAGGTTGTCGGACCCCTTCTCTCGATCGTGATGAGCTGGGCATCCTCCGGTGACCCGACGAGCTCGGACTCCTCTGCCTCCAATCTCAGCAGGAACCCTAGCAATTCGTAACTCCACTAGCGCCGCCATTCGATTCACGCCCGGCCGCCGACCCGTGGCGAATCGAGGCCTCCGACTATCAAATCGTCCAGCAAATGACGGAGGATCAGCATATTTACTTTTAGATTATTATTTTCTAGCCTATCGATGTTTTTGTTGATGCTACAACATCTTTACTATCAAGCTGAAGGTGTGAATTGGTGTCATTGTTGACTAACATTTCAATTTCTAATATATTTGTTTTCTGAATTGGACAATGATAATAAACATATGACATCTGTAATCGGCTACAAAAGATATGCTTTGTAGTCTATGTAAATAACATAAACTCAAGGCCTGCTTCTGGTAGCATGTTTGATGTTTTCCTATTTTAGTCTTGGTTTTAGCAATGTATTTGGCCAATATCTCATGTTCTCTCTTGAACATCAATGTTCTGCATCAAACCATACTGATGTGTGATGTTAGGGAGTTACTCACCTCTATTTTCATCAATCAATATTCTTTTTCAGTTATCATGTACCACTGTGTTTTACATTTCTGTCTAGCAGTCTTGAAAAAGGGCACATGTGCATGTATTCAAAACTCAAAAATAATGTATGTTTAATTGTTCAGTTATGTCTTGAGGATAAAACTGATTGTTATCTTTAGTTTATGACAAAGTAAGATCTGGTTTTGTATAATAGGTAGAGGATACGTCATTTAACGTGTTAGTCAAGGAAGTCAGCCAGTTGTTAACAATATACTTGTTCAAGTTAAAGATGCAACTGGTGAGTTCTTTGATGTCCTAGATGAATCAAAATATGATCTCCTTATTCAATCTAATGAATTTAGCTTTTGTCAAACTAATCTTATTTGGTATATTACTGTACAGATTCAAAATACAGTAGCGCTCTGCTTTCTTAAAAAGGAAAAAAAAAGGAAACAGATCTTACAGTCACTCTTGTTCAGATGATTAATTACTTAGTATGTTGGTCGCACTGCATGTTCATTTGATACTTGTTCATTTGCTGCCTTATTTTTCTGTTGCAGGGCCAGCCAAGTTTGTGTCACTGTAGAATTGCTTCAGATTAACATCTGGATTTTATTTATTGAAACATGTATCTTAGGTGGTCTGAAACTGTTTTTATTCTGATAATTATTAGGAGACGGCTTATCAATGGATCATGGGTGCAAGGATCCTGTTACCGGAAAGCTCCCATTGCTATCAGGGAAGGAGCATCAGGGGTATAGGAACATCAAAACCTCGAAAACTTCAGACGAACGCTAGGCATTCGGTTAAGAAGAGATGGAGGGTCAGACGATCAAAACGCCTCTAAATGACGAAGAACAAGACGAGATGCAATGCAGTTGAATGCTTACTATCCAATTCAACAATAGTACATGGTGTTGATCATCTTTTATTATGTGTGTTTTGTGTTTGTGTACATGGTGTTCATTATTTACAATCAGTGTGATAATGTATGGAAAGGAGGTGACTATTTTTTCAACGGATTCGATAAATAAATTGTCCATAGGCACATGCAATGCAATTAGCAGTTTAGCACTGGTACCGGCAACAATGTTATGAACTTTAACTAAAAACTGATTTTGAGTACCGTAATTTTTAAAGGCATGAAAATATTTAACCCGTAGCAACGCACGGGCATTCTCCTAGTTTTTTATTAAGTTGAGACATATTTGACCGAGTAAGTGTACAGGGAGACTACTGTTGAGAATGAGCAGCAGCATGTTCCCTATCTGGGAGGAGTACGTACTATTTAGAGGCCAGCGTCTAGGTAGCTAGTTAGCCACCTTGTGTTTCACATCACACAAGGGATGATGGACGTACCGTGCATGATCGATCAAGGAGGCAGGGGCATCTTTGCATTTACGCACCGATCAATACTCAGTTTATCCTCCCTGCTCGCCCCCGCTTCTCTGCCGACTGCGGCTGCGCCATGATGCACAGCCTCTCAACCGGGCCACCCAGCAAGGCCTGGCTGGGCATGACGGCCTTCTTCGCTTCCTGGCCACTTTCTGATCCGGCTCCTCGCTGTGGGCCGCACGTTCGGTGGGACCGGCAATGGCAGCTTTCTGACCCGGCTCCTCGCTGTGGGCCGCGCGTCCGGTGGGACTTCGTCGCTCAGCCCACTGGACCTAGGCCACCTCAGCCCATTTCTGCCTGGAGGGCTTTTTTCGGTTATCCGTTTCCCTGTTATATAAACCCTTTTTAAAAACATTTGCCACACTTTGTGACACATAATTTATCACCATATTTTTGTGGTTGGCACATTTAAGATATACAAGTTTTACGGTGGTTGGTGTTTTAAAAAAACGCTCATCCTCCCTAATTTAACAGTTTTTTTAAATATTACAAGAGCCTGACAGTATCGAACGGCACCGTGGTATCAAAAAATTATGTGGGGTACATAGCGAAATTATGTGGAACTAGTACTTTTTTTTTGTACAAGGGGTGGGGTCTAGAAAGACCCCGAGCTGCCATTAAATTCAATGCGGTGGGTACAAGTTACAAAAAGGGCCTTATAACAGATAAAATTCAAACTGGCCCTTGAAATAAGCAAGGAGGACCCTAAAGAAAGCGAAAAAACGCGATCAAGTCCTTTGACCTCTCCACCACAGATGAGCTCCAGACTCCGGCCACCCTGCTCCTGCCGGGGACGAACCACTTGACCGGAGAAGGCTGGAGGACTCCAGCTCCGAGCTCGACAAAGGCCTCCCTCCTGGAGGTAGAGCACACGCCACACAAGGCGTGGAAACGGCCCTTGATGGCCAAAGATGCTGGTGGCAAACGAGGCCACCGAGCGAGTAGCGCAGCGAGGCAGCCGGCACCGGCCGGCAACAAAGAGCAGCACTCCGAGATCCCTTTCCCCCTCGCCTCCACGGCCGGCCGGGAACAGGACCAGAGCAAGGCTCCCGAAGATCCTCCGGTGAACACGCTTATTGCGGAAGCCCGAGCTTGCAATCTCCTCTGACTTCCACCATGGAACCCAGAGCGAGGTTGAAGACGACCTTGCTACGGCGCGCGGAACCAGCAGCAAGGAAAAGCTCCAGAGCTCGACTTTATTGACGGAGATGCCCGGCTCCAGCTCCTCCGCCGACGACGAACCGCGCCACCAGCGCGTCGCCAACAACAGGAAGAGAACCGGGACGCATCGGACGAAGTCGAGAGCCGCCGATGACCTACTCCAAGACGCCACATAGGACAACCTGCAACAAAAAGGAAATCTACATCTACTACTATACACAGGAGGGCGGCCCCCTCTCCCCCTTCCGCTCCGGCCGGCAAAGCCGCCGGAGAAGAAAGGGAGAGGGGCCGGAGATGCGGTGGAGACTCTCAAAGAAGAGGAGAGGAGGGGAGGAGAGGAGAGGAGAGGGCATGTCTCACCGTGGAACTGGTACATGTCGGACCGTGTGTGCAATGGTTTTTTACACGTTGAAGCAGAGAGATGGACGGCGCGGCTGATGCGACGTTGACCGCGTGGGCGTCCGTACGGGGCATCGTCAAACTCGTCATCGGCACAATCACGCTCACCTCCCACTCTCGCCGCCGCGGCAACGGCCACAACAACGACTCCGCACGGCCATCACCAGCAAGAACCGGTACTTCCAAGTTCCAACCACCACCAGCAGCAACGGTATGACGAGCAGCAGTTTTGTGCCCATGCCGGCGCCGCTCGCGCGCACGTCCTCGGTGCTGGAGCGCCTCCACTCCTTCGGTATGTCCTGCTTCCGCGCCGGCGACCTCGCCCACAAGTAGGCCGTCGCCGCCATGGACGAGCTCGAGCGGAACCATGCGCAGAAGGAGGCGACGACGCAGCAGTACATCAGGAGTCGATCTGAACCGTCGTGAGAGCAGAGCAAGAAGGGAAAGGAGCAGCGGCAGGAGTCCGCCGAGGTGAGGACGAGCAAGTCGGACTCAGATGGCGCGGAAGCCTGCGCCGGTGGAACCGGAAACAGATGAGGCGGTGCGCGGGCGGACGACTTCATCAACATGTTCCGGAAGCAGCTCCAGCTGCAGCGGCTCAACTACAAGTAGATGCTCAACGGCGGAGCGTGATACTAGCAGATGCAGGGTAGCTCGCCGCAGAAGAAGAAGATCTAGAGTATGCGCACAATGACCTTCCGATGATGCTTAGCGATTAATCAATTGGATGCGCCTGTGATTAAGTGTGTGTGTTATAGTAGGTACCTTCTTCTTATTCATAAGGAAGGGGAGGCATGGGAGCTCGAGCGGTGCAGCAGCAGGACTAGGAGGCAGGGGAGCTTCTTCTTCACGAGCTCTACCGGCGCAACAGCAGGACTAGAGGCACGGGAGCTTTTTATTCACGAGCTCCACCGACGCAACAACAAGAGGCTCTGGACAGGGGAGAGGCGGTGAGCTGTCGGCGTTGACTGCTTCGACACGCCGCCATGGAGGAGATGCTAGGTGCGACCTGGTGCTGAAGGATTCGGGCAGGAACACGTGATCAACCTGGAGCTCGACAGGGCCAGGTGCAACAGATAGAATGAGGAGGGTGATTGAACTGGAGCTCCACGGGCCATGGATCGATCGGCAGGAGTTCGACGGGTGCGCAGGTGAGCAAGACAGTTACGTTTGAAATGTGAATCATTGGGGGTGTATGTGCAAAAATGCACATCAATTTTTAATCAACGGCTAACAAAAATCACTTTTAAATCAATGGCTAAAAAAATTATAAGTCCCAATCACCGTAAAAGAGCTCTACAAATATATCCTAACCTACTAAAAATGACAAGTATGTGGATTTGTGTATACACACTTTTAAATCTTCAAAATATAACATACAAAAATCATTGTTGTGTAGCCCTTAATAAAATAAAAATATGCGGTATGATTTTGCATACCTGTAGATGCATCATTTACTACAAAAATAAAAAAAATCAGTTTCTTAACTTGTAAATATAGTTATTTGCTTATTCTTAAAATCAAATGATCACTAGAGCCCCCCGGAGCCAAGATGACTTTTGAGTAGGTACCACTCCAAGAATAAGACCATTTCTCATCTACACCATGAAAGACGCAAATAAATTTCATGTATTCCTTGTTCCATTTCTCCTACCTTTTTAATTCTTATCAAAGAGTGCCTGAACTCGTGACTTAGCCTTTTTTTACTTCTCAATCTAGTTTCATATAGGTTTTAGAAAAAAATTGTGGTGGTTAAACAGCTTAATCTATTTTATGATTTGTTATGGATGAAACAATCAGAGATACACCATACATGTACAAATTGGTATGCCGGATATTTATTTGAGCCAGGCAAAAGGAAGCAGCTTATCATAATCCCCCAGTCCTAATTCTGTATCTGAGTATCTGAGTAAATGCATCTAAACTAGTGTGCAGCTCTCACGCGGATGCTGTGTAGTGAGCGCATCCTCATTGAACTTGTACAGATGTTCACCCCAACCCCAAAGGTCCTCTTCTGGCCACGTCGGCTGGACTGAGCCAGTTTTTTTTTTTTTTTGAGACTCCTCGATCTGTGTTACAGCTGTAGTATCTGAACTCGTACACCAACTCAACACCACACTCACACCACACTCACGCACACCTCTAGTGTACAAGCCTGGATCCTATAGGCACAGCACGCAAGTTTACCCAATGATCCGAAGGATCGGATCATTAGTCGTATGGAGCGCACATGCGTGTGAGGAGATAAAGAGGTGAAGACTCGGCGAGACGTCCCAGAAATTCGGCCACCATGGGACTCGAACCTGGGATGGGTTGTGTGGCCACTGCCAACCACAACCATCGAGCCGCGGCTCGTTCTCACTGAGCCAGCTGAGATGGCACTGGACGGCATGTGCAGCGCACGTGATGGCTAAGAGCCAGTTCAGTTTACCTCTCCGCTTCTTCCCCAAATCGACAGACTCACGGCGGTGGAGGTGGCGGAGCGGGTGGCCGGCGGACAAACCCCTAGCGCGATTCGCGGCGGTCGCAGTAGGGTATGGAGTCGAAGGCGATCATCTTCCGACCAACGGTTCAGTGTCGGCCTCGAAGCTCCACGGTGTGTTGAATGGCAGCAAGCATCTCGCCGGTGCTGCCCCACGTCAAGACGAGGAGACGAGACCCTGCCTGGATTACGAGCCGAGCTTCGAAAGGTAAGTTTCTGGTCGAGCTTCATGATTTCTTTCGTTTATTTGGCTCGTGATCGGAGGGCGTTTGGTCCAACAGGGTGGACCAGGTGAGTTCACGCTTGTTTTCTTCATTGTATTTCACTAGTTCATTTGAGTGGCACCGAACAAGATTGAGCACGCGCCTAAGCTCACAGATTTGGTAGCCCTTCTGGCATAGGAGGCACGAGGTGAAGACTCTCTTGGAGTTGCAGGCCAAGGAGCAAAAGGAGACGCGAAATTCAGGATCAAGTGGATATTTCGAGAGTGGCTTTTTGTGGATTTTGTGTGTTTGCAGCAGTGTTGTAACTCGACAATGTGTAGGAAATGCAGGCACGACGTGTGTATGACAGAAGCTACTTTTAGATGAGGGGCAACAATTGTACAATGTGAATTGTAAATGCTGGTGTTCTTCTTTATTTAGAGGTTAAAAGGTTGTTGCCAGTAACTGATGTTCTTGTTTATACAGAAAGTTGTTTCTATCAGTTACAGTTTATCTATCCATGATCTGAACAAAAAAAGGCTTATGCTTGGTCAATAATTTTCATCTAAATGTAGTAGCTGCTGAAGCAGCTTGTAAGATGTACCACAAAAATGACAGATGATAGTAAACGTACGTACATGGTATTGAAATTGTCAAATAACCCAGATTTCATCATATGAATATATGTCAAGTTATGTACAACACCGGCATCAAACAATATATTTCTATCAACAGCCCTGTTTTTTATAAGAAAAAACAGTTTCTCACACCTGCTGGGAACTGCCTGCTTTTACAAGGATAGCGCAGCAACTTCTACAGCAGAGAAATACCAAGGTCACCCGGACAAACAAATGAAAGCTACCAAAGGATAACGTCCCCACACCATAGCAGACTCCACAATAAACGATCTAACGTACCAGCATAGACTCCAGAAAGTAAAACCCTAGACTGATACTGAATAGTACTACGAGAAAAAGACCCCCAAGCAATCTGATTCTTCTTCTCGACTGTCTTCAGCTTCTCATTCCAAAGAGGACTCCAGGGCTTCAGGAAGAATATGACATAAAATCATTCATTATCTACTTCTGAACTTGAGCCTTTCCAGCATGTGACATGAAGTGTTGATCTGTCCGTGTCAAAGAAACATCTTCTGAATTATTTACTATCAAGCCATGTATTTTGAGGTGAACTCCCTGAGTCCCAAATCGTGAAGACCCTTTTGAAGTTCAGGAAGCAGGTCTCTGATTTCTTCTCCTAAAAGTGCGGCGATCATCAAGTGTGGAAACTTATGTGCTAAGTGTTGCCAACAGCACCTGATACACCAAGTCAGACCCATGACATTAGGTTCATACCCGACACCTGTGTCAGGGTTCACACGGGTACTCGTCTCAGTAAGAAGACTGAAACGGAAATCTCGTTTCCAGTCATCATACTGCTGAAAGGCTTCCCAGTAACGCAGTGAAAGATATTTGTCTGTCTTGTTTTTCCTGAGTCCATGTATGGTGCTCGAGAACACCATAAACATACCATATGCCTGTCTAGCATCGACCATGTAGATGTGTGTAGCAAGAAGGCTTGGATCCCATGGTTCCTTGTCATCAACAATTTTCTGAAGCCAATAGAGAACGTCATCTGGAACCACTTCCCCAGCAAATACTTCCTGCTTGATCATATGGACAAACTGTAACCAATCTGTTTCACTGCCACTATCAGTGCATAGCAACTCGGCAACATCCTGCAGATTAACTGAGAAATCCAGCAAATCCACCAGAAAATTGGTGCTGCTAAATAACCCACCCATCACCTTCCCGCGAGCATGCCGCTTGGCAACAGCAATGAAGCATCTTCGAAGGATTATTTTTGTACCACTCCTCGTCAATACCCTGATCTGGTTTTGAAAAGGAATAGCAATCGACCTGGTTAGCTTTCCTTTCCGCTTGACGACATACTCTTGAAGACTCACAATTCCAAGTCTTGCAGCAGCAGACGCACTACAATTGTCGCCGCCATCACTATCGTCGCTGCTGAAACCATACTCCAGCATTCTTCTACATTTCTTTAACTTCCTTGTAGCAAAGCGACTTTTTTCACCTCTGCTCTGAGCTGAGTGCGATGTTCTGTAACAATTTAACAGAGACAGTAAGCCTATTAACTTGTAGAAAAAGAAAGTAAGAACAGTGTTATGTGTTATTACCTGGTGCTGAACACCGAGTGTGACCTTCGACGTGGGCTGCTGTGTCTGTTGTTTGTGGAAGTTTTGTTCCGCTTTTGTTGTGGGGTATATATGTCTTCTTCCCTGTAGTCGAAAAAGGCATCTTCAGCTCCAAAGGTTGCTCTTCTCACACTTGTTGAGGATGATTTTTTATGTAGCTGCAAGAACCAGAAAATCATCATACATCCACGCATCTAATCAATCATATTTAATTGCTTCGGTCAAACCTTATGCATTGATTTATGATGCGCGATAAGTCCTTCAGTTGTCCACTGAGGCACTGCTGTGATAGGAGAAGTGTGAGGCAACAAAAGCTCCACATTGATTATGCTTCCCATACTTGCAGCAATTTCAACTGGCAGAAGGCCCTGATGTAAAAAAAAAAGATATAAAATGAATAACCTTTGTCGCGTAGACTTTATTTCAATATACCAAATCAGTTAAGTTCATTACTTAGTTAATAAAACCTGATAACAAGGGTTTTCCAGTGGAATACATTCAATAAGAGATTTCATGATTTTATCCTTACAAAGAAAATAAAACGACAATAGCAATATAGCACCATGAACACAAAATATTCCGCATTAACCAAACGGGTGTGCACGCACCTGTTTATCCGGAATATTGGCATCTGCACCAGCCTCCAGCAAGTACTTAATGCAATCGGTCAGGCCACACAAGCTTGCCACAACTAAAGCAGTTTTCGGATAAGCAGCATTGACATCAGCACCAGCCTGTGGACGCACATTATGCCAAGCAAATGTCATGAATCTTGATCATACAAACTTAGGAATCAAACAACACTTATACAAGTAACTAACGGGTTCTTGCATACGGAGTAGTAATCAAGATCTAAGCAAAACTAACTAACAGGACAACATACCTTCACAAGTAGCTTCACACAATCCAATGAGTTAGATTCCATCAAACCACATCTAGTTGAGTAAAGAGCCGTAACTAGAGGAGTGCCTGAAATTTCTGAAACGTGGTTTGGCTACAAATTTCAGAGAAAATACAATTAGATCACAGAAGTGACATAATCTAACATGTTGCAGTAAAGAAACTGTAGACACAACATCCAAGGAGAATACACCGGGCAGACTAATTCAGCTATATACATCAACATAATATGTGCAATAAGAAAGGAAGTATTTGGTGCAGAAACATAATATGTGTGATCAGCTATATACACCGGGCAGACTTATTCAGCTATATACAGCAACATACTTCCTCCTGATCATATTCAACTATATACAGTAACATCCAGAGCAGGTATCAAAATTGTCGATAGATGCATGGAATTTTACATTTGAATGGCGATCAAGCAAAATCTTCAAAGCCTCGGTGTTTCCATGGGAGGCAGCAATGTGCAATGGTGTTCCGTGGGCAACAGCCTTGTCAACTCTAGCTCCTCCAGATAATAACAAGCGCACAACTTCTCCATTTCCTGCATAAGACAATACAGACTAGATTATGCCCCATGCAGTACAGGTGCTACTTCTGAAGATTTAAGATGCTACTTCTGAACATTCGCAAAAAAAAGGTGCTACTTCTAAAGATTTAGCAACAGAAAATAGTTAAAGCCAATATTAAATAAATTCCTATGAGACATGTGCTAAAGAGCACTAGAACCACATCAATGGCATATTGCAGAGAGAGAGAGAGAGAGAGACCATTCTGAGCAGCATTATGAAGAGGGCCACAGCCTGTTTCCTCGTTTTTGTTAGGATCAGCACCATTTTTCAGAAGATATTCAGTAACACCTTCTTCACCGAACAATGCTGAGCAATTTAGTGGTGTTATACCTGACATATAAACAAGTCACATAAATTTTTCCATCAGATTAATTCCTAGATGCAAGAATTCATATTTCATACAATAAGTATTACTGAACATTATTTAAGTATAAGGGCAAATGTGCATGGATGCCCAAAAGTTCAGAATACACACCAGCAATGCCACCAGCATTAATATCAAATTCAAGCTCCTCTACCAGAAACTTGCAGATTTCAACGTTGCTCAAGTGCGATGCCACGTGCAGTAACCCGAAGTGACCAATACAGATATTAGAGAGCTGGGCTCTTTCATGACGACCCATGCCCTGCACCCTCCCTACATAACCAAAAATGTACATATGAATCGCAGCTAAATGTAACAGGTAACCTTATGAAAAAAAAAGTGACTAGTAACTGAATCGGACATAAGGCCATGAGCGTCAGATCAGAAGAGCGAATCTGATGAATAACGAGTGAATTGCCTGAAAACAACGGGGGCGCAACTCGTGCTCTACAACCGCCAGTGGGTCAGATTGTCTACAATCAAGCATCCTACAATCGGAACACCCAACCTGACCAAACACAAGGAACTGAACAACGCGATCGGTGTAATTCCTGCAGAATACAACTGCGAACAACCCATACGTCGGGAGAAGCGCAAATCCTCGCAAGTCGCAACCGAAGACAAAAAGAGTTCGAGAGTAACGGGGCTGTGCAAAGAGGAAGAGGCGCACTTACACTTGAGACGGCTCACATCCCCATCACGCACGAACCGGAGAAACTCACTCTCCAGCGAGCGGGGGTCGGCTGTAGGAATCAAGAACGGCAGAACAAATCAAGAACGAAGAAGTAGCGGTTAGCGATCAGGAAACGCGCAACTAGGCTAGGGTTTACGGGAGCGCAGGCGTGCATACCGTTTATGTGGTGATCCAAGAACGCATAGAAGCGCTGCTTGTCGACGGGCGGAAGCTCCATGTCTCCGCGGCTGCGGCCGCGGCCGCGGACGGCGGGGGCGACGGCGTCGGGCGGAGGAAGAGGGTTTGGGTGGCGCATGGTTACGAGGCGGCTTCCAGGAGAAGGAATCGCAGGTGGGAGGGGGGAAGGCGGACGGGAAAGGAAAGGAGAGGGGGTGCCGGGGCGGAGTCGGAGGGAGAGAAGAAATTTGGGGACGCGGTGACGCCGCCGCACCGGGGTTTTTTCTTTTTCTTTTAGGGCGTGGCGCCGCGGCGGTTGCTCTCCAAAGTTTCGAAATTGGAAGTGCCGGCACTTTTTCGGCCTGTTCGCTTGGGACCGAAAAAACGAAATCTAAACTCGAAGGGTGGGCATATACCTGGCCATCGGGCCGGCCCGGCACGGCACGGCCCGTTTCCCAGCCGGCACGGCACGATTAAGCCACAGCCCGTTAGGCACGATTAGCTAACAGGCCCGTGCCTCGGGCCGGCCTGTTAAGCACGGCCCGTTTGGCCAGCTTTAGGTGGGCATAGAAACCAAAAACCGAAATCGAAAAGACCGAGATTAAAACCAAAAAGACTAATAAAAAAGGTAGCGGATTAAAAAAGAGTAAAATTAGTTTAGAAATTCGGGTAACACATCTAGATAACCCGAATAGACCGAAGGACAAAATTTATAGGCTAGCAACCTACACTACTTTTTATACCCAACAATCAACAATGTAGCGACCCATCCCAAGGAATCTACCCGAATTTTCTAAGTATTGATCTAAAAATTAGTCGGTATGTACTCGATTTCTTTTTCTCTGCCTCATTGCCTCGACGCTCTAGCCGTCACCAGGATGTTTCTCCCTTCCTTCTAGTCCTTTCTCTTTTCGGGAGCAGAGCTGAAAAAGATGGGAAATTCCAATGATTCTTTGTTCATTAGAATCTCCAGCCTCCGCCATCGCGCTTGTTTAGCAGTAGCCACCTTTCGTCATTGTGTCGCTCGCCTGCAACTCTATCAGGTAGTAACATGCTGCTAGCTAGCACACTCAAGGTTCGGTGAACATTGCAGCAACGCACGCCCTCCAAGCCACGACGAGCCGGTAAGGGGCGCTTCAACATCAAGTAGCAACCGCACCTCGAACGTGACTCGGTGATCACACCCTTACTAAACTAATCTTGATATGTGCCAAATTCGGACATGGCCGGATTAGAGACCGAAATGTGAGTACCCGAATTTTTCGTTCATGATAGCTTGTGAGTAAATTTCCATCCTCGAATATTACTGACCGAATTTCATAAAGACCGAAATTTCGGTCATAACCGAACGCCCACCCCTGGGTGGGAGGTCCTACGTGAACATCTCCAGCTGTAGCCCCCAATCGGCCCTCAACCTGGTATGTGAACCGGGGGCCAAAACCAATCCGTACCAAAGCGCTCCAATGGTTGCAGGTAGATTGGGTCGTACTCCAATCTGTCCGGCACTTCCTCTCCATACCGGAGCGCTCCAATCGTTGTGTCACGGTAGATTGTTTTGGCCCGTCTCCGCTTGGCAGCGAGTGAAAGAGGGTATATACACCCTCTAATTTTATTTGCCCCTAAATGCACCCCATTTCCCCATCGTCTCCTGCGCAGCCACACTCTGCTTCCCGCCCCATCCCACTCGTCGCCGCCTCCGCTCAAGAGGCTACCAAGAAGTTGTGCAAGCCGCGTTAGTCACGAAGCCGCCGGAGATGTCGGCGGTGGATTGGGAGGCGGTCCTGGATAATAGACGACGGATGACCGCCAAAACCGGCGCGTCGTGCCGCTGAGAAGGAGCTGATAGTGGTGGAAGTGGAGCGGTTGACGACTTACCTGCAGAGTCAAAGCCAAGCCCCCCTGACCTAACGCAGGGGAGCAACATCGCCCGCCGGAACACTTCGCCGGCCTCGCCGGGTTTCTTCGATGAAAGCGGGAGGTTTAGGATGAGCCCGACAGGGCGGTTTCTCATCTCCCGAGTTCGGCGAGAACGAGCTCGTCATCCCCAACGATAGTATGGCCGTCTTCTCACCTATGTGGCTTACAATTTTGTTTCAAATAGTTACAACTTTTTTCATCGTGTATTGAAATTTTGTTACTTTTAGTTTAAATTTTTCTTTCTTGTCGTGTCATGTTTTTTTTCATTAGTTCTCTTACAAAAGGAGAGTTTTCCTTAGCCGTGTGTTGCGTTCCTGAAGTTTAGTCCTACATGGGGAGATAAATGAGACATGCACCTGTTTAAATATCCCGCTCAATGCACCCGTATATGAGTAAGTTAAAGACACTTAAAATCATCTGACAACAAAAACCCAGCTACCACCATCAACCGGCCCAATCAGACGAAACTAGAGCAGGGAGATCATCCATGGAACTAAACCCACGAGGGGAATTTTCATGTGTGCTAGTAGTCATGCACGTTGCAATCGCGTCTTCTAAATATACATCTCATTTCTAAACCGTAGCAACAAATTTCACCACTAAATTGTATAAAGATGCGCGGACAGCATACAATCCAAACATATTGCATAATCCACAAAGCATAAAATAATAGTTACTATTGGTATAGATATTAAAATTCAACAATTGTTCGATGCGTTAAGTTAAAAAATTAAGTAATATTATCCACCATTTATTATTTTATGAAGGTCTTATTATGCGATCAATAGTTTGTCGTTCCAAGACAGGAATATTATGCTCATTCCCGCAGGTGATAATCTGTTCATCGCGGAATTCGGGAGTAAAGCTGACAGGGATCGCGTGATGGATGGCTCCCCCTGGACTGTGGGGAGGCATGCGGTGCTGATCAAGCAGTATGATGCGGACGTTGTGCCGCAACAAGTTAACTTTCAGAGGTTGGCGATTTGGGCCAGGATACTGGCTCTACCACATCGGCTGATGAACTCAACCAGGGGCTTTGAGGTTGCAGCTACGATTGGTTTGGTACGCAAGGTGGAGCCCTATGCCCTTGGGAGATGCTGGGGCGGTTATATGCGGCTGCGAGTTGAGGTGGATGTTCAGAAACCTCTGGTGCGTTTTGTGACGGTGTTCTCTAAGAAGTTTCAGACAACTGAGAGGTTTAATGTCCAATATGAGAAACTTCCGTTGTATTGCTTTTCTTGTGGATTGGTGGGTCACACTGCTCAAAATCAGGTACTAATGCCTCATCAATGGGTGGTGGCCAATCTGCTGCAGATAACCGCGGCTCCTCTGGTGGTTCCTCAGTGCCAGGTGGGAAGCGCGGCAATGGAACTGCATCAGTTCCACCTGAGGAACAGGAGGTGCCCTCCCCCCCTCAAGAGAGGAGGTCGGGGCAATGGTAGGGGCCGTGGACGGACAGGCCGAGGTCGTGGTAATGCTGAAGGTCCAATGAAGGACCTTTTTCAGGCTAAGCCTACCAAATCAGCGGCTACAGGGTTGAAGAGGAAGGCGGCAAAGGGGCAGGTCCATAAACCCCTGACAATTGAGACAGGTATAGAGCAAACCGAGTGTCTTGCAATGGTGGCAGTGGGACAATCCGAGGCACATCTACCACCAGTTGAGGATGAGGGGAGCTCAGACTCAAACAAAAAGCAATGAACAACTTCTGGATCGGCGGATCAGGCGGAGGCTGCGGCGCAGCCCCGCCGGACGCAATGAGTATTCTTGCTTGGAACTGTCGTGGCTTAGGGTCGGACGCGACAGTCGGTGAACTTCGTTGGTTAGTGAAGACGTTCCGACCCGAAATCCTCTTCTTGTCCGAAACCAAGATGTGGGATACGAGAGCAAAGAATTTTATGTGGTCACTTGGCTACTCTGGTTCTTTTGCTGTTAGTTGCGAGGGCCGCATTGGCGGCCTTGCGCTTTTCTGGAAGCAGCCCTATTCTCTTTCCCTCTGAGGCTTCAACGCTCACTGTATTGATATGACAGTGACATCGGGAGAAATGGATCCATGGCGTGCTACCTTTGTCTATGGTGAACCGCGGAGAGATCAGAGGCATACTTTCTGGGATCTTCTCCGGCGACTGCGTCGCGAGTGGGATGGACCGTGGCTGTGTTGTGGGGATTTTAATGAAATCCTCTGTGCTGATGAACACTTTGGATCAAGAGACAGGTCTGAGGCCCAGATGGAGCTGTTTCGGGGTTGTTTGGATGCTTGCAACCTAACGGATCTCGGTTTCTTGGGACCAAAATTTACATGGTCGAATCGGCAAGACGCTCAGTCCAATGTTCGCGTTCAACTTGATCGTGGGGTGGCCAACAGTGCCTTTTCGGACAGATTTGGAGAATGTTCAGTGGAGAATCTTATAACAACCTCCTCTGACCATTATGCTATCTTGATCCGTCTTGATGGTGGTGCTGAAATCAGATCGTTACCGCATGTGCAACAAGGTTTCAAATACGAAGCGATGTGGAAGCGAGCTGAGGATTATGCCGGCGTCGTGGAATCGGCCTGGCTGGCCCATGAGAATGGGCCGAATTCTCTCCATGCTACTTGGGCCCATTTGAATAAAATGGCGGGATCGCTGCGTGACTGGAGCAGGGTCTCGTTCGGTTCTGTTCGTGGCCAGATTAGGAAAATGGAGAAGAAACTAAGCTCTCTCCGTTCTTGCCCAGCCAACGCAGCAAACTTAGCTGAGGAACGGTAGGTGGAGCGAGAACTTTGCGAGCTGTTTGAGCGGGAGGAGATCATGGCCCGACAGCGCTCACGTGTGGAGTGGCTGCGTGAGGGAGACCGTAACACTGCCTTTTTCCACGTGAAGGCTTCGGCACGGAAGCGTACTAATCGTATCAATGCACTCGTGCGGGAAAATGGCTCAGTTTGTGATGGTCAGACTGAGATCAAGGGGATGGTGCACCGCTTCTATGAGGATCTGTTCACTTCGCAGCCCTCGACAGAGATGGAGCAGGTGTTCGATGCCATTCCTTGTAAAGTCGATGATCAAATGAATGCTGACTTGTGTAAGGATTACTCTAATGATGAGATCAAGACAACCTTGTTTCAGATGGGTCCAACAAAGGCTCCAGGGCCGGATGGTTTTCTGGCATTGTTCTACCAAACACATTGGAATCTCATTGAACATGCAATTTGTGATGCAGCTCGAGGCTTCTTGGGCGGCGAGGAAATACCAGAAGGATTCTGTGATTCTGTTATTGTCCTGATTCCCAAGATTTCGAATGCTAAACATCTGTCCAAGTTTCGACCAATCAGCCTTTGTAACGTCATGTACAAGTTGGCTTCAAAGGTCGTGGCCAATAGACTAAAAGTTTTGCTCCCTGACATTGTTTCGGAGTACCAAAGTGCTTTTGTTCTGGGTCGTTTGATCACTGATAGTGCACTCATTGCTTTTGAGTGTTTGCACACGGTTCGGCGACAGAAAAACAAGAAGCCTTTCTTTGCTCTAAAGGTAGACATGATGAAAGCATATGATCGCATCGATTGGGAATATCTTCATGGATGTTTATGCAAACTGGGTTTTTCCGAAAGTTGGATCAAGTCAGTCATGCGATGTATGACTACCTATGCTGTGAGGGTGAATGGTGACCTCACACAGCCGGTGGTACCTTCACGAGGAATTCGTCAGGGTGACCCTATAAGTCCATACGTGTTTCTTTTATGCACAGAAGGTTTGTCCTGTCTTTTGCAGAAGAGAGAGAGAGTCTCGGTGAGCTACAAGGATTACGCAATGGTCGACGAGGCCCTCCTATATCTCATTTACTCTTCGCAGATGACAGCATCTTCTTTGCACGAAGCGATGACAGGAGTGTTGGGGCTCTTAAATCCGCATTGGATTTATATTGTGCGGCTTCTGGTCAAAGGATTAACTTACAGAAGTCATCTATTTTCTTCGGCAACAATTGTCCAGCAGCTATCAAAACTTCGGTTAAGATGAAGGTTGAGGTGGATAATGAAATTCTCAATGATTCCTATCTTGGGATGCCAACAGAAATTGCTAGGGCTGCAGCGTCCTCTTTTAAGTTCCTCTCGGAGAGAGTATGGAAGTGTGTCACAAGCTGCTCGGGGAGACCTCTATCTCGGGCTGGTAAAGAAGCTTGGCTCAAGGCTGTAGCTCAGGCGATTCCTAATTATATAATGAGCTGCTTCCAAGTACCAATACCGATCTGTGACAAGATGAAGTCATCGGTGGCTAACCACTGGTGGGGTTTCGAGGATGGCAAACGGAAGATGCATTGGAGATCCTGGGATTGGTTGTCCTCTCCTAAATCTCTTGGTGGCATGGGCTTCCGAGATTTTGTCATTTTTAATCAAGCCATGTTGGGGAGGCAGTGCTGGAGGCTCGTCACGGAACCGACATCGCTGTGTGCTAGAGTTCTAAAGGGACGCTACTTCCCAGACTCAGATTTCCTTTCAGCTCCAAAGCCAAGATCAGCGTCGTTCACGTGGCGTTCTATCCTTTATGGTCGCGAACTTTTACTCAAGGGTCTGCGGTGGGGCATTGGCAATGGTGATCAAGTGAATATTCTTAAGGATAATTGGATCCCTGGTTACAAACCTGGAACCTTTGTGCCTTTGGTTCCTGTACAGGAGGGTACCAAGGTGAGTGCTCTCATGAACGCGGCGCAGGATGCATGGGATGGAGACACCATTTCTTCTCTCTTCCATGAGGATCTCGCAAAGGTTATCACTCAAATTCCAATCAGTCGTCACGGTGGAGATGACTTTGTGTCTTGGCCGCACAACAGATTTGGCATATATACAGTCAGGTCGGCATACAACCTGGCGCGTACTGAATCTTTCTTCGCCAAGAGGGCAAGAGCGGGTCGTGGTGAGGGGTCTCGCCGTGACGAGGACTCTAAACACTGGAAATCGATCTGGGCCATTCAAGCACCGAACAAGATGAAGATTGTGCTATGGCGTATTACCAGCTTCAGGCTTGTGCCCTTTCTGTGGCAGGATGGAAATGGTGGAACATGTGTTCCTTCTTTGTCCGTTTGCCCAGGCGGTTTGGAAGGAGGTGAAGAATGCCTTCCCTCTGAAGCTGCAGCGCTCAGAATTGAGATCGGCGAGACAGTGGCTTTTCGAACTGCTGGTTAGAGAAGATGCCACCGTGGCGACAACTACAGCTGTGACCTGTTGGCATGTGTGGGAAGCACGAAATGATATGCGGAACAATGGTGCGGATGTTCATCCAAACCGTGTGGCCGCTAAGATTGTGGCGTATATCGAGATGATCATCAAGTTCTGTTACAAACCCAAACAGGCTCATAGGCGTGAGACCTCTACTCCATCTTGGTCTCCGCCACCTACTGGGAAGGTTTGTATGAATGTGGATGCAGCCCTCTTCCCGGCTGAACAGTGCATGGGCTAGGGAGGAGTGGTTCGTGATCACAACGGCAGATTTCTTCTCTCCTGTAGCGAAGGACTTGCCGAGTTTCCATCTCCTGAACTTGCTGAAGGTTTCGCTTTGAGGAGGGCGGTAAAGGTGCTGCAGGACCACGGTTTCCAGGATGTGGTGTTGGCATCGGACTTTCTTTCCTTGGTCCAGCGGGTTTTGTCACCTGCTCGGGACCGATCGGTGGTGGGTTCTATTGTGATGGACGTCAAGAAATTGGCGAAAAGCTTCAGGTCCTGCTCTTTCATCCATGTTGTCCGCACTTCGAATGTAATAGCACATCGTTTAGCTCGTTCTTCGGAACATTTATCTTGTATTCTTTCTGTTGGTGTTGCCCCGGCTAGTATCCGGGCTGAACTATGTACTGATGGTTTTTGATCAATAAAGTGCGAATTCTCTCAAAAAAAAGCCCATTCGCCTTTCTCCCTGTTGCTGCAGCGTCCAGAGCCGGCCTCCCTCCGCCGGCGACCGGAAATCCACGCCCCAGCCTCCCCGCCGTTGGCCTCGGCGACCTCCCACTCCCCGATGTTGCGGCCTAGTCACTCCTCAACCTGGTCCGCCGGCGGCACGCCCCTGCTCATCACCACTGCTCGACTGCTCGTCTTCGATTTGTCGCTGAAGAGCCTGATGAGGCTTCCGTCACCAGATGGGATGAGGATGCTCAGGGAAGGCCAGGTGACCCAAGCTAGGAGCTAACGGAGGCGGAAGGGCGGACCTCACCTCCACCGGATCCGCTGGCCGTGCTCACCGCCACGGACGGGTCCTCTATCGCTTCCCCTGTTCCGAGTTCATGAACCACGCCACCGTTTACGACGCGCCTCACGCCGTATCCAGGCTCACGCTCCTTCTCGCCGACAAGGCGCAGGTCCGTCTAGCTCGACCGCCTCCCTCTATGCGTGATACCCCTCTGGCCTCTGCTGTACTGCATTATGTATGCTGCGATTCCTTCTTTAACTTGAGCTTTGTTTTTTCTACAGCTTGTATGATGAGATTTTCCGTCCAAGTAAGTTCATAGAAAGTGCATAATTTCATTTATTCAAGGCTGCGGTAGAACTAAAGTGGGCAGACACAGAGTTTACAAATGGGGGATTTACATGTACTGCTCATTGGTGAGTCATCCAACAAGTTATACTTACAAAGCAGTGTTTTGACATTCAGTATTTGTTCATTGGTTGAGCCAGTGTCTGCTGTTCTTCTGTAAGTAAATAGCAACAAGCTTCCAGTAGTCGTAAGCAGTACTCCATCATAAGAGATGCCCTCCTTTTTCGGTTGGTGCACTTCATAAAATAGATACTCAGTTAAGTAATTAAGGCAATGGTAAAGATGATAGGAGGACTGATGACATGCAAGTGAACAAATTATATGTAAGATACTAGTCATACAACAGTTTCCGATCAGATAATAATTAATGAAAACAAAGAAAGAATGTTTACCAGGGCTCCCCATTACATGCTGGAAATCTGGAAGCAAATTCCAGCCAGAGGAAGAAATTTGAGAATCATTCATTGGAGACCGAAGAAACTGGATAGCCAATTTTTGAGAAATAATATCCATTGGAGAAGCATCCAACAGAGACTGAGCCAATTGGAAAATGACATTTGTAATCTGAGGTGTGCCTGGGGAATAATCAACAAGCAACACTATCGTCTAGATTAGACCGAGTGGCAAGAGCCTTTTGGTTATGATAGTTCTCAAGCCTCTTTTTCAGATATGCTTCTTCTTTTCAGGGTCCATATTTGTGTATCGATCTCTGTCTCTCTGGAGCGCTTATTTGAATCGGGAAGAATGTTTGCAAAGAGTAAATAAAAATATATAATAGTAATTTTGTGGTTAGGAAAGTGCCAACAGAAATGGTGTCGCATATGAAAGACAGAAGCATACATTTGTAATATCGCCTAAAACGGGTCGCACCGGCACTGCAAATAAATTATTGACGCAATGTAGTACTTTTTTTCCATATGACAGGTTAGCACAGTTTGCTTTGAACGACATGTTGCAACAATCAGTTAATTCATTCGGGGAATGCACATATTTTATATGGACCTTTAAATTCTCTATTTGTGATCGACAATGGTCCTGATCTTGTGTTTGTTCTGCTACAGATGGGTTCTCATTTCTCAACTTATCTGAATATACAAGGAGTATAACATATATGCACATACAAACAGTTCAATCTAATACCATTATTCAGCACCGGATGCATTCTCTAGGAGACAAAAAAGGTAGATACCCTGCACCGCATGATTAGTGAGCCACAAACATCTCTATCATACTCCAGTCCAAGATTTCCAATATATTCAGCTATAAGACTCCCAACTGAAATCAGAGTCTATTATTACCTGATGTAAATATAAGTAGTCTCCAAATAGCAAATCCAAGTTCGTGTTTAAAAAATGGTATTAAAGTCTGCATGTTTTAAGATTAAAAAAACCTTATTCCCCGATGAAGCAAGATAAAATAATATTTGAAAAGGATGTCTTCAAGATCCCTTTGAGTACCATGCATAATTTATAAGTGAGCAGAATTGCGACCCAACAACATCATTTCTAGGGCCCAACATCAGGGTACCAGCAAAATCGAGATTTGTACCGTTTGACACAACATCATTTCTAGGGCAGAAAATCTTGAACTGGAGTAAAAATCAGGCTTGCAAATTTCATTTGATTTATATTATGTTCTAACTTGAATTTTCGTTTCGCGACACAGCTGTTGCAGGACACTGGCGTGGTGGATTCTTCATGATCGCCACCTGAACTGTGCAGACTCTTTGGATCGGGCTATGTAAGGGTGTGGCCGTGGTAGTAGACGGTCATCCTGCTCGTCGGCATCGTGTGTATCGTGCCATGGCCCTCCTGCTCATCTGCGTCGTGTGCTTGTTCGTCTGGCTTGTTGCCTTGTTGTCGTGTTGGTCGTGGACAGGACCGACGGCATGGAACTCAAATGTCAAGGTGTGGTTGTTTCCCCTATAATTCGGTGTCATTTGATTTGCTGGTCATCAATCAAGCGGGCAGTTTTTTTCTTATGTGTATATATGGCAGGCGTGAAGTGAGGGCAGTATATATGGCAGGTCACAGGTGTGACATGAGGAGTTGAAGAGGGATGGGGAGAGCGAAGGAACCTAGGCCGTTTGATCGTGGGCAATGGAGGGTCTGGATTCAGTTTTCCTGCCAAAGTTCTTTCTGTTGCCCAAATGGCAACGAGGTGAGGTAAGGAAATCCTGTACATACAATTATAACATGATAACATGGTAAAAAAAAACAAAATATTTGGCAGATTCCACGTGTGTATTTGATCTTTTTTTCATAAATGTCACGTAAATCTACATTTTTCTTACAATGACCAAGAAATTCATGATTAACATAAATAATAAATAATACATTAATTCAGCATTGTTAGGACAAAAAACAAGAAATTCAAAATACACACAATTCAAAGGATTCGAAAAAAAGAACCCCAGAAAGTTTTCCTCCGGACGCTGGCACCATCGTCGGGCAGCGACCCGCGGATGCATAGTCCATGTATAGTTGCCATTCTCGTCCTCAGAGGCAGACACAAACACGAGCACGTCGAGCAAGTCGCTGGTCCGGTGAATATGTCTAGGGGCGAACAAACAATGAGTGAATAATGGGCAGATGGACCCCTGCAAACAAGGATATTCAACACAAAAGATGAGCAATGATAATGCCAGAAGGTCAAGAGGTCAAGAGAACAAGAGGTATCACCTACTGTCAAAAAGGTCTTCCCGCTGTCACTACCTTACCGATGAGCAGCAAATGCAGAAGCAACCGAGATGGCCTTTGGCCTCCAAAACAGCTACAAAAGAATGAAGAAAACAATACATGAGGCGCAGTCACATGAGATTTTGCACCGGGAAAAGTAAAAAATGCAGCACCTAGGTAGAACGACTCAGGGAGTGAATTAAAAAAGATTATCACCACATAAACAAAGAAAAAATGCAGCACCTAGGTAAGCTAGTTTGGTTGCGTGGGGGAAATATCCCAGGGAAGTAAATACACGAGGGAAAATTTCATGTGCATGCGGGATCCGCTGCCACCAGGGGGAGATCTCCCCATATTTCCGGTTGCCCAAATGGCATGTAAGAAATTCCCGTACATACAGGTATATCAAGATAGCACAGAAAAGCAATCATATTCGTCAGTTTCCACAAGAGGTTTATATTTTTTCATAAATATCAGGTAAATCCAAAATCATTTTTTACAATGAACAAAACAATCATGATTAAGATAAATAATTAAACTAAATTAATTCGGCAATTTTGGAACAAATAACAGGAAATTAAAATACAGATTTATTCTAGCAAAGCCAAACAATCAATATTAATTCCCAGAAATGATTTACAAAAAAAACCCAGAAGTTTTCCTCGCACCGGCCACCGGCACCATCGCCCGCCACTGACCCGTGGACGCGTCGTCCGTGTGTAGCTGCCACTCTCGTCCTCGGACGCAGTCACAAGCACGTCACCGATCACATCGAGAACGTCACTGGTCTGGTTTATATGTCTAGAAACTTCTCCGCGAGCACAGTCCGATGATCCACAATGAGTGAAAAACATGGCACATGGACCCCTGCAGCAAAAAAAAAATATCAACACAAAATATGAGCAATAATAATGCAAGAAGGTCAAGAGAACAAGAGGTATCACCTGCTGACCTTGTGAACAAGAAGTATCAAGTAAATAATAAAACTTTGTGAAAATGGCAACTTTATATTGTCAGAATAGCATGTGACAATAACGACCCGTGCACTTGCACCATGGAACCATTGGCAACCCATTTGAACTAACAGAACAAATCAGAGGTCCACTGGTGCAGATAAACTACTAAGCAGCGCTGACCTACAAGTTTCAGCTCCTGGAACACGCAAGACAGCAGTGTTTACCGACACCACTTTGTATTTATGAAAAGTAAATAAGTTGCATGAAACTTTGTAGAATATTCATGGATTCATGAAGTAAATTCAGTACCACTATGTCATTGATTCATGAATAATACTGAAGTATTATATGACCATATCAGGAGGTTATTTGAAATGTTAGGGAAGGGAGGACAAAACCCAACCATAAATACTCGAAACCAAATATTATAGCTCAATGAATTTAGTATCAGTGACTACAACTCTTCTGTATTCACTGTTAGGCAAGGATGGGCTCACTCCCAGGCACGGCGCCGCCGCTCGCCGTGCTCTGCACCTTCAGTACGTGCTCTGCACCATCAATAAAGTTTCATCGAGGGAAGCACTATGCTCTGCAAATTCGTCAAAAAACTTTGTCAAAATAACCGAACGTAATTAGGTACTCTAGGTGCTTCATAGTTCAGTGCAAAAATTAACTGAAAGCCAGTGTTGAGTACAGTAGACTGCCGTCTAAAGCTACTAGTCCTGTTGTCCTCCAAGCTGTGCAATCTCATGCAGTACACAAAAAAATGTTAGTAGTATTATTTGATAGATGCAAATATTAATCATCTTCTCAGTTGAGACTGTAGCTCTTGGCTGTTTGAAGTGTGCATCAGACAACAAATAATTAAACAAGAAGCTTCCACTAAGTGAGAACTCGAATAAAATTTCTTGTGGCAACACATGATTCTAAAACAACAGATGCTCCAATTCGACTAACTCGACGATGATCATCCATAAATCAAGTCAAGCATATATTATCTCAAATAATTATCTGTAGTAGACAGAAATAAGCATACTAAAAACTGCACAATTGTTTGTTTCATGTAGAAGGACTAGGTTGTAAATATTGTAGGTATTCTGGACTAAGGTGTAAATGTACCTGTAACATAGAGAAATAGAGTTGGCCGGGCTGAGTTCGACAGCCTTCCAGAAAATTTCCTCTTCAAGTCAACTTGGTATCAGAGCCCACGGTGGTTCCTGGAGATTGCCGGAGGTAAATCGGCGGCCGTAGCGAGGTCGAGCCGGGGCGGCACAGGAGGGAGGCGCGGAGCGTCGGGCGAGCAGGCACGCCGGAGAGGAGATCGTGCAGGGTGCAGGCACGAGCTGCTGTGGACGTGCGCGGAGCCGCACGAACGGCGGGCACGGGCGACCGGACAGAGGCGCAGACCACCAGGTCGAATCAGGGCAGAGCGAGGGCTCGCTGGCGGTGAGTCTTCTGCTTGCTGTGGTCGTGGTTGTGAAGGGAGCAGCTGGGTGAGCTGCAACTGAGGGCGGCTTGTAGGAAAGAAATCTGTTGCGTACGAGAAGAAGATAAGGGGACTGTAACTTCCGGCTGGGGGTGCTATTGGTGTTTGCTTCGAGGCAAAATTGATCCGTGCAGCTGAAAAATGGCAGAAGGTACATCAACGCCAGTGACTACGGAAGAGCTTGTAGCTCTTCTACGATCCATGGATGAAAAGTATGGAAGACTGCTTGACAGGCAAGAAGCCGAGCCGAAGGAGGACGTGCACCCCCTGCAGATGCCTCTGGTGAAATTGGAAGGTGCTGAGACATATGGGAGCTGGGCTGAGCATGCTGAGACAATTCTTGTCTCAAGAAGGCTAGAGGGCTATGTACTTGGTACTGTGAGGAAGCCATCTAATGAGGATTCCAAGGAAGGACAGAAGTGGAAGACAAGCAATGCCTTAGTGAGGGCTTGGCTGCTGAGCTCCATATCACCTCAGATTGCCAAGCAGGTTGAAAGAATAAAAGAAGCAGCTGAGATTTGGAGACTGCTGAAAGGCACATATTCAGGTGTCGGTAATGAAATGTTGGCTTGTAGGATTCAGAAGGAACTACAGGATTTGAGTCAGGGGGAGAAGACAGTGGTGGAGTATGTGTCTGAATTGAAAAGACTGTGGAGTGACTTAGAGTTCTATGATCCCATTGGTATGGACTGTGGCAAATGTGTGGAGAAATACCGCAGCTGGGTCGAGAGGAGGCAAGTTAGAGATTTCCTGAATGGTCTGAATGCTAAGTTTGAACCAAGAAGGGCAGCTTTGTATGGTACTGGCAAGCTACCTAGCCTAGAGCAGGCAATCTCAGCAATTGTAAGTGAAGAAACAAGGCTGAAGCTGGAGGAATCTGAAGGTGCAGGTGGAGGTCATGGACGCTCTGCCTTATTTGCTGGAGAGGTCACACAGTCATTTGGGCATGCCGTAAATCTGGGAGACAGAACCTGCTTTGAGTGTGGCAAATCAGGGCATTTGAAGGCTTCATGCCCGGATCTGGTTAACAATGGTGGTCGAGGTAGAGGAAGAGATGGCTATGGTAGAGGAAGAGATGGCTATGGTAGAGGAAGAGATAGTTATGGTCGTGGACGTGGTTTTTATTATGGTCGTGGTGCAAACCGGGGACGTGGTACCCTGGCAGCAGGTAGAGCTAATGTGTCAAGGACCACAGGGGAAGAAAATCAGACAATTAATGTGTCGATAACACTAGATGACCTGGAGAAATGGCGGCAATTCAAGGAAAGTCTGGAAGAGAAAACACCTGCTGAAGCTTCTGCTGCGTCGACAAGTCTTGATGGTAATAAGTCCCAAACCCCTCATCTTTTATGGCTTATTGACTCTGGTGCATCACAGCATATGGCTGGCTCATCCAGGAACTTCATTAGTTATATTCATGACTTTAAGGGACAGCATGTTAAACTTGCGGATGGATCCACTCAGCGCATTATTGGGCTAGGAACTGTCAAATGTGATAATGATTTAACTCTTTCAGCTGTACTACATGTCCCTTCTTTTCCAATAAATCTGTTGTCGGTCAGTCGAATCACAAGGGAGTTAAATTGTGCTGCCATTTTCCTCTCTTTTGGGTGCATATTTCAGGAGCTTGGGACTGGAAGGAGGCTTGGGACAGGGACTGTGCATGAGGGATTATATTATCTCGACAACCTACCATATGCAGCAGCTGCAAGTCTACCATATTCTCCTACAGATGAGTTTTTATTGCAGCACCGTCGTCTAGGGCACTTATCTTTTGTAAATTTGGGAAGACTCTATCCCAGTCTGTATGATAAAGTTGATAAGACCAAGTTGGTTTGTGATGCATGCGAGTATGGGAAATTTACCAAGAGCTCCTATATGTTATCTAACAATAGGAGTGTGGTGCCACTTCATACTATACATTCTGATGTGTGGGACCCTAGTGGAGTTTATTCAGTTAATGGATATCGCTATTTCGTAACTTTTATTGATTGTTGCACTAGAACTACATGGGTTTATGTTCTGAAAAACAAGAGTGATGTGTTTGAATGCTTTAGGGACTTCCATAAATTAATTATGACTCAGTACAATGCTCATGTTAAAATTGTGCGAACAGACAATGGTACTGAATATGTAAACAAGCTGTTTGATGAATATCTTTCTAGCTTTGGGATTCTCCATCAAACAACATGCCCAGGAACTTCAGAACAAAATGGTTTGGCTGAGAGAAAAAACAGGCACCTCTTAGAAGTGACTAGATGCTTGATGATGAGTATGAAGGTTCCAAAGTACCTATGGGCGGATGCTGTAATGACAGCTTCATATCTGATAAATAGAATGCCAACCCGTGTACTTGACTACAAAACTCCCTTAGAGTGTTTGACAGGAAAAACAACATATGTTGTTCCACCAAAAACCTTCGGATGTGTCTGTTTTGTGAGAGACCACAGACCATCAGTGGGAAAGCTGGATCCGAGGGCTCTGAAATGCATATTTGTTGGCTATTCTGGAACCCAGAAAGGCTATAAATGCTGGTGCCCAACAGAGAGAAGAATGTTCGTGAGCATGGACGTTACATTTAGGGAAAATGAAACCTTTTATGGAGAATCTCCTGACTTGACTAATGTGTTTCCTGATTTGTTTAATGATGATAGCTCAGATGGAGCCTTGAGGACAGGGGGAGATGAGAGAGGAGAAGACAATGACGCAACTTCACAGAAGATGATTATTGGAGTAATTCCAACTGGAGATGAACCTGATAGTAGAGATGAAGATACATCAAATACTGAACAAGATCACACTCAGGAGGAGCAGCAAGAGTATCAAACTAGAAGATCAAGGTGGCCACAAAACCTTAAGGTGTACACACGGAGAAAGAGAACTGAGAGTGATCAAGTACAAGGGGAGGAAGAAGTCACAGTGAGCCAAAATCCTGAAGTCCAAGTGCAGCCAGATGTGTGTGACTCAAGTTCAAGTCCCTCTACAAGTGATGGTACAATTTCTGCCCCATTAGATGATCTTGATATCTCTATAGCTCAGAGGAAACAATCTCGCTCTACTGCTGGAAAACTGCCATCACATTTGTCTTCATACGATATTTCTAACTATGTATCATATTCCTCTGTGGGACCACAGTATAGGGCTTTTATTGCTGCACTTGACTCGGCTGTACCCATTCCCCATGATTGGCAGGAAGCCAAGAGGCACCCTCAATGGAGAGCAGCCATGTTAGAGGAGATGGCAGCTCTAGATAAAAATGATACCTGGGAATTATCTACACTTCCCATTGGCAAGAAAGCAGTAGGGTGTAAGTGGGTCTTTACCATTAAGCATAAACCTGATGGTAAAGTTGAGAGATATAAAGCTAGACTGGTGGCCAAAGGGTACAGCCAAACATATGGGGTTGATTACGATGAGACATTTGCACCAGTAGCTAAGATGAACACTATTAAGACACTGATTTCTATAGCAGCAAACCAGAAATGGAAATTATTTCAACTTGATGTCAAAAATGCTTTTCTCCATGGGGAGTTACAAGAGGAAGTCTATATGGAAATTCCTCCAGGTTTCAATACCAGAATGACTGAAGGGAAAGTATGTAAACTAAAAAAATCTTTATATGGTCTAAAGCAGTCACCTAGAGCTTGGTTTGGGAAATTTAGAAAGGAAATTTGTAACAAGGGTTTCTTACAAAGCAATGCTGACCATACCTTGTTCTATAAGAATCATCAAGGCAGAATTGTTATCCTGATCGTATATGTTGATGATATTATAATAACAGGTAATGATGAAAGAGAGATGGTGCAGCTGAAGAAGGATTTGGCAAGATCCTTTGAGGTTAAAGACTTGGGACATCTCCATTATTTCCTTGGAATTGAAGTAGCATATAGTACTCAAGGTATTTATCTCTCTCAAAGAAAATATGCTCTTGATCTGTTGAAAGAAACTGGAATGATGGATTGTCAACCTGCTGCTACACCAATAGAACAAAATCACAAAATACAAGCAGACTGTGGAAAACCAGTAGATAAAATGAGATTTCAGAGGTTAGTGGGTCGGCTAATATATTTATCACATACCAGACCTGATATTGCATATGCTGTCAGCCTCGTTAGTAGATATATGCACGATCCCCGAACTGGTCATATGAATGCAATATCCAGAATTCTGAGATATCTTAAAGGTTGTCCTGGAAAAGGGATTCTTTTCTCTAACCATGGACATCTTAATGTGGAAGGATTTACTGATGCTGATTAGGCTGGGAGTATTGACGATAGAAAATCCACTTCTGGGTATTGTATTTTTGTTGGGGGTAATATTGTTAGTTGGAGAAGTAAGAAGCAAAATGTAGTGGCTAGATCCACTACTGAAGCTGAATTTAGATCAATGGCACAGGGCATATGTGAATTGATGTGGGTGAGGATATTGCTCTCTGAATTACGACTATTTAAGGGTGTGCCACTGAGATTATATTGTGACAATCAGTCTGCTATTAACCTAGTGAACAACCCTGTTCATCATGACAGAACAAAGCATGTAGGAGTTGATAGGCACTTCATCAAGGACAACCTAGACACAGGTGTATTGCAAGTAGTCTATGTAAAATCTTCTAATCAGCTAGCTGATATTTTGACCAAAGGTGTAGATTCTGTAACTTTTATGAGGTTGTGTGACAAGATGAGGCTGTGTAACATCTTTGCCTCATCTTGAGGGGGAGTGTAGAAGGACTAGGTTGTAAATATTGTAGGTATTCTGGACTAAGGTGTAAATGTACCTGTAACATAGAGAAATAGAGTTGGCCGGGCTGAGTTCGACAGCCTTCCAGAAAATTTCCTCTTCAAGTCAACATCACAGTTGGCCAGACCATGCCAAATCTTACAAATAAAATAATACTTGTAAGTATTCACTCATGTCATAGCTGCAAGATTGAGTATCAAATAAATCAATACCAGTAGGGAAGTGGACGAGAGGAAATTGCTCCAGCGCTTCATCTATATGATATAGTGGACTCCAGATCCATTGCGCCAACCAAATCAAATGCTAGAAATTGTGAGATAAAATTAACGGAGGCGGCCGGCGTCGAGTGTGAGATAAACTGACTGGGGGTTGGCGGCGGGATTCGCTGCTTGTGACAGGAGGAACATGAGGCGGCCGGCGTCGATTTCTGTGAAGGAGACCAAAGCATGGAGGAGGTCGGGCCGTCGCCGGCGGGAACTGGAAGAGGTCGCGCCGTCGCCGGAGTGAGGTGGGGGCGAGGTCGCGGGTGAGGGGTCGAAGAGGTCGCGTCGGGGCAGAGAGATTGCGTCGTCGCGCGAGAGACGGGGAGATTTTCCCGACGTGCGGAGGTGGGATTTCGCGCGGATCGGGCGAAAAATTCCCTACCCCGACGCCACCAAATGGGCTGCCAGAAAAACCGGGTTGAAATTTTCCACGTGGGCTTCCCGGAGTTTTCCCTGCGTAGTACCAAACTTACTAGCCCACTGCTCTGAGCCTCTCTGACTCTGATCCGGACGCTGGAGTCGGTGCGGGAAGCCGGATCGAAGGAGTTACCGCTCCCATCTTATATTCTCTGCAAGGCCGCCGCCGCCCCCAATCCCTCAAGGCCGCCGCCGCCCTACCTCCACCGCTCCCATGTGCTACTTCGCATCCGCCGCCGCTGGCACCGTCTGATTCCCTCTCCTCCGCACGGCGCGCGGCGCCCCGATCTGTCGGTCTTATTCGACAGTTTCCCGCTCGGATTCTGAGCAGGTACGTGACCCTTTTTTCCCCGATTGGATCGGTTTCCGAGTTTGATTCCAACTAGCTAGAGCCCAATCGTCGAGACTGATAAATTCGGGGATATATGCAGTTTAGAAGAACGCATCCAGATATCGATTGCAATCCAGCCCTATTTTAGATCTTCATCAATCCTATTTTCGGTCGGAACGAAAAGGACAGTCTTTGGCTGGGACGATGATGAACAGGAGAATTGATAGCCCGGAGGTGATTGGAGTTAAGCGGCAGCGCACCAGCAAAATGTTGGAGAAGAAGAAGCACCTATATCTGGTGCTGGATGACTGGAGCAAAGGCTTCACCATCCATAAGATTGATGACGATGATGGCGACGCTGACCTCGGGGAGCCCGGCGTCCTCCGGATAATCTCACCTGTTGCTGTTCGTTGCATGACATTCAGTGCCATGGGCGGCTACATCTTCATCACCACCAATCCACGGTGTGCACAGACCCCCAGCCTCGTCTACGACACAGAGGCAGCAGGGTTGGCCGTTGGCCCTCCCCTCCCAGAACCACTGCTATGTGGGCTCTACAGGTCTATTGCTACTGCCGATATGCTCTATGCATTCCAACCTTGCATTGAGAACCCACAGCAATTCATGAAGGTCATGTCGTGGGCACCCATGGATGATGACGATCCGTGGGCTACAAGGCCAACCGTGGACTGGTGCTGGCGAAGCGTGCCCTCGCCGTGGCCATTCACCGATAACGAAATCATCAGCTCATATGCCTTGCACAAAGATGGGCACACCATATTCTTCTCAGCGCACAGCAAGTATAACTGCCTACGCCCCAAGTCCATCTGCACCTTTTCCTTTGACACCAAGCACCGCCTGTGGAGGTCGCATGGGGAGTGGTCCTTGCCTTTCAAGGACCAAGGCTACTTTGACAACAGGCTGGATGCATGGGTTGGGCTTCACAAGGATGGCTACATTTGGTCTTGCCAGGTTGCCTCTCGTTCTAGCACAAACCAGTCGCAACCGGACTGTAAGATGCTCAAGGAAAAGTTGCTCCGCAGGCCTCCTAATAGCCAATTGCCAGCGCCAAGGGCCACCCTCACACACATGGGCAACGCCAAATTTTGCCTTGTCGAGTGTGTGGTAAGAGATGATGTTTTGGGAGCCCGTGCTGGTGGCATTCTCTACATCACCAAGTTTGGCCTCAAGTACAGTCATAAGGGAGAGCTGCAAATTACGAACCGCATCACCAAGTCGTATACAGTGTCAAAGCATGCCCCGTCGTTTTCTCCTGTAGCCTTCTGGATGTAGGAACTACCTCTTTGTATGCAATGCATACTATGGCACTCTGGTCTCTGGATGTAAAATTATGATTTGTAGCACTTAAAAGCTTGCTTGTCCTGTCAATTGTGTTGAACCTGCTGACCTGTTTTCTTATATTCACAAATTAAATTGTGTGCTTTTGCTCCTTCAGTATGTTGTACATTTTCTGTTCTCTCGATAAGCAAAAAATAATATTTCTGTCGCTGCACGAAAGCCAAAAGATATGTTTATAAACTACAACTACGGATGTTTACAAACTGCGACCTGCTCTCTACGAAAATATAAGATGTTTTAGTAGCATTTTTCTGTTGCGGATATACCTACTCGCGTATTAGTGTGCAGATTCACCCACTTCTATCCATGTGTAAAACATGTTATATTTTGGTACGGAGGGACTTAATTATAAGAGTTAGCTAGTGCAGACAGGATATTGGAAGTTGAAATGCTGGCAATAAGACGAGACACTGTATTTCTAGATAGTAAAAGTGAGGTTTTGTAGCTTCTAAGTCCAATCAGAGTAAAGTTGTTTCCCTATGAAAATGTACACACTGAATGCTACCGTCGACCCCCGGAACCACCACCTCGACGCGTCTTACTACTTCTTCAGGTTCCGAGCTTGTTCTTCCTAAGATTTTGGAGTATCCGAGCTGTTGCATACACACGATTCCTTACATATTCTTACATGTACTACTTCTTCAGGTTCCTGAGAGTTGCCGGTCCTGCTGCTAAGGAACAACGAGCAACTCCTAAGGAAAACAGTAGTAGTGTAGAAGGAAAGGTAAAATACTCTAAATAAATCAAGTATATTGTTACTTGTTGCAATCATCTTATATTACAACCTGAGTGCATATATCACTGGTGTACCCGTAAGTATAGGTATGCCATATAGGTTGAGTCATGGTTATCAAATTATGTATATTCATGAGCTTGTTCATTTGTGATGCATTCTGCAAATTGAATTTAGGTTTGTATGTTCAAATTCCTAAGTTACGGTGATGAATCAGTGTTCTTGTTGGAGATCTGGAGTGTAGGTGCTTGTTATTTGTTACTATTGTTGCATATCCTCAATCCATTACCACTCTGTTGTTACACTTTTATCCCAAGTTATGTAATGCTTGTTTATCCTTAGTATTTCGGTCTATGTGGACATCAAAACGTTTGTTGCGTCTCTGCATTAATCTTATCACATCCCATATATGGTATTTGGTGGTTGATGCTCTCTTAATGAAGGCTATCTTTATCCTGGAAAAACTCACCTAGGGGTTGGTGTTCATTATGAAATACCCCAATCTCTGGTTCGAAATAGATAATTTTTGGACTTTTGAATGAGGAAAATTTCGGTTACATATTTTTCCACTTGAAAAAGCTGCTAAGAGCAACGGTCCTGATATACTGGTTTATTCCTATCCCAGTGGTGATATACTGGCTTTGAAACTGTTGAATGGTTTCTCTTTCCTTCCCTCAAGCAAAAGCTTGCTTCACAACATGAATCATTTTTGCTTTCCTCGATGATACTTAGATAATCTTCAGGTGATAACAAGTACATTCGTGTCTTATAGCTAGCATTGATTATGTTTTGTTCGTGGGTTCTGGTTTTACTGGTGTTAGATCAACAACACAAAAAGAAGTAACATAATTAGCTTTGTATGTAAATCATGTATTTTAAATGACAACTAGAGCATTGCCATGAAAAAATATGCACATTAACTTTTTTTGAAAAAGTTTCAACACACCAAGAAGTAACATGTATTTTAAATGAACTTTATTTTGACAGGCACATCAGTGAACTACACTTTCGATCAATGGAATTGTTTTTATTATTTCATTCAGACTGAACATCTTGGATAATTATTATGTGTTATTACAGAGATATCCAGTAGTTGGTGCATTATATGATTTCTGGTTCAGTAGCATACATATCCAATTTTAAAATATTGCTTGATTTACATAAGAAGCCCTGAATTCATGTTTTTTCCTGGGTTGCTTGCGGAGATTTATGGCGTCGTTCCTGTGTTTCGAACGATTCCTCTCTGGATTGCTGCGAATTGTTGGAGAGCCGAGACACCTTTGTTTCTCTGGGTTTAGATTCCAGCTCCTTCTGTAGGGTCGCAGTTGATCAGGGACTTTGATTAGGAAAGCCAATCGGAGCGGAAAGGGAACCTAGACCATCGTTTGCTATTGCTGAAAGCGATTTTGAGTGGTTACTTGCTCTTTGTTCGTTAGTGACCGACTCACTTAATGCCACTGCCGATTTGCAGATATTCCCCAGATACTCCAGGAAGCTCAGAATCGATGGCTGCGGCCCACTGAAATCTGCCAAATACTGTTCAATTACAAGAAGTTCTCTGTTCTCATCTCCTGTCACGTACCATCACCTCTCACGCAGCTCTGCAACCCCCGGAACCACCACCACAACGCGTCCTGCGGCGGAAGTTGCTGGCGGGCGCTGTCGTCCTATCAGTCCACCACGTCGAGCAGGAGTTCCAAGGAGAGGAAGGTGAGTTTTTCATGGGGATCATGATTCACGACCAGCAATGTTTTTCTCTTTCTACCGTCATCATCGCTTGTCACGCCGCTCTATCACTCCCAGAACGACCTGCTCGTCAACTACGCCGGAGCTGTGGAGGAGACCGCAACGACCTCTTCCTGCACAACCTGGTCGACGACAAGCCGGAGCCGTGGAGGAGTCAGCCATTGACCTCTTCCTCACCACCGCCGACTCCTTGTTTGAGGTACTTCCGTAGGATTATTTGTATGGACAGAAGTAAACAAAGTAAACATTATCGTAACTTATACTGTGTGTTGCAATGGATCAAATTATACTAATTTCTGTTCATAAACTGAATAACTCCCACTAAATTAGGTTTCCTTTCTATTACCATCTCTGCTTATTCTTTAAGATTTTCAACCTTTGTCTCCTCAAATTCAATCAGGGTTGGCACTTTTCATTGGTTCGGCAGACCAACATTTTCAGTCTGGTGCGTGTCAAACCTACTTATTCGGCATTGGCTGCAAGCACAAATGTTACTAGAAATTGTGAGTTTAGTTACTGCTGAATATATTTCTTTCTCCATGTCCGTTGTGAAAATGTTATACTCCACATATGACTAAACACCTTTGGACTTATATTCCACTTTTCTAGGTAACCTCTCGACTTATATTTCAGTACACGTATGACTTTAAAACTTGTTAAATGTAGAATATTGACCCAAGAATGTCTTTGTGTGCTGACATGATCTGAGAGCACCTGATATTCTTAAGTTGGGTTTATTGATTAGAAATACTGGAAGCTGGAAGGCTTGGTTATGAATCTATCTCCAGTTTCACACTTGAAATGAAAGCAAGCATGTATTACCTCCGGCCAAATTTATATTGGTTAGGATGTTGGCACTGTCTTGATGCATTTTGACGAACATGCCCGTTGCGAGCACCAGGCCCGCTGCCTCCTTTAATCAGACGTGACGCTCGACGACCCTGCCTTTTTTTTGTTTTGAGAAACACGATACAACGCAAGCGTTCATATACATGTGCATACACTCACCCTATGAACGCGCACACACACGCGCACCCTACCCCTATGAGCACCTCCGATAGACTGAGCCGGCGGATCAAATTTTAAGATTGACGAAGTCACCCTAGGCGCCTCGCTATCGACGGGAATGTTGCCTCCTACTGAAAAATATTCCGTCTAAATGAAAAACACCAGCGTGTCGAACCTGAAGTTTGAACTCTGATGGGCTGGGCCATCTTGTCAAGGCAAGTTCTCTCGACGACCCTGGCTAGCTTGGTCGTGATGGATACGATCGATCTGGAGATCACATCACAAGTGCTCCATCAGTCAGCAGCGTCCTTCTCAGCTAGCTGCCGGCCGATCCATCGCTGAAGGCCGGCTTAACTAGGACAGCAACTGATCACTTCATTTGCTGCCACCGGATGCCGACACACCGGTCCTAAAGCTTTTGCCTTGTGTCCATCATCCATGCCTACCTTTTCCATGTATGATTTGATTTGGCCTCGATCGTCTCCACGTATCATTTTGTCCATCTCGTCATCTGGTCGGCAGCTGGCTGGCAGGCAATCATTTATTTATTTTCAGACCAGAAGAAAGGAACTATCATTGTTGGCTCTTCACCAAATAAACGGATGAGTATTGCATTGATTCCATGGGGAAAAAAGATACAGCTGAAATGGATATTTGCAGTGGTGTTGCTCATTCAGACGTGGCTGTATTAATCTAAGTGTTCGATCAGGATGCAGAAAGCGGAGTCTTGTTCAGGCTTCAGAGGATCGATCGATACACTGTATGTAGTGTATCTCCATCGATCGATCGATCGGCACAGTGTCCAGCAGGGGAAGATGCAGCACATGTCTGGACATATATATACAGGGTTTGGCACTGTTGGGCCACCTTGTCATGCATGCTGGATCGCTGATGTTTGGTACAGTGGCTAGGCTAGCAGTTCCGGCGAAGCACCGCTGCGTACGGTGGATGGCCCATAAACGTGGCACGACGTACGGCTGCATGCGATCGATCTGCAGAATCTCTCCTTTTTTTAGCGTGTGTTCACTGTTTGACAGAGCCCGATCGACCGGCCTGCAGAATTATGTTGCAAGATTGCGAAATGTCATGCCGCCATGCATGTCGATCGGCATCTTTCTTTCTTACAGTACTTATTTGCCGGATGGTGCGCGATGGTTGGGCTGTGATTTGAGTGGAAAACCAACTTGAAACTGTAGCTGCAATAGCTTAAGCTAAAATAAAACATTTTTAGAACAAAATTATGTACAGTATATTTGACAAAAGTGGCCGGATGCCCGACATGTGTCCAACGGCAGCCAATGGCGACATGATAAGTGGCGTGGAGCTCAGCCAACAATCGGCAGCTCCATGCTATCCTATCCCCCAATTTGGTACACTACCCCTAGCCAAATTAGTATACGATGCCAATGCAAATATCAGAGCCTCGTAGCAGGAGTAGATCTCATTAGGGTTTTGGTTATCTGAGCCTGCCTGCCCGTGCATCATGGCCGTGTCGTTAAAGTTTGTTGGAGATTCGAGGCACCCCTCTTTTCCACAAGGAGAATGTGGTGCCGTGCCCCATGCCATATGCATGGCAACCAGCGTCTTCACAAATCTGAGCGTCGTCGGCAGGGAAACAGGCATGATCACGACGTCCGTCTACAGTTTCATCACACCCACGGGTGCAGCTCGGTAATTTGGTGTTCAATCTGCATGCCAAAGTTCTGTTACTTTTTTATTGTGGGCAAAAGTTCAGTTACTTGATGTATACTCTGTGACTGTGAGAGAAAGCTTGGGCTAGCTACACTAAACGTAACTAAACCTTCGTTGACGGCCACAAAAGATGATATTAAAGCTAACACACGTCGTGTCTAAGTAAATCTGTAATATTCCACAAAACAGGCTTTTACCCCTCTTTCTCTAATAGTCCACGAAACAGACTTTCGCCCCGCCTTTTCTAAGTAAATCTCTAATAGTAAATTCTAATAGTCAGCATCCAAACTTCCCTGACTATTTTTTTTAGGGTAGGGGCAAAACAAATCTTTTATTAGTTGCCACAGTGACCACCACATGTCAGTGACACATGGAATTGAATGTGCAAAATTGTATAATCCCCAGCAAAAACAACACTCGCATGTTGCTCCCAAACAAATTTAGAGCATGCACAAGGGTTTAGACGCTAACAGAGGCGCTTATTAAGAAGTAGAAGCGCCGCAACCTGATAGCTAAATATTGCACTGATTTCTTAGGCACCACCGCACCGGACTCCTAGCTATGCGTCGATGGAAGTAAAACTACCGGGAATCAGACAAAATGACCGAGATTTAATTCCTACCATCTGTAGATAAGCTGTCCCACTGTGGATGCTCTTACACTCTCCATCTGTTTTTGCCAACACATATTTGGTACAAGTTTGTTACAAGTGCATTTATCGCAAGTTAATTAATTATCGACATATAGGCCTTTTCCACACAAAGGCCGGTCATTTAGAGTATGCACACGGCTTTGGCGCTAATAGAGGCGCTTATTAAGGAGTAGAAGCGCCGACGCCTAATAGCTAAATATTGCACTGATTTCTTAGGCACCGGACTCCTAGTTATGCGTCGATGCAAGTAAAACTACCGGAAATCAGACAAAATGACCGGGATTTCATTCCTGTCGCCTATAGATAAGCGTCCCAGTGTGGAAGCTCTTACACTCTCCATCTGGTTTTACCAACACATATTCCTTCTTTTTTTACTTAACCGGTCAACAAATTTGGGTAATATTTGGGCTAACGAACGATCTAACAGAGGGACTTTACCTTTTTTTCCTTTACAATGACTACAGGGGGTTCTTAGTCTTAGAGGCAGCCCAAACCTTTTATTAAACTGATCACATCTAAAGGATACATAATTTGTTACAAGTGCTTTTACGCAAGTTAATTATCGACATATAGGAATGCAACTACCTCACCATTGTGTGGAAAAGTCCTAGGAAGCTTGCGATGCTCCTTTTTTTACTCATTTCTTCGAACCTTTCTCTCAACAAAACGGAATGAAAGTGAGAGTAGCTAGGCAGGAGCCCTTCACCTGGCCGATAAACTAAGACGGTTCTCAAAAGAATGCCATATCGGAGTGCACGGTGATTGGACTGGACCCTCGGTTCCAGCCGGCCTACGCCTCGTTTTTTGTTTTTCCGCACGTCCCACCCTCCATGGCCGCTTCTGCCCTCAACACACCGATTCAAGGATTTTTGACTGGATTAGTTTGATCATCTTGCTATTTCATTTTATTTCTGTTTGAAAATTGCCATGAGTTATATTTGAGTTTGTGCTGAAAATTTTCTTATTGATTTTTTGAATTGTTTTTCAATTATACGCGTATGAGTTATATTGTACTCCTAAAACTTTTTAGAATTTTTCTACATGCATGTATGTAGACATATTTAAGTGCAATGTTCAAATAAGCTTTATACTAAAACATATCGAGAAAAATGCTAGAAAGATTTACATTTAGGAACGGAACGGAACGGAACATTTAGAAAAAGCCTTACATTTAGGAACAGAATGGAGGGAGCAGCAGAATAGAACAGAGATGTAAATGCACGATCACCGTTCGTTGTGCATCCAACAGCAGGAGATGAAACTTGTAGAAACACGCATGAGTCAGCTCGCCGGCCCGCCTAGCTCGAGGGTAGTGGTCAGCTGCACACCGTCGATGGCACGCGGGCGCGGCGACCAGCGAACATGTGGCGGCCATGTGGCGGCCCGCAAGCAGCGGCGACTCGACGTGGTCGGCGAGCGCGTGGTTGTCGGTGAACGCGCGGCGGCCCGGGAGCAGCGGCGACTCGACGAGGCCAGCGAACGCGCGGCGGCCAGCGAGCAGCGGCAACTCGACGCGGAAGGCGAGCGCGCGGCGGCCAGCGAGCAGCGGCAACTCAACGCTGGCGCGGCGGCCGGCGAACGCGCGCCGGCCAGCGAGCAGGGGCGACTCGACATGGTCGGCGAGCGCGTGGCGGCCGGCGAACGCGCGGCAGCCCGGAGCAGCGGCGACTCGACATGTCGGCGAGCGCATGGCGGCCGGCGAACGCGCGGCGGCCCGCGAGCAGCGGCGCACGACCGGCGAGCTTGCGATCGCCAGAAAGCGCTGGCCGTAGCTTGTCAAGCAGCTCGGCCGGCAGCTCCGGGGCGCCGTCCGCAGCCACACGCTGCTCCTGGACAAGCTGCTCCTGCTGCTTCTGGACGAGCTTCTGGGCACTGGACATGGACCTCCTCTAAGTCCTCTTGGACGAGCTGTTCCTGGGCGCTGGGCCAGCACAAGTGCCCTGCTCGCCCCTGCTCGGCTTGTTGGAGATGAGGAAGATGGGGGCCATGCCGTATGCGTGCGCCTGCTCGGCCGCCATGCCCGTCCGTCCTCGGCCGCGAGCTGAGTCCTGCGTGTTTGTACAGGTTTCATCTTCTACTGTTGGATGCACAACGAACGATGATCGTGCATTTACGTCCCTCTGCAGTAGTCTCTCCTACGTCAGAGTGTCAGAGGATCCGGTTCCTCGACATGGCCGGTGAAACGAGGAACAGTCACGTCCATTGATCCATCCATCCATCCATGGGCCTGGTAGTACTGTGGAGGGACGTACGCTTGCATGGAAGTGACACAGACTAGGGGTGCGAAGACGGGTTGACTACTACACCTATGGCTCTTTTTTAATCTTCAATTAATTGCGATTTTTCGTATAAGTTTCAGCTGTGTATGTCTTTTTTCAAAAATATTATGGGTTTAGTCATTCTGGAAATCTAAACCCTATATACTTTGGCTTATTCCGAGCCTAAGAAACACATTCTTTTTCAAATATTGTGAGATAAACCATTTGATATCGCGTTTTCAGGCTTAGAGGCTCTGAGATTCTCAGAATACACCACCGAGTAACTTCATATCAAATAGCTTATACCAAATGATTTAGAAAAAAAAAATTACATTTCTCATACTCGAAATAAGCCAAAGTTTATAGTGTTTTCTGAGATTTTCACATACTCTGAGATTTCAAAACGGCTAAGCCTATGACATTTTAGTGGAAGGGGCATATATGACTGAAAGCTATTCGAAGGGACACAATTAATTGAAGGTTAGCTTAAAGGTCATTAGGTTATTTAGTAAAAAAGATACAAGAAACTATACAGGGAGACTACTGTTGAGAATGAGCAGCGGCACGTTCCCTGTCTGGGAGGAGTACGTGCTATTTAGAGGCCAGCGTCTAGGTAGCTAGTTAGCCACCTTGTGTCTCACATCACACAAGGGGATGATGGACGTACCGTGCATGATCGATCAAGGAGGCAGGGGCATCTTTGCATTTACGCACCGATCAATACTCAGTTTATCAAGTACGTAGGCGGGGTGGTATTGAGTTATTGACAGTTTGGTGTGTTTGATTCTTGTCACACCGTGGAACTTCCACACTTCATTACTCATATAGTCCACTGTTAAATAAACCCTTTTAAAAAACATTTGCCACACTTTGTGACACATAATTTATCACCACATTTTTGTGGTTGGCACATTTAAGATATGTTTGGTCCCGTACCCACAATTTTCTTAGTCTAAGTTTAATAGTTTTGTATGTAACTGTTTCTTGACACACTTTAGATCCGTCTCACTTTTATTTTTCATACGGTCCATCTATCTTAAAAGTGATTTTTCAATCTTTTACCACACTTCGTGGAGTCCCATTTCTCAGGCAAACTTTGTGGTTTCCACATTTTGCCAAGCCAAAGTTTGTCGATCGGCTATGTGTTTATTTTTTTGCCACACTTTAGAACGACCACACTTGCCAATATGGCCCACATATCATAGAGTGAAGCTTTGCCCAACTTTTGCCACACTTTTTGGCGCACAATTTTCCAGGCACACTTTTGTGGTTGCCACAGACCCACGGTTATCAAATTTGGGCGTGGCCGGGAACCAAATGGCGCCAGCCCCCTTAGGCCTGGCAGAATGTGGCCGAGAACCAAGCATACCGTTATAATTGACAAAGTGTGGGTAGGAACTGATGGCCCCTAAATATCTACATTTCGATGGACGACTAAGTAAACTTCAGAGCATGCTTCGTTGACATAGTTAACAGTTCCATTTCCAGTACCTTACTCCCTAGTGGTCGATGAGTGGAATCCCTTATAAGATTTTGGTGAAAAACTATATGTGGGCATTTGTTGGCGGCGGTGGTTCCATTTGCGTCATGACCTTCCTGGAGGCGAAGCTTTTGGGAGCGATGGGAGTGTGTGGTTTCTATCGTCGTGCAGTTGACGGATGGCCAACGATGGTGTGGTTATGTGTTGTTCTCGAGGGCGTCCATAGTGGGCCTGGTCCTTCAGTCTCTAGGGTGCTCTGCCCTCCCTTATATGTGATGTCTGATGGTTCGACGCCCTTAGGCTGGATGAGAGGGGAAGGGTTCCCCTCTGCATGTTACAGTAGTGTGACGTGTTCCGAGAGCCGAAACTTCTTCCCGTGGTTCCTGTCCTGCATCATCGATGCTCGTGGACGGTGCTCAACGACACGGCTTTGACTTCTTCAACTGATGCATTGTTCATCAATTTCCTACCCAAGCTCACCGTGAGCATCTCTACCTACCGAGAGTGTGGCGTCCTTCGATCGAGGGGGCAGGGGTCCCCCCCCCCCCCCCCCCTTCAGAGGTTGATTCATTTGATTGTTGATTCAGTGAGCTACCCTGGAGCAGGGTGATCAGTGATGGACCTTGTGCAAGGGATACGTTCAAAGGAGGAAGACAGAAATATGGGACTAGACTATTAATCTTGAGTGAGCTAGGAAAGGCCCGTTTATTTTATTATTTTTCAGCTAGCCGAACACCATGCACACATGTTGGTTGCATGGATCCCTCGTTTCAATAAAAAAAGAATGTCGACACGACACATCCTCCTAATCCCTATCTCGTGTCAATCCGGTGGCAACTCAAGAAGATGCAGCCGTCGACTTGATCTGGTATAAGATTTCCAGTTGTGCTAAGATTTGTGTTCATAATTTTTTTCTTGATTCCAATGTTGTAGTTCTTGTTTGGAATTTGCGGTACTGTCAATAGGCCTCTCACGTAGAAAAATCCATGTTATTCGGTTTTAAGTGTTTTTTTCATGTTTGGTTGTTGTACTTTAGTGACACGACGATTGCATATTTGGCATGCCATTTATATTATGATTCCAAGTAGATTTGTAGTACTCATCCGTTCCGAAATTATTACCGCAGAGAGAGACCTAGCAAAATTCCAATAGCGAGTACAACTGGCGGCATTAAAAATAGTACGGAGGTAAGATCTCCAAGTTAAGAACAATTATAGTAAATGTTCGTCCTGCCAAATCAAAAATTCTGGCTCCACCATTGTAGGTGATGACATGTTCTTTTTGCTCGACTAATGTTCTATCGACTCGCTTGTCCCCGATGCCTTTGCAGAAGGGTTCTCAGACCTACAAGCTCTCCTTGATTTATATTTTCTGTTGATCGCTTGTGATTTTTTTTTGAAACATTAAAACACAATATATTAAGCAAGCAAGCCGCCTCATTAAAAACCTTCCAGTCCCTTTCGGTACCCTGTTAAGGAAAAAAGTGCGTAACAAACTTGCTGCCTTAGGCGTTTAGGGATACATCGTTCACCAGCATAGGTGAAATGAAATCTGGGGGCACATCACACCACAAAGTCGGTGGATTGTCCCTCCCAAATTTAGCTAACTCATGTCACTAGGTTAGAATCTCTATTACAGAATTGGACATGAGGCCGTGAGTGTCATGGTCGCGCCGTGTTCGATCGTACGTCGGCCGCAAAGCGACGCCGCCGCCGCCGCCGCAAAGGCTGTATGCCGCCAAAAAGGCAAAAAAAGGAAACCACCGTTGGCATCCGCCCCTACGCGGTTGGTCACGGCGCGCGTAACGCCGTTTGCCGTGCCGTCGACAGGTGTGCGCAGCCGCAGAGGAGGCAGTAGGAGTACTGCTGCTGACGCTGACGCTGCCGTAGCTAGCTTAGCTTGGCAGATCTGACAGACACCGCCCTGCTTAAAGCCTGCGCGCCGCCGCCCCTACCACTGCAATCGCGACCAGCACGGCGCGTGGCAGCCTCTGGCCGCCGGGCGAGCTGCGCTGCGCTGAGCTGAGCTGCATCGGGGCGGCACGAGCGATTAGGCAGGAGCGGTAGGGTTAAGATCGTAAAACGCGCGCCGGGGCGGCGCTGCCGGACGACAACAAAGGCCCAGCCGGCCGTTGCCGTTGCCACTCCTCTGAGGCTCTGACACACACACACAGCAGAACCAGAAACGGCCGCGCGCTGCTGCTCCCCGAGCGCAATAAAAGGGGCCACGCACCGTGAGCTGTCGCCACCCGCCATAGCAGAGCGTAGCGTATCGTATGCACGGCGACGGCGAGGGATGGACGACGACGCAGCGGGAGCGGCTGGCGGGCGGGGCTCGTCGTCGTCGGCCAAGCGCGGGCGCAATACCGGCGCGATGAGCGGAGCGGAGACGGCGCCGTGGGGCCAGCCGCCGCAGCAGCCCGGGCAGAGGCAGCAGCAGCTCGGGTCGGCGGCGTCGCGGATCTGCCGCGTCAAGGCGTCCGGCGGCAAGGACCGGCACAGCAAGGTGTACACGTCCAAGGGCATCCGGGACCGGCGCGTGCGCCTGTCGGTGCCCACCGCCATCCAGTTCTACGACCTGCAGGACCGCCTCGGCTTCGACCAGCCCAGCAAGGCCGTCGAGTGGCTCATCAACGCCGCCTCCGCCGCCATCGACGAGCTCCCGCCGCTCGACCCGGCCGCCTTCGCCGCCGTGCCGACCGACCAGCCGCAGGCCGCGCCGCCCCCGCGCGCCGCCAACAACCAGCGGCAGCAGCAGCAGTCCTGGTGCAGCAGCACGTCGGAGACCAGCAAGGGGTCCGAGCTCTCGCTCTCCCGCTCCGACGGCCGCGCCAGCGCCTCCCGTGACAAGGAGGTCACCGTGGCCAGCGCTTCCCCGGCGCAGGCCGCCGCGTCCTTCACCGAGCTGCTCACCGGGGCCGGCGCCGCCGACCAAAGGAAGCCCTCCTCCTGGCAGCAGCAGCAGCAGCACGCGGCCGCTGCGCAGACCGGGAAAGCCGGCGCGCAGGTGGTGCCGACGTACCCCGGCTTCAGATTCGGCAATGCGCCCCCGGTCGGCATGGTGCCGGCGCAGCCCTTCAACTTCAACTTCGCCACCACCCCCGCCCAGATGGCGCACTTCTCGCTCGTCCAGAACCCGCTGGCGCCGGCCCCGGACCCCGCTCCGCCGGGAGACTACAGCCTCGACTTCTCCATGTCCTCAGGTTTCCTGGGCGCCAACAGGGGGACCCTTCAGTCCAATTCGCACTCACACTTCTCCAGCCAGCAGCAGCACCACCAGCTCCAGGAACTGGACGACGGCCCGAGCCCTCCGTTCCTGTATGATCAAAACGCCGCCGCCGCCGCCGCCGCGCCGGACAACCACCACCAGCTCACGGCGACCGCAGCACTGAAGCTGTGGAACGGGTTCCGCCACTCCGCCATGAAGGAGAAGGCCAAGAACTGATTTCGCACACCGAACATTCTCCAACGGTATGACACTGTCGAATTCTTGCTCCCGTATTACCCTTAATTTAAGACTAGATTCTGGCATGATTACAGTCTTTTTGGTATCGCTCGAGGTGGCCTCGAGCCCTTCAATTACACAAAACCGCAAAGCTTGTTTTGTTCCCGTTGACGGGTGTCGAAACCATAGCGGTAGCAACACTGCATTTAGCTTAGATTTGCATGTTCTTGGCTAAACAGGTGTCGATTGCTCCTGCATTTATACACCATAGGAGACCGGCCAACCACATGGGTTCTGGATACCCGGGCATTGCACTTCTAGTGTTTAGTAAGAATTGTTCTGACCCCTAGCTGCCGTACCATTGCATGGAAAAAGATTGACAATCCAATTATTCATGATGGATGAACATGAACGGGAAACCAGAATATACAGCCAGTACACTGCATTGGGTTACTGTTCATGTGTAAGTAGGAGGAAAATTCAGTTACCTGATTCCAACCATTTCACTTCAGATCTTCGTACCAAAATGAAGTGAGTTGCCTTCTCGGTGAACACTAACTTTCAATCACTAACTGGAGCATTCCTTAATAATCAGTCTGGACAAGAGATACTGATACTCATGAAGTACCCTGTTCCACACTAGCTACTGTAAGTATACACAACTGACAGAACCGGGGCCACCGCTTCGAACTCCAGATATGCATTGTTTTTTGTGAATATAGTTCTTAGATGGTATTGTGATACAACCACATTTTAACAAGAGTTTACCAAAAGGTGTGATATAAGTACTAAATGAGTATTTGGTGAAGTTTTCTGAGCTGCTAGGTAATTTGACCTGTTTACTCAGACATCTATCTCTACTTTTATGTTTCGTGATAGTGATTTTGTAAGTACTTTCTGATAATGATACTCGAGTTGTGTACTCAATAAATAGATTAGTTAGGATGCCGAGTGTTCAAATGTATTGAGGATATGAATGTGCACAGAAAGCTTTAACAAACACTTTCACTGATATATAGCTGAATTCAAATGAGCTGGACAGAGTATATACTGGTACAGTCAGGAATTCTTTCAGATGTTTTGTTGCCGTTCAACAAAGAACATCTTAACTTGACATGATTCATGGACCTGTAGCCAAGTAGAATGTAACTAGTACTGGAATCAGTATGCATTCTATTGTTTTGAAAAAAATTGTGGACAATGAGAAGCTTACATCTCCTTAAAGCAATTATACCCGTATGCAATAAATTCTTGGCTAGGTGTGTGTCGGTAAGATGATCATAATATTACCATTCTGAAGGAGTATAACTTCTTACAGACTTTACTAAAAATATTTCCTAACTTCAGTTTGTTGTCCATAACATATATATATATATATTTGCCATGTGACTTTTAAGCTAGCTAGTTTAGCTTGCATAAAAGGCTTACATTTTGGAACAGAGGTAGTATAACTTTATTTTTATTTATTTGACACTATCGGTTATACACATGCCATGTTTTTCTCCATGAACTGTGCTATACATTATATGAGCTTGATAATCAGCCAGTCAGCATTATTGGTTTAGCGTAGGTTCCTTAAAGATGTAGGAAAATTGCTAGCTTCCTGGGTGGTTGGGGACCAAGCCGGCATGTGCAAACTTGAGCATCATAAACCATCCTACCTACAAGAACCCCGAGCCTCATGAACTTTCGTGCCCCTCCATAAGTTTGCTACCTTGTTTAGACACCCCGAATCATCCTCTTGCTTTTGATTTTCTAACCAATTTAACACTAGGCTGTGCATGAGTAGGTAGCAAAGCAGTATGCATGAGAAACCAAGGTGCCAAGTATCAGATGTCATGTCACCGTGTCAGTCTCCATCAAGATCCCGATCTCAGTACATAAAGCTGCTCCCCTAAAGGCATCACACTTCGCTGGTCCCTAATGTTCTGCAACTGCTTGCTTACAGTTGACGACTGTATCTTTTAATTTTTATACTGTACTACCTTCGTCGATGCCTGTATCTTTTGGTATTCATACATTTGTTGATATTTATTTTGTACAAACAAAATGTCGATGACTGCAACTAATTAAAGAAAACAATCTGCAGGAACCGGAGACATCAATTTTTTTCCTGAACCCGTTTTGGCACCGGCGATACAGTTCATCTCGTGGAGCTGCTGCGCTAGGACAGCCCGCGTCCTTGGAGCCGGATCATCCATCATTCGTCCAAGTCTAGCTACCCTAGTCGCCATCCATGAACCCTGCTACCGTGCGTTTTCCAGGCAACCATGGTGCTGCTTTTTTTTCCTTCTCTGAGACGATGAAGCTGGTGTACAAGTTCTGTTGGAGACTACAGTTTTACTTTTGCAAGACTTGAGCGAGCAGCGCTCCGTTTGGTGTCTGTCGCCTGAATCCTTTTGTTTGTTTGTGTGTTTTATAGCCTCTCATCTGGGCCGGTTAGATGATGGATTTTTTTTTTCTTGGTCCTAGGATAGAATGTTCTCGAAGGTTGTCATGCACTGCTTGATTTTTTTGAGGGAACGCTGTCTGCCTGATGATGGTGAATCCTATTTGTCGCGTTTGTAGAAGTGATTAGCTCCCGCGATACCTTCATGGGCCGTCTCAGTAGGTTGCTTCCTCGGGTCATGGGAAGTTTCTAGAAACTTTCGGCCTGTTCTTCAGGTTGTCTTTTCTTTTCTTTTCTTTCATGTTTAGTTATTCATTTATTTATTTTCAGTTTTTCATTTTCCTTTTGGGTTTCTTTCCTCTGTTCAAATAATATAATTGTAAGTATTTTTAAATATATAAATACTGTTGTTGAAAAAACATACATGTAACATAAATGTTTATAATTAAAAATCATTCCGATAGCATAAATATCCTTTTTTATCGTTCAGATAACATAAATATTTCTTCACAAAAATGTGTTAAAAACATAAATGATTATATTTGAAACTCGTGCAAATAAGAAAAATATTTTTTATTAGTTTTCAAATGTGTGAATATTTTTCATTTTACAACTTTGTTCTTCTTTTTTTACCAAAATAGAGAAAATAAAAATAAAAAAGTAAAAGTAAAGATAAAGATAAAATACAAAATAATAATTAAAAAGTACATGTTATCTGGCCGCATTCGGAGCGTCCAATGAAGGGAACGTTGCAGGCAAAAGAGAATCACTCCTGCGTAGGTCTGCAATTAGGAACTGCCCATGTTGCGGCCTATTCCTCGAAACAGGTTTTCGCCCCACTTTATAAATAAAACAACCACACCCGAGACAACAACGGCAGCTGCTGGGGCGGAGACAGCACAAGCACGCCCAAAAGAAAAGAAAAAAGAACTTTAAAAGAAAAATGCCGAACAACGGCGGATCGACAATAGATAGCAAACTTCAAGACCGTTGCGCCTACCGGAGGCCTCCCACCAAGCTCCTAGTGCTACGAAGCGCCGGTCCCAAACAACACCTTCAGAAAGGAATGCGACGATGACGACGCTGTTGTCAAGGGTTTCCCCCGAAACGCGACGGGGAGAAGAGGGGGAACCCCGACGCCCTTCAGGAAGGATGGTGGCACCCGCAGGCGTCACCGCGCCGACGTCAGACAAGCCGACTAGGATTTCTCCCGACCCCCGTCGCCCTGTTGCGGCCTATTCACAGTATCATTTGGCTTTCTTTTAGAATTCGCGTGCAATGGGCTCCCCATGTCTTGAGATCGTGGCATGTTTAGTTGCCCGGGCGATTTAATAGATAGCTGCATTAACAAGAAATCGTTTACCCTTTCTGGCCGTCGTTAGACTAGTCACAGTGGGGAGTAACTTAGTAATAACATTGTTGCCAGGTTGGACAAAAAACTGATGTGGCAAGCATTTAATGAGGAAAGAGAGGGTAGTGGTAACATAGCTAGTTACCGTAACATCACATATCCCAAGACATTGTGAGTCTATAAGCTACTCCCTCCATTTCAATTTAGTTCGCGTTGTAGTTTCAGTCAAAGTCAAACTTTATTAAGTTTGACAAAAAATATAGGAAAAAATATCAACATTCATAAGATCAAATGCATACAATATAAAAATATACGTTATAATGATTTTAACACTATGATTTTTTGTTGTAAATGTTAATTATTTTTTTCACAATATTTGGTCAAACTTGACAAAGTTTGACTTTGACTAAACCCAGAACGCAAACTAAATTGAAACCGAGGGAGTAATAAATAGAGGTTTGCATGACACCACATGTTTGTTACTACCCACTATGGAGCTGATAACATAGCCTAGAATAACGTGCATGTTACTGCTCTATGTTACTGCCCATTGTGACTAGCTAGCAATGAAAAGATGAGTAGGAACGACTAAATCAACGGTTTACGCTCACCAATCCCCATGCATGCAACTAACGTCATTTTTCATAGTTTCTGGTGATCCAGCGCGTGTCGGTGGGTGTATATGCGCATGAACACGATGTTTGAGTAATAAATCCAAGGCAGTCTAATAGATACTAGACAACTTGGCGCGGCGATACGCCGCACCCGTGTGGTTTTGTGAGATGTTATAATATTTTTACAATAATGTTAAGTAAAAGTGTACTTAATTGTTTTTATTTTTCTGAAGATTGACTCCGTGAAGTCAGTGGCTTTCCCCGTAGAGCTAGACAATCTCCTGAACACCAGAGTCTCGCCTTGCCCCTCATCTTCAAGTTACCTTCGGGTAACATCTGCCGTGACAATTCCACGACAGTTGACGCCCACCGTGGGGCATGCGGCCTGATTTGTGCTCATCAAAGGAGAAGCGCTGCGAGGATAGAAAAAATCACCATCAACAAGATTATCAGCAAGAGCAGGAAGATTGCATCGTCCAGGTTTTGGTTAGGAGCCGGAAACGGATTCAACGGAGAAAGAAGAGCTGGCCATAAAGGAGCCGGCCATGGAGGAACCAAGATCTGTTGGTTGCAAGGGATTGCAATGGCATGAAGAAAAATCAAGAGGTCACAGATACGCTCCACAACGCACAAAGATTGAGGAAGGAATTAAAAGACGAATCCAATTAGTATTAGACTGATCAGCTCAAGGGTCGAGAGGATCAGATTACAACTCGCCGGGCCAAGGCCGATCGAGATGGTGGAATTCGTCCCATCCAGCTTCCGCGTGTTGAGTTCAATTTCAGACCCGCATTGCGTCATTGTGTGCGTTTGGGGAAGCAGCAACAAAGAAAGCAGTCAATAGTCAATTACGTGCCAAAGGAAAGTCACTTATGGAAAAAGGAAGAGTGCAGATCGAGTAGTACTACTACTCATGTACTCATGTGGATAGAATCATAGGCTGTCCGGTGGTTCATGTGGATAGAATCATAGGCTGTCCGGTGGTATAAGGGTGTGTTCAGTTTTGGAACCAAGTGGATCAGAGCGGAACCGTTCCATTCTTCTGTTCAGTTCGGACAAAAAAAAATGTCACGGAACGGTTCCATTCCCGTGTTTAGTTTTGGATTTGGATGAGAATGAAATCATTGCAAAATTTGATTAATTATTTCTAAATTTGATTAATTATTTCTAATCACGATTAATTATTCGCTAATCTTATTAATTATTGCTAAGCTTGATTAATTTTTACTAAACTTGATTAATTATTGCTAAACTTAATCCTAAACTGAATGATTAGCCGGCCGTTCCACCTCGTCGGGCCGAATCGGAGGAATCACTCCATTCCGGATCTGGGGGAATATTCCATTCTGAAGACAAATGCGAAACCGTTCCATTCCATTCCACCTCGTTCCGAAACTGAACACACCCTAAAAGATCACGTACAAGAAGAAAAGAGCAAGAAAATCATGTGGATCAACTGATCCCTGAGCTGTCCGGTTTCCAAGATTAGAAAAGACAAGAGACGGATGAGAAAAGGTCCGGCCAGCGGAAAAACAAAGCAAAACCGGGTGCTATTAGAACCCAGGACACAGCAAAAAGAAAAAGAAAAAAAAGAGCGATTTCATGTCGTGGAAAGTGCTACTCACGGGATCTACTCACTGTTTTGGGAAGAGAAGTTGAATAGCAATTCGTGTTTTGGGAAGAGAAGTTGAATAGCAATTCGTAGCTGGAGACATACCTGCCAATTAATGCAATAGCCAGTCACGTAAGGCAAGGAAAGAAGAGAAGATGGAAATTACTACGTGGTCAACTCTGTCGATCCACTCGCGTGCGGCCAATTTTTGGAAAATTATCTCGCACGTCGAGATGACCCGGCCAGGTTCAACGACAATCGACAGACCTGGTTACAGGACGGCTTCAACTCGTTCTTGTTGCTGGCTTCAAACATTCACGATCAATGACCGGCTGCCGGCCGGCTTCGAGCGCGCCTGCCGTCGGGTCTCACCACGTCGCCAACGACATTTAGACAGCTAAGTCATGTTTATGGTTAATATTTTATCATTCAGTCAGAAGTCAATGCATTTTACCGATCGCTGTGTTGAAGGCATGGATCCTACCGCTTAAAAGACGCGTGTGATGATGTTCGGGTTAGAAACACTAAACCCCACACGTGAAACATATTTGAGTACGATCCGTGAAATATCTCTCAGCCTTTACATTACTTAGCGAGACCCGTGAGTGCTTCGCAAGCATCGTAGATCATTTATATGATCAATGGATTTTATCAAAGTCGGCATATCGAATTCCCGCAAATGGATTTTTCAAAGTTGGGCTATCGAATTTCCGCAAATGGATTTATCAAAGTCAAGTTATCTATCGCTCGCAATGGATTTCTTAATAAACAAAATCGCTATTAAAGCGCCATCATCGGACTCCGGCTCTACCGCCGCCGCCAATCGCCGAATTCCGGCTTATGCATTATCAACGCCAAGAGTGCTACGCAAATTCGGTTAGTGATGCCCAGGAGCGTTTTGCAATAAAAATTAGCTTAGCCCGAGAGTGCGACGCAACTTCGGTTAGCGATGACCAGGAGTGCTTTGCAGCCAAATATTAGCTTTGCCCAATAGTGCTACGCAATTTCGGTTAGCAATGCCCAGGAGTGCTTCGCAATACGACAAATTTGAGTTCTTGGGGGCTGATCGCTTGAATAGCGCAGTTACAAACTCAAGACCCGGCAAAAAAGCCACATTGGTCATCCGGTGTTGCGCTAGAAACGCGTCACACGAACACGTCCTCGTGTACCCGCGGCGCCGGGGGAGATGCTCCGCAACTCGCACCGCGGGAGGCCGGCTGGAAGCGCGATACGCAAGACAATCCAGCCGGCGCTTTTGATGACCAGACGCCCCGCTTGCCCGGGAGTGACCCCGTCAGGGCTCGCGGCGACGATTGGCTGCTCCAGGTCGGCCTGACCGCCCCTAGAGCCTCGTGGATCCGTAGCCTTCCGCCATGGCCGGCTTACGAAAGAACGAGAAGCATAGGTACAAGGGTGAGGGATAAATTGAACACGCAAAGGTGTGATAGATTCGATTGGTGTTATTCAATCGGCCGTCACCTCTCACATATATATGAGGCGGCTGGACTTTCCGTACAAGCATAGGACTTTCTTTACAAGGAAATTACATCAAAACCGTCCTAAAAACCCTAGTCATATTCCATATAGGACTCTTTCCCGCAGCTTCCTGTGTCCCGCTCTTTATTGTGGGCCTATAAGTCGCATACGAACTCGGATGGCGGCGAACCGAACATCAAACTTCTTCGTCTTGACAAGGCGGACAACATACCGTGGGCCGTCTTACCAAATAAGCCCGTCTTGGTGACTTTCCGGGGCCATCTTCTTGCTTAGGTTGAAATTTGGCAGGTGACAGGTCAATTTGCCCGAGTCTTGTGGTGTCTCTGTAGGCCGCACCTTAATCCGTATGAAGATAACATCAAAAGCAAAGTTGTAGGTCTTGACGATATGCACAACTTTCATGTAAAGCACTTTTACATCTGAGATCATCTTCGTGTCCACATAGTGCGAGTATCTGTATGCCATCTTCCGGGTCACATCTGAATCATCACCTTAACCGGCTAGTGATACGTCTCAAACGTATCTATAATTTCTTATGTTCCATGCTTATATTATGCCAATTGCTACATGTTTTATATACACTTTTATATCATTTTATGCATTTTCTGGGACAAACCTATTAACAAGATGCCACAGTGCCAGTTGCCTGTTTTCTGCTGTTTTTTGTTTCAGAAAAGCTGTTAAGGAAATTTTCTCGGAATTGGACAAACGAAACGTCAAAGTGCTTATATTCCCCGGGAGGTTCCAGAACACCGAAGAGAACACGGAGGTGGACCCTGAGGGGCCCACACCCCCTCCCGGCGCGGCTCCACCCTTGGCCGCGCGAGCACAGGGTGTGGGGCCCTCGAGGCCCCGCCGCCTTCGCCCTTTCGCCTACTTATACCCCTCGGATATCTAAGACATAAGACACGCACCTTTTTCCTCCACGAAGTCCAGAGCCGCCGCCGTCGTCAACCCTAGATCGGGAGGGTTCAGAAGCTCCTCCCGGCACCCTGCCGGGGAGGGGAAGCATCACCGGAGGGCTCTACATCACCATGCCCGCCTCCGGACTGATGCGTGAGTAGTTCATCCTTGGACTACGGGTCCATAACAGTAGCTAGATGGTTGTCTTCTCCTCTTGTGCTACCATGTTTAGATCTTGTGAGCTGCCTAACATGATCAAGATCATCTTTATGTAATGCTACATGTTGTGTTTGCTGGGATCCGATGAATATTGAGTACTATGTTATTGCTTCATAATATATCTTGTGAGTGCGTTGTTTATGATCTTGTATGCTCTCCGTTGCTAGTAGATGCTCTGGCCAAGTAGATGCTTGTGACTCCAAGAGGTGGTATTTATGCTCGATAGTAGGTTCATGTCTCTATTTAATCTGGGGTGGTGACAGCTAGCTCTAAGGTTGTAGATGTACTGTTGCTACTAGGGATAAAACAGTGGTACTTTATCTAAGGGTATTTGTATTACTTACATTACACACATTGCCTAATGCAATTATCTGTTGCTTGCAACTTAATACTGAAAGGGGTGCGGACGCTAACCGGAAGGTGGATTATTAGTCATAGATGCGGTTGGAACGGTCTATGTATATTGTTGTAATGCCCAAATGAATATCACACTAGCCATCATAACTATAGTATATGCATCATTATACACTTCTTTATTCTGTCAATTACCCACCTGTAATTTGTTTACCCGCATGCATGCTATTATTATTTATGGAGAGACACCACTAGTGAACTGTGGACCCCGGTCCTTTTTCCTCAAGCTGATAAACAATCCTACTTCAATCTTTTTACTTTCATTCTCTGCAAACAAACATCATCTTCCACACATACGTTTAATCCTTTGTTACAGCAAGCCAGTGAGATTGACAACCTCACTGTTAAGTTGGGGCAAAGTATTTTGGTTGTGTTGTGTGCAGGTTCCACGTCAGTGCCGGAATCCCTGGTGTTGCGCCGTGCCATATTCCGCCACCAACAACCTCCGGGAGATCTCTAGTTTCCTACTGGTTCGATAAACCTTGGTTTCACAACTGAGGGAAAACTCGCTGCTGCAGTACTTCATACCTTCCTCTTGGGGTTTCCCAACAACACCACACCGTGTGCATCAAGGATTTTTCTGGCGCCGTTGCCGGGGAGACTAGATCCTTTTGTTCAGAAGACCTTGACGTTCCCCCGTCAACTTAGCGCCATCAAAAGGATTTTTCTGGCGCCGTTGCCGGGGAAATTGGAGCTCTTCTACGAGGGGAGTCTCTCACATCCAATCTTTTTATTTTGTTATTGTCTTGCTTAGTTTATTTTTATTATTGTCTTGTTTGCTTAATATCAAAAATACAAAAAAAATAGTTACTTGCAATTTATTTGCTTTATATTATTGTCTTGTTTGCTTAATATCAAAAATACAAAAAAATTAGTTACTTGCATTACTATCTTTATTTCGGTTTAGTATTATTGTTATTTCGGTTTGCCTTTTTGTTTTGCTAAAAATGGGTAGTCCTGAAGTTGAAGTTCGTTCGTTTAAACAACAAGGGGGAGAAAGTTTGAAAGATGCATGGTATAGGAAAAATGATGCTCATCAAAAATGCACTAAGAAACATTCCAATTTAATCCTTCTTAGGAATTTTTATGTTGGTATTTCTAGTTGGTATAGGTATGTTCTAGAGGATATTAATGGAAGAATCACTGCTTCAGAAACTAGCAACACCCTTGACACTCATAATCATAGGATATATGAATTAGAAGAGGCTATGGAAACTTTAAGTTCAACTTTTTCCTCTATTAAAACTAAGAAAGAGAAAGCCTTTTTAGGAAGGGAGCAAAAAAGTTTATCTATATTCCAAAGCCCAAACCCCCTAATATGCCTAAAGATGATGGTAATGATTTACCGTAATAGGACACCCTCATGGATACCTAAAGCACCTATTGCAAACAACAATGTCTTGGATGAAATTATTGATGTTGATGCTTCATCTCTTGGAAATACTTGAATATCACTTTCTATGCCAAGCTGAAAGGCGTTAAAGAAAAGCGCTTATGGGAGACAACCCACTTTTTATTTCTGTTATTTTATTTTATTGAGTCAAGGAAGATGTCTACCTCTGTATCAATTCCTTTGTATCTTTACTTTATTGCATTGTTGTGTCAAGTTAAGCCTCTAGTAGAAAGTTGATCCTAAATTTGGATTGCTGTGCTGAAACTGTTTTCTGCTGTCCACCGTTAAATTCATAACTCTTTACAGAAAAATCGGATGGATCTGAGATTTTTTGTGCGTAATCCTCAGATATATATGCAACTTTAATTCGTTTTGAGTTTTCTGATTTGAGCAAGTTAAGTTCCTCCAAAAAATTCGTCTTTAGGTACTGTTCTGTTTTTTGACAGATTCTGCCATTTATTTTGCAATGCCTCTTTTACTATTTTGAATGGATCTTTTTGTTCCATAAAGTATCAGTGGCTGTAGCTAATGTCCAGTAGCATTGGTAGCAATTGTGTTCATGCGGAATATAAGAAATTTTTGTGCACTAACCCTCTAATGAAGTTTACTTTGAGTTTGGTGTGGAGGAAGTTTTCAAGGATCAAGAGAGAAGGATGATGTGATGTGATCAAGAAGATGAAACTGAAGGGGATATACCCTAGAGGCACTTAATAAAGATAGTTTATTCGTCATATCTCAATTGTTCATTATATGTTTTATACCATGCTATAACTGTATTAAGCGGAAACATTAATACACGTGTGGTAGATAAACAACCAGGTCCCTAGTAGCCTCTATCTAACTAGTTCATTGGGCAATTGATGATCGAGGTTTCCCGATCACGTGACATTGATGTCAGTTGAAAATGGAGTCATGTCATTGGGAGAATGACGTGATGGACATACCCAATATTTGTAGGACGTAGTCATTACGCCTTTAACCGTGAGATCAACTCTTATTGCTATTCCTGAAAGATACTTTGATTGCATCAAACGTCATATCTTAATAGTGTGACAATAAAGTTGTCCCTCTCGGGTATCGGAAGGGAGTATGTTGAGACGAGGGATCAAGAGCGGGATTTGCCAGTCCGCATAGCAGGATAGATACTCTAGGGCCCACTCGGTGAGATTATGTCAAATGAGCTTGCAAGCGTGTGACTAGGTCACCAGGACATAATATCATGGACGAGTAGAAGATAGCGTTGTCGGTAACGAGATCAAGCTAGGTATCGTGATATCTATGAACGAGTCTCGGACATGCTAAGTATCGCCATGGCAAAAGGTTTAAGACTCAGACGTCTAGGTTCAAACGACAAAGTATTCGTTATCTCGCAGGGATTAATTCTGGGTATCCTCGGTCCACGAATTAGTCATTGATCGGAGAGGATGTCTCGGTCATGTCTGGTGAGATCTCGAACCGCTAGGGTAACACACTTAAGGGGAGTCGACATATTTACCGGAAGAGAAATTAGGAAAAGAGAGCACCGGGAACGTCCCGGGAAAGATCCGATGGAGATCGGGCAGCGACGAAATAGTTTTCGGAGCCGGAATAAATTATATAATATGTATTTAATATTAATTAATGTAATTAATAGTTAAATATATTTTTATTTAATTAATTTCGAATTTTTAAAGGCTAAATACCTTAAATGGGCCTTCCGGTGGAAAGAAGGCCCATGAGGGGGGGAAGCTTCCCCCCAAGGGAGCAAGGGGGTTCGGCCGGCCTAGGTGAGCCACATGGGGCCCACCAGGGCCGGCGCACCAAGGAAGGGGGGGCGGGTGTGGGATTTTAGTCCCACACCGCCCGGCCAGCAAGGCTGGCAGCCCGCTTTCTCCTTTATATAGAGGTGCACCCCTGGCCTTTAAAAGACACCAATTCCTCTCTCTCCTTCTCCTTGATCCCGTGATTCCCTTGTTGGAGTTGCGCCGAGGAAAAGTTCTCTCCACCATACGCACGCCGCCGTGCTGCTGGTCTTCCGGTCCCAGTCTTCCGCTGCTTCATCCCTGGATCGGAGCCCGGAGTTCGTCGGCTTCAACGTACGTGTGTAACGCCCTGCGAGGTGCCACGCTAGTGGTGATGGAGGTCTGCTTCCTCTACACGACCTCGAGGTCTTCGTCGGCTTCATCGACAACGCTTGTGCGGGAGCGTAATCCCCGCTTTTCGGTCTACAAGGGTATGCATACCGATCTCCTCCGTATTACTATATCTGCATAGTATAGATCCTGACTAGTTTAAGCTTATCGCTGTTAGGAATTTTTTTGTTTTCTGCCTGCGATCCCCTTCAGTGGTATCAGAGCCGATCTATGCGTAGATATAGTTGTACGCTTTTAGAACCCGTGTTTATCACGGGGGCATCGTTCTTTTATTTGCTACCCTCTCGCGTGCACTTGCACTGTCGGCAGCATTGAGTTGATGAAGCGGCCCGGACCGACTTTACGCGTACGCTTACGCGAGACTGGTTCCACTACTGACATACGGCTGGTACCGTATATGTGGCTGGCGGGTGTCTGTCTCTCTTTCTTTAGTTGGCTTTGCATTTTCAATGGAGGGCCCGAAAGGGATGAATAAATATGCAATTATTTGATCGTTGTTGTGGTCATAGGTTCGTAGGTATGAAGCGGTTCTATTTACGACAGCCCCAAGCCACGTAAAATATGCAAAAGATAAAGTAGAACGCGTCTAACTTTATTTTGCAGGGGCAATGTGATATGGTCAAGATAGGTTTATTAAATTGTTTATAAACTGTGGGCGCGAAGGAGACCATCGGCGCAAGGACCATGTCACGTCGTATTACATATTGATGTTTTGAGTGCATCTTATATTGTGTGTATATATATATAGTTATATATTAGTTACACGGCGGTGGTAATATAAGATGATCCCTCCAAAATACCATTAGTGTTCTCCCTTTGGCGTGCACCACCAAGAAAGTTCTACGTTATGAGGCAGGCCGTGACAATCGGGTGTCAGACATATCGTCGTTCGCATACAGTGGGTGTAAGACATGTTTGCACAAGTGTATACGCTGAAGGTTATTATGGCGAGCCTAGCATGTACAGAGATGGCCTCGGAACACGGTGACCGAAAGGTTAAGCATGAGTCACAGAGTTGTTGTGATTGACATGTCGATGTCTACCTTTGAAGTTATGTTGCCGGCTCTAACGATGAGGGGTTGCATAATGAATGAGGATCGTGTAATCACAAAAACGATTAGAGGGATATTCGTTTTGAGTGGGAGTTCTGGTAGTTTTATTTTATTAAAACTTGAACCCTATTTTATAATGAACAAAGTCTTTATGTTTTGCAAAACCTTTGTAGACATTAACCAATGTAATAGCCTTCTTTAAAAATTAGGCGCAATCCTGCGATTGAGAAACTTAAAAGGTTGGGTCTAAACTTCATAGTTTTATACTTTAGCTTGAGGATACTCCTTGTTTAAACCATTAGCTTTTTGTGATACAATACCCGCTAGGAGATAAACCCGGAGATTCCGCTAACAAAAAGGATAATTTGGATTATCAAGTTTTTGTGCGGATAATATCATCATAGTCCAGTATATGCTATGATCTCTGCCATAGAGAATTAACGGTGGGTGCGAGTTGTTAGATCGCGAACATATGAGATGATCGCTAAACTCAGGATACACCTAAAGTTGGGTTGATGAAGTTTATCAGTACGTTGACTGTTTTTCTTCTCAACCAAGATGGAAGAGAATACACACATTGAAGGAGCACGTGGCAGTTATACTTGATGACACTGGTCATACTCGATGACATTGGTCATACTTGATGACATTGAGACGCCTCGCTCAGCTCGATCACTGGATGACAGACAACGTTGCCAGATGCAAATGCTTTGTCATAGACTATGTCATGCAAGGGGAATCGTTCACCTTCATGGTTCTTGATTGCGTTGGAAGAATCAAGAAGATGAAACAGATCGCCGGGAAGTCATCAATGATGATAGTGTATATATGATATACATGTTATGAATGTTTTACCTAAGCAAGTACTCGCAGTAGTGACTAAGTTTTTGATACTAGTCATGTTTTATGAAAACCAGATTTACTACTTGACTAGCTTGGAAGGATGAGGCGACAATGTGTGTTGATGATGGCAGACAAAATGTTGTGATGGCCATAGACACTCTCCCTCTACATCTACCATTTGAATAAATTCTTTTATGATCGCCTGTTAGTATGATCGTTATAAGTGTGTCTTCTCTAGCAAGACAATTGTTCATATATGTTAGTGACAAAATCGTTGTCCTATATTTATGAAGTAATGATCATCAGCCGATTTGAATTTAGATGGTAGAAGCTCCCACATTCATAATATTAATGCCAAAGGATACAAACTTAATAAAGACACCACATTCGTGTGGCACTACCGTTTTAAGTCATGTCAATGTTATAGTCAATGAACAAGCTCCATACGGATGGATCTACAAGTCCTTAGATTTGATCTTTTGACACTTGCAAGATAACTAAGATGTATGTGGATCAATGAAGTAATTAACGTGTAGTGGAGACCTTTATTTCGTAAACTTCACTGAACGTTTTGAGTATAACTTGTTGAGAATCGTGCATATGGGTGTATGTGAATCAATGAAGTACTTTAACGTATAGTGGAAGTCTTTATTTCATAGACTTCATGAATATTCCGAGTAGATATATGGATATCCACTTAGGAAATGTTTCTGGAAATTTTTATTTGATCAAACAAGTTCAGAATGAAGTAGGAAAATAAATTTAACAAGAAAAATCAAATTCCTGCGATACAGATCGAGGAAATAAAGATTTGAGTTATAATATTGGCATATCATTGGAAGACTTGTGAGAAGAGTTCCACAAATTACGTCGCATGGAACACCATAGTGTTATGGTATGTTAGGACGTCGTAATCGCACCCTATCGGATAGTGTGTGGTAAATAAATCTCTTATCGAATTATTGTGATCATTGGAGTGATATGGTAGAAACATAACATTCACGTTAGATAATAGGGAAACCATTTAAATCCATGGAGACAATACCATATGAGTGATGTCATGGTTTTTAGCCTAGATTGTCGTTTCAGCAATTTAGTGTTTCGATGTGATCAAACCTAAAATGGATAAATCTTTGTAGTGTACCGTACCTAAAGAATTAGTTGGGTACATGTCTCACGACATAGGCAAAAACGTTGCCGGAATATATCTTGCAAAAGAAATAGTTTCTTGTCCAAGGGTATAAGTGGGAAAGAAAGTAGAGCAAGACGAAGTTAATGAACTTTCTCTCCAGACATCAGAGTGGCGCAACGGAAAGTGTTTCCGGTGTTACGCTCCTCAACTGGAAAGAAGCTGATGATAAAGATCATGATGCTCTGAGCTCATACTAAGAACGTAGGCGTACGAGGTTGTGTTCCACACTGTGTGGTACGACAATCTTGTTATGAAGGTCATGTTAATGGAATATGACAGACCTACGAACTACGAAGAAGAGATGGTAGACCTAAGTCCGAGAAATGGCTATGAGTCATATATGATCCGAGATAAAATCCATGTACGATTACCAGGTAATGACTTGGGAGATATTCTTGATGGCATCTAAGCTGTTAATAGAATATGGAATTTTATGAGAGAGTAGACACTAATAAGGATCGATTGGTCGTGAAACAGTTCTGACAGATTCAAAAGTTGACCACAACGAGATTTTGTCTCAAGTGGCGAAGCCTAAGTCTATTCGGGGTCGTTTAGCAATTACTATAATTTCAAATTGAGAAATTGATAGATGGATAAGGAAACCATGTTTCTTAATGGTATCATTAAGAAAGAGTTGTAATTAGTACAATGAAATGGTTTGGTGATCCTGAGGATGCTAAACATGTATGCAAACTTCAGCTGTCCATTCATGGGCTGAAGCAAGCATATCGGAGCTGAAATCTTCACTTTGATGATGTGATCAAAGGATTTTGGAGTTGTCCAAAATAGTTGAAGAAACTTGCATTTGCAAAGAAGTGAGTGGGAGCTAAGTAGCTTTTCTTGATCTTATATGTGAATGGCATATTTGAGTGGGAGCTAAAAGAAATTCCCTGGTCTTATATACGGATGGCGTATTTAAGTGGGAGCTAAGTGTCATTCCTGATTTTATGTAACGACATATTGAGAATGATACAGATCCTCTAGCAAAGTATAAAGGATTATTTAAGCGATTAAATTTTCTATGAATGAAGTTAGGAGTATTAGGCATCCGATCTATAATTGTATAGATCGAAAGGGGCTTAATAACATTAGGTCGGAATATTTTCCTAGGTTAAGATTCTGAAGTGTTTCAGAATAGAACAAGCGAAGAAAAAGTTTCTTGCTTGTATGACTAGGTAAAATATTAAGTTTATCTTGGCATTTTCAGTGATAGCAAATGATGTTCGACATTCACTATGTCTCAGACATAGATTCTATCAGACTGAAAGCTCGACTTGGTGTGACCCAAGTTCTTGGTCTAAGAACGGGTTCTAGAGTGATCCTTGTGTGGATCAATGAACAAACGTTAAGTATATTCTTTAGTGTCTGTGAGAACTAAAGATATGTTTTCTAGTAAAGGGTAAGAGTGGAAAGACAACTTGCCGTAAAACGGTTACGATGATGCAAGTTATGACACTGACTCATACGACTAGAAATCTCATATAGGAGATGTCCTTTATTTTGAAGAAAGACATGGTTAGCTTGCGAAGTCGCATATGAATGCACCATCGCATAATCTACATAGGTATAGAAATATATGGCTACTTCAGAAGTAGCAAGTGTGATTGGACTGAACAGTTTTCCGAGCATATGTGGTTCCCCTTAATAGATCTCTTAGACTTTTAAGGCCCATGCTACGCGAAGGTTCGAGTCTCACTCCATCGACTAAGATATATTTCACCGTCATCGTAAGATACGGGATGATGTCAAACTAGGTGACATAGAAGTGTTGCAAAGCACATATAGGTCTCAATGTGTGAGATCTGTTGACTGTATTCCTCTTCCACGAGACAAGCATGCACCAAGTTGCTATGGGTGTTGAGCTTTTACCAAGTTGTAAACTAGATTAAGTGTTACTCTAGTACAAGTGGGAGACTGAAGGAGATATGCCCTAGAGGCACGTAATAAAGATAGTTTATTCGTCATATCTCAATTGTTCATTATATGTTTTATACCATGCTATAACTGTATTAAGCGGAAACATTAATACACGTGTGGTAGATAAACAACCAGGTCCCTAGTAGCCTCTATCTAACTAGTTCATTGGGCAATTGATGATCGAGGTTTCCCGATCATGTGACATTGATGTCAGTTGACAATGGAGTCATGTCATTGGGAGAATGACGTGATGGACATACCCAATATTTGTAGGACGTAGTCATTACGCCTTTAACCGTGAGATCAACTCTTATTGCTATTCCTGAAAGATACTTTGATTGCATCAAACGTCATATCTTAATAGTGTGACAATAAAGGTGTCCCTCTCGGGTATCGGAAGGGAGTATGTTGAGACGAGGGATCAAGAGCGGGATTTGCCAGTCCGCATAGCAGGATAGATACTCTAGGGCCCACTCGGTGAGATTATGTCAAATGAGCTTGCAACCGTGTGATTAGGTCACCAGGACATAATATCATGGACGAGTAGAAGATAGCGTTGTCGGTAACGAGATCAAGCTAGGTATCGTGATATCTATGAACGAGTCTCGGACATGCTAAGTATCGCCATGGCAAAAGGTTTAAGACTCAGACGTCTAGGTTCGAACGACAAAGTATTCGTTATCTCGCAGGGATTAATTCTGGGTATCCTCGGCCCACGAATTAGTCATTGATCGGAGAGGATGTCTCGGTCATGTCTGGTGAGATCTCGAACCGCTAGGGTAACACACTTAAGGGGAGTCGACATATTTACCGGAAGAGAAATTAGGAAAAGAGAGCACCGGGAACGTCCCGGGAAAGATCCGATGGAGATCGGGCAGCGACGAAATAGTTTTCGGAGCCGGAATAAATTATATAATATGTATTTAATATTAAATAATGTAATTAATAGTTAAATATATTTTTATTTAATTAATTTCGAATTTTTAAAGGCTAAATACTTTAAATGGGCCTTCCGGTGGAAAGAAGGCCCATGAGGGGGGGGGGGGGGGGGGAAGCTTTCCCCCAAGGGAGCAAGGGGGTTCGGCCGGCCTAGGTGGGCCACATGGGGGCCACCAGGGCCGGCGCACCAAGGAAGGGGGGCGGGTGTGGGATTTTAGTCCCACACCGCCCGGCCAGCAAGGATGGCAGCCCGCTTTCTCCTTTATATAGAGGTGCACCCCTGGCCTTTAAAAGACACCAATTCCTCTCTCTCCTTCTCCTTGATCCCGTGATTCCCTTGTTGGAGTTGCGCCGAGGAAAAGTTCTCTCCACCATACGCACACCGCCGTGCTGCTGGTCTTCCGGTCCCAGTCTTCCGCTGCTTCGTCCCTGGATCGGAGCCCGGAGTTCGTCGGCTTCACCGTACGTGTGTAACGCCCTGCGAGGTGCCACGCTAGTGGTGATGGAGGTCTGCTTTTTCTACACGACCTCGAGGTCTTCGTCGACTTCATCGACAACGCTTGTGCGGGAGCGTAATCCCCGCTTTTCGGTCTACAAGGGTATGTATACCGATCTCCTCCGTATTACTATATCTGCATAGTATAGATCCTGGCTAGTTTAAGGTTATCGCTGTTAGGAAATTTTTTGTTTTCTTCCTGTGATCCCCTTCAGAAAGAGCCAAAGCTTGGGGATGCCCCTGTGGGTCACCCAAGCATATTTCAAGAAGACTCAAGCGTCAAAGCTTGGGGATGCCCAAGGCATCCCCTTCTTCATCAACAAACTATCAGGTCATCTCTAGTGAAACTATATTTTAATTCGGCCACATCTTATGTGCTTTACTTGAAGCGTCTGTTTGGTTTTGTTTTTGTTATTTTCATTCTCTGAATAAAATGGATCCTAGCATTCTTGTGTGGGAGAGAGACACGCTCCGCTTTTTCTTATGAATACTCGTATTCTTCACTTATATTTGTTGAGTATTCTTCTATGTTATTTCAATACTATTAGCTCTTGTTTTTCATGCATCTCTTGTTGGAGCTGTTAGTTTTTCTTATTTTACACTCTCTTATCTCATCATTATATACTTGGAGAGTTTATCTTTAAATAAGTTGATTGGTGTTTGGTTGGAAACAGAAAATGCTAAGTGTGGTAGATGGTATAATGAAAAAGATATACATGCTCTTATGGATTGTTATCTTGTATGTTGTGGTGCTTGGCAATTGTTTTGAGCTCTCAAGTAGATCATGTTTAAGCTTTTACATCATGTAGTTAAAACCTATTAATGAAGAACTACCGTAAAGCTTGTTGAAATTTGGTTTGCATGTTTGGTATCTCTAAGGTCTAGATATTTTCTAGTAAAGGTGTTTGAACAACAAGGAAGACAATATAGAGTTTTATAATGCTTGCAATATGTTTTTATATACGTCTTGTTGTCATAGTTTATACTTGTGTTTGCTTCAAATAACCTTGCTAGCCAAAACCTTGTACTGAGAGGGAATGCTTCTCGTGCATCCAAAACCTTGAGCCAAAACCCATGCCATTTGTGTCCACCATACCTGCCTACTACATGGTATTTCCTGCCATTCCAAGCAAATACTTCGTGTGCTATCTTTTATCATTCAAAACATATTATCTCTTATTTGTGTCAATGTTTATTAGCTCATGAGGAAGTATGTGGTGTTACGGATATCAACCTTGTCATTTGCTTTTAGACAGACTTTCACAACCGGACTAGTGGCATATACATCCGCTTATCCATTAACTTTGCAAAAAGAGCTGGCAAATGGGGTGCCCAGTCCCAATTAATTACAACTTTAACCGCTTCAATCTCTTCACATTTTTTCCCTGATCTAATCAGTCAAGCAATGACAACAGTTTTTAACTATATGTGTAAACAAAAGAGATAAGAGGGATGATCTACCTTGCTGGTAGAAATAACGTCCTTCAATGGGAGCCGCTCTTGAAAGTCTGGTTGACAAGGGGGGTAGAGTGCCCATTACCATTCGTTGACAACAACAAACACCTCTCAAAACTTACTTTTATGCTCTCTATATAATTTTAAAAACCTATAAAACTAAAAAGCTCTAGCACATGTTTGTATCCCTGTTTCCCTCTGCGAAGGGCCTTTCTTTTACTTTATGTTGAGTCAGTTTACCTACTTCTTTCTGTCTTAGAAGCAAACACTTGTGTCAACTGTGTGCAACAATTCTTATATGCTTACTTATTGCACTTGTTATATTCCTTTGTGTTTACAACTATCTATATGATATACATGTTACAAGTTGAAAGCCAATGTTTAAACTTATATCTTCCTTTGTGTTGCTTCAATGCTCTTTTACTTAGAGACTATTGCTTTATGAGTTAACTTTCATGTGAATCATTTTGATGCTTGTTTGAAAGTACTATCCATGAAAAGTTTTTTCTCATATGATGTAGTTGTTTACTCCTTGTCTATTTGTTAGCAAACTATAAAGGGTTTTCTATTTCTGTGCCCTCGGTTCCTTAGTAGTACTCATTCATCCCCACGCTCTTAACATTTGCTCACTTTTCCCCACTCGCTTGTCTGAAGTGCTCACAACATGTCAAACTGGACGTTTGCCCTCGAGTCTGTTAACTGTGACCGTTGCATATTTCGTTGACCGCTAACTAACGTGTGGGGCCTAACTGTAAGTGGGTACGCCTTAGACCGTTGGGGACTGACGTGTGGGCCAGCTTGCGTATCAGATCGAGCTCGAGCAACTCCGCCGCTGTCGTGCCGCCTCCGCCGCCGTCGTGCCGCTTCCGCCGCCTTCGTGCCCTGCACCGTCTGACCCTAGTCCACCTCCGCCGTTGTCTTGTCCTCTGCCACATCTCTACCCCCACCCCCATCTGGAGGAAGCAGTGATGTCGGGGGAGCGCTCACTTCTGCCCATCGAAAGAGGAGAGGATTGGGTCGAATCGGCGGCGGATAATTCATGGATTACCCCTGGGTAAGCATCGTTTCCTCTCTAATTGATGTTCTGATTCGTTAGGTAGGCCGTATTGGACCGGTGGTCGCGTTAATCTATCCAATTTTGCTTGGCTAACTCAAACCTTTATTTGCTAATCGAATAGGATTGATCCCGCGATTGCTTTCCGGCTGACTGTTAGAATGGAATCTAGTGTGCTACGCGGTAGAAAACCGCATTTGATGTCTAGCTTTTGCTATCCGAAGGTGGTAGCAACAAGCATTTCGTTCAAAACTTTGCGGGATGAATTAAGTTCTCCTCCATATGGGTGGACTCACGCCGATGCTGTTGAGCTGAAATATTTCAGCCATAGTGAACAACAATTTGTCCCACTAACTTGCAACGAGCATCTGGAATTGCTCTTCGCTACGGGTGCTGAAAGCCGCTTCGGTAAAATTCTTGTCGAGGTGCTTAGGCCACGAGGCAGTGATCGGGACATGGGGAAGGGTGTTCAGAAATCATCTGCATCTGCTAATAGAGAGCGCCCCGGCACTCCATGTAGGTCGAGACCAAGCAGAGCTACTGGTTCAGCAAGTAACAATATGTCTGGTGCCGCTTCTTCTGCCGCTTCTCCTATCCCTGCTGCAGCCGATGTAGAACAAGATGCAGAGCCAGACGATGAAGTGCCTTGATATGATGATGAGGATGAGAGGATGTACCCTGATCTTGTTGATACAGTTAGTCAACAAGCAATGGAAGATGTATATCAGGAGGAAGCTATCATCGGTGCAAGATTTGATGACACTGACGATGAAGAGAGGCAGGAGAACGTCGATAGCTTAGTTCTCGATGAATATGATGGTGATGACATGCCAACAATTGAGTGGAACAGGGAAGATCCTCAGCTTGCTGTCGGCACAGTTTTTCAGTCGATGGTGGACTGTCGTAATGCAGTGACTACTTACTGCATTGTCAATGAAAATTCATATGTGGTTGATAGGAGTGAGCCAACAAGGTTCACTGTTCATTGCCCATATGGTAGGTGCAGATGGAGGTTGCATGCATCAGTAATGTTGAGGAGCACCTTGGTTCAGGTTTGTTTGTGTATTTATATTAATTTATTTTATATTCAGATCATTGTGTAATTTTTTCTTAACTGTGTTTTCTTTTTTATTTGGTTTCAGATAAAAAAGAACGAACATAAGCACACTTGTCCACCTGGAGGGGGAGGGGGGAAGACTAAAACAAAGCTAGCAAAGACTAGGTGGGTGGCAGATGCAATTTTGGATTGGTTGAGAGAAAAACCAACACTTGGTCCAACAGCACTCCATGGGAAGCTATTTGAGAAGTACAAGATTGATATACCTTACATGAGGGTATTCTATGCTAAGGAGATGGCTCTTGACAGGATTAATGGTGCTTGGAATGAGAGTTTTCAATTGCTCTACACATTTAAAGCTGAAGTGGAAGCTGCCAGTCCAGGGAGTGTTGTAGAAATTGACAAGCATATAGTTCCATACAAAATAAGAGGGAAGACATTTGAGAAGGAGTGCTTCAGGAGGGCATTTGTTTGTTTCAAGGCTTGCTGGCAGGGATTTCTGGATGGTTGTAGGCCCTATTTGGCTATTGATGCAACAGCTTTGAATGGAAGATGGAGAGGACAGCTAGTGGCAGCTTGTGCTGTTGATGGACACAACTGGCTATTCCCAGTTGCATTTGGTGTGGTGGAGATAGAGTGCGAAGAAAGTTGGGTCTGGTTTCTGCAAAATTTGCGCAATGTTATAGGTACACCCCCAGGTTTAGCTATACACACTGATGCTTGCAAGGGGTTAGAAAGTGCAGTCGGAATTGTATTCCCTGGAGTGGAGCATAGGGAATGTATGCGTCACCTAGTGCAAAATTTCAGAAACAAATTCAAAGGTAAAATTTGTGACGATAATTTGTGGCCAGCATCATACACATGCAGTGAGAGGAAGCATGAGCACCATTTGGGTGTGTTGTATGCTCACAATCCTCAGGTGAAGGAGTACCTAGATGCACATCATGGTAATTTGTGGTCAAGAAGTAAATTCAATACAATCTGCAAAGTGGACTATGTGACAAGTAACTTGGCAGAGTGTTTCAATGCATAGATCAAGAGTTTGAAAGGGCTTTTGTTGTGGCAATTATTTGATAAGATTCGGCAGTTGATCATGATAAAGATGGCTCTCCGGAAAAGAATTGCAGAAACAGAATATGTTGGTCATCTTATGCTTCCATCTCTTATTAAGGCATTGCATGCCAAGGCAAGAGGTCTGAAGATGAAATGCATTCGCTCAGACACACTTGTGGCTGAGGTAACATATACTGACAGTAAAAACAGGGAATGGAGGTATCCAGTTAACCTAGCAGCTAGGGAATGCAGTTGTAGGCAATGGCAGCTCCGAGGGAAGCCATGCATACATGCCCTGCATCTGATGACAGTTATCGGTGGTGAAGATGGTGAAGTCGATCAATACATGTCTGAATATTTTTCTGTTGCAAAATTCAGGGCTGCTTATGCTTCTAATGTGCCTGCACTCCTGGGAAAGGATCAATGGATCCATGTAGATCCAGGGTTCAAATTACATTCTCCTGTACTCACTAGACCACCAGGAAGACCAAGGAAGAACAGGTTCAGAAGAGGTGAAGAGGGTCGTGTGAAAAAACAGAGGAAGTGCAAAAAAATGTGGAGTTCTAGGGCACATTGCGAGGCTTTGTACCAATGTAGTGGATGCATCATTTGGAGAAGAGGAACAATGGGCAGCAACAAATGCAGAGGATAATGCAGAGGCTCAGTTAGAGTTGATTGCAGCCACAGCAGAGGAGAATGAAGAAACTGAATTAGAAGTGCGGGCACCTTGGTATGTGTGCATTTCTCAACTGAATTTTGTGCATTACTTCTCTTTTTAATCTTATTTTTGTTTGACCTAGCTCCAGGACAAGTAGAGGCAACAGAAAGAGGCCAAGAGATGAGGAGGATTTTGAAGCCATGGCTTTTGCAGGTTTTGAGTCTATTAGAGATGAGGAAGTAATTATTCCTGTAGTTCCTTTGAAGACTATTGAACCCACAGATGATCGTCAACTGGTCATAACTCCCTCAGCACCTCGACAGCCACCACCACAAGTGAAGAGCAAAAGCAAGAAGAAAAAGGTGGATATCCCACCAAGGGAAACCAGGAGCAAGGCGGTTAAGCCGTCGTCGAACACTCGAAGCAAGACAAAGATTTGAACTTTGAAAAACTTTGAATTTGAATTTGTAATAAGGTTTCTGTGTCATCTGTCAAAACTTTTACTTTGATGTGAAATTTGAGATCAAATTCAAATTAGAGACAAAATTTGAATTTCAGGCAAATATTTGAATTTGAGGTCATTTTTGAACTTTTACACAACCAACCATTGAATTCCTTTGCTCTTTGATGTGATGTTACAATGATACATGTTAGATGATGAATTCGCTCTTTTTTCTGTAGTCATGAGAAATGTGCTTCAAATGAGCTCCGAAGCTAGGGTAAACACCCCCATTTGTAATCATGAAAAATTCGACCTTGTCTAAATGATCCAAAATATTTTTTTATAGTTACTATGTCACATATAACAACATTGTGCCTTGGTTTCATATTTTTTTTGATTTTTTTGAAGTACTTATGCTCATTTGAATCCATCGCTCTATTCTCGAACTCTAAACAACTATGTACAAGATAGCTCTTTTGTGGAAAGAGTTTTCAATCAATTATCCATAAACGATGTTTATATTTTTTTATAGTTACTATGTCACATATAACAACATTGTGCCTTGGTTTCATATTTTTTTGATTTTTTTTAAGTACTTATGCTCATTTGAATCCATCGCTCTATTCTCGAACTCTAAACAACTATGTACAAGATAGCTCTTTTGTGGAAAGAGTTTTCAATCAATTATCCATAAATGATGTTTATATTTTTTTATAGTTACTATGTCACATATAACAACATTGTGCCCTGGTTTCATATTTTTTTGATTTTTTTGAAGTACTTATGCTCATTTGAATTTGAATGTGGTACTTAAATTCAAAAAAAGATTTTTCGTAAAATTATCCGTATACGAAGTTAATATTTTTTTTATAGTTACTATGTCTTATAATACGACGAACCGCGAAGGATTCATATTTTTTCGATTTTTTTAAATTTAGTTATCGTTGGTCAAACGTAAGATAATTTCATTGACTCGTTCTTCTAGAAGGAATATGTCCGATCGTTCCTACGGCCGTCCGATTGTCCCCCAGCGCCAAATTAGACCCGTCCGATAGGGTTCTTGTAGAACAAATCTGTTCGATCCGCGAGAGCTTGGTTCTGCACTCTGATTGGCCACAAACGTTGGCCAGTGACATGTGGGCCTCCAAGCACCCTCCTTCTCCCCGCTGCAGAGACAGAGCCCCTGCTCTGCTCCGTTCCCCTCCTCCATTTTCAGCCCTCTGCTCTGCTCCGACCTCCAGATCCCCGCCCGACCTTCCCCTAGTCGCGCCGCCGCCGCCGTCGCCGTTCCGCCATGGTCTCCTGGAGCGACGGGGAATTCTCGTCGAACGATCCGGTCTCCGACAGTGATGACGTAAGTTCTGATTTCCTCGATTTGTAGTGTTCTCATAACGATTTCTAGGGTTCATCACGGTTTGTACGGTTCGTCTCAAAATGTTGATTTAGTGACAGATTTAGCTGTATGCCCCTCTAATTTGCAATGCCATTTGTAATTGCTAGAGTATCGACTGCGTTTATGATTCCGATTTCTGCGGCTTAGCCGACGATGGTGGGGGTGATGGGAATGGTGTTGTCCTGTGTAAATGTGGATTTCTGGCTAAGAAGTTTGTCTCATTTGAGCGCTACAATACAGGCCGGAGGTTCTTAGCATGCGAAGGGCATGAGGTGCGTGACCACTGTACTGTCATTTAGATTTCATCTGACGATTTGTCGGTTAAGAAGTAATTTGTTAGTTAAATGAACTCTGTTTTGCTGTTTTAGGAAGGACTGAAGTGCAGTTTTCTGCAATGGGTTGATGATGTATGCCCTGATGCTATGAACAAAGCAGTGGCTAAGCTATGGGACACAATAACAGAAACAAGACAAGGGAGAACCGAGGATGCTTTCGATTTCATGCAGCAGAAGTTTAACTTACAAGATGAAGTGAAGAAGCTGCACATTGATCTTAGGAATTCTCAAGCAGAGGTGGAAAAAGAAGTGGGGGAGAAGCAGGTTATTTTAGCCGACAAGGCCAAGGCTGAACAAGCTTTGATGGAAGCCAGGGCTGAGTTAGAGGAGAAGAGAATCACCGATGCTACAACATGTAAGATGCACAAATGCTTACTGATTAGTGCACAGAAGGAGAGGGAAAAGTTGAAGGAAGAGAAAAGGAAGCTGGAATTTGCCATGTCAGACTTGATGAATCAGAAAGAGAAGTACAAGGCAAGATTCAAGAAGATAAAAGAGCTATCTGATATTGTTGATGGGCCCCCTATGTAAAATTTGTGTATGTTCTATTAAGAAGTGTAGCTGAATTTGGCTGGTTGTTGAATTATGAACTATCACCCCTGTTTAATCATTTTCTGAGTTGTAATATGTACAATGTTGATCTTAATTCTGTTGTGTTGTTAAGACATTATGAGTGCTGAATTATGCTGGTTGTTGAATTCAGTTATGCTTGTTGTTTCAATTATGAAATGTCTGTTTAAATTGTGTGCATTCTTCATGTTGAGTTTATCTACCAGAGGATCACTGATGCTACGACACGACATAGTAAAACACGATTTATTAACTTCTAGCCCTAACACAAAAGGGTAACACCATCTTGACGATACAACACACATATATACTTAAAGTTCATACATATAACACGACAAGCGATACATAGTTCACCAAACAACTTAAAAGTGTCTTCTTGTTTATCTTACAACAATTCAAAAACAATTTCGAAAAGAAAAAGAAAAATACAACAATTCAAAAACATGCAATATGGCCACCAACAACTCTTCTTGTTTACCTTCTTTACCATGCACTACGGCCACCAACGATTCAAAAACATGCAATATGGCCACCAACATTTACGCTCAAAAAATAGCTTCTTTTTGTACGTACAATCAATATGGGCACAAGCAATTCAAAAAAATACAGTTTTCTTCATGGCTCATTTTTCCTAGCTTTCATATCCATTTTGGCAAATTTGACTACGCTTACTTATCTTAAACAAACATTTGTAAAAAAGAAAAACAACAAGAAAATAACAAGCACAACATGATTATAAAGACAATAACATAGATAGATAATAGTTCTTACATAGCACACAATATAACACGACCACGATAAAGAGTTTATGATACAACCAACAACAATACATAGAAATATAATAAAAAAGCCCAAACACACTAGGGCAAGACATGCATCACGAGACCGGGATTAGCCTTCACTGCCATCTTCGGATCTTGGAGAGGATCTTCACGGCTCCTCCTCCTCAATGCCGCCCTCGCCGAGGTAGTAGGGGAGGCTGTGCATGCGGTTGGGGGTGGGGAAGATGCTCTCTGTGTCGGTGAAGATGTTGTACGTAGTGAAGCAGATGAACTCGCAGCCGCACCAGAACACCTGCCCAAGAAGATAGTAGGCGTCGAAGCGGTTGGTGAAGTTCGCCACGAGCGCGACTGGCGTAGTGGTAGCGGTCGGACGCATCTCCACCAGCCGGAACATGGGAGGCGACCCCGCCGGGAGGTGGTGATAGCCGGCACGGAGGAAGCCACTGGCCAACTCCCTAGCACCCCTCCACCGTGAGATCGCCCACACGCGCAGCTGGGTCTCCACGACGACGCCGGCGGGGAACCGCATCTCCGGCACGGTGGGTGGCAGTTGGAACGTGGGGCCGTTGAAGGAGAGAAGGGGGCGGCGCAGATGGAGGTGTGGAGAATAGGTGAAGGGGTGGGTGGTTTAAATAACCGGCCGTGTGCGTGTTTTGCTACGTTCAAACGATGCGAATCGATCGGTATGCCACGCATTCATTGCCAACCGTTCTCACACAGGCCACGATGTATCGATGCGACTGGACCGAAAAGGCTGAGACGATGCAACGCTCTTAAACGCGGAGACGCGTGCGAGAAGAGACGAACCAGCGGCAGCGACCGTGTCTGCGTACGTGGCTGCGCGGCTCGACACAGTCTTTGCGTTCGTGGCGTGGCTTAGCGGCTCAGCGACTGTCCCTGCTTGCGACTGTCCCGGCATCCGTGGCTGCATCGTGGCGTGGCTGGCTGGCTGCGAGCATGCAGCAAAGCTGCAAAGCTTCGTGGCGGCGTCGTGGCGGCGTCGGCGCATGCATGCAGGCTGGCTGGATCACGTCGTGCCGCGGGAGCATGCATAGCAGGCCTCGGTGCGCAGCGCTCAATGCATAACAGCCTACGGCTTAGCTAAACACAGGCCCAACAGTCCAGCGGAACCACAGCCCAACAGTCAAACCAGCGTCACCTTCCAACACGGCCCCACTTGTCAGAATCAGATCCAGCGCGGCCACCAGTTAACGGTCAAACCGTTGGCTCGACGGCCTCCACCGCTACGAGCATTTCCCAGGGTTTCACACAAGGGAGTGGGGAAAAGTGAGCAAAAGCTAAGCTCGTGGGGATGAATGAGTACAACTAAGGAACCAGGGGCACAGAAATAGAAAACCCAACTATAAACCATTGCTTTGAATCACTTCATTCATAACATGAGCCTTACATTATTATATGATCAAGATTGTGTGAAGCATGTCACTTAAGAAATTATTCTTGTTATCGTTTTACCTACTCGAGACGAGTAGAACTAAGCTTGGGATGCTTGATACGTCTCAAACGTATCTATAATTTCTTATGTTCCATGCTTATATTATGCCAATTGCTACATGTTTTATATACACTTTTATATCATTTTATGCATTTTCTGGGACTAACCTATTAACAAGATGCCACAGTGCCAGTTGCCTGTTTTCTGCTGTTTTAGGTTTCAGAAAAGCTGTTAAGAAAATATTCTCGGAATTGGACAAACGAAACGTCAAAGTGCTTATATTCCACGGGAGGTTCCAGAACACTGAAGAGGACACGGAGGTGGACCCCAAGGGGCCCACACCCCCTGCCGGCGCGGCTCCACCCTTGGCCGCGCGAGCACAGGGTGTGGGGCCCTCGAGGCCCCGCCGCCTTCGCCCTTTCGTCTACTTATACCCCTCGGATATCTAAGACCTAAGACACGCACCTTTTTCCTCCACGAAGTCCAGAGCCGCCGCCGTCGTCAACCCTAGATCGGGAGGGTTCAGAAGCTCCTCCCGGCACCCTGCCGGGGAGGGGAATCATCACCGGAGGGCTCTACATCACCATGCCCGCCTCCGGACTGATGCGTGAGTAGTTCATCCTTGGACTACGGGTCCATAGCAGTAGCTAGATGGTTGTCTTCTCCTCTTGTGCTACCACGTTTAGATCTTGTGAGCTGCCTAACATGATCAAGATCATATTTATGTAATGCTACATGTTGTGTTTGCTGGGATCCAATGAATATTGAGTACTATGTTATTGCTTCATAATATATCTTGTGAGTGCGTTGTTTATGATCTTGCATGCTCTCCGTTGCTAGTAGATGCTCTGGCCAAGTAGATGCTTGTGACTCCAAGAGGGGGTATTTATGCTCGATAGTAGGTTCATGTCTCTATTTAATCTGGGGTGGTGACAGCTAGCTCTAAGATTGTAGATGTACTGTTGCTACTAGGGATAAAACAGTGGTACTTTATCTAAGGGTATTTGTATTACTTACATTACACACATTGCCTAATGCAATTATCTGTTGCTTGCAACTTAATACTGAAAGGGATGCGGACGCTAACCGGAAGGTGGATTATTAGTCATAGATGCGGTTGGAACGGTCTATGTATATTGTTGTAATGCCCAAATGAATATCACACTAGCCATCATAACTATAGTATATGCATCATTATGCACTTCTTTATTCTGTCAATTGCCCGGCTGTAATTTGTTTACCCACATGCATGCTATTATTATTTATGGAGAGACACCACTAGTGAACTGTGGACCCCGATCCTTTTTCCTCAAACTGATAAACAATCCTACTGCAATCCTGTTACTTTTATTCTCTGCAAGCAAACATCATTCTCCACACATACGTTTAATCCTTTGTTACAGCAAGCCAGTGAGATTGACAACCTCACTGTTAAGTTGGGGCAAAGTATCTTGGTTGTTCTGTGTGCAGGCTCCATGTTGGTTATCGTAAACGGCGCCACCAACAACCTCCGGGAGATCTCTAGTTTCCTACTGGTTCGATAAACCTTGGTTTCACAACTGAGGGAAAACTTGCTGCTGCACTACTTCATACCTTCCTCTTGGGGTTTCCCAACAACACCTCACCGGTGTCATCACCATCAAGCAATTTTTCTGACGCCGTTGCCGGGGAAACGAGAGTTCTTCTGTTCAGCAAAGTTTAGCTTCCCCTTCGACGCCAGCAATTTTTCTGGGGAAGCTAAGCTCTTTTACGAGGGGAGTCTCTCACATCCAATCTTTTTATTTTGTTATTGTCTTGCTTAGTTTATTTTTATTATTGTCTTGTTTGCTTAATATAAAAAATACAAAAAAAAATAGTTTCTTGCATTAATATTTTTATTTCGGTTTGCATATTTTATTTTCAGTTTTGCATTTTGTGTTGCATTTGTTATTTCGGTTTGTTATTATGTCTAGTTCTTTACTTGCTACTAATGGACTCTATATTTGATACAAAAAAGGAATACCGCTTGTCTAAAAAAGGGAAATATTTATGGGAACAAATAAGTAGATTGAATTATTTTGCTAAGAACTTGTGTTCTACATATGATGAATCCTACTGCTTTAATGAATCTTTTTGTTGTAGAAGGCACAAACACCTACCTTTCCAATGTGATTATAATGATAATGAAACCTTGGCTGCTTATGCTAAAGGAAACTATGACTTTGGTAATCTTGAACAATTTGAACAATTTGTTGTTTTTAAGGGTGCCTATGAAATTGCTGGTTATATTCAAAATGATGATGCTCCTTGTAAAACTGAGAATTATGCTATACTTGGTTACTGTCTTGAGTATTATAATGATAATCCTTATATTGCAGAATTTCTTGACAAAAGGCATCCTCAAATTGAAGAAACCGTTGTCTTGCAGGAACCTATAGAAGAAGAAATTGTTTAACCTGAAAACTCATTAGATGAAAAAGAGGAGGAGAGTGAAGAACAAAAGGAGGATCTACCTCCTAAAGATAGTAACTCTTTAACTCTTACATTATTTGATTGCCCTCCATGCGTGCCTAAGGAGAAAGTGTGCTATATTGTTGAATGCCATGAATCTATTGAAATATCTACTTTTGATAAAATTGAAATAGACATCTTCCTTGACTCAACTAAAAGTGAAATAACAGAAAGTAAAAATGTGCTCCCCAATGTTATATATGATAATGCTTTAGATGATGGTACTATGCTTATCAATAATCCTCTATGTTTAGAAGTTATTACTTATTCATGTGAGGATAAAAATGATATAATTGCTGCTTGTGATGGTACTCTTACTCATGAGAGTCCTACTTTGTTTTTGAATTCTCCTAATTACTCCATGGAGGAGAAATTTGCTTATGTTGAGAGATACTTATGTGGTTTGCAATTGTCTCTAGTTCCAAATCTTTGTTGCAACCATGATCTTAAACTTGATATTGATCTTACTAACTATTTTGAAAGAGGAAAGCATGCTAATGAATTCCAAAATAAATTTAATGATCCTCTTTATGTGTCTATATTATCTAAGTTGAATGATTCTTGTGGTTATATGGTTGAATTTATTTCTACTACTGAAAGTTATTATGAGAGAGGAGAATATGGTTGTAGAAGTTTTCATGGTACTAAAACACCTCTCTATATGCTAAAAGTTTTGAAGTTACTCTTGTTTTATCTTCCTATGCTTGACACTTTGTTCTTTGTGAATTTATTTGTGTATAAGATTACTATGCATAGGAAGTGGGTTAGACTTAAATGCGTTTTGAATTTGCTTCTTGATGCTCCTTTTGCTTCATTTTCTATCTTCATGAGAGCATCATTAGAACTATCAAGCATAGCTAAAAGGCATTAAAGAAAGCGCTTTTGGGAGGCAACCCATTATCTTTTATTTTCAGCTTTAGTCAAGGAAGATGTCTACCTCTGTAGCAATTCCTTTGTATCTTTACTTTATTGCATTGTTGTGTCAAGTTAAGCCTCTAGTAGAAAGTTGATGCTAGATTTGGATTGCTGTGCTGAAACTGTTTTCTGCTGTCCACCGTTAAATTCATAACTCTTTACAGAAAAATCGGACGGACCTGGGATTTTTTGTGCGTAATCCTCAGATATATATGCAACTTTCATTAGTTTTGAGTTTTCTGATTTGAGCAAGTTAAGTGCCTCGAAAAAATTCGTCTTTAGGGACTGTTCTGTTTTTGACAGATTCTGCCATTAATTTTGCAATGCCTCTTTTACTATTTTGAATGGATCTTTTTGTTCCATAAAGTATCAGTGGCTGTAGCTAATGTCTAGTAGCATTGGTAGCAATTGTGTTCATGCAGAATATAAGAATTTTTTTGTGCACTAACCCTCTAATGAAGTTTACTTTGAGTTTGGTGTGGAGGAAGTTTTCAAGGATAAAGAGAGAAGGATGATATGATGTGATCAAGAAGATGAAATAGCTAAAGCTTGGGGATGCTCCCGTGGGTCACCCAAGCATATTTCAAGAAGACTCAATCGTCGGGCATCCCCTTCTTCATCAACAAACTATCAGGTCATCTCTAGTGAAACTATATTTTAATTCGGCCACATCTTATGTGCTTTACTTGAATCATCTGTTTGTTTTTGTTTTTTCTTTTGTTATTTTTGTTTTCTGAATAAAATGGATCCTAGCATTCCTTTGTGGGAGAGAGACGCGCTCCGCATTTTCATTTGAATACTCGTATTCTTCACTTATATTTGTTGAGTATTCTTCTATAGCTACTGCAATACTTTCAGCTCTTGTTTTTCATGCATCTCTTGTTCAGAGCTGTTAGTTCTCATATGTTATACTCTCTTGCTTCATCGTTAAATACTTGGAGAGTTTATGTTTAAATAAGTTGATTGGTGTTTGGTTAGGAACAGAAAATGTTAAATGTGGTAGATGGTATAACTAAATGATACATAATCTTGTAGATCATTAAATTGTGTCACTTGAATCATTGATGTTGTTTTGAGATATTAATATGCTTAATGGTAAACATGATGGTTTAGTAAGGTGGAATGATTAATGGTTGGTCTAGAAAACTTGAAGCTGTGCCACACTTAAATTTCCAGTTGATAGCATAATGAAATATGACTCCTAATGTTAAAAGCGACCGTAATGACTTTGTGTTATGCGCTACGGTCGGGGTCCCAACAGTGACTTGTTCATTTGCCACAGTCCCTCGTGGAGTGATTTTCATTATGCCTTGTAAGATCATGTTTCTATTTTGAATCATTTTTCTTGTGAGTTCTAAAGATGCGGTTTTCATGGCATTTCCACCTCCATATTTGCTAGCCTCTTCGGTACTTTGCATTGCCCTTTTCTCACATTGAGAGTTGGTGCATACTTCGCGGGTACATCCAAAACTCGTGGGAGATTTTCATCATGTTCTCCTACACATAAGCCAAATATCTTTCTCAAAACATCCACCATACCTACCTACTACAACATTTTCATAGCTGTTCCGAGATATATTGCCATGCAACTTTCATCTTACATTACATGACTTGTTGTCATTTATCATTTATATATTGCTTTGCATGATTCTATATAGCTGATGTGTGGTTTTACCCATGTTACGCTAGATCATTGCATATCCTGCTACACTGGCAGAGGCACCGTTTTCATACACCATGTTTTATTCATCATGAGATATTTGTACCAAAAGTGTGTTGTCATATTATCATATTATGATGTTTGCCCCTAAAAGTGAAAAGAGCCATGGAGGCCATCGAAAAGAGAAACAGAAAAATACAAAAAAAAATAGAAAAAAGAGAAAAAGAGAAAAAAAAAGAATAAAAAAGGGGGCAACATTACTACTCTTTATTCACACTTGTGCTCATGTTATAGCACCCATATTATTCATAGTCATCATTTGTGCTCATGTTTAGCACCTTTACTCCATATGTGAGAGTTTTCATGTTTTACTTGCATAACTATGTGGGGAACTTTACACTATAGAACTTGGCTTGTATATTCCAATGATGAGCCTACTCAAAAGTGCTCTAGGTCTTCATGAGCAAGCAAGTTAGATGCACCCCCACTAGTTCCATTGGAGAGCTTTCATACACTTATAGCTCTATGTGCATCCGTTGTGTGGCAATCACTACTCCTTGCATAGCTTCGATTATAAGACTTCCTCTTGTCTAATGATCACTTTCAGCTGTGTCAGACTTTCTTCCGTTGGCCTTCCAAACACCCATTATTATTCTCTTAGCCACAACATCCTGGTGCCAGGAACCAACGCTGAACACTTTCTTGTTTTTGTGTGAACAAATAGAGAAATGATCTTCTACGTGCATATTGCTATCGCTTGACTTGATCCTTTCACAAAGTTGTCATGATTGTTTGATTCATTAGATGATTATATTGTTGTGCTTGAAACTTAAATCATCTTTAATATCTACTTTACACGGTTGATTGTTCTCTATTACTGATTTATTGAAAGTTTTGCTTTGTTATGCCTACTTGTTTATTCATTACTCATTTGATATCAATATAAACTTCAGCTTTTATTCATTTGATCTTAACTTACATGCATTACATTATTATTTGATCAAGATTGTGTGAAGCATGTCACTTCAGAAATTATTTTTGTTATCGTTTTACCTACTCGGGACGAGTAGAACTAAGCTTGGGGATGCTTGATACGTCTCAAACCTATCTATAATTTCTTATGTTTCATGCTTATATTATGCCAATTGCTACATGTTTTATATACACTTTTATATCATTTTATGCATTTTCTGGGACTAACCTATTAACAAGATGCCAAAGTGCCAGTTGCCTGTTTTCTGCTGTTTTTTGTTCCAGAAAAGTTGTTTAGTAAATATTCTCGAAATTGGACAAACAAAACGTCAAAGTGCTTATTTTCCCTGCGAGGTTCCAGAACACCGAAGAGGAGACGGAGGAGGACCCCGAGGGGCCAACACCCCCTCCCGGCGCCCCCCCCCCCCTTCTGCCGCGCGAGCACGGGGTGTGGGGCCCTCGAGGCCCCGCCGCCTTCGCCCTTTCGCCTACATATACCCCTCGGATATCTAAGACCTAAGACACGCACCTCCTCCACGAAGTCCAGAGCCGCCGCCGTCGTGAACCCTAGATCGGGAGGGTTCAGAAGCTCCTCCCGGCACCCTGCCGGAGAGGGGAATCATCACCGGAGGGCTCTACATCACCATGCCCGCCTCCGGACTTATGCGTGGGTAGTTCATACTTGGACTACGGGTCCATAGCAGTAGCTAGATGGTTGTCTTCTCCTCTTGTGCTACTATGTTTAGATCTTGTGAGATGCCTAACATGATCAGGATCATCTTTATGTAATGCTACATGTTGTGTTTGCTGGGATCCGATGAATATTGAGTACTATGTTATTGCTTCATAATATATCTTGTGAGTGCGTTGTTTATGATCTTGCATGCTCTCCGTTGCTAGTAGATGCTCTGGCCAAGTAGATGCTTGTGACTCCAAGAGTGGGTATTTATGCTCGATAGTAGGTTCATGTCTCTATTTAATCTGGGGTAGTGATAGCAAGCTCTAAGGTTGTAGATGTACTGTTACTACTAGGGATAAAACAGTAGTACTTTATCTAAGGGTATTTGTATTACTTACATTACACACATTGCCTAATGCAATTATCTGTTGCTTGCAACTTAATACTGAAAGGGGTGCGGACGCTAACCGGAAGGTGGATTATTAGTCATAGATGCGGTTGGAACGGTCTATGTATATTGTTGTAATGCCCAAATGAATATCACACTAGCCATCATAACTATAGTATATGCATCATTATGCACTTCTTTATTCTGCCAATTGCCGAGTTGTAATTTGTTTACCCGCATGTATGCTATTATTATTTATGAAGAGACACCACTAGTGAACTGTGGACCCCGGTCCTTTTTCCTCAAACTGATAAACAATCCTACTGCAATCCTGTTACTTTTATTCTCTGCAAGCAAACATCATTCTCCACACATACGTTTAATCCTTTGTTACAGCAAGCCAGTGAGATTGACAACCTCACTGTTAAGTTGGGGCAAAGTATCTTGGTTGTGTTGTGTGCAGGTGTCACATTCGTTGCTGACACCGGTAGTGCGCCCTGCCAAAGTCATCTTCAACAATCTCCGGAAGATCTCTAGTTTCCTACTGGTTCGATAAATCTTGGTTTCACAACTGAGGGAAAACTTGCTGCTGCACTACTTCATACCTTCCTCTTGGGGTTTCCCAACAACACCTCACCGGTGCCATCAGCTACTGTTGGGGGGATCATAACCCGGTAGGCACATGCAGAGGAAAGTATGGTCGGGTTTCAGTGATGGGCCGGAGAGCTTGTCGGTAACCCGGCCTAAGTAAAGAAGGTTTCAGAATACCCGGAGGCAGTATGCATCACGGAGTTCAAGACTTGGAGGATACGAAAGATAAGACGAGTTAGAGTAGAAATCCAGTAGTCTTACCATGTAAACCAGGAGACCCGGATGTCTTTATAAGCGGGCTCCTAGGTCATATAGAGATAAGTTAAGAGAGGCTACGATAAGCCATAAGCGCGATAAGATAGACAAAATAGAGAGAGCTCCCAAGAGAGAGCTCCCACGCCGGAGTCATCTAAACCCGCCGATCGCCATTGGCGCACCATGTAACATATTATCATATCAGTGACTTATAGGAAGACGTAGGGATCCTCCGCCGAGGGGACCCGAACTTGGGTTAAAAAAATCTTTCCCCGTAGAGCTAGGCAATCTTCTGAACACCAGAGTCGCCTTGCCACTCATCTTCAAGTTACCTCCGGGTAACATCTGCCGTGACAATCCCACGCAGAACACATTGAGTAGAGGCTGAAGAACCTGCAAACACAGTGGAGACAACATCACTTAGACAGAGAAAGAGCACAAGCACCAAAGCAAGTATGAAAGAAGTGCAGCTTATGCACATATACCAATCTGATAGAGGTTGCTCATAGATAACATTCGGAAGAAAACAGACAGCAAAAATACCTGCCGAAGCATCAATCGGTCGCTTGCCCAAACTAATTTCTCGCCTCTGCGCGGCCTGCTCTTCCGATAAGGAGGGAAGATAAGAATTATTTAATATCAGTTAACTTTATTACAATGATGCCAAACAGATCTGGCACGACTTGGCCAACTTACCAACTTGCGGCCTCTTAACAAACACATAATTAATCATCTCCACTTCCATTGTGACCTTTGTTTCTAAAAATCTGCAGGTTTGAAACCCACTGGTATTTAAACTTAAACTTGGTAGAGCATTGATCTAATCATCAAACATGTAACCTGTTAAAAATTTACTTTTGAAACTGTAGTGTCAAGTGGGCTTATTTCTACATCTCCGTCGGGGATTGTGTTCAACTTTTATAATCTGTGAAATTCCCGTAAATAAGAAAATAAGATGTCAACTAACTGAAGTTGTTTTCATATGTTAACAGAAATGTACAAACTTTGATTAGGACAGATACCACCTGAAATATGTGCTTCCTTGCTCCTAAAGATAATAAGCGAGACTGAGCTCTCCAACATGTGCATGCACCAAGAGGATCCAAGCAATGCGTCTATGTAGTAATTAACCTTCTTTTCGCCAATATTGTAGATCAAATCAAAGTATTAACGGATCTGACCGTGAACAAAAGAGCATCCAATTGTCTAGATCAAACTGGTAGCTAGACTCTGATTGGAAAAAAGAGAGTGCCCTGCTGGTACCCTACGTGAGTAGCAAGATTGATATCGAAACAGAGTATATGGCGCCGAAAACTAATGCGTCTGATTGATCTCCGATGCATGCGTCCCGGATGGTGCAGAGTTCGGCCATTGCTGCCGCAGAGCAATAATTGTGCAACAATACAATATTTGGACGGAGGTATTGGCTCCTGAAAATTGTTGACACTTGACAGAGAGATGGAATGAAGGATTTATACCTCTATGTGGCGGAGCAGAACAAAGTCGACGAGCATAGCAATAGCAGGAGCAGCCTTGCGTCGTCGGCTTGGTCGACGCCGGCAAGCTGCAGCTCAACGTCTCTGTCCACCACACATCAGCTCGCATGTGAAGTTGTTGGACACGAGGGTGCCGGCCGTAGAGATGGGAAAAGAGGTTGAGGACCGGCCGGAGCTAGAGGCATTTGCGGCGCCCGGCCGCGTTGCCGGCGGCCAGAAGACGCCGTCGTCGGTGGGAGTCGCGGCTTGTTGGCCGGCCAGATCGGCTCCGCGTAGTCCAGCCAGGCGGCCTTGACGCTTCACCATGGAGGGCGAAGATGGAAGCTTTCTGCTATGTGGAGGGCTGGCGGCTAGGGTTTGTGGTGGTGGGGTGGCAGCAGAACGACGATTCTACGCCGTGGAATCGGGAGCCGGAGACGACGAACAGCGGGCGGCGGAGGAGGACCCGCACGGGGAGCTCGAGCTAGAGCGAGAGGGAGAGAAAGAAGGGGTCCAGGAGGTCAGCCTGCTCACCACGAGCGCGAATAGGAGGCCGGAGAAAGCTGGGATGGCCGTACGGCGGCGAATCGGCGCGCCGACGGTCGGCCGGAAGCGGAGAAGATGACGCCCGCGTGGCCACCCGCATGGCCGCCTCCGGCCATTCCAGGACGCGTGACTCGCGGAGAATACAGAGGAGGGGGAGGCGCTTCTGGTGGTGGTCTTCGATTTGTACGGGGTGGCGCGGAGCGGCGGCGGCGGCGATTTCGGCGGCGGCGGCGATTTCGGCGCCGGACGGGAGAGAGAAAGGGAGGAGGGGGGATTGCGGGGGCGTTTTGCAGAAAAGTCTATGAGATTTTACGGAATTGTGAAGGGGTCCTTTACAGTTGTAGAAGATAGACTGCCGGGCACGGTTCCAATCTGCGAGTGGTTTTTTTGCAAAACAGCCACGGTGACCGGTGGAACCGGAGTCGACCGGATGGTGACCGGGCGACGTGGCGCGACGCGATTGGTTAAAAATAGCCGATGAACAGTGACTGCGCGGTTAGGGAGGACGTGGCCGCATTTGGGCCGTCCGTTACGCCGATCGGACGGCTGGTAGAAACGGGGCGACGTGGAGGCGGGAGAGGGCAAATCTTACCAACTTTTATATATAGGGTAATGATGCATTAAAAGAAAATATTTCTGTACATTCAAAGGATTTATGGCCATTAAAGCAGCGGGGAGTTCGAGTCCGAATGGCCAAATCGCTCACTAACCCATGCTTGCAACTAACGGTGCGTTTTACTTAACAAGTTCTGTGGGAGACGAGAGTTTTATTTATACAAGACTTCAGCAAGCGGCACCCCGTTTTGGTGTAATTTTTTCTTGAAACAAGGACGGAATATCTCGTAGGTTGGCTTGAGCAAAACATTGTTGTTTGCCGGACTTTTTTGGGGAACGTTGTTTGGCTGATGATGGTGAATCCTATTTGTCGCGTCTGTGGGAGAGATTAGCTCCCCCGTACCTTCATGGGCCGGTCTAGTAGGTTGCTCCCTCGGGTCATGGGAAGTTTCAAGAAACTTTTGGTCTGTTTTTCTTGGGTTTTACCCAATTTTTCTCTATCTTTTAGATAGTTTTTTTCTTTTCTTTTTCTCATATTTATTTATTTATTTTTAGTTTTAGTTTTCATTTTTATTTTATCTTTCTTTTGGGTTTCTTTTCTCTGTTCAAGTAATATAATTGTGGGTGTTTTTTCAAATATATAAATATTGTTGTTGAAAATCATTCGTGTAACATAAATGTTTATAACGAAAAACCGTAATGTAAATGTTCTTTTTGAACAATGTACAGTAAATGTGTCAAAATAATAAATGTTCATACTTCAAACTCGTTTAAATAAGATAAATATTTTTTATTAGCTTTTACATGGGTGATTATTTTTATTTTACAACTTTGGTCTTTTCTACCACAGTATAGAAAATAAAAATAAAAATATGTGAGACTACCGAGAAGGGGCGGAAACGTGTTGCCTTGGAAGACCATCACACCCTGTCACGCCTAACACACCAAGCTATCGCCGAAGAGAGCCGCCCGCTCTCTCGTTCCGAGCCGTGGAGCGCCGATCTTGTCACCACATAGTGAGGACCAAGAAAGGAGCATCGAGGATACGTGTAAAATATAGGAGACCACCGGTTCCACTCCAAGCCGAAGTCGAGAAAGTTTCACGCCACGAAAAGGACTCCAATGTGCTGCACCCGGATGAACCTGGGTTCCTCGACGCCGCCCCCTAGAAGGTAGCAACGCAACACGCCGCCGCCGCCGAGCCCAACGGGCAAGGGTCTTCACCCGGAACCCAATCACGGAGAGGTCGTCCACAACGACACCCACGAATATCACCATCGTCGCTGAAGCGCGGAGCTTTTGCTCGAATCCTCACCCGTCTCATCTGAGATACCACCGACAGCCCAATCCAAAGGACGAGTAGTCAAGCCAACACGAAGGCTCTAGATCTTGATCAGGGAGCCGCCGTCAAAACACCTACCCGAGGACCACCGCTGCCAAGCCCCTCATCACCCTCGTGACCAAAGGGAGAGGGCCACCACCGCTGCGATGTTGCCTGCCGAAGATACCCATGCAGCCAACACAGCCGTGTAATCATACTAGGCACAAACACACGTACATAGATTTTTTTTTGTTTTTTTAGAAACACAGTATAAGCGCGGACGTTCACATACACGCATGTACACTCACCCCTATGATCCCCTATGCACGCACACACGAACATTGACTCGCACTCAAAAAATATTCCGACTAAATGTAACACACAAACCTGGAGTTACCCACACACGAACATTGACTCGCACTCAAAAAATATTCTGACTAAATACAACACACGAACATGGAGTTTAAACAAACTTGAGGTACATACAACCACCTGCTAACAACGATCCTGTGGTTGGTTTGCATACGTACACGTAGAACTGAGACCGCATACAACGCCACAGACTTGAAGAACGGCACACACGATCCACCACTCCTGGAATATTAAAACACAAGAAAGATACCCGCATCGATCGGATGGATCCACCGAACATCTTTTTCTTTCTTTATTCGCAGCCGTAATACACGAGGCAACACGGCGCTGCCCCACCAAAGACCAGCTTTGACGCACACACACAACACGTCGCCGAAGAGAAGAAAATTCACACACAACACAAACGCTCACCCACACAAACGCCTGGCCCGCACCGAGCCACGATCCTTTCTTGCTTTCCCCTCCAACCCCGGCCGGCCGGAACCACCTACTCGATGCCATTCCTCTTCTTGAGCACGCCGATGAACTCGTACACCTTATCGGGCGCATACAGGCTCTTGGCCACGCTCTCCCTCTGGGCGACCCTCTTCGCCCACCTCCCGATCCCGGGCGCCACCTCCGCCACCTCGAACCCGCCGTACTTCTCGTAGCTCTCCAGCCACGCCGTGAATGGCGCGAACGCGGCGTCCACGAGCCCGAACCCGTGCCCGCCGCCGAAGAACTCCTTGTCCCCGAGCTCGGCCTCGAGCGTCTGCAGGATCTGCACCATCTCGGCGCTGGCCTGCGCCTGCGGCTCCCCCTTGAGCTTCCACATCCGGGTGCCGCAGTCGTAGACCTTCTTCTCCACGTAGTCGGCCCAGAACCGGGCCTGCGCGCGCGCGTAGGGGTCGGACGGAAGCAGCTGCGGGGAGGCCGGGAAGGCCTCGTCCAGGTACTGCAGGATGATGAGCGACTCGTTGACGGGCTTGCCGTTGTGGAGGAGCACCGGGATCTTCTTGTGGACCGGGTTCGACTGTAGGAGCCGCTCGCTCTTGCTGGCGAGCAGGTTCTCTTCCACGTAGGTGTAGGGGAGGTTCTTCTCGGCTAGCGCGATGCGGACCCGCTGCCCGAAGGGGGAGACCCAGAAGTCCAGGAGGACAAGGTCGGAGGTGTCCGCCATTGTTGGTTCTTGGTTGGGTGGAGATCGGGTTTGTGAGGCTGTCCGGCGGAGGAGGAGTGAGGATGGTGTGAGGATGTGCGTGAGCATTTATAGGGGAGGTACGGTACGACGGCCTGGCTGTGTTTCCGGAATGATCTACTCTAGGACGTTTTGAATCGACGTCTCCGGCGTGTCACCGCTTGCGTCACGTACGTCGCCAGGAGGTGCCGCCGCGAGCATGATACTGTACGTCTCTTGGTGTTTGTGTGACACCGGAGGAGGACGTACGTCGGGCCGCAGAGGATCAGGGATGAGGGTGAAGAAGGTGACATGTGTGCTGACGCCATCCATAAAATTCAGATTCAGACAGACAGCACAGGTAGGACCGCATGTCAATTGCCATCGCCATAATTGGACAGGTAATCGCCAGAAAAGGTGAAGAGCGCATGCATGCATGCACTAGAATAGTCGGTTTATCCCGCGATACTGGTAGGGTCTTCTCCTCCAGAAAATCGACACATGCCTAAGGAAATTTTAGAGAATTTCAATATATAGAATTTTCCTATGATTTTTTTTTAGAAACACAGTACAGACCCTATGACCGCACACACGCAAACCCTACCCCTATGAGCACCTCCAAGAGACTGGTCCGGCAAATCTTGAGGTTGACGAAGTCACCACGGGCGACTCGCTGTTGACGGGCACGTCACCTACCACTGAAAGCATAGCGCCGGTTAAATCCTGGAAAATCCAGGAAAATGCGAGCACCCATGTCAAGTCTGTGACTTGAACCCGGGTGGGCTGGTTCCAGCACAAGGAACCAAAATAGTTGAGCTAGGCTCACTTCGCAATTTTCCTATGAAATATTGTAGGATTGAGTCCACCAAATTCTTATGGATTTCATTACTATATTATCCATTCCATAGGAATCTCAACATAAGCTCAATCCTCATTTTATTTTTCCTTTACGAAGTCCAATGCACTCACACTCTATCTCTTTACTCTCTCCCACCATTTCTGCAAACTTCCTGTGTTTCTTTCCTATGCACCATCTAAAGACATCGTTTACAAAATTCCTACGTTTCAAAATCCTCATTTTATTTTTACTTTACGAAGTCCAATGCACTCACACTCTATCTCTTTACTCTCTCCCACCATTCCTGCAAATTTCCTGTGTTTCTTTCCTATGCACCATCTAAAGACATCGTTTACAAAATTCCTACATTTCAAAATCCTGTAGGAATTAAAATGCATGAATCGCAATCCTTTGTTTTTACTATTCCTACGTTTAAAAAGTCCTGCAATCTAAAGAGGGCCTAATTAAGATCCAGCCTGTTCGGTAAAAACTGGAAAGTTCTTAGGTTGGCTCTGGCCGGTTCGGCTGCTTGAGCAATCTCCAACGGCTCATCTAAATTTGATCATCTATATATCTATATAAAATATCATCTAAAAAGAATAAATACCTTCTTAGCACAATGTTAGCTAATGTTGAGATGCACCCAAATGATTCACCATTTTAAAAAGGTCTCATGAAGGTAAAAGATGTTTTTTATAGAGATTTTTTTCGAGTTGATAATGGAGAGGCAACAAGGTTTTAAGAAGTGGTTAGGAAATACTCAAGCCAGCCCTGACATGTCAGGGCCTCAGGGCCCGGTGCAAGATGAAAAATGGGGCCCCTGTAGCCTGCCATTTATTTTTTGAAGCACCAAGGCTTTAATAAAAGGCTGGTTAATCTCCACTACTAATAAAAGAGAGAACCAAAACTTTGCTATGTCCACCCAGAAAAGTGTACACGGGACAATCAGATCCATCGGATCAGCCTCAGGTACTAAAATCCAACGATCCTTACTATTGGTCAAACGTCCAACGAACCCGATTGATCCTGTCAACCAGCAGAAAATTGTATGCCAAATCCTCACCGTCCGTCCGGCCCGCCCACACCTCCGCAAAGGCGACTAACCCGGAGGATTACGTGGAAACCAATTAGCCCATCTCGACCGAGTAATGACGCGACAACGCCGGCGACCTCATGCACTGGGCCTCCTCTCTGTTCGCCGGCCAGAAGTATAGGGATTGGTTCCACCATCGCCGCGCCGGTTCTCTGCTTCAGTTCGGTCCACTGTCGCCGGTCCGGGTCCGCCTCAGCGTCGGTAAGGGCACACTCCCCTCGTCGCCAATGGATCCTCGCCGTGGCCTGCTACCGCGACCGCACTTGATCTTCTAACTTCCAAACGCATCTCAGGCAGCCAGCCTCGCCCTCGCGTGCGTTCTCCATGAGCAGGTAAGCGTCCAGATCTCCTTGCGGGGTTTAATTAATTCCGCCTCGCCGACGGCGGCCTGATGTTTTCAATTTGGGCGCAGGAGCGGGTGTACATGATGCTCAGGCTCAGCGTGCACGGCGGGGACATGAGCGATTACACGGCCTCGGACGATGTGAGCTACGACTACAACGCGAAAGATGAGAGGAGTGAGTACGAGGAAGAAGGGGAGTGGGTGGGGGTACTCCCCGCCTCCCTGGCGACAAGGACGAGGAGCTGGGCGACGCGGAGGTGTACTCCCTGCTGGGTACGAGGACGATGAGGCGTACGCCCGGGCAGAGGAGCGCTAGGTCGCCGAGCGGCTCATTGCGCTTGCAGGAATTACAGACCGTGAGTGTAGGAGACAGAGATTTTTTCGAAATTTGGGCATGTTTTATCCCACTTCACCACGTTTTGGATGTTGAATTGTTGATTGGTGTGCTTTTTTTTTACAGTAGGGGAAGAGATGGAGCATGATGCTGAAGATGGCGAAGAATATGAGGAAGATGGAGATAGCGCACAGGTGATAGTTTATTCCATTCCATGACTTGGGATGCTTGTATTCTCTCCACGGTTTGTTGATTCATGTCCCATTTAAGACAACTACTGGTTGCTGACTCTGCATCCTACTATGGAATATGAGAGCAAGTGCAGACAACAACTTCCAGGTTGATCGCCAAAAGCAAAAAAAAAAAAAGGTTAATACTCCCAGGATAATATGATTAAAACAGTCATTATTTTGAGCTATATATGTATCCAGTATAACAAGCACATCATGCTTTTCACAATTAGGAAAGTCATGTAGTTCATTGTGTATACATAATGATTACTTCAATTAAAATCAGTCGATGTGGCCCATCAGAAAGTTGAAGTCACAAAACTACCAAATTAGAGTGTATTGATATACCTTAGTGAGTGACAGTTATCAGCCTCCCGGTGGGGCTGCGCCGGCCATGGCCTGGCAACAGCGAAGCCATGACTGGGCGGCGGAAATGAGAGACATGGAAGAGAGAGCGTGGGTGAGAAACCGAGAGTCAGTAAGTGAGAGAGAACTGCATTGTTTGCTGCACTTCTTAGGCCAATAAATCCCCACAATGGTTAATAGATTGACAGAAGGGATATATTGATTGCAGCTTGAAGATACTGCCATCTTTTTTTTAAGGATACGTACGTATCGGTTTCAAGAAGGGTTTCAAGAAGGAGAGGCCAAGCGGCCACATACAACGCGTTTTTGGCACATGCGCCGTCAACGCAACCCACCGAAAAAGAAAGAAAAATACTGATCACTCGCCAACCCTCCACCTCTCCACGGGTCCTAAAACACCCCTAAACAGTCCTGCCGCCCTCCAGAGGTCCGCCTCTGCTACCACCATCCCTACTGCGGTCTCCACCGATAGCGCCTGGCCTTGGAAGACCACATTGTTCCCGTGCTTCCACAAGCTCCAACAGATTAAGGCCACCGTTGTCCACAGGTCTTTGGCATCCTTACCACTGTCCTCCTTAGAAGAGAGCCACTCCACCAATCGACCCCCATGGGCTGGGACCCGGTCCGCTTTCCCCCATTTCCTCAAGAAGAAGGACCAAACTTCCCTCGCAAGGACGCACCCGAGCAAGAGGTGGCTAATAACTTCTTCCTCCTGGTCGCAGAAGGGGCATGCGGCCGGGCGGGGAAGGCCTCTTCGCCCTAGGCGGTCGGCCGTCCAGCATCTGTCCCTCAAGGCAAGCCAAAGGAAAACCTTGCACTTGGTTGGGGCTCGCGACTGCCAAATCTGTCGAGCTCCTGGCATCTCTATTTTGCCTTCGAAGAAAGCCCGGTAAGCCAATCTAGCGGAGTATTTATGGCTAGCCTCCCAGTTCCACCTAAACTCATCGGCGACACCCTCAGCTAGGGTGAAAGCCGCCACACTGTCTGCCAAGCGCAGCAGCTCCCCAATCTCTCTCGCATCGAGGTCAGGAGGAACGTCCAGCAGCCAGCCACCGGCCAGGCCCTCACTGACCAACCTCGAGTCCTTCGCGCTCTTCGGCACCTTGAGGAGGATGTTTGGGGCCAAGTCCCTGATGCGCCCTCCCGGCAGCCATCTATCTGTCCAGAAGAAAGTGGACGTTCCATCCCCCACCACCGAAGCTGTCGCCGCCTCAAACAAATGTCGAACTACTCGCGGGACCTGGATGTTGAATTCCCTCCACGGCTTAGAGCCATCTGTCCTGCTGAGCCAAAGCCATCTAGCTCTAAGCGCGTGATTCATCAACCTCAGGTTCGGGACACCAAGCCCCCCCAAGCGTTTGGGCATACATACCCTCTCCCACGCCACAAGGCAGTGACCTCCACGGGCGTCCTTACGCCCTGCCCAGAGAAAGCCCCGGATGATCTTCTCAATGGCCACCAGCGTTTTGATCGACAAGTCCAAGGACATCATGGCGAAAATGGAGACCGCCGATAGAGTAGTCTTTACCAGCTCAAGCCGCCCTCCACGGTTTAGCAACCCCGCACGCCATTTCGGGAGGTGGTTTGCCACATTATCCACCACATACTGTAGCTGGGCGGCCGTCGGTTTGCGAAGGGAGAGCGGGAGGCCCAGGTACCTCAACGGAAAGGGGAGCACCGGGCAACCAAGTTCCTGTGCCACCAACTCGGCCTCAGCGTCTCCACAGCGAATGAGGTGGGCGAGCACTTGTCAAGGTTGACTCTCAAGCCCGAGGCCCCCCCAAAGTCCTCCAACAGCTGCGGGAAAACACGGAGGTCTCTTTGTAATGGCCGAAGGAAGGTCACCACGTCGTCCGCATACATCGAAGTCCGATGCTTCAGTCCAGTCTCGGACAACCGAGTCAAGAGTCCACAGGCCGTGGCCCTCTCCACCAGCAGGTGCAACACCTCCATGATCAAAATGAATAACTGTGGCGAGAGCGGGTCCCCTTGCCTCAGTCCACGCCTGTTGAAGATTTTGCTACCGGGGTGTCCATTAAGAAGAACTCGCGTGGAGGCCGAGGAGAGCAGGGCGCAAATCGTTGCAAGGAGGAGGTCTCCAAAGCCCATCTTCCTCAACACCTCCAAGAGGAAGGCCCAGTCCACCGTGTCGAAAGCTTTGGTGATATCTAGCTTCAGGAGGACCGCCGGAGTTCTCAAACTTTGGAGCTTGCGCGCTGTGCACCGTACCATCATGAAATTGTCATGAAGGCATCTACCACGCACAAACGCACTCTGATGTGCACCCACGAGCTGCGGCAGGGAGGGGGTAACTCTAGACGCAATTACTTTGGCCACCAACTTGGCGAAACCGTGTATCAAGCTGATGGGCCGAAAGTCTCGCACCTCTTCTGCCCCCGCCTTCTTTGGCAACAGCGTGACGAGCGCCTGGTTAACCGCACCAAATCCACGGGCATCGCGGCGAGAAAGTGAGTCGAAAGCCGCCATAACATCTCCTTTGATGATCCCCCAACAGGCCACAAAAAATCTGTTCGAGAAACCATCTGGCCCCGGACACTTGTCCAACGGCATGCTCCGGATCGCATTCCACACCTCCTCCTCTAAGAAGGCTACCTCCAGATGAGAGAGATCCACCGTGGGGAGCTGCAGGAAGTCGAGGTCAAGCGATCGGTCTCTATCCACCTCTGACCCGAGCAGGTTATCGAAGAAGGAATCCACGGCCTCGGCCTTGGCCTCATGCTCGGTCTGTCGAACTCCATCTACCATGAGGTGGCCAATGAAGTTCTGTCTCCGCCTGTGGCTCGCATGCATGTGAAAGAATTTCGTGCATGCATCACCTTCCCGCAACCAGAGCACTCTCGCCCTCTGCCTCGCCATTGTCCGCTCCAGCTTAGCCAGACCCAGTAGCTTGCCCTTAAGGATCTTCCTTAGCCCCCTCTCAGCATCCGAGAGTGGCCTGGACTCCATCGCCACATCGAGGCGCAAGATAATCTCATTGGCCATCAGGATCTGCAGTTTAATATTGCCGATGAATCGACTGCTCCACCGTGCCAAGCATTTGGCCGTAGCTCTAAACTTGAGATCCAACCTCTTAAAGGGGTTGACCTCATGTTCCACCGAAGACCACGCCTCCTGGACCACGTCTAGGAACCCTTCCGCCTTCGTCCAAAAAGACTGGAACTGAAATCTACTCCCCAAACGCAGGTCCGGGGCTAGGCTCAAGACGAGGGGGCAGTGATCCGACGGCCCCGAGGAGTTCGCTGATAGGAAAGCATCCGGGAAGCAATCCTCCCAATCCACAGTCGAGAAGACCCTGTCTAGCTTCTCCATGGTCGGTTGTTGACGCTCGTTCGACCACGTGAAGCGCCGTCCATTGAGGTATATCTCTTTCAGCTCTAGGACCGACAAAGTACGTCGAAATCTACCCATCATGGCACGGTGCAGGGCACCCTGGTTTTTATCTTCTGGGTCGATGATGAGGTTGAAGTCCCCCGCAACCATCCACGGCCCTACATGGAGGTCCCTAACATCTCGCAACTCCTGGAGGAACGCCTGCTTTGCGCCCGGGCTCTGGGGACCATAGACTCTAGTGAACCACCATGCTTGCCCCCCGCCGATTGACACACTTGCCATCAAGGCATTAGTCGTCAGATGGGGGTTGGTAATTGTGACAAACTCGGATACTGTCATCTTTCGGAACCACATCAGACTCCACCCAGCAGTCTGTTTTCCCTCCTCCCATCCGCACATCAGGGAACGCAAAGTGCTTGGTCTGAGTTGCGAGATTTGCTCATATGGCTAGCAATGGGCATGTATTTTGGGCGCCTCCGTTAAATTGTTCCTTAGAGGATTTGGGGGTAAATTATTAACACTCAGAGTAGTTTTGTTGTTCACCTTGTAATTACTTGATTATGTTTTACTAATTAGTTAGAGCTAGATTCTTATTAGCGTCATCGTGAAGTGCGGATGGGAGCATCTCAAAACGATATATATTATCCCTATGGACAGATGCATTGTTCAATGTTTTTCATCTGGGCACTTCCCGTTAATTCTATGTTGTTTTGGTACCGAAATCCTGAGTGAGTTAGTCCCGGGTCTTTCCTCTCCCCTGCGCGAGCGGCGGAACAGAGGCGACCGCGGTCCTCGAGTTCTCTCCGGCGGATCTGCCGCTCCCCTCCGTCTCCGGCCGCCGTCTCGGCGCCGCGAGGTGGGGGGGAGCCTCGGCTCCGGCCGTGGGTGTAGTTAGGTCCTAGTTATCTAGGTGTGTGTACCCGGTGGCGTCTCCGATGACGGTGGCGGCGGCGCCTGTGCATAGGGTTCTGTCCTCCCCCTCCGTTCCCCGTTCCGGCCTTGCCGGGGAGGTTGTGGAGTTTATGTCGGGTGCTTTCTTCCGTCTTTGCTTCTCTGGCCGGCCGTGGTGGCGAGGGGAGGAGCTGGCGGCGGTGGGCGGTCCGTTTTTGCTGCAGGTGGTTTTGGTGGTTTCCTTCCTCGACGTTTCGGCTCTGTCCGGCCATGGTGGCGAGGGGAGCAGCGTCTGGAGGTGGTGTGGGGCTGGTGGTGGCTGGCCTGGGCGACGCCGTGTCGGCTGGATGAAGGGTGGTGGCCGGGAGCTGGCGTTGTGGCCGTGGTCTTTCAGCGCTCTTCGGTTCCGTCGCGTGCGGCGGACGGCTCCTGCGGTCGTCTACAAGGTGTGGTGGCGCCTTCTTCCCGGCGGCGCCGGCGTCGTCTAGGTTTTGGGGTCCGTTGGATCTGATTGTAGTTCTTCCCGGCGGCTCGGGGTGCTTTTTGCACTTTTCTGGGTCTGGTGTGTAATTTTCGGTTGCCTTCGGGCTTTTTTGTAAAAGTGTATGGAGCCTCCGTAATATATGCGTCAGATCCCCTCAAAAAAAGAAATCCTGAGTGAGTTGTAGCCTTGCAGGAGGAGGAGGTGTTGTGCTCACTGTTGTTTCACAATGGATAAAAGTTCGAGGACTGCGTTTCTTGGAATTTTGGTAAGAGAATAATACGTGATTGAGTTCCCAAATCCAATAGAATTTTCTTATTTCACTCATTAGAAGTAGGTATAACTACGTTAGTAGGTACTTCCTTTGTTCAAGCAACATAGGCCGTGGAAGTGAGCTTATTTTGGACTGTGACCATTAGCACAAATGTTAGCACTGAATCTGAATTTGCCATGGTTCAGTGAGCTCAGATTCAGAATTTCAGTTAGTAGAATCCGAGCTTCTTGGTTCTTGGTTCCAACTGATGGACTTGATGGACAGATGAAAAATAGGTAGATACTGTTATTACATAATTTCTCTGTTGTTAACCATGATAGACGATCATACAAAGAACTGTGCTATAGAATACTTATGTCCAAACTATGCTATAGTATGCCCACTATGTACCTATTACGTAGACAATTAGACATGGGTCTTATTGGTGATATTTTATATTTTCAGTTCGTTTTAATAAAAAAAAATCACCTCTTATGCATAAGTTGGCAGATGATAAGGACATCCAAATAATGGTGACAGGTTAGGTCAACCGTGTCGCATCTGAATGCTGAGAGTATGATATGTTGATGAAGATTGTTCCGGAGAGATGTATACCCATTCCCCACTGATTTTCATATCAGATGTCTCCATTATAAAACTCAACTCCAGTATATTTTGTGGATTGAAGATTTGAAAGGATATTAATAGGAAATATGCTTTATTGTAGTATTGATTTCGATGTTCTGTATATTTTATGCCAACTGTGTTGAATACTACCCGACAAGTTGTTTATCATTGATAGAAGAATATGAACTTTCTATTTATGATCATCATGAACTGAATTACAATAAAAGTGCCTTAGATCGGTTCTCAATCTTCATAAGGAGTAAAATAGTTGTTAATTATTTTTTGAGTAAACTTTGGTGTAAGTATAGGTTTAGGAAATTTGCACTATGCCAATAAGACTTATAGATTGTCTTCCCGTTTTAGTATGATCAAGTATTGGTGGAGAAGTGCTTTTAGTCAAAAATTTGATTGCAACACAAGCATATGCTTTGAATTAATGCTTCTATGAATTCTAAATATATATTGATTAATAATAAGGTCGTGCGTTGCACGTGCACGTTTTTTTTTTACGGAAGACAGCGAGCGCTGCTTCATTTTCATTAAGAGGAACCGGAACAAATGCCGGCGAAGTTACAGAGGAAGACAAAGAGAGAGAGCTAGAACAACAACAACAAGAACAAAGACTAAGAACGGGGCACTAAGCAAACAACCCCGCAGGAGGGCCTTCAACCTCCACCGTCTTCCGACTAGCGTTGGACGCTAGCGCACCAGGAGCACCGCCGTAGACGAAGAGCTTCAATCCACCAAGGTTAGCCACGATGGTGCTGGAGCCGCCGAAGGGCAACACATTGCCGAGTCCACATCGGACGAAGGGCCCTGCACCGCCGAGGCTTCACACAACAGCCAACAACACAACCGAAGGGCAACACGAAGCCAAGTCTGACATCCGGAAAGCATCCTGGGCACTAGCCCGGCCATTAGCCGTCTTCAGAGGAGGTCTCCCATCCACCGTAGAAGCTCGAGCGTCGTGGCCAAACAACACCACCACCAACCCACCTGGTCCCTCCAGCTGAGCCCAACTCCATGGACAATGCCCTCACGAGGGAGATGACGGCAAGCCGCCAACATTGTCCGGTCCGGAACCACCGGACCGAGGGTTTCCCCCGGAGTGTGGACGCGGGGGACGAGCAAAACACCACAACAGCGCCTTCATGAAGGAGGCGACGCCCACGGGCGCCGTCGCTGCCGGCTCCGATGGAACGGGAGCAAACCTTCGCTTGGTGCTTGGCCGCACCCCACCACAAAGCTGAACCCCAACATCCTCTCTCCCTCTACCACCACCACCAACCACCTCCACCCAACGAGCCGGCCACCAGAGCAGCAGCGCAGGCCTCCACAGCAGCAGCGCAAAGCCACGGAGTGAGCTCGCACGGCCACGAGAACAGGACCGGGCCCGCCGGGCCCAGATCGGGCCCGACCCGCGCCGCGCCGGCGCGCGCCCCGTCGTGTCCCGCCGGCCGCCGCTCGACCGCACCTCCGGTGACCTCCAGCCGCTCCACGCCGCTTTCCGGGGCCGCCGCCCCGGCGTCCGCTCGCCCCGCCGGCGTCGCCCCACACGGGCCGGCCCCCACCTGTTGGATTGTAGGGAAGGAGATCCCCCACCCTCCGTTTGGAGAGGGGGGCCCGCCGCCACCGCGGCTAGGGCCGGCGGCAGCGGCGGCAGCGGCGTGCGGTGGAGGTAGCTGGCGGCGGCGGGCTAGGGTTTCGCCCCCAGCGTCGCCAGGGAAGCGACGCGAGGGGCCTCAAGTTTTACTAGTCTTATAAGCAGAGCGAAAGTACATGTGAACATCAGCAAGAAACAGCAACACAGCAGATAGAATCGACAAGAACTTGGACAGCCCTGCCGGCTTCCCGTTCTTCCACTTTTTGCTCTCTCTCTCTCAAAACTGCCTGGTACAGAAAACCGAATCTAGCAAGAACGGCTGTAGGTGGAAGATGGGATGAACAAGAACAAGTAGACTGAATGTAATATATAAATGGGGATTCTATAGAACGTTGGAGATTGGGGAGGGATTCTATAGAACGTTGGAGATTGGGGAGGGATTTGTTCGTAGATCGGTACACTCGACCTTTGGTCTTTTTTCCCCCTGTTGTTAGATGCTCGGTCGTGAATGTTGTTACGTACCTGGCTGGATGGCCCCAAACGACTTGGCCCTGTGCGGCCGCACCATCCGCACCTGCTCAGGGTTGGGTGTAGAAATATTCATATCAATATAAACAGGATTTCGTCCCGCTTTATAAATAAATCAAAAATCAGAGGACTATCATCTAAAAAAAGGATTTCGTCTCGCTTTATAAATAAAGCAACAATCAGCATACAACCACGCAGACACAACAACACACACCACACAAGATGGGGCAATAGCAAACACCACACGCCCAAAACAGAAATAATGCAGACATAGGCGTCCGATCGTTGAGTACCAAGCAGCACCTTTAATAAGGAAAGCAATCGCTGCTGCCCGGACCATTGCTGGTCCTAGGGTTTCCCCTAACACACCGAGGACAGTGGACTTCAAGAAGAAATGGGGTGGCATCACGCCGGTGTCAGACATGCCGACAAGGATTTCTCCCGAAAACCATATCCACGTCTCGAGCGATACAATGTGTAGGAGCCCCGCAAGGACAAAGCCTTGCCAACCTAGACTCGCCGCCCACCAGCTTGCGCCACTACGATTACGAAGTCACCACCGTCGTCTCCTCGAAGTGACTACCATGAGGTCTATAAAATGGAGGAGAGGAGAAGATCGACTCGGATTCAGCGGCACCACGGCTGCGCGGGAGGGAACTGCCTCCACCGCCAAAACGGTAGTCGACCGGACGCAACCACAGGCACACCGGTCCCAATTAGATTCAGCCAGCTGCCAGTTCCAAACGGGTCCAGCAAAGCCCGTAGTCGCGCTGCAACCAGGGCTGCCGCTGTCGCTGCTGCACCCCAGCACGAGCTCTACCACCTCGATTTACAGAACGGGTCATCCAGATTAGTTCGGCCCGCCACAACCCAGATGGGCCAAGGCAGATCCACCGCCGCCCGCAGAAATCCCGTCGCACCGTCGTGCTGTGCACCTCACTGCACCAGAGGAGCGCCGCCGTGTCGCCACCACCCAACCGGAGCTGGACCACCGCCGCCCTGAACGCACCGCCACCGGGAGGGAGAGGCCCTGACCCGCCTCCTAGCACGCGGGGAAGAGCAGTCCAGCGGCCCTTGATATCCATCGTTATATTATATTATACAACATAAACATGTGTCGATACATACTGTGATGCATAATGCGTACCCGTTAAATATGAGTTTTAGGAGAACTCCTTCTTAAAACAAATGGGAAATGTGGTCTCATTTATGTTTGCGGTTGATGGATATTACCTTGAATGAACTTTCAGATTCGTTTCGTTGGAAACTCACTCAAAATGAGACTTTCACAGTGAAATCGATGTACGAGAATTTAATGGATGATCATACGAGATTTCTTAAAACTTATTTGTAAAAGTTAAAAATACCACTAAAAATAAAAAAAATCATGTGGTTCCTTAATAGAAAGGTACTACTAACCAAAGATAATCTTACAAAAAGAAATTAGATTGGTGATGCATCCTACACTATACTGTCCATGGGAGAGGAAGTGACACCAGCAAACTGAAGCACGCGTTTGGATGTTTCCATTAGAGAACAAATGCCACGCCGTACTGCGGTGAAAGGAAAGGGTAAAAGAAGATATGGCAGCTGCTTTTGCCTGCTTCTGAATTCTGATGTCGTCACCACATATCTCATTATCTCACAACGTTGCCTGATCCACCAGCGCGGTCCTCTGTATCGGACGTACACGACGCACGCGGTGACACCTCCAGTGGGCGCTACGCACGCAGTGAGGGCATGGCCAGCGCTCCACGCTGGACCACTGCCTCATGCTGTCACGTCTTCCTGTAGGTGCCAACTCAACAAAACCTGCTGCCTACAGAACCAAACGGTCTCTTGCATAGGATCCAGCCTCTCCCCTGACAAAAGCGATGGCCCTGAGTTGTGTAGCAAGGTTGAAAAGTTAGTCTGCTCAAAAGTAGGACGATGACCTCACATAGAGTTGCTTCGATTGGGGGATACGTTTCATACCTGTGGTCTCAATTCAATTTTGCCTACGTGCACAGCTGAGACCACACCATCCTACTGCCCCCACTAATCGTGCCCTGAGCCGCCCGTTCGATTTGACAATGTCATCGTACCACCAATTAATTCCAGTCAAAAAGTATACTTACGTGACCACCATCCAGGAAACACACGAGCTCACCCGCGCTCCGCGATAAATGTTCACCCGCATCTCACACAATCCTCATCCCTCTCAAAGTACAACAAACACAAACAGTTAGAAACCGATCTGATTAGCGATTACGAATATCGGGGTAGAAGAATGTCGGCCTCGTACTACTGAGCTCTTGGGTGAGCCCGTTCGGGCAGCGGACCCGAATCGCCCTTGCGGAGAAAGGTCTCTCCTACGAGTACATGGAAGAGGACTTTGCTGCTAAGAGCGAGCTCCTCCTACGTAGCAACCCGATCTACAAGCAGATCCCCGTCCTCCTGCACGATGGCCGTGTCGTTATCGAGTCTCTCATCATTCTTCAATACCTCGATGAGGTCTTTCCGGACACCCGCTCCCTCCTCCCAGCGACCCCTATGAGCGTGCTCATGCCCGGTTCTGGGCCGACTACGTCGATAAGAAGGTCTATGGTTGCGGCTAACGTCTCTACATGCTCAAGGGGGATCCCCAGGTGCAGCCGAAGGAAGAGATGGTGGAGATCTTGAAGACTCTGGAAGTGGAGCTCAACGAAAAGGAGTTCTTTGGAGGGGAGCATGGCTTTGGGTACATGGATGCCTCGCTCATGCCGTTCACGACTTGGTTTGCGAGCTTCGATGGGTATTGGGGTGTCGGCGTGGCGAAGGTGGCACCAAAGCTGGTAGCGTGGGCGGAGCGGTGCATGGAGAGGGAGAGTGTCTCCAAAAGTCTCTGCTCTCCAGAGAAGGTGTACGATGTCATCGGCGAAATGAGGAAGGACTTGGGCATCGAATGAGTTGGGCATGCAGTGATCAAGGAAGTGACATAATATGGTTTGAAATTTGTGGGTTTCTTCGTGAAGCGATGTATTTGCAGGTGTTTTATTTCCTACATTATGTGGTTATTATTTGGTCATGTGTGAAAAGCTACTCCCTCCGTACAACAAAAGATGTCACACTTTCTAGTATCAAATTTGGATGTATCTATACACTAAGTCATGTCTAGATACATCCGAATTTTAATCAAGTTGAGACATCCTTTATTAGACAGAGTGAGTAGTATTTTGTATACATTACGTGGTAGTTATTTGGTCATATGTGAAAAGCCTTTGTTTCGCCATGCACATTCGAGTTGCCTCCTGTAGTTACATGTGTGGGATAAGTAAACCGAGACACTTTGGTGGTTATAATGAGTTATGCTGCATTTCATCTAAACTTGGTAGTACTGCATGACTTATTGCTCTTTACTTGCTGTCGATTAAATCATTATGTGTACTTATTCACCGAGTGCTTATAGGGAAAATTATGGCATCCACTAGGAATAGGATGCCGATTTTTTTGCTTCCCATCGGACCCCTGCTTTTTCCGTCCGATTGGAAGCAGCTCGGCAGTAGGAAATCAAACATGCACGCTGGGTCGCTTGCCGTGATTCTAGATCAATTAAATGATTGTTTCCCTAAACTGTTCCGGGGAACTGCTACTTTAAACGGCAACCACTAGGAATCGGATGTCGATAATTGCCTTTCGATCGGACTTGACCTCTACCGTTGGATTAGAAGCAAAGAGGCCGTTCGATTTTCTGCTGGTCCTTTAATTTTCCATCAGATCCGCGCTGCGCGTGATGCATGCATGCTTCCACTAATTAATAACGACCCCGCGTAATTCATGCGTTGGATTTGGAAACACGCTGAATGCCAACTTTCCTAAACGAAGCCGCTAATTTTGTGGTATACGCAGTTACTTCTTGATCTCATTGTTCCAGATATTTAGGAAATGAAATTACGTCAAATAGCAACTTTAGGAAATTATCAGGCATGCAAATTTGCTTCCATGGGAACCAATATTTTTTGTTTCCGGTGTTACCAATTTTGCTTCTTTTGAAACTAATGTTTGCTTCAATTGTAATTGAAATTTGCTTCATATTGAAATATTTATTTTAAACATGTTATAGTTTGTTTTTGTGGATAATAGAATATTGCTTCATGGTGAGTTGATTTTCTTGGATGTGTAGAATACAAAGTTTTCTGTCATGTTACGGGATATATGGGAGCACATAGCTAGAAACTTCATTTTATGGATAGGAAGCATAGTGAACTAATGTTGGAAGCATGATTAGTATCTACAGGAATTTGTTCGAACACGTAGGAAGCATATGATTATTGTGAAATTTACAACACTTGTTTTTCGTGTGACTACAGAAGTTTCATTCCTGTACTTCGAGAAGATTTCAGTGCTTCATGCATTCACTTGACATATTTCGAAAAATATACAGGTTTGCATCCTTCAAGTTTTAAAATACACAATTTCGTATGTTAATATCATACTCCCTCCGTTCCTAGATATAAGGTGTCTAAGGTTTTGGAAAAATTTCCTAAATATAGTGCGCGTTGGTATTGCAATCCCTAAAAATCCGGGTACATGCTGCACTGCATGCACCTACCATAGAATTGCATGCACTTACCATAGAGCTAGCATTCCTTTTTTTTCTCTCTCACGTAGCTTGCTTAAATAGGAATCCTTGAGACGGTGGAGGTGTTGGCAATCGTTTCCGTGGATTGTTTCCTATTCTTGAGTGATACGACTGCTCCCCTTCCATTTTTTCATACGCACAGCTCGTCTAAGTCAGCCTTATACGTACATTATACGAGTGTGCTAATATTCGTGCGGAAAGCTTAGGCACCTTATATCTAGGAACGGAGGGAGTATGTTTTATGCACCTTACAAATTTGATTCATGCTACAAGATGAAATGTTTCATGGATGCATCGTATGTTAACCAAGATTTGTTTCTGTGTGAGGCAATGGTAGCATCAGCCAACTTCCGATGATCTCAAATGTTATCGCAGGACATCGCCTCAACGTGCATGCCAGTTTGTGGACTCGCCTTGCCTCGCTAGCTTGCACAGCCGGAAGTGTGTTGGAATCTCTTCACTTGCGGCGCGTTGCCGATGACGCCGTCGGGCACCGGCCGGAGTCGAGCGTGAAGAGCCGCGCACACACGCCGGTGATGGCGACATGTCCTGCCCCAAACCGCATCAGCGCCTCGCGGTGTTCGCCAGCGCAAGCATGCACAGAGATCCTCGTGTTTCCGGGAACCACTTACGTGGCCAGCGACATGGTCCGGAAGCACTGGAGCGCGGCTGTGACTTGCTGCACTTGACGTACATATTGACCAGCGCGCTGCACGGGGATGCACGCGCGCCTGTGCACCGGTGGCTGCAACACTGTCAAAGACGTAGTGCCACAAAGTCGACAAGGACCGTGCCACAGCGTCGGCCATGGCTAGGAACAATATCACGGCCTCGTGGAACAGGCCAAGCCGCGCGTGCCCCGTCAACATGGATGTCCAGAAGAAGCATGGTCGTTGCCTAGATCATATAGGGTATGGGCAGCGGCTAGCGGGGAGAGAGCGGGGCAGCGGCCGGCGGGGAGAGCAGGGTCGTGGCCTCGCCGGGCGATGGGGAGAGCAGAGCTACGAGGAGAAGATCTATATGGGGACGTGATTTGGGGGAGGATCGTAATGGCTGGTATTTTGGGAGTGACGTGCGTAGTTAATGGAGAAATAAAGCAGCCCGGGCTGTTGGATGGGGACAAGATGGACGACACCCGATCGGTCCGATGAATTGTTTCCCATCGGACCACGATATGTAGTATTTACCTACTTTCAAACTTCTCTGAGTTCATTTCTTCCCTAAAACTGCCATTGTCTTAGGAATTAAGATTATTCCCCGCTTTGGAATTCTTCATGGGGGTAATAGCAAAAGAGTGAAGAAGGAACGATCTTAGCTCCTCGAAACAGGCTCTCGCCCCGCTTTATAAATAAAGCCACACCGTTTGAGACCGCTGCTGGCCCAGACAGCACAACGCCCAAAAGAAGCTGTTGGGGCGGAAACAGCACAAGCACGCCCAAAAGAAAAGAGAAGAGAAAAAAAAAAGAAAAAATGCCGACAACGGCGGATCGACACAAGTGAACAAGCTTCAGGACCAGTACGCCCACCGAGGCCTCGCACCAAGCTCCTAGTGCTCCAAAGCGCCGATACCCAACAGCACCTTCAAGAAGGGATGCGACGACGACGACGCTGCCGCCAAGGGTTTCCCCCGGTACGCGATTGAGGAGAGGGGACCACCCGTCGCCCTTCAGGAAGGACTGGCGGCACCCGCAGGCGCCACCGCGCCGGAGTCGGACACGCCGACTAGGATTTCTCCCGATCCCCCCTCACCCCAAGCGCTTAGGAGCACTCCACCAAACCGCCCACCACCCAGCGCACGACCGCGAAGCTGTTCACACTGTCTCACCACGGCACAGAGAGGAGAGGCCTACACACCGAAGAAGAAGAGCCGGGACTAGGAGCCGCAGCACCGCCGACGTGCGGGAGGGACCAACCTCCACCGTCAGAGACGGTAACCGACCGGACACAACAGTAGGAGCACACCAGGCCCGCAAGCCCGGCCGGGTCCCTCGAGGCCCGTGAAGTTCCCGCCGTCGCGCTGCAGAAGGCACAACGTTGGCGTTGGCGCTGCCGCCCCACCTCCAAGCTGCTCTCCACCACCAGTGTACAAAGAACCACGCTATCGAAGATTCGGACTGACCCGCCTAAAACCTAGATGGGGTCCGAAGACCCAGATCTGGGCCGGGGGCGGCGTGTCAGTCCAGCACCACAACGGACACGGCCCTGCCGCCAAGAGGAGGCGCCCCAACCCTAAGACCGGCCTAACCCAACCCGGACTGCCCCGGGACCTGGATCAAAGCACCGTCGCAAGCCGAGCAGCACCGCCGCCGAGCTCCCCACCATGGAGCAACAGCGCACGGGTAGGGGCGAACCCGACGCGGGTGATGGGTATAGCGGCACCGCCGCCGGCAGATCCTGGCCCACCTGGCCCAGATCCGGCCCGCAGCAGTGCAGCGCGCATCGGCAGATTTGGGCCCGCCTGGCCCAGATCCAGCCCGCACACGCGCCGGCAACCCCATCTGCACCACCAGCTTACCACCACCCCGAGTCAAGGCCCGCCGCCGGCAGGCTCACGACCGAGCACGCGCAGGTCCGCGAGTCCAGAGGACCTCGAGTCCGCGCCGCCGCCGCAGGCCACTACCACGCAGCCGCCACGCAGTCCGCCGTCGCCGACCAACCGCGCCGCCGTGCCCCGCGCCGAGCACCGCGTCCCCAGCAGCCGCCGCCTCGTCCCGCGCCGCTCAGCACCGTGAGGGGAGGAAGAGAGGCCCCGCCGCCGCCGACGCCGCCCGGGCTTTGCCCGGCGACGCCCTCCGGCGGCGGCGAGGAGAGGAAGGGGGAGGGGAGAGGCTAGAGGCGGCGGCGCGCGGAGAGCCCCCCGTCGCTCGCGGGAGCGACGCGGGAGCTGGAACGATCTTAGCTCCGAATATACCACCAGATATATTCGCTAAAACTCGCCTCGTTCTTCGTCACTGGAGTTTCTTCTTCCATGGATAGTGTGTGTGATGCAAAACAAAATTATGTAAGAGGAATATCATTATTAGATCTAATAATTATCTTTACAATTTCGGGTGATGCCATGCTTTATTTTTGGATTTGGGAGCTATTAAATCGGTAGTAGAAAGAAGCACACGGCCTGCGGGCGGGCAATGTTGTGGTGTGTGTTTTATATAGCCCAAACATGAGTCGTTGGATGTGTAGCTAAGAATGTACTACCAGATCCTAGACCGGCGTGAAGCCAGGATATGTAGTAACTAAATATAATCGATTATTCTATTTAGGGAACGTGCCCTGACAACCAACTCCGTCCGGCGCATCAAGATTTGCGCTCCGGGTCGATCCAGCGTCACGCGCAGGTCACGAGTCGTGGTCTTTTGCGAGTAACAAGCGCAATGCGCGTGGGATCAGTGGAGACAGGGTCAGGCCCACTCCAAAAGATCTACTACGTTTATTCCAGGAGTTTTGCCACGTCTCGCATTTCCCCTTTTTCGTTTCTCTCTCCTCTCTCTCTTTTCCTCTCCGGCGATTTCATGGCGGGTTTGAGCGATGTGGCTGGAGGCGCAGCGACGGAGGACGCGCACCGGCGGCCGATCCAGGGGGGGGGGGGGGGGGGGTAAGTTTTCTAGATTTCGTGCGGTGGTGGCTTGATTTACTTCTCTCACGCTCACATCGCTCTACGCCTCATGCGATTTCCGCAAGGTTCGAGTGGGGGAAAGCTCGTCGTCGCCTTTTGGATGCGTGACCGGGAGCGGCATCGACCTGGAAGAAAATATGAAGCCCTTGTTGGATCTCAGTTACCGGCAAACCCTTCGACCCGATGTGTGCCTCTGTTTTGGATAAGATATAGAGACATGAAGGGTAGAAGCTGAGCAGGACACACACGATGGAGACGTCGGCGGCGACCTCAACGGCGGGAGCAGGACGTACGGGAGAGCTCGGTGGGAGCAGGACGCGCCTGAAACCTCGGCGGCGGCCGCTGCTCGGAGGAGGACAGGGGGTAGACCTTGGCGGAGACGCTTCCACTAGGCTTGGCGGAGACCTCGACGACAGGATGCGCTAGAATACCGAGCGGTGACGTCGACCAATCGGAGAGCAGTAGGCACGATGAAGACCTCGGTGACACCGACCGCGGGAGGACGCTACTGTCGTTCACTTGTGGCCCTGGGCTTCTTCATTGCCATTGAGATAGACAGCCTTTGCCTTGCCGAAGGTATGTCTTGTGTTTGTTCGATGAAATGCCTCGCTGATCACGCAAGTGGTGTGTGTTGTCCTACATGCATTTTTGTTTGATGGTTGTGGTAATTGAACTGAGCCTTGAATCCTTGGTGTTGTTGATGTGGCAAAGGACTCTCATGTGAGAGAGGACTTTGTGTGCCGGAATGTTTTCATGGAGTTTTGGTAACTTCCATGGTAGTACTAATTATTTGGCCCCATAACCTGGTAAGTGTTACCAGTTAATTTGGTAAGTGGTACCTGTAGTTTTGTAATTAGCTAGTGTGATGGTAATTCTCCGCTACATGGTATTGCTTAGAAAACCCGGCAACCGCTACTGTACAATTTGGCAACTTAAAATGAATATTCTGGTAATTGTTTTACGGTTGGTGGTAATCCTACGCTACATAACCTGGTGATTTAATATGGATAACCTGGTAATTGCCATTGGATAATCTGGTGACTTAAAATGGATAATGTGTTAATTGCATTACAACTAGTGATAATCCTCTGCTGTATAACTTGGTGACTTAAAATGGATAACCTGATAATTGCAATTCGATAATCTGGTGACTTAGAATGGATAGCCCGGTAATTGTATATGGTGACCTAAATTTGGTAACCTGGAAATTATATTGGATAATACGAATACACTTAGGCACACTTAGAACAACGGCAGCACCTTCATCAAAAGTGACTACATGCACGGTTTGAGCATTGGGATCACTTCGTAAATTCAACGTCACCACCTGGCAACTTAATTGGTAGAATCTAGTAAGTTCGCACAAAAAATCTGGCAACTAATTGCCAGATTCATTTTGAACTATCATTGTTGCTGCCATGTTTTTAGTATTGCTTTATTTTCATCATCACAATGCATAGGGACAACCATGTTATCCCCAGCCTTATAAAAATTGTAGAAAGATGTAAGTTCAAAGTTATCTAACGGTACTTCTTATTTTTTCCACAGTGTTTGGAGCTTAGTACGATACGGTCGAGGAAAAAATGGTGTGATGATGGATTAGAAGCACACATGATATATGTAGTGTAAGAATGTGGATGTTGTGCACGACAGGAAGTTTTAGTTGACTGGTTTAATTTTTTTACTCTGCAAATATACTTGGTTTCTTTTGCTGTTTGTTGAGGTTCAAAATTTGTAGTAGTCATGTTTACACATTTGGGTTGCCAAATTTCGAGTTCCTAATTGCCAAGTTTCTTCTGTTTAGTTGCCGGGTTCATAGTATGTGGTTGCCAGGCAACTAGAGTTCCTAGTTGTCAAGTTTATTCTGCCTCTAGTTGCCAAGTTTCTTCTATTTAGTTGCCGAGTTCATACTATGTGGTTGCCAGGGAACTAGATTTCGTCTGTATGGTTATTGATATAAAACTTGTCAGATGGTGTGTTTACATGTTTCTCTCCATATTTTTGCTTCAATTTTTTTTACTTGGATCTTAGTTGGGGAGAAGGCTCGCAGGGAAATTGTTTTTGCATATAAATTTGGGTGACAGAAACCTGGTATTGAAATCCCTAGATCGAGGCAGTTTTAGTCAGGTGGTATTGTTTTTTTTTAAGTATCAGGGCAGTTGGGTTTTGGTGATTGGGCCAGAAAAACATGAAGGCCCAGATTCCCGAGCTAGACCGAGCGGATCGAGCGGGTGGGCGCGCACTTCCTTCGGTATGCTCGGGATTGGTAACAGGTTACCGGGCGCCGTACGAAAGGATTGGCTGGGGCACGGTCGCTAAGTAGCACAGTCCAAATATAATACGTTTTGTTAGTCAAATTTAACCTAGCAAAACGTCTTATATTAAGATACGGAGGGAATATTTACCAAATTTATGGTTAAGACAGTGTAGGTACATCCGATCATTATGTGTACTTATTTTTTAAGGGAAAATAAGGTTAAGATTTTAAGGGGAAAATAATGTTAAGGAAGGATGTGCATTTGCCACGTTTCGAAGAAGGAAGGCCTGCGAGCACAAATGCATATTCGTCTAGCCCAAAGGCCCACGCAAGACAAGTCAAACGGTCCAGTCCGAACGCCGCCGCTGACCGGTCCGGTCTCCGGTCTCCCCAATGCGAACGCGCAAGAGCCCAGAACCAGAACCAGAACCAGAACGGCACCACCCCAGCCCGAAACAGACTTTGTTACCTCCGGCGACGGCGGAACCAGCGAGATCGTCCTCCTCGTCCTCGGCGCGGCCGCCCACGGGATCGTGCCGCCATCGCGCGATCGAGCCGGCGGAGAAGGGGCGCAGCACTATCTCCGCACCGCACCGCCACGCCATGGCAGGTTCGTCGCCTCCCCGACCCCGCGTGCATCCTCCGGCCCTACCTACCTACCTAAGTTTATTTTCTTCTTCTAATAGTTGCTCGATCAGGCTGCGGGGGAGGAAGAGAGAGAGACAGAGAGGCGTCGATCATTCCGTTTGCGAAACATGGATTTTCAGGGATTCGATTGGGCTGAGAGTCCCTGGGCGTCTGATCGGTTAGGGTGGGTGGCGAACTGGCGATGTTCAGGAACCTTTTCCCGGGTAGCACTATGAATTCGCTACCGAGCTGCCGAGCTCTTGTATGAACGAACAATAACCGGTGAATTTTGCTTTAGGAAGCTATGGCTTGGGATTTGGGAACGGAAGTGGGATGATCCTGAGCAATCGTCATGTGCGATCTCAGGCCAGTATTTCGTGCAGGTGGTTAGCTGAATTAAGTCCTGCGCATGTCTTCCAGGTTAATCGATGCTAGTCCCTAGGTATTTCATGGCTGGCTGGATTCTCTGCTATTTATAATAGTGGTCTGACCATAAGCATTCATATCAGCTTCCTGTCCAATGTGCAAGTAAAGCCATAGCTCTTTGTAGTTCGAGCAATTCCTTAAGTCAGTCATGATTGTGTTTTGCAGGTAACAGTCCACCACCAAAGCCATGGGAGCGTGCTGGGACTCCATCTGGCCCAGCACCTTTCAAGCCCCCATCTGGAGGTACCACTAGTGACATCGTGGAGGCGTCTGGGACAGCAAAACCCGGTGAAGTTGTTTCTCCCGCAGAGAGCAATGCTGGTTTCAATGTAAATAATACAGTTTCAAGACCTTTGCCCCCACGTCCTTGGCAGCAGCAGCAACAACAAGGATATGGAAATTCGTATGGAGGTAAGCAAAAATATGTGCACATTTCAGCAGTTTGTTGCTCTTTGTGGCTTGAAATGGTAACTTATTAATCAAAATGCAGGTTATGGTGCCACTACGTATAATTCGTATGGTGGATTTGGTGGGGCTTATGGTAGTGGCACCGGTGGGCTATATGGAAATAACATGTATTCAGGTTATGGGGGAGGTTATGGTGGTTCATACGGTGGCTCTGGAATGTATGGTGGGTCGATGTATAATAACGGGATGGGGAGTCCCTACGGTGGTATGCCCATGGGTCCTTACAATCAGGGTCCTAATTCGTTTGGCCCTCCAGCACCACCCCCAGGTTTCTGGGTGTCCTTCTTACGAGTGGTAATGCATGTTTTACTAACCGAGAATTGAATTATATATAGTAGTTAGATTTATCCTCTGTACAATTGAGAATGCTTAAGCTTTGAACATTTCTGTCCTTCAAATGGTGATGTCGCTGTGTGTAAAACTTTGTGTGGAACTAAGTTCACTTGTTTAGTCTGTTTGCGCTGCTAGGTCATGAATGTTTGGTCCCGGTGAAGTTCATTCCTTCTTTGTATATCAGAATTTAGTTAGTGGAATAGGTTTCATGTCTGTCTAGTAACTGAAGACGTCAATATATGCAATGGCTACTGTCCACCTTATAGTTTGTTCATTTCATCTTGTGCATTCAGAAAATCAGTCTTAAAGCATGCTTTATATGGTTTAACCTTTGGTTGGGGACAACATTCGATTTACTCTGTATCTCATCGACTGCAGATGCATGGAATTGTGAATTTCTCTGGGCGAGTTGCTTTCCTTATCAGCCAAAACACGCAAGCATTCCACATGTTCATCACGGCTCTTTTGCAGGTATCCCTTGTTGAGTGCCTTTCCATTGAACTCTATTTAAATATGCTTCTGAAGTTCTTCCTGAATTCTGATTCAATGTATTATTGCCACAGCTATGTGATAAGTCTGGAATGCTTTATGGTGAGCTTGCAAGATTCACTTTTCGTTTGCTGGGGATCAAAACCACGCCAAAGAAGGGCAGAGTTCAAGGTGCAGAAGCTCCATCATTCCAGGGCCCTGGCCAACAGTTTGTCGAGGCACCAAAAGCTAGCAAGAACTCATGGGAAAACGTCTGGAGTGGGGATAGTAGGGGAGTGTAAGGTGCTATATGTGTGCAGTTATAGTGACAGTTTTTTTTTTTGCGGACAACGACGATGAGTTTGGTTGCGGCTAAGGGGAGAAAAGAAATCTACTGACTTCTGCTCAGATGCATTTGCATGAGAACTGGAGGGGAGGAACCAAGTAATCCCTAACGCTTGTTGTATTTACCGTGATTTTTTTCTTCCCTAGTATATGTGTAGGCGAGTTTGCTTTTGTGAATTGTGAGAAATGTTGCTTTTTACGGGGAGTTAGAAGATTGACCTCACTGTTAAAAATATGTGAGCTGGAAATGTATGGTTTGTTGATAATGGAGTGCATATTACTAGCACCTTGTCCGGAAGACCACAATATGCCTGTTTTCTGTTTTATATTGTTAATGATACTAGTAAAATGCCCGTGCGTTGCTACGGGCTGATAAAATAATTTGTGATTAACTTAATAAATTATCATCAATTAAACTATGTATCAAATGTTGCATACATTCTATTTTCTGGATACAACATGAAATACAGGAACACAAAATCCAATCTAATGCATTAAGTAGGAAGATTTGGATATGATGTACGGAGGAAAATAATTATCACATCCAAAATCAGAGATTTACAAAACATCAACTTTCGCTGGAAGTGTGTACCATGTTGTGTCTGACCAATCCATCTCATGGAATGTCATCTTAAACATGTATTTAGCTTCGGGGTATGCGTTGCTGCTTCTCGAGCACGCCCACGGCCAAAAGCACAGCAAGGAGCATCACCTGGACGCGCAAATGCTGGAAGAGGACCGGCGTGCACGTGCGCGAGAAGGGCGGCAGCAACGGCACCGGGGTGTCGACGCGGCCGACATGACAGAACACAAAGTGCGTCCAGTTCCTGCCGCCGCCGGCGTTCTGAACTCCATCGTTTTCGTGGGTAACGTTCCATGTCATGCTCCAATGCCCGTGCGTTGCAAAGGGAGAAAAAAATTGCGCATCCTACCTCTTCTCCCTTCCTCGTTTCTTTTCTCACCAAAATTCTCAAATACGGCACCGAATGACTGCATAACACAATTTCCTTCTGAGTTGCACTTTCAAATACCCTGATTGCGTTACCCAAGTTTCCAAATTTTGAATACAAATGAACAAGTGCAGCTGCCACAAACATTTTATCAGAAAAACCAGTGTTAACCAAATATCCATGAAGACAAAAGGCTTGGCACATAATACCAGACTCCGAGCATACAGCAAGCACCTTCACCATAGTGACAGCGTCTGGACAGGACAATCCAACAACATGCACTTGAACACTCGCATGGACACATCAGGGAGACCATTTTGGCTAAGACCGGCAATGACCGCCTCCCAAGCTACTGTATCTTTCTTTGGTATCCGACAAATTAAGTGCATTGCCTTCTCATGACACGAGCACTTCATGTACATATCAACCAGTGCAGTTGCAACTGTCATCTCAAGTTCGCACCCTATCTTCACAGAAATGTCATGCACCCTTTTACCTTCTTCAAGATCAAGAGCAAGCGAACAAGCCTGCGCAACAGTCACCACGGTCACTGCATTTGGCTTCATCCCTGCCTTGACCATCATCTTATATACACGCCATGCTTCACTGGAGTTTCCGTATTGCACATGTCCTCTGACCATACAGCTCCATGTGACGACGTCTCTCTCCATCATTCCCTGGAACAACCTCCTTGCATTTTGTACTACTCCAGTCCTCATGTAAAACCCAAGAATAGCATTCATCAGAGCCAAATCATACTGAATGTCATTTCTAAACAAATGCATGGCAGGCCTGCCCATTCCGGGCATCACTCAACTGTGCCGCTGCTGAGATCACGCTCACAAGAGTGACCGGACTTGGCACAACGCCCTGTCCAACCACATGCCTTGCAAAAAACTCAATGCCTCCTGCGCCATCCCATTCTGCTCGTACCCGGTGACCATGGAAGTCCAGAGGACCATGTCCGGTTTCTCGAATGCGTTGCATGCATTGATCAAGCCGACCATGTCCCTGCATTTCACGCACATATCCACCAGCACTGCAGCAACGAAGGCGTCCTTGTAAGCAGCACAGGAGCGGGCGGCGAGCTCGTGCACGGCGCGATCGTGAGCGAGGGAAGACAGCATGGCGCAGGACTTTAGAAGGAGGGGCAGCGTGACGGCGTCTGGGCGCACGCATAGGCGAGGGAGCAGGAGGAGCACGTCCAGCCACTGCCGCGCTCGGACAGAGGCGCAGAAGAGTGCATTGGCAAGGCGCGGAGTCGGGACGGGAATTTCATCGAACAGGTGGCGAGCGAGGCCTGGAGGATAGGATGCTAGTACGTGAAAGGTGAGGTGGTGGGAGGAGTGTAGGTGGCCGGAGCGGAGGAGGTGGGCCGCGGCGAGCAGAGTGGAGGGGTCCGTGGAGGCTTCTAGAAGCTTCTGGAGCAGGCCGCCGGCGTTGGGGTCGATTTTGGGGAGGATTTGTGCTGCTGCTCCCTCTCACCGCGATGGCCACCATGATGACGTCGGGAGCCTCCATCGATGGCGAAGGCGACGTCGGCGAGTGCGAGGAGAGGTGCCGGGAGCGAGTGGCCGTGGGAGGACGCGGCGGCGTGGAACAGCGCGTAGAGGCCGCGGTCCCTATCGCCTCCCCGATCGAGCCACGACTCCCTCCCCATCGCCTGCCACGGTCCTCCATCCTCCAGCCCGAGTTCCATGGCCGGCGTGAGGCTTCAAGCGTCCACCGCCTGCACCGCGTGTCGTTGAGCCCAACCTCCACCGGAGCACGCCACCACCGCCTCGAGGTCCTCCCAGCACCCATCTCCCGAGGTGCGCACCTCCACCTCCACCCTCACGGCGTTGGAGGATTTGGGGGTCGGAGGGGAACAGAGAACGAAGAGGCGGCGTGCGGCGGTGGCGACCGGAGGAGCTGGAGGTGAGGGCGTGGTCGGAGCGGAAGGGGCCAGCCTTCGCCGCGGCCGGGAGGCCCGATGCCTGTGGGTGGCGGCGGCGGGGATGGTGGGGAATGGGCGGAGGCGGCGGGGATGGTGGGGAATGGGCGGAGGCGGCGTGCGCAGGATCCATCGGGTGGGAGCTAGGAGAGCTTCTTTTCCCCCATTGATGAAGCTTCGCTGCTCGCGGGGAGGTACCAGGGGCTAAAACGCAAGAACTGTAACTTAATGTTGGACTGCGGGGTTGATCTCTCGTTTCTTGAAGGGCCAAAACGCAAAATTACCGCGACGTACCATGGACACGGTAAGCCGTATTATATAGTAGAGATAATTCATTTAATTCATTACAAAATTGCGCTGGTATTCTGGTATGAGAATGACATGGAATTATTATCTGTTCTCACACTTGGTTTTGCCAACAGACGAACAATCATGAGTTAGTGACATCCTTTTGGAACAGTTGCTGAGACATATAGGACAGGATAGTTCTATTTGCAATTTTGATCTTTTTGGTGCCTGAGAACTGTTTTGAAATTGAAATATACTGGTCTCGTGAAGCGTGTTACTACCTTTGTTCCAAAATATAAGTCTTTTTTTAGCAAACTATATAGTTTAGCTTGCTGAAAAGGCTTATACAGTGGAACAAAGGGAGTAGTATTCTTCTTGCACCATAGTCCATAGTAATTGGGAGGATGACAAGGGTGACTGACAGTTCTCTATGGTGAGCATGCTTTGTATTGTACCGTAGCCTTGAACTTTCGCCTTAAAATTCGATGACATGAGAAACCGTTGGAATTGATAACATCTTTTACGGCATATATGTACTGTGGCTCACCAAGATGGAGCAGATTGCGTGGCATCATGTTCATTCAGTGCATGAGTCCTTAGATAAGCATGGTCCCCATAGCTCCAGTATCATGAGAGTGGTGAAACAGTCCCACTTAAGCAACGGCACCTAACATGTTATGCCAGGACGCAGTTTCAGCAAATTGCAGTCTGAGTTTTTTTTCAAGAACCCTAGACTAGAGGTGTGCACTGGAGTATGGTTACCTAATGTCATTTTTGCAGCCTTGCCCCTCACCACGACAAGATCCGGAGTCGCTCGCTGACGAGGAAGATAACATAGTCGACCCTGTCATTTTTACAATTTTGCTCGACAAGGCCCAGGAGAAGATAATCTGCTGTGACTGAACACCAAAAAAACAGAAGAAGAAAAAAAACAAGTTATTTTTATTGTGTTCCTCCATTGGTTTGGGTGATGATGCTGATGTCAAGTGGATGAGGAAGCAGTGTAGGAGGAGCCAGCCTTCACCCCAACCTCCAATAGCTCATCCGTAACCCCTCCCACTCCCTTTCCTGGCTCTTCTCTCAACCATCTCCACGTCTCCCCAACACATTTGTCTCCATGCGCAGCAGAAACCTCTCCTATCCATCTCCTAGCTATATATCACTTGGACTGCACCCCCACCACTCCCGTTCTTCTTCCCCTCCTCCGCCTCGCCTGTGTCCTTCTCCAAGGTAACTAGACTCACCTATCCATGTTCTTCATGCAGTCCCTTCGTGCGCCGCGGTTAATTTCTCCTTGATCTATGTCTGGGTTTGTTTTTGCATCTTGCCTAGCTTTCGGTCAGTTCCCTCTACTTCCCTTTATGAGTAGTGACATGGTTATCTACTTGTTTTGTTTCGTTTCTTCTCGATGTTATTTGAGGATGAGAAACAAATAGGCCCAAAAACATCTCAAATGCTAGTTTTTGTTTCTGCTGAAAGAGCAGCCTCCCTATTTTTTATGCAGAAACAAAATGGGCATCTGCATGCACACTTCAAGGGAAGGTGTCCCTTTTGTTTCTCTAGCAATATAACGTCTCATTTCTTGTTTTGGTACCTTTTGGATACTTGAATCTCAGGTCCCTCTGAAGCTTTTTTGCGTGTCAAGAAACGGTGGCCGTTTTGGGTTTGCAGAACTCTGCCCTCTAACACGCACACTGTTCTTGGTTGCAGAGTGGTGGGGTGCCCATTGCTAGCCCGGAGAAAATGGGGGAGGTCACCAATATGATGGAGTACCAGGCCATCGCCAAGCAGAAGCTTCCCAAGATGGCCTATGACTACTACGCGTCCGGGGCGGAGGACGAGTGGACTCTCAAGGAGAACAGGGAGGCTTTCGCCAGGATCCTGTAAGACAATTAAGCTTTGTTAGTCCATTTAACCAGCTTTCATGACTTCATCACAAGATTTGTGAATCATCTGTGGGTCCAGCAAGTTCTGGAACTTGTTAAATCTTTTTAATGATGCACATAAAACTAAAAAGTCCTTGTATGCTAAACAAAACACCACTATATATACAATATTTGATCAAATTCAAGTCCAATCTAGGCTACGTTGTGCATCGAGGTGCAATATAATAATATTGTTTGAGTAAATCAAGCTTTTCATACTTCCTTTTTCCCAAAATATGTTGGATATTCTTTTTGTCGAAGTGAAACGTTGTTAACTTTGACCAAAGTATGTAGAAAAAATATCAACATCGAAATTTTGAAACCAATATTACTAGTGTTGATCAACAAAGTTTACGCAATGGGAAGGAGGGAGTATTTTCTTTTGGCCAACGAACTTTTCCAATTTTTTATGTCAATGTTTTCAAACCAGATTATCAAATACGTTAGCAAGAGAAATAACAAGTTCTAGCAAATATATGTGAATATAAAATTCATTGAATTTTATCTTTTCTCTCAGATGATACAACATATTTACCTCATATTTTAACTTTTTTAATAAAATGTGTACATATCTTTTTTTTAATTGGTACACCGAAAATCTTTAAAGGAAGTGAGTCTATAGATGTACCACTGTTTAGAAAAAATATCTCTTATGTAAGATAAATAATCAATGCCGGCAACCATAAAATTTCTTTGGTTCAAACTCTGACTTAAGCCGAGCTGATCAAGGCCACGAAACCGGCATGGGAAAAACAGTAGAATTCACAATAATGTTCCTTTTTCAAATCGTCGGGGTATAGTCTTGGAGGATTGACTGACATCTCTACTGAAGAACTGATAACGTTTTTATGGACAACCATCACGGTAGCATATAATCTTGGTTTGCACTTGGGATTTTATTTTATTTTACGGAAAATCTAATTGTAAGGCGCCTGCTGGTTAGCTTAACGCGAGACGGAATGTGGCACCTTGATTTTGAATCGTGCGGTGCGAAATCGTGCGGTGCATGCATGCATGCAAAAAAAAAGCCAAAAAGCTGATGTCATGTCAAACTCGAAAATTTAAAAAGTTTTGTGGGCCAAACCGTTTATCCGATTTAGAATCCGTTTTCACCGTTGAGCTAATCGCGACGAGATCTTCGAAACTAGATCCCATATTGACATATTCCGACAACTTTTTTTTCGGACCCAAAAGTTACCCACCCGTAGCATAGAAGTTATCTAGGCTGTAGTATGTAAGTTACCAACCATATTAACGATTAGTTTTCGGGTTGAAATAGAACCATTTTACTGTTCTTTTTTATTTTATTTTTCTTTTTTAATTTACTACCCCTAGTTATTTAGTTATTTATAAGTGAATATCACGTTGGGATGGTAAATGTATCATGCATGACTTGATAACTATACACTAAAACACCCGTTCAACTTAATAAGTCTTAGAATGATAACTCTCTATTTCATAGTCATAATTACACCATAAAAAGACTATATTGGTAATAATTACGCACCTAGTCCTGATAAAATTACCAACCTCGTACTGATAACGTTTTGAAATTAGTTTGTAACTTCAAAACACGGAAAAATAAAAAAAAAACAAAAAAAGAAGAAGATAGCATCAAACCGAAAATTAATCGTTACTTGGATGTGTTAATTACATACTACATCCTGATAATTTAGGTGTTAATGAGTGGATAACTTTTGGATCTAATATATCGTCGGAACATATCAATATGGATCTAATTTCGAAGATCTCAATGCGACTAGCTAGTCCAACAGTGGAAACGAACCATAAATCAGATAAACGATTTGAGTTACAAAACATTTTAAATTGTTTTTAACCAAAAACTTATCGCTAATATGGTGGGTAAATTACGTATACAAGACTGGGTAACTTATATGTTACGGGAGTGATAACTTCTGGATAAAAAAAAAAATTGTCGAAACATATCGACATGGGATCTAGTTTTGAAGATCTCGTCGCGACTAGTCTAACGGTGAAAACGGATTCTTAATCGGGTTAACGGTTTGGGCTATAAAACTTTTTAAATTTTCGACTAGCCCTTACATGCATGCGCGCGGTTTGATTTTTTTTGCGTAGAGCTGTGCCATACAGCAGGCGCCTGCTGAATAGCAAAGTCCTTATTTTATGCTTTATCAGTAGAACATTTAGTGGGCCCTACATGTCCATGATTTGCCTTTTTGTCTTGCATTTTCAAAATTGTGTTCCAAAATTCGCAATGCATGTAAAGAAAGAAAGTCCATGGGCTCGTTGCAGTTGCTAGTCAATGAATATTAATTACATCTAAGATGCATCCTACCTATGCAGAGGTGTGAGCTGCTATGAATTGTATTAACGTGATGCTAATTTATGAGTTTAATAAAGTCCTCTTAATGAAAAAATCTAAAACGATCTAATCTACCTTGTGTAGCCAACATCAGCAATTGCTCGCTTTTATGTATTATTGTCAAATACTTAATTAGCAATGCTCCGATAGACCGGGTATATAATTTGTGAATCGTATACGTTTTCCAAGCACTGAATTTGTTTTGTCAAGGGGCTTCAGTTAATCTTACTGCAATCATCTCTGGCTAGGTTTCGCCCTCGCATACTGATCGATGTGTCAAACATTGACATGACCACATCTATTCTGGGAATGAAGATATCGATGCCCATCATGCTCGCTCCCACCGCCTTTCAGAAGATGGCTCACCCAGAAGGTACGCAGCACGCTCTTTTAACTCCAACAGTCTGTCAGCTTTGCAACACGTTAATTAGTTTGCTTAAACTGGAAGAGATTATGCATTTGCAACATATTAAAACTGAGACTGAATTATTATACCCGTGTTTATTTATTCAGGAGAGTACGCAACAGCACGGGCAGCCGCTGCAGCAGGAACTGCAATGGTATGGTTTGCTTTCTGACAACAGCGCGCGAACTGCATATATAGACCCTGCAGCCTGAATCAACACACGTTTTTTTTAGACGCTGTCATCATGGGCTACCTCGAGCGTGGAGGAGGTGGCCTCCACTGGACCGGGAATCCGCTTCTTCCAGCTCTACGTAAGCAGCTAGCCCATCGATCTCACTACTCATGCATGCCTCTGTGTATATCAGGAGATGCCATCAGTTCTGAATGCGCCATGGATGTTGAATTTGCAGGTGTACAAGGACAGGAAGGTGGTGGAGCAGCTGGTGAGGAGGGCCGAGAAGGCCGGGTTCAAGGCCATCGCGCTCACCGTGGACACCCCGCGTCTCGGCCGCCGCGAAGCCGACATCAAAAACAGGTTCGTGCTGCCGCCCGGCCTGACACTCAAGAACTTCGAGGGCCTGGACCTCGGCAAGATGGACCAGGTTCGTACGACGTGTTCCTCATTGGCCGGCTAAATCGTTCAACAATACTTGTGCTGCAATCGTTTATATTCGCTCTCGTCTTGGTTAACTGGAGCTGTCGTACGTGCGTGCAGGCTAATGATTCAGGGCTGGCGTCGTACGTCGCCGGGCAGATCGACCGCACCCTGAGCTGGAAGGATGTCAAGTGGCTGCAGACCATCACGACCATGCCCATCCTCGTCAAGGGAGTCATCACTGCAGAAGACGGTAATTTATCTCGAAATCGCCTTAGTTTGAAACATGACGTACTGGCGCTCACATATATGGTCGTTTCTGTCGTCACGCAGCTCGGCTGGCCGTCCACTCCGGCGCGGCGGGCATCATCGTGTCCAACCACGGCGCCCGCCAGCTCGACTACGTGCCGGCCACCATCAGCGCCCTCGAGGAGGTGGTCACGGCCGCCCAGGGACGTATCCCGGTGTTCCTCGACGGAGGCGTCCGCCGCGGCACCGATGTCTTCAAGGCGCTCGCGCTCGGCGCCTCCGGAGTCTTCGTAAGTGAATCCATCCACCACCAATAGCTACCATACCAGTTGTTCTGTGTGTAACTACAACGAGCATGATGTAATCTCTCTGTGTTTGCAGATCGGCCGGCCGGTGGTGTTCGCGCTGGCGGCGGAGGGCGAAGCCGGGGTGAAGAACATCCTGCGGATGATCCGTGAGGAGTTCGAGATCACCATGGCGCTCGGCGGATGCACCAAGCTCAGCGACATCACCCGCAACCACATCTTCACCGAGGGCGACCGCCTTGGACGCCCAGTGCCCAGGCTGTAAGCCAACATACGTAAAGCACAACAGGAGGTCTCCTTGGGCTATCAACGGCGCCGGCTCGACGTACGGCCGGCCAAAGCTAGCAAGCTCGCCACAGCCATTCACGCAATAATTAATCCGAACTCTCCATAGCGACGCCTCGTCGGTGGCCCGGGACGGTGGGTCGTAGTAGATAAATTTTGCGTCTTGTCGACCGGCACTTCTGGTAATTTCACCATATTTTACATCGAATACACCTTATTGTACTCGATCCTATTGGGTCCGCACGTATATCCATCGATCATGTATTTATCATACTACTATACATTGTCATCGAGCAAAGGCCTTATTTCAGGGTGTGATCTCCAAAGCTCGGCCAAAATGCACGCTCTACTTTTGATTTGTGCTTGATCGCATGTGAAAGACGACATTTCTGTTTCAAACCTGCCACGTGGTTTAGAACTGTCAATAAAAACTTATGATGAGACGTACAATGAGTTTTAACTTTAGTAACCAGATATCCCTATAAATATTGTGAGAATTATTGTTGCTAAAGATCATCTTTTCATTAAGAGAAGACAAGTTTTTTTAATGGGTAGAGTGACCCCGAGAGCTTCATCTACAGGAACTCCGAGAGAGCTTCATCTATAAGACTATAACATTGTTTGGTGGTCTGAATCAGCTGCAATATACGCTGACTGCATTGATATAGCTTCTTCTATTGGCAACATTTCCTTTATCCATTGTGGGAGAGAGGCAAACAGCTCATGAAATAGCTAGGTTTGGTTTCAGTGAAAAACTTCTTTGTAATTGGGACAATGATCCCCATAGCTTCCTTTTAGACCTCCTCATAAATGATGTAAGCATACTTTGATTTGGGAGCAGCAGGTTTTCGACTCACTCTTTTCTTTCCAAAGTACCAAAAGGGACTGTGAGGTTTTTAATGAGACGGCCTGCTAACTCGAGTAATATATGTTGATTTCAAAAAAAACTAACATTGTCTGTGGGTATATTTACATAAAGGATCTTGAAAGAAAAAAATACAACTAGACATTTAACGTTCGCACTGAAGTCCCTGAAACAAATTAAAAGGAAAAACACAATCAAGTCCAGGTCATCCTCAAAAATGATTAACCACAAGGACGAAAAAATCTAGAAGCTCGAGCAGAAAGAATCCAACTAGTGATGCAAGAAGCTTAATCAAGATCAAACGGTTGGGCGACAACTTTGGCGAGATTGATGAACTAATACGCTATTGGGTCGGATGTCTTTTGCTTTGATTCTGTTGATTGATGTTTGCATTTGTATTTTGAAGCGTTGTGTCTTCTGGGCTGTGAGATCTTTGATCTTAGCTGTAGGTGGTGCAACACATATATTGGTGTTGTTGTTTTGCCCACCGGTAATTTGTGCTTTTGTAGTGCCTTTCTTTAGGTTTCGCCCATTGGAATGCAGGAATTTAACGGTGACTTTGCACGAATTTCGTGACTGTATTTGACATATATATACTCTGCACGAAGGCTACGAGTCTGGTGTTTTGTGAGGCATACCAGATTCTGTTAATATTATATTATCAATGGCGGTATAATTGCGGTGTTACAACCTGAGCGCGCCGATCTGCCATGCATGCAAGCAAGTGGTTGAAATGTTAACCATTTACGGATGCCGGCGACACGGCCGACCGGCAGCACGCACCGGCCGGCGGGACTATGTAATCTATCAGCTAGCTGTTGGATCAGGATCTCGGCCGCCGCGCGAGGCGCTGGGTGCCGTACGGCGACGAGGCCCTCGCCTTGCGCTTCTCGAGGAACCGCTGCAGCGAGCGCTTCATCGACAACCCCTGATCGCCGAGCGGCGACGGCGCCACGATGCCGTCCTGAGACGCCGGAGCGGACGCGTGAGCGGCTCGCCACGTAGGGATCATCGCCTTGCAGCTGCCTCGCTGACCGAGGCGCGCGGCGCCGCCGCCGTCGTCTGTGATGTTCTTCGCCATAGATATGATTGCGATCGCCTGCAGCTCGACGGCGTCGGCGGCGCAAAGCGCGCGCCGGTCGTAGGCGATCGTGACGCCGTTTTTCCTCGGTGCCGGCGCCGGCATCGGGGTCCCGAGGCGGAGGGTGAGCTCCAGGCCGTCGCCCACGCCGGCGTCGTCGCCGCCGCCGGCCATGTCCTCGCCTCTTTCGACCGCGAAGCCGATCGAGGGGATGGGCACATCGATTGGCTCGTTGGTCGTGTACCTATATATATACGGGTGCCTGGCGCCGGCCGTGGCGGTGGAGGCCGTTGGCGGTGCACCGTGCACGTGAGGGAACCAGCAAGCATGCATGCACACGCGGCGGCGCTGGCCCGTCCCATTTTCCAACTCACGTTTGCCTTTCTCGGCAGCGGCGTGAGAGCTTCCACCTGCTTCTCAACCAGCGTGCCTCACCTGTAATTAGACCCAAGCTAAACCAAGAACTTGGTAATCGAGTGATGGATTCACGCAGCAACACGTTTGGCTTTGATCGTTTAGTAAAAACTACTCCCTTCATATCTTAATACAAGACGTTTTGATAGTTCAAATTTATCTATTAAAAGGTTTGATATTTAGTTCAAATTTATCTATTAAAACGTTTGATATTTAGTTACAGAGGAAATAGAAAGGTACTCGCGTGTTGCAGTGGGATTTCTTTAAGAAAATTGTATTCCAAAAGAAAGGATATTTGAAGCATGAAATGGGAAATTCCGAAATAGGAAAATTTGATTTGCCGCAATAGTATATGCAAAAAATTATTATTCTAAAATTGTATGGCTAAATAATTCATAATGTGAATAGGGTGTATGTATGAATAGAGTTTTATTAATAAATGTTGGATAACATGGAAAAATGATGGCTCAAATAGTGGTTGATGTGGACACCTTGCATGTAGAAATAAATTAATTTAGTATATTTTAGTGTGGTTTTGTCTTATAAGAAGTATAGATAGAAAGATACATGTATGATGCAGCATGAATTTTTTAAATATTATTATGTAAAAATTAGATATAATACCCATAGAATATGACGTTCTTCTTATAGAAATATACAAGATTCAGATGATCATAATTGTCGGAAGTTTAAATTTAATTGGCGTGATTTTTATATTGACGATTAAAAACTGGTGCCGTGAAGAATTATATGAATGAAAAGTAGATGACATGGATAGGTCACATGCAAAAAAAAAAATTGATAAATGTTAGTGTGATGATATGGACAATTGGTTGGCTAAAACAGTGGAAATATAGATACCATGCCTTGCATGCTGAGATATACAAGATAAAAAATCCTCCAGTTGGATTTTGTCTTATAAATGATATAGATAGATTGATATAGGCTACACAACGATTTACACTAAGACAACTTTCAACAAATTAAGGTTGGTGATCCTGATCCAGATGCATATATTTCAGCAATAATTATTTACAAAAAGGTCCAAAAAATAAAATAAAAACAAGATCCTCTCTTTCAAACTCAAGACCACAACAAGGAATTAAACAAATCGAGTCCTTTTAATCAGTCTCAACCCAAGGGCAGAGCTGGTATAAAAACCATTGGGTTCAGTTGAACTGAACCAAATCTTGCAAAATCAGTGCTAAATCACTCTATTCACACAATATTGGTAAACGCAATAAGTCTATTCTCTGCCATCGTCATTGTCTCCATCGAAGAACCATGTCAAACTCAACAACAAAAATAACGATGTCGTTGCGGGGCTAAACCACTTGGGGCAACACCTCTCTGGAGCCTTCGGCCATAGTAGAAGATCCTCCAAGATGGCATGAGGTTGGGAGGACGAACAACAACCATATTGGCCAAAGAGACGGGCTAGTCTATTGTCAGGAAACCAGAGCGATCGTCCTGGCCCGAGAGAATGAGGGCCAACATAGTAAATATATTAACAACTACTATTACTATTATCTATTACACATAAACACCATTTTTTAATGTACTAAATTAAATAAAATTATTAATTTGTTGGACAAGTCTACAGCATAAATGTGTACTATGTAGGACGGCGCACGGAAATCTAAGCTAACAAGATTACCAAGTTTATCTCATAAAGAGAATTTATTTGAGATACTTGTAGAGTGATGGTATAAGCTAGATCATAAAACCTGGCATTGCAAGTGAGAATATAATTAAAATTGTAGGTCTACCAAGTAGAATCAACACAATTTTATGGTTGTTGATTATAAGTAGAAGCGATCTATTGAAATATAAGTGGTGTGCACAAAGTTTTAACTTATTAATTGGCCCATATAACTTATAACACATTTTCTTAGGGGATATCAGCAAATAATCATGACATTTTCTAGAATTTTAAGTAAATATGGTTATGAAGTCATATACTCGAAAACACTGTTAAGATATTTGTTAGGTCATAATGTTTAGATATTTTTTCATGAATACCTCTAAACTATATAGTTTATGCAGCCCTTAAACATAATTCGAGAAGAAATTTTGTTGTAAGCTACTCCCTCATTCCGAATTATAAAATGTTTTGGATAGTTTAATTTGGACTACATACTGATTTAAATGAGTGAATAAACACATCGAAAAGCGTCTAGATACAGGTTGTTCAGGAAAAAAAAACTAAATATCTTAAAATCTAGAACAGAGGGCATGCAATTTTAACTTTCGCACAATCAAGTTTGTTTAGAGATATTATTTACATTTGCATAAGGAACATTACAACTAAAATTTAGCAGTATTTTTATATGGTAAATATTGCAAATAGGTAATAGAAATTTATAGTCATTAATATTGTAGTCTGCAAATAAATAACTTCAAAAAATTATAATTTTAGTGCAAATTATAATATTAAGTTCACCGTGGGCCTAATTTGGGATTGTACCGGCCGTGCTGACGAGGGTCGCCCTTTGACCATCGGGACAAGAGGCAATATGGTGAGCTCCGCTTGGAGTCATCTACTAATGAACTCCTAGGAACCTGAGGAGTGCATGCTTACTTCTGCATGAAACGAGAACAATGCATGAGGTATACCTCTCCAACAACAGTACCAACATGGGCGACCAAATCCAGATAATTTTGGTCGGCAACCTCAATCTGATTATAGAAATTTCGGTATGATTGAAGCTAGTCGCCGCCAACTATGGTCAAACATGAGAAAGAAGATCTTGATCATGCCCTCCAGTGTAGCTCGCACAAGCTGAGAAGAATCTCCAAATTACCATCCAAACGCCATAGGACACGAAGCAATCCTTAAACTACCAATGCTATGTACATAGAGATCTCGAGCACCTCGCTCCTATCCATATCCGGTCGACAACGCCATAAGAGAAGATAGGACCGGGACTATTTGCTAGAGTCGACATTCAACAACATTGAGGAGAAAGAGATTATAAGAGTGAGAGCCGCCTCCACCATTCCACGGGTGGATCCTTTCTAATAAAAGATTTGTATTCTGTAATTTTCTCTTTCGCATTTATCATATTACAGTAACGGAGTTCTTTCAAAATTGTGTGAAACCACACAATTAGGGCCATTCCCCAACCAAGGATTTAGATACCAAGAAATACCTGCCGTGTGTCAAACTGAATTCTCGAAGAAAGTTTGAATTTATTTTAACTTATATAAGAAGACTCTTCCTCTTAACACCCCGATGGGCCAGTAGTGGCGCGGAAACCAATGTGCCAAAGACTACTAGTATGTAATCCAGGAATATTAGCCTGGGAAAATATGAATGGGCCTAGCGGAAAATCATATTGTGTACCGATCTCATATGTTTCTAATGGATTAAAAAACAAAAAATAGTAAAACATTTTAAAACTCAGATTTCTTTTTTATACGAACATATACAAATTTTCTAATTAGGTTCCAAGTTTCGTGGAAAAATGACATTTGGTACGTTCTTTATAACAAAAAAGACAAGAGAAGTGCTCCAGTGCTTTCCGAAAAAACAGGTTGCACGAATTTTAAAGCACATCGACGGCTATGATTAGGTTCACAAATTGATCTAAGAGGAGTACTAACCATGTGGGATTAGCACCCGTAATCTCCACCCCTAATCACAGCCATCGATTTGCTTTAAAATGCGTGCACCATGTTTTCTCGGAAAGCACCGGAGCATTTCTCAAAAGACAAATAAGTGACTGAAATTAGATTTCAAAAACATTTTTTAGAACACTGATTTTGTAGTCTTTACACAGAGCATCACACATGTCATTTATCACGTAACTTGGCACATGTTTAAAAAATGTATATATTTGTCACCAATTATTTCCAAAATGATTGAAATGTTTTTTTTTAATTCTATCAGGAACAGAGACAAAACACCTCTCCCCGGCCGTAGCTGCCTTTGATTCCAAAAAAGAAAAGAGAAAACAAGTATTTTTTTAGGGAAGAGAAAACAAGTACTGATTTGGGTTGACTATGCAGTATATGCTGGTGCGCTCCATCTCAGCCCAACAAGTCTGTGATCTGTTTGGAGGCCACAGGGGTTAACTAGGCCGGGATCTTCATCCTACAACGTGACTGTATACCTTATCCGTTATCTTGTTCAAAACTATTTTTCAATCTAACCTCTCGAGATCGACGTTAAAAAGGATGGAGCTTCACTTCGGTTTGAACCAGAAAGTCTCATAATTTCCCAAAGACTTATGAAAAATCAAATGAGGTCGACGACAAAGAGAATGGGACCGACATGTACAAGGTCGACTCCATACTCTATAGAACCGAGCTCAGGGGACAGTTTTTTTCTTTTGCAGAAAAGTCAGTATTACGATTAGTTTCGCTCAGAGGTTATATTTAATTAAAAAACTCAGTTATCTTCCCTAGGAAATTTCTGTTGTCGGTACATGAGATAAAATGAGACCAATGTGTGAAGACGGGAAAAGGAAATCAGCTCTAAAAGACAAAGGCTGGGTGCAGGGCCGGCCCCGCCATGTCAAGGCCTGGTGCAAAGACAAAAAAAATAGGACCGTATACACACACAACGCATTTCTCTCCGATTTTTTAAAACACACGTATATTACACAATTCTCATTGTCACTTTTCATATCCAGATATACACCTTCCGTATGACACAGCAAACGATTAGAAACAAACACTCTACAAGAATTGGGACATAAACTAAAAGTTGAAACAAAAGCACTGGCGTTGATGAAACTTGATTTTGGTTGCTAGCTGCAGCTTACCGACGGCTTGTCTTTGGACGTCACTGCCAATACATCCTGGGCTCCTGGTTGCCTCTGCCATCAATGGCCTATTCCTCTTGCATTTGATCCCTTCCTTTAGATAAAAGGCCCAAAGTGTCCAACTTTAAATTAATAAAGCCACAACGGTCGAAGTAAACAAGGTGTTGAAACAGCTTACAACTCAACACAAACCCAAGTACAAGAAGAAATGAAACACAACTCGGAGAAGACGAGGACCTCCTCGCTCAAACGCAGAGAAGAAGCAGCAACATCGACCTGCAAGCCCTAGCAAAGGCGTCGGAATATGGCCACGGCCTGACCCCCTGGGCAGAACCGGTGGTGACGTCGTCAACAGACATGCCCGCGTGGGGACTCCCCAGCCCACCGCAACATCGATGACAGCGGCGGACGGCAACCCACCGACCACGGCCATGTCGCTCGGCGAACAAAGAACCAAGGTGTGTGGCGACTCCATAAGACGGACAACCTCGCACGGACAGAGAATCCTCGCTGCAGCCAGCCCCTGCAAAGAACAGCTTCAAGCACTGAAAACCGAGAAATAAAAGCTTGGAACTGCCGGAAAACGTAGCCGCCACCAACCACCCTCCATGACAGCACGAGGCTGCACTTCAGAACCCTAGATGGCGCCTCCAAGGAGGAAACGACGCCCACGCGCCGCCGCCATCCAATCCGAGATGGATTTGGGCTTTCACCCGGGACGGGGTGGGGGTGGGCGAAGGGGCCTCAACGGCGCCTCCAAGAAGGTAGACGACGCCCAAAGAGCGTCATCGCCGCAGTGGTCAACAACCAATGATTACTCCCGACCCTGGCTCGACCCACCACCTCAGAGGACGGGCGGTGAGCCTGAAGACGGAGCACTACGGCCAACTCCTGCCGCTTTCTCGCCACCCACGCGGACGGGGGGTGAGGCTGATCCCTTCTTCCACCTTTTGTGTTTCTCAAGTCAAGCCTATATAAGAAATAAAGGAGAGTGAATCAAATCGAACCGAGTGAACAAAATAAACTAACCTAAGAAAGGATTCAACGGAGAGTGGTGCCCCATCGCGTTGATTGGGGAATAGAGAAAAACGAGGCAACGAGGAAGACGATGCGATGAGGTATAGGCGACTTGGATTGGAGTTGATTTGCAGCATTTGGTGCGCGTTTGATATCTTGGAGGGCTTTTGACTTGCATTGGGTCGGCAAAAAACCGACCGCTTGCAAGATCTCCATGTTGTGACCCAACTGGTTCTTATCAGAAAAAACATATGTTTCTGCTGATCGATGGAGGCTGCTAGATCTGGCGATCAGTCCTCCAACCGCACACCATCCTCCATACCGATGATCTATTACTAGTGAGCAACGAGACAAAGCACGGAAACGGTTTCCGGCCATTGCCAACTCAGCATGGCCAGTCAGCTACTGCATCGATGCATGCATGCATGCCGCGGTCGGTCCGGACCCCGGACTCGGCTGCTACTTGGCGCCAAACCAGAAGCCAACGAGATGAGATCGGAGGGAGCGCATCCATGGAGCTGACGAGCTGCATGCGTCGCCGTGGCGGAGGTTCCACCAAGAGATTCACAACTGAACAAACAGGATGGAGTATGGATGGACAGAATATTTGCTCCTCCAAGCTTGTTCGAACTCTCATTCTCAACTGAACATATATACAGTTGGAAAAACACGGGAAATCTAGCCGTGGATGGGAGACGATCACAGACGCAGTACCTCCTCTGTCGGCTTCGTACGGACGTTGAGCCGGCCAGCGGGCATGACATCTGAGCCGACGAACATATGCCAAAACGTAGCTAACGCCTTGCACGTTTACCCACGCCATACCCATATGTGCCCATGCTCGCGTGGAGCCAGTTTCATTGATTATAGGCAGAACAAATCGTTGTTATTATTTTATTTTCTTAGCAAATACGACAAAAGACTGAAATCGTACGGCAGAGATTTAGTTCGCTGGCCAAATTGGCACTGCGTACCAGTCTAGTCTTGACACAACCGGCCGTAACCATGTGTAGAGAGTAGAGACTAGAGAGTCTCACATCACAACCAGCAAGGTTTTAGTTGAACCAAGAAGGAAACGCTGCTACATTGAAAAAGCCAAAAATTGGTGCTCCTGGAGCAACAAGCCAGAAACCAGAAACGAATCAACTCGATCGAGGCCTCGGAGAACTCTAGCCAACTGTTTATTAGTGCCTGCATTCCCGATAAATAAATTATTAGAAACATAGAGGGAGAGTTTGCAGCTTGCAAGTGAGGCGCTACCTACAAGAACTCTTCGTAGTCACGCAGTTGGCAGTGCTAGACGACGAGACCAGCTACGCCACTGCTTTTCATTCAATTTCGTTTTCTCGGGGCTGGTGGTAGTTCGCTTGCGCCACACAGAGGAGAATCAAACAACCGCTCAAACTGAGGGTGCTGCGCCTACACGGTCGATCATGAACCATACATTGCGAGAGGACCATGCATGCATGCATGCACAGAGCGTCGGGACCAAGCAGAAACAGGCCATCGTCGTCCGCAGCCACCAAGTCAGATCTCCGTAGCGTATCTGTAATTTTGTAACTGTATCACAAGTTCACGATAATCAATTAATCACTGTGACTAGGATGGAAGCGACGGGCCTAAAAAAGGCCTAACTTGGCTGTCCATCAAACTGAGCCCAACAAGACCATCATCTTCTTCCCTAATAATACATCAAGTTTTTGGACTTTGGAGGCGACAGGGACAAACGGTGAAATCTTGACATGACATCTAGCCAAAGAAGAATCCAGGTTGGATCCATTGACATCTTCCGTCCAAGTACAAAGACTTTGCACCTAGCTAGCAAAGCTACTATCCGCCTACGGCCTCTACCCGAATGCATCTTCTTTTCACCGAGCATGGACGACCCCTAGCTCAGCTGCATGATCGATCAGTTGGACATTTTCACTAGGGACTTTCAGTAGCCTCTTAAAAACGGGAAAGAGGAAGAAAACGACTGTTAGCTCCGTTAGACGACAAGATAGCGAGAGGAGAGAAAGCAGTTGTAAAAGCGAGAGGGAGAGGGAGAGGATAGGATTCCAATACCAAAGAGCTTGAGCGATTGGTGGTTGGATGGGCCAAATCCAAGTGCAAAATCCTGTGGTGGCGCCCATTCGATCGACGGGATCGGGATAACACAACAAAATACGAGTTGGAGAACTGTGGACCACGGTCCGTCCGTTGCAAGCTAGCTCAAGCCGTCGCCGGGGAATGTTCTGGTCTGCGCATGCATGCAACTTGGGTGATGAAAATATTCGGAAACAAAACATGTTCCACAGAGAAAGGTATTCACGAAAAACATACAATACAAATCGGCCGTTCCGTTGGTCCATATAATAGAGAGAGAGCCGGTCGAGGCCGAAGCGGGCAACGAGACAAGGCATGCGGTGCTAGCCAAAATGTGAATCGAATTTGGGATGACGGTTTGCTGCCAATGCCAAGATTGTGAATATTTACGTGCTGGCCGGTAGCTGCATGCAGATGCATGTGTCCGCCCGGACCCCGGACTTGGAAGCGACAACCCAGGAACCAAGGCATGGACCATGGAGCAGCACAGCTAGAGCAAGCGCAGTGAGAGTGTTCATGTCTATCCAAGAAGAAGCAGCAAGTGGTCGACGTTGATTCGCTCCAGCGTTTTGAATACTATTATACAGTATACTGCTGCTCCGTCTTTTCTAAATTTGTTGGTTCTCAAGGTTGATTGTGCCTACATTTGGAAAAGCACGTGAAATCTAGTTGCGCGCGGTTGGCAGAAAACGACGGACGCATGCACCTCTTTTGCCTTAGTTTAATTTGCTTCAAATGCGACAAGGATTAATTCGAATCTTACTAGTGCTACCAAGATTTAAATAGCTGGCGCGTTGGTGCGTGCGTTTACTACATTACCGGTGGATGCTGAATGCAAATTACCGTACCTCGATCTCATCGAACTATTGGATATTTGCCTTCAGGATGAGCCGCTTGCGGCGAAATATGGATACTTGAGTACTTGACAGTCCTGCTCGATATTGGCACATGCTCTCACTACGTTAACTCGTAACCACACCTGAGTGCAACAGTTAGCTAACAGTTCCTCTAAGCACACCTCTCTCTTTCCATCCAGTCAACTGGTGCAGGACGACGCATGCGACTCTTTACACATGTTTTTATTCCTTACTTTCTGATGGGAAATACCCCTGCGTGAGATCAACATATGCTCTGACTTTATATGTTAATAACTCATAACCACACCATTCCAACGGCTAACCAGTTCCTCTCTAAGCACCTCTCTTTCAAGCAGCTGTGTGTCCACTTTAGAGTTAACTTAACTTGTATATGTATAAGTCTCTGCGTAAGGGCACCTCGTCGCTGATCATGTTCACGGCTTAGTGAAGGAAAATATGCGACAAACAATGTCCATGTAGTAGTCATTGTCAATTGTACATGTGTCGGTGTCATTAAGAAAACCCAGCAAAATAGATGTTTTGTGATTTTTCGTTATATTAATAAATGTGGGATTGCTCATAGACCGTGACATTTTTTTTGTTTGGCGAAAACACAAAAATCATCGCCTTTTTATTCCTTGACAGAAAATATGTACACGCCCAAAAGAAAGACGAACACCACACCGTACAACTCAACCCACACCTAAATAATAGGAAGAAATTGCAAATGCCCTTTCCCCAATAAATTATACTCATCATGAAGGTTCGATTTGTAATTGTTAAGTTGTGGAGTACGATATACTTTATTATAATCGAATATGAAAATGGCCAAAGCAGAGGACTTCATCTTGAAACAGAGAAACAAAGTTCTTCCTCATTGTTTTAAATAAGAATGAGTTTGACTTATAGATATTTTATCACAAAATGACTGAGCGAGAATGGTCAGAAAACAAAAGCTTACGGTCTCGGTACAAAATATCTCATATGTTTCACCCTCCCCGGTATCAAATTGTTTGCCTCCTCATGGATTTAATCCAAGATGGCGAGTATCATAGTATAAATGACATGAAAAAACCAATCAGTTTTCTCATTCGAAAGCTTCTAATCGACGAGCATGACCAAATAAGAAGGAGCCCTCCGTTTTGCCCATGCTATTCAACAACTATTGACCACCTCTTCTTGATCCAAGGAAACATGATAATCTGCCTAAAAGGAGCCGAAGTAGTACATGGTGTTGAGTATGATGTGGTTGTGATATGTAGTGCACATAATTTGCCAAAATGGCTAATTCTGTATTCATTGTAAGTTCGCCATTGTATGGGCAAGAAAATAGCATATTATGTATTTATTTGCAATTGGGATTGACATGATGTAGTGGTGATATGTCATTGTCGTTTTATTGTATGTAGGTTGAGGATAGGAGTTTCTTGCATTATTACACTTGTGGCACATCAAATATTCTATCATACAAATTTCCGTCACAAGACTATGCATCACAAGAATATGATGGATTTGTTGATGGTGAAGATGAGGATTTGTTGTTAAGCCTACTCATATGGGTTAGTGAAAGGAGAAAATTTCACCATGAAGGATTGTGAGGCTTTCTGTAAGGCAAGGCAAGGAATCTGTGTAGATGTAATAATAGGGAATGAGGAACGTCAAAGCATCACTTGTTTAGAGCATATTCATGGTCCAATTCAAGGCCAACTACAGGGGTGGAAAACATATGACACAAGTTACACTCTCACATCGTTTCCAAAATATTTAAATAGATTACTTGAAATGATCATCATGCTTGACTCAAGCTGATCGTCTCAATCCAAGTGGTACAAATGTCGAAAGTAGGCGATGAAAAGTTCAATTTTTTGAACGTATATTGTGTGCATTGGATACTAACATGTAATAACATTAGTGATTTGCAGATAAATATTGTTCGTGAATTATACAAGGGCATGCGAGAGAAGAAATGTAGAAGTCAAGGCCTTCGGTTTGCACCACTTTTAGGCATTGATCCAAAATGATGAGAAGTGGAAGAACCTAATCTCCAATGAAATCCCAAACAAGAAGAAGCATATGTCTAGCACGATTGGAGACGGTGGCGGAGCTAGGATTACAACTCTGTGTAGTCATAGGAAATTGTGTACTCAAATACACCTATTTATAATATTTTTTGCATATTGCTTTTGCTTTGTATTGCCAAAAGCATGTGTAGTCAGCTGACTACACTGGCTATAACGTGGCTCCGCCACTGGTTGGAGAGGGTTTTGTACTTGACAACAATTATGATGGCTCAAGTGTTGATGAAGATAGAAGGATCCCACTCGTACTAACTCGGTTACTAGAAAGAGACCCGATAGGAGCAAGAAAGAGAATAGAAAGAGAATGAGAGGGTGGCAAAGGGAGGAGATAATCCCGGTTATAAGGATTCATTAGGAAACCTCATGGTAATAAGGAAGGAATTGAATACCAGAGAAATGGATGAGATGAAGGAGTCTTATGAGGGCAGGACTGTCATGGAGAGGTGGGTCGTCACCGAGGAGACGATGGTCGTGATTGAGGGTAGAAAGGTTGCATCCGAGGAACTGGTCGAGAGGTTGAAGAATGAGCAAAAGGTCAGGTTCATGGACCCAAAATGGTCTATATGAAAAGAAAAGAGCATATTTTGAGCCTCCGCGTAATCAAATTTCAGAGTGAAACATGGGGTTCATGGAGACATGGGTGGAACAGAGGTACTAGTTTCAGTGGAGGAGATTATGCCATTTGACCTCGCTCTTTGCATTATGTTGATGTTCGATGAACTTTTATTTGTGTTTTATGCACTTGTTTGTCGTTGTAGGCTTCAAGCGCAACTTGAATTTAAAATATTGTGGATTTGGAAGGTTACTATTAGTTTGCATTATGATAATGAATTTTTTATTATCATATCATCAAATTTTAGTTAGTACTTACATGAAGCGGTACCCCCTCGCCTCGAGAGCTCCCAGGCAATTTAGGATACCCTCGCCTCCCTTCGGTGCCGCCGCTGATCTGCCCCTCCTCTGTGGCCTTCGGGCCATGGAGGCTCGGTGGATCTCGTCCCCCATCAGCGGGAGGGCTCCGCTTTCGGGTGTTAGGGTCAAAATTTGTTGGGCCGGCGTTTAGATGGCGGTGCTTCTCTTCAATAAGGTCTACCCGGTTCATGTCCCATCTAGGTGGCGAGGTCGAGAAGCCTTGTAGGAGCGGTGTGGTCTCGACAATTTTTTCTGGCGACGGTGTTCTCCGGATCGTAAAGGAGTTTCATCGTCGGTTCTTCCTTCTTCTTCGTGTCCAGGATGGATGTGGTCTTCTAGACCCGTTCGGAGACTTCTAGTCCGCAACCAACAACGTCATGCTGGCTCAGGGAGGAGCGGTTGCGACAACGCGCCACCAACATGGTCTGGAGGTTGAAGATGAAGGGTATCTTAAGGGTTTTGTTGTAAAAATATATATTAAAACGTTTTGTACTGTTCGGTGTTTCTCTTAATGCAAAGGTTCTTTTCATAAAAAGAAATAGTTACTTTTGTAGTGATGGTTAGTTTAAATCACCACGGATTTTAGAGTCGCGTGACAGGTCCAATCGTCGATCTAGGTGAAAGCTAGCTAGCGAGTCGATCTATGCGGCTGCTCCAGTAAAAAGAGTCGGGTTGGAGCAACAAAGTCTACGCAGTCACCCAGATATGGTCACATCCAAGCGTTGAGCAAGGTACTACTCGAGCAGCAAACGCAAACGACATGCACGTCAACTCGAACTTACTATACGTACTAGCTAGCCAACTGTTTAGTTATTCCTTACGGTCCCGAGGAAATATTAAAAATTAGAGAGAGGCCGCAACTCGCAAGTGCAGCGGTGCCAATTCGTAGCTAGACGACACAGATTGAACCAGTTAAGCATCTACATCCAATACTGTAGTAGTTTTTTTTTAAATAAGATAAAAGCTTTATCTTTTATATTGATAAAGAAGAAACAAAAGTGATCTACACTAGGCAAAAAATAAAATGATGTTGCAGGTGAAAAAAATACATCTGCCGATAAGCTCCGCTAACGTCTTGGCTCCCGTCAGGGTTCAGTTTCTGCCTTCACTCTTGACACGCTAAAAAAAACAGCTGGCGTCAAGAAATTGTTGTTGAATACCCTTTTTGTTACGTTCCTTCCAAATCTCGCACGTGACTAAGGTGATCGTCCTCTTCAACCCCTCACTAGGTCCATCTGGTAATCAAACAGCTTGGGGTTGGACGTGCTGAGGCACTGTAAGAGTGGAGGATATTTGAACCATAGGGCGGTATCCGCCCATATTTTTCTAGAATAGCGGCATTCGAACGGAATGTGTCTCGCTGTTTCGGCTTGGCATGTTTCGAGTTGACGCATCGGTTGGCGAGGCCATCCCCTAATTTCTAACCAGTCTGAGGGCCAAAGTCTATTTTGAACAGCCAGCCATGTAAAGAAGGAGCATTTCAAAGGTGCCCAACTCTTCCAGACGATGTCCGTGAAGGGGCCGGACGACGCACCAAGGAATTGCGCCTTATAAGCCGAGCTAACCAAGAAAATCCTATTGCATCTGAGGGTACATATGATCGTATCATCCACTCGAGGAGTAAGGACCACCTCCTGAATGAGACCCCAAAGATGGACGAAGTGGGAGATGCGCTAACGTTGAAGTTGTCCCTCCGAGATCAAGTGGAATAGGGCTATTGGACGCGACATGAAAACGCTTGGCCACTCTGACACTAGTGGAACCACTCACAACATGATGCATGTTTGTGTGGCAACATCCGATGCATGTTTGTGTGGCCGTGCTATAGTCATGTTTTCTATCGGCTATATAAATATATTATAACTTACAATCTAATGAGTGTGTTTCTTCTAAATGCAAAGATTAGCAATAAACACTTGTACCTTGTTTAAGAGAGTGTTGGTGAAAGTAGCTGCTCGGTAGCACGGCAACGTTTGCCGGCGTTCCAGAGTTGCCGACAAAGATGTTGTTGGACTGTCTATTGGGTGCCTAGGTAGACACTCTTAATTAATTAATTACTCCCTCTGTATCAAAATATAAGATGTTTTAATATAAGATATGTCCACATATGCATCTTATATGTTGATACGGATGGAGTAAGTAATTAGACCATTGCATTGTTTCTTTTTCGTTTTGTGCATGGAGACGACGGCTTGCGCCAGAGAGTCAAACAACTGCCCAAACAGAGGAGGAGCTGGAGAAAGTGAGAAAGAGCTGGAGTGCCGGGACCAAAGCTGAAGCAGCCAGGCGCATGCATGCGACGCAGCCCACCGGCGTCGGCCACCGCCAGGGGTGTGGTGCGTCGTGGTGGCGCCGGCGTCCCGCCCGCGCCGCTCACGTGGCCGTGTCCCGTCGCGTTCTCTCGTCGGCCACCGGCCTGTGTCTGTCGCCGTCTGCCAACTGCAAGCGCAGCTCGGCGGACGGACCACCAGAGCAACCAAACCAAAACTACTGCGGTAGCAGGACGGCGTATCTATCTATCTATCCATGTCGATGTCCGCACCGGCCGGCCATTATCTTCTGCGTTTACAGTTAGCAATGGTGATCTGTGCCGGGCATCTGTGCATGTCGACATATATACGCCGTACCTTTCTACTTTCGAATTCGGCGTATATGTGTCTATTGGCTACACGACCATCTTAACGGCCAGCCAGTGTACGTGCGAGTGCTGGGTCGGTCGGGATGGAGCACTATGTTGTTCTTGCGTTTTCCTAACAAATGTTCATTTCGTTTTTTTTAACGGGCAAAAGCTTTATTTTTTATTTTTTGAAGTTAGAAAACTTTGTTTTTCTATATTGATATAGGCCGAAAAAAGAAAAGAGTCGAGACATGCTAATTAAGCGACAATGGCAGCCAAATGGTGTGCCCCAGCTAGTATCCAGTTCTTCCCCTCATCCTTGATCTTTTGCATCAGCGTCGTGAGCGTGGAGTAGGTGTTGTTGAAAACACGGGCGTTTCGTTCCTTCCAAACCTCCCAGGTGATTAGTATTGCTGCCGACCTGAGCCCCTTAGGGTGAGAAGTAGGGGTTTTGACGAGGGCGTGCCAATACTCCAGGATCGTGGCCCGGCCGTTTCCTAAAGCCTGTGGGAGGTAGGGTCAAGAAAGCCAGGCGGCGGCGTCGCGCCAGATGCGACGAGAGAAACGGAACTCAAAAAGGATGTGGCGTGCCGTCTCAGCAAGGCAGTTAGAAAGCTGGCAGAGCGGGTTGTGCGGCCTTCACCTAACCGCAAGACGATCCGAGGTCCACAACCTATTCTGCACCACCAGCCAAGCAAAGAACCTGCATTTGGGGGGGGGGGGGGGGGGGGGCAGGTCTTCCAGCTACAAGTTCTTGAAGGAACAATTTGTGGAGCCAAGGAATGAGTCTGGTGGGCCGATCCAGTAGTGTAGGATCCAGATGGAGTGAGGGTCCATGCGATGGAATCAGGGGTGCCAGGGGTTAGCACAATGTCCTGCTAGGCGTCCTAGAGTTTGACGAACTGGGTGATGTGCTCGGCGGAGAAGTTGACGGTCGAGATGCTCGCTATCCAGTTCATGTTGTGGACAGCGTCACAGACGGTTCTGTTCGTTTTCTTGGAGGCCTGAAAAATCTTTGGAGCAATAGACTTAGGAGAAGTACCATGGAGCCAGGTGGAAGACCAGAACTTGGCAGTTGTCCCATCTCCGATGGTGACCAGTGTTGTAGCATTTCGTATATCAATCTACAGTTCAAGGATACAAGCCACGACACACTTGACTCGTACATGCTTAACACTTACGTAGTACATCACAATAGATATAGAGGAAGTTATTCTCAAAGATTTGTAAGGGACCGCAAACAATACGAGAACACTAGGCGTCAACCGCACGACGGAATCTCCTAATCGTGCCCCTCCCTAGTCGTCGGATCATCATAAAATCAAAATCTCTGTGGTTTGGTCCTTGCAGCATAAGCCCCACGCACGCAGCAAACAAATTGTACTACTGCAACATCGTTACAGCCGTACTGAGTTAAAAAACGTAGAAAAGGTGCACCGTACCATTTCAAAAACACCGACACGGTCAAAATATAATGAATAGGCAGCAAATCCTCATTCACCGTAGCAAATGCGCAAGAAATCAATGCTCAAACGCACAAAGGCACCGGAGGCGAATGTTTGATGTACATGACAGAAACATTTGGCACACTAAAACGCACACATACCTAGAAGCGATGCACCACGTACGTTCCCGACACAAAGCACGCGAGTTTGCACTTTGCACCATGTGACAATTCACCCATGCACATCTAAAAATGTGAAATATAATAACTTTGTGTTTAGCATTCAATCTGATTTGTCGGAAACTCGTCATGGCCAAATCCGATGTGTATGGATCCATTCCCCTTAAACCCACCCGTTGCCTGAGACGATATTGCAAAGACCTTCACATCAAACCCGCGGCGGTGTGCTTGCGGCGGTCGCGTGCTATAGAGGAGCACTTTTGCGAGTTGAGCAGGAAAGAAAAAGATATGTGCCGTTAGGAGCGATATCATATGATTATGAGGCTTATCCAAACAATGATGTCCATGTAATTTTTAAGCTCAACTATGACCATTCCGTGAGGTGTGGAATAGACAATGTTGTTTTTGCGATGAAAATGAAACAAGACGACACATGTTTTTTGCATGTCCTTTTACACCTATTCGACCAAAAGTTTTGGAAAAAAGATGTCAAGACCAAAGTTTTCAAAACGAGAAAAAAAAACAAATTTGGGGTTATACTCTAGCTTTGAAGCCACATTATTCTTTGCATCCAAACACCTTTAATACTTGGTTAAAAAAACATGGTATCCTTAGTGATGGATCCAAATTTATCATTCGTGTTTTTTAATCGGCAGAAATCCATATCAAAAGAATTCATATTTTCAAATTTTAAAAATAATACTGTAGTTTGATTCTCCACCGACTGAAACACGATTCCGTATTTTTGATGCATCACATTTTCCAGTGATGCATATGAATTACCCTGGACACGGGAATGATTTTTCCTTTTCGACCGACGCTCTGGTTTGCACTACGGCCACTATCAGTTCCGGTAGGGCAGCGCCGGGTAAAGCCGAGCGACTGATGCGCGAGCGCGACGGACGGCGACAGACTAGACCGGCCATGGAACAGAGCCAAAAAGGCAGCCGTCCGTCGGGCTCCGCCACTGTCGCCGTCCCCCGCCCGCTCGCTCGTACGGACGCCCGCCCGCTCCGCTCGTCTCCCTCCCACTCTCCTCCTGCCGGCGGTGGACCCTCGATCGACCTCCCGGCGGCACAGTGCGGATGCACATCTACAGCGACGAATCTCGCTGCGATGGCGACGCCGGCGATTGGGCCGGCGGGCACCGGTTTGTCCCGTGGGTGACTCGATCGGTCGGCCCGCTTCGACGTCGACGAACGATTCTCCTCCGACGACGACGACGAAGCGCTCGAGTAATTTCCACGGTGAGAAGACGAACACAGGGGATCCGAGCCGGTGGAGCAATAAACAAAGGCAAATAGAAAAAAAGAGAGCACCAAATCCAAGATAGATTGATAGGCAGATGCGGCCGCGAAAACACTAACACGAACGGACAACCATGCATGTCGACCGGCACCGGCACAACTGACGAATCCAATACACTCGACGGCATCACGTGCCCTGGTCCCGTCCTACATTCGATCCACCAAGAACTTCAACATGGAAGAAGATGACGAACGAACATGCATGCATGGGAGGAAAATTAAGATGGAGATTACAAGGAGTCACTAGCATTAACATACAGGAGACTGACGGGGAACCGTTCGAGGAATTGATTAATTAACATCCCTAGTTGAAGAGCTAATCGAGGCCGGATGATGGGTAGCACACAGCTGGTTGGGAGGCTAGGAGGAGTAGAGTAGATCAAGGTACGTGGCGACGGCTCGACCTTGGAGTCTTCTTGGACCAACTCTGGCTACTATCATAGGCTCAAGTTGAGGTCGAGCTCCTCCTCGTTGTTGCTGCCGGAGTTGAAGGTGGTGGTGGTGGTGGTGCTGGCGGGCGACGGGGTGGTGGCGGCCGCGGAGGCCGTGGGGCCGTGGCAGCCCCGCCTCCAGTTGAGCATGTCGATCAGCTCGTCGCGCCCGGCGCCCGGCTGGTCCGCGCCGCTCATCATCGCGCGCCCGCTGCTGGCCGTGGCGCTCGAGTACAGCTGCGGGTTGTGCACCGCGAAGCGGCCGGACGACGCCTGGTGCTGCCCGCCGCTCGTGTACAGCTCGGCCGACGCCGCGGCGCCCTCGGGCGGCGGCGGCGGCGCGTAGTAGTGCTGGAGCCGGTCGGAGCCGACCATGTTGGAGGAGCTGTGGGAGGCGATGGGGAACGTGGTCGGCAGCGCCGCGTAGGCGCGGCCGCTGCTCATCGTCGTCGTGTACGCGTGCGCCGGGAGGCCGCCAGCGGCCGCCGCCACGCCGTACGCCGCGGACGCGGTGGAACCCACGGCGACGCCGCCGTAGGCGCCGGAGGAGTTGAGCGCCGGCGGCGTGGCATTGTGCGGGGAGGTGGACGGCATGTAGAAGTAGGGGTTCCAGCCGATGCTGCGCTCCTTCTTGTGCGCGTTCTGGTGGCCGCCCAGCGCCTGCGACTTGAGGAACTTCTTGTTGCAGAAGAGGCAGGGGAAGAGCCGCACGTCCTTGCCGTCGACGCACCCCTGCTCCTGCTCGGACTCCGCCTCTCCCGCGCCTCCGCCGCCGAGGGACGGCGCCGCCGGCGCCAGGGTGAGCGAGAGGTCGGCCCTGGACGGCAGAGGAGGCGAGTCCATGTGGCGGCGCGGCTGCGGCTGCGGCGGCGGCACCGCGAGGTGAAGAATATTAAAGAAACGCCGCAGGAAAGGATATGATGATATCCACAAAGGAGGCAGCAGGGGATTAGAGTGGACTGGAGTAGTATGGGTTTGGCTCAGGAGAAAGAGGAGGCATTCTTTTTCCTTCTATATATGGCAATGCACAAGGAAGGAGTACTATGTGAGCACTACCAGTTCGGCTGGAGGGGCTCCAGTGAAGCAATCAGTGTGTTTTTCTTTTCCTCATTCAAGCCTCAGTCAAGTCTCAAGGCTACTACGACCTGTTTAGAAACTCAAAAAAAAAAGTCTCCCATATGCATATGCTCTGTATAACAAAATAATATATATTTTAGAATCTCGAACTTTGATGAAAATAATTTCAGAGCATACATTCCAACTTTCTTTGTGGGCACACAAAGTTCCGAAGGAAACCGATGTTATGTGTGACTGTGTTTGTGTACCAAAGATTAAGAAATGCCTTTTCAAAAATCTTATTTTAGCACCAGACAAAAAAGATCGGTTTTTCGTGCAACAAGTATGTCAACACATGGAATGCGAGGATGTACGCATTTTTAACACCGTATCAAACCGGCTAATGTGCGTAAATGCACCTCAAAACCCATCCCGGCTTGAGTTTCCATTTTTTATTTAAACATTGTATTGTAATGGTCTACTTATATTCAAATATTCGATTTGTTGTAATAAATTTAAATTTATTTGGCTTCATAGATATGATCTATACATATTTTAATCCATTGATCCACAACACGATCGTTGGAGGCCGGATCGTTGGGGGTGCACCGTTGTGGGGAACTATCCCCCAAACTACCGGCGTTTTAGACGCCGACCCCCGAACCGCATTGTCGGTGCCTTTGCCGGACGGCTTTGAGGGATTACCGGTAGAGATGCTCTTAGTAAAAAAAAATGAACTAGGTCTAAACCAGGGCCAGCCCACAGACCGGGGCGACCGCCCCGGGCCCAGGGAGGAAGGGGCCCCCGCCCATGTATATTACTCCACTATATTTGCCAGCATACGGAGGATAAGAGAGAAAAATTGGGCCCCCACACACGGATGGACTTGCTCACTTGCGCACGTTCTCTAGACGGATCCATCGATCGATCCAGGCATTCAGTCCCGCACGCCTTGTTGACTCTCCTTGTTCGTCTCCTCGCCTCCTCCCCCAATTTATCCAATCCAACAAGAGGATACCGTCGCGCTGCCGCTCCTATCTCCTGCCAAATTCGAGGCGACGAGGCCGCCGCTGCCGTGTAGCGAGATTAAGAGAGACCAATTGTGCTATTCCCTTCCCCAATCATCTCTCTTTCCACGATTCCGTCCTCAAGACCTCAACGTCTACCTCCAATACTCTTTTTATTAGCTGATAGATAGCCCGGTTGACTGCTCCATCTCATCTCACATCTCCAATTCTTCTCTTATTCCTCTATTGTAGGCTTGTTCGGCAACGATTCATTGGACTTGAGGGAGTACAGAGAGCTCAGGGAACGGGGAGATTCAACAGATGAGAGGGGGTACACTGAGTATTGGGGGCTTGCAGATCTGTGAGGCTACATCAACAATTCGGCAAACATCGAGCTGCCCATATCCAGGTGCTTTTGTTCCCTCATTCCCTCTATCTTTTTTTGCAAATTCTTTGGTGGCATGTCTTCTAGAAAATATTTATCTGGTAGTTAGAAAAGGAAGAGAAAGAAAATGAGTGAAGAAACAAATACTCTAGAAAAGGAGTGAAGAAAAGGAGTGTTAGAAGAAACAACAAGATCATGGAGTGAAGACATCGAGTGCATGGAGTGAAGAAGATGGAATGAAGAAAAGGAGTGAAGAACATGGAGTGAAGAATACCAAATCAGATCACATAATTCTCTCTGGATCATTACAAATAAATAATTACCGGTGTGTATTTTAATTGTCTCAATACGAAGACGTGATTAGTTAGAAAGAAATAGCTAGCAGTAGCAATTGTTTGTTTCTATGGAATGATAAGTTAATTTTATAAGCTACTATATGCTATGTACTGATAATTTTGAGTTAATACGATACATTAAATTACTTTTGCCTACAAGGGACTCATTTTATCGTCTCGCCCCGGGGCCTCGGAAATGTATGGACCGGCCCTGGACTAAACCTGTTAAAGCGTCAAAGCGTTTTTGCCCAAGCCTACATGATAATACAAGGACTAGGATGATAATACAAGGACTAGGATGATAATCTAAATACGTAGAAAGAAAGTGGGGATATTTCTTTTGTTTACACTTGACACGAATGCACCGAAAAGGAGGTTCTCCGTTGGGTATAGTCTGCGGCGGTGACGCGAATATATGCTTGGCGTTGTCGCGGCGTCGGCGGCCGCTGACAGGCGGAGCCCTCTGCCGGACGCGGATTGGCCGGCTGGGGTAGGCAGGCCGCGGCCACACCCACACGGTGGCGCGCCACTGGACGAGCTCACTCAGCTCAGCTCCGCTCAGCTGCCTAGGTCATCTGAGCAGTAGACTGATTCACGCGTGGAGAGAGAGAGCTAGAGTTTACTCTATCTACTATCCAGCTACAGGAGCAGCGCGACAGGACACAGGAGTTGCAGCGACCAACTTGCAAGCGCAAACAGCCGGCCGGGAGAGTTCAATCCGGCCAGCCACACGGCGAAAAGTCAGAGACGGGTGAGCAAGCGTTTGTGTCGACCGATATTTGGAGCCAAAAGCCATCCCCACAACTTAGGAGCGGGTCTCGGGCCTATCCGTGCCATCGATTTCATCAAGATTCGTGTTAGTTTTTTACACAAAACTATTTCCACTTCCGATATTTTTTATGATTAAGTTCTCGACATTTTCAAACAACTAAACATAATCTTTGGATTTCTGTGTGGATTATTTCTTGTTAAGAGGATTTATTTGTTAACACGATTTTTTTTTTGTTAACACGTTTTTTTAATGCATTATGTATACCAGAACAGATTGTGATTTTTTTCATCATTATTGATTTTTTCATTTTTTTTGCTGTTAACACGTTTTCTTCCAATTTTTCCGGATCCATCTCTTCAACATTTTCTTTAGTTCATCAAAACGTAACAGATTGTGATTTTGTTCTTTATCATTGATTAAGATCCTTTTTATATTTTCGGATCATTTCCATCCATGAACAAAAATATTACAGAATTACAAAAGCATTACAAAAACATTTATACATGAACACACTACAGAATTGAAGATCCTCCATTTATGAACATACATTACAGAATTAAGATTTTGCGGATCTTTTCTTCATACATGAACAAAAAAATTGGATTTTCGGATCTTCGGATCTTTTCTTTGACACTTCTCAACAATTTTCGGATTTTCAGATCTTTTCTTGATGAACAAAAACATGAAATTTTCTTCATATATCAAGATCTGAACCGGATAAAAAGGATTTTTCGATCCAAAAAAAGAAAAGAAAAAGAATCAAGAACCCTAGAAAAAGAAAACGAAAAAAAGAATCAAGAGAGCTCGGATCCGCCCCCTAATGGCCAGATCCGGAGGTCACCGCGGCTGGAGGCGGAGGCGGCGCGGCCGGGCGGCGGCTCGTCGGCATGGCGCGGCGCGGCGGCGGCTCGGCGGCGGCTCGGTTGGAGAGAGGAGGCGGCGGGGCGGCTTGTCGGCGCGGCAGGGCGGCGACTCGCCGGCGCTTGGATATTGGAGGAGGTGCGTACGGTTAGGTGGGAGGTGGGAGGGGAGAGCCGGTGGGTGGGGGGCACTAAATTTGGATTATGCTTTTTTCCTCTGCCATGGCCTTTTATACAGGTGGCACTGAAATGTAGTTTTGTAAAAGAGCAAGGACGTTTCTGCAAAATCACGACACCGTGCGATGGAGGATGGACGGGCATACCCTCCGGGCACCCCACTATTGGTATACCTAGTGCAGCCCAGTCGAAGGCCCACTGGCTGGCCCAATGAAGACCAAGAAACTGCTAAGGAAATTACTTGAAGCACAAGACAAGGACTCTTATTTCGTAGTCTACTAGGACTCATGTAAACCGACCCTGGCTCACTATATAAAGCCAGGGAGGGGCACCCCCATAGATGGATCGCAACATTATAGCCATAACATAGACACAATTAGACATAGCATAGAGAGATCGCCTCTCATCATATCGCCCTTGCGGCCACCATGTACCTCCTATATCATCATAATCAGACAAGCAGGAGTAGGTCTTTACCTCACAATGAGGGGCCGAACCTGGGTAAATCCTTGCTTGTCAGCCGTCCGGAACTACCAGCGCGCACATCTTCTCCCTCAAAATCTACCTAGGGTACTCGACTCTGGGATTGCCGAGGGCACACCTCGTCAATTGGCGCCGTCTGTGGGAAGAACAGCGTGCTGGATCGCGGTTTCAACGGCTCAGTCGTCTTCATCGTCAAATATTCATAGACAAAAGCGACCAGATCGCATCTACCGGCGGCGTTCCGTGCATAGTAGATCCAATCTAAGTCACATCGCAGGCGACGCGACAGAATCCACCATCAACGAAGCAGTCAACAAACTTCTTCATGTGGCGGCAAAGCAGTCGATAACTTCGTCAGTCGACAACTCCTCATGTGGCGGCGGCGTTCCGAGCATAATAGATCTCATCTACATCACATCGCAGGCGACGCGACAGAATCCATCATCCGAGAAGAAAATCCAGATCACATGTGGCGGCGAAGCAGTCAACAACTTCTTCATGTGGTGGCAAAGCAGTCGACAACTTCGTCAGTCGATAACTCCTCATGTGGCGGCAAAGCAGTCGACAACTTCGTCTGGTGGCGGCGGCAATCAACATCGGTGGAATAAGCACACAACACCAGCTCCTTGGAAGGGCACTATGTACCCTCGGGGACTGGCACTCGACATCAACAATGACATAAGCTTCAATTACTCATACCTGACAGACCGTCGACTGGGGAAGAGGATGTCACAAGCACACGTGCGCCCGAGGCTCGGGAGCTGCCGATTCAATGTCGACAGCAACAACAACAACAACAAGTTCATCGATTCGGGAACAAGGCGACACCCGTGAATTCCTCGACTCCACCACAAAACCCTCGGGGGCTAGCGTTTTGACATCAAGAACAAGAAGCAACTTCACAGCTACACCCGACAAGCGATTCGAGTGACTTATTCGACTCAACTTCGCCGTCTCTGGACTGCCGCGTCGACACCCTATACCTTCATCGACTTCGCCTCCGATGCTCGGGGGCTGGCGCTTCATCATCAGCAACAAACAACATAATCGTGGCTCCACACGAAAAGGCGACCCCAGCATCTTCAATAACTCCGCCGCGTCGACCTCTTCGCCGCACAACTCCGCCGCGTCGACACCGGTCCGCCGCGTCGAACTCTTCGCCGTACATTACGCTGCATCGACTCCGGTCCGCCGCGTCGAACTCTTCGCCGTACATTACGCTGCATCGACTTCGGTCCGCCACGTGAATTTCTTCGACTGAACATTACAAGACTTGGCCGCGCCGATGCACGGGGGCTGCGCCGCACATGTCGTGACAAACTCACCTTGGTCGCACCCGAAGACTCGGGGGCTGTGCTGTGCAGGATATCCACTCGAAGAAGTCTCAGATTCACTTGACAAATAAGGAGGGCACTCGCCATCCGCTCATGTGCTGCGCACCCGGCAAATATCTATGTCAGAAGATGCAAAGAGTGGAACACTCACAAAAATACTCGACAAATAGCAAGATGAAGGCAAATTGAGCCTATGCCCAACTATAAATAGTTGCACATAGCCTCGGGGGCTGCTCCCATCGGGAGCGCTGTCGCGCACCCGATAGATTCTAAAAGCATAAAGGCAGTCGATTAAGAGACTCGCCTCAGTCAAAAGCAAAAACTCAAAAGAATTCCCGAGTAACGTCAGTCGATGATGTTTCGGATGCTGCATGCGTAAAATGCAAAGGTAAGACCCGCCGATTAGTCGAGCTGGGCTGAAGACCACTCCGGCAGTGTTAAGTCCTTAAATTTTCCGTGTCAGCAGATGCGATGAAAATCCCAACGGACGCGTTGGGTAGCAAAATTCAAACTGCAGAACGATTCAGTAAGACCTCAACGGCCTGAGTCGAGTCTGTCCAGTACGTTCCAGGTTCGAGCCCGGGGACTCGAACTTGATTGAAGGCTAGCAAGGTTTCGCCCAAATGTGCGGTTAACTGGTCTCGACTCATCGAGTAAAACCAGGCCTGCTAAGTCATACTCCATAGGCAAAATAAACAAACCATTAGTCGACGTGTTTCCGACTCAGCATGCATAATCGAGACATTCTCGACTCAAAAGTACATAGCAAAGTTCATGCAAAATACCGGTCGACGACTTACCGACTTGGTAAAAGCACAATCGAGACAATCTCGACTCAAAATGCATATAGCCAAATGAGCAAAGAGTCAGATGGTGAAATACAACTGCAAATGAGTTCCTGCCCGATTCTTCGAATCGACCAGGCACTCGGGGGCTACTCCCATCAGGAGCGCTGAGCGCGCACCCGATGAACTACTAGACAACACAGCAACAAATAATATGAAAGCTGCGCACCTGCTTGGACAGTGCAAAATTCATCGACTAACTCCCATCGGGAGTGTACTCGCCATCGGCTCGAGTGACACAACGGATTTTTATCAAAGTCGGGTTCTCTATAACCCGCACGGATTTTGAAAGTCGGGTTTTCTAATAACCCGCATGGATTTATCAAAGTCGGGTTCTCTATAGCTCGCACGGATTTATCAAAGTCGGGTTCTCTATAGCTCGCACGGATTTATCGAAGTCGGGTTCTCTATAGCTCGCACGGATTTATCAAAGTCGGGTTCTCTATAGCCCGCACCGGATTTATTATTATTGGATTTCATACACATATACAGGATTTCTCATAATTGATTTAAGCTCACAAAGAATGAATAATTCAGTCATCATATGGTCATTGATTAAGCCTACTCGACATACTGTTTTGAGTCTCTGCCCGATTCTTCGAATCGACCAGACACTCGGGGGCTAGTGACGTGGGCATACCCTCCGGGCACCCAACTATTGGTATACCTAGTGCAGCCCAGTCGAAGGCCCACTGGCTGGCCCAATGAAGACCAAGAAACTGCTAAGGAAATTACTTGAAGCACAAGACAATGACTCTTATTTCGTAGTCTACTAGGACTCATGTAAACCGACCCTGGCTCCCTATATAAAGCCAGGGAGGGGCACCCCCATAGATGGATCGCAACATTATAGCCATAGCATAGACACAATTAGACATAGCATAGAGAGATCGCCTCTCATCATATCGCCCTTGCGGCCACCATGTACCTCCTATATCATCATAATCAGACAAGCAGGAGTAGGTCTTTACCTCACAATGAGGGGCCGAACCTGGGTAAATCCTTGCTTGTCAGCCGTCCGGAACTACCAGCGCGCACATCTTCTCCCTCAAAATCTACCTAGGGTACTCGACTCTGGGATTGCCGAGGGCACACCTCGTCAGACGGCCCGGATAAAACCGACGGGTACCTGGAGGTGTGGGAAATCCGTTCTCATATTTGGAGTTGTGGGGCTCCCAAACTAGTGCACGAAGCTTGTCTTTTGAAACGATCAAAATCGACAAAACAAGAAATCGTGAAAACATTTCCTGTATGTAAAGAATGTCGAGATCTACTACCTCTGTTTTTTAATATAAGATGATTTAGTTTTTCTTCATATTCACATGCTCAAACTTATATCTATACATGTTATACTGTCCATATTCACTCATTTTGACGTGTATCTAGACAACATGTGCAATAACTAAAACATCTTATATTAAAAAACGGAGGTAGTAGCTACCGGTTTGCAAAGTTTTAAATCGAAATTCTTTGTATTGCGGGCCGGACAAAAAATGACAAATAGATGATGAAAAGCACACATATTCAAATACTTTCAATTTTGTCTTCTTATGTAGCCAGAAAATAGATTGAACTTCGAGTTAAATTTTTGCACGCTTTAGGTCTCTCACATGTAAGAGCATCTCAGCTACCTTATTGTACTGACACGGAATTTTGATGTTAGGACACCAATTATGGAGATATAGGGCACCAAAACGGCTGCAGCTTTACCAGTTGCACTACAATAGGGCACGCCCGGCACATCGGTTGTCCTAAAATAGCGCATGGCTGCCACGCTACATCCCCATATTTCCAATGTGAGAATTTTAGTGGCGACACTACTAAATTTAGGTCACCACGTCTACATCGGTGACAACGTTTCGTGGCGGCCGACGACGAGTTGCGTCAATGGCAGGGCGACGGAGCTACCGAGCTAGGTGGTTCACCACAGCCTCCACCTCGAATCGGAGAGCAGCGGCGGCGGTGAAGGGGCGGAAGAAGACGAGCATGAGGAGCTCCAATCAGGGATGTGGCGGCGCTCCAATCAGAGTCAAGAGATGAGGCGGACGCGAAGGAGGCCTCGAGCAAGAGGAGGTCGAGCGCGAAGGGAGCAGGAGGAGGCAGCCTCAAGCATAAACTCTGAAACAATGACTTGGCTCACTGACCTTCCTTGGGCTAGTTGCTGAAATACTAGACATGCATGAAAACTCGTTGAAAAACAGAACTAAGAGCATCTACACCGGGGGCCTCTAAAGGACCCCCTAAAGGCCCTTTGAGGGGCCGGACACCAAAAACCGTCACCAGCGGCACCCCCAAAGCCTCGCCCCGAGTGATTTTGTGTCCGGCACCCCCTATAAGGCCTCCAAGTTTGGAGGCCCTCCTGGGGTGCCGGACATTGACCGGACATGGCCTCCGACAGGTGCGCCCCACCCGTCATAGACAGACACGAGGAGCTGCTGTAAATTGCGCCATGCAGGAGGCCGTTCCGCCCGCGTTAATGGTGACGCGTTTCTGCAGGCGACGAAGCGACGGGACGGCGAGGCGTCTGCGGCACGCCTCGCAATTACGCCGGTGCCCAGGCTTTCCCGGCTTCCCAAGCGTCGGCGTGGCCGAATCGCGTCGACGCCACATAACTCCGACGCGACGCGTGCTCACCCACCCGCCGCTTCCCGCCCAGCGCCACAGGTTCCCGCCCCTCCGTTTCCCGCCCCTCCGTTTCCCTCCCCGCCTATATAACACTCCTCCGCCGTGCCCGCAGCCTCACCACACCAACACTTCCTCCGCCGTGCCCGCAGCCTCCATAGCCCCGAGCCAAGAACCATGCCTCGCCGCCTCCAGACCACCTGGTCCACCATCACCTAGGCAGCGCACCGCGCTCACCCTTTGGGGCAGGAGGACCAGCCGGACCAGGCTCCGGACCAGGCACCGGAGCTGGCGATCCAGCCTGTTGTCGTCAATGACATGCCCTTGGACTGGGCAAACAACGTCCACGACATCGACGTGGAGGACCAGCAGGAGCAGGAGCCGCCGGAGGAGGAGCCGGCACAGGAGCAGGAGCTGCCGCCACCGCTGTGGCCCGACCAGGTCGTCACCATGAACTCGTTCGACACCTGGCGCGCCGAGCAGGCGGCCACCCAGTTTACCGCAGCCTACGAGGTGGTTGGCTACGCCGTCGAGGCCGCCATCCTGAAGGCCTCCCTCGAGACCGCGGAGCGAGACGCTCGCTGCCGCGCCTTCATGGCCGCCGAGCGCGCGGCGTACGCGGACCTCAACGCCGTGGCCGCGGAGCGGGAGGATCCGACCTCAATGGAGGCCGCCCAGCTGGCGGTTCAGGAGGAGCTGGACCGCCTGCGCGAGGAGAGGGCCAGGGCTGACATGCGCCGGGCGGCGAGCGCGCTCCGGCAGGAGAGGCGTGTCCGCTCGCGCCTAGCCCAGGGGAGGCGTGTTCACGACGACGAGGCAGGTCAGGGCGGAGTTTAGATTAGGGTGGGCGCCATTAGGCTAGGGCTATGCTAGGGTTCAAATTCATTCAAAAAAATTGTAATATAAAAAAAATGAATGAATTTGTGTTATCGTTTGTGTTGTTCATCGGCGGCGGTTCGTGCGCCCGCAAGGTGTTCGACCGTTTGCATCCGTTTGGGGTGGGCCTTTGGGGGTGCCGCTGTGGGCGGCATTTTAAATGTTGACCGGACACATGTCCGGCACCCCCAAAGTAGACCCAATTAAGTGGTGCCAGACACAGATTTAGAGTCCCCCGGTGGAGATGCTCTAAACAATCATTTGGTTGGTAAAGCATACCGTATTGATCTCAGCTCTGTTGGAGAACATGGCTGACAAAGTATCAAATATTCATTCAGCAGCAGCAGCAGCAGGATCATGTGCCGCTTTCCACTTCTGGAGAAGGACCAAAACATCCGGGTATAGTTTAAGTTTAAGTGCCGACGATACCACACCAGACCACTACTTTTGCCACCCTTTGAAACAGCGATGGTCACATGTTTTAACCATTATATTAAACTAGGAGTAGTAGTAAAGTACTTATCTCACAGCCCCTCAAACCGCGACAGAAGAAGAAGAAAACAAAAGGGCAGCGGTCGACATGGTCTCAAACGTGAGATCTGGTTTGGATCTGCCGCGCTGTCACGTCCACCTCAGCGCTTTTGTCCAAACAGCGACGCATCCGTCCGTCGATTTCTTCCGCCCGGATCCCGGAGAGGACGTGTTTATACGTATAAAACTCAAGTGAAAATATCCCAACCTTTTGTTTATCGGGGATGTGTTCCGGAACTGTATTTGCTGGTGAAATGAAAGAAGAATCTTCCTTGCTCTCGATTAGCCACCGCTTGGGAGCAGGATCAAAAGAAGGTCAGCTGCTGGCAAAAGGTGAAAAAATTGTTTTTTTGAGAGGAAAAGCTGGTGGAAGAGGAGGAGGATGTTCGAAAAGACCAGTGACGCCGACGTAGGAACCAATCAGCACGGCCGGGGAGACGATGGAAATTCACGAGTTACCTCATCAGCGATCGGGAAAAAGAAGAAACGGAAAACCTAACTCGCCCGTATAGTATACTACCTCCGTTCCAATGAATAAGACTTATATTATTTTGGAAAAGTCAAGTCATGTAAAGTTTGACCAAGTTTTTATGAAAAAATATTAACATGCAAAATATAAAACTAATGTCATTAGAAACATCATGAACTATATTTTCATATGATATCAATATAATATCATATTTATTGATATATTTTTCTAAAAGTTTGATCAAACTTTACTTGGCTTGACTTTTACAAAAAAAATAGGTCTTATTCATCGGAACGAGGGAGTACTACCTACTATGATTATGATATGATGAACATGGGCATCATCGAGCATAGTGCAGGTGCATAGGAACAATTCTAGTAAAAGCAGCACTGCCACTAGTAGAAACGTCGCATGATGAGTTGATCACTCAATGGCACCACCCTTGGGTCCCGCCCCCGCGCACAGTGGATGCCCCGAGCACTAGGCAAGTAAACGCCATGGATGGAGGCGGAGGCACAACAGGACAGCGCGGTACAGTCCCGCTGTAGTACTGGTGTGTACGAGCTGCGGCGAGAGAGACGCGCACAGCACATCACAGTGTTGAAGAATTAGACAATTTAACATATGATTTAATTCGTGAAAATAGTAAACAATTCATGATTAGAATAATACAGATTAAACTAATCATGTGATCTACGTAAACAGTAGATAAACAGATTGAATCTAGAGCATGTACTACAAGTAGAAACTCTAACATAACATCATATATGAAGATTAAGAACACGTACAGTGCAGCGGCAGCAGTGCCGCTGGAGTTCCCCGTGTCGCCCATGTTGTCGATGAAGAGGTTGACGATGTCGGGGAAGAAGTCGTCGTTGGGGAAGAACTCGAAGCCAGTAGTCGCGCGAGTGCGCTCCCCAAAAACCTGATCGCCCCTCTCCCGTACAGGATCACAAGAGGCGGGGTTCCGGAGGCCTACTGTCCCTTCAACCGGTGCACGCCGGAAGACGGGATGGAGAAGACTTGGAAGACGGCGGCGCAAGGTTCTGGAACGGTGTGATACCATGTATCGCGTACTGGCGGCTAGGGTTTGCCCCGGGCTGTATATATAGTGCGGCTCGGATAGGATGTGGGCGCAGCCGCACGTTTAAGTCGGTAACAGCCCCACGATCATAAAGGATCGGAAACGGCTGAGAAATTAACGCGTCCGTTAATTACTAATCAATGACTCATTAATTTTCTCGGACTGCAAAAATATAAGCTCGGCTCAGCGAGATTCCCGCAACCCGCGGCGCGGCGCGACGAGGGAGTAGGAGGAGCGCGCGTGACACTTTTTATCTTCTCTTGTTCTCACTAGATCATACTAGTACTAGAACATCCAACTATATAAAGTGGTGCAGCTCACTCTCCACTAGCAGTATGGGACTAAACATTAGTCTCACATAAACACAGCCAGCCAATTAGAATGGGCCAAGAGAATTTCGGATTTTAGTTGGGCTTGGCCCAATTACACTAAAAATTACAGCACACAGCAGCACCGATCGAGCGAGCTGAGATATTTGCCAGCTCACCACCACCATGGACGGAATGATGTGACGAGTTCGAGAGCTGTGCGTGCGGTGGCGTTGCTAGTGGTGGTACTGGCAGCACAGGCGACACGGGCGGCGGGCCAACGGGGTAGCGACACGTCGGCGGCGGATCTGGGCTCGCCGTGGTGCGCAGAGGGAACTGAACAGGATGGATGGTACCGAGCTGAGCAAGTTGGTGGCGAGCTGAGAGGGACGGGCGGCGGAGGTGACCCGCCGGTGGGGCGGGCGAGTTTTTATGGGCGGGAGGACCTACCTGCCCTTGTCCGTTCCCCGTCCTCCAGTTCCGTGTGGTCCAGTCTCTCGCTCTCACTCTCCTCCTCTCGCTCTAGTTCCAGCATTCTTGGTGGTCCTCTCCGGCCATGTCCTTGGGGGCGTGGGCTGGTTTGCAGCGTAGCGGGGACGGACGGACGACGACAAGGCGGTGGTGCCTGCTGCTTTGGACATAGGCCACCGAGAACTTTTCTTGGCCTTGCTTGGTGGGCGCCATGGGGTAAAATGCTGTGGTGGGAAGGCAGCGGTCGTTGGCAGTTGTGTCCTGAGATATCCACCGGGAGCCTTGTCCTGTAGTACAGGCCGGGAGAGCAGCTTGCAGCTACCTCGCCTGGATAACCATGATTGATGATTTAGATTTAGTTTTAGTTTCAACCAAAGGCACAGCACGGCACAACACAGGATAAGTCTTTTCTTTCTTTCTACTCCAAGCGCTACTGGATGGATATAGTATTAGGGCATTTCCAGTCGTTCGGCCCCCAGGACCAAAATGCCGCTATTTTGGGGCCGCCGCGGCGCTAAACGGCGCTATTCAGAAACCTGGGGTGCGTTTTCCAGTCGTTACCCAGCCCAAGTCTCGGTCCATAAAATTCAAAAAAAGCGGCGGGGCAGACAAACAGCAAGACGAAGGCGATTTCATTCAGATAGGGCGCAAACTCGTCGAGTTTTACATATTTGAAATTTAAACTAAAATAAAAAATGGCGATCTACAGGCCTAGATTCTCAGGCTATTGCGGATCGCCTTACTGTAGTCCTCGTCGTCGGAGCCGTCATCGCCGCCGGGCGCCTTGCTCGTGCCTTCGCCGTCGTCGGGGGCGTTCCACTTGCTCATGAGTAAGGTCCGCCTGAGCTCGTCGTCGTCGTCGCTGTCGGAGTCGATTACATAGTACTCGATCTCCCGCGCCACCGGAGGAGGAGGAACGCGGCGGCGGGCCGCATTGGTGGTGAAAGTGCATTCTTTGCACTCCCTGTTTTTGGTGACTAGTGACAACACAAAAGGTGGGTTTAATGTTTGTGATGATCTATGCAGGTTTTAAAACAGTTGTAATAATGTGTGCATATTTCAGTACTGGACTCTTATATATTTCAGTCGGAAATCCTTCAGGAAATTTCAGGTACCCGAAAATTTCCGGGCTTCACCCGGAAATTTCCGAGTCACTGAAGATTCTTCACCAAGTCCAGTGTATGAAGCAGTACTGGCATTCAGAGCTTTTCAGTCGGAAATGCATCAGGAAATTTCCGATCTCCGGAAATTTCCGGCCATTGTCCGGAGATTTCCGAGTCACCGAATATTCTTCACTAAGTCCAGATTGTCAAGCGGTACTGCCTCTCAGAACTTCGCAGTCGGAATTTCAGGCGGAAATTTCAGGTGCTCGGAAATTTCCGATGGGAGTCCGGAAATTTCCGAGCTGCACGATCAAGATCATCGCCAAGTCAGAAGCTAAACTCGTACTGCCTCCAGTCGAAGATCCGTCGGAACTCCTCGCGGAGATTTCCGTAGCCCGGAAATTTCCGGTGGCCAGTCCGGAAATTTCCGGTCTTCAGTCCGGAAATTTCCGAACTTAACCCGGAAATTTCCGAGCTGGCGGCTGCACAACGGTCAGATCTCGGGGAGGGGTATAAATACCCCTCCACCTACCTCTAGCAGACGAGCTCTCTTAGATCCAAAACGCCCCATTGTTGCTGGAGCTCATTTTCCATGGATCTCCCTATCTAGCCAACCAAATCCAATGATAGTTGGAGATCCGAAGGAGAAGACCCCGATCTACATCGCCACCGAAGGAATTTCACTTTCCCCCTCCCTATCTTGAGGGGCCACGAATCTAGGGTTTCCTTTGTGGATAGCTAGATTCTTCTTTGTTGTTACTTACTCCTTTGTGGATCCTTTGTGGAATTGACCTCTTGTGGTCTTAGTGAGAGCCCCAAATTCAGTTGTGGGTGCGTGTCTCACGGATTTGTACGGGACCTTCTCCGCCCTTAAAGTAGTCCTTAGTGGAAGGGTGGATTCGGACCTTGGTGGTCGAATTCATCGGAGAATAGGGTGAGGCCTTTGTGGCGTTGAGCTGACCTTTGTGGTTGCTCACACCCCTCCAACGAGATGTACACCCATGTGGTGGAACTCGGTATAAATCGGCGTCTCCTTGTTCCCTTGGTTGTCTCGTTCCTCTCTCTCTTCTATTGTGTTACTTGCTTTTCCTTATTGCATTGTTTTCATTTGTCTTGCACCTTGCTTCACCTAGTAGCACATCTAGTCAATTTACTTTTGTAAGCCTAAAACTGAAAAAGTCATAAAAATTGGTCACCACCTATTCACCCCCTCCCCCCTCTAGGTGGATAACTTCCGTTCAATTGGTATCAGAGCCAGGTTATCTCTTAAAAGCTTTACCGCTTGAGATTTACCATGACTAAGGAAGTTGACACCGAAGAGGCCGCAAAGGCGATGGCAGCGATGCAATCTAAAGGAGCCACCATGGCCGATATCAACGCTTTGGAAACAAAGTTGACATCGTCCATGGAAGCTCAATTCCAAAAGATTCATGACATGCTTGAGACACTCATGAATTCAAGGAATCCAAAGAATGCATCGCCCTCATCTCCTCCAACACCTCCGAGTGAATCGAGTGGTACGGATCCCGAAATGTCTAAGGGCATGGATGGAAAGGGTGATAATGATAACTCTTCTAAAACCAAAGATTCTTCCACATCCAAGGATGGAGAGTCTAACAAATATGGCAATGTGCCACCACCCAATCATTACTCTCCCGATCCTCCCATTCCTCATCCTCATATCACTATTAGAAATGATCCCCCTAAAATTAAAGATCATTCCTTTTCGCAATGGCAATTCTTAATGAAATCCCATGTGTGCAGCTCTTCGATCGAACTATGGAGAATCATTCAAGTTTGATTCAAGCCAAATGACCCGAACAACTTGACACGGAGAGAGGTGGTGAATGCTCAACTCAATGCCACCGCACTCAACATGATCCAACATGCCGTGGGCGCCAAGGACATGCCTCTCATCCAACCATTCTCCACTGCCAAGGAGACATGGGACGCTCTCTCCGACTTATTTGTTGGAAATGAGAGCATGAAGAGAAATCGCTATGATGCCTTAAGCAATGAGGCGGAAGGGTTCTATAAGTTGGATGGTAAAGATCATGAAGAGATGTACCGGAGGTTGGTTTCTATTGCCACAAGCTTTCGTGACCTCGGTGCAACCTATATTGATGATGCTTGGATCAAGAGGAAGTACGTGAGCTCCCTCTTGCCTTTTGAGGGCACGGACTTGAAGACCTTGCAAGGGAGACACAACTATGACCTCATGACCTCAAATCAAGTCATGCAAGAGATGACATCCTTCAAGGTTGCTACCAAGAATGCCGAAGATGCTAGGGCAAGAGCCATAGGGATGCAAAAGGGAGTAAACCTTACATTAAAGACAACGGTTGAAGTTGGAGGTGAAGATGACTTTGAGAGTTCCTCATTCTTGTCCAATGAAGGTCTCAAGCTCGCATACAATGAGCATCTTGCTCTTGCGGCAAAAGGCTTTTGGGAGAATCCATCAAGGGCAAAAGCTCAATTCAACAATCATCACTTCGTTGGAACTCCACAAGGTGGAAAGAGGGACATCTCCAAGGCTAGGACATGCTACAATTGTCAAGACAAGTACCACTTCGTCGCCGAGTGCCCATATGAAAAGAGGGAAGAGAATGGTGGAAGACTTATTCTCAAGGACAAGTCCAAGATGCCTCCCAAGAAGGCTTTTGTCAAGAATAAGAGGGCTTTCTTCAAGAAGAAGGCACCTCGGATCGTGTTGATGACTCAAGAGGAGTATCCCACCGAGGATGAAGATGAGTCGGAAGAAGAAGAGACTCCAAATGAAGTGGCGGCTATTGCCACTACTTCAACTACTACCTCGACCCATCAAGCTACTTCCTCAACACCAAGAACTCCATCCACGTCGCCTAACGCTACTACTTCCAAGCCAAGAGCTACGGTGACTTCATCTTCAAGCTCACTCTTTGACTCACCCAACGAGAACTCCCCCAACAAGAGTGTGAGATGTCTTATGGCCAAGGCATCCGAGGTACCTTCATCCTCTACTTACTTGAATGATACGAATGAGCTTGATGATGCCACTAGCCTCCAAATAAAGGAGGAGCTTGTTGCTTTTGACTCTTTTATGGCTAACTTGCAAGGAGATAGCAAGAAACATGTGGGAGCCCTTATGAGTCGCATTGGCGAGATCGAACACCTCATTGAGGAAAAGGGTAAGATTGAGAGAGAGGATGCTATCACCATAGCACATCTTCAATCCTCTCTCCGAGAAGTGGAAGAGTCTCATGTTCGTCTAGAAGAAGAACTTGAGAACGTTGAGGAGTCTCATAACTCTATGCATTCTAAACTTGTTAAAGAACGTGACCTCTATTTTGCTAAGAACAAGTTGGCACAAAAGGATAAGGCCGATTTTGTGGCTGGCCATGTGAGTCTTATTGAAGACATGGAGAAGCTCGTCAATGTCCATGCGGCATTGGAGAGTGAACATGAACTTCTTAAGAAGTCACATGATCAATTACAAACTTGGTTAACTAATCTTGAGAAACCAAGCACGTCCACTCCTATTTGTACTTGTGATCATGCAAATATTATGAATGAAAATGTTAGGTTGAAGGAAGAAATTGCCAAGGCCTCCTCCGTTAAGATCAACCTTCTCAAGGGTAAGAATGTTGTTGAGACTCCCACCTATGAGCCTCAATCTCGCAAAGGGAAGGAAGGTCTTGGTTATGTGAGGCCAAACAAGGTTGGTGCCAAGAAGACCATTCCCGCACAAGCAAGGGTGAACAACATTGCAAGTGGGAATGCCACAAGGGGCAAGCCTACTCGCAATGACTTTGCGGGAGACACTAACCCAAACTATGCACTCTATGTGAATTACTATGGAAATGTTTGTGCTCGCTATGTTGGTCCTTTTGATGGATTTATTGCTTATTCTATTTGGGTACCCAAAACCCTTGTGGCTAACCTTAAGGCACCCATTGTTAAGCAATGGGTACCTAAAGTCAAGAATTAATCTCTTGTAGGGTCTTGCTCCCGGTGGTTCGAAATGGATAATTGATAGTGGGTGTACAAGTCATATGACCGGGAGCAAGGAGCTTGTCATGGAGATCAGGCCTAATGTTGATCAAGTAACCGTCTCGTTTGGTGACAAGTCAAGGTCTAAGGTAACCGGGCTTGGCAAAGTGGTAGTTGCCCCCGATATTACTCTAGTCAATGTCATGCTTGTTGATTCTCTTGGCTATAATTTGATGTCGGTTCGTGCTTTAACAAAGTTGGGTATCTCAACTTTCTTTGAGCCGGACATCGTGGTCCTTTTGTGGAGCAAGTCCCTTCGAGTGGCCTTCGTGGGGCATGTCGAACATGAGCTTTACGTGGTTGATTTCTCCGGAGCACTACTCATGAGATGTGTCTCTTCGGAAAGGCCGACGTGGGTTGGCTTTGGCATCGCCGACTAGCCCACGTAAACATGAGGACTTTGCAAAGTCTCCAGAAAGGGGGCCACATCCTTGGACTAAAAGACCATGTTACTTTTTCCAGAGATCGAGTGTGTAGGGCATGTGTGGAGGGAAAGATGCATGACATTCATCATCCAAGCAAGACAATCATCTACTCCACCCGGATATTGGAACTCCTTCATGTTGATCTTTTTGGTCCAATACCGAAAATAAGTCTTGGTGGCAAGAAATATTGTTTGGTGATCGTGGACGACTACTCAAGGTATACATGGGTATATTTCTTCAAGACCAAGGATGAGACTCAACAAGTCTTCATCGACTTCTCTAAGGAGGTTCAACGTCAACACAACCTTCCCATATTGGTGATTCGAAGCGACAACGGGTCGGAGTTCAAGAACTACACGCTCAACGACTTCCTAAGTGACGAAGGCATTCGTCATCAATATTCCGCTGCATACACACCGCAACAAAATGGTGTTGCGGAGAGGAAGAATCGTACTCTCATCGACATGGCAAGATCTATGTTGGCCGAGTTCAAGTCCCCAATCAACTTTTGGGCGGAGGCCATTGCAACGGCGTGTCATTCATCAAATCGCCTCTTCTTCCGCAAAGGCCTCAAGAAGACACCTTATGAAGTACTCACTGGCAACAAGCCCAACATATCTTACTTCCGAGTCTTCGGTTGCAAATGCTACTACCTCGTAAAAGGCATCCGGTTGGGTAAGTTTCACTCTAAAACTCTTGAAGGCATATTTGTTGGTTATGGCATTGAATCCCACACCTATATGATCTATGACAAATCCTCAAGGATCGTCATAGAATCTTGTAGTGTGGAATTCGATGAGAATGACGGCTCCCAAGTGGAGCAAGTTGGAATAAGTGATGTAGGTGATGATCAACCCCAAGATGCAATAAGGAGAATGGGAATAGGCTTCCATCGTCCCATTGAAGTACATCAAAGAGTTGATCAAGACGGAACAAGCTCTTCACATGAAGAGCACTCACCATCACAAGAATCTTATGATACCCCACCCGAAGCAAATTGTGAAGTCTCTAAAGATCATCTTCAAGCACCTCCACAAGAAGAAGAACTTCTTCCTCAACAAGATGATCCATCGCAAGGACCGCTCCAACAAGTTCTCCATCCTCAAGAAGATATTGAGTCCCCATCCAAGTCAAATGAAACAAGTATCTCGAGTGCAAGTTCCTCTCATGTGCAAGATCACCCCTCACACTCAAGTGAAGAACTAACTCATGATGATCAAGGCGAGGATCCACAAGATCAAGTTGATCAAGAGATTCCCTCTACATCTAGAGAGGCAATCGAAACTCGCCGCCAAGCAAGGGTTGGAAGATCTTTGGAACTAAGGGCTCTTTCCCTTGACAAGGTCATCGGTGACGTGAGAAGAAGGGTGTCCACTCGGAGTCAATTGGCCAACTTTAGTGAGCATCAAGCACACATCTCCATGCTGGAACCCAAGAAAGTATTCGATGCCCTTGAAGACCCCGATTGGCTTGAAGCAATGCACGAAGAGCTCAACAACTTCGAGCGCAACAAGGTGTGGAGACTAGTGGAGAAGCCAAAAACTTGCCGCAATGTTATCGGCACCAAGTGGATCTTCAAGAACAAGCAAGATGAACACGGCATCGTTGTGAGGAACAAGGCGCGATTGGTGGCTCAAGGCTTTTCTCAAGTTGAAGGCATCGACTTTGGTGAAACCTATGCGCCGGTTGCACGCCTCGAGTCCTCATTGCCTTTGCATCTCATCATGGTTTTAAATTGCAACAAATGGACGTTAAACGTGCTTTTCTAAATGGCCCACTTAATGAACTTGTCTATGTTAAACAACCTCCGGGTTTCGAGAGCCGCGACTTCCCGAACCACGTCTACGTGTTGGATAAGGCTCTCTATGGGCTTAAACAAGCACCTAGAGCATGGTATGAACACCTTCGGGAGTTTTTGTTAGACCGTGGATTCGAAGTCGGGGTGATCGATCCCACTCTTTTCACAAAGAAAGTTAATGGGGAACTCTTCATTTGTCAATTATATGTTGATGATATTATCTTCAGTTCTACTAATCTCTCTTTTAATGAAGAGTTCGCCAAGCTTATGACCGACAAGTTCGAGATGTCCATGATGGGTGAACTTAGGTTTTTTCTTGGTTTTGAGATCAAGCAATTGAGAGAAGGAACATTTATTTGTCAAGCCGAGTACATTTAAGATATGCTCAAGAGATTCAAGCTCCTCGATCTAAAGGGCGCCGCTACTCCTATGCAAACCAAGTGCCACCTCGAGCTTAACCCTAATGGTAAAGAGGTAGAACAAAAGGTATATCGATCTATGATTGGGTCTCTTCTCTACCTTTGTGCATCTAGGCCGGATATAGTGTTAAGCGTTGGAGTGTGTGCACGTTACCAAGCCGCGCCTAAGGAAAGTCACCAAGTGGCTATCAAGAGAATCTTCCGGTATTTGATTCATACTCCAAGCTATGGGTTGTGGTACCCTAAAGATGGCACCTTGTCTCTTTGTGGGTACACCGACTCGGATTGGGCGGGTGACAAGGATGATAGGAAGTCAACCTCGGGAACTTGTCAATTCATTGGAAGATCATTGGTGAGTTGGTCCTCGAAGAAGCAAAATTGCATCTCTCTCTCCACCGCGGAGGCCGAATATGTCGCCGCCGCAAGTGGGTGTACTCAACTCCTTTGGATGCGGCAAACTTTAAAGGATTACGGGGTCCATTTGGACAAAGTGCCGCTCCTCTGTGATAATGAGAGTGCCATCAAGATCGCCTATAATCCGGTGCAACATTCAAGGACCAAGCATATTGAGATTCGCCATCACTTCATTCGAGATCACGTGGCAAGAGGAGACATCGATCTCTCCTATGTTGGGACAAAGGATCAATTGGCGGATATCTTCACGAAGCCCCTTGACGAAGCCCGGTTTTGTTACTTGAGGAATGAGTTAAATATCGTGGATTCTCGGACTTTGGCTTGATAATGGTGCACACACATCAACGTTTAATGCTCTATTAGGTGTAGATGTACGCATGGACTTAGGGGGAGTGTTTTCCTAATACATTGGATTCTTCCTCCCCCTATTATGCATATAGCAATGAATCATTGATAAATTGCAAATTAATCCATAATTTGTGAGCTTAAATGATGAGTAGTAGTTATGGACCCAAGATACATCTTCGCGGTGTCATGCTATAACCTCATACACGGTGGCTTCGGCCACCACCTCTTCCTATGGAAGAGTTGGATCTCATTTGGTTTTTCCCTTGGATTTCATTCGCTTTTTGGGCTCTTGTGGAAAACACACTCAAGTTGGTCTTTCTTGTGTCTTATTGGTTTTGCAATTTGAGTGTGAAGTACCATCGACAGTTTGCTTCTCTATCCTAAGCCTTTCTCCCTCTCAAGACTTGCTTAATTCTCACTCATGTCCATTTGTATCTTTTTGTTGTTGTGTTGGGCGGAAATCTCCGAGCCACTTTCGGAAATTTCCGAATCACTAGAAATTTTCGAGACTAAGTCCTTTCAAAACTCAGCACTGCACTTCGCTGGATTTTGACCGGAAATAGTCTCTGAAATTTCCGGTGACCGGAAATTTCCGAGTGCGACTCAGAAATATCTGGTCCCTGAGATTTCTCGGCGCCTAAGTCCGTTTCAAATTCGGCACTGCACTCTGCTGAATTTGAACCGGAAATAGAGCCGGAAATTTCCGGGGCCCGGAAATTTCCGATGACTCCGTCAATTTCCACACTAAGTCCGTTTCCAAACTCGGTACTGGATATATCGTGTTTTGAACCGGAAATAGTGCCGGAAATTTCCGGTGACCGGAAATTTCCGAACCTAAGTCCGGAAATTTCCGACCCAAGTCTCTCCGGCTATAAATAGGGCACGGGTGGGCTGTTCGAACCGAACAGTTCATCCACCCCGTGCCCCTTCTTTCTCTCTCCAAGCCGGAGAAGAAGCTCTTCCCCAATCCGTCCCCGGGCCGTTTCTCCGTCATTCTCTCCGGTTCTTCGCCGGATCTGCTTCTCCTCGTCGCGGGGATCGTTTTCCACCGCGCGGTTTTCGCCATGTCTACCGGTAACTCCTCTTATTTCAAATCTAGGACGAAATCTCTTTTCGTTTAACCTAGCCGATTTTGGAGGTTGTTGCTCGTTTCCTTTGGTAGAACTGCTCCTCTAGGCTTGATCTACCTTCCTCGTGCACAGATCTGTTTTTCGTTCATAGATTTGGTTCAGTTTTTCAAAATTTCGTGCAGACCGGAAATTAATTTCCGGACCTGACTCGGAAATCTCCGGCCTGTTCAAAATTCTGAAAAACAGACAAGTTCTGTGAACTTTTAACGGCTCGTGTACTATTCCCTTTGCCTTCCTGGACATGAGTGCTTATCCCCCTTGCTTTCTATCTGCTCTATGCTATTTGTTTGCAGGTTCTTCTACACGAGGAGGTCGCCTCAAGTCAATGGCTAGTCGTCCGAAAGGGGTTCACTCTCGGCCACCTAGTGATCCTTCAAGTGATGAGAGTGAGCTACCTCCTGCTGCACAGCTCAGAAAACCCAGTGGTGCTAACAAGAAGAAGAAGCCCGAGCTTCAACTGTCTGATTTCAACAAAGCAAGCTTTCGCAAGTGGCGCATGATACGTCTCCAACGTATCTATAATTTCTTATGTTCCATGCTATATTATACCAACTTATTACATGTTTTATATGCATTTTATATAGTTTTATGCATTTTCTGGGACTAACCTATTAACAAAATGCCACAGTGCCAGTTCCCTGTTTTCTGCTGTTTTTGGTTTCAGAAAAGTACTTAAGGAAATATTCTCGGAATTGGACGATTTCTTTTCAGAAGTTAGTTTTTATTTGGGAACGTTCCAGAAAACCGAAGATGAGACGAAGTGGGCGACCGAGGCGGCCACACCACCTCGTGGCGCGGCAGGAGCCTGGGCCGCGCCAGCAGGTGATGTGGGCCCCTCGGGGCGCCACCGACCTCGCCCTTTCGCCTACATATACCCACAGACTAAAAACCCTAACACGGTGTTCGATATTTTCCTCCACGGGTCCAGAGCGCCGCCGCCATCGAAGACAAGATTCGGGGGACAGAAGTCTCTGTTCCGGCACCCTGCCGGACGGGGAATTGCCCCCGGAGCCATCTCCATCGACTCACCGCCATCTCCATCGCCGTTGCTGACTCCTACGATGAGGAGTGAGTAGTTCTCCCCCGGGGCTGCGGGATCTACGGTAGCTATGTGGTCTATCTCTCTCTCCCATGATGTGATCTTTTATGTGATCATGAGCTTTGTAATCTAGTTGAATATGTGATGCTACTCTTTATCTATTATGCACTCTAGAGGTTACTTTAATATGAACTCCGGGGTTATTCACGGTTGTAACGGTGACAGTGTGTGCCCCGTGTGTGATTCCTTTATGACGTTGTTGGTGTTAGTTTACTCTGACTTTGAGGGTGCTCTTGTAGCCCTACACAATGAATGGTGTTTGTTATCCAACATGAGAGTGTTTGAGAGTAGTGTTTATTTATTTAACTTTGATGTCATTGTTGAGAATGTCCACTGGTGAAAGTAGGATCCCTAGGCCTTGTTTCTAAGCATTGAAACACCGTTTCCAACAAGTTCTGCTACATGTTTGCTTGCTGCCATTTTTATTACAGATTGCAATTACTACTTATAATCATCCATATTACTTGTATTTCACTATCTCTTCGCATAACTAGTGCACCTATACATCTGACAAGTGTATTGGGTGTGTTGGGGACACAAGAGACTTTTTGTATCTTAACTGCAGGGTTGCTTGAGAGGGTTATCTTTGACCTCTACCTCCCTGAGTTCGATATACCTTGGGTGATTCACTTAAGGGAAACTTGCTGCTGTTCTACAAGCCTCTGCTCTTGGAGGCCCAACACTGTCTACGAGAATAGAAGCGTGCGTAGACATCAGCGCAGTGAGCTGTCCTATGATGCTGAGCAAGATGACCCCAAGTTCTTCTGTACTGAGATGGCATGGCTCTATCGTGAGGTATATCTCAAGTTCTCCAGTAAAGCGCCAGTTTGCCCAATGAGATGGATCGACTTCGACAAACTTATGAAGAAGGCAGACTATTTTGGGGGAGCTGTTCAGGTGTGCAGAGTTTTGGGCTTGGAGCATCTCATGAGAACTGAGTGCAGTTACAATGTGTCTCTTATTCATCAGTTCTATGCCACAGTGGTGTTTGACTCTTCTGAGGATATTGGGATGACTTGGATGACTGGCACACAGCGTTTGACCTCCTCCTTCCGTGAGTTTGCTAGGATTCTTGGTTGTTGCTTCAGTGGTAGCTCTGTGGCAGCTGGTGAGAGGATGCACCTTCAGGGTGTGGCCTACAACAAGAACGCCATGTCCGACTTATATATGCCTGGTGGAGAGATTGGCTCGCAGCATGGTTTGCTGCCCACTTATGACATTCTTCTCCGCATGTTTCGCAACACCATTGCTCCCATCGCGGGCAACGCTGACAACATTGCCGGGGGTCTTGTGAACTTGATGGCCAAAGCTCATGAAGCCTTTGTTGGAGAGTATGAGCTGGACAAGGAGGAGTACAAGGTTGACATCATGGATTTCATCTTTCAAGAAATGACTCAAGCCGTGTTTGAGAGGAAAGTTCCCCCCTATGCTCCTTATGTGATGCTTCTCATCAAGCGCAAGTATCGGCTCTCTGAGGAAGATGGCAGCGATATGGATCGTGCCCTTGGATGCATCGCCCACACAGCTGCCAACCTTGTTCAAAAGAAAGCTCATGTGGTGCAAAAGCAAGCTACAATTCAAGAGATCAATGAGGATGATCTGTATGGTGGCCCCACTCGCCAACCACGGCGCCACGACATCAAGAAAGCTGAAAAGAAGAGTCGCCCATGGATTGTTCGTGCCATGGAGAAGGTGATGAACATAAACTGCTGCATTCATAGTGAAAACTATGCCATCTACCAACAGAACCACCGCATTCTCAAGCAACAGGAAGAGATTCGAGCTCATTTGAAGATGCCACCTCCCAAGAGACCCCTGAAGCTCCTGGTACCCTATGTTGAGTGGAATTCTGAGGAAACAGTTGGATTCACTTGGGACAGCAATGTGCCTGAGGATCAAGATGTGGATCCAGAAGCTGCGGATGATTTTGAGGATGAGGCGCACAGTTCCGATTCCGACTCTTGAGTCTTGGGACGCTAGTGGATGCTTCCTCCCTTTTTGGTATCTTGATGCCAAAGGGGGAGAAGTCTCTCATAGGACTCACGGGATTTGCATGGGAGGGAGCACTTCTTCGTTTATCTCGGTTGCTTTGTTCTAGTGCTCCCTATTCTTATCTTATTTGGACTTCTTTCGTTGCATGTTTGTGAGACATGAGGACCTCTTAAACTCTTATTGTAATAGCTCTAGTTAAATTTGGTAAACTATGCATGTTCTACTTTGTCTATGTGGGTATATTTTCTTTACTTGCGTGGTTTGTAAAATCTAGGGGGAGCATTGATCCCAAGTTGTGTGCATTTTGTATTCAAGAACATCCCAAAGATAATGCACACACTTAGGGGGAGCCCGTCTATATTTTGCAAATCCGTTCTCCTTTTGTGTTGTCATCATTCGCCAAAAAGGGGGAGATTGAAAGTGCATTCTTTGCACTCCCTGTTTTTGGTGACTAGTGACAACACAAAAGGTGGGTTTAATGTTTGTGATAATCTATGCAGGTTTTAGAACAAGTGTAATAATGTGTTCAAACACATTCAGCATATTTCAGTACTGGACTCTTATATATTTCAGTCGGAAATCCTTCAGAAAATTTCAGGTACCCGGAAATTGAGTCACTGAAGATTCTTCACCAAGTCCAGTGTATGAAGCAGTACTGGCATTCAGAGCTTTTCAGTCAGAAATGCATCAGGAAATTTCCGGTCTCCGGAAATTTCCGGCCATTGTCCGGAGATTTCCGAGTCACCGAAGATTCTTCACTAAGTCCAGATTGTCAAGCGGTACTGCCTCTCAGAGCTTCGCAGTCGGAATTTCAGGCGGAAATTTCAGGTGCTCGGAAATTTCCGATGGGAGTCCGGAAATTTCCGAGCTGCACGATCAAAGATCATCGCCAAGTCAGAAGCTGAACTCGTACTGCCTCCAGTCGAAGATCCGTCGGAACTCCTCGCGGAGATTTCCGTAGCCCGGAAATTTCCGGTGGCCAGTCCGGAAATTTCCGGTCTTCAGTCCGGAAATTTCCGAACTTAACCCGGAAATTTCCGAGCTGGCGGCTGCACAACGGTCAGATCTCGGGGAGGGGTATAAATACCCCTCCACCTACCTCCAGCAGACGAGCTCTCTTAGATCCAAAACGCCCCATTGTTGCTGGAGCTCATTTTCCATGGATCTCCCTATCTAGCCAACCAAATCCAATGATAGTTGGAGATCCGAAAGAGAAGACCCCGATCTACATCGCCACCGAAGGAATTTCACTTTCCCCCTCCCTATCTTGAGGGGCCACGAATCTAGGGCTTCCTTTGTGAATAGCTAGATTCTTCCTTGTTGTTACTTACTCCTTTGTGGATCCTTTGTGGAATTGACCTCTTGTGGTCTTAGTGAGAGCCCCCAATTCAGTTGTGGGTGCGTGCCTCACGGATTTGTACGGGACCTTCTCCGCCCTTAAAGGAGTCCTTAGTGGAAGGGTGGATTCGGACCTTGGTGGTCGAATTCATCGGAGAATAGGGTGAGGCCTTTGTGGCGTTGAGCTGACCTTTGTGGTTGCTCACACCCCTCCAACGAGACGTACACCCATGTGGTGGAACTCGGTATAAAATCGGCGTCTCCTTGTTCCCTTGGTTGTCTCGTTCCTCTCTCTCTTCTATTGTGTTACTTTCTTTTCCTTATTGCATTGTTTTCATTTGTCTTGCACCTTGCTTCACCTAGTAGCACATCTAGTCAATTTACTTTTGTAAGCCTAAAACTGAAAAAGTCATAACAATTGGTCACCACCTATTCACCCCCCCCCCCTCTAGGTGGATAACTTCCGTTCAGGCGGCGGCTTGCTGGCGCTCCTCCTCGCGCTTGCGCTTCGCCTCGTCGAGGAGCTGGCGCTGGACTTTGAGCTCCTTCGCCGTGAACTCGCCGAGGCTCCATTCCTCGGCGAATCCGTCCGGCGCCGGCTGGACGGTGTTGAAGGAGGCCTCCTCTGCCTCCTTCAGGCCGTGCCACTCCTCCTCCTGTTCCTCCTCCGGCTCGTGCTTGGGCTCGTGCTACGGCTTGATGAGACGCCGAAACAGGGAGCGAGGGGGAGAGGCCGCGCGCCGCTGGGAGGAACGCGGCGCGCCGATGCGGAGGGCGCCGCTGCGCGTTGGGGCAGGGCGCCCGGAGTTGAGGGTGGGGGGGGGGGGGGTCATGGAGACGGGCGCGGCACGCGTACCTGGTGGCGCCGAGCGCGTGCCGGAGGAGGAGCTCGTGGCGGAGGAGCCGCTCCCGGCTCCCATCCGCCGCGGGTTCCACACCGTCACTCTCCGCGGCGGCCTGGTGAGCCGAGGCTCATTGCCGGCAGCGATGTAGTCCAGCACCCAGGCGAGGGTGCGGCCTTCGCCGCCCCACCACCGCTTGCGCCCCATGGCGTTGCAGCGGCCATCCACCGGGCCATTGTTGCCGCGGTCGGCGACCTCGTCGTCGTGGCGACGCTGGAAGTAGGCGTTCCAGAAGGCCTCGTTGCCTTCTGGCCTCCAGCGCTGGTCCACGGCCTGCTCCGGCGTCAGGCCTACGCGGACCTCGGCGATGGCGTAGGAGCGCTCACCTTCGGCATGGACGGGGGGCACGGGTACGCCGCCGACGCTTAGCTGCCACGCTCCCTGGCCACCGGAGGCGTCGGGGACGCGCATGTCGGGTGGGCACGAGTACCCGGCGCTGTACATCGCCCAAGCTTCTTGCTTCCGGAGGTGGCGGCGGCCAAACCCGTTGGCGGCGGCGTCGTCGTAGTCCATGGCGCGGAGGTGCTGGCGAGAAGAGGAGGCAGAGGGAGGCGGGAGAGAGGAGAGGCGAGTGTGGGGGAGGACGGCGAGGGCACGGTGGAGATTATATAGCGCGGCGCGGCCAGGCGAAGGGGCGGTGGTCGCTGCCCATTACTGCACCGCGTGTCCCTCGATTGGACGACGAAGCGACGCTCGCCGGCCACGCCATTACTCGGGCAACCTTTGACTGGACGCGTTCACTGGCTGCTCGCCACGCCATTACTCCGGCAGCCTTTAACCGGCGCGGGAGCCAAGAGGATGAGCGCGTGTCGCTCACGGGCGTTTCTGTTCCGCACCATTTTCTCCCGCGTCGCTGACAGCGCTGGCCCGCGTCTTCTTTCCCGCCATCCCCCCCCCCCCCCCCCCCCCCCCAAGCCGAACCCAGTGTGCTGGATTTCGCCTGGGTGCGCCGGCGCAAAAAAACGCAGAAACGGCGCTATTTGGGCTTCTGGGGGGCGAGTGGTGTAAAAACGACGCTTTTTGGTTGCGCCGAGACTAAAAAGTCCTCTTGGGACGACTGGAGATGCCTTAGATCTTGATCTGAAACACTGGTGAAGGTCATAACACGCAGACGGGGTTGAAGGAGAACGGGGACACAGTTACTTCACGTGGGTTTCACGTGCCCGTGGGCGGTTCTTCCTCACTGTTGCAGCTGGACTGTCGGACGAGATATATGTAAGAGCAACATCATTTTACCACTATGCCAAATTTGGCTGCCGACGTACATGTGATTGCAACCGAGTAAGAGTAGTATTTAAGTATAATGCTCCTGCCAGCAACTGAAGATTTAAAAATACCTTGACCGGAAACATCCTAGCCCCCATTACTCCACTCTTGTCAAAGAAGGATAAAAGATGCAACTCCACTACTAGTACTGTACTAGACGACCTTTCTTCAGGGAGCTCTACCAACAGAAGAGAAGAGAGGCATTGACTATTGGCGAGACTAGACGAGACATGCTCGTGTCAAAACAGACTGAGTGCACGTAACAACAAACAGCAAAAGGGAGGGCCGACCGAATGGACAGCGAACAAATAAACAGCAAATCTTTCCCAGCAAGGTTGGTTTGGGTTTTGTAGTGGAGGTGGGCATCTCAATTCTCAGATCTAGCCCAGCCAGCCCCAGGGGGACCGCGAGATCGCTGCGGGAAACCGACCTGTAGTGTCAGGTACTACTGCTATGGACTAATCAAAGCTTTCATCAGTGGCCAACAACAGGCACATGTAAACCATTACTGCAGTTCGTCTCAACTGGCGTGGCGAGGAGCCGCTACGGACCACACGGCCGATGAAAGGACAGACGGGGATTACTACTCCTGTATACTGCTCCTGATTTACTAATATCCATACACATGAGATCCTTTCCTTCTTCCCTCCCGAAGATCATATGAACCATGTGCAGCTACTGTGGATGGCACTCTATTCTTTAGTCTAGGGTGGGGAATTGATTGGCCAGCCTTAATTTGTTCCACCCATCCTTTTAATACTAGCTGGGTCCCGAGGTATGGAACAGTGGGTGTGAGTAATAAGTTCTTCAACACAGGGGAACAATTGTCCCTATCTATAATAGTATAGCTGTTTCAAAGTTTATGAGTGAGTCTTGTCATGGGTGGGGACTCTATTGTATTTACTACTAGGAGTATTCAGTACTACTATCTCCGTTCCAATGAATAAGGCTTATATTATTTTTAAAAAGTCAACTCATGTAAAGTTTGACCAACTTTTTATGAAAAAATATTAATATGCAAAATATAAAACTAATGTTGTTAGAAACATCATGAACTATATTTTCATATGATATCTATATAATATCATATTTGTTGATAAATTTTTCTAAAAGTCTGGTTAAACTTTACTTGGCTTGACTTTTGTAAAAAAATAAAGGCCTTATTCATCGGAACGGAGGGAGTACACAGTAGTAGAGTACAGGTCCAGGGTCTAATTATAAAAAGTGTAAAACCTACCAAGAGTAATAGTGATGTAGTACCAAGAACTGGAACAGCTGCACAAACAGGGGAGTTGGTATTGAACAGCAAGGGCATGCTGATGAACATAAGAGTCGCTTTCTCTTGTTTACAAAAGTGGAAATGCCTAAAGCAGATAGTGTAGGCTCAGACAAAGCAACCAGGATAGACTCAAGATATATACTCGTATATCAAAAGTAAATCCCATTGCTCAACTGGGAGCAGCAAGCAAGCAGGTTCTGCAAGTGGCATGGGGTACCTAGGCAACAAGTGGCGAGGGTCATCTGTCCAAGTTTCGTACAGCATGTCCGTGTCAGTTCAATTGAGTTCACAGTCACAGGGGCAGCTGCCGTCAGTATCGCCTGCTGTTCCATGCGCCCAAAGTAGGGGAGGAGGACTTGGCATGGCTGGCGACGGCACCACCACCACTGTTTGCAACAGGGCAATCACGGGACCAGTGACCAGCCTTACCACACTTGAAACACCCATCAGATGAGGTTGCCGGAGTTAATGTTCTCCCACCTTTGTCAGAATAAGGATCTGAAGATTGATTTGGGCAGTCCTTCGCCCAATGGTTCTCTTGCCCGCATTTGAAGCAGCCCGAAGAGCTCTTGCCCAGGTTTTGGTTGGTGGAGGTAACACCGGTTTGATACTGTGGTGGAGCGGCTTGCGGCGGAGCAGCTGTCCTAGGCTGTTGTTGATCGTCACACCATTTGAAAAAGCCACAAGAGCTACCTCCCTGAAAGATTTGTCCCAGTCCAACACCGACATAAAATGCCCAAGTTACAAAAATGTGATACAAGGATATGAAAATAAAGGAAAAGAAACCAGGAATATCATGGCCTAACAAAAAATATAGGTGATGGCATCCTATCATCAGTTGCTATCCAGAAAGATGCAGATAGCAAAAAATGCTCCACTACCACAAAAGGATCTACTGCATATAGGAACTCCCATAATATCTCTTAAAGCAGATTTTGTTCACCAATAGAATTATTTCGAGTACATTTAGAATCATCAATCATGACAACAAACAATAATAAGCTGTGTAGGCAAACAAGCGCATGTTGTTATTGTTCACTAGTATATAGTATTACTTTGTTACACGGATAAAAAATAAAGAACCAGGATCTTTACTTCACTACCAATTGACAGTCAGTGGAAAGAATATGACGGATAAAATGACATGAAACACGTTGGCCATGCGCATCGGGTTACATGATATCGGACCAATTTATGATGGTATAGAAACCACTTTGTTGTGATCAAGAATAATCGTTTTAATCAGGCAATCTGGTCTAGATCTGAACTGAAACAAGAGTGACCTAGCTAGTTGCTCAGCCATAAGAGCAAAAAAATAGGTAACAAGATACAAAGTGACCACATAAAACTTGAAGCTGTTCTGCTGCCAACTAAGTATTAACTCATAAATACACCCTGCGACTGTGACTATCATGCTGTCAACGTCTTCTATCGGAATAACATAGAATATGCGGATAATATGATAGTCGTGAATCATGACCACAAGATAAAAAGTTACACAGGCACAAGTTACTATCCAACTCAACACAGCAACTTCCATATGTAGGAATTGATATGGGTGTATCTTCTTTAGTAGGTGACCAGCTTAGTTGCCTACGTTGGTGATATGCGTCCGTAGGCATATCAACACATTGCAAGGGGAAGTAACAATCAATGTTCAGTGTAAATTGATATTAAAAAATTCAACACATTGCATTAGATAAAAGCATGGACACTAAATTTTCAGCAAAGCATGTCAGCAGCACAATGCAGTTACAGTTGAATATTACGCACCCAGCAAAGAAAACAAAGAAACAAGTAAAATTAGGCCCAGGGTAAAGGTTTCGAGATGAACGAACCTGAGCAGGGCATCGATAGAACTGCCTCCCAACATTAATTCCAGTCTTTGTAGTGAGAATTAAGCATGTTCCAGCACCACAGGAGCAAGGCATATTCACAACCGACGCATCTGACTGAAAGCATGTGTTGCTGCGAGCATTAGCAAGACCTGGAGGTGGAGCATCGCACCACTCAAAGAAATTGCAGCCTCCATTGTCCTAATGGTAGCAAAAAACAACATCAGCAAAACATATAAATTAAAACAGGTAATGCAAAAGGAGAAACAAAACAGCCTTCTTTCTTGATTATGGAATGGACCCAGTTTGGATTAATCCAATGTGCTTGCATGTGCATATAGGTCAGCCAGCATAAAATGGCCCTTCATTAGTTTGCACATTCTTTCCGAGATCAAGTTAAACATTTGCAGCATGATAATGATGAGTTTGAAGGAGCGTGTGTAACAGCATCACAAATGGTGGACGTTGGATACGGATTACGAAAGCAACAGGCATACATTACACATACATAAATGCAGATTTGGCCAAAGGAAACTCAAGCAACATGCTCGCTTTACGCACTTACTCAAAGATTTCTCAAGTATGATATGCATATAAATGATATAATGACATAATGTTCGAACTCAACAGAAGTTTCAGGACTTCATTGGTATGGTAGGCTTAGCTATTTGCATCAAGTTGGTGACTATAAACTAACATTTTTATTTTAATACATGATAACTATTTTTTGTAAGCATGTCAGATGATAACTGGTACAATACATGTGTTGCTTGAAAAAATGCATCTAACATTGATAGAACAGCTGTGCAAAATATAACAATACAACAAATACTTGAATATTATGCAAAGACAATACTTAGATCATAGCACCCAAGGCTACACGAATACACCACATAAAAAGGCCTGGCATCACAAACATAATTTGTTATTGATTTTGTATTCTTGTAAGCAACAATCCAATAATATTCAAGTCACATTTGACAGGATGCCACGATCAAAATGAAGCTAAGAACTAATTATGTTGATACTTCATAGACCTAGCTAAGGAATTAAGGATATAATGTGTCTAATATACAAGCATCCAGCAAATCCATCAAGCACCTCCTAATAAAGTAGACATGACAACACTACTGATGCAACATACACATAAGTTAAGTGACTGCTGCTAAAAATCTCATCCTACCAGGCCACTACAAAATGAATAAACAGATCTGATAAAGCTTCTTATCATATTCACATTGTGTGCCACCCAGAAAAAGATACATAGAAGAAAAGTTCTTCTAAACTAAGCTATAAAGAGCATCAAGACAGTCACAGCACCGTACTACTATAGTAGGAAGCACAACACCAACCACCTTTCCAATACTAACTTCTAAAAGTTCAATAAGAAGCAACACAGCAAGCCTTCTTTCTTCACTATGGAATGAAATCTCCAGCTTGGGTTAACCCAATGTGCATATACATCAGCCACATAAAATGGACAATCAATAGTTTGTACATTCTTTCTGAGCTCAAGTTAAAACATTTGCAACATGATAATGAGTTGAAGGAGAGTGCATAGAAACATAAGAAATAGTGGATTGGATATGGACTATGGAAGCAACAGGCTTACGCTACACAATACACATGCATGAATGCATATTTGGCCAAAGGAAACTCAAGCAACATGCTCGCTTTACACATTTTTCCAAAGGTTTCTCAAGTATGATGTAAATCTAATGTTCCAATTCAGTTTCAACTTTCATGCATCAGGACTTCTTTGGTATGTTAAGGCTAATTTCTTTGCATCAGGCGATCGCTTTAAACTTATATGTTTATTTTACTTTTCTTGATAGGTTAATTAACTGATAACTTGTTTTCAAGAGCAAAACAGTAACAATTTACTACAAGCAGCAACATGGATACTTTAGCGCGGCACCGCGGCGTCAGTGAAAACGCCCAAATACAACTGAAGTGGCGCCAAGTTAACCTAAAGGCACAAATATGGGGTCCGTAGGGGGTAGCCAGGCCGGATTCAAGGTTTTTGGAATCATCCATGGAGGACGAATACAGATCGAACTAATACGGGAATAAATATTTAGTCAGATAGCAGACGATTGTTAGAACTAACCTTTGTCATATCTATGCATGAATTTTTTGGTACATGTATAGATAGCTACATGCTGGTACGAAATAGTAGTAGAAGCAGATTTGAAGTTGACCACTAGCTGTAAAGTTGGTCATGCTTAATGGGTAAGAATGCCGGCCAATAGACAGCTAATACATAGTCGGCCTGTGATTCTATAAAAGGACCAGCAGTCCTCTTTCCGTTGTAAGCGTGTGTGCCTCTGTTTTTGAGTCGAGCGACTAGTCAATGAGTCATAAAAATAATGTCGACTCAACATCTCGACTCGACTAATTGGTTGAGTTGAACGACTCAATCGACTAGTCTCGACTAGTCCAGGTTTTTTAGTCGAACGACTTCTGCTTGTAATATTTTTTCCATATTGCTTGCCAAACTATTATACATATATTATGATATTTTTATACAATTATACGTATAATATGATAAGTGCTTACCAAACAATTTTTCCATACAATTATACATATAATATGATATTGCTTGCCAAACTATTTTTTCCATACAATTATACATATAATATGATAATTTTATAATCCCTATTGTCAAACTACTCATGTCGAGTAGTCGACCATGAGTCTTGACTAGTCACAACTAGTCAAGAGTCGCTACCCCTGAACGATTGGTCGACTCATCGACTCGAAAACCTTACTGTGTGCTATATTGAGAAGACATATAGAGCTTCATATAATCCTGGTGTGACTGAAAGAGAGTGAGGTGAGTGTGTTAATCACAACCTTACTGGAAGGAGCTAAGTGATTTAGCTCTAACAATGATGACTGGTATAATATGGTATAATACATATATGTTGTTGCATGAAAAAAAATCATATGGCATTGATACAACACCTGTCCAAAATAGAACAATACAGGAAATGCTTGAATATAATGCTAAGATAATGGACAGTAGCACTCAAGGCTACACGGATACACTACAAAGAGGCCTGGCATCGCAAACATCATTTGTTATTGAACTTGTAAGCAACAGCCTAATAATATACAAGTCAAACTATGCAAGTTAACGACTAAAAATTTACAGGGTGTGACGATCAAAATGAAGCTAAGAAAAGATTATGTCTATAGACCCAGTTAAATACGAGTGTGTCTTATACACCAGAAGCATTCAGCAAGTCAAGCACCTGCTAAGAAGTGAGGCATGACAACACTATTGATGCAACATACACAAGTTAAGTGACTGCTGCTAACAAGTAATAATTTCATCCTTCCAGACAACCACAAATTGATTAATGCAGATCTAGTAAAGTGTCTTACCATAGTCACATTACCACTAAGGAAAAAATATGCATAAAAAAGTTCTTAATCAAGCTCAACGAGCATCAAGATAGTCAGAGCACCATACTACTGTACTGGGAAGATCAACCAGCATGAAGAAATTCCTACATGATATAATATGCATCATAGTACCTCAACCATGTTTTTATTTCTTAGTAAATGGGCACCAGGCTAAATGCAACATTTTACACAATGGTGGAGCTAGAAGTCAATAGCGGGAGATGCAAACATTCAGAATGAAATGTGCTACAGTCAAAAACAGTTTCTAAGGACATTGTAATGGACAATAGTAAAGCTATCAGCTATACCACAATGCTATTGAACTTGGTTTTGCAACGAATCATCTAGAATGCATGCACACCGAGCTAATGTGTCTGGTTTTGCAACAAACAGTATTGTCACATCTCTAGATGATCCTTACTCTCGGTTCAGACCCTCGTATTAGCTATAAAATGCGCGCGCACTGAGCTGCTGCATACATGTGTAACAAGCAACAATTCATCAGTTCTGGACTACTCCAGTGCATCATCCAAGTCTCCGCCATCCAGATGGCAGACAAGACCACACGGGGCATTGCAAGCAACAACTCTCCAAATTGCACACGGTAATCTAAGACTCGGGCCTGACACTCACCCTCATGGGGCACCTGTAGAACCTGCGGCCGGGGTTTTTCGGCGTGCTGGACGTGAGCACGAGGCAGATCCCGGAGCCGCAGGGGCACCCCTTCTCCTCCACCTTCACTTCCGCATCCACATAGACTCCGCCGCCACCGGCTCCGCCTCCTCCTCCGCCGCCGCCGCCACTTGCCGGCAAGGATTGGGGGCAGTCTCTCGCCCAGTGGCTGGTGTCCCCGCACTTGAAGCACGCGCCCTTCGCGATCTGGTCGCTTGTGACACCTGGGGCCTTGTAGCCGCCGGGACGCTTGTGCAGGGGCGGATCCAGAGGGGGGCGAGCGGTGGCCAGGCCCCCGTCATGGTTCGGCCCCCCTTAATCACATGCAGCAGGGGCTAATGTATTAGTTTAGCTAGGTTAATCGTACTACTCCGGCGAATTAGCAAGGGGAATGTCTAATCCAATGTCCAGGACGCTGGGCTTGGCCCAAAACAGTTAGCCACCAAGGGCCAAGGCCACAATAACGTGTAAATAAAACGTACTCCCTTTTCCTGGATGTGTTTACTCCGCCTCCATTGCCTGCTAAGCCGCCTAGGGCACTGTTGGTCGCACGTCGTCGCCGGCCGCCGGGACTCTGGCGTCTCTGTGATTGGCGATTTGTGAATCCACACCTCGAGCGTCTCTGACTCTTTGTCAACCGCCGCCTACGACCTACCGCGCGCCAAGCCTAGTTCCTAACCATTCTGATCAGCTCATTGAGCTAAGGTATTCCATCATTGTTATGTACAGGCACCCGGTCATATAAATATAGGAAATGCTACTTGCTAGTTTGAAAATCTAATCTTATACGCTAGCGAATCACATAGCTTCTTAATTATATTGTACTAAAACTAGAATGGTACCGCTTAATTTAGGAAGAGGAAGGCACCATGAATAAGTAATATTTCAATTCAACAGTTTCAACCTCCAATTTTACAACTAAAACTATAATTCCAAACAAGGGGATAGAAGATTAGAGGTCACACGGCAACCTACTGGACATATTGTTTCCATTCCCGACCGCAGGGATATTAAATCTGACATTTAAGTGTGTTAAATGAAAGTCATTTTTCGAACTCACATATATAACAGTTAGAATAAAAAAGGCAAAATATTAGCAAGACCCTAAAAAATTAGGATAAAATTGGTGTATTTTAAAGACATGTATATTTTCTTTTATATATCTTGTATGGTCGTTATCTTCTTGGTCCCCCCTATACTCAAATCCTGGATCCGCCCCTGCGCTTGTGCGCGAGGTTTAGGGACTCCTGCTGCTGCTTCCAGGCGGAGCTGTGGCTGCCCTTGAGCGCGGACAGGTAGGACCCCTCGGAGGCGGCGGGGGTCGGCGACGGGGATGTCGAGAGGCGGGGGCGCTTGGAGTACGCGGCCGCGGCGGCCTCCGCTGCCTCGACCGCGAGGAGGAAGCACTCTTCGTCGTCGTCCTCGAGCAGCGACATGGTCGGCGAGGGCGGTTGGCGAGGGGAGGGGGGAGTGGAGGAGGGTTTGGGAATTTGGGGAGGGTTTCGTGCGGGAGTTTCTGGAGGATTTTTTGCCGGGGAAGACGAAGCGAAATGGTGCGCTACGCGGGGATGTTATTTTTTCTGGAGTACTTTCTTTTCGTGCGAGGCGGCCCGCATCAGAAAGTAATTACAAGTGGGCTGGATAGCCTTTGCGTGCACTTTGGATCCATGGGCCGTGGATCCTTCGGCCATTTTTAGCCGTCTGTGAAATTTGAAATTGCAATTTCATATACTGTATAAGAAATGATGCTTAAAAACTCCAATTTATGGTCCAACTGTCGAAATGGTATACAGATGTAAATATTCCAGAAATTACACACACGTGGGCTACAGATCTTGATTAATATGTCTAGTTGGTCTTGTAGCTGAGTCCATCTGATCAGAGTCTCCTGATCCGCAGCATACCAAATTACCAGTAAATTTTGAAAGAAGTCATTTCAAATGGGTAGGCATGTAAGAGAAATGTGTTGGCAAATTCTAGCCGCAATGTCTTGTGCAAAGCAGTGCAGGTTAGAACGAAATCACAAGTTGTATATGCATAAGATTCAGTTATGGAAGCGTCACTAGAAAAGAGTATGTGCTGATACATATTATGGCCCAACTGGGCAAATGATCTTCACTGGTGATGTAAGCCCTACCAACGAACATGTTCCCACTGAGGACCGCGCCGTAGCGCGTTGGCTGTGGGAGCTGTGGCTCTCCCAGCGTGCCCGGGTTCGACTCCCGCGGGAGCGAATTTCGGGTCTATCCTCACAGGGCACTGTTCACTAGGAATACTGTTCCAGGTACTGTTCATTAGGGGCAGTATCGCTAATAATTTCGCAGGTACCTCTCTCGCGCGTCAGTGTGCCACAGGCGAGAACGACGTGCCCGCCGTCCCGGAGTTCAGGACTTCGGAGTTCTCTCAAGACGTGAAGGATACATAGGGTGTAGGTCTTGTTAGTCGCATAGGGTGAGGTGTGAGTGTGTGTGGTGTGCGTGAGTTGGGTGTGCGTCCATGTGCGTCTGATCAGATACTACAACTAGTATGCCCAGAGAAGAGGCTAAAAAAAAAAACATGTTCCCACTAGCACATAGCTGAACATGATCTAACGTTCATTCAGAAAACACAGCCAAAGAGAAGCACCCCAAGAACAAGTAGATGACCATGAAATCGCAGATAAGAAATATCCCACTTTTGGTAATTCATTCGACAGACTAACTGCTGATTCTAATGCAGTTGCTGACGTAAAGTGTAGGCATAAATAATTTATACAGAAGTATCGATAAACATAGGAACATATCCACTGCTGCATACTTGTCCAGGAAGCAGACCATGGCAATGTACAGATAGACTCCATTCAGGCTGTAGGTGGGCACGCTCACGACGGCCCACCGACTACCCACCTCTGCCGTTTGATTTAGTCGGAACTTAGCTCCGTGTCCACTTCTGACCTACGTGCTAACTGGGCTACCATCGGACCCAATTAAACCCACCTCTGGACACAGGAAAGAAAAGGACCTGCTCCAGCAGCCGGCAGCCCCCTCTCATGGCGACCTCCACCTTCCTCCCCCCCCCCCCCCCCCCCATCGCTTCCGATTCATCTCCTCTGAGCCACCCGCCGCCACCACCTCGACGACGACGTCGTCGTCGCAGACGGACGCCCCTGGGTCGGCAACCTCTCTGGAGCTGCTTCCTACCGGGACGGAAGCGAGGAAGATGGAGACGAGTTGGAGAGAGAGAGGACGAAGACGAATACGACCGCAGCCTGGACCACCTGGCCCGGTTCCTGCAATCGGTGTTCAGGAAGGCCTCCCGCCGCGTGCGCCGCCAGGTCCATGGTTCCGCCCTCCGTCCCTGCTGAGCTGGTCCGTTCCGCTGCTTTATTGTCCGCTGATTGGGCTGGCGTCAGCGGCGTTCAACAACGTGGTGGCGCATGTGCTTCTTGCCCTCGTCGTCGACATCTCCGGCAGCGGCGACGACCGTCGCAGCCTGGCCACCTCTCTCTGGGACGGGATGGAGCCGGCTAAGGAGAGTAAGGGCTGTGGTCGCTGGAGGAGAACGAGTTGTCCGAAGGAGTGGAAGGGGCTCGGTCGCGCTGTTGTTCTGCTGGCACTTCCTGATGCGTGAGTTGCAGTAGTTCTGATTGCAAAAAAATTCAGCTTCGATGATCAATCACATTACTGTTACCCATTAACCTTTGCAGACTACATAAATTGCAGCAATTAATCTAATGGAAGAGTTCGCAAGTATTTAATCGTATACTGTTGCCAAGGGATTTCTGAAGGTAGAAGATTGTCTCATCCTCGCGCTTGCAGATGGGCTCCTTTTCAGGGTCCGGCCTGAGGTAATTCATCCATGGCAGCCTGCAGCTCTTGCCGCTCTGCTGGAGGCCGGCTAGCCGCGCCACTGAGCTCCAGGTAAATCCCGTGTCGGGTGATCCGGCCATCCGGGAGTATAGCCGCTCGTCCTCCTCCAGCCATGGCGCCCAGAACAGAGTCATGGAGTCTCGAGACGGCGTGGCGGCGGTAGCGGACGCGCCGTGGATGCCCGTGACCTTTTTCTTACCTGCCCGTGGGCGTCCAAGTAATGAATTAAGTGGAATTGAACAAGCGGTGCCGTGGGCGTCCCGATCCCACTTGCAGGCCTAGACTCCATGCTGCCAACTATGGTTTACCTCTCGAAACAGAATATCTTCTGACCTGTTCTGCAACTTTACTTCTCTGCCACACAACCCACATAGAGCACTTCTCAGCGAAGAATTAAAAGGCCACCTCAACTGCAGGTAACTAGCAGTCCAATTATACACATACATATAAATATAGGATAAGGATATCTTGAATTGTCATGATAAAATAGTACAAGTTATTATGATGAGCATGGAGTTAATGTGAGGGCCTTACCACAATATCAGCATGTGAAATCAAATAGTATAGTATAATACCATAGAAACTCCTCGAGATCAAAGATAACTTGCAGCATACTGAAGAGCCACCAGAAGATTATGAGCAAAGCCTATGATGAGATAGTACTTTGATGACTGATTCTAACCGTCAGCAAAATTTGCACCCCCTTCAGTCAATCTTACCTATACTAGATCCAATAATCTTAGTAAATTTCATGTATGAAAAATTAAAGTAGCCAACTATAGAACAAATCTATAGTAATTTAAGCATATGCGCGTTCCACAACACTAGCTACCAGACTAATTTCAACTGCTTGGTTATTTGTTAACTACTGCTGAGAAACATAACAGCAATATTTTGTTAGATATTAAGAGTAAATACATCAATTGCCTTAACCCAAACAACAACACTAAACCACACACCAAGCTACACCTTAGAAGGCAGTAACGGCTATTGTATCATCAACATTTGAGTCTGCATGTACCATCGTAAATTCGTAATATGAGCAAGAAATATGTTTCTTTAATTTGGACACCAGGCATTCAAATTAAAAGCTTAATATATGTCTTTAGAAGTTATCCGAATCAAGAATAGCACTTGGCCACTTTCTGTTGTTACCTTACACTTCTAACCAGCAAGAGAAGATGTTCAAGAAATACACTGGAAAGTCACAACAGCATCTAGAGAGCACGTTAAAGTCATTCCCTGAGCATATTGCGTCATGTAGCACCTCCTACATCTTCAAGAAAAAGTTTGACTTAAAGCTATTTCCAAAGTACCCGTCAACTAATCTAGAATTTCAAGATGAAATTTGTCTATTTCTTAGAGTAGGACAGACACAATTAATCTTCTTATGGTTCTATCTAAGAATAGGTATGCCATACGCACCGCAGGGATTGTAGTTCAATTGGTCAGAGCAAATAATCATAGATACTACCGTGTAAAAAAATATATAAAAAGAATGTCATTGCGAATAATGGCATGAACAAAAATAATATAGAGATATTGTTTGTTCTGCAGTCCGTAACCTCTTTGCATAGGCGCATGGCTCCTTTAGTCTCCATGAATATTTGTTGCTTCTAAGGAACAGTCTCCTCATGCTAATCGCAAAAATCCATATTGCCAATTTTCTCATTTTTCTCTTTTTTTTACATTAATTTTCTCATTTTTCTGATCAGACAAAGATAATGACATCCTAAGAAAATATTACAGCCGAATTTGCACCCCTTTGAATCCTCAATCTCTCACTGATCCTCAAGACAAAGCTATAGTAACTCATGCATATCTATTGGCAGTATATGTTGCAGCGCTTTCCTAAAAAGGTTTTCGCAATCAAGAGTAGCACTTGGCCACTTTCTGTTGTTACCTTCCACTTCTAAGGAGAAAGAAAAGATACCCAGGAAATACATTGGAAATCGCAACATCACACAGGGAACAAGTTAAAACTCTATAAAAATTATGTCAATGTGAATAATGACATTAGCAAAAACAATATACATATATTGTTTTCAACAGTCCCTAACCTCTTTGCATAGTCGCATACTTCTTTATTTTGCATAGAAATTTGCTGCTTCTAAGGGAACAATCCCCTCATGGTCATCGCAAAGATCCATAAATTCCATATTGCCAATTTTCTCATTTTTCTGATCAGTCAAAGATGATGACATCCTATGAAAAAATTGCAGCCGGCTTTGCATCCTTCAATCCTCACACTCCTATTGATCCTCAGGGCAAAGCTATATCAATTCATGCATCTATTGGCAGTAGATGTTGCAGCGCTTTCCTAAAAAGGCTTTCGCAATCAAGAGTAGCACTTGGCCACTTTCTGTTGTTACCTTCCACTTCTAACCAGAAAGAAAAGATACTCAGGAAATACGTTGGAAAGTCACAACAGCACCCAGAGAACAAGTTAAAGTCATTCGCCAATCATATTGTGTGATGTATAACCTCGTTCTACATATTCCAGAAGAAGTTATTCCGAAAGTACCAGTCCACTAATCTAAAATCTCTACTCTAGATGAACTCACTAAATCATAATAGATACTGCTGTGTCACAGAAACTATATAAAACCAATGTCATTTCAAATAATGGCATGAATAAAAATCATATACAGAAGAATTTTTTGCATAGCCCCTAACCTCTTTGCATATGCGCATATCTCCTTCAATTTTGCATGCAAATTGGCTGCTTCCAAGGGTACAATCCCCTCATTCTCGTCGCAAAATCCATCTTGTCCATTTTCTAATTTCTGACCAGTCAAAAATAATAACATCCTACGAAAAGATTGCAGCCGAATTTTCACCTTTCGAATCCTCAATCTGCTCTTCATCCTCAGGATCCGGTTCTACAGGTTTCCCACGTCGCCGGCGCTTTATGATCTCCCGTGACTCCTCCATCAACCCGGCATATTTGCTCCGCACCTCCAGCATGGGGTGCTCCTGAATTGTGGTGTCTCCCCCAGCCATGTATGCCTCTTTGAGGACAACAAAGCATGTCTTCTCCTTCAGCAGCTTGTAGAATACATGCGGGTGCCGCTCAAACACTTTGTCAAACTTCTGCGGCAGGCCCAGGTGCGTCCTGAGGCAAAGCAACCGTCGCCTCTCAGCAGAGCATGTGACGAACAGAGTGAACAGCTCATGGAGCACCCCAACCACCCGCTTCTGTGCAACCTCGCTACCCGGGTGAATGCTGGTGAAATCCTCATACGGAGAGACATAGTGCAGCTTCTGGAACCCCTCCAGCCAGTCTCCAATCTTCCGCTTTAGCCGAAGGCCCTTTGACGGGAACAATGGGATGGGCACCTCGTCTGCCGACCCGAACCTGCGTATGGCATTTGTTTGAAGCACTGACAGTGGCATTTCTTGATCTCTCCCGTCGTCAATGAGTGAGAGCTCCTTACCGTCGTTCTCATCCTTGCAATACACGCCATCTCCGGCGGTCAGAATCCTGAACCCGTCTTGCCCGATGTCGAATTCCTCGGGGCGCCTGAAGTAGTCCTCCGGGAGGCCGAGGTGCCAGAGCATGCCCTGCGCGACGCTGAGCGGGAGGCGGCGGGCCGGGGACATGAGGAGGAGGCGGCGCAGGCGGGAGGTGACGTCGGCGCGGCGGGCGGCGAAGACGTCCCGCTCCTCCCGCAGGAGGCGGGCCGCGGAGGCCGAGAGGCGGAACCAGGGGTGGTTGTGCTCGGGCCCGACGGACTCGACGAAGGCCGCGGGGAAGCGGCGCAGGAAGGCGGCGACGTGCTTGTCGGAGGTCTCGAGCGAGCGGCGGAGCTTGGAGACCGCGGAGACGGGGGTCGACGACGGGGAGAGGAGCCGCGCGAGGGAGGCGAGCGGGCGGAGGTCCCGCGCGTGCGCGAGCACCGGGACGTCGTCGAAGGACGCGTCCTTCTTCCACCGCATCTTCACGTCCACGTACCCCATGGACTGGACGAGGGCGGCGAGGGGTATGAGGCGCTTGGGTGTCCGGGGCCTCGCGAGGGACCGCATGGCGCGCGGCCTCGAAGGGTTTAGGGTTTCGGCGACGAGGTTTTCTGGGGTTTAGGAACAGGGTGGGTGGGGGGGGCTGGGCAATGGGGAAGAGTCGACGAGATGGGGGGTGAAGGCGAGGTGGAAGAAGAAGTGTGGAAGAGCAAAACGGCGCCCGACCGTCTCGGTGGACGTTTGGGCTCAGAGGATACGCGTGTCCGGCAGCTCCAAGGGAGATCAGGCCTCTTTGGCGATCCATATGGTTTTTGAAGGATTCAATTATATAGAATAAATATATGCTAGTTTTTAGATTTATAGGATTGATTACTATAATAATTTGCCTAAAAATCATTTCTACTATTTCCCATAAGAATTATGGTGTCCACTACAATATCATTTCACATTTCTTTGAGAGAATCAAACAAACTTTGGCACATATCAAACCCTATAAGAGCATCTCGTGCGCACGATTTGGCGCACGCGACAGTGATCCGTAAAACTCAGACGCCTCAAATTTTATTTTTGCGCGCCACGGTCAATCAAGTGCTTTTCTAGGCGCTGTTTAATTACAGCGCGCGCTGCCAAACCACAAAAACTGACAAGGTATGAAGAAAGTATATCAATCACACACAAATAATTCAACAATAAATAGTTTAATTATTCTTACAACACAAATAAATAGTTCAAATATCATAAAACAGATACAACATCAACACATACAACAATGTAGTTCATAGGGTACACATACAACACATCAAACAACACAAACATTCTATGATAAACGACGACCGACCTCAACGACTTATTACCTTGAGCGATTTCATCGAGCACCTTGTGTGCGCGGTGGTCGTGGCGCGCGGGTGCCCTCCCGGTGCAGCTTAGATCCGGCGCCAAATCCGAGCCCGGCGACCTCCAATCAGCGCCCACGCGCGACGTCGGTGGCCAAGAGCTTGGGAGCGCAGGCGCTCGGCGGCGGCTACGAGGTGGACATAACGATGCGCCTCGCAGCAGCGAGGTGGACGGGCGTGTGCGCGGCGTCGGCGGAGATGCGTGGCGACAGTCGATTTGGGAATGGTGAAATGGGAGGGGGCAGACGCTGACGGGAACTTTTAGCTGGCGGTTGCGGCTTCGCGCGCGTTCCTTTCCTTTCCAGCGCGCGGTAGCGAGAGCGCAAGAAAAACAGCGCCCGATAGCGCCGTAGAACTGATCCTGCAACCGACTTTGGATAGATCAACATATACCTTCATCGTCTAGGAAATATAAGACCTAGTAAGTGGCCTTAGTTTTCTTTCCATTCATCGTGATCAGAACTCTGTAAGCCATGTGTTGGCAAACCTAGGTCGTACCACTTTTAGATCCAGAATTTGGATGGGATCTAAACCTGCCGATGTAATGGCTATCTGGCAAAAGAGATATATGCCCTTAATTAATTGAGTTTTTATCCAAAAAAAATACAGCATGGATAGAGATTTCTTCAGCGTTAAGATGTGGATCAACGGCTGACGATCTTCTCTTCCGGCAGCGGCGAGTGACGTGGGTGCTTGATAGTCGCACTGAGTGCGGTATGCATCACTATAATTGACTGTATCCTCCTAATTTTCCGTATGAACTATGTGTTCTTAAGTAAAAAAAAAAACGTATGCCTGCGGTCAAAAAAAATTGAGTTTCGTTTTTCAAATCCAAACGACTGTCGATGTTTTTTTCCCGCAAAAAGAGAAGAAGTTTTCATGTATTTTGCGACCACCATTTTATTTGCTTTTATAAGGTGGCGTTGGAGACTCCAGGACCACATGTAAGCGCACACAGAAAAAAAAATGACAAGGTAGTCGAGCCGAGCGAAACCCTCCTCCCCCAACCCGATCTCCCTCGCCGTTCCCTAGTCTCAGCTCCCTCCCCTCCCCCACCTCCTCCGCCTCCCCGCCGGCGCGCCCCCCAAAACCCTCGGGCCGGCCGCCGCGCCCCTCCCTCCCCCTCCGCCGCTCGCCGCCGCCGCCGCCACCGCGCGATGCCCTTGGGCATCTGATTCATGTCTCACCCCCACGCCACCGCCCCCAAGCGGCACCTCTCCTCCTCCTCCTCCTCCCCCGCGCCGCCACACATGAAGAAGGCCAAGCTCCCCGCCTCCTCCTCCTCCTCTTCTGTCCCCACCGAGAAGAACGGGCTCCACCTCGACCCGACTCCCGCCGCCACCGCCGCCCGCCGCACCAACGGCGAGGAGGATGCGGAGATGCTGCTCGCCGACCAGGACGAGCTCCGTTCCGCCGGCGCTTCTGCCCCCGGCGGCGTCACGGCCAACCTCTTCCGGAAGAAGGCCACCCTCCCGCAGCCCTCTGCCGCCGCCGCCACCCGCAAGCCCCTCCGCATCAAAATAGGTACCTCTCTCTAACTGGATTCGCTCAGCTGTCATCCAGGTGATTGCAGTCAGTGCTAGTTGAGGGGTATCCTGTTATTACTACTGTTGTTACTAGTTCACTTGATGACTACCTACGAGGCTACATCCATTTTTCTTCGCGAGACTACTTCAGTTCAAATTCCTGTAGTAGCAAGTGATATCGCCAGTGGCTGTCAGTTTTCCCCGCAGACATACCACTCTTGCCACTAACTAATCAGTATTGGTTGTCCCTAATTGGCGTGCCTAGATATATCGTTGCCCATATCAATGAAATCAGCTGGATCCGTGCACCCCTTTTGGGGGAAACGCTGGTCACTAGGAGAACTTAAATTTTGCGATCTAGTGCCATGTATTTTAGCTGCTCTTTACAGGTCTATGACATGTAAAATCCGTTGTGCTTGCTTTTTAAAATCTGATTCATTTGCTGGATTTAATCGTATGTCAACGATCTGCCACTGTAAATGTTGCTCTTTTGTTCTTCAGTTGTTCTTGATGCGTTTGAAGAGTAAATGTGGCTGGTTGATCTGCCCTCCTAGCCATATTGTATGTGCAACATCAGCACTCCTTTTAGTTTTATTGGGCATGATTGTCAGTGTTTGTTGAAAACAATTCTTGGCATCGCAAGCAACATCTCGTCTTCTATCCTGTGTATCGGGATAAAACTGACCTCTGCCCCATACATTTTACAGTGGTTCTTCAAGGTTCAGTGTTTGTGATCTTCTATATCGATTATATTTATAGTAATAATACCTGCAACAGTCACTACTCCCTTTCCATATCACAATTAATCTGTATAGGAGAATTCAGAAGATTATTTATCTTCTTTCTCACTGTCTCTTGGGCTCTTGTTGGAATATTCTTTCTGCATCCTTAGTGCATATTAACATCTCAGATTTAAAGTCCTATCCTGAATTCTGCTTTTTGTTGCAATATTTTTCTGTTTGGCTTATTATGATATTGTCATCCTATCTGCTTTTCATGTACTAGGTCAGCCCAAATTGCCGAAAAACTTTGAGGAGGATACTTGGGCAATTTTGAAGGATGCCATCACAGCCATATTTCTCAAGCAGAAGCTTTCTTGTGACGTTGAGAAGCTTTATCAGGTTATTTCCTGTTGTCTAAAAGTTTCGATGCTCCCATGTTAATTATTAAGATTGGATTTTTTTCTTCACTATAGGCTGCTGGTGATCTATGTCTACACAAGCTAGGGGCAAATTTATACGAGCGCGTCAAGAAAGAATGTGAAATACATATAGCGGCAAAAATATCAGCATTAGTGGGTCAAAGTCCAGATTTGGTTGTATTTTTGTCATTGGTAGAAAGAACATGGCAAGATTTTTGCGATCAAATGTTGATTATTCGTGGTATTGCTTTACTTCTTGATGTAAAATATGTCAAGAATGTCGCAAATCTTCCTTCAGTGTGGGATATGGGGCTGCAGCTGTTCCGCAAGCATATATCTCTCTCTCCAGAGATTGAACACAAAACCGTCACTGGTCTTTTAAGATTGATTGAGAGCGAGAGGTATGCCTGCTCTTCTGTTGCAAACTCTTGTGCTATAAACACATTGCACATATTTCTTGTGTGTTTGTGTGTGGAGTCGAATTAGATGAACTACTGAGTGACCAACACCTGTGGATGTTCTCTTAAATAATCAGCATGACTGTTGCTATAAATAAATCTGCAATGTTGCCACCATTTATTTTGTATTTGGTTGGTTGGGATTTAGTTTATGTTAACATACATGCACTTCAACATTAGCCAGATTGACAATATATTGTCATGATCCGCATACCATGTTATTGTGGAATACTATAGTATCTTGATCAGTTCTATGCACAATCCTTTGTGGGATCATTTAATCCTACTTACACCCTTTGAATTATCAATTCTATGACCAATGTGGTAAAGGTGAATGATTTATATCATGATTCTGACTTCTACTACTGCAAATGAAAAACACAGATGCTTAATGATGCATACACTGCTCAATTCAAGGACATTTTATATTAACAAATGTGTGGCCTGGATATATTTTGATTGCAATCCAAGATCATCTTAATATCAATGGGTAAAGGTGCAAATATGAGTACTGAATGTATATGTCTTTCTGTTCGAATTTTCATGTCATGTTTTGATTCACTTGGACATTCTGTCATTGCATCCGTTATATGCATAATAACTAAATAAACTAGCACCAGCCTCTGAAGGAGTGTAATTGTCTTCTCTATTTTTTTGCCCAGCCATATATGCTGTAATGAAATCCATTGTATGTTATGGGGATTGTGGGCTCGAAGGATCACTGCAATTTAAATTTCGTAATTCTGTTAACCAAAAAATTGTTCAAAATATTTACCAGAAAACTGTTTATTCAGTGTTCCTTTTTCTGACCAGGCTTGGTGAAGCAATAGATAAGACATTGCTTAGTCATCTTCTAAAGATGTTTACTGATCTTGGAATGTATTCCGAGACTTTCGAAAAGCCTTTCCTTGAATGCACTTCTCAGTTTTATGCTACTGAAGGTGTCAAATATTTGCAACAGTCTGATATTCCAGATTATCTGAAGCATGCAGAGGTAATTCTTTTGTTCTCCATGCACTCCATTAATACTGAACTATGCAAGTCAGGTATAGCTTGCAACTGATGATATTGCACATGAGTTATGCAGTCAAGGTTGCAAGAAGAACACGAAAGGTGCATTCTGTATTTGGAAGCTAACACGAGGAAGCCACTTATAGCAACTACAGAAAAACAATTGCTACAGCGACACACATCTGCGATTATTGAGAAGGTGAGCATCTTCTTTTAGAATTGTAGGACCTCTTATTTTATCAATGGCCTGAAAAGCATCGTAGAACATTGATCTTGCTGGCTATGAGACCGATAAAAAAAATACCGCCGTTCACTTTTTCGAGCATAATATTTGTTGTACAACTAAATTATTTTATATGCTCTTCCACTTACGTTTTTTTTGTGTTTCTGGGTGTCTGTGTTTGGCATCTCAGGGATTTACGATGCTTATGGAAGCAAATCGTGTAACGGACATCTCGAGGATGTACACCCTTTTCCAGAGGGTTGATGCCATTGAGATGCTAAAACAAGCACTTAGTTTATATATCCGTGGCACAGGCCAGGGCATTATCATGGATGAAGAAAAAGACAAAGATTTGGTTCCGTTTCTTCTGGATTTTAAGGCATCTCTTGATAAAATATTGGAAGAAAGTTTTGCCAAAAATGAGGCTTTCTCCAATACCATAAAGGAGTCATTCGAGCATCTTATCAACCTACGCCAGGTGGGTCAGATTTTATCATTCTGCTTGACTATATGATTCTATTTTTGTTGAATACTAAGTGGATATCTTCTCAGGCATGTAGTTTGATGTAATATTTATTTCTAATTTATTCATCTGTTAAGTACTATTTTTAGTCCCTCCAATCATCATTGAAAACCGTGGTAAAAAAATTTCTTATATCGGATCAGTATTATGCTCTTAATTATTATATATTTGTACTATATACTTGTACGAAAATGGTTGGAGAGATTCACAGTAAATAATTTTTTCTTAATATTTGTCTTGAACTTCAGCAGTCGTAGTGAAGTACTGATAAAAGCTGGCAGTCCAAAATGTATCTTAAACTGAATAAGAAGCATGCAAAATCTGTGACAGTAGGGTGTAGTAAGCAGTAAAAAATAGTCAAAGTCTATCATCCAGAGTCATGCTTATTAACCATGTCTAAAAATATCGTGGTGGTTAATATATGTAAAAATCTAGATTGCCATTTTTTGCAAAACACTTAGAAAGACGGGTTTCACTTCTTGTCTTGTACAATAGCCAGTACCGAAAGCTCCCACACAACGTGTGGTCTGGGGAAGGGAACTCGTAGGATTTTGTGCAAAGAAGCCAATTCGAACCTAGGACCTCCAGGGCTTAAGTGAAGATACTCTACCACTGCGTCAGGCCCGCCCTTCGCACAAACTATTGTACTTGTATTTTTTTTGCTGTTCTGTGTTCTTTTTGAAAGATTGGCTGATACCTTGTACCCAACAGAATCGGCCCGCTGAATTGATTGCAAAGTTTCTTGATGAGAAACTTCGACCTGGAAATAAAGGAACTTCAGAAGAAGAACTGGAGGGAATACTTGACAAAGTTCTGGTTCTGTTCCGATTTATACAAGTAAGTCAAATTATAGCCATTGAACTGGTCGTAATGTTATAGGTACTTTTGAGTTTGACTGAAAGGAAACTCATATCAGCAAGGGCAAATATAGAAGTCAACCCCATTTCTTTTTACCCATGTATTAAGTATATAGCTTAGCTAGGCCACTTCATGATGAGTTAAGAACTTAGATATCTAAGATGCAACATGTACAAATCTGTACCTATGAGTTTATGGACAACCTGTTTGGAATTGCCTATGGTGCTAAGCCTTCCCAATTACCAGTACTAGGCCAAACTCCCAGTTGGCCCCAAAACTTACCTTGCGGAACTAGTTGGAGAAGCTAAACCCCCTAAAATTGCCGGTACATAATGTGATGCCCACTACACAAAACTGTTCACTGGGGAATAAAAGGAAACAAACCTAAATGCAGATCTCCCCTTATTCTGCAAATCTGCAGTATGAATACAAGCAGTATAATTTTGTCATGGACAGGGAAAAGATGTATTTGAGGCATTCTACAAGAAGGATCTGGCTAAGAGGTTGCTACTGGGAAAGAGCGCATCAATAGATGCTGAAAAATCAATGATTACAAAGGTAGTTATTCCTTTTCTGAGAGTCAAATTGCTATTTTACACGTGGTCCAACTTATTATGACATATTTGAGCAACATGTTGCTGCTTGCAGCTTAAAACTGAGTGCGGAAGTCAATTTACCAACAAACTGGAGGGAATGTTCAAGGTAGCGATAGCTTTTGTCACTGATAATTTTCTTGTATCCTGTTTTCTTCTAATGGTTACGTTCTATATACATCTAACCATTTCCTTATTTCTCGATTTGGTTCCCAGGACATTGAATTATCCAAAGAAATTAATGATTCTTTCAAGCAATCATCTCAGGCAAGGACAAAGCTTCCAACTGGCATTGAATTGAGTGTCCATGTGCTTACAACAGGGTAGGTAACATTTGCCATCTACTTTTAAATGCATGCGAAGAAGGCACATGCCACATCCCATTACTTGAAATGAAAAATTGACAATTGTCTAAAGTCTAAACCTAATATATTTACGGGTTTCATAGTACAAGCACCTAGCTGGTATCTGATGCAATGGTTCTGACAAATCTGTTGAATTGCAGCTACTGGCCGACATATCCACCAATGGATGTAAAACTTCCACATGAACTTAATGTCTATCAGGTTAGTGTGTGCTGACTTGGCCTGGTGGCAGGAAATTATAAATCTACCTGTCTGTTTTTTTAACCTTTTGTCGTTTTGATAGGATATATTTAAAGAGTTCTATTTGAGTAAGTATAGTGGGAGGCGTCTGATGTGGCAAAATTCTTTGGGTCACTGTGTCCTAAAAGCAGAGTTCCCTAAAGGTAGAAAGGAGCTTGCAGTGTCATTGTTTCAGGTCTGATTATTGCTCCCATGTGATTTCTGTGGCTTTAGCAGTAATTATCTGAGAGCTATAACTAAAACTTCTCCTATTCATTTCTTTTACTAGAGTGTAGTTTTGATGTTGTTCAACGATGCACAAAAGCTGAGCTTCATTGACATAAAGGAGTCAACTGGTATTGAGGATAAAGAATTGAGAAGAACACTGCAGTCACTTGCATGTGGTAAAGTTCGGGTTCTCCAAAAGGTGTGACTCTTGGATTATCTTTGAAGTATTTTCAGAATGCTGCTTGGTTAATTATAATTTGTGTTTCAGACACCCAAGGGGCGAGACATAGATGATAAAGACGAATTTGTATTTAACGATGATTTTAGTGCCCCCCTCTACCGTATAAAGGTAACATTTCACCTTAATTTTCATGGGATGGCGTCAGCGAGGCGACTTCGGGTGTCATCAGTCTTAACCAAGGTGCTGTTCCGTACTTTCAGGTGAATGCAATTCAGATGAAAGAGACAGTAGAAGAAAACACGAGCACTACTGAGAGAGTATTTCAAGATCGTCAGTATCAGGTGACTGAACTCAGCAAACAGATAATTTGGTGGTTTCACTTTACAGAATATGCTGTGAGACTGTCCTTACACATGTCATATGTTATCCTTGTGTTATTATTATACTCTGCATGCATTAATGTCTTCTATACAAAAATATTACGAAATCTCTCTGTAGAATCTGGGTACAAGTCATTTCTCTGATGTCTCAGAGCATAATGTGACTTGGTTCTCTTTGTTCTATGCAGGTTGACGCGGCCATTGTTCGAATTATGAAGACACGGAAAACTCTCAGCCACACCCTTCTAATAACCGAGCTTTTCCAGCAGGTAATACACAGAATGATTGACATGATTGCTTACATTCTTTTCCTTGCCCAGCTATTTGGATTTAACACATTCTCTTGTTTACCCCTTCACCCCCTTCCAGCTCAAGTTTCCAATTAAGCCAGCGGATATGAAGAAGAGGATAGAGAGCCTAATCGACAGGGAGTACCTGGAGAGAGACCGGAGCAACCCCCAGATATACAACTATCTTGCTTGACGACAGTGTTGGCATGCCGTGAAAGAGATGATCATGCTCATTTTATTGTCAGAAGTACATGTAAAGTAATTGCGTATCATGTTTCTTGTTCTTTGCTCTCTCTTCATGGGAGTTGTAGCAGCTGCAACATTTCCTGTATACAAACGAGTTTTGAATACAAAAGTTGTGCATCATTGTAACACCCCCTTAATGAAGAACATCATGTCTGCATGCTTGTAACACCCCTTGATTAAGAACAAGCACCCCTGATATGAATCCGATTACATTACATAAAATGCTGGCAGGAAAGAAAAATAATACAGACGGAGTAGTTCTTTTTTATAGAGTGAAAGTAGGCAGTTAAAATGTTGTTTCTTAAGATCAGCGATCTGTTGATTGTCAAAAAAAAAAAGATCAGCGATCTGTTGAGTCTGAAATACATGAGGGTGTCCTTGAGGAATGTCACCCTTTTTATTATTCTATTTAGGGCTTTGTCGGGCTTAAGAACCATATACCGGTTTATACGTAGATGCATTTTAGCAGAAATTTTGTCAAATTAACAGATTTATTTATCAGCTGTCAGAAACTGTAGAGTGGCCTAAGCAGGCCATGGGCTGTGAATTTGTAGATACTGGATACCCAGCCCAATATCCAGTATCCAGCCCGTCCGTCGAACTACCCAACCCAATACGGCCAGTGGTCGTCTTCTCCCCTACCTCGCGCCCTCCCAGATCACACCACCACCGTCGCCGCGGACCTCTCCGGCGACCCCGCACCACCTGCAATCCGGGTGGAGGCGTGCCACCCGCCGCCGCGAAAAGCTAGCTCGCATCCCCGTTCCCGCTCCCACATCCCAAAATTCGCCTCGCCGGCCGCTGGGACCAGCACCGCTCGATCCGCTAGGGTTTTGGCGCGATGGATCCGCTCCGGAGCTACCTGGGGCGGCTCCTCCTCGAGGACGTCACCCCGGTGGTGATGGTGCTGAGCACCCCGCTGGCTGAGGCATCGTGCCGCAGGAGCGGCCTCAGCTTCGTCGACATGCTCTCCCCGTTCTCCCTCTTCAAAAAAATCGACGGTGAGGCGCCTCCCTACGCCAGCCTCAGCTGGTTTCTGTGCAATGCTCTTCGCATTTCGTTCTGATTCGGTTCTGTGACCTCACGCGGAGTTTTGTGTGTCGGTTTGAGCAGTGCCCGTGCGTACAGCGAGTGACCAGCCTTACAGGCTGCAGATGTTTAAGATTCGGATGGCGTACGCCTCGGACGTACGGAAGCAGGACTATGAGGTGATTCTCGAACCTTCTGGAACGTGTTGTAGACTCGTCAATGTTTGCCGTTCCATGTGTTCGATGATGACCATGCTTGTGCTGGAACAGGTTGCGGATGGGAGAATTAAGCTGGTTGTTTCCGAGGCCAACGAGAACGCTCTTCCAGATTTGCTTTCAGACCCGCCACAGATGGAAGATGTACTCAACAGTAAGAAACTGACAACCTTTGCACATATTTTCGTATTGATCAAAATGACGGGACAATAGTTGGAATTTTATGACCGGGCTGCTAGATTGTTCAAATAACAATATTAATGCTAGACATTTAAGATGAACATGGTGGAAATGGAATGTATACGTATCGAGCAAGATATAATATTTGACGAGCAGTCACAACCATTTCCTCGAAATGTTACAGTTGCATGCTAGCATCAGGTGTTTTTTTGTAGTAAAAATGGCTTTAGAGGAATCACATTGAGAGCAGGCATGCTACCATATATACTGCTCAAATTTACCTGCAATGGCATGCGAAGTATAATCTGATGCCTAGTGCCCTGCAGGCTTTAGCTAAGTAAGTTTTTTTTGGTTGGGTGTCTGGGAACAAGTAGCCGCCATTACTTTTGTTATGTCAATATGCTGTCAACCTCAGTTTGGTTGTTGATCGGATGTATCTAACTGAGGGATGCCATGGTCGCATCATGTCTTCCTCAAGTAGATTATTGTATCCAATATCCATGAGGCTCGATTGCTCTTTGTTGTTTATTGGCTCCATTTTTCATAAAATCTCGTTTTTTCCTAATTCCAGAGGCTGAAGCTGAATTGTGCCCCTCGTGGATTAAGAGGTTCAACAGAGAGCTAATACGGACACTCTCCTTTTCAGACCATGAAACCTTTGACCACCCTGTGGCATGTGAGACTCGGCACTTTTCTCTTCTCAGTTCTTTTTGTTTGGAGTATCTATTCTTCCTAATGCTTTGATCATTGTTAACAGGTCTTTTAGTCGTATCATCAAAAGACAAAGATCCAATTAGCAAATTCGCTGATCTGTTTAACGCAAATCAGTTGCCTTCTCTTTTAAACGAAGGCATAATGGACCCCCAGATTCTGAAGCACTATCTTGTACTTCACGACCAACAAGATGGACCGCAAGAGATGTATTATTCTCTTCTCCCCATGATAAAGAACATACTCTCCTCCTTGCACTTTTGGAATGAAATATTGAGAAATCCTGATTAGTTTTTTTCTTCTTAAATGCCTTAAAACTCTTCCAGAACTGGTAAAGACATCTTGTGAACTTGTGTTAGTAATGTGAGCTTGCAATAATTGTGATCTTTTAGACCACTCTGATGTTAGACACACCTAGTTCAATGTGTTTTGAGGTAGTTTAGTCTCTTTAATTAATTAGCTCGTGCAACTCCCGGTCTAAAATATCAACTGTTGAGTTCGCTGTTGAATATTATCTTATAGTGTTATTCTGAATCAAGCAAATGTTTCGGTGAATTATAGTGCTTAAATTCATGTTCTATTGTTTTGATCCATCTTTTCCTTACATTAGAACATACCCTGTAGGCCTGTACCATTAGTTAAATCACATATAGGGCTTTATTGAAAGTTTAAAAGCTATGTATACCATATGAGTACTTAACAGTGGGTTTCCGCAATTCCGCTTGTCCATGGACTACCGCTAGTAAGAATATAAGATACATATTCTCAACCTCTATGTGAAGTTGATGTATAAGCCAAAATCAGCTTGTTCCCAGGTAATATGAGCTCTATCTATCAGGCAGCTAAGGGCCCCGCTGACAGTGCTGCTGCTGTTCTCCTCAATCTTAAAAACCATCAGAAGCTTAAGTCCCCATCAAGCTTGGCCAGCATAAACCGAGTTCCTTTCTCGGCTCATCAGGGAATTTTAAGCCCCCTTTATATGAGGAAACTGAAGCCTCTCAATTAAGAAAGCTTCTGGAGGAAGCCAAGCTTTCCCAAATAGAGCCTAAGGCCCTCATAAGCCCCGTCGAAAATACTCTATTTGGGCCTATGGTTATGCTTGCATTGGTAACCAAAGCGCAGCACACTTTTTTCTTTCTCGATCTCACATCAAAATGCATGTCATCTTGTATTAGAAGAACAGTAAGAACAAAACCGAAAATGAAAACAAGAACAAAAAGTGAGAAATTCTTGGCGAATCTCTAAGAAGCAGACTTGAATGGTGATATTTTCCACGTACTGATTTTTATTTATTTTTTCTCAGTTGCTGGCATGTGCTGGTTTGCCAACTCTTCTTTGTTAAGTTATGAATCTATACATTTTTTTGTTGACCCGTGTTACTTCTAATGTCAAGAGCTGTGAACATCTTAGCGGAAATGAGGAGCACCCTTGGTTTGAATGATTGTAAATTGCTGTGTATTAACTCTTCTGCACAAGCAGATGGTAGTGATGCTGATAATTCATGGTTACCATATGTAAGCACACTGAATTACTTAGATTAAATTACCTTTATGTGTATGCAGTTCAGCAGATATGCAATCTACTTAGTCTTTTCTTGACTAACTGCAGAAAGCTCATGGCTTACACAATCATGAAGGAGCTTGTTTCCTTAACATGGATGATTTGAATAAGGTATTGAAGCATATAGTGTAATATCAGGTCATCTGCTTCTGTAATCTGTATTAAGCATACCCTGATACATAAAGTGTCATGCAACTTTGTTCAACTCTCCACAGTTTTTAATAACTAGTCAGTTAGGAATAATGTTGGGTGGGTTGAAGTACTGTTGAGTTTTTGACAGTTATAGTGAGAAACCAACTTGTTAGTTAGTTGTTTCAAGGTTTTTGAGTGCACTGATGCCAGTGAGTAATACTAGGTTGCAAGCATTCTTAGCTGGCAGACAAGGTAAGATACTTACTTCTGAGTTTGTTTCTTTATCAGATCAAGGATTTCATGCAAGATTTTGCTTCTAATCATATCATCCCCTACATGGAGCAAAAGATTCGTGTACTCAATCAGCAGGTATATTGTTAGATATTTTAACATTTTCAGATACAATTTTAGTAAGATTCGGTATCCTTCTAGGTAGCCACAACGAGGAAGGGCTTTAGAAATCAGATAAAGAACTTGTGGTGGAGAAAGAAAGATGATGTCCCGGAAGCTGCAAATGGTCCAATGCAAGTATTTATGACATCCTTACACTTCCTACTGTATTTATCCGAGCCTGTCTATTTGCTGTAACACTAATATTCTGAACAGGTATACATTCACCTCCATAGAGTCGCAGATCAGAGTTCTCAGTGACTATGCTTTCATGTTACGGGACTATGAGCTTGCTTTGTCCAATTACAGATTGCTTTCGACAGATTATAAGCTTGACAAAGCTTGGAAGCGTTTTGCTGGTGTTCAGGTGCTTGCTTTAACTTCTTTTATTAACTTAATGCCTAGATACATATATTATTTATAATGTTTCTGTTTGAATTAATGGCACAACTATAATGACACTCAATGGATATGTCATGGTCAATAGTTTTGGTCAAACAAGATGTGCTCTTTAGTATAAAAATAATTGATGAGGGACTAGGCCTCGTAAGATAGACCATATGATATGCTTCCAAATTTGTTCCACCGTGAGCAGAGTTGCTGAAATGCTTTCCAATGAATAATGAAACAAGACTGTTGTGACGACCCATTATGTATCTATACTATTCGCTCCCATGATATATGCTTGCACCTTTTGCAGGAGATGAGTGGACTTTGCTATTTCATGTTGGATCAGTCAAGGAAGGATGCTGAATATTACATGGAAAATGCATTCACTACATATCTGGTATTTATTTTGTTTATCTGTTTATTTTAGAAATCCACTTCTAGGTTTTCACACATGAAAAATGATTATTTGGTTAACATTTTTGGTCCATCGACACAACTTTTGTTGCTTTCTGCTAGTCGCCTAGTGCTCAATGTTCACACAGATACAGAAAATCTGAAAAGACAGTGGAAAAAGGAATTCTAATTCCATTTTGTATGGAACATTTGTATTCTATTTTAGATACATCTCAAGTCCAGTGTATAGTTATGGAAGTATCAATGACCATTTGGGAGTTCCCATTGAATCAATCCAGAAACCTGCTCCTGGCACTCTCTTTTGTCTTCTTGCTCCCTCGAGATAAAGTTGTTGGTACAAGCCATAAGTAAACTTCCTCAAAGCAGATAACAAGAGCCCAAAACGAGGTGCTAAACCGGATTAGACTTCTGCCTTCTCCATGTGTGTTCCTCTATTTTATGAAACCATTATATGTACAGAAAGCCCATACTTTTCCCTTTGTTGTTTTTGGGAGTGTGGGTTTCGGTGGTAGGTTCTGGGCACAGTGAAGCGAAATTCAAACTCTGAAGAGTTTTAAGAAATCGGATGCATATTCTTTTTGCTATTTTGCATGATAGAAATGACTTTAAAGCAGTGGGGACAACTCAGGCAGGAATTGGTCGATATATGTTACTTCAACAACTTTTTTCAGTTTATTGGGTTTGAATTATCAGTACCCTTTTTGGGTCACTTGTTTGATTTTGATCTTTCTCTTCTTTGTTCACACTGCCTTTACATATTCATATATGCAGAGAATTGGATCGTCGGGGCAGAGAAATGCTACTAGATGTGGCCTTTGGTGGGCAGAAATGCTTAAAACAAGAGGACAACACAGGGAAGCATCGACGGTGTATTTCCGCATATCAAATGAGGTATACCTAGAAGCGTGCAGAATGGTTTACTTGTTTGTTGTACAGTTTTCTTTAGTTTGTCACACACATTGATGATGGAAACTTGTACTATTCAGGAACCTTCCTTGCACTCTGCTGTACTGCTTGAGCAAGCTGCTTGTTGCTATTTGTTGTCAAGTCCACGTATGCTTCGGAAGTATGGATTTCACCTAATCTTAGCTGGCAATAGTTACTACTTATCTGAGCAGGTGTAGAGTAATTCCTCCACACAGTGACATTTTATTAATGCTACGTAAGTTGACTTAATAATGAACATTATTCGTTAACGGTGCAGAAACAACATGCTGTTAGGGCATACCGGAATGCTCTGTTTGTCTACAAACAAAATCCTTGGAGTTACATCAATAATCATGTACATTTTAATGTTGGGAGGTACTTTGATCTTCTGCTCACTTTATCCTTGCATGTAAACTATCTCTGACATTTGTGCGAATTATTAGGTGGTACGGTGTCCTTGGGATATTTGATGTAGCTATCAAGCACTTGCTGGAGGTCATTGCTTGTAGCCATCAGTCTCTTACAACACAAAGCATGTTCCTCAATGATTTTTTCCATCTTGTTCAGGTTATCGACCAGCCCGACTATGATTTGCATCCTCTGTACCGAGCTTATGTTGCTAATTCAGTGTTTCGTTTGTTTATAGAGCACAGGAGAAAAATTTGACGTATACAAGCTTCAACTTCCTGTTTTCAACATGTCATCACTCAGAGTTGTACATGAAGATCATCGCACGTACGCATCAAATGCAGATGTAACGTCATCACAGCTATAGCATGCATATTTCTAATTCTCCACCATTTCATTTCTGGAGTAACAAAGATTGAATCTATGGTTTTTTTTCTTCCCCTATATTCTACTCCCTCTGTTCCAAATTGTAAGATATTTTGGATATTTCAGTTGTGACTACATACGAACTGAAATGATTGAAACTACACACTTAAATGCGTCTAGATACATGCGATTCAGAAAAAAGATAAAACATCTTATAACTTGGAATAGAGGGACTAATAAGTTAGTCCTATGGCTATTTCTGAGCAAATATCATTATACATTTGTTGATCCTTCTTTTCATGATCGATAAGAAGGGTTTTAATAATCCTGTGCTTGTCTGATAGAAAATGAAAGTACTCTTAACTTGTATCAGTTGCCTTGTATAACAGGTTGATGTTAAGGAAAGCATCTGGCAAGAGCTGGAGGAAGCATTGATCCCATCATCGTCTGTTGTTAGAACTAACTGGCTCGATACTCAGCCTAAATCTTCTCCTTTTAGGAATAACAAGGCATGCGTTTGTGTTGCTGGAGGTAATGGCTTTTTTTCAATATTTGCACAACTGTCCCTAACAGAACCAAATGATTTTGTGTCCCTACATGGTTGCCTGAACAGATGAACTGCATATAGAATGTTAAAATACCTAGTCATGGGGTCATATGGGTACATCATCTTTGAGTATATTTGAGGGACTTGAGGGTAACACGATTTGCAACTTTCTAAGTATAGTGCTCATGTATTGGCAAATAATTAATAAGGGCCCTACACTCTCACTTCTGGCTTAATCATTGTATTGTTGGAACATTCTGTTAATGTTGGGCCAGCAGTAGTAGTACCAGTGTAGCTATGGGCCCAAACTGGGGCAGGGAGCAACTGAATCTTTTCTCCTTTTTTGAGATTTATAGAATGTCACCAGTCAAATGAGGTCCATTGTCGCATCCACTTATTAGCTGTAGTTTCGTTACTCTCATTTTATAAACCATGTGGTAATCTGTGCTATTACACTCAAATATTTGTTAGTACTAGACATGTTCCATCTGACCACTTAAGAAATATGAATATATGTATAACCCTTGTGGAATCACTAGAAATGAACCCTAGTTTCACCCTGACCTGCCTTCGAAAAAAAATCATAGTTGACGGGGCAGAATTTGCCATTTGCCCTCTTTCTGCTGGCGACTGGCAACTGAAGTGCAGATAACACCTCACTTGAAAGAAAAGCCTACTAATATACTGCCTCCGTTTTTTAATATAAGATGTTTTAGCTATTGCACATGCTGTCTAGATACACACAAAAATGAGTGAATATGGACACTAAAACATGTCTAGATACAAATTTGGACATATGAATCTAGAAAAAGCCTAGAACGTCTTATATTAAAAAACAGAGGTAGTAGGAATCACTAACCAAAAGGATATGTTTTATTCATCTCTTGAGTGCTAAGAAACCATTTGATGGATGGCCATTTGTTAAACCAACTGTACCTTGAGGATGGAGTATTGAAGCGAACAAGCTTGCTTCCCTAAATAGTATGGGTTTCTGTAAGAACCTGAACTCTGGGCTCATATTTTATTAACCTTGCTCATTTTGAGCATAGGTTGTAAGAATAATTTATTCAGCAAAGACAGGAACAAAGTCGAGGGAAATCTGGATGTGACAATATGATATAATCCCTCTAAAGTCATTTGAAACATCTCGTCATATTTTGGTTCTGAATCCTTGTCTTCATTGGTTGCAGAAACAGTAAAACTGAACGTTGAGCTTAAGAATCCCTTACAAATTTCTGTTAATGTGTCTGGCATCTCTCTTATATGCCAGCTTTCCACCAGTTTGGACGCTTCAAGTGCGGGTATTTGATTTTTCTTCCTGGTAGAAGATTTTTCTTAAGAGCTCCATATATAGAAAAAATATTTTGTTCACCGATTGATGTTTGCCATGCAGAGACTGGGGCATCGACAACAGCTGCTGAGGAAGATATGGCTAACACAAAGCCTTCTATTTCGACGTAATATTTCCACCTTAATTATTGAGGTTTACTGATGTAGATATCTTTGATTCTTCCAAAAGTTCTCATGGCCATCATTGTTGTTTCTGGTTGACCACTACAGATTTGAAATTGATGAAAATAAATTCACAGTATCAAAGCTTGATATTGTATTAGGAGGAGGTGAAACTAAAAGAGTAAGCCACTCGACTCAATATTCTTGGCGCCATAAAGAATCTCGCTTGTCTTCACCATCACATGAAAATGCTTTAAAATAGGTCTTCACCATGAAGCTTGTCCATAGCGTATCCAAGCTTTCTGTCTGTAGCTAGTAACTACACGAGCAACAAATGTAGTTAGTACTGGGTCTGTAGCGTTCCAGTAAAGTTATGCTGTTGTGGGTCCAAACAAGGATAGTTTTATTTGTTATATCTGGATAATAGTTTAATGAATTTATTGTGAAAGCAAGTGCGAAGTATGCCTATATACATTTATATTCTATGCTTTTGCTTGGTATTCTCTCAAAACACATCCACTTTACTTGGATTTATTATCTTTTGTTTGACTTGTGATTTGTGAACTCTGATATTACAACTTTAACGTGCAATGGATGTCCTAGCAAGAGATAAATACTTGAGCTGATCACCACCTCAGCTTTTTGTAGATTTACTAATAACATTTTGGTTGTACATGTTGTATTGAAGAGTCATTCAGTTATCTATGGAGAAGTATCTTTCAATATTTCTGGATCTTTGTGACCTTTGAAATTGGTTTCTTTTTTATTCGACTTGAAGTGATAATGGCCAATTCATCTTTTAATTCTACCAGATCCAACTTGAAGTGACTCCAAAAGTCGTAGGTTTTCTGAAGTTAGTTGGGATAAGGTGGACTCTGTCAGATTCTGTAGTAGGCTATCAGTACTTCGAGGTGGCCACACAGAAGAAAAAAAAGAAAGGGAAAATAGGGGCACATCGTTCTTTGAACAACAACCTGATTGTAATCAAGGTTCTCGTCCGTCTGTGCTTCTCTTTCTAATATTGTTTCAGGTGATATGCGAGTAACTGTAATTTATTTGCTTCCAGGGTTTACCTAAACTTACAGGATATATCGATTGCTTGCCGACAAAAGCATTTACGGGTGATTTACAGCTCCTCACGCTGAATCTGAGAAATGAATCAGAACATGCTGTGAAGGTTTGAATTGTCATCATTATATTCATTTTTACCCTTATTCAACTAAGTTTACAAGCATAGGTTTGAACTATATGCATGTTTTACCATCATTCTGCGTGTTAACCATTCTCAAGCTCGCAATACAGAATGTAAAAATGAACTTAAGCCATCCAAGGTTTATAATTCCTGGTGATTCATCGGATCTTGACCTTGAGTTCCCACAGTGCTTAAGAAAGCATGCGCAATCAGACAGCAATGCTGTATCATCCAAAGGTACTAAGGAAAATTTTAAGGCCTCGCTATTTGCATTTCCTCAGGTGAGGTGATTCAAGGCACTATCTTGTTTTATACTTATCCTTACTGTATTATCTGTTTCCTTACAAGAGTTACATTCTTTTCATGCCAGGATATTAAAATTGAAGGCGGGACCACATTCTCTTGGCCTATTTGGTTTCATGCTGCTACTCCTGGAAACTTCTCGCTTTATTTGTCCATCTATTATGAAATGGAGACTACCACTGACATTCCATATCGCACATTGCGCATGAATAACAAAGTGGAGGTAAATTGGCAATATTTGATTTATTTTTTTATTTACTACTTCGCTTCGGTTGCGCAATATATTAATTTGGAATCTGTGTTTCCGAAACTGGTATGCACCAGTTGACGCTTGGGGCACCAGTTTCTTACGACAATTAGTTGATCTAGCGAATTTATATTGACAAGATTACACATCCACACATTGGCTCGAAAATAACTGATTTAGAGCAGCTTCCTGGTGAAGCTCACACTGAAATATGTTTTATCGGTCTTTGTTCCTTTATTCATGAGAACTCTTCCATGACTTAGGGCATGCTTGGTTGGCATACTAAGCTTGCCACACTTCAAGTTAGGAAAGTTTGACTGAGTTAGACCCCTGTTTGGTATACAGCCACACTTGTGGCAAGATTCCTTTCATGCAAACTAGGCCCCTCGTGTCATTAGCTCAGAAAAGTGTGGTGCTAGTTTTGATCCCCTAACCTTAGGCATGCCGCATGTGTGGCAAATGTTGGCAAATTTAGTATATGAACCAAACATGCCCTTAGTATTTCTTGTCCCAGTAATCCCTAAAACTTCACTGCGCCACCTCTTTTACCAAATATACCTTTTGGCTGACCGCCAGAAGCCCGATTTACTCTGATAGTCTGTGTTGATCGCTAGATGCCACTGGTTATGTTAATTTTATTCCGAAGTTATTGCTTATAACAGCTCTGCAAAGGTCTGGTTATTCTGAAGAGGATTGAAATCAGTTCTGTAATATTTTGATTTTCAGATTTTGATCTCTTCATCCTGTTTCATGAAAAAATTATAGGAAGCTAGTATGTTGTCTGTACAATTATTATTCAGAAAACACCTTTTTATTTGCTGCTATTTTCCTACTCGAGATAAGGCGTGTATAATTACAATCCCCATAGATGACAATAAGGATGCCGCTGGGTAAGGGTAACTATTACTCTTGTACAACGTATACCCACACTGTTTGAGTAGGGTATCGGTAGAAAGAAGATACCAAAATAAATTTGGGTGTGGGGAAGGTAATAGCCTGTTGCCCATGGGTGAACTTAAACTCCCCCAGCAGCATCCTTCTGTGGTCCCTGTGAATTCTGAGCCCTGACAAGGTAACCGTGTCTTTAATTTTGGATCGAGTAGGTGGGAGGAAGACACCATAGTTTGTTTGTTATGTGATACTATTTCATTATTTATGGTCGGTTTTGCTTAGTCAGCAGCAGAGCAGCTGTATGTTTGCAGTTAGCACTATCCAAATAGTTATGGGATTTACTATTGTTGTCTATAAACAATTGTTATTTACAGGTTTTGCCATCACTTGATGTATCCTTTGCTATAAGTATGTGCTCATCAAGATTGCAAGAGTATATTGTGCGCATGGATATCATGAACAAGACTCCATCAGAGTCATTTGCACTTCATCAATTATCATGTGTCGGTACTAAATGGGCAGTTTCAATGCTGCCCTCGTGCGATTCCATCAGCTTTGTGGAAACAATACCAGCAAACGAGGCTGTGTCATGCTTCTTCAAGATAAAGGTTGGAGATGCATTCTTTACATAAGCTGACATGTTTTTCTTGCCAGTCATATCCTGGCAATTTCAAAAGCCGTGATATGGTTTTCCATGCATGATTATTTCCAGGACTTAGGGACAAATTCATGTACTGAGACTGCAGACAGGTCCTGTGGAAGTGATATGGTTTTATCTCCTGGGGCTAGTACCACCGATGTATTTGATGTTTCTCGGTCTCCTATAACTGATTTCCACTATCAAGAAAGATACCAACAGGGGAAGTTGACTAAGGTGAGTGTTCTCTGTGGTTGGAAGATCATTCTAGATCGCTTGACTGTACTGTTTTCCCGTTGGTTCTCAGTGTATCCAGCTGGGTGGGGGTTTTTACCCTTAGCTTTAATCTTGACACAACACACACTTGGCTGGAGAATTGGCCAGTGATTGGGTGTGTGCATTATATGTACATCGGCATTAATTAATCAAATATTTGCCTATGTACTAACTTCATCATTTTTCAGGGGCCACGCAGTCTTCTTGATTTTATTGTGATCTCAAAGGCAGTAGCTGTTAATTCTTCCAAGTCAGAACAACTGCTTTCTCATCACACATGCCATTGCAGGTAAGTGCTAGAACCTTTGACAGGGTAACACTTTCGTTGGGCTGTCGATGGCCCTTGAACATATGTTAATATGATTTTCTTTTGCAGTGCTGTCAGTCAGAACCCTGTTTGGTGGCTTATGGAAGGACCTCGAACTATTACTCATGATTTCTCGAAATCTTGCTGTGAGGCTAACATCCATTTGGTGATTCACAATTCTTCAGAACATAACGTATCTGTGAGAGTGGTGACATCTGACCGTATGCCAGATCAGAACCAAACTGCCCCTTCACATGAATCTGCCAGTGGCCAGGGTGGATGGTACGATGTGTCGCTGGAAAACGACATAAAGGCCATATCAAGCACCAAAGGGACACAAGCCCAGAAACAATCATCAGAAAGCATTTTGCCGTTTGTTTGGTGTTCATTGAGTTCCGCTCAAGTTGATCTGAAACCTGACACTTGTGCTAAAGTTCCGTTAAAAGTGTGTATATTTGCACCTGGAACCTACAGTTTTTCAAATTATGAGCTGCACTGGAAAGTAGATCCATCTGAGGGCGGACAAGTGGATGAATATGTGAGATCAGGCAGTGGCCAAGGCTATCCTTTCTATGTTACTGTTCTTCAAGGTGTCTGACGAATTACAATGTTGGGCAAAAATTCAACCTTCTTATGAAGCTCAGAACAGAATGAACTACGATTTAGTTCATTGCAAAATCCTGTCTTCTGGCAGCGAAGTGAAGATGTATGTGACCCCACCAACCCAAACTAGTGGTTGCTGGCAGGCTGAGAGCAGATGTACCTTGTAAGTTCCCAGACTGAATATAGAACATACATACACACGGATTTTCTTGAGATCAGCTTCAGTACTGATGCATTTACACAAGTCCTTTCCAAGGATGTTTTAGGAGGATAATCAGGTGATTACATGTACACCATTGTTGTCAATGGAATCGGGAGTTGCTGCTGCTGTAGCCTGTAGGTTCTTATACTATTCTTGTACATCCTTCTCAATATCCTTTTTTGTGAGGAAAAATTAGGTAATGTTGAAACTGCTGTTCTATGGGCGACGTTTGTTGCTTGGCTAGTATTGATGCCATACCAATACTATATCGTAGTAAAGAAAAATTCCTTTTCTTTTGTATTAGTGGTAGTGAGTTGAGTTCTGTCTGCCTGGGCAATCTTGTGTGTATTGAATCCCCATGTTTTTTGGTAGTCGTGATGCTTGGGCAGTACCATTTTGAATTGATGTAGTCACAGTCAGAATATTACCATGTACATTAAGAGACGACATGAGATAATTCCATTTTCTGATATAGTATGTCTTTTTCCCTCATTCACTGTTTTAAATGTTATCCCAGTGGCAATGTGATCCGTTCTTTACTTTCTCGTTAGAGCTGAGCTGCATTTCTGAGCTCCTAGCAGCAATCTATTGCTATTTTCAGACTGGAAAATAGAACATGCATGTGTCCATGTACTGAGCTGACCTCCATTTCTTGCCGCACCATACTCTTCATGCAATTCCAGTTGTGGTTCAGCTAATCTGATTCGAACGAGCAGATTCACGTATAGACACGACCTCTCATTTTCCTATACAGACTTGACGGCGTTACATCTACTGAAGCTTCCAGGCAGCCAAAGCTGGGTCAGCCGCGCCGGCGCACGCATGAGGACTTGTGACCAGGTCCAAGGTCGCTCACCTGTCACAACAAGATGGTTCAAAGTCCATTCCCCGAACTATTCCAACTGCATAATTACAACAACAAAATCGCCAAAAAAAAATGCTGTATAATAACCCGGCCGATGAACGAACCGTATATCATATGTGGAGTAATCACAATCGCATAGCGGACAGAGCAAGAAGAAAAATTCATTCACAAAATATAAAAAAATCGTACTGTAATACGAATGGACGGACAATCAAGGATTTGGATTTCGGTTTTGTAAATTTTTCGGTCCTGAACGGAATGGCCGGATTTCGGAAATTTCGGCAATTTCGGTGAAATTCCGGACGAAAAGAAAGAACCAAAATTTGAAACTTAGAACTAAAATAACTGGAATTTGAATTTTTCAAGCAAATTTCATCTAAACTTAAATTTTATGAATATGTATTACCAAAATTGCCCAAATTTCGAAAGATTTCGTCCGGGAAAAACTTTTACCGGTCCTGACCGGAATAACCGGATTTCGTTGGAATTTCGTTTCTCTCGGCCGAAATCCAAAACCCTGCGGACAATCCGCAAGGATCATCGATATCGATCGATCACACATTCGTTCGGCTAACCGCCGCTGCTGCTCTTCTTCATGCTTACGACGATGGGGATGACGATGATGAGGATGACGACGAGTAGGATCACGATGCCGATGCACGTCCACTTCCTGGAGCTCTTCTGGTGCTTCCGCGCCACCTGCAGCTGCTCCCGCCCCCGGTCGACGAACGACCTGGCCCGCCCCACGTTGCCCTCGATGTCGTTGAGCTGCTCCCCCTGCGCCTCCACCAGCACGGCCATGTCGTTGAACACCTGCTGCAGCTCCAGCAGGCTGCGCTCCAGCTGCGCCACGGCGCCGTGCCGCTCCTGGATCTCCGCCACCACGCCCAGCACCTCCCCTCGCCCCTGCTGCTCCGCGATGGCCCGCTGCAGGAACCGCTCCCCCTCCCCCGTCTCCGCCAGGTTGTCCAGCGTCTCCTCGTCCGGCTGCGACCCGGTGACCGTGAAGTAGCGCCGCGCCACCGTGTCCCGGTACTCGGAGGTGATGCGGCCGCGGAGGGAGGAGAAGGTCTCCATGGAGTCCCGCAGCTTCTTGCGCAGCCCGGCCACGACGGAGGTGCGTGTGCGGTCCGTGGAGGACCCCGGCCCGCACCCCGGCAGGGACCGGTTGGCGGCGTTGGCGCGGTCCAGGGACTCGAGACGGAGCTTCACCACCTTGGCCTTCTTGATCGCCGCGGCCACGTCGGCGTCCATGCGCGACCGGAGAGTGCGCACGGCGGCGGCGTCGTGGAGGGATTTCCCGCCCTCGTTGCCGTCGTGGAGCGAGCGCTGGATGCGCTCCAGGTCCCGCAGCTCGTCCTTGATGGACTCCACGTCCTCGAAGAACCGGTCCAGGCTCGCCCCCGCCGCGGCGCCCGGCGGGGCCGACATCTCCACGCCGCCGCCCCCCGACTCGATGTCGTCGCCCGCGCGCTTCCACGAGCTGGAGAAGAGGTTGTTCATGGCTTCTTAGCTTAATTCTCCTCGATCTTTGCTCGATCGGTCCTGTGCTGGGTTTCTTGGATAGGGAGAAGCAGAGTAGACAAAGAGGTTACTTAACCACTAGCTACTGGTAGTTAAGCGATCGAGGTGAGATCGGCGACGCGGAGTTGAGTTGAAGGGGTCTCGTCTCGTGTGAGGGAAGGTGGGAGGAAGGAGACGACCCTTGTGTTCTGCCTGCCCTGCCGCAACGAGTAGAATAGCACACACACCGAGTCAGTCGCCGATGGCTACTTGGATCACGCGGTGGCGTGCATCTTCCGGGTTCCGGCCGGGAATCCATCCATCCATGTTTGCAAATCTCAAACCTAACCGCGCAAGTGTGCCACGCAGCAGCTGGGCCAAGTTCAGTAGACAGGGATCATGTGCGAGGGATTCCATTTTTCTTGCAGCACCCTACAAAATGGAAAGGACCCGAGTACCACTATGCTCATTTTTTTAGGAAAATCGAAAACTCTATTTCTGGGTCCAAGAAAATCCGCCAAAAAGTATACGGGTAAATGTACGTATTTACTACGTACCAGTACATAACACCGTGAGTTTTCGTTTAAAAATACCTTTGTATTTTGGGCTACGCAAAAGAGACAAATTTTGGGACAAAATGAGAGTTCTTTTTTTACTCGGATTTTTTTGTTGACTTTCTGTAACTAAAATAAAATGCCTTTTTACAGAAATTTCGCACAAATGTACATACAAGGTATTATATTTTCCTGTTAAAAATTTAATTTTAAAACTTTAAATTATAATTTTCATATTTTATAAAAAAATCAAGCTACAATGAGCTCTGGTGCCCAAAATCCACTCTCGTCTCGTCTCGTCATCGATGGAAAATGACCACTCGCGCGTAAACCCTAAGGCCTAAACTCAGCACCTACCCTCGACCCAAGGTCATCGATGGAAAATGACCACTCGCGCGTAAACCCTAAGGCCTAAACTCAGCACCTACCGTCGACGGCTCGACCCCCGTCCGCGAATAAATGTACATCTATCTTTTGTCCTAAGTCAGATACTTAAATAATTTTAGAGGGAAATTTAGCAGCATTTTTGAATTTACCAATTTGACGTTACATATGTTCATAGCATTGTCTATAAAGTTAGTCAAAACATTCAAATTAAGGAGTACGTGAACTCATTGGATCGGATGGATGGCTAGCTGTAGATTCCAGAGCATTCAGCAGCCCATAAAAATCATCTGCTAGGGTTGGTCGTGTTTGACCCGATAATCAGCCATCGAAGCGGAGGAGGACCACGTGTCCAGCTTGACTAGAACAACCTTTTTCTCTTCTTTGCTCCTTCTGTTGGCCGAGTGGAAGCGCTACGTCGAGAGGCTCCTTGCCGTTGCCGGGTAGCTATCTTCGTTGCTCATGCGCTCGGTGTCCTTGGTCATGAGAACGAGCCGTTATATTCAGCGATCGGCAGGCCGTGCTCACGGACGGACGTCCTACGACGACGGTATTCATTTGGTCTTTAAACAATTTCTCTCTTTTAAGAATAGGATATATAAAGATTTATGTATAATTTTACCCATCAAGACATGAGTATCAATTTTGAACGCAGAAATTTTACGCATTGTTTTCATTTTATGATTATTAGAGACTGCAAATGAGTCCACCGGATGTCAAATACCCATATATTAATATTCATGCCGAAATCGTACGTCTTACATGTAAGAACTGAGGGGGTATATAATCTCTTGGGAAACCCATTTCGGGTCATGGGAGCATATGCTCCCATTGTTCATAATCACGTTTTGAAATTTCATTTCGAAAAAATATTCGATTGTAGATCCAAACATTTTAATTATCTTAAAATGTCTTACAAAAAGTCGTTTTGAACACCCTAATTTGTCTTTTTTACACAAGCCACACAAAATGTCTTTGTTTTATGAAACTTAGTGTGTGAACATAAATTGTTGGGAGGTACATCTGAATATTTTTTTCCATTTTTTTTTTAAATTTTTAAAAATATTTATTTGTAGTGGGAGTATCTACTCTATGAACCAAAACACCGCCTCCATAATTCCTCCAATAAACGTACATGTCTAGATATACTTATTTTTATACAAATCAAGTCATCTAATTTAGAACGGAGAGATTATACTACGGAATAGAATTACGATTCGCGTGTTGGTTCTGCTACATCTGTTGGCATCTAGTGGATCTTGCTAGTTGGTGGGTCTTTATACAGAGCAATTGGTTTGCTAGCTATTGGTGCGGCGACTTCGACATATTCCTTGTTGTTTTGTGTCATGGTCCGGTTTCTTCAACTATCTAGTCTGGTGGTGATGAATTGCAAGGTTGTACTGTGTGAGATGATAGTTGAATCGTCTCAATTGGCGATGGCTATTGTAGTTTTTAAAGCCTGTTATAGCGAGCCCGTTTACATAATTACATGTGCCTCTTTCCTTTGCACTTCGTTCAGTGCACTTTCCAATCTCCGGCGGGCGGAGGCTAGTATGATTTTCAATGCAATAATTTTTACCGGCCGTTCTATGCATAGTTGTCTTCTCAAGGTAACACCTAACTCTGGTTGTATAGCCATACTTTTCTCAATCTGGTCACTCTAGAAGTCTAGAGGGACCGGAGATACGTGTGTCCATGGAAGAGGGAAAAATCACCTTATCATTTACAAGACCTAAAGCGACGGGGATTCCTGCCCTATGGAGTGCCCCACGTGTCGATGTGCATGTGTTGGATGCCCAGCCGTCCTCTCCGGTTGCGCCGGCCGTCCAGCCGCCGCTGGCCTCCCCGGCTTCCCCGCCCCCGCTGCAGCCGCCTTTGGTTGAGCTGCCGCCTAACTTTAAGCCGCTGGTGGTGGGGCCGCTGCCGTCTGCCGGCCCGGAGGGGGTGGGCGTCGAGGTGGGTTGGTAGGTGGTGCCTAGCCGCCTTTACTCACAGCGGAGCTTGCCACCCCCCTCTCCGCCTGCTGAGGGGGAAGACCGTGTCGTGGCCTTCAGGCGGACGGTGCGTGGCTGGTGCTTCCGCTGCTTGTCGCGCGGCCCTCGCGTGGTGGACTGTCACGGAAAAGTCAGGTGCCTTTCCTGTGGCCGCTCTGGCCACCGCGAGCGTGATTGTTGGCGGTACCAGCAGGAAGGGCAAGCTCCGACGTGCTTTTCAACTAGTCAAGCGCCGTACCACCGCTCGCCTCCAGCGCCTCTGTGCCGTTCAAGGGACAAGTCTGATGGCCTCACGCCTCGCTCCGACTGTTGCTCGTCAACCTCAATGCTCCTGGGCAACAGTTGTGGATCCTCTGGATGCGTCCAACCCGATGGCTAGGCCACGGGAATCGGCGGTCGATGTTGCCTGTCCAGTCGCAGTTATGGGGCCTCTCCTTGCTGCTCAAGCCGAGGCTCTCAGCTCTGAGCTACATGCCATGTTTGCAGGTCGTTTGGAGGAGGTGTTCATGCCCCTTCGCCGTGCAAGGTTGGACTGACCAAGTCTCGGCCCTTGGGGAGCTCATGGAGGCCATTGGTGGAAGGCTTGCTCTCGTTGATTCCTCGGCGTCGAACAAGCTTGTTGAATCGACGCCGCTCGATGTGACCAGTGGCAAGGCTGCTAGTGCAACTGTTGTGGGCGGCTGTTCGTCTGATGGTGTGTTGGCGCAGTCTATGGAGGATGACCCTCCTGGTTTGGATTTCGTCCTACCGGAGATGGTCCTTCAAGGCGTGGAGGAACAAGGCAAGGTTGATGAAGGTTTGGATTTTTGCAAGAGCTTGGAGCTGCCTGAGTTGGATTTGCTTGTTAGCTCGGTTGGTGAGGTTTCTGTGGAGATTGAGCGATTTGGGTCCTACTCTCCCAGGGGTGTGAGCAGGGGTGGGAGCCTTCCTGCGTCGGCGCTTGCCATGGATTCCACATCCACGCCTATTGTTGCTTAGGAGCACATATCCCCGGTCATGCAGGGCCCCCGATGAAGGACCTTGGAGTGGAATTGACTTTGGCATTGGAGCAGTTCGAGGGTTCTGATACTCCTAGCCCGGGGAGAAGATCGCCAAGGTGATGGCTCAGTTTGACACGATTGAGCCACAGGAGAAGAACTTGCCTTCTTTGATGATGGAGCTCTACCGTGAGATTGCTGACATGCCCAAATACAAGCAGCTTCGGATGGATGTTCCCTCTTTGGCCGAGCGACGAAGCATCCGGTTTGGACAAGAAGAACAAAGAGTGTGTCATTCCAGTAGCCAAGCGCGGAGAGTTTAGATTGGCAGGGTCTTTTGGAGAACTTCCGAAGGAACATGCTTTGAATAAAGGCTCTGAGGAAGATGTGCAAGACAAGATGAAGCCTTTTCGCTTTCTCATTTTACAGTGAATATTAAATTCGAATTTCCCAACTCATAGTCTCCTACTTCATACGATTTTACCAAATTCCAATAAACTGTGTACTATTAGTGAAGTTGTTATTTTACTTGTGAGCTTAGGGCATCTCCGGTCGTTTGGGCCGCCGCGGCACCAAACGGCGCTATTATGGATCCTGGAGGGGCGTGTTTTCCAGTCGTGCCCAGCCCAAGTTTCGCCCCATACAATTCAAAAAATGGCGGGTAGGAGAACAGTGGCCATTTCATTCATATTTGGCGCAAACTCGCCGATTACAAAGTAGAAATTCAAAGTAAAAAACTTAAAACATTTTATTTAGGCGATCTACAGGCCTAGTTGAGGCCCAGACTGTTGCGGATCGCCTGGTTCTAGTCGCCGCCATCGTCGTCGTCGGAGCCATCATCGCCGCCGGGCGCCTTGCTCGTGCCTTCGCCGTCGCCGGGGGCGTTCCACTTGCTCAAGAGCAAGGTCCGCCTGAGCTCGTCGCCGTCCTCCTCGTTGTCGGAGTCGAGCACGTAGTACTCGACCTCCCGCGCCACCGGAGGAGGAGGAACGCGGTGGCGGCCTGCTGGCGATCCTCCGCGCGCTTGCGCTCCGCCTCGGCAAGGAGTTGGCGCTAAAGCACCATCTCCTGCGCCGTGAACTCGCCGAGGCTCCATTCCTCGGCGAATCCGGCCGACGCCGGCTGCACGGTGTTGAAGGAGGCATCCTCCGCCTTCTTCAGGCCGGGCCACTCTTCCACCTCCTCCTCCGCCGGCTCCTGCTTGAGCTCCTTCTTCGGCTTGACGAGGCGCCGGAAAAGTGAGCGAGGGGGAGATGCCGCGCGGCGCTGGGAGGAGCGCGGCTCGCCGATGCGCAGGGCGCCGCTGCGCATGGGGGCAGGACGCCCGGAGTTGAGGGTGGGAGGTGGGAGGGAGTGGGGCGCGGCGCGTGTACCTGGAGGAGGCGCCGAGCGCGCGTCGGAGGAAGACGAGGTGGCCGAGGAGGAGCTCCCGGCTCCCATCCGCCGCGGCGTCCACGACGAGGTCCACGGCGGCATGGTCAGTCGGGGCTCGTTGCCGGCGGCGATTGATGACCCACAAGTATAGGGGGTGTATCGTAGTACTTTCCATAAATAAGAGGGTCGAATTCCCCTTCCTCTACATTGCCGCCCCCGGCGCCAAAATCTTCCGTATCTTCCCTCCATTTTCCAAACCCTCGCCCTTGCCCACGCCGCCGTGACCTCCTCGCCTTCCGCCACCATGCCGCCCAAGGGTGCCGGCCTCTCGAAACCCAAGGGGCACAAGCTGTCGGCGTCGTCGCAGCCGAAGAAGAAGCCGATGAAGAGGGAGCCGCAGGAGCTTGTGATGCCGGCGCCCATGACCCAGGACCAGCTCTGCTTTGCCGCTTCCCAGCTTCGGCAACAACGATGAGTCAAGGCGAAGGACAAGTCGGCTGATCTGTCATCGCCGAATGACAACGCCAACGCCGCCGAGAGCTTGGTCGCCATGAGCCAAAGCAGCCAGAGCGGGCAAAGCGGGTTTGCCGGGTCGCCGTCTGTCCCGTCCTTCTTCGACGGCACCTTCGGCTACCCGTCGCAGGTGTCGCGGTTTTCCACCGACGAGTCGACCATCGATCTGAACGTCGCGCCGCTGTTCAGTGAATCGCCGGCGCTGCGGCGGACACCTTCGACGAGCCAAGACGGGACTGCTTCCCGCAGCCTTTACTTCGGCGACCATGTGAGTGCTATTTATAATCTTGATCCCTCTCATTTATTGTGTTCCTCGGCCGATTGTTCGTTGCGCGCAGTTATTGCGGGCGGCCTGATGCAAATTGTTGGATTGTGCATTAATTGCCAAGGATGCAAATTGTGTTTTTTGCTGGATAGGGTGCCTCCTCGTTAAGACTTCAATCATCCACGACGGTAGTAGTGCCTACGCCTCCAGTGCTGCCTACGCCGAGACAGATAAGTTCGGCCAGGGGGACGAAGGGGATGACGGCCACGGCCAGGAAGGGGATGTCGGTGATACGTTCAAAACGTATCTACTTTGTGTGTTTTGAATGCAACTAACATGTACTAACGCTGTTTTCAACAGAATTGCCCCGGTGTCTTGTTTTTGTGCAGAAATTCAACTTTTAGGAAAAATACCAGAAAAATGGCCAAAGTCCCTATTTTCCCCGAAGACCCCAGGAGCCAGAAGATGAGACGGAGGGGGGCTGCGAGCCAACCACACCATGTGGTGGCGCGGCAGGCCCCTGGCCGCGCCACCATGTGGTGTGACCGACTCGGTCACCCCCTCGCGTCCCCCTCTCGGATATAAGGTCCCCCTGACCTAAAAACAGAGACCCCCGAGCACTTTTCCCAGAAACACATCCGAGCACCGCCGCCACCTCGAAACTCAATTCGGGGACCAAAAGTTCCTGTTCTGGCACTCCGCCGGAACGGGGAATCGAAGGGGATCATCGCCATCGTCAGCACCAACGCCTCTCCATCAACCATCATCGTTTCCCCATCCATGTGTGAGTAATTCCCCGTTGTAGGCTTGAGGGGATGGTAAGGATTGGACGAGATCGTCCATGTAATAGCTGTAATATCATTAGGGCATGGTGCCTAGTATCCGTTATCAGTGTTTTACGTCATTGTTGCAACTTATTATGCTCAATGCTTGACACTAGGGCCCGAGTGCCATGATTTCATATCTGAACATGTTATTGTATCATGAAGATAATTATTGTTTTGGATCATATCTATGAGTTGTATACACATATTATTGTCCGGAACCCGAGGCCCCAAAGTGACAGCAATTGGGACAACCGGAGGGGATGGCTGTGATGTGAGGATCACATGTGTTCACGGAATGTTAATGCTTTGCTGCGGTACTTTATTAAAAGGAGTACCTTAATTACCAGTAGTTTCCCTTGAGGCCCCGCTGCAACGGGATGCTAGGACAAAAGATGATGTGCAAGTTTCTCATTGCGAGCACGCACAGCTAAATTAGAACACATGCCTATGGTTAATTAATACTTGGATGCTTATTATTATTTATCTGCAAATGCCCATGACTTGGTTATTATATGAAATATCTCATCCATGCAACGCCCGTTCATCTGTCCCTATGCCTACAGTATTTCAATCCTGTTGTCTACTATAATCATCACTGCTGTTTTTACTCTACTTCTGTTGTTATTTCACTACTGTCACTGCTATAAAACTGTTGCTACTGATAATCTGTCTCGAGCAAGTCTATTCACAGGTGCAGCTGAATTGACAACTCCGATGTTAAGACTTATAAATATTCTTTGGCTCCCCTTGTGTCGAATCAATAAATTTGGGTATTACTTCCCTCGAAGACGGTTGCGATCCCCTATACTTGTGGGTCATCAAGACTATTTTCTGGCGCCGTTGCCGGGGCGCATAGCTTTATTTATAAGTTCACCTGAGTGTGATATTGCTCTCTGGAATTCATTCATCATGGGAAGACCTAGTGATAAGAAATTTCCCATCGTACCATCCACTAAAAGAAAAGGTACAATTCTGAGTTCCGCTGCTGCTCTTGATTCACCGTCTGTTTTAAGTAAGCTTGTTACACCACCTCAAGCTTCTTGCACTGTTACTCCTACTGAATCTGAAATTACTTACGATGATGCTTCTAATGATACTGGTTCATTAGGTCCCTTTTTAGATGCTACAATTGCTAGATCTAAACAATTTGAAAATGCTGAAATTCCTAATGAAGATACTGAAACACCTGTTAATTCACCTGAATTTACAAATAATGCTGATGATGATCTTGATGAATTATATGTTAATTCACCTGAATTTACAAGCTACTACTGGTGCATGTAATGCGAAAAGTTTTCTTGAAAAACATGCTGTTAGATATAAGTTATCTCCTGATGCTAAATTTGCTACATCGCCTATAAACATTAAAGATAAAGATTATGATTTCTCTCTTGATTTAGCACACATAGCTATTATTGAGAGAGAACCTTTCTGTGGAACCGAAAATGAAAGTGCTGTAGAACACATGAATGAACTCTCTACTTTGAGTGGTATATTTTCTGAGGACATAAAGATGCGCACTTACTTTGTCACTAAAATATTTCCTTTCTCATTAAAAGGAGAAGCTAAAACTTGGTATAATAATTTGTCTCCTGGTTCCATTACTAGTCCTATTGCTTTGCTTGATACTTTCTTTCGGAAATATTTTCCTGCTAGTGCTCAATGTGATGCTTTGCTAAGGATTTATAACTTTAATCAAGAAGAAGAAGGGAAATTGCCTTATGCTTGGACACGGTTTTGTTCTCTAATAAGAGGCCAGCCGAACCATGATTTAGAGAAAAATGATCTTCTTGATGGACTAATCGTTGAATCTAGGACATATTTGGATAGTTGTGCTAGTTGTGTTTTCAGGAGAAGAACTCCACAAGAAGCTGAGAAATTAATGACTAAGATAAGCCAGAATTATGATGATTGGAATATTCCTGAACCTACTCCAACACCTATACCAACACCAAGGAAGAGAGGTATGATTGAATTAGATGAAGAAGTGATGAAGGAAGTCAAGAGATCTTTTAAAGAGAGAGGTATTAAATCTGAAGATGTGAAGAATTTACCTCCTATTGAAGAATTATGTAAGTCAATTCCTCCTATGCCATTAATTGAGGTACACTCTCTCCAAAGGTTTGATGATAGAGATATTCCTTACTCAAAACCTCCTGCTCAATGCTTAGATGAATTTGATACTTTTATTACTAAGCAATGTAATTTTAATATGAGAATAGAGAATCATTTAATGGAAAATTCTCGTGCTATTAGTAACTTGCATGATATTGTTGATAGAACCTCCAATGATGTTAAAATACTTATTAAACATTTTCATATGGTTCAAACTCAAATTGATCAACTTACTAAAGTGCAAAAGGATTTGTTAGAAAATGCCTCTATAGCTAAAGAAAAACATGTTTGTGAAGTAACAACTAGAGGGGGTAGATCAACTCAAGATCCTTTATATCCTGAGGGACATCCTAAAAGAAGTGAACAAGATTCTCAACGAATCAATGAACCTAGTGCTCCTTCTAAGAAAAAGAAGAAGAAACATAAAACTGTTGTAGAATCCTCTGAACCTTTTAATGATCTTAATGGTATATCTATTTCTGATGCTGAAACTGAAAGTGGTAATGAACATAACAATGATAGTAATAATACTAATGATAATGATAAGAATAGCAATTCAGATAAGGAAGAAATAGAAGAAGAACCCGAAAAGCATAATAAAAATGAAAAGTACACTAAGGAAGATTTTATTGCTAAGAAACATGGTAGTGAAAGAGAACCTTGGGTCCAAAAACAAATGTCTTTTCCTGTTAAGAAACTTAAAACAAAAGAACAAGAACATTATAATAAATTTTGTGAATGGATGAACCTTTGTTCTTGCAAATTCCTTTGACTGATGCTATTAAATTGCCTCCTTATTCAAAATATATGAAAGATATTGTGTCTAACAAAAGGAAAATTCCTAATGAGGAAATATCTACTATGCTTGCTAATTACTCTTTTAATGGCAAGGTTCCAAAGAAGTTGGGTGACCAAGGTATACCAACCATTCCTTGCTCTATCAAAAATAATTATGTTAGAACTGCTCTATGTGACTTGGGAGCAGGAGTTAGTGTTATGCCTTTCTCTCTTTACAAGAGACTTTATTTGGATAAGTTGATACCTACTGATATATCTTTGCAAATGGCTGATAAATCTACTGTTGTTCCTGTTGGTATTTGTGAGGATGTTCCTGTTCAAGTGGCTAATAATTGTTTAATCATGACTGACTTTGTTGTGCTTGAAATGCCTGAAGATGATAATATGTCTATTATTCTTGGGAGACCTTTTCTAAACACCGCAGGGGCTGTTATTGATTGCAATAAAGGAAAAGTAACTTTCAATGTGAATGACAAGGAACATACTGTTTATTTTCCCAAGAGAATGGATAAAGTATATGGAGTTAATACAATTACTAATGTGAGGTCCATCAAAGTGGGAAGTATTGATTGCCCTTATAAAGAAGAATACAAAACTCTTGTTATTGGATCCATATCAATACCATATAAGGTAACATGAGTGTCTCACAATGTTTGAATCCTTTTATGTCATCTAAAATTTATTTGGTGGCAAGACTTGATCAACCTTGCTAACAAATGTGTTTTAAATGCATGGAAGTGCTAAACAACATTTTTCTTCTCATCTTTATTTTACCTACTGTAATATTATTTGGTTTGCATAGTTTTAGCTGAATATGATTTGAAAAATATTTTTCATGCATTGAATTTAATATCTCAAAATCCAGAAAATGCCCAGAAATAAAAATTCTCAGAATTTTTTTAAAAAATATGCCAAAAATCCTATTTTTCGAGGAGGATCCTGGGAGTACGAGAGAGTGACCAGGGGAGCCCAAAGGGCCACCACATCACATGGTGGCGCGGCAAGCCTTTGGCCGCGCCTCCACATGGTGTGGGTCCCACAGGGCCCTCCACTTACTCTCCTTCCTCCCCAACCTTTCTCTCTCCCGACCAAACACCCAGCCATTGAAAAAATTGTGTTTTTGCTGCTCGTGCCCTCGGGTTTTCGATCTCCATCCTCAGCCCATATTTGCTGCTGAGATCTGGGGCATTTGCTCTCCGGTATGTGACTCCTCCGTTCATCCAAATAGAATTTTGTTTAGTGGATTATATCTTGAGTATTTTGCTGCTGTAGATGTCATGTTTAGTGAGTTTAAATTCTTGTTCTAAGTTGGAATAACTAGTTTTGATGCATGGTTAAGCCTCTAGCAAGTCACTATAGTAGTTTCCCTTCATTTAGTTGGCTTAAAATCAATTTTTATGACATTTGTTAAAAAATTCAGAACATGGAGTGGAACACACATCCTATCAACCAACATGAAATTGTGGTGCATGAAGTCATGGAAATTCACCGTGAAGACGGTGTATTTCCAGCTGTCTATCCATGCTCGGAATTCATGCATGCTGCAGGGATTTACGAAGATGTCCAAAATCTAATCTCTAATGCAGGATTGGGTATTTTTGCTATTGATGAACCTAACCAATATGTGAAATTAGCTATGTCTGTGGTGCAGGATTTCAAGTGCAACTTGACCTCGCATAACCCCATGGTTCATTACACAATTTATAATAAAACCGTCCACTTGTCCTTTGATGATTTTTGTGCAGCGATTAGAGTGCCACAATGGGGATCGCGAGAGAAGTTGACGGGGAAGCCCAAACCATTGATGGACTTGTACGAGGATATTTGCCAAGGGAGGAGTTTCTCGCAAGAGGACGGTAAAATCCAAAGTATTCATCTCCCATCCATCCGATACTTTGCTTATTTCATCACCAAGTGTGTTCTTGCTAGGAAGGTTGCAAGTAAATTAGTTGTGCCTGACTTGGCTTTTCTAGCTGCTGCTTTGCGTGGTGATAGAACTTATAACTTAGGTGCACTGATTGCTTACCGTCTTGCTACTAACCGTGAGAAGGGCGGAATTTGTGGAGGTCTCATTGCATCTCGTTTATTAGCTATGCATGACTTAGTTCCTCATCCTCTTGACTTCCAGCTTCCCACGGAAAAGCTAGATTTTCTTTCCATGAAGAAACATAACTTTATTGCTACAAATAGTAACTTGAGTAACCTACTTTCTGAGACAACCTTTTCCAAGAAAATAATATGGAAGACATCTACATCTGTTAGAACTATTAGGTTGCCTGTGCCTTCGTTTAACCTTGATGCCAGGGCTAGTTGGTCACTCTCGGAGGCTGAGATTGATGCACTCGTGGGGCAACAAGCCCCGGACATGGAGGACGATATGGAGGAGCCCGATGATGACGTTGGGCAGCCCCAGAGACCGCCGGTTTCACCTACCCGGATCAGGGGTACGCAGGACCTTCGGGCTCTTCCTCCACCGCAGCCGAGCAAGAGTACGATCACGCCAGATTTGACCCATCGGGCTGGAGTTCATACTCACCATGGGATTGATCTCCACTTAGGCCAAAATCCTAAGTGTTGGGGGGATCATAACCCGGTAGGCCCACCGACCTAGAAGATAAGCCGGCCTGGCAGGAGCCTGGGCCGGATAAAGCATGAAGTTATGGGCCGGGTCTCACGTAAGCCGGTGTGCAACGTGTGTCTTGGCCCGCAAGTCAAGAGGCATCTAGAAGATTAGAGACCAAGTACAAGGCGGAGTCCTGATAAGGAAGGCGAAGACTTAAAGGACTTAGAGTAGAGTTCGGGTACGATTGTAACCCGGATCCCGCTTGTACGCCCAGCGAGACCCACCACCCATATAAGGGGGTCTCCTGGTTCCTAGAGGATCAAGTCGAAAGCCCCAGCAATACCTAGTACCAGAGATTGTAATCGAGACCCGGAAGCTAAGGCGCCGAGTCCTCGAAACCCATATCAATAAAGCAGAAGCAGGAAGTAGGTCTTTACCTCAAGACGAGGGGCCGAACCTGGGTAAACTCTTGTTTCCCCACGCCACGCTAGACAAGCTCCAGATGTCAGAAGTCGCTATGTCCCAACAATCAAGTTTCCAGCCGGAAACATCTGTCGTGACAATCCCACGACAGTTGGCGCCCACCGTGGGGCCTGCGGCCAAGAACATCACTATTGTTGGAGAAGCGCGGCGCGGTATGGAAAACCTAGCTATCGGCCAGATCTACACGCTTCCAGGAGGGGAGCAGATCGTGGACGACTTTGGTTGGAAGGAAGAAGCGGATCAGCTGGAAACCGGATCTATGATCGTCTTTGGGCGGATCAGCGTTTTCGTCGGCGTGATCCAAAACACAGGAGCCGGCTCAGATCAGTATGAGCCGGAGTACGAGTCAGAGTCCGGGTCAGCCACCATGGCCCGGACGGATGGAGAGGAGTCTGTTGGGTCGCCAGAGTGCGAAGTCATGTCCATTGAGGAAGAGGCGGCAATTCAAGCACTACAGGATTCCGTCGTCGCGCCAGTAAACATGTCAGACCTGGATACGGATACCGAGTTGATTTTACCGCTGTTTGAGGATCGTTGGGGATATGGACTTGAGGAAGAAGATCACCCGCTGACACCGGGTCCCGTGCGCCATATGACGGTTCACGTGGTGACCACGGCTCAGCCGATTGCCGGAGTGACGACTTCGGTTAGCGATGAAAATAGCGCGGAGAGGACCGCCAGATTGAACAGAGAAGCTTGGGACCAGGGTCAGCTAGGCATGCCGGCTACGGCGTATGCGCCACCCAATCCCAACACCGGAGCAGTTTTACCGACTTTCAGTACGGCGGTACAGACACAAACACCAGCACCGAGGACGGCCTTCACGAACCCGATCCTGGCGAATACACCCGTTCCGCCGCCAAACCCGAGAGTCCCGCCTCCTGCGGCGGACGATCGGGCGAGAGCCGGTGCCTCAGGAAACCCGGCACAGAATTTGGGAGAGCTAACAAACACCAACTCAGCCATATAGAGAGAGCTTGAAGATCTAAGGCGAGCCGTGGCCAGAGCGAATCAAGATCGCGCGGATGAAGCTCGGCGCGTAGCAGAGAAAGAACGACTCTTGGCCCAGCAGGAGCAAAGGTTATAGGAGGAAAGAGATGTTCTCCAAAGAAGGAGGGACGAGTTCACCGCTGTACAGAACAGAAGACGCGGGAGCCGGTTGCCTTTGCCAACCGGAGCGAACACCATAGTACCCCAAGTCCTCGAACTTCAGTATCAGGCGACCCCCACCAACGCACCGGCACCCGTTGCGGCGACCAACCCGGTGATGGGAGCCAGCACACCTCAAGCCGGGTTACAAGGAATGCGACCCGGAGGAGCAGCAGGAACCCCGGCTGGAGGAGCGAGAGCCGGGGATGCAGTCGTCGAACAACTACCGCCGCCACCCCCCAGGTTTAACACTCCCCCGGGTCATTATAATAATCCAGTTGACAATGTTTTCGCAGCGGCGCACGCCCTGGAGCAGATCCCGTTTGATAATTCACCAGCCGACATTGAAGCACGAAGAGCTGTCGATTTATTGCGCACCGCCATGGTACAGCAGAACAATAACCCACGCAGCTCGCAAGCTTTCAATTCAGAACCACAGCGAAGTCGTACTAGAAGCCGGCAAGGAGAGCCGGTCGCGGCAAGATCGGTCCATAACCGGCTCGGACCGGTAAATCAGCAAGCACAACATAATCAAGTGGTGCAGCAGCAGCCGGCGGTCGCACCCTAGAGGGTGGTCGCACCGGCTATGTCCGCGGCACAATCAATAGTAAACAGTTCCAGAGCAAGACGCGTGGCGGCAGCCGCAGCAATCCCAGAAGCCGGAGCAGCCGGAGCCGGAGCAACTGAAGTTGGAATAGCGGTTCCCGCAAGACCCGCCGTATCCTCGCCTACGCCGGGCCACGGAGGAACCGCCTCTTCCAATTTGACAGGACCGAAGTGTTTGTCAGACGCCATAAGGTCAGAGCCGTTCCCGGAGAAATTCAACGAGCCGACCAAAGTAAGCAATTACGAGCCGCACATGAACCCGGAGACGTGGCTGGGAAGCTATGCCATGGCTATGGACATGAAGAATGCAACAGCAAATCTGTGCGCCCGTTACTTATATCTCATGATGGTAGAAGGAGCACCAAAGATATGGTTGGACCGGCATCCACCACGCAGCATCAATTCTTGGGATGAGCTAAAGGCAGCGTTCATCAAAAATTTCTCAGGAACCTGCAAGAAGCAGTATACCGAGTCAGATCTAGACAGGTGTGTCATGAGGAAAACCGAGTCAGCAAGGCAATGGATGTCCAGAGTCACGGAAATTTTGTAGTCATCCATCAACATCTCACCACATACGCAGCTACAGACAAAAGGCCGGGTGAGACGGACGAGCAACAGAGGAACTTCCGGGTTAGTGGAGGCCGTAACACAAACCCAAACCAGAACAATGGAAATCAGAATGGAAACAACAAGCGCCCTTATGAGAGCGGAAATTCAGAGTTTGTGGGAACAACTCAGTCGACGGGTTACAGAGGGCCGAGACCCGGAGGTAACTTCAGGGGAGGTCCCCCGAGAGACCCAAACTTCAGCGAGATGTATAGCATGCCATGCCCGAAGCACAGCAAGAACGGGAGGCCGTCTAATCACTAAATGGCTCAATGCGCAGACATAAGAGTCTGGATGAGACATGAGCAAGAGAAGCAGAGGAATCAAGGAAACTTTGGAAACGGCAATGGTGGTAACAATGGAAACAACGGTCACCCGTCAGGACCCGGACAGGGGGCTGGGTCGAACGGACCATCAAACTCCGGATCTAATCAACAACAGAATCAAGTCATGACCGGGTATCAGCAGAACCCGAAGGAGCTTCATAGTCAGGGCCAGTATCACGTCTTTACCACAAGCACATCTAGGAGGGAAAAGAAGTTACAGGCATGAGCCGTCAATGCAGTAGCATCAGCAGTTCCGAGGTTTTTGAAGTGGTCCGAGCAAACAGTTACTTGGAGCAGGGAAGACCATCCGCCGGCAGTGGAACATCCGGGTCTCCTGGCTCTCGTTGTGGCATCGCAAGTTGACGGGTTCTCTTTGAATAAGGTTCTAATGGACGGAGGCAGCAGTATTAATATTTTATATCTCGACACGTTCAAAAGGATGGGTTTGACAGAGGACAGACTGACTCCAACATCAACGATCTTTCATGGCATAGTCCTAGGAAAGTCGGCGCATCCGATTGGACAGATCAACCTAGAGGTGGCGTTTGGAGTAAGTAAGGAGCAGTTCAGGTCCGAGTTTCTGAAGTTCGAAGTCGTTGACCTGAAAAGCCCATACCATGCTTTGTTCGGGAGGCCGGCTTACGCCAAGTTCATGGCTAGGCCGTGTTACGTATACCTCAAGTTGAAGATACCCGGACCCAAGGGAATAATCACGATTGAAGGAAGCAAAGATATGGCTATAGAGTGTGATAATGGCGATGCCATCATGGCAGAGCAGGCTTGTTCAGAGGAGGAGCTTAAGTATTACAGGTCTCAAGTAGACCCGACCGACAAACGTGTACTGGAAAAGCCGGCTCACGAGGAAGAAAAGAAGAAGTTTAAATCGGCTCAAGATACCAAGATGGTTGATTTCGTAGAAGGGGATTCCTCCAAGCAGTTTGCAGTAGGAGCTCACATGGATCCAAAATAGGAAAGCGCACTCATCAAGTTCATCCGTGAGAATCGGGATATCTTTGCATGGTCTCCTTCAGACATGCCGGGTGTACCGAGTGAACTTGCTGAGCACAGTTTACATGTTGATCCAAAAGCCAAGCCGGTTAAACAAGGACTACGTTGTTTCAACGCAGAAAGGAAAAAGATCATCGGAGAAGAGATCGCTCGTCTGCTTGCAGCCGGGTTTATCATGGAGGTTTACCACCCTAAGTGGCTAGCTAACCCGGTCCTAGTTTTGAAGAAGAACGGAGAGTGGCGCATGTGCGTGGATTACACCAGCTTGAACAAGGTTTGCCCGAAAGACCCCTTTGCTTTGCCCCGCATAGATCAGATCATTGATGCTACAGCCGGCAACGAGTTGTTATGTTTCTTGGATGCATATTCCGGGTATCACCAGATCAAGCTCAACGTGGATGACCAGGAGAAGACTTCGTTCATCACCCCCTTTGGAGCCTTTTGTTACAAAACCATGTCGTTTGGTCTCAAGAATGCAGGTGCCACCTACCAGAGATGCATCCAGAATTGTTTCCAGAACCAGATTGGTCGCAACGTACATGCTTATGTTGATGACGTCGTGATCAAGTCGCAGAAAGCCGGGTTATTGTTGGACGATTTGACAGAGACCTTCACCAACCTCCGCAAGTATCAGATGAAGTTAAACCCAACCAAGTGTGTGTTCGGAGTTCCAGCAGGCATGCTGATGGGTTTCATAGTCTCAGAAAGAGGGATAGAAGCAAACCCGGCAAAGATTAAGGCCATCATGAACCTTAAGAAGCCGGAGTGTATCAATGACGTCCAGAAGCTGACGGGTTGTGTCACAGCCCTAAACCGGTTCATCGCAAGGATGGGAGAGAAGGCACTTCCACTTTACAAGCTGTTGAAGAAGTCGGATAAATTTGTTTGGGGTTAGGAAGCAGATGACGCCTTTGAAGATTTGAAGAAGACATTATCATCAGCACCAGTCCTGGCGGCTCCCACCAGTAAGGAGCCAATGTTACTTTATATCTCCGCAAACTCACGAGCTGTCAGTGCCGTGGTTGTGGTGGAACGCAAGGAAGAAGGAAAGGAGTATCCAATACAGAGGCCAGTTTACTATGTTAGCGACGCGCTGACAGAGTCGAAACAAAGATACCCGCAGTGGCAGAAGCTAGTTTATGGCGTCTTCATGGCAAGCCGGAAAATGCCCCACTATTTCCAAGACCACCCCATCACGGTGGTCAGTTCCGCTCCCTTAGCAGAAATCATCAGAAACAGAGAGGCAACAGGAAGAATCGCAAAGTGGGCCATCGAGATGGGGCCTTACCATATCGACTACGAGCCAAGGACAGCAATCAAGTCACAAGCCTTAGTTGATTTTGTCAATGACTGGACAGAGTTCGATCCTTTACCACCTGCACCAAGCGCGAAACACTGGGTTATGCATTTCGACGGGTCAAAGTTGTTCGAAGGAGCAGGAGCCGGCGTTGTCTTAACTTCACCAAAGGGAGACAAGCTGAGTTATGTCTTACAGATACACTTCGAGCCTTGCACCAATAACATCGCTGAGTATGAGGCCTTGTTGCACGGCCTGAGAGTCGCCAAAGAGATGAACATCAAGAGGATTATGTGCTATGGAGATTCCGACCTTGTTGCTCAACAAGTATCAGGAACTTGGGACAGGAAAGATGCCAACATGGCGGCTTACAGAAGAGAGGTAGACCGAGTGGACGGTTCTTTCTCCGGATATCAGGTCGAACACATCGACAGGCGGAAAAACGAGGCAGCTGACGCCTTATCAAGACTCGGCTCTAGGAGAGAGCCGGTGCCCCCAAACGTGTTCCTCGCCGAGTTACATCATCCATCAGTCAAGCTTCCGACAGAGGAGGAGTTAGCAAACCTGGATGACCCGGATTCACAGTTAGTCGCCGCCATACACCAGACTCCATCATGGACAGAGCCATATCTGGCTTACTTGTTGAGGGAAGAGCTACCACAAGACGAAGTGTTGGCACGACAGATCGTACGCCGAGCTAAGGGTTATGTTATCATCAACGGAGAACTGCATAAGAGAAGCGCGTCTGGAGTATTCTTACGATGCGTCTCACCTGAGGAAGGCCGGAAGATTCTTCAGGAAATCCACTCAGGAGATTGTGGTCATCACGCTTCTACAAGATCAATGGTTGCCAAAGCTTACAGACATGGTTTCTTTTGGTTGACGGCTTTGGCAGACGCGGAGAACATAGCCCGGGTTTGCGACGGATGCCAGCGATATGCAAGACAGATACATGTGCCGGCTCAGGATTTGAGGACTATCCCAATAACATGGCCCTTTGCAGTCTGGGGCATGGACATGGTGGGACCTTTCCAAACTTCACCCAATAAGAAGACTCACCTCTTAGTCGTAGTGGACAAATTCACAAAGTGGGTTGAGGTTCAAGCAGTCAACAGTCTTACAGCTGCAACAGCGGTTAAGTTCCTAAAGAGGATCATATATCGCTTCGGATATCCTCATAGCATCATCACTGATAACGGGACAACCTTTTCACTTGGAGAGATGCAGATATTTTGCAAAGAGAACGGCATCCGGCTTGACCTCGCCTCAGTTTCACATCCTCAGTCAAACGGACAGGTCGAAAGGACAAATCAAGAGCTCTTAAGAGGCATCAAACCAAGACTTCGGGTTCCATTGATCCGGGCAGCCGGGTGCTGGGAAGAAGAGTTGCCATCAGTCGTCTGGAGCATAAACACAACCTCAAATAGGTCAACAGACTTCACTCCCTTCTTTATGGTCTACGGGGCAGAAGCCGTGTTACCCAGCGACATCATCCATGATTCTCCAAGAGTTGCAAACTATGTTGAGGTAGAGAACGAGCAAGCCCGGCAAGATTCAGTCGATATGCTTGAGGAGGCAAGAGAGTTAGCCTTGGAAAGATCAGCCATATACCAGCAGGACCTGAGGCGTTACCACAGCCGCCGGGTTAAATCAAGAACTTTCCAAGAGGGAGACTTAGTCTTACGGCTAGCCCAGAATAAGACCGGCTTCCACAAGCTGACTCCCCCGTGGTAAGGTCCCTTCGTGATAAGCCGGAATTTGCACAACGGGTCCTACTACCTGGTGGATCTCAGAGAAGAAACTACAACAACAGGAAACAATACAGACCATACGAGACACACAATGACAGAAAACGACAGGCCCTGGAACATAGCAGAGCTTAGGCCATACTACACTTAGGTTTTGTGAGCCCCCAGATGAGACGGGCTCCACCTTCTTGTATCTTTTTAGTTTAAAGGCAGCAGGTTTCAGACGCGCTCTTTTCCTTACCAGGGTACCTAAGGGGACTGGAAGGTTTTTAATGAGGCGGCTTGCTAGCTATGTACATATTATATGATCAATGAAATGAGGAAGGCACCTCTAAAAAGAAAGAGCATCGTGTTTTCAGTTCCTTATTTTTCATATGATCAGGGTCTTGGGGGCTTACTAACTAAGAAAGTTGTAAGTTACAAACCCATGACCCGGCAGAGACGCCACAATTATTCTTGGTTTCTTTCCTGCTAGCTTGATGTTATTCTCACTTAATACATGACCAGATGCTAAAATACCGGCTTTCAATCTGACTATGAAGCCCATGGGGACTTAGCAGACCCTAATCGCCCGGTAATTTTTAGGCACAGAAGTCACGAGAAAACCGACTCTGCAGAAAGCTAAAGAAACCAAAAGGGTCAACGCAACCGCAAAGACAAGACTTTTATAAAGACGGGTTTCATTAAAGCATCAGCGCACGAAGGCGCAACAAAAGGTATAGCAAGTATTCAGATCTAACTTATTACAAGCCAAGTAGGCCAATAAAATTGTTTCAGGGACAACTCGAGCCAAAATAATCTAAGCTGATACAAGAGTCGGCATTTGGTACATCCGGGCGATCTATTGGAGTGGAGGAGCCGGTGCAGATCCTTGCCCAGGGTCCTTCGTACCCCTTGTAGTTTCGCTTGGTGGCCTCTGCAAAACGACCGAGGCCAATGCCTCAAAGCCGTCAAGATCAGAAGGGCGAGAAGGAGCGGGTACATCAGGGGTAGAGCTCGAAGGGTCCGCACTTGTTGTAAAGGGCGTGAAGAGTTGCGGCGCCTCCTCCACCGGCTTCCACAAGTTAACCGGCTCCGGTGGAATTTCCTTGACAGCGCGGTTATCTTCGTCATATGAAGCATGGAACTCGTCCAACGCTAACCCATCAGCAATCTGACAAGCCGGGCGCCGAACTGACTTCACAAGCTTCCCATATATCTTCGCGGTCTCCTGGCCATCAGCTTGAAACTCGGGGAAGCCCTTGGTTAGCTTGACCGGGTCAAGGTTTGGATAATATGCCTTTGCCAGAACCAGCACATGGATCGCACCCTTGCGGCAGGAGGACGCCTTCCATCGCTCCATCAGCACCGGCACCACAGAGGTGGCGGCGAGAAAATCTGGGAGACCCGGCGGACAAGTTCCAGCAGAAGAGGACATCTTGATCATTTCAGCGCAGCCGAAGTAGAGCCGCCGGGTGACGCCATAGATCGCTTGAATCTTGTCAAGCGTCCCCTTGATAGTCACACCCTGAGCCGGACCTGACAAGAGGCGGAAGAACGTAAGAATACTTAAGAGAACAAAGTGATGGAGCAAAGTAAAGAAGAGGAGAAAACTCACCGAACACCGCAACAGACAAGTTATGGATAAACTTTTTTATCTTCTCCAGCTCGGAGACGATCTTCTGCAACTCGAGGGCTTTTACCTGGATGGCAAGCTCCTGATCGTGAACCTTCTTCCGCAACGCCTCGTTTTCAGCTTGCAGTCGGCTCAACGTCTGCTCTTGAGCCTTCAGTTGCTCCTCGGCCTTTTTTCGTAGGCCGGTTTCCTGCGCAAGTTGGTGGCGCACCTCGCTGTTGCTTTTTGCACTTGTCTCAGAAAAGTCCTACAGAGGGAAACAAAAATTCATCAAGATAAAGAGGAAAAAAGTGGAAGCACGACTTATCACAAAGTTCTACTCAAAAGAAGACCCGGAGCACAGCAGGCTACTGCACCGACTCTTGGGGACTACTTATCACAAAGTTCTACTCAAAAGAAGACCCGGAGCGTAGCAGGCTACTGCCCCGACTTTTGGGGAACACCACAAAGATTCATCCATACCTGGAGACAAGTTCCCTATGATGCAAGTACTAAGCATTCATCTGAATAAAAGCTAAGCACTTGGGGACTACTAGTAGGGAACACACCTTGAAGCGATAGTGCAGATAATTACGCAGCTGAGACTCTTCTTTCCGCACCCTGGAGAGCCGTGCATGGATTTTCTCAAACAGCTCTGGAAACTCCAAGGTGTTCAAGGGAGCCTCATCCTCGGAGTCCGAGTCACTCGTTTCCTCAACCTGCCCTTTGCCTGCAGCACGAGCAGTAAGTTCCTCCTCTGCTTTAGCTTCCGGTTCCAGGACCTTCGTCACAGAAGAAGAAGGCGCGCCCGGATCCTGGAAGCCGGTCCCAGTAGTAGTAACGTCCGGTTCCTCCGGAATAATGGGAAGTTCATCCTTCCGAGGAGAAGAGGAGACGGTGACAGGACGGACCGGGTCTACCAGCATCTCATCTTGGGTCTCCTCGACCTCTGTCTCCGCGGGAGGAGTCGTCACAGTCTCGGGGGTCCCCTCGTCACTGAGAACGGCTTTTGCTCTGAAAGAAGTTAACTTATGTAAGTGATTGAGAATAAGCAGATCAAAAGCGAAAGACATGGTAAAGAAATGTACCCCTTGTTGACAACGAAGTCGGAGGGGAGAGTCTCAGAGCCAGAATCTGAAGAGCAGGACATAGACCTGGATTTAGCAACCCGGATTTGGCCCGCCAGCGGATACAGAACATCGGGGGTAGTTTGCTGAACGTTTCTTCTGCGAGGAGAAGGGTTGTTCGGGATACCTGAGGAGAGCTCTTCTGAAGAAGTAGATGAGCGGGTCTTCTGCCGCTTAGGCGTCGCCTCATCCTTGTCCTGCGTAGGTGGATGAGTTTGAGAGCCGGAAGCTTCAAGATCGAGGAAACGAGAGCGTGGTATCAGGCGTACCGCGTTGCGGGCCCGCTTGGCTTGAGCCGGCGGGGAAGAAGGAGGCGCTGGGGCCTGGATGGGGTCTTGGTCGTCTCGACCTGGAAGTTGGGGAGTATAAGTAGAGGCATTGTCTTGGGTATCGGCTTCCAAGAGATCCCGCAAAAGCCGGTCCATAGAATCAAGCTCACCTTCGCCCTCAGCGTCTCCTCCCCCCGAGTTCTGCGTCGATTCATCCTCTTGATCGGAGGAGGCGGGGGTTTCTTCGGCGGCTTTCCACCAATCCTCGGTGTACTGGAGCAAATAAAAGACAGTCATGAAAAGGTACAGGAGCGTGGACAAGATACAAACAGAAAGGTAAAAAGACTTCAAGTTAGGTACCTTGGGTGCCGGGTTCTCTGAGCAGAAGGGAAGGAGTCCGTCGAGCTTTATAGCGGCGACGGACTCGGCCAGCAGCTTCTTGGAGGCCCGGATAACTTCTTCATCTTCCGGCTCTTGAGAAGTGAACCGGAGAGGATCGGAAGGAACGTTGGTGTAATCAGAAATGAGCTTGGGCCGGATGGACGGTGGCTTAATGCACCACCCGACCCAGCACTTGACCAGATCGGTGCCCTTGAGGCCGTGGGTTTTGAGAGCCCGGATTCTAGAGAGAATGGGAGCCAAGGCGGCGCGATCTCGAGCGTAAGAGTTGACCGACTCTCCCAGCTCGAGGGGTTCAACGCGGAAACCCGGCAATTTGGGTTGGCCTTTAGGAGAGGTGTCTTTGCAGTAAAAGAAGGTGGATTGCCACACCCGGGGATGGCTGTTAAGCTTCAAAGCCGGAAAAAGGGCATCCCGGCGTCTCTGGATAGCAACTCCTCCACAGATATTTAAAGGAAGGGTGGTGGAAGAGCGTTGTGGATTGCAATAGAAGAACTCAAGAAAGAGGTCAATGGTGGGTTCCATTTGAAGATAAGCTTCACACAGAACAGTGAAGTTCGGGATAGAAAGAATCGAGTTTGGGGCCAAGTCTTGAGGCCGGAGACCATAATACGAGAGAAGAGATCGGAAGAAGAGGGAACCCGGAGGTTTAAAGCCGCTGTTGAGGTGATCGGCGAACACGATTACCTCGTTCTCCCGGGGAGCCGGCACGACCTCATCACGAGGAGCACGCCATTGGATGACGTTTTGAGCTTGGAGATCGCCGGAGTCGACTAAGTCCTGCAACCTTGTGCTAGAGACAGAGGAGCCTGTCCAATTCCCGGATGGAGCCGCTGCGGTGGCGGCGCCGGAAGCACCGGAGGGGGCCTTGGCCTTCTTGAGGTTCGCCTTGACGGCGGCGGCGGCCGGGCCCTTGCTCGATATCTTCTTCCCCATGGAGGTGGAGTGCTAGATCTGGATCGGCGTGGTTGTGGCTGTGACCGGAGAACGCAGAGAAAATGCGGCGACGCTAGATCTCGGTGAAGGTCGCAGAGCTCACGCTGGAGGAGGAAGACGAAGTGGAGGCGCACGGGGGGAAATGGGTGCTTTTTTTCCCGCCCCCACTTTTTATGGTTCAAGTGGGAGTTGACCTAAGGGTAAGACAGGAAAAAGGCAAGGGCAATGATGGCCAGGGAGAATAATATCTAAGGTGTCAGATGTTGTAACTGACAGAATCTTGGGTTCCCGAAGTAGCCGCTCGACTCCTCGATTCTCGCCGAGGGATAAGTATTAAAAATGTCGTTGACTCGGGAGGTTGACCGTCATCCTCGAGGAAGATCAAAAGGGATTGAAAATCGCTAAGTCTGGAAGCGAAAGTCGGCGAGCAATGGTCGGGTTATGAACGGGGCGCCAGCAAAAGCCGGCCAAACTGACACCCGTGTGCCCGCCTGCTTAATAAATTGTTTATTGTTTTTCAGATGATAACCCGGACAAAAGGAATGATGGTTTCCCCAAAGGTTGTGCCCAAGAGCGCGGAGGTGAAGCAAGTCAATTCTGGTGTCCAAGTTATCCTGGGGGCTACTGTTGGGGGGATCATAACCCGGTAGGCCCACCGACCTAGAAGATAAGCCGGCCTGGCAGGAGCCTGGGCCGGATCAAGCATGAAGTTATGGGCCGGGTCTCACGTAAGCCGGTGTGCAACGTGTGTCTTGGCCCGCAAGTCAAGAGGGATCTAGAAGATTAGAGACCAAGTACAAGGCGGAGTCCTGATAAGGAAGGCAAAGACTTAAAGGACTTAGATTAGAGTTCGGGTACGATTGTAACCCGGATCCCGCTTGTACGCCCAGCGAGACCCACCACCCATATAAGGGGGTCTCCTGGTTCCTAGAGGATCAAGTCGAAAGCCCCAACAATACCTAGTACCAGAGATTGTAATCGAGACCCGGAAGCTAAGGCGCCGAGTCCTCGAAACCCATATCAATAAAGCAGAAGCAGGAAGTAGGTCTTTACCTCAAGACGAGGGGCCGAACCTGGGTAAACTCTTGTTTCCCCACGCCGCGCTAGACAAGCTCCAGATGTCAGAAGTCGCTATGTCCCAACAATCAAGTTTCCAGCCGGAAACATCTGTCGTGACAATCCCACGACACTAAGCTTGGGGGGAGGTATACCGATAGCACACTCATCTATATATCAGTACCATTCGGTACTGTATATCCTTGTTTCGCTTTCGTTTTCTTTCTTTCTTTTATTTGTTTATGTTTCGTTTTACCTTCTTAAAACTCAAAAAGACCAAAAATATTTCTGTTATTTCTCTTGCTAGTTTGCTTTAGTATCTAGTATTAGTATGTGTTGGCGGGATCATAACCCGGTAGGCCCACCGACCTCGAAGACAAGCCGACCTGGTAGGAATCTGAGCCGGGTCAAGCATAAAGATATGGGCCGGGTCCCACGTAAGCCGGTGCGCGACGTGTGCCTTGGCCCACAAGTTAAGAAGGATCCAGAAGACTGGAGACCAAGTACAAGACGGAGTCCTGATAAGGAAGGCGAAGACTTAGAGGACTTGGAGTAGAGTCCGGGTACGATCGTAACCCGGATCCCCGCTTGTGCATCCAGCGAGACCCACCGCCTATATAAGGGGGTCCCCTAGTTCCTAGAGAGATAAGTCAAAAGCCCCAGCAATACCTAGTTCCAGAGATTGTAATCGAGACCCGGAAGCCAAGGCGCCGAGTCCTCGAAACCCCTTATCAATAAAGCAAAGCAGGAGTAGGTATTTACCTCAAGGAGATGGGCCGAACCTGGGTAAACCCCTGTTTCCCCACGCCACGCTAGACAAGCTCCAGATGTCAGAAATCGCTATGTCCCAATACTCAAGTTTCCACCCGGAAAAATCTGTCGTGACAATCCCACGACAGTTGGCGCCCACCGTGGGGCTTGCGGCCAAGAACATCATGATTTTTAGAGAAGCGCGACGCGGTATGGAAAACCTAGCTATCGGCCAGATCCATACACTCCCAGTCGGGGAGCGGATCGTGGACGACTTTGGATGAAAAGAAGAAACAGATCAGTTGGAGACGGGATCTATGATCATCTTTGGTCAGATCAACGTTTTCATCGGCGTGATCCAGACCATAGGAGCCGGCAGAGATCAGTATGAGTCGGAGTACGAGTCACAGTCCGGGTCAATCACCATGGCCCAGACAGATGGAGAAGAGTCCGTGGGATCACCGGAGTGTGAGATAATGACTGAATAGGAAGAGGCGGCGATCCAAGCTTTGCAGGATTCTATCATCGCACCGGTAAACTTGTCAGATCTGGATACAGATACCGAGTCAATTGATACGTCTCCAACGTATCAATAATTTCTTATGTTCCATGCTTATATTATACCAATTGCTACATGTTTTATATACATTTTATATGGTTTTATGCATTTTCTGGGACTAACCTATTAACAAGATGCCACAGTGCCAGTTCCCTGTTTTCTGCTGTTTTTTGTTTCATAAAACCACTTAAGGAAATATTCTCGGAATTGGACGATTTCTTTACAGAAGCTCCTATTTTTCCCGACACGTTCCAGAAGTCCAAAGGAGAAACGAAGACGGAGACCGAGGCGGCCTCACCTGGTCCAGGCGCGGCAGGCCTTCTGGCCGCGCGAGCACCCGGTGAGGGCCCCTCGGCCCTCCACCGCCTTCGCCCTTTCGCCTACTTATACCCCCCGAGGAGAAAACCCTAGGAGAATAGGCCATCTTCCACGAAAAGTTCCGCCGCGCCGCCGCCATCGAAGACAAGTTTCGGGGGTCAGAAGTTCCTGTTCCGGCACCCTGCCGGGAAGGGGATTGACCCCCGGAGCCATCTCCATCGACTCCACCGCCTCCACTTCGACTCCGTGATGGTTTGTGACTAGTTCCCCCATGGACTACGGGTTCTTGGCTGTAGCTAGTTGGTACTCTCTCTCCCATGTACTTCAATATAATGATCTCATGAGCTGCCTTACATGATTGGGATCCATATGATGTAATTCGTGTTGTGTTTGTTGGGATCCGATGAATTGTTACATTATGATCAGTCTATCTATCAAAGTGAAGTTATTGTTGCTGCAATCTTGTTGTGTTGGGGCAGCCGAGGGGAATGGCTGTGATGTGAGGATCACATGTTTTCACCAAGTGTTAATGCTTTGCTCCGGTGCTCTATTAAAAGGAGTACCTTAATTACCAGTAGTTTCCCTTGAGGCCCCGCTGCAAACGGGCTGGTAGGACAAAATATGTTATGCAAGTTTCTCATTGCGAGCACGCACGACTATATATGGAAAACATGCCTATATAATTAATAATCTGGATATTCTAACTTAATGTTATTTCAATACTGTCAATTGCCCAACTGTAATCTGTTCACCCAACACTTGTTCTTGAGAGTTACCACTAGTGTAGATAGCTGGGAACCCCGGTCCTTCTGTCATCATCATTGCTTTCCCGTCAACTCCACACAAGCAACTATTTTCTGGTGCCATCGTCTCTGTGTTACTATTGCATCCGTGAGAATCGGGAAGAAGAACTTAAGTACTACAAGTCTCAAGTAGACCCGGTGGACAAACGTGTGCTGGAAAAGCCGGCTCACGAGGAAGAAAAGAAGAAATTCAAGTCGGCTCAAGATACCAAGATGATTGACTTCGTAGAAGGGGACTCCTCCAAGCAGTTTTCGATAGGAGCCCACATGGAAGAAAAATAGGAAAGCGCGCTCATCAAGTTCATCCGTGAGAATCGGGATATCTTTGCATGGTCTCCCTCAGACATGCCAGGTGCACCGAGTGAACTTGCTGAGCACAGCTTACATGTTGATCCAAAAGCAAAGCCGGTTAAACAAGGACTACGTCTTTCAATGCAGAGAGGAAAAAGATCATCGGAGAAGAGATTGCCCGCCTGCTCGCAGCCGGGTTTATCATGAAGGTTTACCACCCTAAGTGGCTGGCTAACCCGGTCCTAGTCTTGAAGAAAAACGGAGAGTGGCGCATGTGCGTGGACTACACCAGCTTGAACAAGGTTTGTCCAAAAGACCCCTTTGCACTGCCTCGTATAGATCAGATCATCGATGCTACAGCCGGCAGCGAGTTGCTATGCTTCCTGGATGCATATTCCGGGTATCATCACATCAAGCTCAATGTGGACGACCAGGAGAAGACTTCATTCATCACCCCCTTTGGTGCTTTCTGTTACAAAACCATGTCGTTTGGTCTCAAGAATGCAAGTGCCACTTACCAGAGATGCATCCAGAATTGTTTTCAGAATCAAATTGGTCGCAACGTGCACGCTTATGTTGATGACGTCGTGATCAAGTCGCAGAAAGCCGAGTCATTACTTGATGACCTGACGGAGACCTTCACCAATCTTCGCAAGTATCAGATGAAGTTAAACCAAACCAAGTGCGTGTTTGGAGTCCCAGCAGGCATGTTGCTGGGTTTCATTGTCTCAGAGAGAGGAATAAAAGCAAACCCGGCTAAGATTAAGGCCATCATGAACCTTAGGAAGCCGAAGTGTATAAATGATGTCCAGAAGCTGACGGGTTGCGTCACAACCCTAAGCCGGTTCATTGCGAGGATGGGAGAGAAGGCACTTCCACTTTACAAGCTATTGAAGAAATCAGACAAGTTTGTTTGGGGTCAGGAAGCAGATGACGCCTTTGAATATCTGAAGAAAACGCTATCATCAGCACCAGTTCTAGAGGCTCCTACGAGCAAGGAGCCGATGTTACTATCCGTCTCTGCAAACTCACGAGCCGTCAGTGCCGTGGTCGTGGTGGAGCGCAAAGAAGAAGGAAAGGAGTACCCAACTCAAAGGCCAGTTTACTATGTGAGCGAAGCTTTGACAGAGTCAAAACAGAGGTATCCACAGTGGTAGAAGTTAGTCTACGAAGTCTTCATGGCAAGCTGGAAAATGCCGCACTACTTCCAAGAGCATCCCATCACAGTGGTGAGTTCTGCTCCTTTGGCAGAGATCATCATAAACAGAGAAGCTACAGACAGAATTGCAAAGTGGGCCATCGAGATGGGCCTTATCACATCAACTACGAGCAAAGGACAGCAATCAAGTCACAAGCCCTAGTTGATTTTGTCAATGACTGGACAGAGTTTGACCCTTTACCACCTGCACCAAGCGCGAAGCACTGGGTTATGCACTTTGACGGGTCAAAACAGTTTAAAGGATCGGGAGCCGGCGTTGTCTTAACTTCGCCAAAAGGAGACAAATTAAGCTACATCTTGCAGATACACTTCGAGCCTTGCACCAATAACATTGCAGAGTATGAGGCCCTGTTACATGGTCTGAAGGTTGCTAAAGAGATGAACATCAAGAGGATCATGTGCTATGGAGATTCGGACCTTGTCGCTCAACAAGCATCAGGAACTTGGGACAGGAAAGACGCCAACATGGCGGCTTACGGAAGAGAGGTAGACCGAGTAGCCGGCTTCTTCTCAGGATACCAAGTTGAACACATTGACAGGCGGAAGAACGAGGCAGCTGACGCCATATCAAGACTCGGCTCTAGAAGAGAGCCGGTACCTCCAAACGTGTTCCTCGCCGAGTTAGACCATCCATCAGTCAAGCTTCCAACACAAGAGGAGTTAGCAAACCCTGATGACCCGGATTCACAGCTAGTAGCCGCTATACATCAGACTCCATCATGGACAGAGCCGTATCTGGCTTACTTATTAAGAGAAGAGCTACCACAAGACGAAGTACTGGCACGGCAGATTGTGCGCCGGGCTAAGGGATACGTCATCATCAACGGAGAGTTGTACACGAGGATCGCGTCTGGAGTATTCTTACGATGCGTCTCACCAGAGGAAGGCCGGAACATTCTTCAGGAAATTCACTCAGGGGACTGCGGACATCATGCATCTACAAGATCAATGGTCGCCAAAGCTTACAGACATGGATTCTTTTGGCTGACGGCTTTGGCTGACGCGGAGAACATCGCCCGGGTTTGCGACGGATGCCAGCGATACGCAAGACAGATACATGTGCCGGCTCAGGATTTGAAGACCATCCCAATAACATGGCCCTTTGCAGTATGGGGCATGGACATGGTGAGACCTTTCCAGACATCACCCAATAAGAAGACTCACCTCTTAGTTGAAGTGGACAAGTTCACAAAGTGGGTCGAAGTTCAAGCAGTCAACAGTTGCACAGCAGCAACAGCAGTCAAGTTCCTGAAGAAGATCATATGCCGCTTTGGATATCCTCACAGCATCATCACAGACAACGGGACAAACTTCTCACTTGAAGAGATGCAGATATTCTGCAAGGAGAACGGCATCCGGCTCGACCTTGCCTCAGTTTCACATCCACAGTCAAACGGGCAAGTAGAGAGGACAAACCAGGAGCTGCTCAGAGGTATCAAACCAAGGCTCCGGGTTCCATTGATCCGGGCAGCCGGGTGCTGGGAAGAGGAGTTGCCATCAGTCGTCTGGAGCATAAACACAACCCCAAACAGATCAACAGACTTCACGCCTTTCTTCATGGTCTATGGGGCAGAAGCCGTGTTGCCCAGCGACATCCTTCATGATTCACCAAGGGTTGCAAATTATGTGGAAACAGAGAACGAGCAAGCCCGGCAAAACTCAGTTGATATGCTTGAAGAGGCACGAGAGTTAGCTCTGGAGGGATCAGCAATATATCAGCAAGACCTGAGGCGTTATCACAGCCGTCGGGTTAGATCAAGAACTTTCCAGGAAGGAGACTTAGTCTTACGACTAGCCCAGAACAAGACCGGCTTTCACAAGCTAACTCCCCCATGGGAAGGTACTTTTGTGGTAAGCCGGAACCTGCACAACGGGTCTTACTACCTGGTGGATATCAGAGAAGAAGCTACAACAACAGGAAACAATACAGATCATACCAGATTCCCAATGACGGAGAATGACAGGCCCTGGAACATAGCAGAGCTTAGACCATATAACACTTAGGTTTTGTGAGCTCCCGGATGAGACGAGCTCCACCTTTTTGTATCTTTTTGTTTTTAAAAGCAGCAGGTTTCAGACACGCTTTTTTCCTTACCAGGGTACCTAAGGGGACTGGAAGGTTTTTAATGAGGCGGCTTGCTAGCTATGTACATATATTATATGATCAATGAAATGAGGAAGGCACCTCTAAAAGAAAGAGCATTGTATTTTCAGTTCCTTATTTTACATATAATCAGGGTCTTGGGGGCTTACTAACTAAGAAAGTTCTAAGTTACAAACTCAAGGCCCGGCAAAGACGCCACAATTATTCTTGGTTATACTTGCCTGCAGGTTTGATGTTATTCTCACATAACATATGACCAGATGCTAAAAGTCCGGCTTTCAATCTGACTATGATTCCCATGGGGACTTAGCAGACCCTGACTGTTTTTGGAACTTTTATGCACGAGAGCTGTCATGAGAAAACCGACTTTGCAGAGAGCTAAAGAAACCAAAAGGGTCATCGAAACCAAAAAGACTTACAGATTTCACAAAGGACGGATATCATTAAGGAACAAGTATTCAAAAGCGCACAAAGGCGCACCAGAACAGGTATAGCTAGATAAGAGTTTAAGCTAACCTATTACAGGCCATACAGGCCAAAAGAATATTGCGTTGCAGGACATCACAAAGTATTTCAAGATATTACAACCGGATTATACTGCCGGGCCAGTCGAAGTGGGAACAGCCGGAGTCTTGGGGGCTGGTGCAGAGGAGCTTGACTCGCTAGTCTTCTTCTTCGATTTTTTCCGGCTCACACCTTCAGCTTCCTCCTAGCAAATTTCAAAGACACTGGAAAACTTGGCCTCTCCAACTGCCGGACGAGGAGGAGCCGGCAGAACTGGAGTTCTCGAAGCCGGAACCACGTCCGGCTCAGTGGGCAGTGGCGCGCGATAGCTCGGGTCCATCTTCGTCTCAGCCGGGTCCTTGGGAAATAACTTCTTGCCATCGGCACTGTATCCAGGCTGGAAGGAGCTGAGACTCAGCGTGCCCGTCAGCAAGGTGGCATGATGGCGAGTCGTCTCATCAATAGCAGTGATGTCCGCCCGGGTAAGAGGAGTACCATCGCTTTTTGAGAAGGCCATCCCCGGGTGAACAACTCTGTATCAATGGCCGGGTAATAATCCTTTGTCAGCGCAAGAATACGCATCGCAGCTCGCCGGGCAGCAGATCTCCTCCAACTATATATCCAAGCTGGCAACACGTTTAATTGCTGCAGGAACTTGAGCTGAGTCGTCGGGGGCTTCTCCCACCCGTGACAGGCCATCATCGCCTTGCCCGCACCATAGTATAGCTGCTGCACGAGAGTGTAGGCGGCTTTGAGCTTCATCTCCGGCTCAAGTTCGCAGATGGGGTTCCAAGCACCTGAGACAAGAAATTAAAGATCATCAATCGGAAGTAATTCACAGAACGCAACAGAAACGAGGAGACAGAAAGACATCAACTTACCAAAGAGAGAAGCCACCATTTCAGAAATAAAAGTGACAAGCTTCTCAAACTTAGCATTGGAGGCTTTCAGATCCTCCTGCAGCTTGTCACGCTCGTCAACCCAGCTTGCCTCGTGATCCTCAATTTCTTGTTGAAGCCGGGCGTTCTCCTCTGCAGCCTGGCCAAGTTTCTTCTCAAATTCTTTAATTTTACTCTCAAGCTCGGCACGTTTGCCGGCTTCAGCCTTCAGTTCCTCCTTCATCCTGGGGAAGTCAAGAAAACAAGACAGTCAAGAGATGATAAATGTTAGGCAAAGTCCAAAGCTCAAATTGTTATAAGTCCCAGGTTGCTGCAGGCCGACAACCCGGCACTTGGGGGCTACTCAATTTGAGGTCAAACAAGACAAAGTTCAACAAAAGACCCGGAATATTGCAAGCAATCATTCCGACTCTTGGGGACTACTCGGTTCAAATTTTCATCAGTTTAAGCGCGGATGAGTTCAACATAAGACCCGGAACATGGCAAGCAATCATTCCGACTCTTGGGGACTATTCATCGAGGTTAATATTATATGCAGAAACGGAAAGCCAAAATTTAAGAAGTCCCGAGTCACCGCAGGCTGATAACTCGGCACTTGGGGACTAGGAAAGGAGTATTCCCATACCTGGAACTTATCGTGGAGCTCAGCGATCACGCTGTCCTCCGCCTTCCGGTGCTCGCTGATGCGCCGCTCAAATTCTCCGAACAGAGCAGAAAAATCCAAGTCTTTGTAAGACCGGAAGCCGGCGCTGGCCATAGGAGCTTTACCAAGAGAAGGTTTTGCTGGCGCGGCCTCCGGCTCTGCGGTCTTGGCAATACGAGAGCCAGCAGGCTTCGCACCCTGCTGGGAGCCGGTGATCTCTACCTCAGGCGATCCAGCGTCCTGGCTGTCTTGAGGCGAAGGGGAAGTAGGATGTGACTCCGGCTTGTCAACACCTCCTTCGTCGTGCGTGGCAGATTTATCAACCGACCCAAGAGGGGTCGGGATGGAAGCCGGCGCAGCACAAGCTCTAGAGAGACAAAGATGTTAGACAGAGAAAGAAGTCAACTGTTACAAATGCTCAAAGGTGAAGAAAGCTTACCCCTCATTGACGGCAAAGTCGCCGAAGAGGTCGGAGCTGGAATCTGAGAGACACTGGGACTTAGCCTTCCGTTGAGTGATAACCCACAAGTATAGGGGATCGCAACAGTCTTCGAGGGAAGTAAAACCCAAATTTATTGATTCGAGACAAGGGGAGACAAAGAATACTTATAAGCCTTAACAGCGGAGTTGTCAATTCAGCTGCACCTGGAAAAGCACTAGTAACAGGGGTGATGTGAAATCAGCAGTAGTATGAGCGCAATAGTAACAGTAACACAGAGACAATGGCACCAGAAAATAGTTGTTTGCGTGGAGTTGACTTTAGAGCAATGATGATGACAGAAGGACCAGGGTTCCCAGCTATCTACACTAGTGGTAACTCTCAAGGAACAAGTGTTGGGTGAACAAATTACAGCTGGGCAATTGACGAGATTGAAATAACATTAAGTGAGAATATCCAGATTATTAATTATATAGGCATGTTTTCCATATATAGTCATACCTGCTTGCAATGAGAAACTTGTATAACATCTTTTGTCCTACCAGCCCGTTTGCAGCGGGGCCTCAAGGGAAACTACTGGTAATTAAGGTACTCCTTTTAATAGAGCACCGGAGCAAATCATTAACACTTGGTGAAAACATGTGATCCTCACATCACAGCCATTCCCCTCGGCTGCCCCAATTATTGTCACTTTGGGACCTCGGGTTCCGGACAATGATATGTGCATACAACTTGTAGATACAATCTAAGCAATAAATATAGAGCTCAAATCTAAGATCATGCCACTCGTGCACTAGTGACAAGCATTAAACATAACAAGATTGCAGCAACAATAACTTCACAAACTTTGATGGATAGACTGATCATAATGTAACAATTCATCGGACCCCAACAAACACAACACGGATTACATCATATGGATCTCAATCATGTAAGGCAGCTCATGAGAACATTGTATTGAAGTACATGGGGGAGAGAGAGTACCAACTAGCTACAGCTAGAACCCGTAGTCCATGGGGGAACTACTCACAAACCATCATGGAGTCGAAGTGGAGGCGGTGGAGTCGATGGAGATGGCTCCGGGGGTCAATCCCCGTCCCGGCAGGGTGCCGGAACAGGAACTTCTGACCCCCGAAACTTGTCTTCGATGGCTGCGGCACTGCGGAACTTTTCGTGGAAGATGGCCTCCCCTCCTAGGGTTTTCTCCTCGGGGGGTATAAGTAGGCGAAAGGGCGAAGGCGGTGGAGGGCCGAGGGGCCCTCACCTGGTGCTCGCGCGGCCAGAAGGCCTGCCGCGCCTGGACCAGGTGAGGCCGCCTCGGTCTCCGTCTTCGTTTCTCCTTTGGACTTCTGGAACGTGTCGGAAAAAATAGGAGCTTCGGTAAAGAAATCGTCCAATTCCGAGAATATTTTCTTAAGTGGTTTTCTGAAACGAAAAACAGCAGAAAACAGGGAACTGGCACTGTGGCATCTTGTTAATAGGTTAGTCCCAGAAAATGCATAAAACCATATAAAATGTATATAAAACATGTAGCAATTGGTATAATATAAGCATGGAATATAAGAAATTATTGATACGTTGGAGACGTATCATTGAGTCCCGGCTAAAGGATAAAGAACTGAAGGACGCCTTTGAGGACACTTAACCCGGCGAGGAGGCGGGTTATTAGGAATACCTTCATTCAGTGGCTCGTCGGAGTCGGAAGACCGAAGCCGTCGGCGTTGGCGGCGGAGTTCCGTTTGTTCCTGAGAACAAGAAGAGGTTAGCGAGTATCAAGGAAATATTATAGACAAGAGAAGTGTTATGACCATTACCTTCGCAGCGTCCGACCTAAGCATCCTCTTTTGGGCTGGAGGAGCCGGGTCTGCGGAGGGGACGATCGTATATGGTAAATGTGAGTCCGAGTTAAGAGGTAACCATTTTTCTTGGAGATCAACATCCAACAGGTCGAGGAAAAGCCGGGTGATGGAGGTAAGCTCACCTTCTTGCGCCGGCTTCGGTGCCCGCGTCTCCAGCGTCAGCCTCCGGCTGATCTTCCTCTGACTCATCGCCCGAGTCAGGTGCAGCTGACAAAGTGGCGGCCCACCAGGGGTCGCTAGCCTGAAATATACCAAGTTAGAGTACAGACAAAGACTTAATACATCGCAGCAGAAATAATAAAGGCGCTATAAGTACCGGTTTCAACGGATTTACGGAGGAGAAAGGGGCGAGGCCGGATTTCGAAAGGTCGGCCGGAGACTCGTTGACGATCTTCCGGATCGCCTTTATCAGGGCCGCTTCTGTGTCATGCTCCTTGTTGAAGCGCATGGGGTCTTCAACTGACCCGGTATACTGGCACATCAAGCCCGGGCGCACTGCGAGTGGCTGAATATGCCACCCCATCCAGCACTTGACGAGATCGGCACCCGTCAGGCCGTGAGCAAGAAGGGCGCAGACCCATCCAACCAAGGGCTCGAGGGCTTTCCGGTCTTTGGTGGCGGCAAAAGAGTTCATGTTGTCGTTCATCATCAGCCGGTCCACACTGAAACCCGGAAAGACCGGTTCACCCGGAGGAGTGGCGACCTTGCAGTAGAACCAGGTCTTCTGCCAGTCCTTCGGGTGAGAGTGCAAGCTAAAACCCGGAAAGAAAAGGGAACCCGGGGGGCGGAATCCCCGGTTGACATGATTGGCAAAGATGACGACCTCACCTTGCTCAGGCTGAGGTTGAGTTTCGTCGTCATCCGGAGCTCGCCAGGAGATCTCCGACTTAGCCGGGAGTAGGCCAAGGTCGGCAAGCTCCTGCAGCCGGAGCTCGGATACTGTGGTCTTGCTCCTGTTGCTGGTAATCTTCCTCTTTGCCTTCTCAGGGGCGGCCGCCATTGAAGAGCCGGCGCCGGCTGACTTCTTAGTTTTCTTCGGAACACGCTGAGCCGCCGACTTTAACCCCATCATGGAGTTTGGAAGCCAGAAAGATCTGCAAAAACACCGAAATGAAGTGAGATGAAATCAGTACGGATCTAGAAAACATCAGGAATTGAGAAGGAAAAAAAAAGAAATAAAGAGCGCCGCCCAGTTCATCGGAGAGTTCCCGAGAAGAAGAAACAATGGGATTTGCAGAACGAAAACAACAGAAAGATCAACAGTAAGCATTAGAGTGGATCTAAGATGCTTCGGGAAACAAAGATAAACGAATAATTTGTCAGAGAACACGAGGAGCGCGGATGAGCTATCCGAAGAAGAACACGAAGATCATTCATGAGATTGTTCGAAAAAACAGTGAGAAAGGTGGACGGTACACCTCAAAACAGATCTGAGGAGCCTCGGAAAATCAAGAAGAAAGAAGAAATGGGAAGAACATGAAGAACACAAGTTCATCCGAGGGAAGGCGCCTAGATTGGAAAATGCAAAGGGGATAGGAATGCTTACCGATCGAAGGAGGAAGGAGAAGATCGAGAAGGCGCGAGATGCGAGGAGTTCTTCGTGCGGATCTTGCCGGCGAGCAGCTCGGGAGGTTGTTCGAGCTCGGGGAGATGAACGGACGGCGAAGAGCTCGAGGTAGGAGACAAAGTGAAGCATGCCGGGGGAAGTGGATCATTTTTTACCTCTGCACCCTACTTATAGCCTCTGGATTTGACCTAGGGGCAAAAAGGGAAAGATAAGAAGATAATGATTATTTCAGGGGACAAGATCTGATTTGCAGACATGATCTTGACTTCCCCGAGGTGGTTATTGTCTCCTCGGTTCCCGCGAGGGGATATGCATTAAATATGTCGTTGACCAGGAAGGTTGACCGACGGCGGAGAAAAAGATTAAAGAAAGAGAATAAAAGAGTCGAAGTCTTAAAGAAAGGAAAGTCAGCAAGTGAAGGCCGGGTTATGAACGGGCCGCCAGCAAGAGCCGGCCAAACTGATACCCGAGAGCCTGCTTGCTTAATGAGTTGTTTATTGTTTTTCAGATGATAACCCGGACAAAAGAAGTGACGACTTCCCCAAGAGTATGCCCAAGAGTGCGAAGGTGAAGCAAGTCAATTCTGGTGTCCAAGTTATCCTGGGGGCTACTATTGGGGGGATCATAACCCGGTAGGCCCACCGACCTAGAAGACAAGCCGGCCTGGTAGGAATCTGGGCCGGGTCAAGCATAAAGATATGGGCCGAGTCCCACGTAAGCCGGTGCGCGACGTGTGCCTTGGCCCACAAGTTAAGAAGGATCCAGAAGACTGGAGACCAAGTACAAGACGGAGTCCTGATAAGGAAGGCGAAGACTTAGAGGACTTAGAGTAGAGTCCGGGTACGATCGTAACCCGGATCCCCGCTTGTGCATCCAGCGAGACCCACCGCCTATATAAGGGGGTCTCCTGGTTACTAGAGAGATAAGTCGAAAGCCCCAGCAAGTTCCAGAGATTGTAATCGAGACCCGGAAGCCAAGGCGCCGAGTCCTCGAAACCCCTTATCAATAAAGCAAAGCAGGAGTAGGTCTTTACCTCAAGGAGAGGGGCCGAACCTGGATAAACCCTTGTTTCCCCACGACACGCTAGAAAAGCTCCAGATGTCAGAAGTCGCTATGTCCCAATACTCAAGTTTCCACCTGGAAACATCTGCCGTGACAATCCCACGACAGTATGCTTAGTATTTAATTCGGTTCAATATGCAAAAACCCAAAAATATTTTGCTTTGTTGTTTGCTGTTTCGCGTAGGGACAGATTTCTGTTGTCCGCCGTTTAATTCATAACTTTTCACAGAAAAATCCAAATGGCCTGAAATTTCGTGAGCATAATCCTCAGATATGTATGCAACCTTCGTTAGTTTTGAGTTTTCTAATCTGAGCATGTTAGAGGCCTCAAAAAAATTCGTCTTTGCTGGCTGTTCTGTTTTAGTTCCTAAATCTGAAAACCCAAAAAAAAAAATCTTGTTTCTCTTTGGTTTTGTATAGTTTGTTTCAGAGTTCATCACCTTCAGTTACTCCATGGAGCTTGGTTATTATTTCATATCTTTCAAGCACACAAGTGAAAAGGCAATAATGATGATCTATGACAATTCGAGTTGGGTAAGAGGCTGGTAATGAACTCTATTTGTTTTTCATTTTTGTACATATACTCATTCATGTGAGCATGCTTAGATGGTTCGCATAAGGTATATGTCTATTGGTGGATGCTTAGTAGTTCATGTTCTCTTATGATCGGTTCCAATTTATTAATGATAGATAACATGTTTCATGGATATTTGCTTGCATTGTTATGTTCATAGTAGAATATGACATTGTGGTATCCTCCTCTGAATAATTCATTTGAATCGACTTGGCACATGCTTACACGTGTTATGACTAAAAACAAAAAGTCAATTAAGTCTTGATGATTTATTTTGCCTCAGAGTTCTGGTATCATTTTTACGCCTCCGTTAATTTTATTTTGTCGCAAGCATGATTATGACAGTTATTGCTCTCTTGAATTGTCGCTTCCCCGTCTATTGCTAGCCTCCACTTGTACTAAGCTGCAAATGCTTGTGCTTCCAAATCCCTGAAAATCAAGTTATCCCAAAGAGTCCACCAAAAATACCTATGTATGGCATTTCAAACCATTCAACTAAATTTGCATGTGCTATCTTTAAAACCTTGAAACAACTTCTCAATTTGTGACCCTGTTTTAGCTCGTGAGGAAGTAGTAGTTGAGCTTGTTATCTTCCATGCTAATTAAGTAACCGACTTGCATGCTCCATCTGCTCGTCATTAATTTTGCAAAGGGTTGGTTAGACCACTACAATATCCCAAAAAGATTTAAGAAAGGAAAAATAGACACTCCTCCATGGTATGAGAATGCTGGTGGGCACCCGAGGATTCGGTTAGCCATGGTTTGAGAAAGCAAAGATTGGGAGGAGTGTCAAATTATATAAATAAGGTGCATATTATAAATGCTTGTTTTTAAATAAATCGGAACCGCTCTAAACTTCCTTATTATGAAAGATAACAGGAACTCTATTGCCATTCGTTGACAAATCAATCACCACTCAAAAACAATTTTGCCTCTGTTATCAAAACAATGAAAAACTCTAGCACATGTTAAATCCCTGCTTCACTCAATGAAGGGCCTATCTTTTACTTTATTGTTGAGTCACCATCCCTCTTTGAGCACCTTTTTGAGAGCATAGTTGTCATTCTTGGTGTAATGTGCTTGTCCCAGAATACTGTTAACTGCGGTATAATCTTGATACTTTTATCTTTGATATCTTTATTTCTAGTCTTCTCTTGAAACTCAGAGGTGTATGGGCATTTATGTTTTGCTGTACACATTCGAGCAAGTGAGATACCACCTTATCATACTTTATTATGAGCTCTGCAATCCTGTGAATTGATATGTTTCATGTTATTTATTATTGGTATGATTGGCATCTCTTCATAGTTTACATAACTATTAGGTGACACCATTTACATATATCTTATCATGAAGTGAGAATATTTACATCATATGAAGCAAATGTGTTCATGAAAGTTCTTTTATCGCACTCAGTTATTAACTGAATTGATTGAGGACAAGCAATAAGCTAAGCTTGGGGGGAGTTGATACGTCCAAAACGTATCTACTTTCCCGAACACTTTTGCTATTGTTTCACCTCTAATTTGTGTGTTTTGAATGCAACTAACATGGACTAACGCTGTTTTCAGCAGAATTGCCCTGGTGTCTTGTTTTTGTGCGGAAATTCAACTTTTAGGAAAAATACCAGAAAAATGGCCAGAGTCCCTATTTTTCCCGAAGACCCTAGGAGCCAGAAGATGAGACGGAGGGGGGATGCGAGCCAACCACACCATGTGGTGGCGCGGCAGGCCCCTGGCCGCGCCACCATGTGGTGTGACCGACTCGGCCACCCCCTCGCGTACCCCTCTCGGATATAAGGTCCCCCTGACCTAAAAACAGAGACCCCCCCCCTGAGCACTTTCCCCAAAAACACATCCGAGCGCCGCCGCCACCTCGAAACTCAATTCGGGGACCAGAAGTTTCTGTTCCGGCACTCCGCCGGGACGGGGAATCGAAGGGGATCATCGCCATCGTCATCACCAACGCCTCTCCATCAACCATCATCGTTTCCCCCATCCATGTGTGAGTAATTCCCCGCTGTAGGCTTGAGGGGATGGTAGGGATTGGATGAGATCGTCCATGTAATAGCTGTAATATCATTAGGGCATGGTGCATAGTATCCGTTATCAGTGTTTTACGTCATTGTTGCAACTTGTTATGCTTAATGCTTGACACTAGGGCCCGAGTGACATGATTTCAGGTCTGAACATGTTATTGCATCATGAATATAATTATTGTTTTGGATCATATCTATGAGTTGTATACACATATTATTGTCCGGAACCCGAGGCCCCAAAGTGACAGCAATTGGGACAACCGGAGGGGATGGCTGTGATGTGAGGACCACATGTGTTCACGGAATGTTAATGCTTTGCTCCGGTACTTTATTAAAAGGAGTACCTTAATTAACAGTAGTTTCCCTTGAGGCCCCGCTGCAACGGGCTGGTAGGACAAAAGATGATGTGCAAGTTTCTCATTGCGAGCACGTACAACTAAATTGGAACACATGCCTATGGTTAATTAATACTTGGATGCTTATTATTATTTATCTGCAAATGCCCATGACTTGGTTATTATATGAAATATCTCATCCATGCAACGCCCATTCATCCGTCCCTATGCCTACAGTATTTTAATCCTGCTGTCTACTATAATCATCACTGCTGTTTTTACTCTACTGCTGCTGTTATTTCACTACTGTCACTGCTATAAAACTGTTGCTACTGATAATCTGTCTCGAGCAAGTCTATTCACAGGTGCAGCTGAATTGACAACTCCGTTGTTAAGACTTATAAATATTCTTTGGCTCCCCTTGTGTCGAATCAATAATTTTGGGTTTTACTTCCCTCGAAGACTGTTGCGATCCCCTATACTTGTGAGTCATCAGCCGGCCACGGTCAGGAAGGGGATGAAGAAGAGGATGGCGACGAAGAAGAGGATGGCGTCCGGAAGGCTGGAAACAGAGGCAAGACTTGGTGCGAGACTGAGGACGTCTTGTTGGCCGAGGCGTGGATGAACGTGAGCATGGACGGCGAGAAGGGCGCCAATCAAAGGAAGAAGGCCTACTGGACACGCATTCACAAGGACTACACCGAAAGAAGGTCGTTTCCTCCTCATGAAGATTTGCCTGACAGCAATGCTAAATCGGTTGAGAGCCGTTGGGGCGTCATCTCGGCTCTCACAACCAAGTTTCACCATTGCAATGAGCAAATGTTGGTGAGAGACGAGAGTGGCAAGAACGATGCCGACAAGGTTAGCCGATCATCTTAACTTGTTACCCATCATGTTTACATGCATACTTGACTTGGCCTTTGTATGTGTAGCTCAAAGACGCCAAATATTTGTACCTTCACTTGGGGTCGGATGGCAAGAAGCCATACAAGTTCATGCATGTTTGGGAGGTGGTTAAAGGTTGCCCGAAGTGGAAGAGCCATATAAAAGACCAATGCACCACCGAGGGAGATGAAAGAAACCTGCCGGCTGATACCGCCGATCGTCCCGAGATGGGAGTGAAGGTGTGCAAGGCGGCCGCCAGGGCTGGCAAGAAGCCAGGGTCCTCGGGCGCCGCAGGCAGCATCCAAGAGTCGGTGAAGCTATACGTTGCCGAGGTGGCCGCGGCGACCGTCGAGAAGAAGAAGCTACAAGCCAAGTCCGACGAGAAGTGGAAGCTCTACTTCAAGATGCAGGAGGCCATGCTCAAGAACCAAGAGAAGAAGGAGGAGCGTCTCTTCATGGCCACGAACACGACCGGCATAAGCCACAACCAGAATGCCTACTTCGATGGCGAACGGGGGCGCATCCTGGCTGAGCGGCGAACGGAGGCCGAAGCGGCGGAGGACGACGAGGAAGAAGTCGAGGACGAGGCCGCCGTGTGATCGGCATGAACCATTGCGCCAGGGAGGCGCCCTTTTGATGGCCGGCCTTGGAGACTTGTTCTCCGGCGCGGTCGACCCCTTTTTGATGACGATTGTTCTCCGGCGCGGTCGAAACTATGTCAAGTCTCTGACTTTCTCTTCGGCGCGGCAAAACTACTGTTTGATTGTCAGCATCATTTTTATTAATGCATGCATCGCCATCCTATTCCTTATTTGTGTTGTTCATCGCCGGTGGTTTGTGCGCTCACAAGGTATTCTACACTTTGCTCAAAATTTCCGCCGTTTGGGTGGGCCTTTGAGGAGTGCCGCTGTGAACGGCATCTAAATGTTGATCCGATATTCTAAATGTTGATCCGATATTGCAAAGGAGACCCAATTCGGAGTGCCGGCTGTTATACTTGCGGCCCTATCGGCAAAGCTCCGCCTGAGAACTGCCCACGCTCCTTCTCTCACTGTCTTGTGTCCTTTTGTTCTTCTGAGTGTGCGAGATGGACTGCTCTAAAGCGCTGCTAGCCGTGCGATGTGCTTGGACGGTAGATTCTTAGGGGCAAGGCACAGCGTGACGTGACTCGTCAACAGCAACTCAGCAAGGCACTGGATCTCAGTCTCATCTACTACTCCCTGTCCTCACCTCGCGCCGCTGCAACTCACCGCACATCTCATCGCCGCCGCCGCCGCCGCCGCCTCCCCTCCCCTCCCCTCCCATCTCTTCTGCCCTCTAGGATTTGCCCACGACTTCCGCCTCTCCTCGTCTCACGCAACTCACCTGTCCATCCGCTTCCGCCGCCCGGTGTCTGCGTGGGCGTTGGTAGCCACGGCGGCCCGGGCGTTTGGGGCCTCCACAGTAAGGGAGGCCGGTCGGCTTTTGGGGCCTCCACAGTAAGGGAGGCCGGTCGGGGCGCCATGTCGCAGACCAACTGGGAGGCCGATAAGATGTGAGGATTTGTTTGATTTCCTTTGAGTTCATTTCGCCGATTCGCGGCATGTTTTGGCAGGGCGGCGTTTTGCTTGGCTGTTGCGTCGTCTTCAGGTCAGCTAGCTAGGATCACGGGGAAGGTCCCAAGTTTTAACTGAACTACGTAGTAGCTGAGAGGACAGCCGTGGTTGGCCGCTAGGGTTTCGCGGGAGCTCTTTTTATCGCGGGTTTAGGTCGAGCTTTGTTTGTTTCTCTAGTGCAACAACCTACTGTTTTGACTTGGTGGCTTAGCGTTGTGGATGTTATAACGCTTTAGTGATAGTTTTTTGTCGCGGTCTCCCAAATATCATACTAGAACTTATTGGGTGGGGGGGGGGGGGGGGGGGGGGATTTGAGCACACCGGCATAACCCGTCGATGAGATTTGAAATACCGGTAGTATCAGTTGACCTAGCTATTATGGATGTAAGACAAGGGAGGTCGATTTGGTTCACGCGGTGGGAAATGACGGTACTTCTTGCATACACTGGAGGATTTTGTGTGCCAGCGAATTACTTGATTCCTTGTAGACATAGATGGATGTATGTGAGCTCACGTTTGAGTTTCAACGTGGTTTACAACTTTATATGAGTAAGTAGGTGAAATAACTTATTCTGCTTTCTGGCAGCTAGAGCTACTAATATGCACGGTGTTTTGTGTGAACATAAGCATTTCTTGTGCATAGGATAGAGGTGCATGAAAATATGTAGAAATCTGAACACTGGCATTTATGATCGCTCAAGGTGATGATTTGCTAGCGACAAAATAGTGGTTGAAGAGACAAAAATGAATATACGTTGACGTAGCATAATTTTTGCCATTAAAGCCTTACTGTTTTGTGCACAAACTGCTTGCCTGAGGACTAATTTTTTGATTGCTTGCTGAAACAGGCTAGATGTTTACATATACGACTATTTTATGAAGAGAAATTTGCAGGCAACTGCAAAGGCCTTCCAATCAGAAGGGAAGGTCTCTTCAGATCCAGTTGGTATGTGTTTGTCAGCAAGCTGTAGTAGCTACTTATATCATGGTTTTTGCAACACCTTTCGTTTATATATTTTTTTCGTAAAGACTATTGCTTACTTTCTAGGCTATGCTTCTTTGCAGCAATTGATGCACCCGGTGGATTTCTTTTCGAGTGGTGGTCAGTCTTTTGGGATATATTCATAGCAAGAACCAATGAGAAACATTCAGATGTTGCTGCGTCATATATTGAGGTAAGTGTTTTCAGCATTTTATTATTTTTCTATGGAAGAACTTTAAATAATCCAGGCATGTTAATTTAGTCACCTCCTGTCCGCAGTCCTACAAAATTGATTATCTTCTATTTTGATCTCTTTAAATGATCTACCATTGTCCCCTGTAAATTGATTTGGAATCTCACACATCTATTTTTGCTAGGCCCGCAAGGTCTTTTTGGTTTACTACAATAAATAATTCGTTTGCTGTTACTGTTAAGTAACATTCAACTTTTCAACCTCTAGCTGCATGTGCTAGATCCACTATAGCTGGATCGTTCCACTGTCCATAATATATATATTTATCGTACATATTAGAGGTGCATTATTGTTATGTTTGTCCGTTTTGAAGGACGATTGTTACTTACTGATATAATTAACTGCTTTAGAAAATCATCATTTTGTGTTGCATCAATAGCTCTGAGTGTGGGGCATTATTTCTCCTGAATTGGTAGTTGTAATTCAGCTACAACGTGTTGCTCTCTTTCAGACTCAACTAATGAAAGCCCGGGAGCAACAGCAGCAGCAGCTTCCTCAACAGCGGCAGCAGCAACCACAGCATATGCAAATGCAACAAATGTTGTTACAAAGGGCCGCACAGCAGCAACAACAGCAGCAACATCAGCAACAGCAGCAGCAGCAGCAGCAGCAGCAACAGCAGCAGCAGCAGCAACAGCAACAGCAACAGCAACAGCAGCGTAGAGAGAGTTCTCATCTTCTTAATGGTAATTCTGGTGGACTTTCTCCAAACAATCCTTTAATGCGTCAAACTCAAAGCACTGCAAATGTTATGGCCACCAAAATGTATGAGGAGAGGTTGAAGTTGCCCTCACAGAGAGACTCTTTGGAAGAGGCATCAATGAAGGTATTCCTGTTAGCGATTTATTGTTTCAAATTCTTTTAGTTGATTCCTCTAGAAATTGTTCATTTCTGATTTCTTGTTCTAACATTGATACTTTGGCTGCAGCAAAGATATGGAGAAAATGCTGGACAACTACTTGATTCAAATGAAACATCACTACTGAAAGCAGCTGCAAGTGGACTGTCTCCAGGGTACTTGCTGAACTTGTGAATTCTGAAGTTCTTTAACAGAAAAATACAGGATTGTATACAAAGAATTAGCTGATAACGTTAAGTAATCTTGTTACAAGTTACAAATCTTCATTTGAATGCCACACTTAGAATTGGTAGCGTGGCTGGCCATCCTTGTTCCTTCTCTTTAGAGGTTAATGATCACACATGCATCTGTTGTAAGGTTTTCAATGTATGTGGAATGTTGAAGCCTAAGCCATATGGGATTAATTGTTTTTGTATTAGCTAGACCATATAGAATACTATCAAGTAGCCTTTTGTAACTTTGCTCTTAGTTTGTTAACATTTTCGCATATTCAGGCAACTTTTGCATGGTACTATTGGTGGTTTGTCGGGCACTATGCAACAAATTCAGGCCAGAAGTCCCCAACTTCCTGGACATGCTCAGGTTAGTTCTTGAGGTGTCATAATTTTTCTATTATGTGTTGGCTCTAACCATACCCTGGAAACAAGAAATACGGAAAGAAAAAACTGGCTTATCTGTTCCTCAAACTATTTTTATGTTTTTTTAGCAGACTATCAAGACAGAGATGAATCCCATTTTGACACCGAGAGCTGCAGGCTCTGAGGGGTCATTTATGGGTTTACAAGGTATTATGTTGTATCTCGTTCCTTAAATTACTATTCTTCACTACTTGCATCAACTATTTTTCATTTTTTTCTTCAAAAACGAAACCTATTATTTTTCCGGTTTTCCATTACTAGTTGAGTGACTTGTTTTATGATGCTAATTTAGATGCATTTTTTAACAGGATCGAATCAAGCTGGAAATAATTTGACTCTGAAAGGATGGCCACTCACGGTAAGGTTTAATTTACGATCAAACATTGAGTTATCTTGTGCATCTTTGTCACTTTTGCATCCATGGTTCAAAATTGTTGAGAGAGATTCCGACCTAAGTGGGTTCGTTGTAAAATTTCTTAATTTAACGTATTCCTTTTTAATTTTTACGGTGAAAATTATCCAGAAACCACGCCCTGATTATTGTTGAATCTAAGATACCCAACCTTAACTCTGGCAAACTGCTGGTGTTTTCCAGTTATACCAGTAACAAGCTAAAAACCACAACTGCCCGAATTTGGTCCTGGTCACATACACTTTGCTTATGATTAATGTCTTTCTGTTCACTCAGTATAGACTGAAATCCTATATATCGAGGACATGCAGCTATTATATTCTGAGGCTCAGGTGCTTGATGTAATTTGTTGATAGCATGTTTTGTAGCACCTTTACTGACAAAGGGAAGCATCTAGAGTTGCATGTGTTTTTTGTTTACCTGGTAATTATTATTGTGTTTGATTTCCATTTACCATGTTTTGCGCAATTGTACAATGGCATAGCACTCTTGCCTTTATGTTATCCTATCCTTGACGGCTTGACCTTATTATAACTCCCTGACCCACATATTTAATTATTTTTGTGTTTAGCGTACAGTTGAATTGTACTGCCATCATAAACAATGCCACTGCCAGAAATTTGTGGAGCAAACGGCTATTTATATATCTCTAATATAATGTCGATAGCAAATATGTGACCTGACATCTGCTAGTATGTAAGATAAATTTCAACCTCTGTTTTCACTTGCGTTTCGCTCTTTATTTCAGCAGGGACTTGAGCAACTTCGGTCTGGAATTCTACAGCAAAAGTCATTCATGCAGAACCAACATCAATTGCAACAACAGATCCAGTTTCTGACTCCACAACAGCAGCAGCAGCTTGCATTGCAGGCACATCAAAATATGGCTTCCCCAACATCCAGTGATGTTGACAACAGAAGATTGAGGATGATGTTCAACAACAGAAATGTAGTTCTTGGGAGGGATGGGCAGACAACCAGTGGTGGTGATATCGTTCCAAATATTGGCTCTCCTAGTCAAAGTGGTGGTGAGATAGACATGCTAATAAAGGTATGCCTTTTCTTGTTTTAACTGAGTGCTTATTTTCTCGCATTTTCCTTACTAACGTGTGTCATTCATTTCTAAAGTGAAATTTTATCATCATTTTGCAACTGTGTCAAGTCCTTATTATACTAGTAATCAAGCACGTGCACATGCACGTTACTTACAAAATGTGGATATGTAATTAGAAAAATTACATCAAACCTACATAAATTACATAGAAAAACAATCACCCTACTCAGTCCCAGATTTGGTCTTCAATTTTTCTTGGAAAACCTATGTTATAACTTATATCCATCAAAGGAATATTGCTACTATATCTACCATTGTTTAAAAAAATGAATGAACATAACTGCCATGAGGATAGCTTGTATGAGCTTAAAGTGCAACTCTTATGTACATGGCTAAAGGTAAGCTGACTTAAGTATACCTTGTTCATTGAAAACACGATCAATATAAAGTTATTACAATCGGGACTGTAAGTATCATGGCCAAAAACACTATTTTCTACATGTCCATTGGAAAAATCAGGAGTCGAGAATAATAATGCTAACAGACAACAATGTACATAATATTTTGATTTCTTGCTTATCTTATCTTACTTTCCTAGTTGTTCCAAGTAATGCTCGCGGTACAAAGTTCGTGATAGCCATAGGGAACTTCTTTGATTCATCGTATTTTGCAGTTCATATGAAGGAAATTAATATGTGATTTTCCAAATTGGAGAATCGAAATGAAGCCCTTTTTTGCTCAGTCTATCTGGACCCTTTTGTATAATAGGAATGAATTCGAATATAATAGGTATTCCGTTTCGTCTGGGAACAGAATGTCAAAAATATTCCTTGACTTGAATCAAATCTTGGGTTGTGTTGTATAAATGGGCATGAATTAAACTGACACAATTACCACTGTTTTTGCAATATATTTGAGAGAACACTTCCATGCACACCAGAACTTCGAGATCACACATTAGTTTCACAGCAGCATAAATTCCCTCTCATCCGCAGGAACATAGAAAAATTAAAAGGAGATACATATCACTGTACAAGAACTAAACACTTTAACCAACATCCGCAGGAACTCGTGTTTAGCGTCAAACATTAGAGATCGTGGACCGTACGATATGCGTGTTGTACGGCTGAGATGATCTGTATCTCCGCCCTCTGGGTCTTTTTATATTAGTCTAGATGAGACAAGGCAACTCCTGTTACATGAGAGATGAGAGGTGGATAGAATCTCCTGGCCAATATGATTGTCTCAATCCGTTCAAATTGACTTTTTGCCACTTCTGTCTCAGTGTGATCGAAATGAACATACTAAAATATTAATTTAGTAGTCACTGTTAATATTTTGCAAAAAATCTGCTTGTGCTCTGATGTAATGTATGATTGTTAAAACTATTGGAACCAAGTCAACCGTCATAATGTATTTTTGTTGACTAAATCGTATTTTGGCAGTTGCTGTAAACACAAAACGATGATTACGAATTATTTATATTGTCCATATTACCTGATTGCTTGAACATCTAATTCTCTATAATGTTTCATATAGTAAGAATAAGACCAATGTTTCAGTAGTGCAAGACAACTCAAAATATTAATCAGATTTTCTGATTCCTGAATTGATACTACCATGGTACTAATTCACAGTTTTCTATCTTCTAACCCAGTTTGATTCCGATCTTATCTGCATGCTTCCTTTTGCATATAAGTTTATCTAGTTTATGTTACATTTACCTTGATGATTCAGCCTCTAGGGATCTCTATTGGTTAGTCTTATTGCTCTCTTTTTTCCGCTGATATGTTCTTATATCGACTTTTCTGTTTAGTAGAAGAAAATTGCTAGTGCACACCAGCAGCAGCAACAACTATTACAACAGCAAAGCAATAGCCAACATCAGCAACATCAGGCTGTCTCCAGTCAGCAGTCTCATAGCTCAAACCAGCTTCTCCAACAAGAAAAGCCGGGAGCCGGAAATATGCCTGTTGATGGGGGCATGCCGAATTCTTTTGGGGGCACTGATCAAGTAAGTTTTGTGGTATACATGCAATGCCTTTTGTGTTCATTTTGCATTAAACATTAAAACTAACATCCCATTGTTCATTGCAATATCGTACATATGATCTGAATGGGTCGATAACTTGGTTTCAAGTCTTCCTGTTTTCCTCTTTCTTTTGTTTTGCGGGTCTTCCAGCTTTCCTCTTTCCTGACAATGTGTTCTCACAAAATAGAATGAAAATACAAATGTGGATCTCTTTTTTCTTCTGTTAAAGTGGGAAGTCAGTAACCAAGCTAAGTATTTGGTGTGGTACATGATCTGGCCATGCGTACACTTTTGTTGTAATTTCGGGTTCCCTAGTTCCATTATCCATCTTCTAGAGTATATAAAGAGCATACGATTATATTCCTTGCTCTACACTAGATCAACTGAGTTATAACTGTTCCTGGTCTCGCTCACTGTTAATTTTGATCTTCCATTTTTTGTTTGTTGATGGAGCTTCTTCCCACCTGCGACAAAATTGGCAGTAAACATGATGTTAGTGCTCATATAACACCAGAGAAAAACTGTACTTTGACAAGAAATTGTGTTAAAATAATATAGCAAATTGGAATAGACCAAAAGGAGTCCGGTGATAACCTCTCTCCAGTAAAATTTCAGAATCCTCATTTTTTATTGTTGCTTTCCACTGCTTCGGATAATTGAGGTGATATAAAAGTAGATCTCAGTGGTTCATTTACATAAATACTACTGTATGTGGTTCAGACAACGAAGAAGAGAAAGAAGCCCGGCTCGTCCTCGGGTAGAGCTAATAGTTCAGGAACCGCAAATACTGCTGGCCCATCTCCCGGTTCTGCACCCTCAACACCTTCCACTCATACACCAGGAGATCCGATGCCAGTACCACAACTTCAGCAGAACGGTGTGTCGGCAAAACCCTTGGTAATGTTTGGCTCTGACGGCCCTGGAAGCTTGACATCTACTGCAAACCCGCTGGTATCCATATACTTTATTGTAAATTTATTTTTGGACAGTTCTTTTTTGTTTTGGCAGTATGCTAACCAAAAAGCTTTCATTACAGGGTGATGTGGACCGTTTGCTGGAAGAAGGCTTAGATGAAAATGTAGAATCTTTTCTGTCCCAGGATGACATGGATCCCAGGGATTCCATGGGACGCTGCATGGATGCCAGTAAAGGTAGGCTTTTTATTCGTGCTGATACCTTGTCCTTGTGGAGTTTAATCCGTGTGAACTCCTGTGAGGTAATATATTCCCCAAAACATTGAATATATTCCCCAAAATCAAAGGCATTTGTATATCCTGCACGAAATGGCACACAGGCTACAGCGAATATGTTCCCCAAAACCAGTCTGATGCACACACTAAATTGTCCCCTTTCTTCCTATAAATTTACACGCAAGATTTTAACACTACCTATGCAAAAATATTTTTGATAATTATTGTTTACCTCTTAGGTTTAGATTTCAGACAGTATCATTGCTAACGAGCGAATACATATTTATCAACATAAAATTGATGAACTGGCTATGAACTCTAGAAAGAGTAAAACTGTTTACTTTGAACTCGTGTAGAAGGACCAGTCAATATTGAGAACAGCAGGCACACCAAAAGCTAGTCTGCTGTATTAGGAGGTGAGGCTAGAACACCAGAAGCAGGCTTGCAGCTAGAGATGGCACACGGTGCAAACTTGGAGCCATCTTCTGAAGATCAGTGCTAAGTTCTGTTTTTCATGAACTGTGTGTTGGGCAAACCCAGTATACCTTATCAAATTGGTAAACATGGAACAAGTATACTATATAATGATCCACTAAAAGTAAATACAATGAATGAAAATATGTTGACAGCAACCAGCAACTGAAAAAAAAGGCTTCCACAATTCGAGTTTAAATCCTAGTTCTAACATTTCTTATGCTAAATCCACTGATACTATTAAGAAGCTAAGTCCATACAAATATATGTTGCATGATGATAAGCTTGATGAGAAACTACAGTGCAGAAGTAAGCCATACATCTCCAGCAGAATCATTAGTCGCATTAGTGACCTGCTTCACGAGACTTGCACCCACGTTCTTGACCTTGTCATTGAACTCGATGCTCTTGGCAATGGTCACTCCATCCTTTATAACCTTGGGGGCACCAAAGCTTTGCTCGATAACAACAGTGCGCCCCTGCAACATTAGTAGGAATGAGCTCAGCACTGACATGATAACTCTGGTATCTACTATGAAAACCAGCCCAAGAAACTCAGGCATGCCAAAATTAATGTGAGACTACAATAAAGGTATCAGATAAAATAGATACTTTAGAGGTCTCGACTCTCGAGGATGGGACTCGTTTGTAATTTGCAAGTGAACTTCAAGTGCAAAAGGAAGAACATCATATGGCTTAACAAGCGCTCAACAGTGCCTGCTACTTGCAGGCAGCCACGCACAATGATGAACATATACTCTACAGGAATGAGACCTTGAACTCTAGCAGTTGCAGGTGGACAGCAATGTGACACCACAGGTTTTCCCCTCGGTGCGGGCGCCGGCTAGCGCGCAACACGGAGAAGCCCTCCTGCGGGGGACATCTGCGGTGGAGATTTTTTAGCAGTTTTTGCTTCCATGAGGAGTCGTGGGTGCGGGCTACAACTGCTGCCCGTTGTTTCCCTTCTTTCTCCTCTTCCCGTATTTTTCTTCCTGGATCGCTAGTTCGCTTGTCGCGCGAGCGGATCGGGTTGGGACGACGTACCACGGAACACCACCAGACGTACCATCATGGCAGGTTGCGCTTTAATAGTAAAGATTCCTAAACATGCATCGATTTTTGTCCTTTGTATTAGCAAACTTCAGATAGTTTTTTGTCCTGGCCATATAAAAGGAGCTTCTGCTTGGTTGCAACTATCTCGCTAGCGTCAATAAATATCTCAAGATATGTTTGTTGCAGGGTTTGGCTTCTCCGAGATTGCCACAGCACGTGCAAGTGCACATAAAGTTGTTTGCTGCCACTTCTCGTCTGATGGTAAATTGCTTGCCACTGGCGGTCATGATAAAAAGGTGTGGCTATTAAGGCAGAAGTAATTATAGTTTTATCTTTGTCAGGAAACCGTCAATCACACACCTGCTGTTCTGCAGGTTGTTTTATGGTGTACAGATTCCCTGAAGCCTAAATCTTCGTTAGAAGAACATTCGTTTTTGATAACTGATGTTCGTTTTAGTCCAAGCATGTCCCGTCTTGCTACATCTTCCTTCGACAAAACCGTACGGGTTTGGGATGCTGACAATGTATACTTCTTAGCATTGTTCTCTCGTTCTCAATGTAATTCTTTGAGTGATATTGCACTAACTGTTCCAATCTTAGGGTATGGTGACTGACTAATTTGATTCTGTGCAGACTGACTATTCACTCCGTACTTTCACGGGTCACTCAGCATCTGTTATGTCACTTGATTTTCATCCGAATAAAGAAGATATTATTTGCTCCTGTGATAGTGATGGGGAAGTCCGCAGTTGGAGCATAAATAATGGTAGCTGCCTGACCTGTGTTAAGGTTTTTAAGGTATGTGGTTCTAATTTTCATTTGCCACACAATCTTTTCCTCAAACAATTAATTTCTGGTGCCTGTTTTTGTTTCTTGTCATATTGTTATCTTCGCAGGGAGGTGCTACTCAAATGAGATTTCAACCTCGCAAGGGAAAATATCTAGCAGCTGCATCAGAGAAGGCTATCTACATACTTGACGGGGGGACACAACATGCTTGTAGAAGCCCTTTACAGGTTCGTTACCAAAGATCAGCTCCGATATGTGTTGAGAGCATTGAAGGATGCATTTACAACCTCTCATACTCATAACTGTGCAATTTATGTTGTGCCATGTTTTTCGTAAAACTATACTAGTTGTCATGTGGTTCCCTATATGCACTTTACAAGTTTCAGTAACTTGAGATCAAGAGACTTCATTTAGTATTTAAAGTAGACTCCGTGGAAACGAGTTTTGTACACTTTTTTGTGAACCTGTAATGTTCCTTGGTCCAAGATTTTCCATCTGACCTGCTATGGAACAAACTGAGCAAATGTAATGTTCATAAGCGTACACAAACCGCCAGGTTTGACCAGCACACTCAGAATAATGTCCTCTTCGCTATAAGCATCTCCCACATATATATATATATATATATATATAACGCGCCAATGATTGTGATTTAACTGGTACTTAGCAATTTAATCATCTGCCTTAATTATGTTAATTGCACACTTCTTGCATCTCGAAGGAGAAAGAACTTGCAAGTATCTTGTTGTCCAGTGGTGGTGGTGGACTGTTGAGTTGGAAGTTTGATTCGTGTATGCAGGGTCACACGAAAAATATTCAATCAGTTTGTTGGGACTCAGCTGGTGACTATCTCGCTTCTGTCAGTGAAGATGCTGTCAGAATATGGTCGTTTACTTCTGGACATGATGGTGAATTTATGCATGAGTTGAACTGCAGTGGGAACAAGTTCCAAACATGTGTTTTCCACCCAGCTTACCCTTCTTTGCTAATCATCGGTTGTTACGAGGCAAGTTTCACTTAACTCTTTAGACATGTCAATCATTTTGTGAGCATGCTTATATAGTGTATATTGCAATTGTCTGCCGTGCAGTCTTTGGAACTTTGGGACATCAGGGAGAAAAATACCATGACCTTCAACAATGCCCATGATGGTTTAATTGCAGCCCTGGCAGCATCGAGTGCAACCGGGAAGGTTGCTTCAGTAAGTCATGACAGGCTTGTAAAGCTCTGGAAATGATCTGTAAAATAGCGACCGTCTTCTGTGTTGAATCTTACATTATCTGTTGGTTAGATTATACAAAACATGATGGTTTTCTGCTTTAGACAACTACATGACAGAGATGAGCTAACAAGAAGCAGTTCCTGAACTATCCTGGTTTGCGTTTGTGGTTGTTTTGGTGGTATGATGTTCTCTATGTGCTTGTCAACTTTGTAACTGCTTATAGAAATTGGCTTTTTGCGAGCACCAATGCGTCACTTAGCCAAAAAACAGCCCAAACTACCAAACTCGCACCCTTGACCTCGCGTTTTTTCCACGGCGTTATGGGCTGGAGCGTGGTGCCTTGGCCGCCGTACGGTATGGGTACACCTGATATTTTTTTGAAGTCCCTAAATTTTTCTATTGATATACTCTTATGTTACCGAGGCGTCTCTATGCTTTTATTGTGTGGTTGCTATAGCACAAAGCGGGCCTTGGTTCCTGGTTTTTGGAGCGTGGATCATGGGAGTTGGTAATCCATGCTTTAGCTGCATGCCGCCGGTGGTGGATACAGTAGTTCTTAAGAGCATTAGTAATAGATCCCCTATTTTAGCCTCCGTGCCCTAAAAACCGAGTACGAGAGGTCAAAAAAACGACCTCCAACAGCTGCCCTATCACGTGCCCTTTTTTGGGCTGCCCCAAATTTCGGTCGAAGCTGCCCTATCCTTGCGCGTGACGGTAAACCTTTCCCATTGTCCTCCGCCGCCAGATTCGGCCGCCGCCGGCCACCTCTGAGCCATGGACGAGGACGCCGCACCCTTCCCGAGCACTGCACGCCATCGACGACTCTCTCCGCCCCATCTGCGCTCCCGGGCGCCGTCGCGAACGCACCTGCGGCGAACCCTAGGGTTCCGCCTCTTCGCCGTCCCGTCTTCGCCGCGCCCTGCACCGCCTCTGTCCCGGTCAATCCGACGCCGGCCGATGCAGTTGGAGCTTCCCGCGGCCTCAATTCGTCTGAAGGCAGCCGCCGCGCTCGCGGGAAAGAAGAAGAGGAAGACGACCGCCGCCTGCGGCTCGAAGCCACAATCGACCGCAGCCGAGGCTGCTGCGGACGACGAGCTTCCACCACCACCACCGGAGGAGCTCGATTTGGAGCCATCTCCGACCCGCACGCCGGCCGCCTCCAACGTGCTCGATGAAATTTCCGTGAGGTAATTTTGACCTCTATTTTTCGTGTCCAATTTTGTTTGTCAATTGTTGCTTTTACAATTCGGTTGCAAAACAATATAGGTTCGATGATGATGAGTACATGAATGCCATGGGTGTTGGGGCGCACTCCTTTGCCGCCTCCCACGAGGCTCCATCTCAAGAGTACGCCGAAGAGGAGGGACTTGACAACGAGGACGAGGGGTTCGTCCCTAAAGGGAGAGCGACAAACTACACCACCATAGAAGACATATTGATTTGTGATGCATTCAAATAGGTGGGTATGGATGTCGGAGTGGGCGTGGAGCAACCCAAAGAGGCATATTGGTTGCGTATGTGGGAGTATTTCGTTGCTCGAAACAAGAGTGGCATTGATCGGAACATGGGTTCCATTCGTCATCGGTGGAATGTGATCAACGCCGATTGCCAAAAGTGGGCGGGATGCTTGGCGAATGTTGACCGGTTGAACCCGAGTGGCACCAACACGACCGACCGAGTGAGTTTTTTGTTCATTGTCTTTTGTCATTGTTTGTTCTATGTCATTTTTGCTCATTGCATCTATTGTCATTTGTAGAACAACATGGCGCAAAACATGTTCAAGGAGAGGGCCAAGAAGGGGCCAAAGGGGACAACCAAGGACAAGAAGGGGAAATCATTCACCTTGCATCACGCATTTGCGCAACTTGAGAATGATGAGAAGTGGAAGACCCGTGATATGCTCCAAGTACCCAAGAAGAAGGGCAAGGAGCCGAGCAAGGGGAATGATGCCGCCATTCTAGTTGGTGATGTTGAAGAATCAAGTGACGAAGGAAAGAGAAGCCCAACCCCCCACTCCATCCCAAAATCCAAGAGACCCGATGGAAGAAAGTATACCAAGGACAAGAAGAACAATGGTGACGCGGACATAAAGGCATCATTCGATGCGATGATGAAGTCTCGCAAAGAGATGAACGAAGAGAGGAAGGCATTCAAGGTGAAGGAGTTGGAGGATCTCAAGGAGGCAACCGAGCGCAAGGCCATGGCCGAAGAGAGGAGAGCGGCGGCCGAGGAGGTGAGGGCGGAGGCCGAGAGGCGCAAGGTTGTGATGGAGGAGAAGAAACTTGCTATTGAGGAGGCCAAGATTGAGATGGAGAATGAGTAAAAGCTCATGTTTATGGATACAAGCAAAATGGATGACAAGCAACACCAATATGTTGAGCTATGACGCGATCAACTCTTGGCAAAGAAGCAAATGGCATACATGAGTGCACTCAACTCCATGGGAGGAGGTGGCATGGGCTTCATGGGAGCAATGGGAGGTGGCATGGGCATGGGAGGAGGTGGCATGGGCATGGGAGGAGGAGCCATGGGAGGTGACATGGGAGGTGGCACGAGTAGTGGTGGCATGGTCGGCTACATGGCACCTCCTACGGTGAGTGGTGGTGGCATGGCCGGCTACATGGCGCCTCCTACGGTGAACACAAGTGGTGACATTGGAGAAGCAACCGTCGAGGAGGACAAGGGTGGTGATGCGCACAACACCGATGTTTGATGTTGTGTCGTATATCGTTTGTTTCATGTTGGAAACTATGCTTTGAACTAGTGAACTATGTCTCATTTTGTGATACCATGCCATGAATAGCGCTAGGTTATGCTATGGATTGAAGTAAATTCGTGTGTGCTATTTTTTTCATGTTTGAAGATCATATTTGTGTGCATATATCTATTTTTATCTCTCAAATATCGAATAGACATGTCATTTGGTGCGGCCACCGTGCCCTAAAATAGGGCAACTGTTGGAGAAGTAGTGCCCTAAAATAGGGCATCTGAAAAAGCAGAAAATTATTTCGTGCCCTAAAACAGGTGCCCTATATGTAAAAAGTCGATATATGATAGGGCATCTATTAGAGATGCTCTAAGGCGTTTCTGTGTTATTTTGAAGGCATTTCGCATTTCATGTGGGTTTATATTTGGTGGTTAATCAGACTTCACTAACAAATTTGTGTTAATATCAACAAATATTTATTTGTTAATCGTACAAAACAAAGGTGCTACGACCAAACCCTTGACCCTCCAAAGATACGTTATGTGTTTTATCTTGGATGAATCTTCATAATGAAGTGCTTGCTCAACCGCTAGATATCAACACCTTTTTCAGATGCCAAAGCACTCGATAAAATTACACCTTTTTGTAGACCTTCTTTATTGAGCTACACGTAACAAGTTAGATGAAAATATCTAACTTGGGGCTTAAAAATATTTTATCACGCAAAGTTAGGGTTTCGTCGTTTTGAGAGCACTTTTCATGCTATGTGGTTTAGCGTTTTTTCCTTTCATCTATATATATTGGTTTATTATGGCGATGCTATAAATAAAATTGTGATATTATTAAAAGAAGGGTGCACTTGATTATAATAGTAGTTCATTCCTATAGCCATATTTACCATATCCTTACACTGAACATTGAGACGAGAAATATATTATATTTGTTGTCATGTGAGGTGAGCAGTTGAATTCTGTGTGATGATAAGTGTTTCGGATGAATACATAGTGGTTTATTTAGTTTCACCCCATTGGTCGGTACGATACCATCATTGTGTTTAGTTTATATAGCAGTCATGTGGATGCCAATGGTGGTTTATTGGGAACAAACAAACTACCCAAAATGTATGTTAAACTCGAAGATGAAGACTATGCTATGAAAAAAATACATCAGTATGTGAAGATACCAATTTGTATTTCAAAATAAATGTTGAAGATTAGGTATTTGTTTAGGTACAAGTTGAGTTTATCTAAATTTGTTTAATAAAAATATGTAGCTATTTAGGCATAATTTCTTTTGTGAATTTCTTGCTACAAATAGAGGATGGACTATTATGGATTGTGTTGTTGGAAAACAATAATGTATAGTTTGATGTCATTAACTTTTTTTTTTGGACATTTGATGTCATTAACTTTGGTCATACCAACTTCTTGTATCGGTACTTTATTGAAAAGAAAAATCATATATATATATACATACATATATATATATATATATACTATATATATACATGTGTGTAAATCTACACAAGATTAAGATGTGTTGAAAAAATCATAGCCATTGCATGGAAAGTTGTGCCGCCAAATTTCACTTTTTATGTAAAAAGGTAAAATAATACATCTCTTGGCAAGGAGTATTTTATGGCTACTAATAGCCAGGAAAATGCCACTTGAATTTTGAAAAAATTAAACGATTTGAACAAAACTTATGCAATTAAGAAGATATGTCTGAATTTATGAAAACAACTGCACACGATTTTGTGAGCTTAAAAGTCTAACTGTTTGTGCGGTGAAACAACACGTGAGTTTTGTTTCTCAATCGTTTGCAAAGCTTGTATCTTCATATAAAACAGTGTATGGATCCGAAATCACTCCATATCCTTCTTTACACATTTGACTCGTCGCCTCCTCTCTTTCTCTAGACGACGACAAACGGACGACCAAGCCCTCGCTGATATCTTTTCCTCCACCAGATTGCATCTCACAGCCTCTACATCGGTGCTTCGAAAAGCTCTCTGAGGTAATCATTCCCTTTTTCAACTTGATTGTTCAGTCCCAAATTGTACTGTTATGGTTTTCATGGTTTGCCGATATCGAGACGATGTCGGAAACGTTACTGTCTTCAATATTTGCAATGACGGAACCTTAGCACGGTTGCCGATGTAGCAAAAGGAGTTCATTGTGAAGGTAGATAAACTCCATGTGAATAGGGATCTATAACTGGGATAAGTGGGATAGTAGAAAGGGTACCCTAGTAGAAACGGTTTCTTGCAGGAGATAGATCCTATGTGTTTTCTGGGTGTGGCTTTCACTCACTGTCCGCAGATGTAGCTCTTGTACTGTTCTCTGCCTTCTATAAAAACACGGTACATAATTGCATACTCTTGAAAAAAAAAGTCGGTTTGTCGAAGAGGAATGTGTATGCAGTATACTTCTTCTTTTTTGAATTATTAAGAGACTAGAAGAGAAAAAATGCTGGTAATATTTATACGGTCGATGTGACATTATTAAGAGATGACCACTTTCGATGAGTCAGAAACTTACATTAGGATGTCGTGGTATATATTGATGCTGCAACGTCAGCTTTGGGAAAACACATGATGGACTAATGGTGAAGGAGAGGGAGACGACCTGCTGCTGTGTTCCGGAAGAAATATTTTTTCTGGATTTTGGTTCCTGGTCTACACCTTCATTAACAGATGTATTTTTGTTTTTACCATAGTTGAGGCTTGCCACACCTTTGTATCTACATGTTCCATGTGTCATAGACTCAACCCTTTTGCTAAAACACTTGTAGGGCCTGATTGGTTCGTCGTTTCATCTCCGTATTCTGTCGTGAGGAAATCCGGACCTGCCCACGTCCGTATAATTTACATGTCCGGTGGGCAGAAAAACACCGGCCGGTTAGGATTTCCAGCCATCCAAACGGGGCGTAGTCAACTCTTCTCAGCCAGAAGTTCAAGAAAAAACCCTTCTTAGCCACACTTTTATGGGAATCCAAACATGGCAGAGTTAGCTACAAGCCAAACAAAGCCCTTGGTTACCGAGTTCCTGATCTTCCTTCCGCGTGATTGGGTGGCACGGCCGTAACATAAGTGTGGACTTTGTAGTGCTTCCCCAGACATAATACTATGTTAACGAAATCACATACCGTCATCTCTTTACATGGCAAAATTCTGATCATGGTTACATCAAGTCAGAATGCCAGAATGTTACTGGCCAAGTATTACGACTAAAAGACGTTCAAGGAGTAGGGGCGATATCAGCTGCATAAGATTACCCCGCCAGACACTAACTCAACCTGGTAATAATAATAAAAAGAAATTACGATATGTTATGGCATCAACCTTCAGCCAAGCAATAATTCCCCCATAGAACAACAGTTTCAAGAAGATTGCCTAGTTACCTCAGAAAGAAAGGATATTGGGAAGGATGTACAAGAATAGTACTGTAAGAACTACAGGCAACAGCAGCAAAACCCGGTTTTCATTGACAACAATGGTATACATCTAATCACCTGAATTATCCTCCTGAATCATCCTTGAGAAGGACTTGTATAAATGCATCAGTACTGAAACTGATAATAAAAAACTCAGTGTGTACATGTATTCTATATTCATTCTAGGATTACTCAACCTGCCACCAACAGGTGGTTTGGTTTTGTGGGATCATAAATGTTTACTCAGCTTTGATGTTCAAGAACACAGGCAACATGAGCACATCCCAATGCTTCTCTAGGAACAACCGTTCCTGACAGTCCAAGAAAGCCATCATTTTGCATCTGTCTTTTACTTTTCCTATGTATCTTACATTGATTCATCAATGAATTATAGGCTAGCGCTAATTTCTAAGAAAAATCCCTCAGGACAGTAGCACCTCCAGAGTGAAGGCACGGCCATCCATGATCAGCATAAAACTAGAGGAGAGCAAATCAGAGCTAGTATTAAATATTTCCAATCCTCGACGTATCCGAGTATTGCCATCTATGAGGTTTTCGAGTGAAGGCTTCAAAAGAGAACTTCTGACGTGGCATAGTCAGCTCCCTGAAATAATCATGTTATGAAGGGATCAAATGAGACATGCTTGTAGGAAGAACACCATTAATGGTTGAGATAACAGGCGAATAGAGAAGAATGGAAGCTGAAAACTATGGTTCGGATTGAAGATATCTTTGTCACACTACATCGATCTGCAGTAAGACTGGCTGCAATTGCCCCATGTGATACTGAGAGAACTATGCTCTGTTCTGATAGCTTTCTTGCAGATAAGACGAACTCCTTTTCCTGCTTCAATCCTGTTTCCGCACATACATATTACACAATTTCTTGATTATGATATAAGTATATAACCAGGTACTCCCTCCATTCCATATTAGATGACTTCCTTTTATCAAAAAGTGGATGTATCTAGACTTATAGCATATCTAGGTACATCCACTTTTGTCCAAATAGAAGTCATCTAATTTGGAACGGAGGGAGTAGGAACTAGGAACTTTACTTTTCCTGGAAACTTATCCAGTGTCAGTGCCAGTGCCTATAAGTGAATCAAGAGTGTAGTAACTGCAATATTTTCACTCAGTACCCCTACTTAAATGTTTGGAAAAGATTAAGTGCCTGCTGTATCTCATTTAGTCAATCGATTAGCAGTACATACATAATTGCATCCCAATAGCATGCTAAAATATTGCGGGTTTCAGCACATATTACTAATCCTATGTAAATGCAGGAGCAAACTCGAAATTTCCAAGAAAGAATGATATGGGAACGTGTTCTTTGATTTACCTTATCAGTATCCATTCATGTGATTTGCTTGGATGCCTCGCAGTGAGATATCATGAAATTGAGATGATAACCATTTATTGAAAAACGCCATCCATTTCATCAAAATGACATAAATTGGTACCGGTGAATTGCTAGTACAAGAAAACTCATGGGAAGACCCTGATTGGCAGGCATCAGTGCATCAGCACATGGTGAGTTACGTGAGAATGAGAACAATGCAATATTCTCAAAGTGCATTACAATTAAACACAGATGACTGGAACAACACATCTGTGTTATAAAAGTTGTTAACTTTGATGGCATATTAATGACTGAATATGGAAACATCAGTTGTCCACAAAGCAAAACAAATAGAATGGCCAAAGGCTGATACTATGTAAAAAGATAATACCATAAGGCCAAAAAAATGCACAAAGCAAATGTACGTTAACTATCAGGAAATGTACTGCAAGGTGTACCTTCTCCATTGTAGATTAAGGAAGGAGTGTTAGTAATAGTATTATTGCCAGCAAATCTTCGTGGTTATTCTGAAAAATAACCCAGTACAAGCACACAGAATTAGAATAGTTATTTTAAGAGATATGCTTCCTGATTCCCTTGCCATTGAAATGGAAGTTCAACTCAATTTGGAAGAATATATAATGATATTCAGTAGTTGTCCCTCGGAATATCATAATGTTGAGTTGTAACCATGTAGCCACGTAACTGCTGACAAACATATAATATGATACTGTGTTAATCAGTTCAAAGTATTCATTCTCAGACTGAAAACAGCAGGGGTCATCTCATAGTCATCTAATCAGCACACCAAAATCAACCGACTGAAGGGAGATTTGTCCTAAATATAGATCTTTAACATGCTTAGTGCACAACCCAATTCGTCTACCATTTAAACTCCCATGAATTGATGATGAGAAACCTGTCCTCCATCCTGGAAACCGCTGTTTCTCCTTGACATGAAAAACATACATGCTTGGTGATGAAGATTGGCAGCCCATGACAAAGCAATGGAATTTCCTAGCAGGGACAACTCTTGAGAGGGTGAGCACACATAAACCACTACTAAAAATGCCATACATCAGAGCTTCATCAGTAGAAACCAAAGAACTAGATTCTAACTGTGCCATCATTGCTTCAAAGTCCTCAACCATTGGAATTCCATAATCGTCGAGTTCAAACCGCTTTTCTGTTAACTTTTCATACATTCGGTACTTTGCAGATAGTGTCCTGATGCAGGATTTCCTGACACACTCAACTAACATAAGTTGAAGTTCTTTAAAATTGTCAACCTCAGAGAACCATCTTACCCAACGATTAATTATTCCTGCAAACCAACTTATGATTAGCTCATCATCTTGCAAGACAAGGGCTTGAACATGTTTAGGAAAGCCTTCAAGATTAGTTAGACCATAGCGATTGAGGCACTTCTGGATATAACGAAGAGGTGCATGAATCTTAATGACAGCACCATCAGTGCAGGCATAGATCGACTCCTCATTCTTTAAGCTGGTCAAAAGTGCTTCTGTAACAACAGTTTCTGATGAGATGTAGTCTTCAGCTTGCTTTTGAAAGTTGTTGAAGGCATCTCTGAGTTCTTGGGGAAGTGCTGGTTCAGCAATGTATTTTGACAGGAGCACCTCCTCATTAGCTTCATTTTTGGCATTGATGTCCTTCATCCATACCTTGAGTAAAGTTTTGAACCAATGATCTGTCTTCATTCCCTCTTTCCTAAATTGTGAGATGTGGTCTAGCAACGGTGTGCTGAGACCAAGAGACTTGATCTCAGACTCTTTTACCCTTCTCAAACCATATGCCAGCCACTTCTTGCCTAGCCTAATATTCATAGCATCCCATATCTCTTGTTTCTGGGAAGCAAATAACCGGACCTTCTCCTTCAGCTTATGCACAGCTTTCAGCGCAGCAGTTTCTTTTGTTGCGACTTTAACTACAGTGCCAGCAAACTGTAACCCCCCGGAGTTCTTTTTGACTGGCATAAGATGCAATCGATCATCAACTTTCAGGTAAAGCGATCTGCACAAGTAATCAACAATTTCAGCCTTTATATTTTCTGCTACGTCTCTGGATCCCACGACTGCAATAAAAATCTCATCCATGTATCTGCAAGCGTGTAGTCGTATTTTTGTCCGACCCTCTGTTTGATCTTTATTATTTACATCCTTGTCTTTCAGTTGACTTCTAAACCAGAGACGCAAACTAGAGCCCTTGTGGTTATCTGTCGCATTAGTTGCCCCTGAAGAAAGGCCTTCATGTTTCATGCAAATCCTAAACACTTCATGGTCAAAACTGTCAAGATATATATTCATCAGGATTGGTGCGAGTACTCCTTCTTGAGGGACTCCATGGCCCTTGGGAAACCCTCCAAATACCAAATTGATCACCTCGGCATCAAACATATCTTGCATGAATGCAACTAACTGATCATCAACAATCTTGTCCTGCATTTGTTGAATAAGCTTAGAGACAACATTACTATCCACCTCTTTGTACAAGGGGACAGTAAAGCACCAATCCGGAACCCCAATTTCACTGGATATGAACCTCAGAGCCGAGTGATATCCTCGCCCACTCCGACAACCGTGTGATATCTTGGAGAACTGAGGCCTGTAAACAACCTCAAGCACGACCCTGACAGCCTCTTGGATAACTTTCAGGTTCAGCCGCGGAAGAACAAGGCGCTCGCCTCCTCGCCTCTTGGTCGCTGTCACCGAGAAAGCATTCGCCTTGACATCGAACTCGCCGCTCCTGAGCTGCTCCGCCAACGTGACGAAACAGACGTCGTCGTCCCGCGCCGCGGACGAGGACAGGTCGATGTTGGCGTTGAGCCGGACAATGTCGTAGGCGTCGCCCAGCGTGTCGGCGCTCGCCACCACCTTGCCCATGAGGTCGTAGAACATGCCGTCCAGGTACTGCGCCTTAACCCTCTTCTTGATCCGGAGCTCGGCCAGCCTCTTCCGCTCCATCCGCGACAGGGGCTTCCGCTGCGCGGCCGCGGTTGATTCCTCGGCGAGGCAGGCCAGGCTCTTCGCCAGAGACACCGGAAATCCGTCGACGGAGCTCTCCGCCGCCGCCGCCGATGCATCCTCGGTTCCGTCCAGCAGGAAATGCGCCTTGTAACGCCGGAAGCACGCGGCGTAAGCTCCTGCTCCTGCTTTATAAAAAAATCGTAAGGTTGGCGACACAGATTTCGCGCTGCGGCGGAGATTAGGACGACGGATAGGGATGGGGTCGAACCTTGCTGTGGCGGACGGCGCCTGGAGATGTCCCGGAGGAGGCGGCGGCCGCCACCGGATGCTAGGAAGGACATGGAATCGGCCGCTGGTCTAGCGCCGTATTAGGTCGAGCTAGGGTACACCGGCGGCCGCAGGGCACGGCGGGGATTTGCGGCGGCGCTGGTAGGTCGTGACTCGGGAAGGAAAGAAAGGTGCAGAGGTTTCAATAGTACTGTCATTTGTTCCAGCGTCTAGTGCAGAGGTAACCGCAGCAGCGGTCCTAATTCTTTCCTGCTACATTCAGTTTGGTCCTAAATCTTTAAAATTGCACAAGTAGGTCCTAAATCTTTCGTAAGTGATTCATCGGGGGTCCTATTTTGCTCTGACCGGTTTGACCCGTCTATGTGGCGCTTTGACCACTGCCATATCAGCAATATAGACCTAATAGAGCTACTAGTTAGGTATACAAATTATTAAAATGCCACTGGCTCCTATTCGTGCTTTTGATGGACCCATAGGTCAGCCACTGCTCACACCAGGACGCTGAGACGGATGAGTGCAACACCGTCGTGCCTATACGCATCCATGGAGCGTCAGGAAGATGAGAACCACACAACTTTGAACATAAACGAGGAAGAAGTGGTGCTACCTCTCGCCTAGAACGCCAATGACGTGTTGATGGCGTCCTTTGCCCGTGCTGCGCAGGCCCTTGAGCTAGCTAGCTCGTTCACGTGCCAGTCAGAATCAGTCAAAGCTGCTTCTGTAGCTAGCTATTGCACGCTAGTACGCTCATCCATGCGTTGGGTGCAAGACTCTAGAGATCGTCTTGCCGACTGCGTCCGTGATGCTCGTCTTCTCATGGTGGCGGTGGCGGTGGTTGTCGTCATCTTTTTGTTCATGTGGAGCTTGTGCATGTTCATGGAGCTCAAGGAGGAATGGAGGCGGAGATGAACTGTCACGGTGTCACCTCGAGGACATTGGACTGGCTCGACTGTACGACCATGGCAACAATACTAGCAGCGAAGCAGCTGGTCGGTATCCTAGCTCCTGCCCGCAAAAAGTAAGTTAAGACCGTGGTTTGAAAGAAATACAAGGTAGGGATATTTTCACAAATATACACACCCAACTGGTATCCCTACTAAGCCCTACTGTTGATGTGAGAATGGTTTAAGCGCCACGTAGGCAAGTCAAAGCGGTCAGAGCAAAATAGGACCTCGAGTGAATCACTTACAAAAGATTTAGGACCTAGATGTGCAATTTTAAAGATTTAGGACCAAACTGAATCTAGCGGGAAAGAATTAGGACCGCCGGTGCGGTTACCTCTCTAGTGCACTGCGTGTTCTGTTTTTGCAAAACAGAGAACAGAAATCTTGCCATGAGCAGTGAAATCAAGTACTGTACGATATTCTCATCCTCCATACCACCAACAAAATACACTAATACCATTACTATACATTACTCTCCAAATATATGTGTAGCAGCTGAAAATCGATATACAGAGGATTTGGTTAACGAGTGTATGTAGCTGCTGATCATCGATATACAGAGGATTTGGTTACAGACAGTATAACAACATGGACAAAAGGGGTAGTAGAAGCGCTGTACGAAGAGGAAGATGGCAAGGGCAAAGCTAGAAGCCTAGAAGAACCGGCTCGCTAGGGAGTCCTTGAGGTTGGAGAAGAGCCCGAAGAGGGAGTACTGCTTCAGCTTCGACACCTCGTACCACGAGTTGAACACGTCCTCATGCTTGTCGGTGCCGGAGAAGGCGATCTGTATCCCGGGGCTGCAGTCCGCCTGCCCGTTGCCGGTGACCCTGCAGCTCGACGTCTTGATCGCGCAGCTCTGCTCGACGCACGCGGAGTTCGCCTGCTGCCCAGAGGAGCACGACGAGCAGCCATCGGCCTTCCAGAAGAGGTTCTGGAGTATGCCCTTCTGGAACTCGAACACCTGGAACAATGTCAGTTGAGCAAATGATCGTCAGTGGTGAGCTTTGTATGAGCATAAGATCGAGTATCCAGGTTAAGGTTTATGGCCGGGCGCACCAGGGTGAAACCGGTCACTGTGTATGAGCTGTTGGTAACGAAAACGGGAGGCGACCTTGCTGCGTATTTCCTCCCTGCAAAGGCTACCATGTATCCACCAGCATTTGCCTGGAGCAGAGTGGAAAGAATTGCAAAATTAGTACTAATAAATAACACATTATCTTTTAGGTCGGAACAGGAAACAAAGACATTTGATAAGTACACCAATCTACGAGGAAGTATCAAATGTTGAACTATGCATTATTTATACAAGCTATTGTGCAATTCTTCTCTAGGTGGAAAATAGATGTAGCAGATTGCCACGGCTTCACATATTTATTCGGAAATAGTTTTCAGCAATTCGGAAAAAAAAAAGATGGAGCAGATTGTCATCTACTCCATGTAGTCTCAGCAATTCATAAATTGTTCTTATGCATCATCCTTGCACATATTTATTGGCATCATGGTGACCGGCCATTAACTAAGTTTTTTATTAAAAAAATGCTAAGACATTATCTTAGCAATTGACCCCCCAGTAAACTATTGGCACGCCCAATCAATCAGTAGATGAGAGACAAAAAAAATCTTGAGGGGACAGCATACTGTATGAAACATGAGACAAAATTGGACCAGCAAGGGTAATACCCCAGCACTTGGGTTGGGCCAGAGAAAACACAAGAGGTATGTTCTTCAGAGCGCCAGCTACGGATCTACCCTCCTCCAATGAGTCCAAACATGCCGGTGTCTGCTGTCGGTTGTGTCGACGTGTTTGTGGGTCACTGTCCGTCCAGCTCCCCTGTTTTTTTGGCTTAAACCTCCCCGAGGCCAGGCAGGACGTGATGAACAATGAATGATGTTCCCAACCAGCAAGTTCTTCATCTCTCATGTACACTAATAATTCACGAAGCAAGTGTTTAATTCCGCTAAAACGTACTGTACCTAAAAATTCTTACCACTAGCAAGTTGCAAAGAAAAAGTCGTTATTTTACTACTTTTTATAGAAAACAAAAGAGAACTAGAAGACGATTCCTTTGTGTTCGATCTTGGGCTGAAAATGTGCAATCGGTTAGGGTTCATCGCGCACCACACAGCACCCCGCACAAAGAGTTTCAATCAATCAATCAATCATGGAATTTGGAAGGTCTCAGCACTCAGGCGTAGCTCGGCGAAGGCCGACTCACCAGGTCGCCGGCGTTGGAGGCGTTGACGGTGAGGAGCGAAATCTCGTCGACCGTGGGGCGGAAGAGCGCGACCTTCGCTCCGATGTCCGAAAGTTTGAGGCGGCCGTCGCAGGGGGAGAACTGCACGCCGCCGGAGGAGAAGGCGTCGCGCCCCGCGAAGGCCAGCCCGAAGGTGAACCCGTCGCCGCGCTGCACCGTCGCGTCCGCGCACGGCTCGTACACGCCGTTGGTGTCGTCCCTGGCGGAGGCCGCCGTGAGGAGCACAGCTGCCGCGAGCACGGCGGCCGCCCACCTCGTCGCCGTCGTCGTCGCTGCCATGGGGACAATTTTTTTGGGGCTCCTCGCTGCGTCGGGCGCGATGAAGAAGTCGTTGATGAGGAGGAGAGGGAGAGGGCTCGGTCGGTTTCCAAGGAAAAGGAAACGCGTCGTTGGGGCAAGGAATAAAGGCTGGAAAGAGCTGGCTTCCTTGCTGGGCCGACCGATTCGCCCCGTGGGCCGTATGTAACAGAGACATGAGGACTGTATCTTTAAGGTCGGTCGCCGTGATGACGGGAATCCTATTTCACGACCAGGTGGTGCATTATTAGCGCACGCCCACCCCCTTCGGGCGATTTGGGCCGGCCCAATAGCGCGCGGCCTGGCTATTTTTCTTCTTTTTTCCTTTTTTTTCTTTTTTCTTTTTATTTTATCGGATGTTTTTTCGTTTTTCTTTTCTGTTTTTATTTTTAAAATACTTATTTTTTAAAAATTTCAATTATTATTATTTTTATAATTTTTTTCCTTTTTCTCTATTATTTTTTATGTTCATAGTTTTTTTTGTTCATAGGATTTTTTGTGTTGACATTTAAAAAAATTCAAATTAAAAATGTTCATATTTGAAAATTGTTTAAATTTAAAAATTGTTCACATTTAAAAATTATTCAAGTTTAAAAAGTTTTAGATTTGAAAAATTGTTCAAATTTAAAATTTGTTCACATTCAAAAATTTGTTCATACACAAATATCTTCCAAATTTAAAAAATATTCAAAATAAAAAAATTCCGTACGGAACAGACCAGCGAAGCATAATGGGCCGGCCCATTTAACTACCGAAACGCTGGGGGGTGGGCGTGCGCTATAAGCGCACGACCAGGTCGGCAAATAGGAGCACCCCGTGATGACCCTGTTTATGCTGACTGGTATGCTCCAATGGTGGTTCCAGAGGAGCAGTGAAGCAGCGATCCAAAGCGAACAAGAGGATCGTGATATGCAACTGAGACCTAGATTGGTCTGTCTGGTCCATATCTAGCCACTTATCTATACCTTCTGTGCTATTGAACCATCTACGTTAGTCTGGAGTCAATAATTCTCCAAACCAAGTTATTCGGGCACCGAAATCCTTGTTTGCTATCTCTATGTGATATCTTTGGCACCGAAATCCCTGTTTGCTATTGTTGTGTGATATATGTTTGCTATTCGCCGCGAGTGACAATAATCGTTAGACATCCATCAAAGCTATTGAATGTAATTTGTTGATGATCATATGGAGCCGGCTCATCGGTCGGGCGGGCAAACGAGGCCTCGAGAGAAGTAGGCCTATGTATTAATGTATATTAGTCACTATACAATTTATAGAGTAGGTTCATATCCGCTTGGACCATGTATGAGGAGGAACAAGACAGTCTACTCACCGAAGGCGAGTTTAGTTATGGCTTACTGAAATCTATGCTAACTAGATATCTCTGTGACTAATTTTGTACAAAAATTGTTTGTTTTCAGAACTTATTGGAGCCCTTGTATACGATAGATGGTAACAATTTTATGTATGCAAACGTGGTAGAATCTAAATCATTTTTTTACTCTTGACTACCATTAGTGATGTTATTTTAAATTTTAATGGTAAGCATAGAACACTTATCATTGAACCGCTGAAACTTGCAAGGAATATTTGACCACGAAAACAAGGTTAAGTAGAGAAATGCTCCGGTGCTTTCCGGGAAAACATGTTGCACGAATTTTAAAGCAAATCGATGGTTGTGATTAGGGGTGGAGATTAAGGGTGCTAATCCCACATGGTTAGTACCATGATGGCCCTTGACGATGATGACGATGGCGCCAAAAGATAGTCTTGCTGAGCACCAAGTACCCACGTCAAAAGAATGTGGGTTAGGTTGAGACTCCAAGTGCAAAGTGTATAGTAAGGGAAAAGACTAATTTTCTCCACAAGGGTGACTTGAGGGTTTAATATCGAACTCTCGGGGATATGAACCAAAACCTGTTGTCTCCTTATCCTTCTTTATGTAACATACAAAACAAAGTAGATTGTTTTGTGCCCTCAACCTCATCAAGTAGTTGTCAAGCACAAGGTGTAAGTAAAATATATAGAAATAATAAATGCAAAACAGAAATAAATATGCAATGGTATAAATAAAAGTGCAAGGATGGTATAAATGATATGGGATGATATTTTTGTGGTTTGTATGGTGTTTGCAAGATATAAAAGTGTTTTTGTATTTTCGGATTTAATAATAGCAGAAAATGTAAAGTGAAATAAAAGTGTTGGAAAGGTGTTTCTTATGATTAAAAATGGACTGGGGTTCATGGTTTCACAAATGCACTCTCTCTTTTATATAGTGGTAGATAATGGAACATAGAAATTGACATATGAGATTGCAACAAGACAAATTATTAATAATATGGGCATCACGTCCTAGCATAGAGATCTTTTGGTTATTAATCTCTGTTATACTCCACCAAGATGTGAACTAAATCATAACACCTCAGTAATTAAGATAAACAGAGTATAGTTTTAAGTTCAATGACATGAAGTTTAAATAAGAACATGCTAGATCTAGTCATGGTGATAGTGGCAATGTCACCCACATCCCCGGTAGCACGCTGTCAACTTAACACAAAACCACCCCCCGTTACTCCAACTAATGCACACGTTACCCCTCACACGCTCTCATAAACATGTTGGATCATAACACATAGACAAGAACGGTAATATGCATCTACTTTCATTACAAAGACATAATATTGACAATCATCATAACATATATCAACTTAAGAGATCCACCACAAATGTATTACATATATGAGCATAATCATGTTCAGCAGCTCATATGTCACTAATTAGTGAAGCTCAAGAGAGAGGAGAGATACATAAGTTACTTCCACAAACCAATAGTCCAGGGGTGGACTACTCCCTCTTCATCATGGAGACGGTGGAGAAGTCGTTGGAGAAGGTGGAGACCACACCGGCAGCGCCCCGCCGGAGTTTTCCCCCTCCAATCTGCAGCTCCATGTCTCTGTTTCGTGGTTTCTGTGTTTCTGCGGTGCTCTCCTCCGAAAGGGTTCGGGAGGCTATTTTTATAGTCGTTTTTAGGTCAAGACGAAGCCACGGAGACGAAGATCGACGGCATCGAAGGCTCGAGGGCCCAGAAGAGGTGCCCCACGCGGCCAAGGAATCTGGCCGCGTGGGTCCCCCTCTTTTGCTTCTCGACCTTCCACTTTTGCACTTCCTTCGCTCCTACGCTTTGTTCCTTCCAAAAAATGATGTTCGCGAAGTTTCAGGTCATTTGGACGACGTTTGGGTCCTTGAAACATCAAAATATAGAAAAAGGAGTTTTCTGACAGCACAGGGTTAATTTCAAATAAATAGGGAAAGTGTGAAATATTCCCCAAAACATTATAAAACATTGATATAACCCTTATATGATGCAAATATGGATGAAATATGAGTAATACAATGCAAAGTTCATGTATGCATTTTACATGCATCAACATCCCCAAGCTTAACCTATACTCTTTCTCGAGTATGAAGGTGATAAAACTAAACATGGACTTGGCATTTTATTACTTAACAAAGGATATCAAAGATGATTGCTGCATAGAGTCAAATGATTCATTCTTTAATAAGGAGTAGCAACATACAAGACATATTATCAAGAGATATTAAATATTCAAGGTAAAGATGTTCAATGATAATTCACAAAGTGTAAAATGAAAGAAAAGTTCTATGGACCAAATGAATGCATAAATGAAAAGTAAAAGATATCCTAGGTTGTTCATAGAGTATTGTTATAGAAATCTGAATATAAAAGGTGTATACTTTGGAAAGATAGATAAATAAGTAGAGGAATAACATGCAAGAGTATTATCTAGCTTCCAAATGCTTCAACTTAAGCTAATGTTTGCCATGTAGTGATCATTGGTGTGAAGTTCTCATTACCCCTATCATAGCATGTTTAGTGATTAATAGTTGAAAGTGAAACCAAATATGAGTTATGTGCTTGACAAAGTATGGGTCAAAAAGCCTCATGCCCGTTGAAAACAAAAACCTCTCCGATTGGCTACTTAACTTGGGCCACAAAGCAAGTGAAGGTTACAGTCATCGTGAATAAAAGTGGCACCATAGAGAGTTTCACCGCGGGTACCCTTTGCCCCAGGACATGGAAGTGGGAACATGTCCAAATGACAAAGCAAGCAAACAGTGGACATCTCTACATCTCTTTCTTTACTCATGCTTTTTTCTTGTAAATGCTTTTTTTGTTATGAGATGTGTCATGGATTGCTCCACTATGGTTATGTTGCAAATTTCCACCATGATCCACATGGCTTAGGTTAGCCGCCACAGGTGTCTCTCTAGCCAATAATATCACTCACCCGAACTTACTAAGTTTCCATTTTTATTTCACGCAATGTTAGGATCCATCACCAAAGGAACATGATATCAACTTTCATAAATAATAAAGTGCAATGTTGAAAGCTTTCCACGTGACAGCACGTATGAGCTAGCTCCTAACCAAAGACCTTTGTCAAGCCCAAAACATCATAATCTTAATCACAATGGGTCATGTTTATTAAGTGCATGAAAAGTAATGTGTGCATCAAGTTCGTGAGAGCTTTTAGACCAACTTAACCCATGACAATCCCAATAACATAAGCATCTTAATTTGAAAGAACAGATAAAACAATATAACATGGTAAACATACTTGGAATAGCATATTAGCTAATAGGTAGATATGGTGGACTCACTGGAAAAACTTGGTTGAAGGTGTTGGAAAACAAGCTTTTTACTTGTTGGAGTTTTTGGGCTAGCAAGAGGGAGAAAGTTGACCATCTAAATGCATGCATAAGTGTCCATAGAGCTAACCATTTCATGTTAAACAAAGTAAATCATCATTCAGCATATAAAACATGAATAAGAAATAAATCCAGACAAGACACTTGCATATTAATATTCATTAACAAAGCACATGAATCATGCAACTATATGTATTCTTTTAAATCAACTCAAACATCCTCTTCCCAATATTTTTATAGCATACAACTTAATTCAACCCAAACTTCCAGTAGCTCTCTCATAACATAAATAAAAAGTGGTGGTCTCAAACAAAAAACCAAACCGAAATAACAAAAAGAACAAAAACGCTCCAAGTTTATAAGATAAAGTGCAATGAAGGAAAAACAGAAGTTAGACGTGTGCAAACCGAGAGTATGTTGGTTCAGTGGGGTTGTCTTCACATCCCCAAGCTTATGGTCTTTACCATACTTGGATAGCTCTTTGTGCATCTCCTCTAATTCCTGTGAAAAAAACTTCAAAACACCGTTTCTCCCATTTCTTTTCTGTGGGGTGACATTAGTAGGCACAAAACAATAGAATTGCTTGCTGCATGAAATCGTAAGAAACATGCACAGAAAGTGTATAATGTTGTATTCCTTCTAATAAACTCAATTGGATAAAAAAGATTCAAGTTAAAAGCTTAAAGAATGCATAAAACAAAAAGGGACAGAATCTGTCCAGAAAAACAGCAGCAGCAAAACGTATTTTTTACCCCACTTAAATATGTCTAAAAAATCTGAAAAATTTCACGATTACAGAGGATGAAAAGTTGCAACTACAGTTCAAATTTAAGCTCATTCGGAGTTACAGAAAAGGAATTAAAAATCATACCATGCACAGATTTGTGCTGGAATAAAATCTCCGAATGGAAAAAGCAACTTTCAAATCCCAAATGGGTAAAACTTGGCACTTTATTAAAAATTACAGAACCTAAACTAAAAACAAAGTCTCTTGGTACAGCAAGAGTACTCAAATAAAATCTCAAATAAAAACAACCGGGTTGCCTCCCGTAAAGCGCTTTCTTTATAGCCATATAGCTAGGCTTCTTACTTGATATTTAAAGTGGACGAAACTCATGAGGGAGCTTGAACCTTGATGTGTCCCTCTTCCTTAGAAAGTGCTCCATGCACTTCTTGTGTGGGAACTGAAACTTCACGTTCCCCTCCTTTGAATCTATTATAGCACCTGTAGTACGAAGAAAAGGTCTTCCCAAAATGATGGGACTAGAGGTTTTATTTCCCATGTCCATTATTACAAAGTCAACAGGCATAAAAGTCATGTGTAACTCCACCATAACATCACTTACTTTTCCTAAAGCATACATATTTAATGGAATCATCAGCAATTGAAATTTCAATAGAGCATTTTTCAAGATTCTTTAATTCAAGTACTTCATATAGTTCCTTAGACATGACAGAGACACTAGATCCTAGATCTAATATGGCATGGTGTGTCTCTTTTCCAATTGTTACTAGTACCTTGGGAACCCAAATATCCCCAAGCTTAGGTGGTGTCATAGCTTCTTTGTTGTACCCAGCAATTTTCTCATTTAAAACATGACTAGCAATAAAAGAACCAAAACCAGCTTGATTAATATTAATAGAAGGATCACTAGGAAATTTCTGTAAGATAGACATAAGTTCATGCAAGCTACAACTCTCTAAATCAAGTAGTGGTTCCTTAACTTCACTAAGCATCTTAACCTTTTTCTTTCTACTGTATAGATTATATAGTTCATGACGGTCATCAAAAACATCTTCGGGTATTTGAGCTTTTTCAAGACTTTCTTTAATTTTCACTTCTAAAAGTAAACCGTCAAGCAAAATATGAGTATTAGCAGCATGAGTGTTCATAAAAGAGCCCTTACATTCATTATCCAAAAAGATTCTAGAGGTTTCAGACAATCCCCTATAAAATATATGCATAAGCATCCAATCCCTTAGACCATGTTCCATTCCAAAGGCTATGCCTCTAAACCTTTCCCAAGTTTTTACCAAAGGTTCTTCTTCCTCTTGTTTAAAGGCAAAAACTATTTGTCTAAGATTAGATATAGTTTCAGTAGAACAAAATCTTTCAATAAATGCAGCTTTTAGATTAAACCAAGTGTTGAAGTTACCAGGAGGCCATCTTAATATCCAATCTAAGGCTTTCCCAGCAAGAGAGTAGGGGAAAAGCTTAACTTTAATCACATTAACATTGGCATGTTTTAAGTCTAACACTTTGCATCTTTCATTAAACTTCTTGAGATGTTGCATAGGATGTTATTTAGGTTTCCCATAAAAACGACGTTCATAGATTACTTTAGTGATATTATGATCAATCTCAAATTCTTCAACAGGAATATTCATGTCTTGAGGAAAGTTCTTAACACTAAATGGCCAAAAAGTTCTCTTTTCCATTATAGCAAGTTTTTATGTGTTTTTTAATTTTTAATGCAAAACTGAAAATAAAATGACACTAAATAATGCAAACCGAAATAACAAAAGTAAAATAAAATGCAAAACTGAAAATAAAACAACAAATCGAAATGTAAAAATGACAAAAACAAAACAAAATATAATGCTTTGAAGGTAAAAAGATGGGTAAGATGATTCTCACAGAGGTGCAACCTCCCCAAGCTTAGGTGTTTGCACACGTTGGTGATGTTGACTTTGTTTGTGAGGTATCCTTTCCACTTGTCCAGCAACTCCAACAGAAAATATCTTCCACAGTTGATGAAGACTTGTGGGACAACTCTTTACTTGCTCACTTCCCCGGCAACGGCGCCAGAAAATAGTCTTAATGGCCCTTGACGATGATGACGATGGCGCCAGAAGATAGTCTTGCTGAGCACCAAGTACCTGCGTCAAAAGAATGTGGGTTAGGTTGAGACTCCAAGTGCAAAGTGTATAGTAAGGGAAAAGACTAATTTTCCCCACGAGGTGACTCGAGGGTTTAATATCGAACTCTCGGGGAAATGAAACAAAAGCTGTTGTCTCCTTATCCTTCTTTATGTAACCTACAAAACAAAGTAGATTGTTTTGTGCCCTCAACCTCACCAAGTGGTTGTCAAGCACAAGGTGTAAGTAAAAGATATAGAAATAATAAATGCAAAACAGAAATAAATATGCAATGGTATAAATAAAAGTGCAAGGATGGTATAAATGATATGGGATGATGTTTTTGTGGTTTGTATGGTGTCTGCAAGATATAAAAGTGTTTTTGTATTTTCGGATTTAATAATAGCAGAAAATGTAAAGTGAAATAAAAGTGTTGGAAAGTTGTTTCTTATGATTAAAAATGGACTGGGGTTCATAGTTTCACAAATGCACTCTCTCTTTTATATAGTGGTAGATAATGGAACATAGGAATTGACATATGAGAATGCAACAAGACAAGTTATTAATAATATGGGCATCACGTCCTAGCATAGAGATCTTTTGGTTATTAATCTCTCTTATACTCCACCAAGATGCGAACTAAATCATAACACCTCAGTAATTAAGATAAACAGAGTATAGCTTTAAGTTCAATGACATGAAGTTTAAATAAGAACATGCTAGATCTAGTCATGGTGATAGTGGCAATGTCACCCACATATCCCCGGTAGCATGGTATTTCCTTTATCCCTAGTGAGGCAACAAAGTAAGGTAAAAACCCAATTGGATCACGGTATTGCTGTCAACTTACCACAAAACCACCCCCGTTACTCCAACTAATGCACACGTTCCCCCTCACACGCTCTCATAAACATGTTGGATCAAAACACATACATAAGAACGGGGTACATAATATGCATCTACTTTCATAACAAAGACATAATATTGGAAATCATCATAACATATATCAACTTAATATCAACTTAAGAGATCCACCACAAAGGTATTACATATATGACCATAATCATGTTCAACAGCTCATATGGCACTAATTAGTGAAGCTCAAGAGAGAGGAGAGATACATAAGTTACTTCCACAAACCCATAGTCCAGGGGTGGACTACTCCCTCTTCATCATGGAGACGGTGGAGAAGTCGTTGGAGAAGGTGGAGACCACACCGGCAGCGCCCCGCCGGAGTTTTCCCCCTCCAATCTGCAGCTCCAGGTCTCTGTTTCGTGGTTTCTGTGTTTCTGCGGCGCTCTCCTCCGAAAGGGTTTGGGGGGCTATTTTTATAGTCGTTTTTAGGTCAAGACGAAGCCACGAAGACGAAGATCGACGGCATCGGAGGCTCGAGGGCCCAGAAGAGGTGCCCCACGCGGCCAAGGAATCTGGCCGCGTGGGTCCCCCTCTTTTGCTCCTCGGCCTTCTACTTTTGCATTTCCTTCGCTCCTACGCTTTGTTCCTTCCAAAAAATGCTGTTCGTGAAGTTTCAGGTCATTTGGACGACGTTTGGGTCCCTGAAACATCAAAATATAGAAAAAGGGGTTTTCTGACAGCACAGGGTTAATTCCAAATAAATAGGTAAAGTGTGAAATATTCCCCAAAACATTATAAAACATTGATATAACCCTGATATGATGCAAATATGGATGAAATATGAGTAATACAATGCAAAGTTCATGTATGCATTTTACATGCATCATACCCCCTTAGATCACTTTGTGAATCTAATCATAGCCGTCGATGCACTTTAAAATTCGTGCAACATGTTTTCACGGAAAGCACTGGAGCACTTCTCGGTTAAGTATCATGTCAGCGGTTCAATTTACAACCTAATAGTTTCAAAAAATATGATTTGCCTAAAAATGTCCTAGAAACGTCTCTTTGACATATTTGTGAGGTCGTACTCGATTGTTAAGATAAATATCTACACACGATATAGATTATGCAATTGTTGAAAAAACGTTCGAAAAGGAATTTTTGTTGTAAAGTATTGTTCATATTTAGCATGACATTAGTTTATTTAACATATGTATTATAACCACATTATATAGAACATTACGATTAGCATTTTGCGGCATTGTAAACTACTCCAAAAGTATAATATAAAATTATACTCATTAATACAGTGGATGCAAAAATAATTTAAAATGTAAAAAAATTCAGTACAAATTGTAGATATTGTAGTTAGTCTCAGATCTTGATATAGGTTAGATCAAACTTGTTGAAAATCATTCTTATTCAACAATAAAAATGTCAATTTACACTACTTATAAATGAGTAAACAAGTTGCAATACATTAAATCTCAGCCACTCCATATTGGATCAACAACTCAGATCCTTCAAATGTTGAAAAGCTCATGCACAACCACTTTGCACAAGAGTTTATCAATTAGGATATCAAGAATCAGCCGGTAGAACTGCCTACAATATTTTATGAAATTTCCTGCCTAATTAAATGCTACTAATATGAAATTTTCCTACCGTCTAATTAAGTAAACCGAAAGAGTGAGGGAATGACACGTAGTCAGATCGCCCATATCACGTATGATGATGTCCAGGGAGAGTCCTAATTAACATCACGATGCTCCAACCATATCCTGTCATGTTCGACATAGTAAGTGTATGGTTAGTACATGTGGTAGTGAATTACTAGTGTAGTAGTAATCGGTTATTGAATGGGAAAGAAAAACTTACCACACTTCCGCATACTTACGTTTTCTTCTCTTTTCCTAAATTATTTTATTTCGCTCTTATACACCGAATCCCCACCACCCGCCTATGTTGAGGACTGTTGGCGCCGCCCCTCCCCTTCGGACATGGCTGTTGCTCGCCCGACGGCCATGGATCCCTGTCACGGGAGGAGATTTTCTCCGGACTGGTTAACACCAGCCAGTGGGAGGCAGGGTGCGGCGAGCGGCACGGTGGCCGACGTATTGTGGGTGGCGCGGAAGGAGCTCTGCAACCGATGGATCGAGGCTTCGTGGCAAGGTCGGTGTGGAACGCGCTCGGCATGCGCTACAGGATGCTCCCGGGACACGCGCGCGATGAGACGATCTGGACATGATCATGCACGACGAGGCGGGGCACGGATGGTATGGACGACGAGTGGCCGACGATGGTGCCGGCGGACGGGCAGGCAAGGTGCACTGAGGAAGCAGGGGGAGGTCGGTGGTGGCGCGTGTGCACGGAGCAGGGGGAGGTCGGCGGCGACGCATGCGCGAGGAGTGGGCAGGCCAGCACCGCGTGCACAATGAGTAGGAGAGGTCAGCGACGGCGGATGTTGTAGGTTGAAGAGATTAGATGGGCTTTTTTTTATGTCATCCCTGATAGTGGGTCCCGCTTGTCAGAAATCGTGTTAGCGCGCTCAAATTTTCAAATCAGTGCACATTGGAACGAACTAGCGCAATGGAAGATGGCTAGAAATGGGTTAGCCATAGGCTCAGGAATACTCTTAACCGTAACAATTGAAGTTAGGTTTTCTATGCCTAGATTTTTAAACTGGCCGGAACCTTAATAATGGGTTGGACTTGGTTGTATGTTTTTTTCCGAACTCGTTAACTAGTTGAACATTGGTAAATATATACTCCCTCCATTCCATATTAGATGACTTTTATTTGTCCAAAATTAGATATATGTAGATTTATAACATGTCTAGATATATTCACTTTTATATAAATAGAAGTTATCTAATTTGAAATGGAGGGTGTACTAATTATTTCCTTTTGCATGTCAACTTGATCACGCCATTGTAATCTCACTAATAAATTATAAGGATGCATGAATGGCAATGAAGATCTGTTTTCAACTGTTGCGATCTACGACCCGGCGCAACTTTATATATGCTTTATCAGTTACTCTGTCAAGGTGTTGAACGTATCTAGTTACTCTGTTAAGGTGTAAAACGTTTGTCTTTCAAACAAAAAATATTCCCAAAAGCTTATTCTCGCGCGCGCGTTGGTTGGACGAACCGAACGGCCGCGCTAGGCGACAAATATCTGCACGAGTGTCCCGTCTTCACTTCATCCCCTACCTCCCATCTTCTTCCCAAATCATTCGAGACCGCGATCTCCTGGCTTCCTCCTGCCGCGATCCCCTACCTCCGCCGCTGCGCGCCCTTCCCCCGGCCTACCTCCTCCATGTATTCCCCATCGCCGACGAGTCCTTCCCTGGCTACACTCATCGCTGCCCCAGTGGCGCTGCGGAGCTCGCCAGCGGTTGTCCTGCCAAGGATCTGCTCCGAGCCCCTGCCCGGCTGCCCGGACTGCTTCCCGGCGCGGCGACCTCAGACTGTCACTGGGGCATCGCCCTTCCCCGAGTGCCTCCCGGCATGGCGGACGTCCAATCGCATGGCCGAATCAGAGATTTACGGAGCGGCGAGTGTGTGCTTTTGCGTCCGCGGCTTGCTGCTGTGTCTAGGCCGCCGCAATCCTTTCCTGCTGGAGATTGGGACTATCTCCACATAGGATTCGCTACAGAAGCAGTGTTGACTCACGACATGCTCTGCTGAATGATCAGTTATGTACAAACCGATGTGCCAATCTCCTACACGTGAATGAAGTTGATTGGAATTGCCTCCCGACTATTGTAAATGAGCCAAAATATTAAGTGGCTTTGGTTTTTGTTGCCTAAAATATTCCAACTTGCTGCCAAAAAATCAAACACATAATTTCTCAAATCTACCTATTTGTTGCCTACCTCATATATTACTTGTTTAATTCTAACAATTTGTTGCCTAAAATATATATTACCAATTCTATCATTTGTTGCTTGATTCTACCAATTTGTTGCCAACCTTCATATATTACTTGCTTAATTCTACCAATTTATTGTCTATCTTCATATTACTTGCTTAAATCCACCAATTAGCTGATGTTGCCTCATTGCAGACAAAAGTTGCTTATGTATCCAAATCGCGTTTAATTGTTATGGAGTTGCTTTTACCACTGTTGTGAGCGATGAAATCTGCATCGTTGCATATAAAAGTTGATTTTTAATTGTTCCGTAGTTACTTATCGTTGTTATGAAATTGCCTCATCGAACACCAAAGTGAGTTTGTATCTTGCCAAAACTAAAGTTGTTTTAGTTTTTGTTATGGAGTTGCTTAGATCTGTTACGAAGTTGCCTCATCGTGCACCAAAATTGTTTCATAGCGTAATAAAGTTGAATTTAGCTGTTTTGGAGTTGCTTACCGATGTTGTAAATTTGTTTTGTGGCGCACTAGACTTGCTTTTAAAAAAAAAACTAGTACATAGCTAACCATAATTCTTGTGAAGTCGTCCCATGTTGTCGTAAAATTGCGTACCGTTGTTTCGAAATCAAGTGTTTCCGTCACACACAAAATATGCTTCCTAGCGCATCAGAGTTGCCTCGTTGCCAACAATAATTGCTTTAAAAAATACTAACTTTTCCCGAGCGGCTCTGTAAGGCGAACAATAATTTCAGGCCACAAATTGGTATTTTGGTAGATCATCCATCTGCAAAGGCTAGACGCATTGTGCTTTCTCGTTGGGAACAATAATTTCATGCCACAAATTGCCATAATTAAGCAAGTACTAACTTTTCCATTATGGGCAAATCCCTCCAGGATCCCTCTAGCTAGACCAACACGAGGCTCCATCGCCGGAATTGGGAGTCCCCGCGGTCGAGTCCCCCGTGGTCGCGACTCCATCACCCTTTCAGGTCGCGCCCTCTAGCTGGACCGGCGACTACTTCCCGTGGCTTGCGTGGGTGGTCGTGGTGGACGGGGCGGAAGCCAAGGTGAGCAGGGCATTCATCGGATCCTTGAGGAGATCGTCGACGCCTCGAGCGTCGACATGAGGACAGATATGCTGCCTAAAATATTCCAATTTGTTGCCAAAAAATAAACCACAAAATTTAGCAAATCTACCAATTTGTTGCCTACCTTCATATATTACTTGTTTAATTCTACCAATTTGTTGCCTAAAATATATATTACAAATTTTTACCATTTATTGCTTAATTTTACCAATTTTGTTGACTACCTTCAATATATTACTTGCTTAATTCTACCATTTTTGTGCATACCTTCATATATTACTTGTTTAATTCTACCAATTTTGTTGCCTAAAATATATATTATGCATTTCCTAGACCATTAGTACAGATGGAAAGAGAACAACGCCAATCACGACCAGCAATTGCGCTGACCTTACCCAATCAATCATGTGCTCCCTCGTCGGCCATCGCCCTTCCCGTGACAAGAAATTGCAGGTGGGTGAGTTGCTCACAGCACCATGTCGCAGCACTGCATCCGTGGAACCGCATCAGCAGCGGCAACTTGTCCGCGTCATCGCCGTGCGATGCTTTCGTCAGCGATGAACAGCCCAACTGGCGATGAGACCCGGGCGGCCGGGCCGCAGATTTCACGCTCCCAGGAGGTTGCCTCGGCGGCGAGGCGCACGCGGAAGGCCGAAGGCGGCCGGAAGCGTCGAGGCGACGCACAGGCGAGCTCCTCCCGGCTCCCATATGCGGGATCTTGGACACCTTATGCTGCAGCCAGGCGTCGGGTTGTGGCCTTGATCTCGTCGACAGCCCCGCGGAGTCTTTTCCGTCCAGCGAAGTAGCTTCCCAGCTCGGGCACGGGTGTAGGCGGGGGCCCTTCCGACGGCGCGGGTGGAGGCGGAGCCCGGTGGAAGGAGTGGCGGCGCCTTCGGGAGCGTGGGACGGCATGGCTTGTTGGGGGAAGTTGACTTTCCGAGGACAGCTCCTTGCCTTTATAGGGGGGCCGTTGGGTACGACGAAATAACGCGCGGCCGTAGCCTAGACGCGTCCAAAAATATTATATACGCAGTTGTCCTCTTCACTATATTTCTGATGCAGCAAAGCGCGCAATTTTCTCGGTTCAACAAAGCACGCAAATTCATCGCCGACCAAGCAAGAAAAGAAAACGTTGAAAGAAAAAAAGATGGCGCTTCCTTCCAGTATAGCATACTCGCGAGTTGGGCCTGCAGACCCTTGCTTCACGGTTTGGCTTATAGCCGCCATCCTCCTGCACTGTCATGAGTCAGCCATGGTGCGTCCACGCTTCAGATGGATCGACTCACACGGTCGCGAGCTTCTTGCCGAGGATCATGTCGTCCGTGGTGAAGTCGGCCGCCTTCCTGAACGTCCCGAGGCCGAAGTCGAGGCTGTAAGAGTCGGTGAGGCCGTCGACGAGGTCGAACTCCGGCGTTACTCCGAGGTCCTTGCTGGCCTTCTCCACCGACGCGAAGAAATGCTGCCGATGATGCATCGTGCAGGGTGAGCAACAAAAGCTAGCTACATAAGTAACAAGTTTTCAGATAGAAGAAAATTGCTTGCAGTTGTTGCAGTACCTGGTCTCTGAACGGGAAGGCCTTCTTTTTGCCGAAGTCGAAGTCCTTGGGGTTGTAGTGGATTATCTCTGGCTCAGGAAACCCTCCAGCCTGCATACCAATCACCAAACACAAAAAGATTTAGTTAGAAACTGATTTTTTTCTTCTATTTAGTTAGAAACTGATGAACCGTAAATGTAGAGCAAAAACACGGGAGACAGCTTGTTGCCCACCTTTGCGCATGCCCGTGCTAGGCCGTCGAAGGTGACGTACTTGGCACCGGAGATGTTGTACACCTGCTTGCTCGCCTTGGGGTTGCCGAGGACCTTGATGAAGGCCGTCGCCAAATCCTGTTTCAGAACCAAGCACATGATTCAGAATATATGAACGCATGCAACAGCCTCAGATTGAAACAGTAAACCCTGTAGGAATTCACCCCAAACCCTGTAGGAATGTACATGGGCTGACCTTGACGTGGCCGAGTTGGGTGATCTGGTTCCCGGCGCCGGGGATAGGGATGGGACGGCCGGCCTTGAGCCGGTGGAAGAACCACTCCTCCACGGGGTTGTAGTTGAGAGGGCCATAGATGTACACCGGCCTGATAGACGTCCAGTTCACGCCGGAGGTCTCCAGCAGGCTCTCCGTCTCCAGCTTTCCTTTGTGCCGGCTTTTTGGGTCCACCGCGTCCGTCTATCGTCAGAGAAAATACAGGCTTAGCGCGAGTAAGTGACCACCGCAACAATCTTAACATTTTCTTCATGATGTGACATGGAAATACCTCACAGTGTGGCAGCAGGTCTGATTTCAGATACACTCCCGCTGATGAGCAGTAGATGAACCTGAAATAGTACCAAAATGCTAGCTAATTCAGGGCACTATAAAATTGCAGATCATGTAGCTTTTGTCTGGTATCACAGATCAATTAGCCAGCTTACTGTTCCAGATTCGGCAAAGCCTCTAGTATGGGGGCTACCTCCGTAGCCTCGCGCCCTAAAACACGACGTCATGAAAGGTGTTAAAACAATATGATGTTATTGCTATCATTGATGGGAGATATCAGATGATAGTTTCAGTTGGGAAAGTGCCACTTTGCATTTAGAGAAGAGTCAAGTGCAAACAAAAACCCTGAGGCCCCGTTTGGAACAAAGGAATTCCATAGGAATTTTGGAGGATAGGAATTTCACAGGAAAATTTCCTATGGTGCTGTTTGGAACAAAGGAATAGGAAACTCAGATTCCTTTACAATTCCTATGGGATAGGCTATTGCATAGGAATTTTGGAGGAAAACAAACATGAGGTCTCACCTCATGTTTTAATCTTCCTATGTCTACAATTCCTGTGTTTTTCATGCGTAACATCCAATCGACACTTTAGAAAATTTCTTGTGGTTTTGGTCCTGTAGGAATTCAGGAAACATGACATCTCAATTCCTATGTTTTTCCTATTCCTACGTTTTTACTTCATGTGTTCCAAACAGGGCCTGACTTTAGAGACTTTGTAACAAAAGAAACCCGAGACAGCCTAATGATAATGAAAACGCCTAATCTATACATAGTTTAGTTAGACCACTAATGAAAAAATGAGATAGGGTCCCACATGTCACATTCACACATACTCTCTCTCTCTCCCCCTCCCCATCTACATATTTGTGTTCCGTTGCAGTGTAAGGATATCTTGCTAGTACTGATAACGGGAGAGACAGTTGTATAACATCTATTGATTGGCAGACTAATCTGTAGTCTGTACTAGCTTATTGGTTACCGAAAATATTTATTTTAGTATTTTTGTATGATATTGTAGGTGTTGGATTACCGTTAATGTCGTAAACCGTATCGAAGCCCTTAGCAGACAGGTTGGTCTTGACGAAGTCGAAGTCCTGTCTGTCACCTTTCAAATGTAGCACCTGCAATACCATCAGCGTTACACAGACAAGGTGATTGATGAGGAAAAATAAGATTCAAGAACACAAAAGTAGGTGATAGGAGGAGGAAACGGCATGCATACCTTGGAAGAGAACTCTGCATAGTCTGCATCTGATTCACCTGGCAATTGCTGGGTAATGGGTGCCTTTCCTCTAGTGAACAAAGTGACCTTAGGGAATTACATGTCATAACCTCTGTGTTAGTTAACCAGGCCTAAAAGAAACCATCACTGGATAGAAACGTATCGGTAGACTGACTGACTGACTGACCTGGTGTCCCTCCTTGACGAGTTTCCTAGACAGGAAAAGACCAATGAACCTGGTGCCGCCCATGATAAGAATGTTCTTGGCGTCTGCGGCCGCCGACACCTGCATTCTTGCCCCCCTTGGCTGCCATGACTTTCTCCTATGCTGCCAACGAGAAAATTCGCCATTAACCTTCAGTGTTCCATGCCAGCAAGCATGACCATCTCATCATGGATCCAAGAAAGCTCATGTGTTGTTGTGGTCAGTCACCTGAGTTGAGACGGAGACGGCCGCGCCACTGAAGTCGGAGAGAGGAGAAGGCAGGAGGAGGCTGCTCTTCAGGGAGGCCATTGCCGGCGCCATCTCTCTTCCCTTGTCCTGTTTACTTCACACCCCTCCCTGCTAATAGAAAAACGAAGGTGATGAGGGGCTTTGTTTCGTTCAGGATCGATGGCGGCATATCTCTTGCCTGAAATCTGTGGTCCGGTGCGAAAAGAAACATGAGGCGTTGTGGTGTTTTTCTTGGCTTCTGTGGACGAGGGAGCCGGCCCTATCCTCTGTTGGATCCTCTCCTCTCATTCTTGTGTACACTTATCTGGTCAACTGATGGAGACATTGGCTGTCTCTTCCTACCTGATGGTGATCATAGCTCTGGACATTTTCAACACATTGATGTTTCAAAAAAGTTACAGATACAGCAGTAGAGCATTACAATCGATTCAGTAATAACCTACAGTGCCGCCAAAAATAATAATAACGCCAGGTCTTCAGGCACCGACACATACATACGTACATATCCAAGCACTATATCTCGTCTCACGAGATGATCGTCTGACTATGACTGCATGTCTATGTTGCGAAGAAATGCAAGGATGCAGATCACACTAGATCTTTGTAGTCCGTGTTGGCCGCCGATGTATTCAGCGCCGCAGTGCTTAGGGCTGGCTGCGAACTTGTCGATAGACGGGATCCTCATGGCTCGTCAGGCCTGCAGTTCGACTCTCTTGGGCAATAGATCGACAGAACCGGCACGACGATGCTTTCCTACCAGCACTGGAGAGTCTTCTGTAGCCTTGGGGGATCGGTTAGCCGCGAGTTTATTCGTCAGGCGTTTGCCAGCTTCTATACCTGTGTGTTCATAGTTGCAGGTGAGTCGATCTGAAAGCTTTAAAAGACCATGCAAAATGATGATGTTAGAATCTTGTGTCCGGAAGAAATGAAATCTAATCACATGTAGTTCAATTACTGAAAAGGGAGAAAATTATCTCATCACTGGATGCAGCTGATGCAAGGTTTATACTTACCGGTCACGGGCAAGGAGAACCTCTTGTTGGCCCGGGAATGTAAATGCCCAATCCTCTCCTTAGGATTACTGCTACACCGGGCACCGAGTCCCGAAGGACGCGACGAGACTTCATCAGAACCTTCTTTGGGCGGCATCTTCCGTTTGGGTTTAGCTGACCCTGAACCACCAGATGGGTTGGATCCGCCCTCTGAGTTTGAAGGGCAGGCCTTCTGGTTCAACAAGTTTGTATGAAGAGTTGAAGACTGCTTTATTACAGGTTTCCTGTATGGAACCTTGGCTGGGTTTGCCTCGGCATGTCGTACTCCGGCATCAATAGCGATTCCATCTGCCGCGTAAATGCCTAGGAACCGACTCTCCCAAGGACGAACAGCCATCCATCTCTCCAGCCAATTCCAGCTCCAGCTGTTCTTGTCTAGTGCAGATGATGTGATGGCCGCATTTTGCCTTGAACCTGCTTGCCACTGCAAAAGGAGAGAAGAAACTTCAGCTGGAACACTCAAGCTTGAATTTTTTTCTTTACTTTTGAGTAGTGGTCTCATATTAGCTACTCCCTCCGTTCCACAATATAGGATGTTTTAGGTTTTTTCACATGCATAGACACGTTTTAGTGTATATGTCCACTCATCTTAGTCTAAATCTAGACAACATGTGAAACATCTAAAACATCTTATATTTTGGAACTGAGGGAGTACACAAGTACATATTACAATTACATTTAAAAGCTAATCAATAGGAGCAGAACACCAAGGAAACATGAACAGATAAATTATCAGGCTAGCTTGCAGGGAAGGATAACTTCAATGTTATTCATGAAAGCAACACTTCAAATACAGCAACAGCAAACATGCTAGAGTGCAGTGCAGCCAATTACACAAGGACAGTGAGCATGAGGCTTCCAAAATTACCTTAGATATCTACAGAGGTTCAGGTCAATATGCTTGGTGCAGTATAACATTCACTTAAATACACGATTCAAGCATCATGTTTGTACCAGTTACTAGTATCATAGACAGCTGATAAATGTACCTGGTGAGAAAGGGCATAGGACATGGCCCGCTCACGCTTCGCTGCTGCTTCCTGCCTCTTCAACAATTTTGCTTGGATATCTTCCACGGACCCTATACTATCACACCACCCATCCTGCATTTAAGTAAGGTAATAATGGAAGTTAACAACTCAAGCCAAATAGCAGCACTCTACTACCATTTGTTTCCTGATAAAAGAAAGCACAAATTGTAATTCAACTGGGGAACTTATGAAAGGTGTCAACAAATAAGGCAAGCAGAGTAACAAAAATATCAATATAACAGTATGTCTTACAAGTTATAACCACAAATTTTGCAAATTGATGTGCAGCTTACCTCAATTTCTCGAACATATGCCTCGTCTGTTTGCTCTTCTACATTATCTTGTTGATCATCAGTCTGATTTTCCAATGCCACACGAACTCGCCTTGCTCTAACACGAGCTTGTACCCTGACTAAAGCTTGCATACACCGGAGTGTTATGGCAGCTTGCTTTCTGACAATGTGACCTCTTACAAGGGCTTGAAGTCTAACTAGTCCCTTTAAAGCTCGACGGGCTCTCCTAGCCTGAAGAAGATTGAAATTAAATAGAGCTTAGTACCTGAGCAATCTTGACAGATTCCATAATCTATTCCAGCATTTCTTGATTTCCAAGATAGACTTGTTTTTGCCATTTTTATACTCGGTAGGATATTATGCTTTGGCTAAGACTTCAACAGACAGCCATATGAACATATGGTTCTTCAAACATTGTTGCATGGTACCGATGAGGATGGACATAGACCTATATGTATAACATTAGCTGGAATTGCAGGTGTTTACTCCTACATCAGTTCAGACAAAATGCTTTTGTTTACCAACTATAAGCATGGAACTAAATATGCAAACTTGAGGACCATGTATCAGGATGATCCAGCTGTAGCCATTCTTACTTATATTGAAACTGCATAGTCATCACATAATGCTGATCGCTCTGTAAATTAAAGTTGTAATCAAACCCATGCAAAAATTTACGAGGTACGACAAGTAAATGCAGTACACCAGTGAATGCACAGTCCTGTTTTAAATATGCAAAGGATAGCAAGCCTATCACACCAAATCAATGATTAAATCGTCAGAGATAACGTAATTACCAGGAGGGCTCTGTAAGCAGTCTGAATAACGGTGGCAGCCCAGATCTCTTTGAGCTCCTCTTCTGTTTGGGGCAGTGGCACGCTAACTGTACTGAAACGGGGCCCTGAGCATGAAGGCCTTGCGTCGCAATCGCCTTCTGACGGGTCATTTCCATCAGTGAACTCTTCCGGTGCAACAAGGCTAACGTGATCCTGGCAGTGAAACTGATCGACGTCCCTTTTCTGCAATTTTCCCAAATCAGAACGTACAGCAAAAAAGGAAATTCTCATAGCACACCAGCAAAGGAAAATGTGCCTGAACTCTATTAAAAAAGCTGTGGCGGCAGAAACCACATCAAAGCAAAACCAGTGGATCTAATCCTCGTGGCATGTGCTTATCACCGTGGACGGTATATAACAATACCACACTATTATCCATTCAACTTCTAAATTCACACTCCATGTGCATATACTAGTACATAGCAAGTTAGTGATGACAGTTTAATCGAGTTTGACCGACTTAAGCCCTGAAAATTCAACCCTGTCAGTGGCGCAGAGCAGGGGAATATGATTCAGATATCGTCACCAGATCTGCAGCAACTACCAATACCAGAACTTACATAACCAATGCATAAAAGAAGTAGCAACTGCTACCTAGACTTAGTGAAGGATGAATTCAATGATCGAGAAGCATTTGGGGGAAATACTGCTAATTTTGACACGAACACGATCCTTCCACCTCAGTTCTAACTTCTACCAACCAAACCGAAATCACTGGTGCTAACCCACGGATTTTAAGACGGAAAGGAACCCCGATATGAGAACAAAAAGAGAGACACGGAATCATAGGTAGGTAGACAGAGGTAGAGCCCCGTACAATTCGCCCGGCGTCGCCATCCTCCTTGCGCCGCCGCCGCTGCTGCCTCTCCGCCTTCCTCAGCCCAACCAACGACTTGAGCCACCTCATCGCGCCGCCGCGTCACCTCGCCCTCTGCCCTCGCCGGCACTGCAAACAACCTCAAAGTCCTAAGATTTCCGTCAGCACGAGCGCAAACTGCACAATCTCACGGAAAGGGGCCAGAAATACCACCAGGGAAAGTGAGTTACCAGATCACGGCGGCAACCGAGGAGGAAGGGGACAAGGGAGGCTGAAGTGTATGAGCAGTGCAGTGCAGTGCCGCTGATGCTGCTGCCTGCTACTGGCACCACGCGGCCATTACTGCCGCTCCTGTGCCTGCGCGCATTATTGCTGCCCCGCTCTCTCGGTCTCGGTTGCTTGTGTGGCGGCCGTAGTGAGGAGGAGGAGGAGAATTATATACACGAAACGATTTCATGGGAAGCGATATTCAAATGAAGAAAGAAAAGCAGGGCGCTTTTCTTCAGGTTCTGCTTTCTGCGCCCGCTTGTCGGAATCAAAAGCCCTTTCTTGTTGCTCGTTTCTGAAATTTTTTAGCGCCTCTGAATCTTTTTCTGCGTCCTGCAGACGAGATTCTTGGTTTAGCCTTAGGACAATGTGATGCTGCTGCTGGGTTTAGCATTATGTACTCCAGTTTAGTATTAGTAGTGAGGTGCACTAAAGCTGTGTTTTTTTTTGTGCTCGGTGCTGTGGATTTTGTTTCAGATTGTGGACTGACTGATCACGTGTTTTTGGAACCTAAGGCTAAGGGTTTAAAGGGTATGTACTCCGTAGGTGACAGTATAGAGTTAGCCTATTAAGGAAAACATGCGGGGAGATAAAAATGTAAACATAAATGTAGTTAGTGATGAATAATGGCAGTGGATTCCATTATATTTGATATTAAAATAAAAGGAATGTGGAAAGTTCTGCAAACTAATATGAAATGGATGCCTAAAATACCCTGTGTTAATACAAGGACGAGTACACATATGATACTGGATTTTAAAGCAAATGTTGATGTGAAAATGGATATGTCCGAATAAAATGGTGCTGCGTCAATTTCAGCAATTCTAGCCATATATGCACGGGCGGAGCTGAAGAGAAAGTAATCCTGATGCACTTGATGCACACTTGGTGGCTAACCTGATGCATTAATCCCTTTTCTATAGAAATTTAGGCTAAATTTTTTTTTGGACCCTGATGCATGTGCATCAGGGTAAAGCCATGCAGCTCCGCCCCTGCATATATGTCACTAATCCAACCTAAGAAGTTTAGACATTTTTTTTACTATATTTATCCGTCTACTACAGGTGTACATTTGACTTATTGTGTGAAATTGGTCTATTACTTTGTCTTTACTTACCTACACTTGGTTTAACATATTTGGCGTTGAAATTGTAAGATATTCATACCCGTTCAAAATTGAGTAAGTATCTGACCCACATCCGTATCTGTTATGTTTCCACCCGTACATGTAGTTGTCCATTATCTTCACTTCCTTATCTTATGCATATAGACGTGTAACACTATTCGATGATTGAAATTAATTAAAAACATAAGGGGAAGAGATAACTCGCTTTAAGAAACAAGCTTTTCGCTGAGACAATGCAACAGCAAAACTCTTATTTACATGCATCACCACGGCAAAGCTGACACCCTGATTCATGGTTATGGTTGCCGCTGAGAGTGATAAACGTGCAAGGACTTTGGTACTGATCAGTACAGAGATGTGTGGGTGGGATCTGCTTCGTCAAGACCGAGTTATGAAGCGTGTAGCTTTAAACGACCGTGCCGTACTCGCACTTGGTGTAGTTCATCGGTAGTACACTGAGATCCCGTTACGTTTATCGATCTGCGTTGCTGGTTTACATTTACTCCCGCTGCAAAAGCTGGTTGACTGAAGAAAAAAGCCTCTGTTAGAGCCTCTCTAACAGCTGTCCTATCCTATATGGTGTTTTAGCACATATAGGGCACCTGTTTTATCACATATAGGGCACGGAGTAGTTTTCCACTTTTCCAGCAGCCCTATTTTAGGGCACTACCTCTCCAACAGCTGCCCTATTTTAGCCGAATTGCTGATGTCATGACGATGTCAGCGATAAACTGAACTCGAATTCCAGGATCAATTCGACTGATTCGAGCTGTGAATCTCGAATTGAGGCTACCAAAAGTTAGAGCTGACGTAGACGAAGCTATTTGTGCCAGTGATTCGAGCTATGAATCCTCAATTGAAGGCCAAGGCGACGGCGGAGGGATAGAAGTGGCAGCTGCAGCGGGAAGCGGTGTTTCCTTCCTCCCCACCTACTCCCCGCACGCCTCCGTCGCCGCCGGCAGGGGGAAGCCGTCCGCCTCCATCCTTCGCGCGCTACGGGCCGAGGCCACCACCCTCCCGGTCATCTCCTTCACCGGGGAGAAGGTCGGGGAGGTCGCCCTGGACATCAAGTCCGCGCCGCCCTCCACCGCGCGCGCCGTCGTGCACCGCGCCCTCGTCACCGACCGCCAGAACGCGCGTCGGGGCACGGCCTCCACCCTCACACGCGTACCCCGCTCTGCCCCGTGGGACAGGGCGCGCGCGCAGCTCGCCGCCGCCTCGCAGTCCGTGGACGCGAGCTCCGCGGCCATCACGACGGAGGTGGCCGGAGGTGCCCAGACCTTCGCCGGATCTTCGCGCAGAGGTTGGCAGGTGCGAAATCGGTGGTCGGAGGTTGGGTAGGTGCGAAATCGGACGGAGGTGGTCGGAGGTGGCCGGATCTTCGCGCAGATGGGGCGGAGGTGGCCGGCGGCGGTCAAATCGGGAGAGGAAAGGGGTGAAGCGGAAGCTTCAGCGTGGCAGTTAGAGTGGCGCGCGTTGAAAAGGAAAGGATAGGGCACGCGCGCGGGAGGTGAGAGGAGCAAAATATAGGGCTGCCCCAAAATAGGGCACGTGATAGGGTAGCTGTTGGAGATCGTTTTTTGCCCTCTCGTGCCCTATAAAACGGTTTTTAGCGCACGGAGGTTAAAATAGGGCAGCTGTTAGAGATGCTCTTATTGAGTACTTGAAAGGACAATGATGTCGCCTAGAGGGGGGGGGTGAATAGGCGGTTTAAAACTTTTCCGGTTTAGGCTTGATAATTGCGGAATAAAACTAGGTGTTTAAATTAACAAGCCGACAACCTAAATAAACTAGGCTCACCTATGTGCACCAACAACTTATGCTAAACAAGATAAACAACAAGGTGATAGCAATAGAATACTTCAAGCACGAAGGCTATCACAATGTAAAGTGCATAAGTAAAAGCTCGGGTATAGAAATAACCGAGGCACGCGGAGACGAGGATGTATTCCCGAGTTCCTCCTTGTTAAGGGAGTACGTCTCGTTGGAGAGGTGTGAACTGACACAACGGTTCAACAACCACAAAGGTTTCACCTTCTTCTCCGATGAACCGCACCACAAAGGCTTGGTTCACCTTCCACTATCGGAATTCCTTCGAGGCGGAATCCGGAGCCTTTCAACAACAATCCGGGGCACAACCCACAATGGGATTGGGGGCTCCCGAACGGCCTCCAACAACAATCCGGGGCACAACCCACAATGGGATTGGGGGCTCCCGAACGGCTTCAAGTGACCACACAAGGGTCCAACCACCACAAAGGCGTCTAGGGTCCAAGGACCCAAGAGTAACAAGTTCACAAGCTTTCAACTTCCACGAATCCTCGTGGAGAGCACACCGATGCACCAAATGCAAAAGGCAAGAGCACAAGTGCTCAAATCCTTCACTCTCAAATTCCAACAAAGCAACAAATGCTTATGGGGGAATAAGAGAGGAAGAACAAAGAGGAGATGCACCAAGAACTCCAAGATCAAGATCTACAAGGTTTCCCTCACATAGAGGAGAAATCGATCGGTGGAAACGTAGATCAAGATCACCTCTCACTTTCCCTCAAATATTAGCAAGAACCATGGGAGGGATTGAGAGGAAGAGCAAGCTTTACAAAGGGCAACAATGGAGGAGAGAGAGGAGAAAGACTTGCTCTAGAGCTTTTTAACCATTGGGGAAGAAGGCCCCTTAAATAGCTCAACTCAAAAATCCAGCCGTTGCAGCACTTCTTGTTCCGCAAGTGCGGTAGTACCGGCCTAAAGCCCGGTAGTACCGGCCCTGCGGTATCTTCGTCAACACAGAAAACCGAGCGCGCGGTACTACCGGGGAAAAATACCCCGGTACTACCGGGCCCAAGTGCTGGGCTCCAACCCCGGTACTACCGGGGCCATCCGTGCCAAAACGTCCGAAAACCAACTTCAGAGAGTAGTACCGCAGAGAGCCCGGTACTACCGCAGCGATCCCGGTACTACCGGCTGACTGCGGTACTACCGGAACAAAACTCTCCGGTACTACCGGGCCTGTCCGAACACCAAAAACACAGCTATAACTTTTGCAAATGAACTCCGAATGAGGTGAGACCAACTCCGTTGGAAAGGTACCGACAAGGAGAAGGCTACAAAAAGTGAAAATATTGCATCCCATAAATAGAGTAAAATCACCACACATGGCAAGGTGTGGGACTTTCCTCACGGTTGAACCGGCAATATTTCCGCCACCGAAAACGCAACTAGTTTTCCAAGGTAAAACCGTTTTCGATGAACTAGAGCTTGACATGGAGATGAACCAAGCTCTAATTCCTCACCACCATAAAAGCCAAATAAGAACCAAGAAATATGATATGCCAAGTATGCAAAGGTTTGAGCTCTCCACAACGATGCGATCAAGTTACTCACTTGAGAGCCCCTCTTGATAGTACGCCGTCTATCCTAAAACCCGGTCTCCCACTAACACCATGAGACCGGTAAAATAGAAAACCTATCAAGATCATACCTTTGCCTTGCGCATTCCACTTGAGCTCGATGATGACGATCTTGACTCTCTCAAGTTGAAACACCTTTCTTGATTGTGCTTGCTAGCACATGCTTGATGAAGACTTCTCCAAATGCTCCCCCATACTCCATTATGGGAGGGCCTCGCTAAGCATCGTCTTCATGACTCCTTTGCAACCTTCAATCAAATGATATCTTCGAGATGCATCATATTGAGCTTGCACTTCATCTTCTTCTCTTGATATGTATGATGGCTTGGTGGTAAACATGATTGTTCACTCAATCTTCTATTCCAAGCCATACTTGTAATGAGCTCAACTCTTCACATGACCATTCTTCATATAAACCCTTGAGTAGAGCGTTGATCATCATGTAATCTACTAGAGTCCAACACATGAACTCCAATCTTTTCCTATGGACAAGATCTACAAGTATATCTCAAAGCAAACATTAGTCCATAAGGATTGTCATTAATTACCAAAACCACGCATGGGGGCAACCATGCACTTTCAATCTCCCCCATTTTGGTAATTGATGACAATCCCTTTTACGAGGGTTTATATAATGAATTTAAGCAACCATGCAACACAAAGAGCAAGGATGCAAGAGAACCGCAAGAGAACAAACCCATATTCTCTTAAACCCTCTAAATTTCTCCCCCATTGGCATCGATTGCCGAAATGGAAAGAAAAACTTAGAAGGCAAATATAGTGAGAGCTCCCCCATAATGTGTGCATTTCTCATAATATGAGTGAAATCAAATGCACATATCCAATGACGAGTAGATGGAGGGAGATCAAACTATATAGAGGATCCAAAGATTGCAAAAGAATATCAAATGGAAAGATACTTCAACGAAAGAAGCAAGCAATCAAAAGGATCCGAAAAGTGTTCTAAATATCATGAGGGAACTCCCCAAGGTACGTGCATAAATAGGATTTGTATTTCAATATAGTGTGCACAACATGGAATCCTCACTCCCTCCTAGATGAATTCGAACACAAGCTCATGCAAGAGAATGTAAATGATAAAGGAGGCAAAACAACTTTCACCTAATAAAATGTTTTGCAACAAGAGCAAGGAGCGGCAAATAAAAGAATGGGTGTGAGATACAAAGACATTTTAGGAGACTAATACAAGGATGAGCCAAAGCATCAACATAGTCTTTCAAAAAGAGTTGCACATAGTGCATATCATGTCTTTCCCATACCCCCACACCAAAAGAGATAAAGCAAATAGCTCCACAAGCTTAGTAAAATGCAAAAAGCATAGCACAAAAAAATGAAGCTTGTGCCTTTTAGAAACCACCAAAGAATCAAAAGCAAAAAGAGGTGGTCACTAAAGAATTGGAATATCAATTAAAGATGTAACTTTTCTTATGTGTATAAGTTTCTAAGTAGACACGAATCACTAAGATATGGGTCTACAAATAAACATGTACACACAAGATAGATACAAGGGTAAAGAATCATGATATCCAAGAGGAAGTCATAAATACACCAATAAGATCTTTGCTTAATAACATAGCACAAAGCCGAATTATATCTTAACGGAATATAAATGAACTTCCAACACATACTCATCATAGCATCAAAAACTATCCACGAGGGATAAAGGTTAACAAATGGATGCTCCGAGTAAGATAACAAGTAACACAAAACGCAAATGATTTTGAAAATTCATCAATGTTGCACGTGAGAGACTTTAAGTAGAAAGTGCTAGATTGACATAATTGGGATCGATGAATCATAGAAATGAATATATAGTCCTCTTATATGTAATCATCCCGGCTTACTCACATTTGCAATAAAGACGTTTTGCAAGAATCAAATTAATTGCAACAAAAAGATTCATGCCAAGATACAACCTACACAAGGTTGAAAACTAGAAATGTATGCATGAGGTAGATACTTGTTACCGAGATAGCATTGGTGATGTATAGTATAAGAGTTAACGATCATCCAAACTTGGCTCCAATGAACACATGGTGACACCACCTTCCTTGTAAATGAGACAAGCTTCCAATGCATCTCCACATGTACCTAAAACAAATTCAAGTACAAAATGGTACCCAAACTCATTGGGTCCAAAGTAGTTAGAGCAACTACAATACATAGGACAAACTCCACATAAATATGTGCATATTGATATGAAATTGAATTTCATGCACATCTTAGCCATTTAGGATTTGATGGAGTTTATCCTATATATTGGATCAACGAAAGTACACATGCCATAAGATATACATATAATAAAAATGCATGCACATGACTTTCAAGAACCAAATGAGATATAATTTGGAAAAAACACCAATTAAGCAATGAAATCACACACAAGTGTGACAAGAAAAGGAATTGTCCAAATTATATCAAAGACCCAAATCAACACATGATTGAAGAAACCACTTTGAAAAGATAACAAATGAAAGCAAGAAACCAATTGAAGAAAATACCATCAAATAATAAACCAAACCCTCTACACTTTTCATGATGGCACAAAGTGCCAAGACGAAAAATGTTTGTCTTCCAAAGAGACACGTCATCGGGATCAAATACCAAATGAAGACAACTAATGTTCGAAAGCATATAGGATTGCTCCCCCAAGATGTGTGCATTATTTATGATCTTGCATTTGAATACAAAATGCACACAAATGAGATCATCACTCTCCATATATATAAACACTAGTCATATTCAAGAAAGGCAAGAAATTGCAATACCAATCTAAAGAATGATAGCTTCCCAAGTAGGATAGCTTCCCAAAGAATAGTGCATTATTAAGAAGTATGACTTTTGAAGGTCAATGCACAAGAATTGGTTCATTGCTAGTCCCAACTCAAGAAAGCACAAAACAAATTTCAAGTAGAGCAATAAAGGATCCAAAAGATACAAGGAAGACACAAGAAAGTTAGATCAAACTAAATTCTTGGCAATCAAATAAGGCAATTCAAAGCAAGAGTCAAAGTGAATATGATCAATATATATACCACAAAATATGATTATCACTTGTCACGACAAGTAATGTATGGAGATATTTCTCGGGGGTGGATTGCAAAGATATATTCAAGACCATATTCACAAAACATAAGCATGTGGCAAAGGATAGGAATTAAGAGCCATGCTTAGATAGATAGTTATTCTTGATAGCTTCAAATATTTACGTGATCATGCAAAGCAACTCCAAGGAGTAGCTTGAAGCAATTGGCTTCACAAAAAGATATATGAGAACATATTTAGGGAAAGCCATATCAAGAACATCCTCCACGAATAAGATCCAAAAGAGTGAGAGACAATGAGCATTTCAGTAAATGGGAACTTGTTTGAGCAACATGCCACATAGGAACAAGATAATTAGCAATATCAATTCTAGGTGGCAAAACCTCACATGTTCACATTTTCTAGGCTTGTAATATGCACATAGCTTATTACTCCCCCATAATGTGATAATCCATTTATTTTAAAACAAGAGGCAAACAAAAACAACTAGAGAAATTAATGGACATTATATAATTTGAATTTCTCATGAGCATGACATACCACAAAGAGAATAGATAATATTGATATATCAACACTAAGTGGTATTCCTCATGTACACACATTTTTAGGATTGTAAAGTGCACGAAGCATATCACTCTCCAAAAGTGGATAGTCCATTTATCTCTCAAAGAGAGCCAACAAGATAAGATAGCAAATAAAATCAATAGGGCTCAAAACAAGTAGATGGTGTGCAAACCAAAATACACATACTTGATTTCTCAAGATAAGTAAGTAGAGAGCACAACACATACAAACACTAGCAAGGTACAAAACCTAACACATGCAAGGGTGCAAGCAACTTTCAATGTATATATGATTTAAATAAAAGTTACCGCAAGGAGGAACATTGGATATGAGATAGAACAATATAATCCATATGACTTGACTTGAGAGAATATAATTGATGAAGATCCCTTAATTCTTCATAGTGTAGCCAAGTCTCCAATGTCCTCCAACAACACCTATTGATCAAGTTTTAGCTTGTTGGTCCCCAACCACGTTGGGTCCTAAGAGGTTAGTCACAATAGGTTTGGCAACCCAAATGGTTCTTTTCTTGACACCACTTTGAGTACCAACATATTTGGCAAACACATTGCCAACCTTATCCTTCCGAAGAGAATAAACATCATCAACTATAATGGGGTTGGATAAGGTACCATTTGTGCATGAAGAAGCAAGGTGACCCTTCTCACGGCATAGGTAGCAACATCGACTTCCTCCTCTCTTTTTAGTTGGAGTCTTGACTTGAGGAGGGGTAGCTTGATTCTTCTTGGGAAGAGACCGTTCTTCAACTTGAGGAGCTTGAGTTTGAACTTGAGGCTTCTTCCCTTGTTGCTTCTCACTAAGAGCCTTCTTCTTCAAAGGGCAAGATCTAACATGGTGCCCTTCAACTTTGCACTTGAAGCAAACAATCTTGGCCGAGTCTTTGACTTGTTCTTGGCCCTTTTTCTTCTTAATGATCTTGGACTTGTTCTTGTTGTTTGAGTTGAATCCAAGTCCACTCTTATCATTGGGGCGTCTTTGAACACTCAACATATTGTCAAGTGTGGACTTCCCAACATGACGCTTTTCCAAGTCTTTCTTCAAAGAAGTGACTTGGGCCTTGAGCTCATTTAATTCCTCTACATGGTTAGTATCAACAAAAACACTAGAGGAAGTAGACGCTTCATTGTTAGAGCAACAAGGTATGGAAAGTAATTCATCACAAGATGTAGAAGCATTGTGAGTGGATGAATCACTCGGACTAGCACATGGCAATAAGGCATTTCTAGAAGAAGTTGTGCCAATATCCGCATGAGGCTCACAAGATGTTACCTTTGTAGAGATAGCCTCATGAGCTAACTTTAGCCTAGCATGGGATGCTAGAAGATCATCATTAGAGGTAGAAAGCTTTTCATGACTTTCTTCCAATTTCCCATACTTACTAGATAGCAACTCAAGTTGAGCCCTTAGCTCAACATTCTCCTTCAAAATAGATGCTTCACAAGAAGTGGAGTTAGTAGCACAAGCATCATTATCATTAGAAATGGAAGAACACAATTTTGCAAGCTTATCATTATTAGATAGTTGAGTTTGGAGTTGATCATGAGACTTGATGAGGAGAGAGTGTTCACTTTCTAAAGCCTTGTGAGCTTTGTCAAGTTTCTCTATGTCCTCACTTAGTCTAGCATTGCCAACACCAAATTCAACTTTTTCCTTTTTAAACACTTTATATTTAGCAATAGCATGATCTCTTTCCTTAATGATTTTAGTAATGATAAGATCATTTGATTCATCAAGAGATTCGAGTCTCTCCTCAAGAGACACTCGAAGCTCTTGCTCTTCGTTAAGGGCATTCTCTAAGGATGCTTTTTCAATAGCATCTTCTCTCTCAATTTTACATTTTTGCTCAAATTGAGTATCCAAATCCTCAATGATTTCTATACATTTAATACCATGAGCAACAATTTCACATAGAGAAGAGATAGCTTCACTACCTTTGGGAAGAGCACCAAGAACAATCTCACCCTTCTTGGTTAAGGTTTCAATGTCAAAATCTTCTCCATGAGCATCCTCAACCACATCATCACATATCTCGGGATTCGAGGTAGAAGTTACCTTGGAATCCTTAGCCATGAGGCAAACATGATTAATGGGTGAGGAGGATGAAGAATTACTTGAAGCACCATTGGGTTCCATGTCTTGTTCCAACAAATGTTGGGATTCCTCTACATTGTTAATCATGCAAATACTAGAGGATATGGAAGCATTATTTTCATGACAACAAGACATAGAGAGCATATCATTATTATATTTAGCTAAGCAACTATTACTTGATATGCAAGGACCATCAACTCTAGCATGTATGACATTTGGAGTGCTAGAAGAGTTTAGGTCCAAAGATAGAACATTGCAATGTGATAGAGAAGAGGTATAATCAATAGTAAGTTCACCATCACCAATGCAATTTCTATCACCACTCACCATATCATTATCTTGTGACAAATCACATGTTGGTGGAGTGGAAAAAGTTGTGAACTCATCACGGCCGGAGGTGGAGGGAAAACAATCATCCTCAATAATTTTGGACACTTCATATATATCTTGAAGCTTGGTCCAAAGCTCATGTGCATTTCGAAAAGGCATGATTGAAGCAAGAACTACATCGGTCAAAACACATATAAGACCATTAGTAACTTGAGTCTCGAGATGAGAGTTTATCTCATCCTCTAAAGATAATTCTTGGGAATCCTTTTGAGGAGATAAACTCACATCTACAATCCTCTTCATATAATTTGGACCCATGGCCCTAAAAAGATTAAGCATGCGAATTTTCCAAACATCATAATTTGTGCCATCGAATATGAAAGTGGGATCGTGCACTAATTCTCTAAACGACATCTTTTACTCTCTAGGCGGTAAAGCCCAACAAGAGAGCCCAGGCTCTGATACCAATTGAAAGGACAATGATGTCGCCTAGAGGGGGGGGGGGTGAATAGGCGGTTTAAAACTTTTCCGGTTTAGGCTTGATAATTGCGGAATAAAACTAGGTGTTTAAATTAACAAGCCGACAACCTAAATAAACTAGGCTCACCTATGTGCACCAACAACTTATGCTAAACAAGATAAACAACAAGGTGATAGCAATAGAATACTTCAAGCACGAAGGCTATCACAATGTAAAGTGCATAAGTAAAAGCTCGGGTATAGAAATAACCGAGGCACGCGGAGACGAGGATGTATTCCCGAGTTCCTCCTTGTTAAGGGAGTACGTCTCGTTGGAGAGGTGTGAACTGACACAACGGTTCAACAACCACAAAGGTTTCACCTTCTTCTCCGATGAACCGCACCACAAAGGCTTGGTTCACCTTCCACTATCGGAATTCCTTCGAGGCGGAATCCGGAGCCTTTCAACAACAATCCGGGGCACAACCCACAATGGGATTGGGGGCTCCCGAACGGCCTCCAACAACAATCCGGGGCACAACCCACAATGGGATTGGGGGCTCCCGAACGGCTTCAAGTGACCACACAAGGGTCCAACCACCACAAAGGCGTCTAGGGTCCAAGGACCCAAGAGTAACAAGTTCACAAGCTTTCAACTTCCACGAATCCTCGTGGAGAGCACACCGATGCACCAAATGCAAAAGGCAAGAGCACAAGTGCTCAAATCCTTCACTCTCAAATTCCAACAAAGCAACAAATGCTTATGGGGGAATAAGAGAGGAAGAACAAAGAGGAGATGCACCAAGAACTCCAAGATCAAGATCTACAAGGTTTCCCTCACATAGAGGAGAAATCGATCGGTGGAAACGTAGATCAAGATCACCTCTCACTTTCCCTCAAATATTAGCAAGAACCATGGGAGGGATTGAGAGGAAGAGCAAGCTTTACAAAGGGCAACAATGGAGGAGAGAGAGGAGAAAGACTTGCTCTAGAGCTTTTTAACCATTGGGGAAGAAGGCCCCTTAAATAGCTCAACTCAAAAATCCAGCCGTTGCAGCACTTCTTGTTCCGCAAGTGCGGTAGTACCGGCCTAAAGCCCGGTAGTACCGGCCCTGCGGTATCTTCGTCAACACAGAAAACCGAGCGCGCGGTACTACCGGGGAAAAATACCCCGGTACTACCGGGCCCAAGTGCTGGGCTCCAACCCCGGTACTACCGGGGCCATCCGTGCCAAAACGTCCGAAAACCAACTTCAGAGAGTAGTACCGCAGAGAGCCCGGTACTACCGCAGCGATCCCGGTACTACCGGCTGACTGCGGTACTACCGGAACAAAACTCTCCGGTACTACCGGGCCTGTCCGAACACCAAAAACACAGCTATAACTTTTGCAAATGAACTCCGAATGAGGTGAGACCAACTCCGTTGGAAAGGTACCGACAAGGAGAAGGCTACAAAAAGTGAAAATATTGCATCCCATAAATAGAGTAAAATCACCACACATGGCAAGGTGTGGGACTTTCCTCACGGTTGAACCGGCAATATTTCCGCCACCGAAAACGCAACTAGTTTTCCAAGGTAAAACCGTTTTCGATGAACTAGAGCTTGACATGGAGATGAACCAAGCTCTAATTCCTCACCACCATAAAAGCCAAATAAGAACCAAGAAATATGATATGCCAAGTATGCAAAGGTTTGAGCTCTCCACAACGATGCGATCAAGTTACTCACTTGAGAGCCCCTCTTGATAGTACGCCGTCTATCCTAAAACCCGGTCTCCCACTAACACCATGAGACCGGTAAAATAGAAAACCTATCAAGATCATACCTTTGCCTTGCGCATTCCACTTGAGCTCGATGATGACGATCTTGACTCTCTCAAGTTGAAACACCTTTCTTGATTGTGCTTGCTAGCACATGCTTGATGAAGACTTCTCCAAATGCTCCCCCATACTCCATTATGGGAGGGCCTCGCTAAGCATCGTCTTCATGACTCCTTTGCAACCTTCAATCAAATGATATCTTCGAGATGCATCATATTGAGCTTGCACTTCATCTTCTTCTCTTGATATGTATGATGGCTTGGTGGTAAACATGATTGTTCACTCAATCTTCTATTCCAAGCCATACTTGTAATGAGCTCAACTCTTCACATGACCATTCTTCATATAAACCCTTGAGTAGAGCGTTGATCATCATGTAATCTACTAGAGTCCAACACATGAACTCCAATCTTTTCCTATGGACAAGATCTACAAGTATATCTCAAAGCAAACATTAGTCCATAAGGATTGTCATTAATTACCAAAACCACGCATGGGGGCAACCATGCACTTTCAGTACTACGTACAACAATTCTTTTTTTCTTTTGAACAAAGGGTACTGCTACAACAATCGAACACGTTATGACTAGCACCGTACCAGCCGACAGAATTTAAACTGTCGTTGCTACTTTTGCTTACCTGTATATACAGGCCCACCTCGGTCATCATGTGCAGTGTACTAGTCATTTTTTCAACCACACATGGTAAAGTCTTAAAAGAGAGGATTTTAATCAGCTCCCACCTCTTGTGCTCTCTTTGTTTCGAAAATCTTAAAAACTATACATTTCATTTCTAAAATGTATGAAAAAGACCGGAGCCATAGGCGCGGCGGCGAACTAGGCTAGTTTTTGATCGGCATAGCTTCCCTCTTCGGCGCCATGACGGCTCGGGGTCCCCGGATCTGCGGTAGCGGGGGAGGGATTGCTCACCGGAGCGGCGGAGTGGAGGGGGATTGCTCACCGGAGCGGCGGAGAAGATAGGGGCTGCGAACTGCATCCGCGGTGGCAATCCAGATATATACGCGCTCGCCGCTTCGTTTCACGGGTCCCCGCAAAACGTTTGCAGGCTGGGCTAATTATGCAGGCTCTGTTCTGGCCCAAAAAATGCATCCAAAACCGTAAACTCGTCGAAATTTTGCGGTTTCTCGCGTTTTGTGGGTTCTGCTAGAGATGCTCTAACATAGCAGATTGTATTTTCTACACAGGATCACATGTTAGGATCACATGTTGCCAAAATGTGCACGGTCCACAACATTTTTTTGCTTTGCATGATGTAGCAATGTTTTCAATGTGTTCTGTTTCTATAATATTTTCCAATTAGAAAACAAGAATTGTGGAATTATATATTATTGGGAAATTTTTTACCACTCTAGTTTTTGCCCATTTTGCTTTTGCCACTCTGAATTTTAACATTTTGCTTTTGCCCTCTTAGTTTATAGTAATACATCATCTTCGCCCTCTCTACGGCAAAAGCACAATGAAAAGTGTGAAATTAGTTTTGCTTTTGCCCCCAATTGTTGTTGTTTTGGTTTCGTTTTTGCCCCTCAAAAGGGCAAAAGCAAAATGCCTGAATTTAGAGTGGCAAAAGCAAAACGGGCAAAAACTAGAGCGGCAAAAACAAAAAAATCCTATATTATTGGCGTACTAAAATTTAGAACCAAACACTACTTAGCTAAATCACATAAAAGAACTCCAAGAAATGGAAGAAAATGGAGGTATGCTGAGCTTCCTTCATTCGCAAGATTTCAAAACCACATGATTTTTTTACTTGATTCCGTGTAAGGTAAATTTTCGATGAGATGTAAAGCAAATAATTTCTTAGGAAAATTCTTGTGGGATCCAATCATACAAATCAAACAATCGCCATAGGAGGAGTTCCTAAAGATTTGATCATCTATAATTATAATGAAAAATGTTTTAATAAAAAAGACTCTTAGTGAGATTCACGAATTTATCTCCAACATGCGCTTTATAGTATGTGGTTAGTAGACGGGTTCACCTAAGCGTGTGGCGTACTATCTGTTGTGTGTGCACGCTCTGCTTTGAAAAAAATGGGGCACACAAGGTTTTGTGGTACGTATGCCTGGAGTAGCCTACAAAGTACCTAAAGTCATTTTGACTCCCGAGTTCGAGTAATCCCGTTCTTTTATAAAAAAATATTTAAATGTTTTAGAAAAAACTAAATAAGAAATCTGCATGTTTTCAAGATGTAAACTATAATCTTGTAAAACCACAGTGAGATTTTTTTGTATCATGGGCTACACAAAAAGGATAAAAGTTGGATATCTGAAATTATACATTGTTCAATATATTCAGATATGTATATTCGTCAGTTTGTGTAGCTTCAAATGTAAATTATTTTGCATTACGGTTTTACACGCTTGTAGGATATATCTTGAGAACATGCATAATTTTTATCAGATTTTTCAAAAAACAAATATATATGTTTTGTTTATTTTTTAAATAGCGAGATCGCTTGAACTCGGTATGTATCCCTAAAAGGTGTTCGTCTTCTGTACTTCATCTTTAACAGAGCCCTCAAACCGCGCCAAACTGTAAAATAACTGCTAAACACGGTTCCGAAACATTAAAATCAGAAATAGCAGCGCCCGTAAAACTCGCGCACCCGTAAATATTTTTGAGGGCGCCCGGCAAATCCACCCGCGAACCTGGGAAAATCTGGTTTTCCCCTCCAAACCGAAGGGCGAACCCTATCTCGGCTTCGCGTTGGCGGGAGGGGCATTTCAGCCCGCGCGAAACCGCTCTTCCGCCGCCGCCGCCGCCGTTCCTCCAACTTCCTCCGCTCCAGCGAAGCAGCAAGCTCCCGTCGCGCCGCCATGGACCCGTCCGATGCCGCGCTGTTCACCGTCCCCGTTGGGGAGGTCAAAGCGGCAGATCCCGTGGGCTCAGGGCTCGGCGGGCCGCGGCGGCCGCCGGTGCCGCCGAGCCGCTCCCGCCCCACGGCTGCCTCGCCTGAGGCCGAAGCTGCCGGCAAGAAGCGCAAGAGGCTCGGAACTGCTGGCGCAGCCCAAGCTTTGGCCGCAGGCGAGGCCGTAGTCGTTGCGACGGCCGGTTCCCCATCCGCGCGACCCGGCGGAGGGGCGAAGCGGGCAGTTGTGCGGAAGGTCAAGGCCGTCGCCGCTACCGCCGCCTCCATGGGTCCGCCCTCTGCCAGCCCGAGGTATGTGCCCAAATCGCCGCCGTCCCCTTTCTTCTTGCTCCAATTCGTCCTCCAATTCGGCGTCCAATTTGTAGCAACCCTCCGGGCGACGGTCCGAACTCGTTTACCGAAATGATGAACGACGCGTCTGTGGACATTGCCGAACCTCCGCTCGGTGATTATTCCTATGACGAGACCGACGGAGGCGTTGAGGGTGGAGTTGGAGGAGACGACGACGAGGTGGAGGAAGTCGATGCCTCGGCGGTGAAACAACGCGGCGTTAACTACACGGTGAAGGAGGATGAGACGTTGATCCGTGCTTGGGAGGCTATGACCCTTGACGCAATTCATGTCACCGATCAAGCCAAGTTGCGGTTTTGGCAACGAGTTGAGGACAAATATTTTCAACTTCTTCCTCGCAATGTCAAAAGTGTGCCTCGAACATTCCGGTCGCTCCAAGGCCGTTGGGACGTGATCAAGACAGCTTGCTCGAGGTGGAGTGGCTGCCTGCAGCAGGTGCACAATGCTCCTCCGAGTGGAACCGTGGAGGCCGATTGGGTAAGCTACAATGATTCTCTCCGTCAAATGTAAATGCCTAGCTGCTTTTTAGTTACATGGAAATTGTTTGTTGTTTTTAGGACCGCATTTTAAGGGAGCGGTACAAGGACATGCCGGCGTCGAAGAACAAGCCCTTTCTCCTTGATCATTGTTGGAAAAATTTCCAAAACAGCGAGAAGTGGAAGTTGTCGCTCCTTGAACCAAATAAAAAGAATGAACTCGTCATCGAGCATGATGACGATGAAAATGGAGGGAGAAACCTCAACAAGCCCGAAGGCAACAAGAAAGCCAAGCTGCGAATGATGAAGGAAGCCGAGGCTGCCCTCTTGAGAGAGAAGCTTGACCAATTGGTGCATTCCAATGAGAGTATGGTGACCAAAACATTGGAGGCAAGGCAAAACATGGCCGAGAAGAAATCTCAAGAGAAGAGAGAGAGGTGGCTTGTACTTCGGGATGAAGGGTTGCGCAAGGACGATATTGAACGTCGAAGAGTGGCTGCCGAGGAGAACAAGTCCGTTGCCAAGCTCCTTGCTGAGGAAAACAAGATCATGATGATGAACCGAGCCGAGATGGATCCACTCACTCTAGAGTGGCATGACATCGCTCGGCAGGACATCTTGTACCGAAGGAAGCAAGCCTTGCTCAACTCGAGCACTTCTCGTGGAGGTGATGGAGTTGATGTGCAGTTCTAGTTTTACATGTGGGTGCCTATTTTGGATGCATTTTTTGGGTCATATGTGTATACATGTTCGTGAACTATGTTTATTTGCCCTCTGCTATGATGAAAACTAAGTTATTTGTAAAACTGCTGATGAAATTTTGAACATTTCGGCATATTTTGGTACCAAATGTGTTTAAGGTTCACAGTTTGAGGATAGCCGCGCCATAGCAGTACCCGTAAAGCAGAACCTCAAAACAGAATACTGCTATGGCGCGACGCGTTTTCGAGCAAAAAAAAAACGACTTTCACGAACTTTATATCGCGTTTACGGTTTTGCGATTTGAGGGCTCTGTTAGAAATGCTCTTAAGCCCCTCAAGTTACTATTATCCTCGCGAGGATGGGACTGCATAAGGGCACATGGCCGGTGGTAAACTCCAAGAGTATATACATACAGTAATATAAAGTTAGAAAGATGACAAGTTTAGTCGGCAAGATAACAGGAGATCCGCGTGGGCGTCAGCACCGAAAACTGACGTGACGCGGATAAAGAACAGCGCACCAATTAGCTTATAAAAAGGTAAGAGGGGTGGAGGAAAACAAGCGCGAACGACCGTGCTTAGCTTTTGTTGGGAGTTGCTAACATGCCACGTGATTAACGTATGGCATCAGTGCCCAGAATGTTACCCTTAACATTCACTAACCACCAAGAAAGAAAGGACGGAGATTCCTTATGTAGTTTCTTTGGAGATTGCAGGTCGGTGATTGCCATGTTACCTTTCCTAGCCTACGACAAGCTAGCCGTCAAACTTTTTTAAAAGAAAATGGCTCACGCCTAGCTACACAAATTTTAGGTGTACATTAATATTCTTTTAGAACTTCTCACTTTAGGATTTGAAGTTTGGAGGGCACCAAATTCAAGCTCGTAATATTATAGCAGAACAGATGAGTAGGCACTGATGCATGGGACCGTTGACTTTAACAACGAGATAAATTTTGCCTACAAACTACTCTAGTACTTTATGGCCTTTCTGTCCCTAAATTCAGTGATATTTGGCGTTTCCTTGCTGAGGAAAACAAGATCATGATGATGAACCGAGCCGAGATGGATCCACTCACTCTAGAGTGGCATGACATCGCTCGGCAGGACATCTTGTACCGAAGGAAGCAAGCCTTGCTCAACTCGAGCACTTCTCGTGGAGGTGATGGAGTTGATGTGCAGTTCTAGTTTTACATGTGGGTGCCTATTTTGGATGCATTTTTTGGGTCATATGTGTATACATGTTCGTGAACTATGTTTATTTGCCCTCTGCTATGATGAAAACTAAGTTATTTGTAAAACTGCTGATGAAATTTTGAACATTTCGGCATATTTTGGTACCAAATGTGTTTAAGGTTCACAGTTTGAGGATAGCCGCGCCATAGCAGTACCCGTAAAGCAGAACCTCAAAACAGAATACTGCTATGGCGCGACGCGTTTTCGAGCAAAAAAAAAACGACTTTCACGAACTTTATATCGCGTTTACGGTTTTGCGATTTGAGGGCTCTGTTAGAAATGCTCTTAAGCCCCTCAAGTTACTATTATCCTCGCGAGGATGGGACTGCATAAGGGCACATGGCCGGTGGTAAACTCCAAGAGTATATACATACAGTAATATAAAGTTAGAAAGATGACAAGTTTAGTCGGCAAGATAACAGGAGATCCGCGTGGGCGTCAGCACCGAAAACTGACGTGACGCGGATAAAGAACAGCGCACCAATTAGCTTATAAAAAGGTAAGAGGGGTGGAGGAAAACAAGCGCGAACGACCGTGCTTAGCTTTTGTTGGGAGTTGCTAACATGCCACGTGATTAACGTATGGCATCAGTGCCCAGAATGTTACCCTTAACATTCACTAACCACCAAGAAAGAAAGGACGGAGATTCCTTATGTAGTTTCTTTGGAGATTGCAGGTCGGTGATTGCCATGTTACCTTTCCTAGCCTACGACAAGCTAGCCGTCAAACTTTTTTAAAAGAAAATGGCTCACGCCTAGCTACACAAATTTTAGGTGTACATTAATATTCTTTTAGAACTTCTCACTTTAGGATTTGAAGTTTGGAGGGCACCAAATTCAAGCTCGTAATATTATAGCAGAACAGATGAGTAGGCACTGATGCATGGGACCGTTGACTTTAACAACGAGATAAATTTTGCCTACAAACTACTCTAGTACTTTATGGCCTTTCTGTCCCTAAATTCAGTGATATTTGGCGTTTGCCACCAAACATTGGTTCAACATGCTTAAGAAACCCATCTACACCCCCCCCCCCCCCCCCCCCCCCCCCATGTATGCTTTTCTTATAGGTGAGCACACGAAGTAAGATGCGGGCCTGTGAAATTTCCCAACGTTTAGCTTTCAAAAATAAAGAGGCGCCGAGCACAAGAAAAGTTAATATGAAAGTGCCACATTAGCGGTTAATTGTCTATTTTCATGATTATTTTTTCTTTTATCATATGGAGAACGGAGCCACGAACATTTTATCATTGATTTATCATGATTGATGGATGATAACATAGCACGAAAGTGATAAGAATTGCATTGCAGGTGTAGATGTAAATGTATTTCAAGAAAATGAAAACATAGACTAAAAGTATACCTCTTGGAATGGATGGAGCAGATCACAAGACCATTTTTCTGGTGTTGGGGCGAAGAGTCATAATCACTATGTTAAAATGAAACCTTTGATTCTTTCTTCGAAAGTTAAAAGAAGAAGCAACGTCAAACCATTAAAAGGAGATCCAATATATTTTCTAAGGACTAACTTGTGTGAGACCATCTATTAAGATACGATCTTGAGGTCCGAAAGGGTATAATTATGTCTAGGCTAAACATATATTACAAAAATCCACACGATACATGCAACATGTCTAGACTCTACTACGTAGCAAACACTTTAAAAACATCTTGGTGCTAGTCCGATGGAGTTAAGCGACATCTCTATGCATAATATACTTGCATCGATCATATGTGACTTGATGATACTTTCATTTCTATTTATTAAAAAAAAAATCTTATATACGCTCTCTGAATGTGTGGGATTCATATAGAGTATTGTTAAGTTTGGCAGTCTGGCTTTAAAAATTGGTGAGGTCCAATGGCTCACTACAAGGTGATGTTCCTTCTTTAGCGTGCATGTGGACTTCATAATGATTTGTTATATGACGGGGGCTTGTCATCTTCTTGGTAAATTTATGTCTTCTTTTTGTGGGTGGTCTAAAAACCTATTTTCATGGTTGTTATGCAAAAGGGAAGAAGTCTTTGTGGCTATGTATGCATAATCTATTGGTGGTCTAAGGTAATTTTGAGGGTCCTGGTGTTTGTTGGGTTAACATTATTGTTGATGCAAGTTTTGATGTACCCTCAGGCGGGTCATGGTGAGTGTCATTTGTCGGGACCCAACTGGAAAAGTTCTTGTGGCAACTTTTGGTGGAGGGGGATGAGTTCTATGCCTGCCTTAAAAGCCTCCCTCTTGCTCTGGGTTTGTATTTACCTGTCATTTTAGAGATTGATAGTATTTATATGCATCGTTTCTTCTCTATTGCTTCTTTCGACATATCCACGATTATCAATTTGAGGAAGAAGGTTCTGGGATTAATGCAGTACCTATAAAAGATCAAGTTTGTATGGACAGGGTGAGAGGCAATTTTCTCGTTTGCAAAGTTTTATAACAGAGAAATGTGTGCTATTATAACGACATGCGATGTTCTTGAACACGTTTGGGAACTAGTTGAAAAGAAACGTGAGCATATTTATTGTTATCTCTTTTAGGTAACTTTTATTACTCCCTCCGACCCGAATTAATGGGCGGACTGGGTTCTATTTTTTTTTACAAAAACCCCCCGCCAGTTTGAATAAATTTGAAATCAAGTCCTCGCGTCTCTGTCCTCCGCCATTGCTCAGACGACCAGGAGCTCGCCGTCCGCAGCTCGCCGGCGAGAGCGAGTCCGCGGCTCCGCCCGCAGTTGGGAGGCTCCCGCCGCCGGCCGCTTCCCCTTCCCCATCACACGGCGGTGCGAATCCGGCGGCGACCACCGAGGGGAGTGAAAGGACAATGATGTCGCCTAGAGGGGGGGGGGGGTGAATAGGCGGTTTAAAACTTTTCCGGTTTAGGCTTGATAATTGCGGAATAAAACTAGGTGTTTAAATTAACAAGCCGACAACCTAAATAAACTAGGCTCACCTATGTGCACCAACAACTTATGCTAAGCAAGATAAACAACAAGGTGATAGGAATAGAATACTTCAAGCACGAAGGCTATCACAATGTAAAGTGCAAGTAAAAGCTCGGGTATAGAAATAACCGAGGCACGCGGAGACGAGGATGTATTCCCGAGTTCCTCCTTGTTAAGGGAGTACGTCTCGTTGGAGAGGTGTGAACCGACACAACGGTTCAACAACCACAAAGGTTTCACCTTCTTCTCCGATGAACCGCACCACAAAGGCTTGGTTCACCTTCCACTATCGGAATTCCTTCGAGGCGGAATCCGGAGCCTTTCAACAACAATCCGGGGCACAACCCACAATGGGATTGGGGGCTCCCGAACGGCCTCCAACAACCATCCGGGGCACAACCCACAATGGGATTGGGGGCTCCCGAACGGCTTCAAGTGACCACACAAGGGTCCAACCACCACAAAGGCGTCTAGGGTCCAAGGACCCAAGAGTAACAAGTTCACAAGCTTTCAACTTCCACGAATCCTCGTGGAGAGCACACCGATGCACCAAATGCAAAAGGCAAGAGCACAAGTGCTCAAATCCTTCACTCTCGAATTCCAACAAAGCAACAAATGCTTATGGGGGAATAAGAGAGGAAGAACAAAGAGGAGATGCACCAAGAACTCCAAGATCAAGATCTACTAGGTTCCCCTCACTTAGAGGAGAGATGGATTGGTGGAAATGTAGATCTAGATCTCCTCTCTCAAATCCCTCAAAGATATGCAAGAATCATGGGAGAAATTGAGAGGGGGCAAGCTTTCCAAGGTCAACAATGGTGGGAGAGAGAGGGGAAAGTCGTGCTTGCTCAAGGAAGAAGAAGGGGAGGGGTATTTATACCCCTTCCACAATTCTAGCCGTTACAGCAGCTTAGACCGGAGATTTCCGGCCTAGTGCCGGAAATTTCCGACCCCCGGAGATTTCCGGAAAGATCTCCGAAGTTTTCTGGACGAAAACAGTACTGAAATTCGCGCGGTTCGGAAATTTCCGGCCCAGGTTCGGAAATTTCCGAGCTCCCAAAAACTGCAGAAATACCAACACGAAAACGACAATATCTTGACCATCCGAACTCCGTTTTCGATGATTTTTGGCTCGTTGGAATCACAACGAAGAACTCTAAAAGATAAAGCAGAGAAACATCATAGTCCAAGATGGGAGCTTAAAACCAAATGGGGAAACATGAAACCTCTCGAAAAAGGAACAACCGGTAAAAAAACCTCCAACATCAAAAACCAAGAAGCTTTTCATACGAACTTTGTTTTTGATGAACTTGAGCTTGTTATGAAGATCACAACAAGCTCCGAAACCTCACAACGAGAAAAACCAAATAAGAAACAAGAAAGATGATATGCCAAGTTCGCAAAGGTTTGAGCTCTCCACAAAGATGCGATCAAGTTACTCACTCGAGAGCCCCTCTTGATAGTACGCCTATCTATCCTATAGCCCTATCAAGATCATACCTTTGCCTTGAGAATTCCACTTGAGCTAGATGATGACGATTTTGATCTCTCCAAGTGGACCACCTTTCTTGATTGCGCTTTATAGCACATGCTTGATGAAGACTTCTCCAAATACTCCCCCATACTCCATTATGGGAGAGCCTCGCTTAGCTTCGTCTTCATGTATTCATTTTGACCTCCAAGCTACAAGCATAAGATATCTCCGAAATGCTTCTCTTGGTCTTGCACCTCTTAACCTTGATGACGAATACCGCATGACATCATTCTCCATGAGCTCTATGAGATGTTCTTCTTGTTGCAAGCCCATGGGAAGATACCTAACTCCACATATAGATACCACACACTTGGGTTAGTTCACAAAGCTATATGGACAATGGCTTACCATCCAAGGGATACATGATCCACTTGGTACATCTTGTAGCTTCGTGTGTTGATCAACATCTTGATCAATCTCGTATCATCCCATCTATCTTCATATAGGTGATGTCTTGACATCTTCAAGACATACTTGCAATATGCTCCCATCTATCTTCATATGGGTGATGTCTTGACATCTTCAAGACATACGTGCAATATGCTCAACACAAACATTAGTCCATATGGATTGTCATCAATTACCAAAACCATATAAGAGGGCACATGCCCTTTCAGGGAGGACGGGGACGGAGCTGGTCTCCCCCGGCGGCGGCCCTGGGCGGAGCTCCTGGACCGCGCGGCGCTCTCCCGCCCGGACACCCTCGCCGACGCCGCCCTCCACGCGCTCCTCGCCGCCTGGTGCGCGCTCTACGTCCTGGCGCCCCGCCGACGCGGCCCCGCTCGCCTCCTCTGCCGTCCGCCGTGCGCCTCCATCTCCGCTCGCTGTACAGCTCCAGGCCGGCTCCTCCGCCGGCTGTGCTAGTCTCCTCCCGCCGGCTCTGCTCGTCTGGTCGAGGTAGTTCTTCACGACTTCTGTCAGGACAATTCTTCACGACTTCCTCTGATGTGCTAACTGAAAAATGGCACTGATGTGCTAACTGATGTCAACTTTGTGCTGTTGCAAACCTCCGAGGGTGATGCAACCTTACCGGCTGATATCACTGAACTCTGCAGCCTGAAAGAACAGAGTGGGCAGGCAGAGGCTTTGGTCTGAAGCAACATTTTCTAGTGATCGTATCTGAAGCTTTCTATGTCACCAACTACACTGAAACGAATTTGTAGTCCAAAAGTGCCCTCCTCTTATTGTACAATTGGCTTCGGTTCTTCTCCGAAATGAACCTGTGTTGAAGTGTCAGTTTGGTGGATGTACCTTCAGTTTGGTGGATGTACCTTCCTCTTCAATGGCAGTTGGCTTGAAAAATGACTCCAACCTGATTACATTGAGACAGCAATATTTTCAGTTAACTGATGTGCTAACTGATGTGCTAACTGAAAATGGCACTGATGTGCTAACAGTTCAGTTAACTGATGTGCTAACTGATGTGCTAACAGTTCATCATCATGAGCTATACAAGAACTTGACCCCAGGACAGCAATATTTTCAGTTATTCAGTGCACTAATGCAAAGCTAAAGATAGATTCAGGCAAACAACATGTTCAGTTTCAGTAAAATGAAATTGTAATCACTTTCAGTTCAGTTCAGTTTCAGTAAACTGCTCATGTTGCATACTGTTCAGTTTCAGTGCACTAAATAATATTCAGTTAACTAAGTTTCTGGTTTTCTGCAGGTTGCCCAGTCCACCATAGGACAAGATGGTCCTCTTTGATATCAACTTAACTCCTCCACAAGAGCTGGATCTCAACTTCAGTCCACATACTCCAGAAGCTGCTCATGTTCCAGAGCAAGAAGAAGAAGAAGTTGCTCATGTTCCAGAAGAAGAAGAACAAGAACATGCTGTGCAGAGGCACCATAAAGATGTGCCGGAGAGTTCTAAATTTGCAACATATATTGCGCTGAAAGCTCTAGGAAAAGATAGACCAGTGGTGAAGGCGGATAAAGAAGTTGTGGCTCAACTTTTGGGAATAAGTCTTAGATCTGTCGAGAAGATATGGAAGAAGGCCATGGATCAAGAGAGCAGAAATGAAGCGCTAGATTTCTCAAATAAGCGGAAGGGCAGGTGCGGAAGAAAGAGGAGAGAGCTTAATCTCGATGAAAGGGTGCCTCAAGTTCCCTTCAACAAAAGGGGTACATTGAGCGCGTTGGTAAGGTCCCTTGGTATCCCTTTCTCAACACTGCAAAGGAGGTTGGAATGGGGCGATTTAAGGCGCCATACGAATAGCCTGAAACCACATCTCTCTTTGGAAAACAGAATAAGAAGGCTCCTATATTGCATCTCAATGGTCGATGAAACAACAATATTACAAGCAAAGCTTTGGTTCAAACTGGTTGTCTGAAGCATTCTATGATAAGAATAGCTACTCTGATAAGAAGCATTCTATGACAGGGAGTAAATTAATTTTTCAGCTAGGATGCAGCAGTGAGACCCAACTGGAGTACAGACTAGCTGAATGAAGTGGTTGTCTGAACTCAACAGAGCAACAGACTAACTCTGTTTCAGGCCGTGGTTGTCTGAACTCAAATCTTTTCAAAGCAATGCGCTAGATCAAGCTAGAAAAGCGGAGCACCTGCAGAGTACACAAATGCATCTGATTACGGATTACAGGCAACTGCGGTTGCAAACAGAGATAGTTTTGGCATGTTCACTTCTCTTCTCAACTCTCAAGCTCTCAACTCAAGCTCTCAACTCATGTTCTCTTCTCAAACAAATGCATCTGATTACGGAGTATTTATTTCAGCTAAAACTGACGAAGCAAACTAACTGTCGAAACTGACAGAATACGTATATCTGACGAAACTGAAGAAACAGGCAGCTGCTAACTGACATTCCTGAATTTAGGCATGTTCACTTCCAGAATTAAGGCATGTTCACTTCCTGAAGATCAAGCTAGAGACGAGACAAAGGATACTGGAAAAGCAAGAGGTTGGGCAAAACTCACCATCGGATGCAGAGGTGCAGAGGACGACGGCTGGAGCAGAGGGGCAGAGGCGGGAGGAAGAAGCAGTGTCGAGGCCAGAGCGCCAGCGCCGCCGTGGTGCCAGAGCGCCAGCGCCATAGCGCCAACGCCGCCGTGGTGCGGAGCGGCGAGTAGGCCGTGGCCCTGAACACCGTCGCCCCGTCGGCCGCCTCCTCGCGCGCCGCGCCGTTGCTCAGGCCGTTCCCCGCGCCCATCCTGCCTGCAGCTGGTCAGTCCGCCGGGGAGGGGGGAGCCTCGAGGCCGGCGGTGTCGGGGACGCGAGGGGGAGAGAGAAAGAGTGTGTTTTTCTTCGGTGGCGGTGGTGTGCTCGTGCGCCGCAGTACAGCGGAGCAGGCAGCGAGGGAGGGGCGAAGCAGGCGTCGAGGGAGGGTCGGAGGCGGCGAGCAGGCGGCGAGGGAGGGGCGGAGGCAGCGAGCAGAGCAGGCATCGAGCAGAGCAGAAGACGAGAGGATAAGGCTGGTGGGAGGGCGTTTGCTTCAGGTGAAAAAGTATAGGTTTTTTTTGCAAAACAACCACCGCGAACGGTAATTCGGGTCGGAGGGAGTATTATTTTACTAGATGTGTGCTATTATAACGACATGCGATGTTCTTGAACACGTTTGGGAACTAGTTGAAAAGAAACGTGTGCATATTTATTGTTATCTCTTTTAGGTAACTTTTATTATTATTTTACTAGATGTGTGATTAAAAGAGCATTTTTTCCAAAAAAAGAAAAAAATGAGAGGAAACCGTGCTTTCTATGAGAGCCAGGCCGAGAGGGTCATGGCCTCATGGGCTTGTTCAGGACAGGAAATTCAGTTCAAGGAATCCCTGCATAGCTCCTCTCCGTGTCGGACCCGCACCCGTTCTAAAGACCAGCCTTAACGGAGTCAACTCGACACGCGCTCCGCTCCTCTTCCCCCGAACCCGCATCGTTTTCCCTTCCTCCTCCCCTTCCGCCAGAACACACCGGAAGCATCTGGAAGCTCGGCCCTCCGCCGCCCGATCAGGATCAGACGGCCGGCGCCGCCCTCCTCCCACCTTCCAGAGTATTCACTCCCCACCACCCGTCCCGTCCCGCGCTATAACTAGCACCGCCTCCTCGTCCACCTCTCCCCCACGAACCCGATCCCCACCGGCGACCTCGATTCCCCACCGGACCAAGGCAGCAGCTAGCTAGGGTTTTCGCCGTCTCCTCCTCCGCGGAGCTCGGAATCCAGCACAGCAAGATGTTCGGGCGCGCTCCGAAGAAGAGCGACAACACGCGCTACTACCAGGTCCTGGGCGTGCCCAAGGACGCCTCCCAGGACGACCTCAAGAAGGCCTACCGCAAGGCCGCCATCAAGAACCACCCCGACAAGGGCGGGGACCCCGAGAAGGTATCCTATTCACCAATCTCTTCTTCCCCCCCCCCCCCCCCGAGATACGATTTGGTGGTGCTGCGGTGATCAGGGAGGGAGGTGGCCGCAGATCTGTAGAGGTCGTGGCAGCGTCGTGCGATTCGATGGGTTTGTTTAGGGGGGCTTGATTGAATCGGGGGATGTTTGCCAAGCCCGATGGTTGGTTCACGCCGTGGGAATATGTTGGTGCATCTGGGCTAGCGGCTTTTCTGTTCACATTTAGACGCGACGACCTCTGTTTAGCGTTCAGTATGAATCTGTGAGATCCTACTTGCTCGTTTGTTTTCGTAATTGTTCACATGCTTGAAGCTATACTTGATGCCTCGTAGATGCGTAGTAATTGAACAATTTAACAGAAGCTCGTTCGCATTCGTGAAACCACGGTTGATGATGTTAGATGTTTATTATTAATCGAGCTGTTCGTTAGGAGCTTTACACGACAGACTTGCTATTGATGTACAGTAGGACCAGTAGCAGCTTCAGTTTATGTAATTCAGCAGTCGATGTTGACCAATGCCATTGTTGGGAATGCAGCAGTTGTTTTCGATTTAGATAGTCTGTCATGGTTTACTGAAAGTATACTTGCTGGTATGCAACTTGCGTAGTTCCTATTGCCAAGAGTCAACCTACTGCCTTGTTTTGTATTGATATGAAACTTACTGAAGCGTTTCTGCTATCAAGCTGTCTTGAAACCGATGCATGTGTCGGTAATCTGTTTGCTTGAAACAATTGCTTTCTGGCTTAGTTGGAGAACTAACAATTGTGCGTGCCCCTGCAGTTCAAGGAGCTAGCTCAGGCTTATGAGGTTCTGAGTGATCCTGAGAAGAGAGAGATCTATGATCAGTATGGCGAGGATGCCCTCAAGGAGGGGATGGGAGGTGGAGGCGGAGGCCATGATCCATTTGACATCTTCCAGTCATTCTTCAATCCAGGCGGTGGTAGCCCCTTTGGAGGTATGTCCAACACTGAATAACTTGCTTTTTTCGTTTTGTTCTGCCAATGTTGTGACCCTAATTCACGGCCTTGTACTGTCCTTCAGGCGGTAGCAGCAGGGGCAGGCGGCAGCGCAGGGGTGAGGATGTGGTTCATCCTCTAAAGGTTTCCCTTGAGGAATTGTACAATGGCACATCAAAGAAGCTCTCTCTTTCACGCAATGTGCTCTGCTCCAAGTGCAATGGGTAAGTCTTACTGCCTTGTGTTGTAACCTCATATCACATGTTGTATTGCGACCCAGCTCTAAATTCTGACTGTACTGCTTATGTCTTGCAGCAAGGGCTCAAAGTCTGGAGCTTCCATGAAATGTGCCAGTTGCCAGGGAGCTGGTTATAAGATGCAAATCCGCCAGTTGGGACCAGGAATGATACAGCAAATGCAGCAGCCTTGCAACGACTGCAGGGGAACTGGTGAGACAATCAGTGACAAGGATCGATGTGGGCAGTGCAGGGGTGAGAAAACTGTGCAAGAGAAGAAGGTTTTGGAGGTGATGGTCGAGAAGGGTATGCAGCACAGCCAGAAGATCACCTTCCCTGGTGAGGCCGATGAAGCGGTATGTGCAATAGAACTCCAGTACTGAGTGTCTGTCTATTTGTGACTGATTGCTTGCCTGTTTGTGTGACTGATTTCTTGCTTGTTGTGCAGCCTGATACGGTAACTGGAGATATAATCTTCGTCCTACAGCAGAAGGAGCATCCCAAGTTCAAGAGGAAGGGCGATGACCTCTTTTATGAGCACACTCTGACCCTCACTGAAGCCCTGTGTGGCTTCCAGTATGTTCTGACTCATTTAGATGGCAGGCAGCTGCTCATCAAGACCAACCCTGGTGAAGTTGTCAAGCCTGGTAAGTGGGAGACCTTTTGCTTTGCCTGAACCAAGTTGTTGTTCAGTTCAGTTATTCAGCAATGCTAAGTGATCATGTCATGTTTCTTTCAGATTCGTTCAAGGCGATCAACGATGAGGGCATGCCCATGTACCAGAGGCCATTCATGAAGGGCAAGCTCTACATCCACTTCACGGTGGATTTCCCAGACTCGCTGAGCCCGGACCAGTGCAAGGCCCTCGAGACCGTCCTCCCGCCCAAGCCAGCATCACAGTACACGGACATGGAGCTGGATGAGTGCGAGGAGACCATGGCATATGACATTGACATCGAGGAGGAGATGAGGAGGCGGCAGCAACAGCAGGCGCAGGAGGCCTACGATGAGGATGAGGACATGCCTGGCGGTGCTCAGCGCGTGCAATGTGCCCAGCAGTAGGCAGATTGGTGGATGTGTTTGTCGGGGATTTGTTTCTATAGCTTCTGTGCTGTGGTGATCTCAAAGTTTTCCAAGTTAGGCGCCTTACTATGTAACTTTCAGTACGTATTATTAGTAAATGACATTGACTACCTTATAAAAGGATGACAGGTCGTCCAGAAAATTTATCGATTAACTTGCTGTTGACACGTTCATTACTTGTTACATCAGTCCTTACTTGTTCAGTTCTTGCAAAGAAACTTTGTGAAACAGCTACAGGCACAATTTTCATGTCCTGCTCAGAACTTCAGATGTAGCAGGTGCATGCCCGGCATTCAGTCGGGCAGGAAATAAGTGAGTGCTGATTACAGGATTTGGCAGAAACGCTTGCTATGGAATGAATGACAGAAAAACCATCTCGCTCTACCTGCTCTCCTTGCGTCTGATTCTCTCTCTCTTGAGTCTTCTCCAAATTGAAAACTGAGAGCGTTCTGAAGCCACAATTCGTCGTCGGCCAAGGGATATACAGAGTGCTTTGCCCTGGATATGCATGGAGTAACAATAATACATACTGTAATACATAATCATGAGACATACTAACGAATATTTTGAAAGAAAAAGAAAGATCCGATACCAGATCGAAAAGGCCGAACCCGGTGAGCTGAAGATCAACGTCCTGACACGCGATCTGGAACATGTTCACAGGAGGAGCAAGATCGGTAGGCGCTGATATCTGGAGCTTAACGAACTGCGAAGGATTGCCTATCATAGACCATGGGCGTGAGGCAGTACTGGACCAGTGCTGCTAGATATCACGTCCTGATGATGCTGACACCAAGCGAGATGATGGTAATCGTAGAAGAAAGCTTTTGCTCCCGAATTACCGAGGAATTGGATGGGAGGGCTGTTAGAGAGATGGAGATTTGATACACAACTCTGGTTTTTTGTTATCTTGTTGGTCGTGGCGATTTCTATTTGACAGCCCCTGGGAAGCTGTATTCGCAATTGGTTCTTGTCGTTTTAGTTTCAACGCATCTTGATTTATCTTTGCCGGACACTAGCAGCAGCAGGCAGCGCAATGCAGCTGACCAGTTTTTAATTTCTGCACATATAGATTCACAAAATAAATAAATTAATAATCTGCACATATTGTATGCTGGTCATTTTGTTCTTGCATGTAAAAAAGGAAAAATGCAGGCCTCTTTGGATCTTAAGGGTTGAAAAACACAGGCATTTCACAGGTTTCTAAGTGTAAAACTGAGGATTGTAAAACACAAAAAACGTGTAGGAATTGTCGTATGGATAAAACGTAGAAAAAACACATGAAAAATGACTATCCTACTTATTTAGGGCAAAATGAGGTTGGAGTGGATATTCAATTGCCTATAAAATTGAGGCATAAGAATTCAATCCATAAGATTTTGTTAACACCATTCTTTTAAACCAAAAGGTAATTCATAAGAAGATCTTCTAAGGATTGAAGTCCTACTGTAGTAAATTTCTTTTAAATACCTACAATTCAAAGGGTCTATAATGGCTTGAAATACAACTTGAGTAGACCGGGCAACACACGCGCAATCGTAGTACCCTGTACTGATTTGCAACATTTACTCATACGAGTAGCGAGCCCCAGGATGAGGGTGAGGGTGAGGGTGAGGGTAGTAGTACGGCGAAGTCGCCCCATCTTCGTGATGCCGTAGCCCCGACGGAGGGTAATAAGAGCCACCGGAATGTACGGGCGGCCCGGGCAACGCCGGGTAAGTGATGACGGAGTCCTGAAACCACGGCGCCATGGATGGCAATTCACGATCCACTGATCTTGGCACCGGCGACGGCATCGATCTTGGCAATACTGAACATACTGAGCGGGACTCCGGCGGCGGTGGCGGAGGATAGCTGCTGGCTGGAGCGGGGAACTCCGGGCTCATCTGGGGAGGTGGGTATCCGCTCGGCGGTGGTGGCGGATAGCTGCTGCTGAAGTGTTGTGTCGATGGCACCGGATAGTATGCAGAGGACGCAGGTGTTGGCGGATATGCAGCGGTTAGCGGCGGCGGGTAGCTGCTGTTTAGCCCGGAATTTGACGCGGGGAACAGCGAGTCCATCATTTGCGGCGGAGGAGGGTAGTCGCTTGGCGGCAGCATGCCTTGTAGCGGCGGATACAGTGAGGTTGACGCTGCTGGCGGCGGGTAGCTGCTGCCGGGTGGGGCAAAGTTGGGCATCGCCGGAGGTGGATACGCCGAACTTGACGGCGGCGGCGGGTAGCTGCCGCCGGGTGGGGCGAAGTTTGGCGTCGCCGGAGGCGGATACGGCGAACTTGACGGCGGCGACGGGTAGCTGCTGCTCGGTGGGCCAAAGTTTGGCGTCGCCGGGTGCGGATATGCCAAACTTGACGGTGGCGTCGGAGGCGTGCAACAAAAGCTGAGATCTTGCTCCGGCCGCGCGCCGTTTGGCGCCGCTGGCTGCTGGTACGCGCCGCCGCCGGTGACGGCGTAGACAAAGCTGAGGCTGCCGTTGGGCTTGCCGTCGGGGGCGAGCACCTGGTAGCTCACACGCTGCGGCGCCGCGACGTCGCCACCGCCACCGCTGAGATGGGACGCCGGCACGCAGGTCGTGCCGACAAGCTTGTTGCCGAGGAGCGGCACCTGCGCCTTCACCTCGAACTGGAGGAGTCCGTCGTGGCCCGCTCCCGCGCCGTCGAAGTCAAACGCGAAGACGGCGCCGTCCCAGTCCGGGTTGTCGCCGCCGTCCGGGTCAGCAGGGGCCTTCTCCCGGCGGCCGCCGAGGGACACGGCCACATAGAGCGGCGGCTTCTGGAACGGGACGAAGGACTTGACCCCGCGGCAGGACACGGATCTGACGGTGATGCGCCGGCCTGACGGTGATCCGGCCGACATGGCCGGCTTCTTAGAGAAATGCCAACTTTCCTTGGCAGGGCTGATGGTTCTGACTTTTGTAGCTGTTTTTTTCTCGAGAAACACGTTACAAACGCGGACGCCCACGTACACGCGCGCACACTCACCGCTATGAACGCACACACGCACACTCTACCCCTGTGAGCACCTCCGAAATACTGATCGAAGTCACCACGGGCGCCTCGCTGTCGATGGGAGTCGCCTCCCACTGAAAGAATATTCCGACTAAATGCAACACACAGACGTCAAATCTGGGATTTGAACTCTGGTGGGCTGAGCGTATAACCACCCTGCTAACCATCCAACCACGTATTGGTTTGCACTTTTGTAGCTGTTGATTTCTTAGAACGTGCAGCAATCAGTTGCAGGTGCGACGATGTCAGTGTTTGTCTCTATTGTCATTTGCAATTTAGTACTGTACTAGGATGTGATTATTTGTACTGGAGTAACTTAATCGCCGAAATAGCCTACACACCCAAGGAAGCTACCTAGCACCATACGTTGCCTAATTTCGTACAACACCTGTCTCATTCCTCATTTTCTTCTCCCATTTCCTACTCGTGTGATGTGAGCGTGACTTCTAAACTTTCTAGAACAGCTTTTGATGCATCAAGTGTAGATAACAAGAATACAGCCTGTCAATGGTGAGAAAACCGCCCCTAATCCACCCTCCACCAGATGATGGAGACGATAATGCCCACCCCACCCCACTCCATCAAATTAGTATATTCAGCCGCACCGCACCGTGCACGTCTAGCACCCATACCCGCACCAGACCACAGGTCCATGCGGGTTGAACCCGCGGGTTCAGACCATGGAGTCGCCCGGGCTCTGACGATTGCGCTGAACGTGGAAAAGTAAAGAGGCCGCGCAGAGGGCGGCGAGCGACGTCGGCCGCTGCGGCGCGGAAGGTGGCGACCTTGTCCCTGAGGTCGGCGAGCGGGACGCGCATGCAGGCGGCGGCGGCGGCCTCGACGCCCTAGAGGCGAGCGTTGAGGCCGACGAAGTCGGTGTAGTCGCGGTTGATGAGGCCAACGAGCTCGACGCGGAGGGCGGCGAGGTGGTCGCGGAGCCCTCCGGTGAGGCTCTCGAGGGGCACGTAGCAGCGGAGCTCGGCGACGTAGGCGTCCGGGTCGAAGTCCGCGCGCAGGAAGGAGTCCGGCCGGAACCACGGCGGGTGCGCCTCGATGGGCTCCCCGAAGAGGTCTGTCTGTGCCGGCGGCGGCGGAGGCGCGACCGGTGAGGCGGCCAGCGAGAGCTCGAGATGGCGGCGGCGCCGGCAGTGCAAGAAACCTAGACGCGGGAGCGCCGCGGCCGTCATGGGCAGGAACAGAGATTGGAAGCAGCCCCGCCTCCAGCTCCGGTCGCAGTGCGGCGACCTCACGCCTCGGCCTTGGCCTCGGCGGCGGCGGGCTAAGCAAGGCGGCGGCGATAGCGGTGCTGGGGTCTGGTCTGGGGACAGTAAGGCTTGTCATGTGGGCATCACGGCCGCCATGGGGAGAAGCAGAGGTAGGAGGAATGGGCTTCACGGGTGTGTTCGCTTGTCTTCCCCCCGAATGGCTTCTGCGGGTTGAACCCACGGGTTCAGCCGGTTTCTATCTTTCCTTTTCGATACCACACCGCACCACACCGGCCCGCTTTTCTGGCAAACCCGCACCGCTCCCAATCCGATCGGATTTGCAAACCGTCTCAGCCCAAACCAATCGAAGCCAATGCTTAGCCCGCACCGAAAACCCCACTTCCACCCGCACCATTCCCAGGCTGAAACAAGATTAAGGTTCTTTTTGGATTAAAAGATTTTTATAGGAATATTGGAGATTGCAATCCATAATATTTTTTTCCGAGGAGTCATTTAAATTAAAGGAATGACACTTCTAAAATTCTTGTAAATTAAATTCCTACACCATGATTTCGTAGGAATTCTAACATCCACTTTAACCTTTTATTTACACTCATTCACGTAGGATCGAGACATTTTTTTGTTGTGTTTTTCCTCTATATCATCCAAATGATAACTAATGTAGTTTCACTCTGTTTTGCAATCGTCCGCTTTACACGTGCAATCCTATCAAATTCCCATGTGTTTTCTAATTCCTTTGTTTTCTAATCATGTGATCTAAAGAAGCACCAAGTGTGCCGACTAGCTTTGTAAGAATCAAGTAAATATATAGGTGCAGACGAAAAATTGACAGAAACCTCAAGTATCATGTTCGAGCAAAAAAAAACCGGGCACACCCGAGGGATCTTCAAAGTTGGGGCCTGTTCGTGTGTGTCGGACTGATGCCCACAAGTGTAGGGGATCGCTGAAATCTTCGTTGGGAAGTATTACCCAAATTTATAGTTCGGCTCAAGGGGAACACAAGAATACCAATAAGACTTTAGCAATTGAGACGTCACTCTCAACCACACCTGTATATCAATGAACTTGCAGCAATAATAGTGATAGCAGTGATATGGTTCAAGTAAGTAAAATATAACAGCAGTAGTAACAAAATGGTTCCCAGTTTTCACCGGAAAAAGTGAAGGTGTAACTCAGAGATTTAAAACGTAGGCATGAGGTGACAATGGGGTGTTGTATGGATAAGATTGATCATATAATAAGATATAAATAGCAATGGGACTCATCTCTAACTCAGATATATGTAGGTATGTGTTCCGTAAATAGTTGTGCGTAGTAGGCAAGAGAATTTGCACAACATCTATAGTCCTACCTGCCCATTTCACCGGGGCCAACTTGGAACTACAGGTAATTAAGGTCTACCCTTTCGAGTAGACCGGAACAATGCGTTAACACTTCATGAACACATAGAACCCTCAAACTAGAACATATCCCCCTTGTTTTTCCTATATGTCACTTTTAGGATTCGCGGGTTCAACATAATAGCAGGCAATACACTTTGCAGATAAATATCAAACTCAATTATATGATGGGGCAAAATAAGTTCAGTACTGAAATCATGCCACTCGGGCCCTAGTAGCAAGCATTAAACATAGCATAAGTGCATCAACACAATACAAAAGTATGCTCAAGATAAACCCCTAAGACCTCGAACAACGGGTATCATTACATGATCAATCTCATGCAATCCCCATCCACCTCATATGCCTACAGCGGTCTACTCACACATGGTGATGGTGGTGGAGCTTATGGTCGATGGAGATGAAGGCGGTGAAGATGGCGCTGAAGACGGCCTCCGAATCCCTCCTCCTGGAGAGAAATCCTAGATCAATCTGTCTCCGAAAACGAAGATCGTGGTGGTGGCGGCGCTCTGTTTCGCGAATAGACCTCTCCCTCTAGGTCATCTCGTTTTTCGTATATATGGAGGGGTGATGCACCGGTGTGGTGTTGTTGGGAAACCCTAAGAGGAAGGTATGAAGTAGTGCAGCAGCAATTTTCCCTCAGTTGTGAAACCAAGGTTATCGAACCAGTAGGAGATGAAGACTCTTCTGAAGGTGTCAACGGCGACAGAAAAGAGTTTGGCGTGTAGCTGACGTGGAACCTGCACACAACACAACCAAGATACTTTGCCCCAAATTAACAGTGAGGTTGTCAATCTCACTGGCTTGCTGTAACAAAGGATTAGACGTATAGTGCGGAAAATGATGTTTGTTTGCAGAGAATGAAAGTAACAGTTTGTAGTAGGTTGTATTATCAATGTAAAGAAAAAGGACCGGGGTCCACAGTTCACTAGTGGTGTCTCTCCATAAATGAATAATAGCATACATGCGGGTAAACAAATTACAGCTGGGCAATTGACAAAATAAAGAACTGCATAATGATGCATGTACTAAAGTCATGATGTCTAGTATGAGATTCATTTGGGCATTACAACATGATACATAGACCGTTATCCAACTGCGTCTATGGCTAATATTCCACCTTCCGGATAGCATCCGCACACCTTTCAGTATTAAGTTGCAAGCAACTGATTATTACATTAAGCAAAGTGTGTAATGTAAGTAGCACAATTATCTTTAGACAAAGCACTACTGTTTTATCCCTAGTAGCAACAGTACATTCACAATCTTAGAGATTGTTGTCACTCCCCCAGATTAAATGAAGACATGAACCCACTATCGAGCATAAATACCCCCTCTTGGAGTCACAAACATCTACTTGGCCAGAGCATCTACTAGCAACGGAGAGCATGCAAGATCATAAATAACACACATAATATATTATGAAGCAAATGACATAGTACTCAATATTCATCGGATCCCAGCAAACACAACATGTAGCATTACATAAAGATGATCTTGATCATGATAGGCAGCTCACAAGATCTAAACATGATGGCACAATAGGAGAAGACAACCATCTGGCTACTGCTATGGACCCATAGTCTAAGGATGAACTACTCACGCATCAGTCCGGAGGCGGGCATGGTGATGTAGAGCCCTCCGGTGATGATTCCCCTCTCCGGCAGGGTGCCGGGAAGAGCTTCTGAACCCTCCCGAACTAGGGTTGACGACGGCGGTGGCTCCGTAATGTTTCGTGGAAAAGTGTTCGGGCCCTAGGTCTTATTTCGTCGGGGGGTATTTGTAGCCGAAAGGGCGAAGGCGGTGGAGGCCCGAGGGGCCAACACCACGTGGTGGCGCGGCCAAGGAGCCTGCCGCGCCACCAACAGGTGTGGCTGCCTCGTGGCCCCCCTCCTACTCCTCTTCCGTGTTCTGGATCCTTCTGAGAAAAATAGGGACTTTGGTTTTGTTTCGTGCAATTCCGAGAATATTTCCTTAACAACTTTTCTGAAACCAAAAACAGCAGAAAACAGGGAACTGGCACTGTGGCATCTTGTGAATAGGTTAGTCCTAGAAAATGCATAAAAACCATATAAAGTGTGTATAAAACATGTAGCAATGGGTATAATATAAGCATGGAACATAAGAAATTATAGATACGTTTGAGACGTATCAAGCGTCCCCAAGCTTAGTTCTACTCGTCCCGAGTAGGTAAAACGATAACAAGAATAATTTCTGAAGTGACATTCTTTCACACAATCTTGATCATATAATAATGTAATGCATGTAAATTGAGATCAAATGAATAAGAGTTGTAGTTTATATTGATATCAAATGAGTAATGTATAAACAAGTAGGAAGAACAAAGTAAGACTTAAAATGAATCAGTACTAAATAACAATCAACCGTGCAAAGTAGATATTAAAGATGATTTAAGCTTCAAGAACAACAACAATATAATCATCTAATGCATCCAACACTCATGAGAGCTTTGTGTTAGGATCAAATCAAGCAATAATAATATGCACATAGAAAATTATCTCTCTATTTGTTCACTTAAAAACAAGCAAGCGTTCAACGTTGGTTCCTGACACCAGGATGTTGTGGCTAAAAGAACATTAAGGGAGGTTTGGAAGGCCACTGAAAGTGATCATTAGACAAGAGGAAGTCTTATAATCGAAGCTATGCAAGGAGTAGTGATTGCCACACAACGGATGCACATAGAGCTATAAGTGTATAAAAGCTCTTCAATGGAACTAGTGGGGGTGCATCCAACTTGCTTGCTCATGAAGACCTAGAGCACTTTTGAGGAGGCTCATCATTGAAATATACAAGCCAAGTTCTATAATGTAAAGTTCCCCACATAGTTATGCAAGTAAAACATGAAAAAAACTCTCATATGGAGTAAAGGTGCTAAACATGAGCACAAATGATGACTATGAATACTACAGGTGCTAAAACATGAGAACAAGTGTGGATAAAGAATAGTAATGTTGCCCCCTTTTTTTATTTTTCTCTTTCTTTTTTTTCTTTTCTCTTTTTTCTATTTTTTCTTGTTTTTCAATTTCTCTTTTCAATGGCTTCCATGGCTTTTTTCACTTTTAGGGGCAAACATTCTAATATGACACCATACTTTTGGTACAAATAACTCATAATGAATAAAACATAATGTATGAAACGGTGCCTCTGCTAGTGTAGCATGATATGCAATGATCTAGCGTAACATGAGTGAAACTCCACATCTGCTTTATAGAATCATGGAAGGCAATATATAAATGATAAATGACAACAAGTCATGTAATGTAAGATGAAAGTTGCATGGCAATATATCTCGGAACAACTATGGAAATGCTGTGGTAGTTAGGTATGGTGGATGTTTTGAGAAAGATATTTGGCTTATGTGTAGGAGAACATGATGAAGATCTCCCACGAGTTTTGGATGTACCCGCGAAGTATGCACCAACTCTCAATATGAAAAAGGGCAATGCAAAGTACCGAAGAGGCTAGCAAATATGGTGGTGGAAGTGACATGAAAACCGCAGCTTAGAACTCACAAGTAAAAAGATTCCAACTAGAAATATGATCTTACAAGGCATAATGAAAATTACTCCATGAGGGACTGTGGCAAATGAACAAGTCACTGTTGGGACCCCGACCGTAGCGCATAACACAAAGTCATTACGGTTGCTTTTAACATTAGAAGTCATATATCATTATGCTATCAACTGGATATTTAAGTGTGGCACAGCTTCAAGTTTTCTAGACCAACCATTCATCATTTTACTTTACTAAACCATCAAGTTTACCATTAAGCATATTAATATCTCAAAACAACATCAATGATTCAAATGAAACAATGTAATGATCTACAAGATTATGTATCCTTTCGTTATACCATCTACCACATTTAACATTTTCTGTTTCCAACCAAACACCAATCAACTTATTTAAACATAAACTCGCAAAGTATTTAACAATGAAACAATAGAGTACAACCTAACTGCTGCGACTTTCAGCTTTCGCCATAAACATAAAAGATAACTGCTGAGTCTTTCAGCTTTCGCCATAAACATAAAAGAATGCTAGGATCCAATTTTATTTAGAAAGTTAAAATAACAAAGCAAGCAGACGCTTCAAGTAAAGCACATAGGATGTGAAGGAATTAAAATATAGTTCCACTAGAGATGACCTGATAGTTTGTTGATGAAAGGCATCCCCAATCTTTCACGCTTGAGTCTTCTTGAAATATGCTAGGGTGACCCACGGGGGCATTCCCAAGCTTAGCTTTTTTCATCTTCTTAATCACATCATATCATCCTCTCTCTTGATCCTTGAAAACTTCCTCCACACCAAACTCAAAGTAAACTTCATTAGAGGGTTAGTGCATAATCAAAAATTCTCATGTTCTGCATGGACAAAATCATTACACATGCTACTGGACATTAGCTACAGCTACTAGTATTTTGTGGAACAAAAAGATCCACTCAAAAATAGCAAAAGGAGCAATGCAAAATAAATGGCATAATCTGTCAAAAACAGAACAGTCCGTAAAGACGAATTTTTTCGAGGCACTTAACTTGCTCAAATCAGAAAAATCAAAACTAATGAAAGTTGCGTACATATCTTAGGATCACGCACAGAAAATATCAGATTTTTTCGATTTTTACGTAAGGAGATATGAATTAAACGGTGAACAACAGAAAACTGTTCCTGCGCAGAAATCCAAATATAGCATCAACTTTCTACTAGAGGCTTAACTTGACACAACAATCCGATAAAATAAAGATACAAAGGAATTGCTACAGAGGTAGACATGTTCCTTGACTCAATATAAAATGAAATGACAGAAATAAAAAGGTGGGTTGTCTCCCATAAGCGTTTTTTTTTAACGCCTTTCAGCTAGGCACAGAAAGTGATACTCAAGTGTTTCCAAGAGATGAAAAATTATAAGTACGAGGGGCTCTATGTTTATTTTTCTTACCCTTGTTCTTACTCTTGGTTCTAGGGAATGCCTGACCACATCTTGGAGGGGAGGTGAGATTTATTGTACCCTTTCCAACATCTATTACCGCTCCCAAGAGTTTTAGTAGAGATCTTCCAAGAGTAATTTGTCCTGTTCCTACACATTCAATAATAAGATAATCAGTGGATACCGTTCTTCCCAAAAATGTTGTAAACACTCCTTCAGCTATTCCACTGGGTTGTATAATGGCATTATTAGTAAGAGTTATTCCTTCTCCCCCTTTAGAAAGTTCCCAAAGTTTAAAGATGCATGAATATACTTAGGCATAAGGCAAAACTCAGACGAAAAGTTTCACCACCAACAGCAACTTTTATTATAGGGAGCCATGTTGAAGGTTCAAAGTTTACGGGAACATAATCATAATATTCACGAATTTGATTATACCCATCTTTTAAGCAAGATATATGTGTCTCAAGGGTGTTTAATCTAGTATGAATATTCCCAAGGCTTGTATCACATTTATTAGTTGAAGATGATGATGTAATTAATTTCTTTATTGAATTAAAAGCTTGATCTCCATCACATTGAAGGAAATCTCCTCCCACTACAGCATCTAAAGCATATCTATAGCAAAGAACAAGTCCAAAATAGAAGCTACTAAGAAGCATACTTAGAGTCTTTTTTAGTTCGGTTTCACCATAAGATTCAAAAATTCTAGACCAAGCTTCTCTAAAAAAATCCTCACTCCCTTGTTTAAAAGTGAAGATTAATTCCTCAGGTGACACAGTAACAGGAATAGGACTAGACATGATTATAAAATATAACTAAATGCAAGTAACTAAATTTTTTGTATTTTTGATATTAAGCAAACAAGACAATAATAAAAATAAACTAAGCAAGACAATAACAAAATAAAAAGATTGGGTGTGAGAGACTCCCCTCGCAGAAGTGCTTGATCTCCCCGGCAACAGCGCCAGAAAAGATCTGGTGCTTAGTTGATGAGGGAGATAGAGATTTGCTGAACAGAAGTGCCTTCACCTCCCCGGCAACGGCGCTAAAAAAGAGCTTGATGCACCGGTGTGGTGTTGTTGGGAAACCCCAATAGGAATGTATGAAGTAGTGCAGCAGCAAATTTCTCTCAGTTGTGAAACCAAGGTTATTGAACCAGTAGGAGATGATGACTCTTCTTAAGGTGTCAACGACGCCAGAAAAGAACTTGGTGTTTAGCTGACGTGGAACCTGCACACAACACAACCAACATACTTTGCCCCAACTTAACAGTGAAGTTGTCAATCTCACTGGCTTGCTGTAACAAAGGATTAGACGTATAGTGTGAAAAATGATGTTTGTTTGCAGAAAATGAAAGTAACATTTTGCAGTAGGTTGTATTATCAATGTAAAGAAAAAGGACCGGGGTCCACAGGTCACTAGTGGTGTCTCTCCATAAATAAATAATAGCATACATGCGGGTAAACAAATTACAGCTGTGCAATTGACAAAATAAAGAACTGCATAATGATGCATATACTAAAGTCATGCTGTCTAGTATGAGATTCATTTGGGCATTACAACATGATACATAGACCGTTATCCAACTGCGTCTATGGCTAATAATCCACCTTCCGGATAGCATCCGCACACCTTTCAGTATTAAGTTGCAAGCAACAGATTATTGCATTAAGCAAAGTGTGTAATGTAAGTAGCACAATTATCGTTAGACAAAGCACTACTGTTTTATCTCTAGCAGCAACAGTACATTCACAATCTTAGAGGTTGCTGTCACTCCCCCAGATTAAATGAAGACATGAACACACTATCGAGCATAAATACCCCCTCTTGGAGTCACAAGCATCTACTAGCAACGGAGAGCATGCAAGATCATAAATAACACACACATAATATATTATGAAGCAAATGACATAGTACTCAATATTCATCGGATCCCAGCAAACACAACATGTAGCATTACATAAAGATGATCTTGATCATGATAGGCAGCTCACAAGATCTAAACATGATTGCACAATAGGAGAAGACAACCATCTAGCTACTGCTATGGACCCGTAGTCCAAGGATGAACTACTCACGCATCAGTCCGGAGGCGGGCATGGTGATGTAGAGCCCTCCGGTGATGATTCCCCTCTCCGGCAGGGTGCCGGGAAGAGCTTCTGAACCCTCCCGAACTAGGGTTGACGACGACGGCGGCTCCGTAATGTTTCGTGGAAAAGTGTTCGGGCCCTAGGTCTTATTTCGTCGGGGGGTATTTGTTGGCGAAAGGGCGAAGGTGGTGGAGGCCCGAGGGGTGGCTGCCTCGTGGCCCCCCTCCTACTCCTCTTCGGTGTTCTAGATCCTTCCGAAAAAAATAGGGACTCTGGCTTTTGTTTCGTGCAATTCCGAGAATATTTCCTTAAAAGCTTTTCTGAAACCAAAAACAGCAGAAAACAGGGAACTGGCACTCTGGCATCTTGTTAATAGGTTAGTCCCAGAAAATGCATAAAAACCATATAAAGTGTGTATAAAACATGTAGCAATGGGTATAATATAAGCATGGAACATAAGAAATTATAGATACGTTTGAGACGCTTCAAGGGGTACGCCAAAGATGAGGCCGAGGGGACGCTCGAGGCGCCAGAGAGGTGGGCCCACGCGGCCAAGGAATCTGGCCGCATGGGCCCCCCTCTTTTGGGCCTCGAGCACTCCCTCGTGTCCATCTTCTTCTTGATGTCCTTCTTTTTCCATAAAAACTCGCGTGGTATTTTTTCCCGATTTAATTTCCTGCAAAAATAGACAGAAACAAGACTTTGCTAAAAACAGCATCAAATTCAGCAGTTTTAATCAACTATGGGGAGATTCCGGCACAAATAATGAAGCAAACTGACTGAAAAAGTAGATGCATTTTGGTGCATCAACTCCCCACAAGCTTAGCCTATTGCTTGTCCTCAAGCAATTCAGTTAACAACTGAGCGATAAAAGAAACTTTTACGAACACATTTGCTTCATATGATGTATATATTCTCACTATGTGGATAAAGCTTAGGCTATTCATAACAAGATGTATGCAAATGATGTCACTTAATGGTCATGTAAACTATGAAGAGGTACCAATCATAATAATAAATAACATGAAACATATCAATTCACAAGATTTCAAAGCTCATAATAAAGTATGATAGAGTGGTATCTCGCTTGCCCGAATTTGCACAGCAAAACATAAATGCCCAGGCACCTCTGAAGTTCAAGAGAGGACAAGAAATAGAGATATCAAAGATAAAAGCATCAAAATTATACCTCAGCTAACAGTATTCTGGGACAAGCACATTACACTAAGAATGACAATTATGCTCTCAAGAAGGTGCTCAAAGAAAGTATGGTAACTCAACAATAGTAAAAGATAGACCCTTCATGGAGGGAAGCAGGGATTTAACATGTGCTAGAGCTTTTCATTGTTTTGAAAACAGATATAAAATTGTTTTTGAGTGGTGATTACTTTGTCAACGAATGGTAATAGAGTTCCTGTTATCTTCCATACTAATCAAGTTGAGAGAGGTTCCGAATATTATTAAAAACAGACATTTATAATATGCATCTTCATATTTATAATTTGACACTCCTCCCAACCTTTGCTTTTGCAAACCATGGCTAACCGAATCCTCGGGCGCCCACCAACAATCACATATCATGGAGGAGTGTCTCTTTTTACTTTCTCAAAACTTTTGATATTATAGTGGTCTAACCAGCCCTTTCCAATATTAGTGACGAGCAGATGAAGCATGCAAGTTCAAGGTTACTTAATTAGTATGGAAGATAACAAGCCCAACCATTATTTCCTCATGAGCTAAAATAGTGTCACAAAATGAGAAGTGTTTTGCAGGTTTTAAAGGTAGCACATGCAAATTTACTTGAATGGTTTGAAATGCCATACATAGGTATTTATGGTGGACTCTTTGGAATAACTTGGTTTTCAAGGATTTGGAAGTACAAGCATTAACTACTTAGTACAAGTGGAGGTTGGCAATAGGATAGGGAGCGACAATTCAAGAGAACCATAACCGTCATAATCATGCTTGCGACAAAATAAAATTAACGGAGGCATAAAAATGATACTAGAACTCTGAGGCAAAATAAATCATCAAGACTTAGTTGACTCTTTGTTTTCAGTCATATACATGTGTGAGCATGTGCCAAGTCAATTCAAATGAATTTATTCAGAGGAGGATAACACAATGCCATACTTCTCTTATGAGCAGAACAATGCAAGCAAATATCCATAAAACATGTCATCTACCATTAATACACTGGGACTGATCATAATAGAACATGACCCACTAAACATCCATCATTCAACATACACCTTATGCGAACCAACTAAGCATTCTCACATGAATGAGTACATGTACAAAAATGAAAAACAAAGGAGTTCATACCAGCCTCTTACCCAACTCGAATTGCCATAATCATCACCATTGCATTTTCTCCTCTCCCCACTTGAACTGCACAATTTAAAACATCAAATCTGCCAGAAAACGTCACTCCATACAGTACTATTTTTACCCTACCTAAACACCTCGGAATGATGTCATATTTTACGGGTGCGTAGGTTACGAAAAGTTGCAATAGCAGTTTAAATTTCAGCTCAATCGGAGTTACAAAAAAAAATGAAAAATGAAACAGTGAGCAGATTTCAGCAATTTCAGCACAACTGTTTTGGCATTTGATTCAAGAAAACGAAAATATTTTTGTTCCTTTTGAATTTTAGATGCGTAATGAAAGTGAACAGTTATGCACCGGTGTGGTGTTGTTGGGAAACCCCAAGAGGAAGGTATGAAGTAGTGCAGCAGCAAATTTCCCTCAGTTGTGAAACCAAGGTTTATCGAACCAGTAGGAAACTAGAATTGTTCCGAAGGTTGCTGCGGTTGACCATGGCAGGGTGCACTACCGGTGTCAACCACGAACGTGAAATCTGCACACAACACAACCAAGATACTTTGCCCCAACTAAATAGTGAGGTTGTCAATCTCACTGGCTTGCTGTAACAGAGGATTAAACGTATGTGTGGAAAATGATGTTTGTTTGCAGAGAATGAAAGTAACAGGATTGCAGTAGGTTGTATTATCAGTTTAAAGAAGGGCCGGGGTCCACAGTTCACTAGTGCTGTCTCTCCATAAATAATAATAGCATACATGAGGGTAAACAAATTACAGCTGGCCAATTGACAGAATAAAGAACTGCATAATGATGCATGTACAAGTCCTGGTGTCTAGTGTGAGATTCATTTGGACATTACAACATGATACATAGACCATGATCCAACTGCATCTATGACTAATAATCCACCTTCAGGATAGCATCCGCAACACCTTTCAGTATTAAGTTGTAAGCAACAGATTATTGCATTAAGTAAAGTGTGTAATGTAAGTAGCACAATTATCTTTAGACAAAGAACTACTGTTTTATCCCTAGTAGCAGCAGTACATTCAGAATCTTAGAGGTTGCTGTCACTCCCCCAGATTAAATGAAGAGCATGCAAGATCAAAAATAATGCACCCACATAATATATAATGAAGCAAATAACATAGTACTCAATTATTCATCGGATCCCAGCAAACACAACATGTAGCATTACATAAAGATGATCTTGATCATGATAGGCAGCTCACAAGATCTAAACATGATGGCACAATAGGACAAGACAACCATCTAGCTACTACTATGAACCCGCCGTCCAAGGATGAATTACTCACGCATCAGTCCGGAGGCGGGCATGGTGATGTAGAGCCCTCCGGTGATGATTCCCCTCTCCGGTAGGGTGCCGGGAAGAGCTTCTGAACCCTCCCGAACTAGGGTTGACGGCGGCGGCGGCGGCTCTGTAACGTATCGTGGAAAAGTGTTCGGGTCATAGGTCTTATTTCGTCGGGGGGTATTTGTAGGCGAAAGGGCGAAGGCGGTAGAGCCCCGTGGGCCCCACACCATGTCGCCGCGCGGCCAGATAGGGGGCCGCGCCACCACATGATGAGGGCGCTTTGGTGCCCTCCTTCGTCTCCTCTTCGGACTTCTGGAACGTGTCGGGAAAATAGGGACTTTGGCTTTTGATTCGTCCAATTCCGAGAATATTTCCTTAACAGTTTTTCTGACACCAAAAACAGCAGAAAACAGGGAACTGGCACTGCGGCATCTTGTTAATAGGTTAGTCCCAGAAAATGCATAAAAACCATATAAAGTGTATATAAAACATGTAGCAATTGGTATAATATAAGCATGGAACATAAGAAATTATAGATACGTTGGAGACGCATCACCATCTTAGTGAACCTCCCCCAAGCTTGGGGTAGATTCTCTTGCTCTTTCTGTGAGAAGTTACTAATTTCCATAGTTAAACCATGAATCTTTGCATCAGGGAAATATTTAGTGAAAAAGAGTTGCAAACATGCTTCTTTACTAGTAATACATCCAGGTGCTAAGCAATTATACCATTTTTTTGCATTCCCTCCTAAAGTGAATGGAAACAACTTTAGGAAATAGTAACGTTGGTGTATTTCATCTTTACCAAATAACACAGATAAATCATGCAAGTAAGTAACATGCTCATGAGGGAACTCATCTTCTCTACCATAAAACTTAACTTGCTCAGCCTCTTTAATAATTTCAGGATCAACACTAAAATTATAATCTTCATCTTTTATTTCAACAGCAGAAGCATTCATTTCTTTAGCAATAGAAAAATATTCATCAAGAGTAGAATCCTTATAGCTATCAAGTTTATCTAGTTTATCAAAATTAGGATCCATAAAAGCCATATGAAATGCGTCTTCTTCCTCAAAAGAAGTATATTCATTCTCACAGTGTTCATTATCTTCTATCTCAATTTCAACATTAGAAGTAATAGATGATTCAGGCATTTCAGGTAATTCAGGTGCTTCAATTATCTCAGATGTTTCAGGTGTCACTTCTTTGTCCATGCTACTACATATCTCATTATCCTCAGCATTAGTAGACATTTTAGACAATGGTGAACTAGATACCTTTTTACCTTTCTTTTTAACAGGAACAACAGTAGTAGAAGTAACAGTAGGTGAAAAGTTTGTCCTACTTGGCAAGTCCGTACCTCTACGAGTAGTTGAAGGCCTTATTTCCTTCGGAGTCTTATCCCTTCCCATAATTGGAAACAAGTAGATGCGACAGATAAATGATAACAAGTGGTCTTACCAATAAACCTAGATTCCCCGGCAATGGCGCCAGAAAATGTGTTGATTCCCACAAGTGTAGGGGATCGCTGAAATCTTCGTTGGGAAGTATTACCCAAATTTATAGTTCGACTCAAGGGGAACACAAGAATACCAATAAGACTTTAGCAATTGAGACATCACTCTCAACCACACCTGTATATCAATGAACTTGCAGCAACAATAGTGATAGCAGTGATATGGTTCAAGTAAGTAAAATATAACAGCAGTAGTAACAAAAGGGTTCCCAGTTTTCACCGGAAAAAGTGAAGGTGTAACTCAGAGATTTAAAACGTAGGCATGAGGTGACAGCGGGGTGTTGCATGAATAAGATTGATCATATAATAAGATATAAATAGCAATGGGACTCATCTCTAACTCAGATACATGTAGGTATGTGTTCCGTAAATAGTTGTGCGTACTAGTCAAGAGAATTTGCACAACATCTATTGTCCTACCTGCCCATTTCACCGGGGCCAACTTGGAACTACAGGTAATTAAGGTCTACCCTTTCGAGTAGACCGGAACAATGCATTAACACTTCATGAACACATAGAACCCTCAAACTAGAACATATCCCCCTTGTTTTCCCTATATGTCACTTTTAGGGTTCGCAGGTTCAACATAATAGCAGGCAATACACTTTGCATATAAATACCAAACTCAATTATATGGGGCAAAATAAGTTCAGTACTGAAATCATGACACTCGGGTCCTAGTAGCAAGCATTAAACATAGCATAAGTGCATCAACACAATACAAAAGTATCCTCAAGATAAACCCCTAAGATCTCGAACAACGGGTATCATTACATGATCAATCTCATCCAATCCCCATCCACCTCATATGCCTACAACGGTCTACTCACGCATGGTGATGGTGGTGGAGCTCATGGTCGATGGAGATAAAGGCGGTGAAGATGGCGGTGAAGACGACCTCCGAATCCCTCCTCCGGGGGAGAAATCCTGGATCAATCTGTCTCCGAAAACGAAGATCGTGGTGGTGGCGGCGCTCTGTTTCGCGAATAGACCTCTCCCTCTAGGTCATCTCGTTTTTCGTATATATGGAGGGGTACGGATGTGGCCGAGGGGACGCTCGAGGCGCCAGATAGGTGGGCCCACGCGGCCAAGGAATCTGGCCGTGTGGGGCCCCCCTTTTGGTCCTCGGGAACTCCCTCGTGTCCATCTTCTTCTCGATGTTCTTCTTTTTCCATAAAAACTCGCGTGGTATTTTTCCCCGATTTAATTTCCTGTAAAAATAGACAGAAACAAGACTTTGCTAAAAACAGCATCAGATTCAGCAGTTTTAATCAAGTATGGGGAGATTCCGGGACAAATAATGAAGCAAAGTGATTGGAAAAGTAGATGCATTTTAGGTGCATCACGGACATTGCTGGAACATGCTCTTCAAAAGGCCTTGCCCACTAGTTATTCAAAAAGAGCTGGGCACCGTGTTTATTAGTTGTGCTGGAGGCTGTTCTAACTAATTAATGGCGCATATTTATCGAGGCGGTTTCACAGACGACGTGACAGGGAGGAAGGCGAGACGACAAAATGGTGGCACGCCTGCCAACACACATGGTGCCGACGTCATGGTGTTCCCATGTAATGCATACACCCGTGCAGAAGAAGGCGCACCGCTCACCTCCCTCATCGCGCATATAAAGCGCCCTCGTGGGGCCTCATAACACCGCACCCACCTCCCACATCGCCCACATCCCATGTCAGACCTCCCGCATCAGCAGCAATGGCGGAAAACAACAAGGTAGACATCTCAGCACGCCGGGGTGGCCGCACCATTAACCTAGAGGACACCTGGGATATGTACCGGTACGGGTTGTTCGTCCACCTCCACAGGTCGCCCCCACCCAACGGGCATCCCTCTAACCTTCCCCACACCACCTTCTTCTATGACGTCGGCCACCCCGAACCTCTCTCGTTAAGTACATCCCTCACTTCCACTTGCGCCACCGTGGCGAGCCGCGTCGCCGGCTACGTTGAGGTCCTTTCCTCGCCTGGCCGACAACATCGCGACCGGTAGCACCATCCCCGTCGGTGGTAAGGTCGTCCTCCCTCTCCAGCGTTCTTCTCCATCTCGTCCTTCTCCATCCGCACGGTCTCCCTCGCCCTCGTCTTCTTCCTCTCGGGTCGATCCGGCCACCCGAGTGTAATATTGGCTTGGGCCCATTCACGACTGGGGTAGGCGGGAGCGAATGCGCTCCACGGTACGTGTCAAGTAGGGTTTGCCACCCAAATCATTTGTGCGGCTAGGGTTTCAGTTTTTAGCTCCCTCGTATTTTCTCTCGGTTTCATTTGGCCCCATTTGGTGCGAAGGGATGGGCCGGTATTTAGAGAGATTATTTTAGGGAATTGGAGGGGATTATCCTGAATCCTGAAAAATCCCGACTTGTTTATTTACTTCTGGTGTATTTTAGGAGATGAGAGGAGATAATCCCTAGATATCTCCCACCAGACACTTCATATTTGCCTAAAACAAATAATCAATGCTAGTATATTTTTTTTTGAGAATTCTCAATGCTAGTACTATATTATATTGTAGGGGAAGAGTTTTTGTGAGGGATTGGGTGCCCCTCCCATCCTATTAGTAAAACGCTTGAAATAAACAAGGCCCAGGAGAGCTGTTTGGTAGACCGGGGTTTGAATTGGGCCAGCCCCGCCGAATCCACGCAAACTGCCCCTGTCCACGCCTGGAGGCTTCCCTCGCGGATCGAAAAGAAGAGCGAGTCGCCGCCGGCTCCTCCTTCCCCGTCGCCGCCGCCGCCGCCGCCGCCGCCTCCTCCTCCTTCCCCGTCGCCGAGCGCTGCGTCTCCTCCTGTATCCAGGCGCCGGATTTCTCACCGGTACATGTCCCCTCCCCACTCTTTGTGTTTTTGTCAATGGCAGCACGCATCTCTGCAGCCGTCGGCCGCCTCGGCACGCTCTTTCCCCCGGCGACGGCTCAGCACCGCCAGCTCCTCTCCACCCCCGTCTATATCTCCACAGTGGTTACTCATCTGCTGAGTTCAGTGTCCAGGTCGACCTCCTCGAGGGGCCGGGCATCGCAACCGTGGTCGACGTCGGCCCATTCTTTATCCCGCCGTTCTTGTAGACGCACACGATATGAACGCTTTAACACTTCTTGTCTGTTGTAGTAGCACATAAGGTTGCACAGAATTGATTTTAAGACTGCAAATTCCCTGGTTTGGTTGTGTGTGCTTGATACCCAGATTTCTGAATCGTGCGCCTAGTGGTAGCTGTTAGCTGCAGTATTTTCATGTGTTCTGGCTCTGTATGGTAAGATCAACGGATCATTAGTTTCAGTCTGGTCATGCGTCAGAGACGATGCTTCGTGCTTCGTTCGTGTTGATTTTCATGTTGCTGAAATTCACATATGTGTGTGCAATTGTGGTTGAGAGGCATGTCTCTGGTGCTAGTTGCCAAAGTGCATCATTGCGGCAGGATTTATTTTCCTATCCCAGCCAACTCACCAGCTACCGTCGCGACCCCGAGAAGGTGAGCGCCGGTTGATCTTTCTAGCTTTCACACCGATCTTTTCTGCTGGTGAGTTTGGAGGGGACTGTGACTTGTCTATTGGGTATGGTGGATTCTGGCTGGGTGGAGGCGGATCTGTGGCAAAGGTGTACAATTTGATTAGTATAGGGAATGTAGCTGGGGGATGCGTGGCTGATGGTTGTAGGTCGGGAGAAGTGGGTGAATCTTGGGGAATGATTAGGATTGGGAGCGGCCTTCTAACTTGCATTTAGTCCACCTTTCCTTAGCATTCACTACGAGTCTGAAATTGTCCTTATACATTTGTTTTAGTAACTGTCCACATATCTGAAAACTACAGTTGAGGTTTGTAGATGTTTATTGATTGAACAACTTAACATAAGCTATTCATATTATAGAAACTATAATTGATGATGATTTTAGATGCTTATTTATTGATTGGGCAATTCGTTTGGAGCTTTCCATTGTTGATTTGTTACTGATGTAGGAGCAGTAGCTAGGTAACATAGGCAGTAAATCGTTCTGAATGTGTAGTAGTGTTAGCAGTAGTTAGATCTGGGAGAAAATTATATACACTCAATCTCCCAGAAGGCAGTACAAAACACATCTACCGATGGTTGGGTTCTTACACAGGCCTTAGTAATTCATACATTTTCTTCCAGATCTGAGATCTCATCTCCCATTAGTTCATTCTGTTCGACCTAATATACCGATGGTTCAGAAGTACTTCATTTTCTTCCGACCTAGGCATCCTAGTTTTTCTGTTGTTTTCTCGTGGTTCTAGCAAAGAGTGTAAATTTCACATCTAAATCGTGTTCTTGGTAGGCGTTTATAAGCATGGATCCCGAAGAGAAGCCCAAGACGACCAGCGCTGGCATGGTGTCCGAAGAGAAGCCCCACACGGCCAGCGCCGGGAGCGGTGGCCCGCCTCCGCCGCGTCTGGACTGCATAAAGTGCTTCGACATGCTGTGGTTCTGCTACTCGCCGTGGCACCAGATGCAGTACTACTACCGCCACGGTGACTTCGACAACTGCTTCGGGAAGTGGGGGGATCTCATCGACTGCCTCTCGCTCAAGACGAAGCGGAAGGCAGAGGTGGAGGAGATCCTCATTGCCCGTGAGAAGGCCAGGCCGCACATCTGGACCTACCGGACCGTCGACGAGGCGGCGGAGTTCTGGTACAGGACGTACAAGCACAAGGTGATGATGTCGAAGCACGCGGATTTTGCCGCGCCCCCTCCCAAGTCTGGTGGTGTTTCCTAAGAGTTGTAAGTCGGCGGCCTATACAAACTGAAGGGTTGACTGTGCTTTTTTTCCTCTGTTCTTAGAACACTGATATTTGTTTCAAACTTGGGTGTACCTGATAAATAATTGGAACCATGGATGGATAGATACCTGAATCTCGTTCTGTAAATCATGGCAGGCGACTGAACCAGACTGTTTTTTGTGTTTCTTTCGCTGTTATGCTGACTATCTCTTCAAGAGGAATGGTGAGACGACGAACTCTTCCATGAGCACACTACTGACCCTCACCGAAGCCCTGCAGAATGTCATGACTCATTTGGACGGCAGGCAGCTGCTCATCAAGTCCAACCGTGTCGTAAACTGCTTGTCAAGCCTGGTAAGTGGGAGACCTTTGCCTGAATCAACTTGTCGTTCAGTTTAGTTGCTCAACTGATGCTCCTTGATCATGTGTTTCTTCAGATTCATTCAAGGCGAGGCCATTCATGAAGGGGAAGCTCCCAGACTCACTGAACCCGGATCAGCGCAAGGCCCTCGAGACCGTCCTCCCACCCAAGCCCGCGACGCGGTAAACGGACATGGAGCGGGCGTACGACATCGATGAGATGACGAGGCCTACGATCAGGACGAGGATATCCCTTGTTTCTATCGCTGCTGGTATGAAGTTTTTCGACTGGCCGCCTTACGATGGGGCCAGTCAGATCGTCCAGAAAATATGTTTTCGTTCTCGATTGACTAGGTGTGACACATTTATTACTTGTTGGCTGTTGATGAACCAACATCATGTTTGACGTGTCATAGATTGTCGCAAAGATTTCGCCGGACTCAGAAGGGAGTGTACGCCAACATCGCATGTTATTTTGAACTTCACACGCAAATAACATCAAAATATGAGGCGAGTTCTTGCCTACACGGCTAAACATGGTATCTTGCTTGATTAGATTGTCAGTTAGAAGGGGAGGAAGTGGAGTATTCGTGGAAGGCATCACTCGGGGCAAGAAGGCCGGCCACTGAAGTAACACATTATTTTAGCGAAGGGAATATATTAGGACGCGGCTACGTCGAGGTCGACCTAGCTTTAGCGATTTGGGAGGTCATCCCGACAGGAAGGAATCTTTCCCAAAAAGGAAAGGAAACCCATCGCGCGCGCCCACCAGCTCCTTCCCCGCCTCCTTCCCAGGTGATCACGCGCCCCACCCCACGCACATGCAAAAAGCCGCGGTGGGGACCGGACAGATCACGTGCGATCGATCCCCGTCCCTCCTCCCTTCTTCCTCCCAGGAAAGAACCATCGACAAAAGGACGCGGCTACGTCGAGGTCGACCTAGCTTTAGCGATTTGGGAGGTCATCCCGACAGGAAGGAATCTTTCCCAAAAAGGAAAGGAAACCCATCGCGCGCGCCCACCAGCTCCTTCCCCGCCTCCTTCCCAGGTGATCACGCGCCCCACCCCACGCACATGCAAAAAGCCGCGGTGGGGACCGGACAGATCACGTGCGATCGATCCCCGTCCCTCCTCCCTTCTTCCTCCCAGGAAAGAACCATCGACAAAAACTACATCTTCTCCAGCAAGCAAAACCCCATGGGTGCGGGTTAGGGGAAAACTGGATCAACAGACCACAAATTCCATCCACCATGAACTGAAAACAGCAAGAACCCCACAGATCATCTTCTCCAGCAAGAAACCCCTTCCCCCACCACCGAAAAAAGGAATTCCATCCACAGAGGAACACCACAGATCCTGCATACCTTGAAGCTGCCGGGGTGAACTCCATCCTTCTTCCTGCTTACCTGAACACTGGGATCTCCATCTCCCCGGCCTGCAGCAGCTACATCAGGGGAGGCGACATACAACAAGAGGGATTTGCTGCCTGCTACACCAGATCTGGAGAAGTGAAGGACCTGCCAGTCTACATCCCCCACACCCCCCTGTAAACCCTGTAAGTTACTTTCCCTTCCTTTATCTTAAAAAAACACCAGCAGAAATCCCCCTAGAAAAATTGTATCCTGATTCATCTATCTGAACCCTGTGAAGTTACTTTTCTCTGCATCTACCTGGTACAGAAATTGTTCAGACATGCGTCCTATGTTTATTTTGGTTGTTCCAGTGATAAAAAAAAGAAAACATGCAGTACCTGTTGTGGTTGCGCTAACAGCAAGCAGTTGCACTAATTGTATGAACTACATCTGGGGGCAGGCATGTATTTACATTGCTATGAAACAGTGCATCTGTTGAACTGATATAGGACAGCTAAGCATAGACGAAAATTACAGTAGATAGGTTTAGCACACATGGTGTTTGAAAGGAGATGAGGTTGCACAGTTGCAAACATAGGATAATGCGACAAAACGACAAGTCTGTCTCCAAAAGTAACATACTGCATGCTTCTTGCATTATCATAGCTTGTTTCTTCCCTCACAAAGTTGATGTACTCTTGTACCTTCCTTCAAATAGCTTCAAACACCCCATCCCCTGTTATATTGATTTGAAATGTTAGAAATCAGTAGTAAAAAAAAAGAAGAAAATATTATCTAAGCTGAGATGTAATAAATGATATAAGTTGTATTTTGTTTCCTTGTGTCTTGTAAAACATAGTAGTTCAAGTCAAGATGTAATTTTGAGCGTTACAAATTTTCAGGGTAGCATCATTGAGGAGAAAATGGATTGGTTTAGAGGTATTGACCTAAACCAGCCATTTGAGGATGGTTCCAACACTGCGTTCGACGACAATGTAACTAATGATCAAGAAAATCGTGGAGATGGACCTTCTGTTGGTAATCACCACCATCAGCAAGGTGGATTCCCTGCAGGACCTTCAGGTGGTAATGGACCTCCAAATGGAACTACTTCTGCAGGAAATTCAAGCTCAGTGCACCTTGCAGGGTCGGTTGTGCAAACAGGTGTGACACTATCTAGTGAGGACAGTGGAAGTGAAGATGAGGTGCAGTCTACTCCAGAAGGTTTGACTCCAAAAACTCCATTTGTTGGCATGAAGTTTGAAACAGACACTCAAGCACTAGCTCACTACAACAGATACGCCAAACACATTGGTTTCTCTGTAAAAATTGAGTCGTCTAGGAAATCAGCTAGAGATGGAGTGAAAGACAAGTGTGTTTATGTCTGCAACAAGTCAGGAAAAAGTGATGCAGCTGAAGAACCTACACCAGTGAAGCAGAGGAATAGAACTCTGACCAAGCTAACTGAATGCAAAGCAAAAATGCGTGTTAAGCGAACTGGTGCTCGATGGGAAGTAACTCAGTTTGTTGAAGAACACACACATGAGCTGATACAGAAGTTTGCTTTGAAAAAATATTTGAGATCACACAAGAAAATTCCAAAGGAGGAAAGAAAGTTCATCCAGTTGCTGCATGATGTAAATCTCAGCTCAGGCAGGGTGATGCGCATAATGGCGGAGCTGTATGGCGGTCTGAAGAATGTACCTTATGACAGCAAAGCAGTCAGCAATTTCACAGCTACATTGGATGATAAGTATCACATCAAGGACATTCCAGAATTGCTAGATTACTTTGATGAAATAAAGAAGAACGAAGATCCGAATTTTTTCTACAAGGTGAAGTTGGATAATCTTGATAGGGTGGAGAACATATTCTGGGTGGACGGTGCAGTTCGGGAGGTTTACAAGCTCTACAATGACTGCATATCTTTTGACACAACTTACATGGTTGATATGTATAATATGCCATGTGCGCCGTCCATTGGGATCAACAGATATGGTCAATCAATACAGCTTGGTTGTGGATTTGTTAGACACGAAATGATTGCTAGCTTTGCGTGGCTCTTTGAGGCTTTCCTAGAGGCCATGGGAGGGCTGCAACCATTGAACATTATCACAGACCAGTGCCAAGGTATGAGAAGTGCCATCCTAGTGCTTTTTGTTGGTGCTTGTCACAGAAATTGCCGCTGGCACATCATGCAAAAGGTTCAGGAGAAACTTGGTGTTTTCATATCTAAACACGAACAGCTAAGGAGAGATTTTAATGATCTTATTGACTACAGTGTCACTCCTGAAGAGTTTGAAGTGGGTTGGGCTGAGATGATAGCAAAACATAATGTTGCTGATAATTCACATCTAGCGGACATTTATGATCTCAGGACCTTCTTTGTGCCAGCCTACTTTATGCATAGATTCTTCCCATTTTTGCAAACTACTGCTAGGAGTGAAGGGTTTAATGCTGTTTTGAAGAAGTATGCAACCCCAAATGACAGCCTACTCAAATTCTTTAAGCAATTCAGGAAGATCCAGGAGAAAATAGAAGTTCAAGAAGATGGCCATGAATTTATAGATGAGGACAGGGTTGTCAGACTTTGGTGCGACTTTCCAATGGAGAAACAGATTTTGGACACTTAGACACTACCCATATACAACAAGTTTCAGTTAGAGCTGAGAAAGATTACATCGTACAATTGTACAGACCGTGGTGGGGGTGTGTTTGAAGTTAGTCCAATACAAACATTTGTGTTTGGTTACGGTCAACGTAGCTACATGGTGGATGTTGATTTGCCTAATGGAATTTACAACTGCCAGTGCTGTAAAATCAATAGGGATGGCTTGCTTTGCTGCCATGTTATGAGAGTAATGGCTCATTTGGGGGAAGTGAAAACAATACCAGAACATTACATCCTGCCCAGGTGGTCACTCCCTCCCCCTGACATTGTTGCACCGACAACTGAACTCCTAGAAAAACCCGCTGGTAAGATATCGAGGAAAGATATGAGGATGCTACGGTATGGTAATTTGTGCACAAGTTTTGCTAAGAAGGCTGTTCCAGCTGCTATGTCAGACAAGACAGCGGAAATTGCTGAAAAGCACATTTTGTCAATGGAGAAGGAAATTGCTGAATACAGGAAAGGGTGTGCAGACGCGTTAAAAAGGAAGAAAGCAAAGGTTACGGCCGAAGCTAGTAATGATGCTGGGATGGAACAAGGACCTACTGCTAAGCAAGATCCTATGGCGGCTAGCAACACCAGAGCAAGAGACCCACCAACAACAACAAGAAGGGGGAGACCAAGTCAAGCAAGGAAGAAAGGTGGCCTCCAGTTGCAGCCATCTAAACCCACGATTTGCAGTGTGTGCAAAGATAAAAAACACGACGCTCGGAACTGCCCTATAAGACTAGCGAACCCAGAGAAATATCCCTTGCTTGGATTGTTTCAGTGATCAAAGAATGAGTCGTGAGAACTGCATGTAATTTCTATGTCTTTCCTGATTCATGAGTACTACATGTAATTTATATGACTCCATTATGTATCATGTTACATATAGTACACTATGATAAGATAAGTCGCATACTATATGAACAAGAAGCTACTGTTCCCCTCCCCTCCATGTTGTTTTTTGCAATGTCACATTATTTACATCTCATTCGAACAGAAAAACACACGAAATGTGGTAAGTGCATAAAAAACAAGTGTACATTACCTGTTGCGACACAAAAGTGACATGCCCCTACACGACCAACTTCCCCTCGATCTTGTTCTTGTGGAATCGTAACCATCTGTTTGTTAAAATTTTCCTTATGTTGGGTAAATCTTTCTGTTCGAAAGAAGGCACCCTTTTTCCGTCCCATTCTTCAAGGTTTGTGAGTGTGAAGAACCCACAATCAAAGCTGAAACTCAGATTGGGGCAAAAAAAAAAAGGTTACAACATGAACAAGGAAAAATAGTATTTTGAACCATGCAGCAAATCCATAAAAAATAGCTTACGTGTTTGTTTGTCGTGGGCTGTCAATAATCTCGGCAGGGTAGTTGGCAATCTGAACTTTTGAATCCTTGTACTCCCTAGACCAAATGTACTTTCTGGACCCAATGAGTAAGTGGCAAGCGTCCATCATCAAAGCTGATCCCTTTTTCCCAAGCGAGTCTAATATCTCAAACCTCTCAGCTTTTAGGTTCAGAACAACCAGCCAATAATGCCCTGAAGGTTCATCTGGCCTTCTTGAAAACTTCTGCAGAGTAGGGAAGCATATCTGTTTTGGGGTGTGGAGAAGAAATGGAACAATGCAAACAAATTAGAAACATAAAACAGAGGGCTGCCAAAGCACATAAAAAATACAAGAAACAAATGGAAAAATGGATGAGTCCTCACTAGTTCCTTGTGATCAAGCCTGTCATTAGCATTGAATGATAAACACCTTATTACATCGCTCTGATAATGCCGAAAATCGATGAGGTATCCCTGTTATTGCAAAATGGAAAACATGATAACTCAATTTCAGAGCAAGGTAACGATGAATGTATTTTTATAATGTAAACAAGCATTTTGGTTTTGACATTACCGCTAAGCGTAATGGCATTATGACCTTCATTGGATTCTTGTTTTCAGATATCATCATCTCAATTGCAATCTCGCAAACTACATTGATGAGTTGCTTCCCCGGTGCTACTGAATCTGCCAAGTCTGCAATGCAAATGAAGAAGGTGTCTATGTCGATGACGTGATTGGTGTTTGCAGTAACACCCCTCCTGCGACAATGTTGGCAAACCAGGTTGTACAACTCGATGATGGGCTTAGTGATGTTGTATTTATTCTTGCTTTCAGGATCTACAAATGGTGGCTGTATAGCTTTTCCAGGCTTTGTTACGCGTTTTTGGTACTCATGATGCACCGGTGTGATGCTGTCATTTTTGGGGTCCTCATTCTCATTGCTACATCCTTCTTGACCTATGACACCTGATCCATCCTTTGCTTGCTCTGTAACAACTCCATGCACATTCGGATCTGTTCTCGCATGGATATCGGTTTCATGTGCTGGTAAAATGGCGTCATCCGGAGGTGTGCATAGGTCGAATGTGGGAGCATCTGGAGCAGATCGTGCTAGTTCCCTCCTGCGCTCGGCCAGTAGAGAAGCATCCACATTGCCTTTACTGCATCCTGCTTGACCAGTAACAACCGTTCCCTCATTTTCTTTATGAACAGCCACCATTCCATCATGTGTGACTGATGTAAACTTCTTGTTGGCTGTAATTTCTGCTTCGTCCGGTGGTGTTGATAGATCAAAACTAGGAGGATCTACAGCAAATCTTACTTGTTTCCTCTTGATGTTAGACTCTGTGCTTTCAAACTCCAGTTTCCTGTTCATTGAATCTTGCATGCACACAGTTTTTGCCCCCGCCTTTGTTACATTTTGTTGCTCATCAGAAGCGTGTGGTGGTGATGCGTGAGGTGCCACTTGTGAAATGGACATATCCCTCAACCTTGATGCTCTTGTTTCCCTCATTGGAGTTGCAGGTGTGTTCGAGTTGATCCGAGCAGACACCCTTGGTGATGTTCTTCTCCCAGCAGTCTCTGTTTTAATTGCAGATGGACTTTTCGGTTGATCCTTGTCAGGCATCGGCAACTCTCCTTTGAGTCTCTTCTTTTTGTCGTCAGCAAATGAGTCTTGTTTTCTTTTCCCTGGCAGCTTATCTAGTTTCATCTGTTCCATGACATAGTTGTCCATCTTTAACTTTGAAAATCCATCAACAAGCATGTCATCAAAATCTGGAGGAACCAATTCATGCATCAGCTTTCTTTCCGGCATTTCCATCTCCCAGTCTATTATGATAGGGGTTTCTAACTTAGGTACATCAAACTTGGGGGCTGGTGAGCTCTTGACAAAATCAAAGAACTTCTTTCTACCTCTTAAATTTTGGAGGTTGTAACTCTCTTGCACATCACTGTTTGCATCTATGCCTTCGTGTAAACTTCCATCTGGTGTTTGGGGTAACACATTTTCTGCATCGCTCACTTCTGTTGTTGTAAGCTTGTTATCCTCTCTGTCTTCTGAATGTGAGCTCCGCTTTTGAATATTCTGGATCAAGTCTTCACACTTCCCCATGTCTGAATCCTTTGGCTCTGATGTCACTTTCCCTTCAATGCTGCTGTTACTGATGGCATTTACAACTGAAGATGGTTCGGTGTTCACCACGGGCTCTGCCTGAAATCCATCTATACTGCTGTGATCAACAATGGATTTTTTGACATCCGTCATGTTGTCAAGAAGCCCACTAGTGGACTTAGCTGCTTCTTTACTTGAGCTCTTAACAGAATCATTAAGGGAGTGGTGTACATCCAATGCAATTGGTTCAGCGTTTGTGGGTGTACAAGACTCTTTTCCAATTGTTTGATTCTGGCTGCTGTCCTCCTTGTCCTTGGACACACTGTTGCTTGAGTTACATTTTGCTTGTTCTTGCCGTACAATATCTCTCTTCCTCCGCCTAAGAAGCCTGTCATTGCATGAGGGGATGTATTCTTCAGGGATTTTCCATAAGTTCACAGACTCGTCATCCATTGAAACAGTTGTCTGCGACTGATCAACAACATCCGGCCCCGGAATATACTCCTCATCCTCCGACTCATCCTCATCTTGCGGCAACTCTTTGTTATTGATGGTATTTGGAGATATATGTTGCCCATCTGTTTCTGTCTTGCTCTGAATATCTGGATTCTTCGAGCTGTTTGCTTCCTCTTTCTGATCTGTTACTTGTCTATGAGATAGAGTCCTGACTAGCAACTCCAGCCCAGATTCAAAACCATAACAAGCCTCCTCGATCGCTTGCTTGTATCTAGCAGATTCCTGCATGTAACGAAGGTGCAAGAAGAACGTTCATATAACTTCAGAAAATGCTCAATGAAATGCTGAAAAAAAGTGTTGAAAAGCTTGCATCATAATAAAAATACAAAAAAACACACAACTTACTTCCATTGAGCAGTCTGCCGGAGTATGTGCTTCAATAAAATTCCTGATTATTCCACAGTCAGGGAAAAGAATGCTGGGCCTAGAAAAATCTTTTCCCTGTTCTTCTGCAAGTGGTGCGGCATCATTGGTGTCCATAAACTGTGGTGGTTCAGTGAAACCTTGCTCTGGTTCCGCTGCTACATCATCGCCTTGCTCCATGTCTGCTGTCGGAACACCATCACCACCTTGCTGCAGTTCCACTCTCGCAAGACCATTTACATCTCCGACACTTGCGATTTGGTCTATTACTTCTGAAAACTTTGGTTTTAGCTGGGTAAAAAGATGAAGAATTCATAAGTCAACAGGTAGAAAAAATATTTAAACTACATATGATGATACATTCACTAAAAAATAATAAACGCTTTCATTCAGTGTAAGTTTCTTCATCTTTAAAACGCTTACCGGTGCCATCCCGAAAGATCCATCGGTCCTCATGTCCTTGCTGATTGCTTTTTTAACCCTTTCATTGGTCCACACAGACACACGTGTGCCTCCCTGTGGTATGTCCATGTCATCTAGTAGCAACGAATCAAGGTATTTTACCTACAAAAAGAAAAGATAAATGAGAAAAATGGAAGTCCATCATTTTTGGCTTTACTACATAAAAAAGTGCAAAACCAAAAATATGGGAGGAAAAGAGATAGAGAAAATACCATCATGTACAACATGCAAGCCTTCTCAACTTTTTTTGCCCCTGCTTTAGATGCTTTCTGAATCTTTCCTATCACAAACCTGCACATGTTCAGACGGTTGGCATCTTCTATATTTACCAACGATGGATATACCCTTGGACTGATTCGTGTCGCTGTGGTTGGAGATAAAACAGCATTCATTGCATATATGATGAAAATCCTCAGGTAAGTTCCATTTGCTGTCTTCATTCCTTTTAATTTCTCTTCTAAATATGTCATGGTTGGTTGCTTCCGCCCATTGTTCCCAAACTGCTCGGACATGAATCTAACAGCATCAGCATCTAGTGCGTATCGAACTTCTAGAGGACCCCGTGGAATTCCCATGACCTTCCCGACAGATCGTTCAGTTATTGGGATTGAACCACGCCCAGGGAAAATCATCCGGCTACTGGAAGGGTCGAAGCTATCCATCAAAAACTTGCATAGCTCTGGTTGTAACTTCGAGCACTTGATGTCAAGCAAACCACCATAGCCAGCACCCCTTATCAACTGTTCCTGTTTGTTTGAAATGTCTGGGTAGTGCCTGACCAGCTTCATTGGAGATCCCCTTTGAAAAACCTGTTGTCTTCTCTGTTTTACCTGCACAGAAGCAAAACACCAAAAAGTTACTTCCACAAAAAAAAAGAATAAAATGACACTTGATCACTTGTAAGAAACGAGCAAAAAAGTGGACTCACATGTGCGACAATTTCTTGCTCTGCCGTCTCGACCTTGACCACTTGAGAAGTGGAAGGTGAGTTACGGGGCCTCAACGTTAGCTTTGTGCGCATCATGGCATATCTAGATGGAAGTTTCTCCAACTTGCGTTTCGAACCACCGTTGGATCTTGTCATTGAGAGCAGAATATCTGAAGTTTGATAACAACAAACATATAACACATTAAAAAAATGATCCATATTTAACACACAACAAAAATCCATGTAGGAGCTCACATGATGTAAACCCACGCCTAGACATAAAAACTAATGATTTCCAAGAAATAGCAGGTTCTTACCACCCCCCCTACACCCTTGTTCCATATAGAATCTCATGTGAAAAAAACCCTAACAAAAACACACAACAGATGATGGAGTTTCACAGGACAAAAACTGCATATCTACCTAGCAAAGGACATACTAACACAGACAAAACACATCTCCTGTGTAAAACAACCACACACACACACACACACCACCACAAAAAATAGTTGTTCCTGTAAAATTACATCCAGTTGTTCAAGCATTTCAGATAATCTAATGTACATGCAACAACAGAAAAAACAGATGCATCTCCTAACACACAAAAACGACACCACATCCTACTAACACAAACAAAACATCTGCTGTGTAGGGATATGAACCCCAAATGGCTTTTTCCTGCAAAAATTACATCTAACTGTCCATACAGTGGAGATGAATCCTGCAAAAAACTCACCCAGAAACACACAGCCGGATGTGGATGTCCCTGCAAAATCGGATCGGCAGCACTGTCGTCTCTTCCCCCTCTACAGGATGATCTACTGCGCAAAGAATAGGCACAAAAACTGAGACATGCGACCACTGAATCCCCCTGAATACCAACAAAAAATGGAGCTCCACCTCTTACCTCGGGAAAAAGGAGGCGAAATCCAGCGAACTCCGAGATGTAGCTACCCACGAAGCCCTCGTGCGAACCGCCTCCCGGATGTAGCTGCCTCAGTACGGCGCGGAATCGCCAGCAGCCGAGCTCCGCCGAGGAACACCACGCAAATCCCCCGCCACCAAGAGAAAAAGCACCGGGTCCAGATGCAGAACGCGCCTCCACCCCCTCCCACTACGCGCGCCGGTGCACACAAGCCTCCGCTCCTCCTATCTACGGCGGCGCAGCCGCGAATCTGCGTATCCAGCGCTGCTAGCGACCGCCGACGAGGGGAATCGCGGGAGCGGACAGCGGCGGAGCGGACCAGCCGACGAGGGGAATGAATGGATGTCTATCGGCACGACTCCCCAAATTCAAAACGAAGGAAACGCTACGTGCACCCAGCCCCGCGACAGCTACGCGTGGGCGCATCCTCCCGATCTCCATCCGACGGCCCAGCGCGCGACCTCGCGACGCAAACAGAACGAGGTCGACTGAGAGATAGATTCGGCGAATATATTAATATCAAAGAGATATCTATTACATCCAGTCTTTCTCTGTGATAATGAAATATCCTAACCCTCCCGCTACAACAAAAAAGAAATATCACAGGGATGTACACAGCGCTATAACAAAAAGGAAAAAAAGATCCCGTATGGTGCTGCAACATAAACAACCACAAAGACAATATCCGAAGTCTAAATTCTTCAAACACGACGTCTTTAAGAAGAAAACAATGCACAGTGGTCGTCGCCACCCGATCATAGATCTTAGCTTTTCACATTAGAGAAAGTCCACACTCACAAAACAATGCTTTTAACAAGGTTGTTATCAGGCACAACCAATTAAATCCAGACATTGGATTTTCATCCTCAAAAATAAGACTCGTTACTCCCACTGTGCTGCCACCCTCGCTTGCCAATGCCGCTGCTAACGGTCACAAACCACCAAGCAAGTCCCCGTCGCTTCTGTTGCGCTAGAAACGCGTCACACAAACACGTCCTCGTGTACCCGCGGCGTCGGGGGAGATGCTGCGCAACTCGCACCGTGGGAGGCCGGCTGGAAGCGCGATACTCAAGACAATCCAGCCGGCGCTTTTGATGACCAGACGCCCCGCTTGCCCGGGAGGGACCCCGTCAGGGCTCGCGACGACGATTGGCTGCTCCAGGTCGGCCTGACCGCCCCTAGAGCCTCGTGGATCCGCAGCCTTCCGCCATGGCCGGCTTACGAAAGAACGAGAAGCATAGGTACAAGGGTGAGGGATAAATTGAACACGCAAAGGTGTGATAGATTGATAGATTCGATTGGTGTTATTCAATCGGCCGTCACCTTTCACATATATATGAGGCGGCTGGACTTGCCGTATAAGCATAGGACTTTCTTTACAAGGAAATTACATCAAAACTGTCCTAAAAACCCTAGTCATATTCCATATAGGACTCTTTCCCGCAGCTTCCTGTGTCCTGCTCTTTATTGTGGGCTTAGAAGTTGCATACGAACTCGGATTGCAATGAACCGAACATCAAACTTCTTCGTCTTGGCAAGGCGAATAGCCTAACGCGGGCCGTTCCGCCAAATAAGAACGTTTTGGTGACTTTACGGGGCCATCTTCTTGCTTAGGTTGGAATTTGGCAGGTAACTGGTCAATTTGACCGGAACTTGTCATGTTTCTGTAGGCCGCACCTTAACCCGTATGAAGATAACATCAAAAGGAAAGTTGTAGGTCTTGACGATATGCACAACTTTGATGTAAAGCACTTTTCCATCTGAGATCATCTTCGTGTCCACATAGTGCGAGTATCTGTATGCCGTCTTCCGGGTCATATCTGGATCATCACCTTAATCGGCTAGCGAGCCTGATTATGGGACAACCCGATACGTGATAAGCTTGCCGGCTCACCAAGTAAGAAATCACGTCATGCCGGCTCATCCTCTTCACGATACATGGTGGCGCCGGCTTGTGCCGACGACTGGGTAATGGCGGCATGTATGCCGGCTTCTGGGACAATGTCGGCTCCTTGGTGAATATCGGCTCCGGGTCAATGGCATGCTACTGTGAATGCCGGCTCATGGATGATGACGGCTCTGGCCGGCTTCTGGGTGCGTGCCGGCTTTGGGACGATGTCCCGCTCCTGGGAATATTGACACCTGACTGATGGTGGCTCTGGTGCATTCCGGCTTTACACCGGCTCCTGGACATTGCCGGCTCCTAGATGGCGACCGATGCCCGCCTCTTCGAAGAGCGTTGGTTCTTGGATAATGCCGGCTTCTGGCAATAGTCAGCTTCCGGGACATGGTGACCTGCAGCCTTGGCCTGCTGATTGGGACATAGCTTGTCTCTTTCCTCTATTTCCATGTCATGGTAACCTCATGTATGCAAACCAAAGGATATCCAGTACCAGGTCATCCATGTGCCAAAAACGGGTGCGAACAGCTTCGAACACACGGTTCGCCATGATGACATTCTCCGCCACCGACGTCACCATAGAAATCGAATACCGATATGTCCCATGGACAACAGTCAACAAACTTTCGCTTCACTCCATCTTGAAGCCTTGCGGTCAGAAATATGGGTGCACACTACCAAATCTCATTCTATAGAACAATCTCCAAGCATGAGACACCCGCTATCAAGCAAAACATTGTCTTGGCGTGAGAGGAACCCTAGGACCACCTCCTTTATAAGGCAGAACAACACCCCCACGCAAACACTTGATGGCTCGCAACAGTAGGCCGGAGATCTCAACCGGCATCGCCGCCACCACCCACACCACACGGAGATGAGGGGCTTAGCCGCGCCAAATCCCTCGAACCAGGTGCCATGTCGCCCTCGTGACCACATCAGTCGCCAAAGGTGACCGGGGCCACCGCCCCGGTGTCCGTCTCCGTCACGTGCACCTCGCCGTCAAGGGCCGCCGACTTGCAGCAGTCTGAGATCCCGCTGCGTGGGGATGAAAGTCCCAAGCCCCCACCCACCGCGTGAGGAGATGAAGGCCCGCCGCCGCCGTCAGCCTCGCAGGCTTGCCGGTGGCTTCCGGAGATGGAGGAGGTGGGGCAACAGTGGTGACTGGGATTTGGATCGCCCGAGCCGCCCCTGGGACGATGCGAGCGAACGGTTTTCTCACTAAAGTAATGCATATACAAATGTTTTTTTTAGCATATAAGGGTCCCTACGGGCTCAGGCTGATTTCTATTATGTGCAAATTACATCATGAAAAAATTTGTTTTTGCAAATTACAGCCTTAGCAGTTAGCACGACACAAAGAACCCCAAAATACATACAAGTCCCTAAATTTAACAAGGAGGACCCCGAGATAAAAAAAATACGACTGGCTCCACTATTATATTCAACTGCGACACAAAGACTAGCTAGGGCACAAACCAACTAGGTTTAGTTGAGCACTCATGACTATCCTCTGGTGATCTGTACAAGCACTCAAATTTGTTATCCTGCATGCTGTAACAGTAGGCCTGAGTTGTAGGAACCGTGTTCTTGTCATGAACATAATATATTCGAGTCCCGTTCTTAGCGCTGTTCTGCATGAAGGTGGCTTTGTTTGTATCCGTCCAGGAACAGTTCGTAGTTGCCAGCATTGGTCACCCTGAGCCAGGCAAGCCCATCAGGCGCAGACCTTAACTCGAAGATGGCGAAGGCCACTGGCTGCGACGACTTCACGCTAGTCCTGACCAAAACCAGCTTGGTTGGCAGCGCAACAAGATGGACGTAATGGAACTCGTAGTTGTCAGTACGGGTGCCGTACATCTTGGGCAATGTTCGGGGTGTCCGGTGGAGGCTTCACTTCACTAGGTGGACGAAGCCGAGCGTCGTGGCGTCGAACACCTCCATGGCGCCGTCGGTCTCCAGGCCGTACATCTTGCCGTCGTGATAGGCAAAGTCGAAGTAGCCGTAGTCCTCCACCGGCCCCCTCGGCTTTTGTACCATGGTCCACGCCGCGTCTCCGGGGCGGCAGAAAACCATACCGGTTCTCCCCTGCAGCGGGTGGTACATGATGACCATCATCCCCTCCGCCGCCGGCGTTCCGGGCGGGACATGGACGGCGAAGCGTAAGCAACCTGCGAAATCGACGTAACTCCTGAAGATCCAGCGGTTGGGCCGAACGGTCCAGATCTTGTCCCGCGGACCCCAGTAGGGATTGCGCGCGCTTTCGGCGTCGGTGTAGTGCACATATTCTCGATGCTTGATGTCGCGGCCGTCGTAGACGGCTTTGAGCTTGGGCAGGGCGGCCGTCGCTCCCGTGGCCAGGTGAGAAAGGTGGCAGGACGTGTCGCGGGCGTCGACGATGATAGACCAGCCGCTCGACAAGGGGAAGACCAGGGCGTGCTCCGAATCGGAACCGGCACGGGGAGGGGCAGGAACCAGGAGGCGCGGCGCGCCATGTCCGGCACACGGAGCGGAACGCGGCGAGCCCGGCGACGGAGCAATGAGCTCCGTGAGATCAGATGGAAGACCCAACCAGTTGGGTTCTTCCTCGTTAGCCATTGTGGATCTGAATATCTGATGATGGGTTAGACGGACGATCATCCTCTGCCGTTGCTGTTATAGAGGCAGCCCAGGGTGTGTCGTCCTTAATCCGGACTGCTGCCCTCCTTAGGATTGTTGATGAATTATGATCTCAACTTGGGTACTCTCAGAAAATGTTTGGTATACTATGTGAACAAAACGACCCACCCATAGCCTCGCCAAACCTCGCTCTCCCGATCCATGGCGGAACCATCTCGGATGGGAGACCTTTTCCTAAATCAAAAGTGGTCGTTCAGTTTAGTTTTTCAACGGATGCTCATTGATCATGTTGATTAGTGTTTCTTCAGTTTCGTTCAGACTCTCTGAACCCGGACCTGTAAAAGGCCCTCTCGAGACCGCCTTCCCGCGCAAGCCTGTTTCAAGGCATTAGACGGACATGGAGCTCTGGACGAGTGCGAGGAAACGATGGCGTAGGACACTAGGACATCGATGAGATAGGTGATAGCTAGGTGTCGTCGAGCTTCACATTTTGCTGAATTTTAAACGAATCGCCCGTCGCTGTGGTGTACGCGAATAACATCGAGAATATGAGGCGAACGTGATTGCCTGAACATGTACCTTGCTTGATCCGATTGTCAGTACGAAGGAGAGCATTTTTTTTTCCCTTTTGAAAATTGATGGGGAGCATTTGGGGGAGGCATCACTCGGGGCAAGCAAGCCATTCAAGTAACGCATATGCAAATGCATTACTATTATACAGTAATATTATTTGTTCCATCCACTCTAGTAATCTATAGTTCCAAAGAACAAGCACTACTACTTAGCACGGCAAAACATTACACTTTCCTGTACGGTCTACGTGCTTCTGGTAGTTGACCTTCCATCCTTCTTTGTATATGAAGGGAAGTTGGACCTTCAAGGCTGATCAGCCTGTTGCTGGATTCGCTGACCTTGCGACGGTTGAGAAGTAATAATGCAGAGAGGTGGAGAACGTATCTGTTCTCCGAAAAGGAAATGCTGGGCTGCAACCGCTGCAATGTATTTTAATCGGTGTGGTTCAGATTAACCTCTGTGTTTTTTTCTAGAGTGGGTGTGTATTTTTTGCCTTCCGCTTAGAGGTGAAGCAAAACCCACATCCTGTCGCTTTGCATTGCTATAGTTTTCTGTCCTGTTCAAAAGAGTTATAGTTCCCGGTATTACTTCATTTTGAGTGTGAGGTCATGGATGGCCGGATGGGGACGTCACTTCGGTTTGACGGATCTTGTCAATCCGACGTCAGAAGCTTAAGTACAACTCTGTGATGGCGTGAACACTGAACAGAGGCCGGGTGTATCAGTGGAGTTAACGAAAGGGTCGATTCAGAGATTCAGTGTAAAAAACTACTCGGATGACGAGCAGGAGAAAGTGCCGATTGCTAGAACGCAGATTTAGATATGGGAGCAAAGCATAGTAATTAGTAAGTAGGAGAAGGAAACATTGTTTTAAGTAGGGCATGCGTAACATGTCCGAAAACTTGATGTGCACTTCAGATGCTACCGTTAGAGCAACTCTTTTGGTTCACAGGAATTGGAAACCAAAACGTAGCAATAAATTGTCATGATATGTGAAATCCTACGGTGGCCGGAAATGCAGGAATCAATCAGTCTAGTTCTTTGATTGTAGCACAAGAAAAGCGTAGGAATTTTCTATGAAGTTGGGTACAATTCATAGTTTTCATAAACTCATAAGAAAATTTTCATGAGGTCCAACTATGGGATTGTACTACGGAAAAGCATTCCATAGAATTTTTGGAGAATACATTCATTTGAACCATACGGATTACCTCGTGGGAGGGCACAACCTTCACCACCAACGGCTGCATCCGCGGTGTCGTAATCACCACCCCCGTCCTGAGCTGTTTTTGAGTCCAACCAGAAGCAGCAGTACAAGACACGATCCGGCCCGCCCTTACCCAGATCGGGCCCAGATCTGGCCTGCATGGCGCTATCGCCGGCCATGCCTGCGCTACACTGCCACCGCCGCCAAGCAGGAGCGCCTACGCCCCGTCATCACCCTGCCCGTATCGGAACACCGCCGACCTTGAAGCACCGCCACCCGGGAGCCCATGCCCAAGCTGCGATGGGGAGAGACAGGAACCGCCGTCGTCGGCCCTGCAACGGCACCACGCGGCCGAGTGCGGCGGCGAGAGTGGAGAGGACGTGGACGTAGCTTGGCTTGGAGGGACGATGCCACCCGGTCGCCTCGCTCCGGGCCGGGAGGCGACGCGGGGGCGAGAACGTTTTTTCGGGAGGGCAAATTGAGAAAACATCTGATCCACATCTGTATTCGATAATATCCGCTCTGCACTTGTATCCGAGAACATCCGTATTTGTTTTGAAAATATGAAAATGAATATGGGGAGGGTACTACCGATCAAATTGTACCTCTTTTGTAGAAAGAAAAGTCAAACCCTGAACCTGGATTGCATTTGCATTGACCCCGACGATCCCAACGAGCAAGAATCCAGCAACAAAACATGCAAAAGAACACGCCGAAATCATCAACCGGCCGAGGTGACGAGATATAAAAATGGCGAACGCAGCATTGACCTCGATCGAAGCCATTGCCCATTCGCCCGGCCGCATCCAATCCAATACAGCTCTCCCGTCCCGTACATGGTATACAGGTATAGTATAGTCTCCTCCTTCCGTCCCGCTCTGATCGAGCAACATGCAGAGCGTTGACGTCGCCGTCGCAGCCTCCCTCGGCTGGATCCCAGCGAGCTCCCTTCAAGCCCAAACAAAAACCCCACCAAACGATCAACAGCGAGACCTTCAGCTCTCCGCCAACGACGACCCTTCACCTCACCTCTCTAGCTAGCTATTCTTCAACTCACCACGCACACGCGCCTCATCTTGGGCCCCGGCGGCCGGTGGCCAAGATACTATCCGGCGTATCACGATGAGCTCCGGTGGCCCGCCGCCCGACGGCCGCACCGGTCCGGTGGACGGCAACTCCGTGGGAATGTTCAGCTCCGACCGCATCGGCGGCTTCGGCTACGGGGTCGGCGTCTCCGTCGGCGTCCTCCTCCTCATCACCACCATCACGCTCGCCTCCTACTTCTGCACCCGAGCGCCGCCCGCCGAGGAGGGCGCGCCGTCCCCGCGTCGGCGGCGGCACCCGCGACGCCGCAGTGAGACCGACGCGGACGGCGGAGGCGGCAATGGCGCCGTCCACGACGACGTGGAGCTCGGCATCGACGAGGCCACGCTCAAGAGGTACCCGGAGGTGGTGTACGGCGAGGTCAAGGGGCGGAGGAGGAAGCTCGGCACCACCTGCACCTGCTGCTCCGTCTGCCTCGACAACTACGGCGACGGCGACGTGCTCCGGATGCTGCCCGACTGCGGCCACCTCTTCCACCGCGAGTGCGTCGACCCCTGGCTCCGCCAGCACCCTACTTGCCCCGTCTGCCGGACCTCGCCGCTGCCCAGCCCCTTGCCCACGCCGCTCGCCGAGGTCACGCCGCTCGCCATGGGGACGCCGTCGTCGTGACACCACACCGAGGTTCTTGCTTGGTTTTATTTTTCTTCCACTTTTTTTTGTTTTTAAAAATAGGGATCCATGAAAACAAAAGTTCAGGCTAGTTAGGCGATAGAAGCTTCTTGTTGGTCTTCGCTGTAAATTCGATTTCAGCATAGTATATTTTTCTTTTCTGATGAAAATGCAAGTCATCTCAGCATTCTGTACTGACACAAATGGTTGAGAATATTATCTCTGATTAGCAAGATAAATCGACCTAGGCCGATTTCTGTTTGGAAAATGGCAATGCATCAAGTAACTTACTCTGAAGAAACAGCGAGTTGTCGATTTAGCGTAAAAAAAAAACGAGTTGTGGATCAAGCTCGAAATGTCAATGCGTGCTCTTGCCGTTATGCTTTGGTTCATAAATGCCAAAGTTGATTCAGAATCAACGCTTTCAGTTGATTCGATATACTTGACTTCCAATTGTCAAGTAGAACAACAATTAGACTTGATAATTCATATTCCAGCAAGTTGGTCCAATTTACAATTCCAGCAACACACAGCTGCTGTCTCTTAAGCCAGATGCAAACAGCCCCCTTCCCCCAGGTTTGCTGGGTCAATTAATGCAAATCCCATACTAGTTTACTTTTAATTATGGTTTTAAGTAACACGGACACCGATGAGGTCTCATGTTCTCATACAGAGCAAAATGACAAGGCCCTTCGATTTCAGAGAAGGAGAATTCTGCAAATTCTGCTTTCATCCAGACAAGGAAGGACCATCCACATGACCTGAACTTCTTTCTGTGCACTGAACTGCTTAGATTTAGGAGCTCTTTGAATCACCGGCAGTACATTGGGTCTCATTGAGGACTAATTTCTGCAATTTTGGTTTGGCTGCTCGAACGAAGAAAGAGCCGGTTGGTTTCAGAGGCATGGATGAAACGCCGGATGAAGTGGTAGAGAGGACTAGTACAGTACTTCTGTAGAAAGATTCAGGCATCGATCTGCAGGGTTATTGTCTGCGATAGTACAGCGTGGACGAGCTGATTACTAAATTGGTTACGATAGATCATTTAAATGTCGACGACTTTCTGCTCCTTCAGTTTTTAAAGTGTATGTATCGTAGACTCCTAGCAGCGTTAGCGGTGGTCTTGCAATCCAGCTGCGACTAGTGAAAATTCTACCAGGCAGTGTGCTACTACCGGTGACGTCGTGGAAAAATTAAGCGGCCAAAAACAAACACTCAGTAGTAGGCACAGCACTTTAAGTTGATCCATTATTCTTGACTTCCATTGTCAAGCAAGACAACGATTACATCAAGTTGTAATTCAGAACTTGGATTTCAGCAAGTTTTCCAATTTACAACTCCAGCAACACACTAAATGAATGTTTAATACGCCCATATAGTTGTAGTCCTTAAGCAAGATAAATACAGCCCCCTAACCACAGGTTTGCTGGGTCAATCATGCAAATCCAATAGTTTTATTTTTTCTTCGTTTCAACTTTCAAGTAACACGGACACCAATGAGGCCTCATGTTCTGCCGTTCAACATAGATAACAAAACGACAAGCCCCCCTTCTATCTCAGAGACCAATAATTCTGCTCCTTGGCCCCGATAATGGAACGACCATCAACCTGAATTGAACTTCTTGTGTGCACTTGTGTCTTAGATTTTGGGAGTTTGTTGAATCACATAGGTACTACTACATTGTACAACTACTCCCCATCCAACATGATTCTGTCCGCCCTTGGAAGAGACATCAACATTGATCTTTAACACCCTAGTTTCAGGAAGAGTCAATTTAATCGTCTCTGCAACTACACCTAAGGCACAAATTGTAGTATTCCAGACTTCTATGTCCAAACAGCGCGCTCTATATGCTAGCTTGGGAATTTTCAGCTTCGCCCCCTTCATGAGTATTGTTTTTGTGATTCCAATTCCACCACAACCACCACATGGAAATGATCTTCACATGTACGTTGCCTCTCACCCAGTAATCATAGTTTGTCCAGCACCTCATCAGGTGCCATTGTAGTATATTAAACTTTCTCTCATTTGTAACATGTGTAGAAATATAGAAACTCTAGTGTTTGTTATTGTATTGATTGACCCTCGTGGAGATATATATATATATAGGAAAATGGTTCAGCATATAAACTTGGGAGGCAAGAACCCAATGACTTAAAATACAAGATGACCTTTAATTCTTATTCCTAGCCATACACATATTCTAACATTCCCCCTAAGTCGCAGCATGAGTGAAACGAACGATTGCGATTGGATTTGAAGTCCCGCGCTTCCGTCATCTTCTCATCTCCATCATCATTAATTACGTCTCCGATGGTTTCTCCTCTCTTAGGGGTGGGAATGAGATGTCTAACTTGTCGTATGAAGATCGACCCCATGCGCAACACGGTCGCGACGTGTATTTGCAAGGTATAACATCTTGAAATGTGTGCATGCGCTTCTGTTTATTCTGAAGAAATGTGATATATTTTTTATTTATGCAGTACATTTATTTATTTTGATGAATTTAAATACCATCTAGATGGTCATTTGAGCCATTTTCTCCATGTATAAGCGAGAACATGAACACATAAATAATACGAAATACAATTATGATAAATTTGACACAACAGTAGTCGAGCCAAGAAGTACTAGACTGGCCGTGGACTAGGAGAAGCAGAGGCGCGACACTAGAGCGATGTTGGCCCACATACGTGCTCGCGTGAAGGGGGCTAGGAGGGCGGAGGTGACCAGGCAGCAGAGATGAGCAGTGTAGAGGGGGTGCAGAAGGACGATGTTATAGCTGGGACGGGATCCGATCGTCGAGCAAGCCCACGGGCTGATGACAGCTGGGCTGCAAAGATGGAGTGGCATGACGACGTGTGTTTCCTACCGCTGTGAGCTGTGAGGGGAGGAATCTATTAAGAAAGTGTTCAAGTTAGTAAATTCTGTAATCGTCGAGCTGTGAGGGGAGGAATCTATTAAGAAAGTGTTCAAGTTAGTAAATTCTATAATCGCCCTTCCTTCCACGACACGGGGGCATCGTGCGACCTGAAGATAGCCACCTAGTAGGCCGGCCCATTTTGATATATTTTTCCTGTCTTTTCTTCTTCTTCTTTATTTTTTCTTTTTCTTTTCATTCATTTTTTATTTTCAGAAATTGTTCAGATTTGAAATTCAGATTCAAAATTGTTCATATTTCACAAAATATATAAACATTCGGATTTTTTTACAAAAAAGTTCAGATTTGAAATTCATTAAAATTTAAAATGTTAGAGAAAAGTTAGATTTGAAAAAGGTTCAGATTTGGAATTTTTTCAAAATTTAAAAATAGTCAGATTTTTAAAATATTCAGATGTAAAATGTAACATGAAAAAGATATTTTTGTTGGTCCGCTTTTTTAAGAAGCCCATGAAGCTACTGTTTTAGTGTCACTAGTAGAAAACAGACTTTCGGTTTTGAGCCCCGAGACCATTTAGTCCCGGTAAGGTCTGGAACCGGGACTAATGCCACCTGTAGTCCCGGTTCCGACGTCTAAGATGGCATCTCGAGCTCAAATTCCTTTAGTCCCGGTTCCAGCCAAACTTTTAGTCCCGGTTCGTATGTTAAACTGGGACTAAAGGTATTTGTCCCGGTTGGTGATTTAAACCGGGACTAATGTGCATAGTGTGATCGCGAACTGGAATTTGATCGAGCTTTGGTAATTAATCGCGGCGCTAATGGCTTTGGAAGTTGATCGTTCTAGCGTTGATTTACATTGGAAATTAATCGCGGCACTAATACGGAGGAATGCAGAGCACCGCCGCCCGCCAGCCTCCCTGCTCCGGCCGCCGGCCTTCCTCTTTGTCCTATAAAAGCTACAGTAATCCATGCTCTAAGCACACACCTAATCTCTCTCTCGATCCCTCTCTTCTATTCCAATGGAGCCACTAGCGCGCGCCACTCCGTCTCGGTTGTTCTTTCTCGCCAAAGAAGGCATGCAGTTCCAGATATGGGTCACCCTCCGTGCATCACGCGTGGAGAGGTGGATCCACTACGTGAAGAAGGAGTTTCTCGATGGCGCACCGATCAAGAGGGTTGGACTCGATTGCGAGTTCACCGACGCACTCCCGGGTCGCCAGAGGGATCTTCCACTTGAGGATAGGCAGCGCGCCGCCGTCATTCAACTCTCGGTGGCGTCCGAGACACTTGTTTTCCAGATTTGCAGGGCTGATCGGGTGCCGCAACTCCTGAAGGATTTCTTAGGTGACAAGACCATCAACTTCTTCGGTGTGTCTATCCACAATGACGTGCGGATGTTGCGCTACTACGGAATAACCATTTCGACCGCGGTCGACCTCCAGACGGATCTACGGAACCCAACCGGCAATCCAACTCCGAGCCTGTATGCTCTCGCCAATCATATCCTTGGGACGAAACTTGAGAAGAAGAAGAAGAAGAAGAAGAAGAAGAAGAAGAAGAACAAGAAGAAGAAGAAGAAGAAGAAGAAGAAGAAGAAGAAGAGGAACAGGAGAAATGACGACAACGACGAAGAAGAAGAAGAAAAAGAAGAAGACATGAATTCTGGATGGGGCAAGGTTCCTTTGAGCCACGATAAAATCGTGTATGCCGCTCTGGATGCTCGCCTCGGTTTTGAGATTGCACGGGAGTGGTATTAAACCGTTGTGTGCGGCGTGTGCTCCCGTTTGTGTTCGATCTCATATATTCGAACAATTCGGTTTCATGTATTGGAAATGTTTGAATCGGTTACCAGTTTATTAATATAAATATTTCTATTTCTAATTAATTTCGGTTACCGGTTGAAAGATATGAATATTTCCATATTCAGAGATTAATATATGATTTTTCAACCGATTTTATGGATTATATAGAGATTAATACTCCCTCCATTCCGCAATATAAGGTGTGTGTAAGGTTTTGCCACGGATATTAAGACGTCAGTATTTTGTATGCGGTAGACTCATTTCCTCTTGATAAAATTTGAGAGAGAGAAATCCATAATAGTCATAAATTGAAAATAATAGCTCAAATCCCTCCGTTCTAGATTGTGACTCATTTTTTGATGAGTAAAATTGTCTAGATTGTGACTCATTTTTTGATGAGATAAAACGGAGGGAGTATGATTATATGTATTTCATTTTCCATCCAATTTTACGAAACAATAAGATTAATATTATTTTATGGATTATATGTATTTTATTTTCCATCCGATTTTATGAAACAATAAGATTACTATGATTTTATGGATTATATGTATTTTATTTTCCATCCGATTTTATGAAACAATAAGATTAATATCGATTTATGGATCATACGTACGGAAATAAAATTCATGTTTTTGTTATTTGTTAACAATTATTATTGCTTAATTTTTAATATCGTTGTTACTCTAGACTCTTCTGACATTGTTCTTGCTCTAGACTCTTTTAGCAAAATAATATGCATGTGACATCATGCATAGCAACTCTGACTCTTTTGAAAGTGCAAAATGCAGGTGCAAAAACACCCCTTTATTTAAAAAAATGGACGATTTAGATTAGTTATTGAAATTCAAATACTTTTCATGTCGAAAGTTTTGTCAGAATCCAAATATATATTCAGAAGTTATTCAAATGTATATTCAAACTCTTTTGAAAAAATAAAATGGATGAACACTTTCTTCTCTCTTCTCTTCTTCTCTAGATCTTGGCAGAATCATTTTTACCTGCTGTCGTCGGGTGGTATCACGGCATATGTCATATAGACTAGCGTGCTAGCTAAGAAGCACACACAGAAGAACACAAGAACACGAAGAACACACACACGAACACCTCGATCTACCCAAGAACACACACAAGAACACGAACACAAGAACACACACACGAACACCAAGATCTTCTCTCTTATCTTCTTCTATAGATCTTGCCAAGCACCGGAAGCATCCCTGGTACCCTGTCCTCATGATATGTCGGCCTCTCTTCTTACCCGGCATGACTATGCCGGATTATCCTCAGTAGATGGTTCTCCCCTGCACACAAGAAAAAAACAGATCACAAGGACATAGGCATATGTCAGTTCCTTCCGACATAGGCATATGTCGGTCTCAGATCACCTCGGTCCACCCCGGGACATAGCTTAGACATGTATGCTTCCTCCTCCTACCTCACAATAGAATGCTTCTAAGCCCAGCCTCTCGAAGATGTCCTAAGTATGCTCACAAGGACGTCTTCGAGAAGCTGGTTCCTAGAGGAGTCATCTGCCTTTGCCTGGATTGTACAGAAGGTCTGGGAGCTTAGACATGTCTGCTTCCTCCTCCTCCTCACAAGAGAATGCTTCTAAGCCCAGCCTCTCGAAGATGTCCTAAGTATGCTCACAAGGACATCTTCGAGAAGCTGGTTCCTAGAGGAGTCTTCTGCCTTTGCCTGGATTGTACAGAAGGTCTGGGCACCTATTTATAGCATCACCAGCGGGAGGCATCTTGGCCACTGTCACCCACGAAAGGGCATCCTGACCTTAGTCATCCAACCGCGACTAAAGGCGTTTTAGTCGCGGTTCGTGTATCAAACCAGGACTAAATGTGCAGACTGTACACCTCCCGCAGTCGAAGAATTCACTGGATATCTCTTCCTAGCCTGATCCAACGGCTCACAAGTGCTTGAAAGAAACACACGATCCGTACGTGTGCTTCTTTAGTCCCGGTTCGGAAGTGATAGTGTTGATCTAACAGCTCACAAGCCCTAAAAAGAAACACACCCCTGATCTAATGGCTCAGAAGTGCTCTAAAGAAACACACGATCCGTGTGCTTCTCTAGTCCCGGTTTGAAAGTGATAGTGCTGATCCAACAGCTCCAAACTATACAAAAATTATAATAGAAAATAGAAAATAGTTTTATATTAGTTAGTCAAATTCAAACACATTTCATATTGAAAGTTTTGTCAAATTCCAAAATATACAAAAGTTCTACAAATAGAAAATAGTTTTAAATTAGTTAGTCAAATTCAAACATATTCATATTGAAAGTTTTGTCAAATTCCAAAATATACAAAAGTTCATCAAATTCAAATCCAAACTGTTTTTAAAATAGTTACAATAATTATTATAGAAAATAGAAAATAGTTTTATATTAGTTAGTCAAATTCAAACACATTTCATATTGAAAGTTTTGTCAAATTCCAAAATATACAAAAGTTCTACAAATAGAAAATAGTTTTATATTAGTTACAATAATTATTACAGAAATTTGTTTTAGATTAGTTATTCAAATTCAAATACTTTTCATGTTGAAAGTTTTGTCAGAATCCAAATATATTCAAAACTATTCAAATGTATATTCAAACTCATTTGAAATCACCCCTCAGGTCGCGGTTGGTGCCACGAACCGCGACTAAAGGTGTAGCACTGCGCGCGAAGCGGAGCTGTAGAAAAACTCACCGGGTCGCAGTTGGAGGCTCCAACCGCGACTAAAGGCCCCCTTTAGTCCCGGTGCGAGCCACAAACCGGGACTAAAGGGGGTGGTGGTATATAAGCCAGATTCAGATCCCGGTTGGAGCCACCAACCGGGACCTCGCGCTTAGGACTCGCAGCGACGCCGCCAGGCTGCCCAAATCGATCGTCGCCGTTGCTGCTGCGCCGCCGAGCTCGCCGCGCAGGCCGCCGCTTCCGCTGCGACGCCGCCGCGCCCGCTCCTCTCCCTCACTTCTGCCGCGGAGGCCGTCACCGCCGCCGAGCTCGCCTCACACCTCCGCCGCCGACAAGCTCGCCTCGCCGTCCCCGCCGTTTCGGAAGCTCTCCCGTCGACGTCTCCGACCGAATCGCGCCTGGTGAGCACATTGAGGGTTAGCAAATTGTTAGTTGGTTTAGTTAGGGTTAGTTGATTTAGTTGATTAGTTGGTTTAGTTGACTTAGGGTTAGCAAATTGTTCTAGTGGTTAGTGTCTTAGCAAATTGATTTAGGAATTTAGTGTTTTAGGACTTAGTGAAATTTAGTTGATTAGTTGATAATATGATGGGTTAGAATTTAGTTGATTAGCTAGATGGATTATAATTTAGTTAATTAGTTGATTGTTAGTAAACTGTTTTAGTGGTTTAGTGTCTTAGTAAATTGTTTTAGGAATTTAGTGTTTTAGGACTTAGTGAAATTTAGTTGATTACTTTGATGGATTAGAATTTAGTGAAATTTAGTGTTATTGCTAGTATTGCTAGTATAGTTTTAGTATAAATATTGTTTTAGTATTGCTTACTATAAATATTGTTTAGTATTGCTAGTATAGCTTTAGTATAAATATTGTTTTACTATTTTCAATCTTGCTCTTCTGTTGTTATTGTACTACTTTTAATCTTTATTCTTTATAGTGAAGCTATGGACCATGACGGTAGAGATGATCGGTAAGGCCAAGAAGATCATGAGGTAGATGACGGCTCACAATATCTGAATGAAGATGGTTATGGGTTGTCGGATGATCAGTTAGAAGAAGAAAACATAGGCAACCCGCAAACAAGTATTGATGTCGATGCTAGCGTTGGGCCCTCAACCAAGTCCTCTGATGTAAATATTTAAGTCTCTGCTCATTATATATATAGACCTCCACATTGAGCATATATTTAATGAATGTTTTTTTAGTCCTCCACTTCAAGGTTACGGGGCCCGGCCAAAAAGTGGAACAAGAAGACACATATGATTATTGACATAGTCAGTGCCGATGGGGAACCTTTGGAGCCCAAAAACAGCGTGACTGCATTTACTAATCAAGCAGGAGTTCTTGTTAGGGACATGATCCCGATCACCTGTCGAGAATGGAAGAAGCCAAGAGCCGATGGAATAAGTTTTGTCTCTAACGAATTAAAAAATTCTATTTGGGACAAGCTGATATCACATTTCACTCTGCCGAAGATGGACACCGAGGAGCAAACAACGGCCTTGCAAACCAAAGTCAAGGTGTGGATCCTTAAGAAGATGGCCAAACAATTCCAGAACCACAAGAAAAGATTGTGGGCGAAGTATGTCAAGAGTGGGGAAATTACTCCAGAGTTTAAGGCAACAGAAGAGAGGTTACGTGATCACTGGGATGATTTCAAGACGTACAAGGAATCAGAAGAAGCTGTTGATAGGTCGAAAAAGAATGCGGAAAATGCCAAGAAAAAGTTATACCATCATAATTTGGGGCCAGGTGGCTACAAGACTGTCATGCCTAAGTGGGATCAACTTAAGGCTGATATTAAGGCAAAAGGTCTAACTCCAGCTACGGAAAAAGTGCCCGAGAGAGCAAGAAATTTCCTAATGGCGCATGGTATGATGTTGGAGAAGGAAACAGGGGAGTCGGTTGGAGAAGGAAACAGGGGAGGCGGGAACGTTCATTCCGGATAGAGAGAACGACGAGTTGACAAAGGCACTCGGAAATCCTGAGAAGGGAGGACGAACACGAGGCTATGGAGGTGTTCCTTGGAAGATGGGGTTTCATGAGGACTACCATACTTATAGAAGCCGAGTGAAAGCAACGAAGAGGAGGGAGCAGCAGGCGGCAGACCGGCTGAAGAAGGTGGAAGAAAGGAACGAGCTGCTCTTTGCGATGTAGACGAAGATGCAGGAGAAATTTTCAAGCCATCTAGAGGGTGATCAGATTTACATAGATCCTGCAGCTGATGGCCCATCTAACCGGAGGAGCAGTGTGTTTTCCACGGGGTTGCATGACGATGATGGAGAAGTTGATGCGTCACCGATGGATCGCTACCCCGTGGATAATATCGAAGACCAGACTGATTGTGAGCTGCACCGGCCAATGAAGAACATATCCGTGAAGGTGGACGTCGGCTTTGCTTTAAAAGATGATCCTGAAGTGCGTTGGCATTGCCGCGAGGTTCCAGCTGGGTATGCTCGTGTCGGGGTGGATGAAATTGTACGTGGATGCGAGACATTGGAGATTGACCACCCTGACCCTGAAGGGGAGGCGACCCTGGAAGAAGTCAGGCATGGAAACATTTTATGGAAAAAGAAATACATCATATTTCCAGGCTCGACGCAGAGGCCACGGTCTCTCTCACCTCCACCACCTCCAAGTCCATTGAACTTCAATAGGGACGACGACGACACCTACATGACTCCACCTTAATCTTCGCCGCCGCGTCAGCAGCCTGAATCTTCGCCTCCAACCAATAAGTACAGGGCGGGAAAGCGGAAGATCAGCCAGGTCAAGTGGGGTAACTTGACTAAGTGCCCGCCTCCGCCTACTAAGGCGAAATTGTCGCCGCTTCCAAAGGTCCCCAAGAGTCCTCCCAAGTTTCCTTACCCTAAGCCCCCCGTGGAAATCGTGCCAGACGTACCAATTGATCCGAAAAAATAGAGTACTTCCTGAAACATTGTTTTCAACCACCCCAATATGTTTTAAACTTACTATCGGAATATGATCGTTGTATTGATAAGGCATATAATGAGGGGCTGGAGTAAAGAAAGCAGAAGAGACGCGACGTTGCTCCGCTGAAGTTGGCATCCAAGATTGTGATACCAGAAGGGTATGAGATTCCTGGTATGACCTACGAAGAAATGGTGGATTTGATAGAGGCCGACATGGCTCCCGGGGCATTGCAATATCGCCTTGGAAAGGATCTGGTCACGAAGGAGGACTGGGCCAACATACCTACAAGAATGCGAGCATTACATAAATGGTACAAGGATGCCTCAGCAGACGGGGACGAGATACTGTCTGTTAAACTTAGAGATGATCATTACTTCATGGGAGAACAGACGATCCATATTGACTTTGACGAACTCTTTCAGTTATTCAACCAGAATGCCCTCGACAAATCTATCGTCAGCTGCTATTGTTTGTAAGTGATTAATTTATCTCTAAAGCTAATCTCGTATCATTTTCCTATAATATAATTGTCCTCGCTACATTCTTTTATACGCTACTATGCAGAATGAAGATTCTCAAGTGTAGGAGGAAAGGGATTTATCAAGTTGGGTTCGTTGACCCAGATCGAGTTCATATACATACCTTAAAAATAAACCCGGAGGAAACGGCGAACAACTTGCTCAATTTTTTGGAGAAACAACATTTCAAGAAGAACATATTGTTTCCGTACAACTTCAGGTTAGAGTGTTACACGTTCATTTTTCCTCGTACTCGATGTTGATGAGTTAGCTAGAGACTTAATATTTACTGAATTCTCTTCGATGTGCTGATGTGTATGTGCAGGCACCACTGGATTCTCTTCAACATTGAAATTGACTTGGGGAAGTTCACATCGAGGACTCATTGCATCGACCCATGACGGAGTACTGGAACATTATTGAAACGCTCCAGAGGTACTATATTGACCTCTTTTCTTCATTTACTGGAATATATTTTTTATTCATTTTCTTTGCCGGGGCAGGGTATGGAAGCGGTTCATAAAACGTGCCGGAGAAGGTCAATGTAAACCAGAGCTGACCTTTCAGCTAATCGACGTAAGTAGAGTACTCTATTTAGTTCTAGTTTCAATATCGGATTGTCATGTTTGATTATTACTTAATGAACTCTATTTTCGTAAAGTGCGAGAGACAGCCACCGGCGACAAATCTATGTGGATATTACGTTTGCGAGTATATGCGCATGTATGTCAATGAGCGGCTGGATATGGTGGTACGTAAAGCATTTACATATCAATTCACAATTTAACTCTAGATGTATTTATATTGACCGTCTTCTCTTGATATATCCAGCAAATGAATCAACGAGAGCATCTCACTCCATATCAACGCTCTAGAGGAATTCAAGAGGAAATTTGTGGATTTCTGCTTGACGAGGTCATATCCCCAACAGGAGAATACAATATAAACCGTAAATAATGATTTTGATGTAATGATCGTGTTGGGACGGCACTTATGTATATGATACATGTTTAACTTGATACGAGTCTCGTTGTATATGTAATATATGGATCAATTCTCGTTAGACACTTCATATAATATATGCATCGATGTGTGTAATTGTAGCATACAAACAATAGTTTAAATCATAAATAAAATAGAAAACAGAAAACAAAATAAAAAATGCTAAAACCTAAAACCCCTCGAACTTATTAGTCCCGGTTTGTATACCTATTTGTCCCGATTCCGCAGCTAAAGGTCATCGCCGAGCAGCTCGCCTGCACGCCCACGTGGATACCTATTTATCCCGGTTGCAGATCGTACCGCGACTATAGGTTGGGGCCTTTAGTCCCGATTCCGCAGTCCCGGTTGGTAAACCGGGACTGAAGGCCCTTACCAACCGGGACTGTTAGCCTGTTTTCTACTAGTGTGTAATGATCTTATAATGACGTGTAATGATCGTATTGTATGTGTTGATCTATTTAAGGAGACATCACACAACTATCTAAATGCAAATTTGAGTGTTGAGCAAATGAGTACACATGGTAACCAAAATTAAGTGTTTGAATATAGAATATAAATATTTTTCTATTATACAGTTTCCATGATAGTATGTACAAAATAAGATTAATAAGACATTTTATGTCACATCACAATAAATTAGAGGATGTTTGTATATTTCTAAGCTTTTTAACATGTATAATTCAAAATATTGTCTTTTAATTTGTTTAGAAGAAAACATCTAATAAAATGATATGTTAATCACATAATCATAGGTAGTACAAAGGAGATAACTGGCAGAATTACGAGGCGGGAAACGGAAAAAAGCACACATGCTCCGCCCCTCAAACAAATATGGTAACTGTCCGACCTTGGAAGAGCCATCAACATTGATCTTTAGCACCCCAGTTTTAGGAAGAGTTCATTTGATCGTCCCTACAACTATACCCTAACGCACAGGTTGCGGTATTCCTAATTGTCTGCGGCCAAACAACGAACTCTATAAGCTAGCTCGGGAATTGTCCGTTCACGAATACTGTTTTGTGATTCTAGTACCACCACATGGAATGATCTTGACATGTATGTTGCCTCTCACCCAGTAACCAAGTTGGTCCAGCACCTCATCAGTTCTTGCAGTGATTAAATTTTCTCTGATTTGCAACATGTCCATTTCTTTCCAAACTTCCTTCACTTCTCTGCATTTGAGGAGCAAGTGGCACCCATCCACAAATGTGCTGGAGATGTGTCCTAAAGGCAAATAATAAAGAGAAATTATTGTCATATCTTGTTTTTTCATTACTAGTTGTGTACTATGCTATAACTATATTAAGCAGAAACATTAATACAAGTCCCTAGTAGCCTCTAGTTTACTATCTCATTGGTCAACTGGATGATCGAGGTTTGCTGATCATTTGCAGATAATACACTTGGTATCCTCCAGCACCATGCCTCTTCGAACCAAGTTTGATCTTACTGCTCCCGAATTGTGACTTGTGAGAACGTACCCAACTTCTTTGGACAGGGAAGTTGCCATATATAAGCGCAGCCAGCGCCGATCACCATTACCTCCTAGCGACTCGGGAACAAATGAGCTGAAATTGCCCGTTCTTGCATCATCTCTGTCAACAATATATCTATGCAGCTTATAGGACAGTTTAATAGTGTGTACCCTATGCAGCTTATACGACAGTTTAATAGTGTGAAACTCCTCTCTCTAAAAACATTGCATGCCACATTCCATATAGACGTTCGTTTCATCCATTTGCTCCATGTATAGGCGAATACATGAACACAAAAATAATACGAAATATGAGGGCGGAGGCAACCAGGCAGAGAACATCACCCGAGCCAAGGAGTACTAGACTGAGTCTGGACTGAGAAACAACAAAACATGTACTAGGAGAAGAAGAGGCACGACACTAGAGCAACGTTGGTCGGCAAACGTGCTCGCGTGAAGGGAGATAGGAGGGCGGAGGCAACCAGGTAGAGAGACAAGCAGTGTAGAGGGGGCGTAGATGAACAATGTCATAACTGGGATGGAATACGACCGTCCAGCAAGCCTACGGGCTGGTGAAAGCTAGTCCAGAAAGAAGGAGTGACATAGCGACATGTGTGTTTCCTGCCGCTGTGAGGGGATGGATCTATGAAGAAAGTGTTCAAGTTGGTAAATTCTATAATTGCCCGTGTGCGGCGTTAGGGTGTCGTGCCACCTGAAGGTAGCCACCTAGTGGGCCGGCCCATTTTGACATGGTTTCTTTTATGTGTCTTTTTTCTTCATTATTTACTCTTTTATTTCCCTTTTATATTTATTTTCATTTCTTTTTCTATTGGGAAAATTGTTCAGATTTGAAGGTGATATTCAAAAAATTGTTCATATTTTACAAAATAGTTTAAGCTTATAAAACTTCCAATCTTTCTAAAAAAATAAAAATATTCAGATATGAAAATCTTTCAAATTTAAAATGATAAGATTTTGAGAAAAATATATTTTTAAAAGGGTTTGGATTTGGAATTTTAAAAATTTAAAAATAATCAGATTTTTAAGATGCAAAAAAACCATATTTTTAGTGGTACGCTTTTTAAGCAGCCCATGAAACTAGTGTTTTAGTGTAATGATCTTATAATGACGTGCAATGATCTTATTGTATGTGTTGATCTATTTAAGGAGACATCACACAACTATCTAAATGCAAATTTAAGTGTTGAGAGTAACTGAATACACATGCTAACCAGTGTTTGAACATAAAATATCAAAATATTTTTGTATTACACGCTTTCCATGTACAAAATAAGATTAATAAGACATTTTATATCACATCACAATAAATTACATGAGATGCTTGTACATTTGTAACTTTTTAACATATAAATTTAAAAATATTGTCTTGTATTTTGTTTTGAAGAAAATATCTAATAATATGTGACATGTTAATCATAGAATCGTACACTACTAGTGGAAAAGGAGATATTAATTAATAATAGTACAACCATCTCATAATCAAATTAATCACTTTCGTTCATAATAAATTTTGTTCGACTAGATTTTCTATAAAAACATAAGTAGATATATTTTAAGTATCTTAGAACTCTTATATGCCGGTATTAATAAACCACTTTCATGCATCAAAATTAGTAGTTATACACAAAGAAACATATCTATATGCTTATATAAATTAATGTGAAGGATCTTTGGATTATAATAGCTAGAACTAACTAATGTATACCAATACTAAATAAAAAAGTATAGTAAAGAATAATTCTAATTTATGTACATTTATATGAATACAAGATCTAGCTATATATGTTCGCTGAACGAGAAAGTTACAACACAAAAATTGTGTAAAACGCGCAGACAAACTACTCGTGAAAGTAATTTGAAACAGTCGACTCGAGTGCGACGAATTTAACAAAATTCATCTAAAAATTGATACGAATTTCGCTCCAAAATTTATAATCTATAATCCACGAAACTCGAAATTGGTCAATCTACTCACTGCACGACCAGTACTTGACACGTACATGTAGCATGTGAAATGTTGACACATACATTTTGTTTTTACAGCCTTGACCCGTACATGTAACATGTAGATTGCATGCGAGCGAAAGTACACCGGCTCATAACTTATGGTGGCATCGTGCTTGTAATTTCGAGCAAAGGAATGGGTAATAAAGAATAAGGATTTGACACTTGAGTAGGAAGCCGCGGAATGCACCTTCCGCCCTGTTTCGCTCCTCTAGTGCATTTTGGTATTTGGGTTTCTTATTTTGGATTTAAAAGCACAAGTTGAAATCGAAACAAACAAAGTCTAAGCCAAGTATGAATTTGTGATGAGATGGCAAAAATCCATAAACAGGTTTTATTTTTCTAGAGAAAGCCAAAATAGCTACTCCCTCCGATCTGAAAAAAGTGTCGGAGCATGTGTACAAATGTTAATTTACAAAAAGGTCCTTCTAAATTCACAAATCAAACACGACACCCTCCAGATCGCTCGCCTCGCACCTCTCCACCTCGCTCGTCTGCTCGGCTCAAACCTCTAGATCGACGGAGAGGCCTGCTGGTGGACGAGGACGAGGCGCCGGTCCGACGCGGTGATGACGGCAGGAGGGGCGGTTGAGCGGTGGTCGTTGGATGCGGCGGAGGAGGCGTCGTCCACGGCCACATCGTGTATGGAGTAGAGTGAGGCGATCCACGCGCCGGTGTCTCCCCGTCCTCGTCGGTCTGCCTCGCAGCCGCCGGATCCGACGCGTCCGGCCTTGATCCAGCCTCGCCCAAATCCGGCGATTCCTCGTCGGTTTGGACCAAAAGGTCTGATATTTTCGTGGAGTAGAGCTCGGTGAGGGAAGGTGGAGGGGAGCGAGGCGGTAGAGAAGCGCGGGCGACGTGGCGAGGGTATCACGGGTGACGAGGCGAGCGCGTCGGCGAGCGGAGCAGAGAGAGAAAGCGAGCGAGCGTGCCGATGAGCGGAGAAGAGAGAGGAAACGGGCGACGACAACGAGCTGAGGGAGAGAGAGGGAGCGCATGGTGCGGTTGGAGCAGAGGTGGAGTGCGGTTTGAGACAAAAAACACTGGAGGGGTTTCTTGCAAAATAACCTGTCACGATACTTTTTTTTTCGGATTGGAGGGAGTAATTTTATGTCGAGACGAAAAGATAAAGGTTTCTAAAGTCAACTGAAGACATCCATCCCGGCCCAATTAATCTAGACAGGTGCCCATCTATACAGACAAGACAAGTAGTCCCCCTTGAGTTGACCGGGCCCACGTACTCGTCAGCAAGGCTCGTGTCCAGTCCACCAGCCGATCAGTCCAGTGGCGACACCTCCGCCGAGCTCTGCTTTTCAGCGATGGCGAGCAACCGCCGCCTCCGCGACCTGCTCCTCCTCGCCGCGGCGGCGGCGCTCCTGCTCTCCGCCTCTTCGGCCGCGGCCGCCGAATTCGAGTACTGCAGTGAGTACTCTGGACCCTCCTCCTACCGCTAAAGCGTCCCCTTTGGAGATTCAATGAATCGTCTCCGCAGGATGCGAGATTACCTTTTCTGTTGGTTCGGTTTTGCTGCAGGTAAGGGGCGCCACTACCCGATGAAGGTGAGTGGCGTGGAGATCGTCCCCGACCCCGTGGTCCGCGGCGAGCCGGCCACCTTCAAGATCTCCGCCTCCACCGGTAAGAAACTAAGAACCCATCGGCCTATCTATCCAGTATCATGAACTCCTTGCTGCGGTGAATTAAGACGCCGTGCGCTCGTGAGCTGTGTCGTCTGAGTAACTTGTATCTAGTTTGATAATAGCAGCCTATTCCAGAATCTAGATCGGCCGCTGGGGGGCAGTGCCTCCGTGTGTGTGTAGGTAATGTAACAGCTGGATGAACTGAATAAACGATGTACTTTTGCTTGTGGGATCAAATCAGCGTCCTGCTGAAGGTTTCGTTGGCACTATCCACGTGCTGATGTTAGCTGTTACGTGAACTAGTCCTGTGTGCAGTAACATTTCAACTATGAATTTGGATTTTTGAGAAGGACCTACCAAACTTCGGAATTGGGGAATAACTCTTTTAGGTACTAGACGGATATGCGAGCTTCGCCTCGCCACCCGCATTAATTTTTGATACTGTGTGATAGGCGTGATTTAAATTGCAGGCGTTCTGACCTGTAACATAGCCCTACGTTGTGCGATCAGCTTTTTCGAACATGTTCATCCGTACTAACAGAAAAAACCATGTTTTTGTGGTAGAGATGAATGATGAAAGGTATGGATTCATCCTGAGATACGAAAAACAAAAGGCACAAAAAGCATCACTTTTGAGAATGTTCATATTAATATGCATACGTCCCATTCTTCATGAACCTGCACAGTTTGGGTAGAAGAACTCATTGTACATGGTTGTTCCAAGAAAAGTGACGAACCTGGTAAAATCAATGCTTTATGATCCAATCAATATCCTTAGAGTGAAACGATGCAACTGAGCCAGAGATACTGTATGTACACGAAAAATTACACCATGCTTAATACATGGCGAAGTATGTACTAACTAGAATATAATTTATGCAAAGGACCATCTAAATGTAATCATAAGTGACACATGAGGTGAATACGAATAGGGTGTTAGCATCAGACATGGACATGTAAAATTTAGGGTTGTTCAGATGAAACTATTCATGTTACAACCAATGGACTGCCAGCAAAATTTGAGACATCATAATTCCTTATTTTAAACCGGGGTTGTTTTAATTAGGCAACACAATTTGATTACAATGGCGCAACGCAATCTCCAGCGCGAAGGTTGGAACAGAGGCATAGAAAATACCAGAACTTCGCAGATTATGACTGTACTGAGCTAGCTCACGAGCTAAGCAATTCTAGTCTCTAGGAGTCTTCTTGAAAACCATTCCTGGAAAGCGCTCACCCACGGCGTGATGTCCTTGACAATCTCGCTGATAGCCGACCTGGAAGGAGTCACCGCAAATAGTCATTAATAATGTGCAGGCAATCAGATTTGACCTGTACCGGCACATTACAGTTTGTCATAATTTGCTTCAGACCTTGCAAACAAGCTAAATCTTTAGCAATATCAGCAGGAGAACAAAACTCAATAGTGCATGACGCTGAAAGGATGACATGGCCCCTTTCATCTGTTGACACGGCCCCACAAGACCCCTTATTAGTGTTAGCAATGAAGCATCTATATTCTGTTCTAGCGAATCTGAAACGGGAGTCCAGGGCAGTTTCTTTGTGTTGTCAGAAAGCGTACAATACTATATTTCCGGCACCATCAGGTTATTTTCCTTTCCGTCTCCAAGCCCTAATATTTTGCAAATTGCAGAGGTATTTTGTCAGCAAATTTGTAGACACATCAATTTGACAGTCCCCTTTTCCAAAGATACAATCATTTCTTAAGTGGCAGGCACGCCAGTAAAAAAAGATTAGTTTGTCTCATGTAGCTTCCGGAATTCCAACAAGCAAGAATGAGACCCGATCTTTACCTGTATAAACTGAGGTCTTTTAATCTGGTAGAGAATGATTGGCATAGGTTAAGCAGGAACACAAGCACTGGGCTAGCTGCTGAACATTAGATCGATTGTTCCTAACAACTGAATGAATGATGTTTTCTCTTTTGTCTGTACCCTAGCTCCTACAACGCCATTACCTATACTAAAAGCTAGTATATAATATTCTGTTTTGCTGTCGACTCGTTTTCATAGCCAAGATTGTCAACCGGTATTCGTAGTAAAAGTAAACTCTGAGTTAAAGCCAGATCCCTCTTCCTATTGTCTGAAAAAGATCTTAGTGACACAACAGACGAACTAAAATAGCTTTCACAAGAAAGCAGATAAATTAAACAATAAGCCATACGATTTTGCTTCCGTTCAAGTCCAGCAAATATACACAATCAGAGATTAAAAGCCAAGTCAACTCACAAGCGACCGAAAACCCGGCAAATGCAGAGAAGTAGCTTCGTAACAGAGAAAAATAGTGTATGAAGAAGAGATGCATACTCACCTGCCTCTTGTTGAAATCCAAGACGCCGGTTCTCCACATAGGCCAGGTAAGCACTGGGTGGCGTGCATCACCTGCCCTACTAAAAGCTCCTCGAGGCAGGCTGCAAAACATGATTATTAGACGCCGGGATTTTGTGCATAAGCAGCTGATGATGTGACAGAAGAAAAGGAGAAAAGGATCACCTGGCAAGCCGCATGAACTTCGTCAATGCTGTCAAGAGCCTTCATGGTCCTCTCGCTAGACATAGAGGATAATGTCCGTTGGCAACACGTCTGGGAAGAACGTCAATAGCGAAGCAGGAAAACCATTAGAAAGCAGACCTCGCCGCAACAAGAAACAAATACCCCAGCAGCTGAAGAATAAAAGATAGCCACATGCCTCTAGCTGCTCCACGTGACAACCTGTAGACCAAAAAGATAGCAAAATCAAACAGAAGTCAAGCAAACGACCAAACACACAAAAGAAGATTACCAAAATACTCAGTAAATAAGACAAACACCTATAGCTCATGCCAGCTGCAACGCACGCGGAAGAAAACAGCATGCAGACCCACAAGCCAGCGTCACAAGAAGCGGCGGATAGCCTGAGACAGCTAGTCGGCCTTACAGCTTTAAGGAATGAGTGTAGTCACATGTATGGTTGAAAATTGACTACTTGAACCAAATTTTGTGTATAACTGTCTAAACATAACAATGCTTTGATGTTTACACATGGAAGTTTGGACTGTGCAACGTGGAATACTTCTCTCCGCAAATTGCAGTAATGCGTGCATGTTTATTGACCTTATTTTGAAGACTTCTCCTTGTTTGTCGGCTTGGATTTGAGTTCACTGAGGGCACTGAGTTGCATAAAGTGCTACCTCACCTGTGTACTGAAATGGTTCATTTGCCTCCATGTAATTTTTCTCATAGCAAAGTGGTGAGTGAACTTTATGTAGTAGAGTAAAATTGTCCCTCCAACACTTTAGTTAAAGTCATGAAGTAGTTAATTATTTTCACTTCATAGCAAATGGACTATCATGTACATCCTGTAAAACACTTCAGTTCAGACATTCCACTTCGTAGTTATAACCATGGTCACCAGGACTCATATATTGAAATTAATAGAAATTCCACTTTGTTGTCCTGTTTAAGATTTATTATGTTCTAGGTGCTTGTTTTTGTTCAAGTTTCGGTTCAACTGTCTTTGGGGAGTATATTTATAAATTTGCTTCTGGTCTCTACGAAGTACATTGTTCTTCCCAGCTGATGTTTTCCTCCAAGTCCTTATGGTACATTATAACTGTTGTTTTCACCTGGCAGATAAAAGCATCGCAAAAGGGAAGCTGGTGATAGATGTGACATACTTCATTTTCCACGTCCATTCGGAGACTCATGACTTCTGCAGTGGGACTCCTTGTCCCGCAACCGGTAAATTCGTGCTAGCCAGCGAACAGACTCTACCATCTTTCACCCCACCAGTAAGCATACCTGCAGTCCGCTTCCAGCTTCTCTGCTGAGCTTGTGTAGATACTTTTTCGGGTTTGTGGACATACGAGAGAGGCTTAATAGGTGGTCTAATTAATCCTCGAGACCTGCTACTTTAAGATCACATCCTGACGTTTTGTGCGTGATGTGCTGCTTCAGGGTTCTTACAGTCTCCAAATGAAGCTAATGGGAGACAAGAACGAGGAACTGACCTGCATCTCTTTCGGGTTCAGCATCGGGTTCATTGCCCCTGTGGCTGTCATCTGAACCGGAGCCTTACTTGCAAAGAGCACACATGGTTCCCGGGTATTTGTATATAACTATGCATGTATCTGCAGAACAAACTCTGAATCCCACTTAGCGCTCCGGAATCGCCTGCGGTGACCTTTCTATGTTTTGTATATATCACGGTGATGCTCTTGATATTATCCTCAAACACTGTAATGATGCTATGAATTAATAAAGTGTTTGATGGTTGTCACGTAAAGAAAAAAAACATTTTATGAATTGGATCAGCCAAACCAATCTTTAGCTGTGGAATGTTTCAATGAGTTCAATCGTTATCTACCAACTAATATTTTTGAATGTCAACTTTGCTACGTATTACCTACTGACGGGTATTTTGATGTTCGGTAATTACCGGTGACCAGCAGAACCTTGTTTGGAAATAGATCAGGTCATTACATCAGAGAACCGAATATTTATATCCGCGGTTTGGTACCATCAGTTGTTTGCTCACGGCGGACCATATCAAAGCAAGGTGCTTGCTTCTTCCTTTGAAAGAAAAGGCACGGCGCTTCCTCTAAGGATATTGATCTAGTCTTTCTTTCTCACGTGTACCACCTAACAACACGTTTCTTTTATCTTTGTTTGAACTTCTCTTGCAGCCTATGGTTCCTGGCTGCTATAAATACACACCATACATGCAAACGACACTACACAGGAACATAACACTTAAAGGAATCAGACATGGGTCTGAGAACAGGATTCTGTTGTGCTCTGCTACTGGTGACAATGCTGCCTCTTTCAGCAGCTAGTACGTCGAGCAAAGTAAGATGCCTCCTCCTTGTTCAGAACACTCAACTTTGTATTGTTTAACCGAGCTTGTTCTGATACTATTTCTCGACGGCTTGTTGCATCAAAATCGCAGCTCTACATAGTCTATATGGGGGATAAGAAACATGATGATCCATCTGCGGTCACCGCGTCGCACCATGACGTCCTGACCTCTGTTTTTGGGAGGTACTAGCCTGTAATAATTCATGTTACGGATTGTTACCGCGCAACAGAAGCGGTTGCTAACATATTGTTCTATCTGCAACAGCAAGGATGAAGCCGTCAAGTCGATAGTTTACAGCTACAAACATGGATTTTCTGGGTTCGCTGCAATGCTGACTGAATCTCAGGCCGAGGCACTAGCAAGTAAGTAGTTGTCAACCCTGAGATGTCATCTTTTTATCTTAATTGCATGATCGATTTAAACTGATCAACCCATTCCGAATGTAGACTTCCCTGAGATTGTCACTGTGAAGCCTAACACTTTTCACGAAGAGCACACCACTCGGAGCTGGGACTTCCTTGGACTTAACTCTTACCAACCACCACAACAATCGGGCCTCCTCCAGAGAGCAAAGTACGGTGAAGATATAATTGTCGGTGTGATCGATTCAGGTTTGCAATCCCACCTCAAGCAATCCAAAACATGAGAAAACCCAATATATATGATTGGGCATATGCATGATTCTGTTGCAACAGGCATATGGCCTGAATCACGAAGCTTTGACGATAATGGGTATGGCCCTGTGCCGGCGCGGTGGAAAGGGAAGTGCCAGACCGGCCAGGAGTTCAACGCCACGAGTTGCAACAGAAAGATCATCGGCGCTCGGTGGTACGGCGGTGGCACCAGCGATGAGGTGCTCAAGAGCAACTATAACTCGCCAAGGGACCAGAGCGGCCACGGTACTCACGTCGCCTCGACGATCGCCGGCGTGGAGGTGCAAGGCGTGAGCTATGGGGGCTTAGGCGGCGGCGTGGCACGTGGCGGGGCGCCGCGTGCGCGGCTGAGTGTCTACAAGGTATGCTGGGTGGGCGGGGGTTGCCCTGACGCAGCGATCCTCGCGGCCATCGACGATGCTATAAAAGACGGCGTGGACATCCTTTCACTCTCGCTGGGAGGCGACGCCAGTGATAAGGAATTAGTAGGGACGTTGCATGCTGTGCAGAGAGGGATTTCGGTCATTTTTTCCGGCGGAAACGATGGCCCCGTGCCGCAGACGGTCACGAATGTCCTGCCGTGGGTCACGACGGTGGCCGCTAGCACGATTGACCGGGCTTTCCCGACCCTGATATCGCTCGGCAACAAAGAAAAGCTGGTGGTGAGTACAAACAATCTTTCTTCAGTTATTTACAACTACTTAGTGTCTGCGACTGATAGTTCCAGCGACCATCAACTTGACACGGCTATGATGTACTCTTTTGACAAATTAACTTGACTCGGCAGGCTGAGGTCTTTGAAACTAACAGCAAATATGATTATATCTTATAAAACAACAAATATCCTTAGCTCGATCGACCTAAAGCATTGATTTCCTTAATCCTTTATTGACGACTCCTTAACTAATGTGTGCTTGATTTCAACCGCAGGGGCAATCTCTTCACTACAACGCATCTGTGATCAGCAGCGACTTTGAGAACCTTGCTTTTGCGGGGAGGTAAATTAGATGATGCAGTCACTTGTCACACTCGTTTTGTAGTTAATCACGAGTTCATGACTTAGTTATAAATTCACTCGAAACTTTTGTGCAGGTGCGACGCGAAGTCAGTGGCTTCGACCAACGTCACCGGAAAAATCGTTCTGTGCTATGCACCAGCGGATGCACAATCCAGACCGCCCATTGTAGCATTTCCGGTCGCCGTCAATCAAACCGCCATGGCCGGCGCCAAGGGCCTCATCTTTGCACAGTACAATTCCAACCTCCTCGACATCCTGGAACTGTGCAACGGCATTATGCCCTGCGTACTAGTGGACTTTGAGATTGCACAGAGGATCTTTTCGTATATGGCCATCACAGGGTGAGAGCTTAATTAATTGTCGCGTTGTCAGACACAGGATGAACATGTCTGTTTTTTTTCTTTCTCCAAATATTCATGTAGTATATCACGTGTCATGCTAGGAGCCCGGTGGTGAAGGTCTCGCCTACCGTAACCGTTGTTGGAAACGGAGTGCTGTCGCCGAGGGTCGCCTCGTTCTCGTCGAGAGGCCCAAGCCCCCTTTTCCCCGGCTTAGTCAAGGTATATTTCAATATGCTTATTTGGGACTAAATATATACTTAATATTCAAAGCGTAATATACTCAAAGAGTTTACTTGTGGCATGTTATCTAGACTCTAAAACTTGTATATCTGCGTGTTTGGGCAGCCCGATATAACTGCACCAGGAGTCAGCATCTTGGCAGCCGAGCGTGATTCTTATGTGTTCAAATCCGGCACATCCATGGCGTGCCCACATGTCTCGGGGATCACCGCGCTGCTCAAGTCGGTTCACCCTGACTGGTCGCCTGCCATGATCAAGTCCGCCATTGTCACCACAGGTAATCACTGATAGCATAGCAAAAGTTCTACGAGAGAACTCATCCTAATTTAGACTAACTCGCCTCGTTTCTTGGAATCCCTTTACAGCCTCGGTGACCGATCGTTTTGGTATGCCGATCCAAGCAGATAGTGTTCCGAGGAAACTGGCCGACCCATTCGACTTCGGAGGTGGCCACATGAACCCTGACAAGGCTGTCGACCCCGGCTTGGTTTACGACGTGGATGTGAAGGAGTACACCAAATTCTTTAATTGTACCACTGGATTGTTAGATGGCTGTGAGTCCTACCAGCTCAACCTTAATCTCCCATCAATCAGCGTGCCAGACCTCAAGAACCAGGTCACTGTGTGGCGCACTGTCACTAATGTCGGTCCGGTGGAAGCAACTTATCGAACGGTTGTTGAAGCTCCCGCAGGTGTAGACATATCTGTGGAGCCATCCGTGATCAGTTTCAGTGCAGGTAGCAGTGCAAGTGTGACGTTTAAACTAACATTTACGGCGAAGCAAAGAGTGCAAGGTGGATACACATTTGGGAGTTTGACATGGTCCGACCAAAGCACATACTCAGTGAGAATTCCTATTGCTGTAAGGACTGTGATAGAAGACTTCATCGCAGATACATCTTAAATTCATCGGTTCTCTTCCTCCATCTGCGTACTCGTCTTGGATAAGAGTTGGGGAAATGTTGAAATGTATATGGTTGTTATTATTATTATTTGGAAATGTTCTACATGAATACAACATAAGAGTATATGTTCTTCTTAAGAGACTGTTTCTTTCATTTATATATTTATTTGTGTCAAATGCAGCATTTGTTGATATGAGTTTACAACATGGTCAGCTTACAATTGTCTAGTAGAGTATTTTCTTAGAACTTTTAGTAATCTTTTAATCTTATGCTATTGTGAGTTTCTGATCATTTCATTGAACGTTTAGAGAAGAAATGCATGTATATTCTTTTAAAACAGCTTTTTTGCTTGCAACTTCTTTTAATTATGCTAACATGTCCTTGTTCATTGAAAATAAAAATGCTAAAAACTGTAGCAAACCCTACAATGCTTGATACATGTTTGTACTCGAAAGTATATGGTGATGTCATGAGACGATACATCGGTCATGATCATTAATTATGGGGTGTTATTGCAGTTCTCCAGCCAAATTTTCCATATGTGCACCATTCAACCGTTAGGGTCTGGCCAAGCCAACGCAGGCTTTGATCCACGTTCTGCATATTGTTTAGGTTGTGCATGATCGGAACTGGAAGTGTGGAACCAGCAGTTTAGTTAGATGCATTACATTTTTTGGGATAGACATGAACGGAACGAGGAATGGAATATAAGGGGGGCCAATTGCATATTAGATAAGTTCGAGGGGGGCATATTGCTAAATCTGGACAAATTTAGAGGTCAAATCCACAAATATAGTAGGGGATTTCAACAAAAAAAGTCACCATGGGCTGAGCCATGGCCCCGGGCGTCCCCAGTTCCATGTTGGGATAGACTAATGCGGGTAGGTTGTGTTTAGTTGTATACAAAACCGTCGTTGTGGTAACATCTTCCTGGAGTGGTGAGGTTACCAACCACTTCTAGGTTGTGGCTTTGAGATCAATGAAGAACGATGTAGTTTAACTCATTCATAACACATCAACCGAAGGGTTACAAATAGTACTAAAACTTTATCAAACAAAGTTCAAACACAACAAATGTAAAAAAAAATGACAAACCACGTAAAAACATACTTAAACTATGAACCACAATACTTAATATCAATACATATGACATAAACCATCTACTCATCCTTGTCGATCTTTGCTAGGGAGTCTTCGTGCTCTTTGCACATCTAAACCACCTTAGGGCAAGAGTAGTCAAACATGACCACTTCGAGCACATATGGATTCACCGGCTTGAAGATAAGGAAGTGCCCTATCATAAATTAGCGCGAAATGGAAAACCCGGTCAACCTTGATACATGAAAGCTTTTTCGTTGATATCTTTCGGCTTGATCTGCCCATTGTAGCCAGTGTTGGTCTTCAGGGTAATTGTGCTCGAGATCATACCCAAATAGGGTCTCAGGACCGGAAGCATCCTAACCAGGTGCTATGACCACTTTTTTTTTTGAAAGGATAGCCCCCACAACGAGTTATTTTAAAAATAATAAGAACCCAAATTCGTGTCCGCGAGGACTTAAACCTGGGTGGCGAGGTTGTACATCCACTTCACTAGCCAAATGAGTTGGGCTCACTTTGCTATGAGCACCTTACATAAGTAGATAGGGGAAACCTCTCATGGAAGTGACCGAAGATCTTTGATGGCCTACCCCTCAGCCCCTTGCAGAGGTTGCCCTCTCTAGGAACCTCAACACGGTTCCTAACCATAGCTTCCAACCCTACAAAAAAAGGAGACGATTACAAATGCAATTAAGTAAACAAGATAATTAAGCCTCATATTTAATACCACACATAACCTACCTTGGAAAACTGGATCTAATATAACATGGAAACTGTCGAGGTTATGAATTTATACACTGCAAAAATTTAATCATCAAGAGTAGAACAATGAAAACAATTTTACAAAGCACTAGCAAAACTATGAATGTCGACAAGAAACTTCCTTGTATTAACAAAAACACATAGTTCAAAAGTGACGATTCTATTTTACGTGAATTAATGCACAAGCAATGTGATAGTACATAGCTTGTGATATAATAGGGCCATCCCTTCAATTCAATTGTGCCACATTTTAATCATTGGCTAGTGAATGCAAAATAGTTAACAAGAAATCAATAAGGACTCATGCATGGTAAGATACACACCGCTCAAGATATGATCACCCCTTCTTACCAGGGATGATGCACAAGGAATTTATTTGTACAAAACTCTATGTACTACTATAGCACATCCCTAGAACTAAACTATGTCAGATATTAATCGTTGGATGTGGAGAAATGGGTGTGCCGGTCACTCATATAATCAATGTGTGTGGGAAGGCTAATCATAATTGGCATTCAACCAACTATAGTTCTTCAATACACACATCAAATTAATTATCGACTTAAATGACTCATGATACCCTAAACAATAACTTTCATCTAAATTGGCCATGGACGAAACCGTAGGAAGTGAAGTTACAATAAAAATATGGATCTACAAGCCCGATTTCAAAAAGAGGTATCCACTTAAAACGAGTGCAGTGGAAAAACATACTCAAGTTCAAACCCTAAGTCGGCAGATCACACTGCTAGTCATCTAGAACCACTAAACTAACATCATACATATAGATGCTTCATAAGGTAAGGAGTAGAGCTTACTGATAACCCACAAACTTGGGAGTATGTTATAACATTTTTGATAAAATAAGAGTACCAAACCAAACGAGAATATAATGTAATCCAATCGCCCCCCGCTCCATTCCCTAGATCAATTGAGTGAGAAGTAATCAATTGGGACAGTAGATGGAACACCAAATCGCATTATGTTCTAGAAACGTAAATACAGAATAGCGTATTGTGATACTAGAATTGTACATACACTTTACTTTCTGGTGAGACATCCCACGAGTGCACCGAAAGCCCCTCCTCCGTTCCATAATATAACATTAAAATGTTATAGGTGTTATATATGTTGTCTAGATTTAAACTAAAATATGTGTACACATACATTAAAATGTGTCTAGATGTACGTGTGAAGAAAAAGGTAAAACATTTTTTTACGAACACTATACGACGCAAAAACACAGTACGTCACATACGCTCACAAACACGCGCATATACTCACCACGCACATCCTATCGCTATGAGCACCTCCAAAAGACTGAGCCGGTGGGTTAGGTTTTAAGATTGATGAAGTCACCACAAACATCTCGCTATAGACGAAACATCGTCTCTCGCTAAATAATATTCCACCCACCTAAATGAGAAACACCAGCGTGAAACCTAAAGTTCGAATTCTGGTGGACTGGGGGTATAACCACCCTTCTAACCATTCTATTGCAGATAATTTTTTTAAATAAGTAATACATTTTATATTATGAAACAGAGGGAGTATTAGCTAATCCCTGACATGGGACATCATCTCAACGAACAACCACCCCAGCGCCCAGACCAGCTGAGCTAATGCATGGTTTCAAAATTTAAATCCCTCGCCCCCGCACGTGACGTCACAGTGGAGTTTAACGGCTCTAAACCATCCAGCCGTCACGCTACACCGAACGTTTAGGGAAAGAAACACAGTACGTATCTTCACGTCACGCGCCAGACGCCGGCTTCCTACGCAGTATACGCACACAGGAAAAATAAAAGAGCCAGCCCTAGGCAGGAAGAGCCTTCCCCTCTTTTCCCCACACCACACCACGCCCGCCTCCTCCCTCCCTCCCCGCGCCTCCTCCGCCCCGTCGCGCACGCATGGAGCCCAGCTCGTACTCCGGCGCCGGCGGGAAGATCCGTACCCGCCGCCCCTCCTCTCGCGCCTCCGCCTCCTCCCACCCCTACCCCCCCCCCCCCCCCCCCCCCCCGCCGCCGCCGCGCACCGCCTCGCGGCCGCCAAAATTAAAAGGCTATAGTCCACGAAAATCGAAATTGATTACGAGAACCTACTCATTGACATATTTTAAGTACAAATTAGTTTGAATACGTACACCCGCATATGTAGACCGCATGCGAGTGAAAGTACACATGCTCCTAACTTTTGGTGGCATCGTGCTTGTGATTTCGAACAAGTGAATGGGTAATAAAGATAAGGATTCAACACTTGAGTAGGAAGCCGCGGAATGGACCTCCCGTCCTGTTTCGCTTCTGCTAGGTTTCTGATTTTGGATTTAAAAGTTGAAGTAGAAGTTCAAACAAACAAAGCCTAAGACGAGTATGAATTTGTGATGAGATGGCAAGAAGCCATAAACAGGTTTTATTTTTCTAGAGAAAGCCGAAAATAGCTAATTTTATGTTGAAACGAAAAGGGAAGCGTTTCTATAAGTCAACTGAAGACATCCGCCCCGGCCCAATTAATCTAGACTGGGCCCACGTACTCGTCAGCAAGCCTCGTGTCCAGTCCACCAGCCGATCAGTCCAGTGGCGACACCGCCGAGCTCTGCTTTTCAGCGATGGCGACCAACCGCCGCCTCCGCGACCGGCTCCTCCTCGCCGCGGCGGCGGCGCTCCTGCTCTCCGCCTCTTTGACCGCGGCCGCTGACTTCGAGTACTGCAGTGAGTACTCTGGACCCTCCTCCTACCGCTAAAGCGCCCCCGTTGGAGATTCAGTAAATCGTCTCCGCGCGATGCGAGCTTACTTTTTCTGTTGGTTCGGTTTTGCTGCAGGTAAGGGGCGCCACTACCCGGTGAAGGTGAGCGGCCTGGAGATCGTCCCCGACCCCGTGGTCCGCGGCGTTCCGGCCACCTTCAAGATCTCCGCCTCCACCGGTAAGAACCCATCCGCCTATCTATCCAGTACCCTGATTCCTGAACTCCTTGCTGCGGTGAATTAAGACGCCGTGCGCTCGTGAGCTGCGCCGTCTGAGTAACTTTTATCTAGTTTCACAATAGCAGCCTATTCCATAATCTAGATCGGCCGCTGGGGGGGCAGTGCCTCCGTGTGTGTATGTAACAGTTAGATAAACTGAATAACCGATGCAATTTTGCTTCTGGTATCAAATCAGTGTCCTGCTGAATGTTTCGTGGGCACTATCCATGTGCTACTGTTAGCTTGTTGTTGTTTTATAGTGATCCAAATTCATATGACGATATGGAGTGAGCGGCTAACTTCGGAGCGAAGCGGAGGCCCGTCGCCGGAGGCTTGGGCCGCTGTAAGTGGATCTTCAAGAGAAAGGAGGGTTTGTCTCCACGTGAGCCTCCAAGATTTAAGGCAAGGTTAGTGGCAAAAGGTTTCAGTCAAATCCCAGGTATTGATTACAATGATGTTTTCTCTCCGGTTGTCAAGCATAGTTCTATTCGGACATTTTTCTCCATTGTTGCTATGCATGATCTTGAGCTTGAGCAGTTAGATGTTAAAACTGCGTTTCTGCATGGAGAGTTGGAGGAGGAGATATACATGGACCAGCCAGAAGGGTTCATAGTGCCGGGTAAGGAGGATCTTGTGTGTAAGTTGAAAAGGTCCCTATACGGTTTGAAACAATCTACTCGACAATGGTATAAAAGATTTGATTCGTTTATGTTGTCACATGGCTTTAAGAGGTCTGAATTTGATAGCTGTGTGTACATTAAGTTTGTTGATGGATCGCCTATATACTTGATGTTATATGTTGATGATATGTTGATTGCTGCCAAGAGCATGAAAGATGTCGCTGCTCTCAAGTCACATTTGAGTAGCGAATTTGAGATGAAGGGTCTTGGTGCTGCTAAGAAAATCCTAGGTATGTAAATTACACGTGACAGAAAGTCTAGGTTCTTATTTCTTAGTCAGCAGAGTTACATTAAGAAAGTTCTTCATCGTTTTAACATGCATGATGCAAAGTCTGTAAGTACTCCTATTGCTTCTCATTTTAAGTTGTCATCTACTCAATGTCCTACTACTGATGATGATTTGGAGTACATGTCTCGAGTTCCATATTCTAGTGCTGTTGGTTCCTTGATGTATGCTATGGTCTGTTCACGTCCTGATTTGTCATATGCTATGTCCTTGGTGAGTAGATACATGGCTAATCCTGGTAAATAACATTGGAAAGATGTTCAGTGAATTTTCAGGTACCTCCGTGGCACGTCTGATGCTTGCTTGAAGTTTGGCAGAGCTGGTGAGGGACTCGTAGGCTATGTGGATTCAGATTTTGCTGCCGATTTGGATAAGAGGAGGTCCCTCACAGATTATGTGTTCACCATTGGTGGTTGTGCTATTAGTTGGAAGGCAACACTTCAGCCCGTTGTTGCCCAATCCACCACGGAGGCTGAATACATGGCCATTGAAGAAGCAGTTAAAGAAACTGTTTGGTTGAAAGGTTTTATTTGCTGAGCTTTGTGGAGTTGATACTTGTATTAACCTGTTTTGTGATAGTCAGAGTGCCATTTACCTTACTAAGGATCAGATGTTCCATGAGAGAACAAAGCACATTGACATCAAATACCATTATGCGCGTGATGTTGTTGCACAAGGTAAGCTGAAGGTATGCAAGATTAGTACTCATGATAATCCGGCTGATATGATGACAAAGCCTGTTCCTGTTACTAAGTTTGAGCTATGCTCAGGCTTAGTTGGTATCACTGTCTAGCCCAAGAGGCTATTTGGCGCCAAAAGTGTTCTCTTTGTTGTTTCAGGGGTGAAGGTTCTCGTTCTTGCTACAAGATGGAATTTGTCTCAAGGTGGAGTGTTGTTTTATGGTGATCCAAATTCATATGACGATATGGAGTGAGTGGCTAACTTCAGAGCGAAGCGGAGGCCCGCCCCGCGGTACGGTACGGATCGTGTCCGAGTCGGATCGCAACCGACTTAGGGTTTTGCCCACTATAAATACATCTTGTAAGCCGCCGGTTGGGGTAAGCCATACATTGTAAACCCACGGTGTTTATAACCTCACCCCGATATAGTGAAGTATTGCTGGCTGGCGCCCGTGATTTTTTTCCTCTCCTTTGTTTGGAGAGGTTTTCCACGTTGAATCTCGTGTCCCCGTTGGTTTGATCTTTCCGCTCTTTATCGTATTCGTGCTATCTTTTGTAACACTTGTTACATGAACTAGTCCTGTGTGCAGTAACATTTCAACAATTAATTTGGATTTTTGAGAAGGACCTACCGTGGGGTGTTAGAAACTTCGGAATTGGGGAATAACTCTTTTAGGTACTAGACGGATATGCGAGCTTCGCCTCGCCGCCCGCATTAATTTTTTATACTGTGTGATAGGCGTGATTTAAATTGCAGGCGTTCTGACCTGTAACATAGCCCTATGTTGTGCGATTAGCTTTTTCGAACATGTTCATCCGTACTAACAAAAAAGAACCGTGTTTTTGTGGTAGAGATGATCCAGCACCAAGAATGATGGAAGATGAAAGGTAAGGATTCGTCTTGGGATACGAAAAAGAAAAGGCACAAAAGCATCACTTTTGAGAATGTCCATATTAATATGCATACGTCCCATTCTTCATGAACCTGCACAGTTTGGGTAGAAGAACTCAACACGGTTGTTCCAAGAAAAATGATAAACCTGATAAAATCGATGCTTTATGATCCAACCAATATCCTTAGAGTGAAACGGTGCCACTGAGCCGGAGATACTGTATGTACACGAAAAATTACACCATGCTTAGTACATGGCGAATTATGTACTAACTAGAGTATAATTTATGCAAAGGACCATCTAAATGTAATCATAAGTGACACATGAGGTGAATACGAATAGGGTGTTAGCATCAGACATGGGCGTGTAAAATTTAGGGTTGTTCAAATGAAACAATTCACGTTACCAACAATGGACTGCCAGCAAAATTTGAGACATCATAATTCCTTAATTTTAACCGGGGTTGTTTTAATTAGGCAACCCAGTTTGATTACAATGACGCAACACAATCTCCAACGTGAAGGTTGGAACAGAGGCATAGAAAACACCAGAACTTCACAGATTATGACTGTACTGAGCTAGCTCACGAGTTAGGCAATTTTAGTCTCTAGGAGTCTTCTTGAAAACCATTCCTGGAAAGCGCTCACCCATGGCTTGATGTCCTTGACAATCTCGCTGATAGCCGACCTGGAAGGAGTCGCCGCACAGTCATTAATAATGTGCAGGCAATCAGATTTGACCTGCACCGGCACATTACAGGTTGTCACAATTTGCTTCGGACCCTGCAAACAAGCTAAAGCTTCAGCAATATCAGCAGGAGAAACTCAAACAGTGCATGATGCTGAAAGGACGAAATGGCCCCTTTCGTCTGTTAACATGGCCCCACAAGACCCCTTATTAGTCTCAGCAATGAAGCTAGCATCTATAGTGTGCTCTACCGAATCTGAAACGGGAGTCCAGAACAGTTTTTTTGTGTTTTCAGAAAGCGTACAATACTTTATTTCCGGGACCATCAGGTTATTTTCCTTTTAGTCTCCAAGCCCAAATATTTTGCAAATTGCAGAGGCATTTTTTTCAGAAAATTTCTAGACACGTCAATTTGGCAGTCCCTTTTCCAAAGATACAATCATTTCTTAAGTGGCAGGCACACCATCAAACAAAGATTAGTTTGTCTCACATAGCTTTCGGAATGCCAACAAGCAAGATTGAGACCCGATCTTTACCTGTATAACTGAGGTATTTTTATCCGGTAGAGAATGATTGACATAGGTTAAGCAGAAACACAAGCACTGGGCTATAGTCTATAGCTGCTCAACATTAGATCGATCGTTCCTAACAACTGAATGAATGTTGTTTTCTCTGCTTTCCGTACCCTAGCTCCTCAACGCCATTACCTATACTAAAAGCTAGTATATAATATTCTATTTTGTTGTTGATTCGTTTCCATAGCCAAGATTGTGAACCGGTATTCTTAGTAAAAGTAAACCAAACAGAAGTCAAGCAAACGACCAAACACACAAAAGAAGAGTACCAAAATATATTCAGTAAATAAGAGAAACAACCGTAGCTCATGGCAGCTGCAACGCACGCGGAAGAAAACAGCATGGAGACCCACAAGACAGCGTCACAATAAGCGGCGGATAGCCTGAGACAGCTAGTCGGACTTACAGCTTTAAGGAATTAGTTTAGTCACATGTATGGTTGAAAATTAAATACTCGAACCAAATTTTGTGTATAACTGTCTAAACAGAAATTGCTTTGATGTTTACACATGGAAGTTTGGACTGTGAAACGTGAAATACTTGTCTCGCAAATTGCAGTAATGCGTGCATGTTTATTAGCCTTATTTAGTTAAATTCATGAAGTGGTTAATTATTTTCACTTCATAGCAAATGGACTATCATGTTCATCCTGTAAAACACTTCCGTTCAGACATTCCACTTCATAGTTAGTACCATGGTCACGAGGGCTCATACATTGAAATTATTAGAAATTCCACTTTGTTGTCTTGTTTAAGATTTATTATTTTGTTCTAGGTGCTTGTTTTTGTTCAAGTTTCGGTTCAACTGTCTTTTGGAAGTGTATTTACGAATTTTCTTCTGGTCTCTACGAAGTGCAATGTTCTTCCCAGCTGATGTTTTCCTCCGAGTCCTTATGGTACATTATAACTGTTGTTTTCACCTGGCAGATAAAAGCATCACAGAAGGGAAGCTGGTGATAGATGTGATATACTTCATTTTCCACGTCCATTCGGAGACTCATGACTTCTGCAGTGGGACTCCTTGTCCCGCAACCGGTAAATTCGTGCTAGCCAGCGAACAGACTCTACCGTCTTTCACCCCACCAGTAAGCATATCTGCAGTCCACTTCCAGCTTCTCTGCTGAGCTTGTGTAGATACTTTTTCGGGTTTGTGGACATACGAGAGAGGCTTAATAGGTGGTCTAATTAACCCTCGAGACCTGCTACTTTAAGATCACATCCTGACGTTTTGTGTGTGATGTGCTGCTTCAGGGTTCTTACAGTCTCCAAATGAAGCTACTGGGAGACAAGAACGAGGAACTGACCTGCATCTCTTTCGGGTTCAGCATCGGGATCATTGCCCTTGTGGCTGTTATCTGAACCGGAGCCTTACTTGCAAAGAGCACACATGGTTCTTGGGTATTTGTATATAGCTATGCATGTGACATTTCTACATTTTGTATATATCACGGTGATGCTCTTGATGTCATCACCAAACACTGTAATGATGCTATGAATTAATAAAGTGTTTGATCGTTGTCACATAGAGAAAAAAACATTTCAAGAATTGGATCAGCCAAACCAATCTTTAGCTGTGGAGTGTTTCAATGAGTTCAATCGTTGTCTACCAACTAATATTTTCGAATGTCAACTTTGTTTTTCTCTTTTGAGATTGAATGTCAATTTTGTTACGTACTATTACCTGCCGACGGGTATTTTGATGTTCGGTAATTACGGGTGACCAGCAGAACCTTGTTTGGAAATCGATCAGGTCATTACATCAGAGAACCGAATATTTTATATCCGCGGTTTGGTACCATCAGTTGTTTGCTCACGGCGGACCAGATCAAAGCAAGTTGCTTGCTTCTTCCTTTGAAAGAAAAGGCACGGCACTTCCTCTAAGAATATTGATCTAGTCTTTCTTTCTCACGTGTTTCACCTAACAACACATTTTATTTTATCTCTGTTTGAACTTCTCTTGCAGCCTATGGTTGTTCCTGGCTGCTATATATACCACCATACATGCAAACGACACAACACAGGAACATAACACTCTTCTAGGAATCAGACATGGGTTTGAGAACAGGATTATGTTGTGCTCTGCTACTGGTGACAATGCTGCCTCTATCAGCTAGTACGTCGAGCAAAGTAAGATGTTTCCTCTTTGTTCAGAAGGTTCAACTTTGTAGTATTGTTTCTGAAACTGTTTCTTGACGGTTTATTGCACCAAAATCTCAGCTCTACATAGTCTATATGGGGGATAAGAAACATGATGATCCATCTGTGGTCACCGCGTCGCACCATGACGTCCTGACCTCTATTCTTGGGAGGTATACTAGCCTGTAGCCTGTAATAATTCATGTTACATATTGTTACCGCGCAACATAAACGGTTGCTAATATATTGTTCTATCTGCAACAGCAAGGATGAAGCCGTCAAGTCGATAGTTTACAGCTACAAGCATGGATTTTCTGGGTTCGCTGCTATGCTGACTGAATCTCAGGCCGAGGCACTAGCAAGTAAGTAGTTGTCAATCCTGACTCCTGAGATGACACATTAATGTCTTACTTGCATGATCGATGTAAACTGATCAACCCATTCCGAATGTAGACTTCCCTGAAGTTGTCACTGTGAAGCCTAACACTTTTCACGAAGAGCACACCACTCGGAGCTGGGACTTCCTTGGCCTTGACTCTTACCAACCACCACAACAATCGGGCCTCCTCCAGAGAGCAAATTACGGTGAAGATGTAATCGTCGGTGTGATCGATTCAGGTTTGCAATCCCACCTCGAGCAATCCAAAACATGAGAAAACCCAATATATAGGATTGGGCAGCAATTTAACCCATGCATGCATATGCATGATTGTGTTGCAACAGGCATCTGGCCTGAATCACGAAGCTTTGACGATAATGGGTATGGCCCTGTGCCGGCGCGGTGGAAAGGGAAGTGCCAGACCGGCCAGAAGTTCAACGCCTCGAGTTGCAACAGAAAGATCATCGGCGCTCGGTGGTACGGTGGTGGCACCAGCGATGAGGTGCTCAAGAGCAACTATAACTCGCCAAGGGACCAGAGCGGCCATGGCACGCACGTCGCCTCGACGATCGCCGGCGTAGAGGTGCAAGGCGTGAGCTATGGGGGCCTAGGCGGCGGCGTGGCACGTGGCGGGGCGCCGCGTGCGCGGCTGAGTGTCTACAAGGTATGCTGGGTGGGCGGGGGTTGCCCTGACGCAGCGATCCTCGCGGCCATCGACGATGCTATAAAAGACGGCGTGGACATCCTTTCACTCTCGCTGGGAGGCGACGCCAGTGATAAGGAATTAGTAGGGACGTTGCATGCTGTGCAGAGAGGGATTTCGGTCATTTTTTCCGGCGGAAACGATGGCCCCGTGCCGCAGACGGTCACGAATGTCCTGCCGTGGGTCACGACGGTGGCCGCTAGCACGATTGACCGGGCTTTCCCGACCCTGATATCGCTCGGCAACAAAGAAAAGCTGGTGGTGAGTACAAACAATCTTTCTTCAGTTATTTACAACTACTTAGTGTCTGCGACTGATAGTTCCAGCGACCATCAACTTGACACGGCTATGATGTACTCTTTTGACAAATTAACTTGACTCGGCAGGCTGAGGTCTTTGAAACTAACAGCAAATATGATTATATCTTATAAAAAACAAATATCTTTAGCTCGATCGACCCTGAAGCATTAATTTCCTTAATCCTTTATTGATGATTCCTTAATATATATGTGTGCTTGCTTTCAAACGCAGGGGCAATCTCTTCACTACAATGCTTCTCTGATCAGCAACGACTTTGAGGGCCTTGTTTTTGCGAGGAGGTAAATGAGATGAGGCAGTCACTTGGCACGCACGCTCGTTTTGTCGTTAATCACGACTTAGTTATAAATTCACTCTGAAACTTTTGTGCAGCTGCGACGCCACTGACATGGCGTCGACGAACGTGACCGGCAAGATCGTCCTGTGCTATGCACCAGGGAGTGCGACATCCAGGCCGCCCACGGAAGCACTTCTGACCGCCATCAACCTTACCGTCGTTGCCGGCGCTAAGGGCCTCATCTTTGCACAGTACACCTCCGAACTCCTCGACATCCTGGCTAGCAGTGAAGGCATCATGCCCTGCGTACTAGTGGATTTTGAGATCGCACAGAGGATCTTTTCGTATATGGCCATCACAGAGTGAGAGCTTAATTACTTATCGCCTTGTCTGACGTAGGATGAACGTGTTTTATTTCTATCTCCAAGTATATTCATGTAGTATATCATGTGTCATGATAGGAGTCCCGTGGCGAAGGTCTCGCCTACCGCAACCGTTGTTGGAAACGGGGTGTTGTCGCCGAGGGTTGCCTCGTTCTCATCAAGAGGGCCAAGCCCCCTCTTCCCCGGCTTAATCAAGGTATATTTTAACATGCTCATTTGGGACTATATATACACGTCATATTCAAAGAGTGATATCCCTCAACAGTTTACTTGCGTTATGTTATCTACTACCTCTGTTTTTTAATATAACACGTTTTGGACATTGTACGTATTAACTAGATGCACACTAAAACATGTCTACATACATGTAAATATGTTTATCCAAAACATCTTATATTAAAAAACATAGGGAGTAGCTTCTAAAACTTGTATATCTATGTGTTTGGACAGCCTGACATAGCTGCACCTGGAGTCCTCATCTTGGCAGCCGAGCGAGGCTCCTATGTGTTCAAATCCGGCACATCCATGGCGTGCCCACATGTCTCGGCGGTCACCGCGCTGCTCAAGTCGGTTCACCCTGATTGGTCGCCTGCCATGATCAAGTCCGCCATTGTCACCACGGGTATTTGCCGATATCATAACGGAAGTTCTACCAAAATAACTCACCGTAATTTATGACTAACTCAGATCATTTCATGGGATCTCTTTGCAGCCTCGGTGACTGACCGTTTTGGTATGCCGATCCAAGCAGATAGTGTTCCAAGGAAACTGGCTGACCCCTTTGACTTCGGTGGTGGCCACATAAACCCGGACAAGGCTGTTGACCCCGGTTTGGTTTATGATGTGGATGTCAAAGAGTACACCAAATTCTACAACTGTACCGCTGGATTGTTAGAGGGCTGTGAGTCCTACCAGCTCAACCTTAATCTCCCATCAATCAGTGTGCCTAACCTCAAGAACCAAATCACCGTGTGGCACACTGTCAGTAACGTCGGGCCGGTGGAAGCAACTTACAGAGCGGTTGTTGAAGCTCCGGCAGGGGTAGACGTATCTGTGGAGCCATCCGTGATCAGTTTCACTGCAGGTGGCAGTACAAGCGTGGCGTTTAAATTAACATTTATGGCAAAGCAAAGAGTGCAAGGTGGATACACATTTGGGAGTTTGACATGGTCCGACCAAAGCACATACTCAGTGAGAATTCCTATAGCTGTACGGACTGTGATCGAAGACTTCATCGCAGATACATCTTAAATACATCGGTTCTCTTCCTCCATCTGCGTACTCATCTTGGATAAGAGTTAGGGAAATGCTGAAATGTATATGGTTGTTATTATTTTTATTTGGAAACGTTCTACATCAATACAACATAAGAGTATATGTTCTTCTCAAGAGACCGTTTCTTTCATTTATATATTTATTTGTGTCAAATGCAGCATTTGTTGATACGAGTTTACAACATTGTCAGCTTTACAATTGTCTAGTAGAGTATTTTCTTAGAACTTTTAGTAATCTTTTAACTTATGCTATTGTGAGTTTCTGATCATTGGACGTTTAGACAAGAAATGCATGTATATTCTTTTAAAACAGCTTTTTTTCTTGCAGCTTCTTTTAATTATGCTAACATGTCCTTGGTCATCGAAAATAATAATGCTAAAAACTGTAGCAAACCCTACAATGCTTGATACATGTTTGTACTCAAAAGTATGGTGATGTCATGAGACGATACATCGGTCATGTTCATTAATTATGGGGTGTTATTGCAAGTCTCCAACCAAATTTTCCATATGTGCACCATTCACCGTTAGGGTCTGGCCAAGCCAATGCAGACTTTGATCCACGTTCTGCATATTGTTTAGGTTGTGCATGATCGGAACTGGAAATATGGAACCAACAATTTAGTTAGATGCATTGCATTTTTTTGGGATAGACATGAACGGAACGAGGAATGGAATACAAGGGGGGCCAATTGCATATTAGATAAGTTTGAGGGGGGCATATTGCTAAATCTGGACAAATTTAGGGGTCGAATCCACAAATATAGTAGGGGATTTCAACAAAAAAATCACCATGTGGTGAGCCATGGCCCCGGGCGTCCCCCGTTCCATGCTGGGATAGACTAAGGCGGGTAGGCTGTGTTTAGTTGTATACAAAACCATCGTTGTGGTAACATTTTCCTTGAGTGATGAGGTTACCAACCACTTCTAGGTTGTGGCTTTGAGATCAGTGAAGAACGATGTAGTTTAACTCATTCATAACACATCAACCGAAGGGTTACAAATAGTACTAAAACTTTATCAAACAAAGTTCAAACACAACAAATGTAAACAAAGTTGACAAACCACGTAAAAACATACTTAAACTATGAACCACAATATTTAATATCAATACATATGACATAAACCATCTACTCATCCTTGTCGATCTTGGCTAGGAGTCTTCGTGCTCTTTGCACATCTAAACCACCTTAGGGCAAGAGTAGTCAAACATGACCACTTTGAGCACATATGGATTCACCAGCTTGAAGATAAGGAAGTTCCCTATCATAAATTGGCGCGAAATGGAAAACCCGGTCACCCTTGATCCATGAAAGCTTTTTCGTTGATATCTTTCGGCCAGATCTTCCCGTTTGTAGCAAGTGTTGGTCTTCAGGGTAATTGTGCTCGAGATCATACCCCACAGTGAGTCTTTTTAAAATAATAAGAACCCAAATTCGTGTCCGTGAGGACTTGAACCTGGGTGGCTAGGTTGTACATCCACTCTACTAGCCAAATGAGTTGGGCTCACTTTGCTACGAGCACCTTGCAGAAGTAGATAGGGGAAACCTTTCATGGAAGTGACCGAAGATCTTTGATGGTACCTAAATTTAGCTTCCAACCCTAAAAAAGGAGATGATTACAATTGCAATTCAGTAAACAAGATAATTAAGCCTCATATTTAAAACCACACACAACCTACCTTGAAAAATTGGATCTAATATAACATGGAAAGTGTCAAAGTTATGAATTTATACACTGCAAAAATTTAATCATCGAGAGTAGAACAATGAAAACAATTTTACAAGGCACTAGCAAAACTATGAATGTCGACAAGAAACTTCCTCGTATTAACAAAAACACATAGTTCAAAGTGACGATCCTATTGTACGTGAATTAATACACAAGCAATGTGATAGTACATAGCTTGTGATATAATAGGGCCATCCCTTCAATTCAATTGTGCCACATTTTTATCATTGGCTAGTGAATGCAAAATAGTTAAAAAGAAATCAATAAGGACTCATGCATGGTAAGATACACACCGCTCAAGATATGATCACTCCTTCTTACCAGGGATGATGCACAAGGAATTTATTTGCACAAAACTCTATGTACTACTATAGGACATCCCTAGAACTAAACTATGTCAGATATTAATCATTGGATGTGGAGAAATGGGTGTGTCAGTCACTCATATAATCAGTGTGCATGGGAATGCTAAACATAATTGGCATTCAACAAACTATAGTTCTTCAATACACACATCAAATTTATCATCGACTTAAATGACTCATGATACCCTAAACAATAACTTTCATCTAAATTGGCCATGGACCAAACCGTAGGAAGTGAAGTAACAATATAAATATGGATCTACAAGCCCGACTACAAAACGAGGTATCCACTTAAAACAAGCGTAGTGGAAGAACATACTCAAGTTCAAACCCTAAGTCGGCAGATCTACACTGCTTGTCATCTAGAACCACTAAACTAACTTCATACATATAGATGCTTCATAAGGTAAGGAGTAGAGCTTACTGATAACCCACAAACTTAGAGAGTATGTTATAACATTTTCGATAAATAAGAGTACCGAACCAAACGAGAATATAAATGTATGTTTAGTTTTTTTACCCGCAATCCAATCGTCCTCCCGCTCCATTCCTAGATCAATTGAGTGAGAAATAATCAATTGGGACACTAGATGGAACACCAAATTGTATTCTGTTCTAGAACCGTAAATACAAAATAGCGTATTGTGATACTATAATTGTACATACACTACTTTCTGGTGAGACATCCCACGAGTGCACCGAAAGCCGTACTCCCTCCGTTCCATAATAGAATATTAAAATATTATAGGTGTTACATATGTTATCTAAATTTAAACTAAAATAGGTATATACATACATTAAATGTGTCTAGATGTACATGCGAAGAAAAAAGGTAAAACATCTTTTTTACGAAACACTATACAACGCAAAAACATAGTACATCACAGATGTCGTGGGGAAGTCACGGCAGATGCCACGAAGTGGCTCATCTTAGGTTTGGAGCAAGGCGACATCGGGATTCACAGAGGGATTCGCACACACCAAGTTTACCCAGGTTCGGCCCCTCGCTTGGGAGGTAAAGACCTACTCCTGCTTGTATATTGTTGGATATGTATGAATGTACAAAGTGTGCACACGAGAGCTGGAAGATAGCTCCGGCGGCTATCAATGAGATGGAACCCGGCTAAGGCTTTCTCCTAGTCGCCTTATATAGGGGGACGACTAGGGTTTACAGGGAGATGGCGGGCTAGCCAACACGGATTTAACTATACACGAGATATCCGGCTTGGCGAGTGATCTTCGGGATAACCTTCCATGATCCGAGTGGATACCGGATCTCCTTCCTCTCCGAGCCGACGTACCGAGTCTGTTATGGACCCGGTATCTCCTCAAGGACCTTCGAGCCGGACTTGGGCCACCTGGTCCTCGTGGGCCGACTCGTAGCTTTGGGCTTACCCGGTTGGCGTATCCCCATCAACAGACGCTCACAAACACACGCATATACTCACCCCTATGAACGCACGCACGCACACACTATCCCTATGAGCACCTCCGAAAGCCTGAGCCGGTGGGTTAGGTTTTAAAATTGATGAAGTCACCACAAGCGCCTCACTATCGACGAAACGTCGCTGACGAGGTGTGATTACGTCAAATCCCATGGTAAGATACCCTGGGTTTAGTAGGGAGGAAGAGGATATGGTCGTTGGTGACTTCGGACGGCTGACAAGCAAGGATTTACCCAGGTTCAGACCCCCGGAGGGTAACACCCTACTTCTTGCTTGTCTGATTATAGATCTCTGTGTTACAAGGTGGCTACAATGGCGGCCCGGCGAGTCGATGTCTCGCTAGGGTTTATGGCTATCTGATTGCGTGTGTTCTATTGTCTCCCTCCTGACCCTTATAAAGGAGGTCAGCTCTCAGGAGATTGTAATCCTAGATTACAGTGGAAAGTTCTAAATCGGTACGATTGCTTATTTTTTGAGTCGCACTCCTTATACTTGAGCCGCCATACATCTTCCCTTGTAATCTTGCTTATTGGGTCATCAGGTGGGCCTTCTGTCGGGTTATGCTTCATTGTACTCGAGTGGGTATACCCGTTAGGTATAACCACGTCAGTCGCCTCTCACTGAAAAATATTTCACTGAGAATGAGAAACATCTAACCACCATATCGCAAGTAAATTCTCAAAAAAAATAACACATTTTATATTTAAAACAGAGCGAGTATTAGCTAATCTCTGACACATGGGACATCGTCTCAACGAACAACCACCCCACCGCACAGACCAGCTGAGCTAATCCATGGTTTCAAAATTTAAATCCCTCGCCCCCACACGTGACGTCACGGCGGGGTTTAACGGCTCTAAAAACCATCCAGCCGCGCTACACCGAACGTTTAACGGAAAGAAACACAGTGTACATATCTCCACGTCACGCGCCACACGCCACACGCCGCCTTCCTACGCAGACGCAGTACGCACACAGTTTTTTTTTTTTTGGGGGAAAACAAAAGGAGGCTCTGCCCTAGGCAAGGCAGGACCCCTCTTTTCCCCACACCACGCCCGCCTCCTCCCTCCCTCCCTCCCCGCGCCTCCTCCGCCCCGCCCCGCATGGAGCCCAGCTCGTACTCCGGCGCCGGCGGGAAGATCCGGACCCGCCGCCACTCCTCGCGCGCCTCCGCATCCACCACCCCCTACGACCGGCCCCCCGCCGCCGCCGCCGCGCACCGCCTCGCGGCCGCGGCAGCCGCTGCCGCCGCAGGCACCACTTCCCGGGACGGCGAGGGCGACGCGGGCGGGTGGGTGTCCAGGCTCGTGGACCCCGCGTCCCGCCTCATCGCGGGCGGCGCCGCGCGGCTCTTCTCCTCGGTCTTCCGCAAGCGCCTCGCCCCCGCGCCGCCTCCGCCTCCCGCTCCCGCCGCTCTTCAGCCGCCGCCCACATCCGCGCATCCAGGTGAGCCTCAGATCCTTCCTCCTCCTGTTCGAGTTCGCTTCCCCCGAGATTGGCGCCTGTTTTGCTCCCGCGGTCCGTGGTCGCGTGCTTGAGCTAGGGTTTCGGGCATGCTTCGAGCGCATGCTAGGGTTTAGCTTAGATTGCCGAACACCTGCTCCCGTTCTCGTCGATTTCGACCCAGGCAGTGCTATTGCTGCTAGCACGCAGCACCGGTTTCCATGAGGAAAATGGGCGCCTACTGGAACGATCCGATTTTTTCACCTCATTGTTATGTTTATTAAAGCACTACGTACTAGTCTGTATCGATGTGGATGCGGCATCACATTAGTAGTACATGGCTCTGCGTTCTGATTTCTGAATAGTAGTAACACACTTCGGGATACATTGCCCTGTGCGCCACAGTTGATGCTCTTAAGCTGCTTAAAGGGTGCCAGTTGCTGTGTATGAGAGGAACCATATGTTTGGGTGGGGAGAATTGAACACAAGAGATGCTCGCCCTGATCTATTTTTTTTCCACTAGCTAACTGAAGCTCTGCTCGTAATTGCCTAATAGTACTATTACCGTGCTTAGCTTATTAAGTGCAGTCTTACTGATCCCATAACCGTTTTGTGTATGCAGGTAGAGATGGTGAACCTAAACAAGATTTGCCTGTATCAACACATATTGTAAGTACCGATCATGGTACAGTTTGTTTAAGTTCATCCCCGGGGTTTTCTCAATAGGGGCTGTTTGATCTTTTTATGCAGGGTTTAACTCCAGCGGGTGGAGTGGCGAAAGGGAAGGACCCCGCTGGAGCACCGAGTGACAAAGCATTGTCTGAAGTAGAACATTTGTTGATGCGGAAAACGTTCACTAAGTAAGTATACGGTTCTTCTTCTTGAACTTTAACTGTTCTGCTAGCTATTTCTCACTTGTTAAGTGTAAAATATGGTGATTGTTAGTTGTTCGTAGAAAATTCTCATCCTCTAGTATTATGGATGATGTATGTCTTTGTGATGTTCTAACTTGCTTGAGTCAACAATATATCAGTCCAAGCTATTTATCTTTTTATCTGTTTGAGCACTTCCTTTGCGACATTATCACTTTTTCCCCACTGCTTTTGTACCTGTTCATGACAATGAGATTCTTTTGAGCAGGGTTGAGTTTGATCGTCTCACAGACTTGCTGCGTGCAAGAACTGTAGAACCTGACTTGTCTGCACAAGTAGACCACCTCGTGGATACGCCTGAAACAAGAACCCGAATTGACGGAACAGGAGGCTCCACATCTCATGGGATGGCAGTAGATCATTCTCCGCCTGCTGATGTAAGGAGCTGTTTTGCTCATGCAATTTCCTTTTATGTTAGTTGTAAGTCTACCTCCCGGGTTGATGGATTAATTTACATCGATGCGATTATCTGACAAGCACCATGAAGTGTACGTCACTAGAGATTTGTTAGAATGTTGTCTCAATGATTTAAAAGGTCAGGTTAGGATGATTCTCACTTGACTTTGATAGGTCAAACACTCAAACTTGACTCCATGAAAATCGACAACATGCTTTGGATCAGTACATTGATTTGACATCTGATCTGGTTTCAGTTGTTTAGATTAAGCTATTCCTTGTCCTCTTCAAGACTTCCATTACCATGTTAGGACCTCTTTGTCACTTATACAATATTAGGCACACATAATTTGCAGTTCCCCAGTTCACTGATTTGAGCTGCACTTCACTAAGCAGCATGGATTCTTACCTTTTAGTTTCCTTGCTTTTCTTGTCTAATACAAATGTACAATACACGTTACAACTAAGTTCTTCAGTGTGCAAGTTAGGAATAATTTTAGTAAGACGGAAGCAAACTTGGCGTTACTTTTGTTGATATTGGTTAGCATTTTAGTTGCCTGTTTAATTCCATTCATATTTAACTTGCAGGTTGCTATTCGTGGTGCTAGATCCCCTGTAGACCTTGCAAAACAATATATGAGCTCCCGCTATTTGAAAGAATCCCAACCTAGTAGTTTGCGGAGGCAAGTATTTCCTGGTAACAAAGCAGAAGCAGGCAACGCTGGCTATTACAGGACTTCAGGAGCACCACTTGTTCAGGAGCAGAAAGAATTTCGTAATGAAAACCCTGGACTTCCTCTGAATGGCTATATGGCTTCAGAATTACGTGGGCGGTCAGCTATATGTAGAATGTCCCGCTCTCCATTTTTTAAGGTAGTTTTATTTACTGCACACCATTCCCTTTCCCTCTCTTACATATTCATTGGTCCTCAACCTGGCATCAGCTTGGCTTTGAATGGTTCTTGATTTTTTTTCCAGTTCAGTTGAATGATTTACTCAACTGCAGAACAGTGCATGTTGTTGGCAATAAACATTTATTTACTCTTAGCAGGGTCCAAGCTCTTACAGTGATATGAATGCTTCACCATTTTCATCATCCCACGCGCGAACCCCTAGTTTGGCTACTGACGGCAGGCAGGTAATTGTTTAAGATTTATGAATTTGAACTAAGCTACATACTGCACTATATTCTGGTTCATGTTTACATTCAGCTTGACAAGCATGCAGTTCACTAAAAGGCCCTTGAAACATGGCACAGTCCATGGTTGATATCATGTAAAAATCGACTCTTTTAACATTTTCATGTATGGTATTATTGTTGCACGTCCTAACTGTAATTAGGTAGAAAGTAACAGGTCATCCTGTTTTATTGAGTTGCTAAAAAAAATCCTGTTTGATTGAAACCAGCATAATATTTTACCAATGACCCATTTAGACTCAATTAATTTAACATCAGTGAGAACCTTCTCCATCAGATTTTGCCTGTCCTGGAGTATATTTGCCAGAGCTTAAATCATCTGTCTTCCTAACAGGTTTTGAAACGAAGAGGCACCGATTTTGAGAATGAACGCGGATCTATTGGCCCCATACGCAGGATTCGTCAAAAGACGAATATGATGTCTCACTTTAAAGATTCCGACGTGAGTCCTCGAGGAAACTTTCCTCCTAGCCGTACAATTGGTTCAGGTTTTGCCGAAGGCAGTTCACCTCAGAAATCTCCTAGTTCAAAAAGGCTGTTGCTTGAGTCTGGTAAATCTCTGTGGACACAGAGAAATACTGAAGATGGTAAAACTACTAGTGATAATGTTCCACCTATCCCACCTCGACCAAACAAAATGGCTGAGAAGATATTTGAGCAGCTTAACATAATAGCCCCGTCACCAAAAGACAAACAGTCTGGGCAACAATCTGTTGCTGGGAATCCAAGTAAATCCATGTTAAAACAACCTGTTTGGCAAGACAATGGGCCAAAGGGTGCAAGTGACCCAAGTAGTTCCCGTCAATTTCAAGATGGAGATCACCCCAATGATTCAGATCCGAATGGTTTCACATTAAACAAGGACAAGCTGAAGAAAGATGGATCATCAAAAGTTCCTTCCAGTACGTTTCAAGATTCAGGCGACCAAGATACTAAGTCTGATCGTCTTGCTAGTTTTAATAAGCCTGCCATTTCGGGGAATTCAGTTTCTGCTACTACATCGCGAAAACCAGGCTTTAAGATGGCTGTTTTTGAGGTATGTGAGAAAGATTAACTCTAGGGTTTTCAGTGTAAACTCGTCATGTATGCACCTATGATCTGACATTATATTTATCATTTCTTTTTGTAGGATTTATATGAGTTCGATGATGATCAGGAGGCCCCTGTTCAATCAAAGAACACGATTTTGGAGACAGAGGTGAAGACAACTGGGCAGAAGTTTAACTCAAAGATAAAGGAGCGGAAAGTTGAACTAACCTTGTCAAAGGAGAATGCTGTCAGTTCTTCAGTTAGCGAACAGCCTAGAACATCCACATCGAAAGATGTCTCTACATCAGGCTTGTTTTTGTCCAGTGATCTTGAAAAGAAGGCCACTCATGTTCCTGCAAATAACAACATTGGTTTTACGTTTCCACATGTACCTGCTGGGAAGAATATTGAGGCTACTGGTTCAGCAGTTCCACTTGCTTCAAGTAAAGATAATAAACAGACCAGCGCCTCAACCTTTATGTTTGGCGCCAAGCCGTCCAGTACATCAGATTTGGAAACATCGACAACTGCTGGTGTAAATACTGAAGGAAAACTTGGGCAGAGGTGATTCTCTTGGCAACCTTTTTTTTAATCATTTTCCCTCAAGCGCCCATGTCAATTACTTGATTGCATGCTCTTCTTTTGGAATATAACACAGAGACCCATAAAGCTTGTATAATCCATTATATATTGGTTATTCACTCGAGAAGCTCCTTTCTATGGTATTTCCTCATAGTAATAGTATAGTCATGGGCAATGGCTGAAGGGCCTGCACCAAATTCAGCATGTCATAGACTTGTTGATTGTGGTATAAAGGGTTTCTTGGGTTTATAAGATATTGCAGTTATCTGGGATTTGTTAAGTGGAGTGTACTCTTATACCGTGAGATTTGTAGGACTTAGTGAGAGTATAATGTGAAAAAGAAGTGCATCCTTAGTCATGTTTATTTATTATGTCGGCTCATAAAGATATCAGAATTCATGTTTATTTATTATGTTTGGTGGAATGGACTTTGGGCAACCATATTTTTAATCTGTGAGATGCGTTTTTGTTGTTGTTGTAAAAACCAAGTGAAGAGCTTAAAGCTGGACCCTACCTCTTAGTAGTATATACAGTTACATTTATTGTATGGAGTATTTGCTAATGTATTTTGCTTTTTTATGTTTCTAGTATCAGCAAGCCCACATCATTGGACAATACTAATTTGGAAAGAAGCAACGGAAGGGAAAGAGCAGGAGACATCCATAAATCACCTGACAAGGTGTTGCCTACAGCTCCACCAACATCAACTCCACCTCTCCATTTTGCTTCTGCTGCATCTACACCAAGCCTGAGCAATGGATTGCAGCATACTTCACCTCCAAAGTTATCAAATGTCATGCCCACTGATAAGCCTGCTGTTAGCTCAGCTCCATTCACAAACATTCCCAGCTTCGCTGTATCCAGTAGCAGTCCACCCATTTCATCATCAGTTCCTGCATTTCCAACTATCAATTTTGGCTCCAGCACTTCAGCGGTAGCAGCAGTTAAATCAGAGAGCACATCTACAGAGACAAAGCCAGCTAGCACTTTATTGTTCGGTGCTGTGAGCACTCCAACTGAAGGCAAATCTGTAGCCCCAGAACCAGCCAGCAAGACATCATCAAATCTGAATACCTCATCCATTTTCTCATCAAATGTCAAGACATTTTCGAGTTCTCCAGTCACATCCTCTTCTATTTTCTCGAGCACTGCAACATTGTCGTCATCTCCATTTGCATCTTCAGGTGTTGGAATTGACACAACTAATTCTGCACCATCTACTACATTGGCAACTGAACCTGGTGTCCAGTCTGCTTCAGCACCAGCGTTTGCATTCTCGAGCTCAGGAAACAGCATATTTGGGTTCAGCTCTCCAGCTCAATCTGCTGGTCTGGGAACAACTGTCAGTGGCAGTGCTTCTCAAGCATCTGCTGCTAGCACGATCTTTGGTAGCAAGCTGCCACAGCCACAGGGCGCAACGCCACAGAGTTCAGCCACACAGTTTAGTTCTTCATTCCCAACTGTGGCTACTGGAGCGGAAGCTTCCTCATTGGGATCTGGCTCCGTCTCTTTCGGAGCGGGAGCTTCCCCATCTGGCCCTGGGACCTTGTTTGGAGCAGGAGCATCCCCATCTGGCACGGGTACTGTGTCCTTTGGTGCGGGGGCTTCCTCATCGGGTCCAGGAAGTGTTTCTATTGGAGTAGGAGCTTCCTCATCTGGCCCTGGTCTCTTTTCGTTTGGAGCAGGGGTTTCGTCATCTGGTCCTGGGACTGTGTCTTTTGGAGCAGCGCCTTCCTCGTCTGGACCTGGGACTGTATCTTTTGGGGCGACAACTTCCTCTTCCGGGCCTGTGTTTGGTAATTCACCATTTGGATCTGGAGCTGCCTTCTCTGGATCTGGAAGTGGGTTTGCATTTTCATCACCTAGCTCTTCTGCTGCCTCATCCTTAACAGTGGCAAGTACAAGTATGTTCAGCAGTAGCTCGACAGCTTCATCTTCTGCTGCTTTTAGCAACCCATTTGGTTCAACTTCGTCCACTCCCAGCATGTTTGCATTTGGCCAACCAGCAGCAGCATCTTCAGGGGTTGGCTTTTCATTTGGAACACAGTCAGCGCCAGCTTTCTCATCGCCAAGTCCTCCAGTTTTTTCATTTACCTCGGCAAGCATGAATTCATCCACACCACAACCTGCATTTGGGGCGACAAATGCCAACACGGGATTTGGGATGGGATCTCCTGGAAATGATCAGATGAACATGGAAGACAGCATGGCGGATGACACTAACCAAGCAGCAGCACCGCAAGCGTCTGCACCGATATTTGGTTCTTCAGTATTTGGGCAGCCAGCAAGTTCACCCGCCGCTCCGGTATTTGGTGCTCCAGCAGCTGTCCAGCCCGCCGGAGTTTTTCAGTTTGGCAGTCAGCAAGGGTCGGTGCAGCAGCAGCAGAACCCGTCATTCGCACCTGCTGGTGGTAGCTTAGAGTTTCAGGGTGGGAACTTCTCATTGGGCAGTACCGGTGGTGGCGACAAGTCCAACAGGCGAATCATCAAGGCCAAAAGGCGGGTGCCAGGGAAAAAATAGCTTCTCTGGTTCAGTTGTGCATTACATGGTGGCTAGTTTTGGATGGTGCACTGTTCGGGAACATCTGCTGCTCATCTGGATTGGAACTGCGAAGATCGAAAATAATTACGGTGATGATGATTCACAAAATTTCCAGCATACAAAGCTGCAAACCTCGAGGTCAGTGTAGGTAGCCACTTATTTTATATTTTCTACTTGGGCGAAAGGTTGAAAGTCCGGGTGGTATGTTGTAGTAGTATGCTTGTGCTCTTTGGGGGTGTAAAATAGAACAAAGAGGTGTATCTCCAGGTGTAAGTTTTGTCTCATTTTCCCTGCCGTCCGGCCTTTTTTGTTTTGTTTTGTTATTTGAGTCCGATATATGTGTCTGGTAGTCAGTGGTGTACTGTTGTACTATTCTTTTTTGTTTCACACCCAAACATGCTGAGAACAACTCTAATTTAGAATCATGTGAAGCTCCAAACCAAAGAGAGCTTCCGGGATGTTTCGTGTAGGTCTGTACGCGGCAAAGTACCGTGATTGTTTACTGTATCCGTGCGAGTTGTTCCGTTTTATCGCCAGTCTGTCCTATCTATGTCCACGAAGAAAGTGATTGATCTTTTCCCATCTGCTTGACCAGTTCTCTGGAGACAAAGTAACGCCACCAATCACGCATCAGGCGTTGAATTTATAATCACGTAAATAGCACCTATGTCACGGTCGTGTACAGGAAAGAATCGGGAGGAAAAGAAAAGGAGATGCAGCTGGGAGGACGTTACCGGCCATCTGCCGCGACAAGGCTCTCCAGCTCCAGGGAGGAGAGACGGCGATGCGTTTTTTCTTTTTTTGGACTTGGCGATAGCGGCACGCAGAGCAAAGCGCGGCACGACCTGGTCGGCCTACAACGAGCAAACGCGCTTTCCGCGACGAGATCAGGTTTTAGGTTAGGACGCTCCGCCGAGGAAGAAGCCCGGAAACAAAATGGCACGAGGAAATACACATATACTTCGTCATGGCTGCCAACCCGCCACCCCACTTCGCGCCCTCTTCCCCTCCCCGTGCCGTCCTGTGCGGTGCCATGTCGAGATCGCAGATAAGTAGACGACGCAGCTAGCTCGCGCTAATCATTGCTTCTTCTTCCTCCTCCTCCTCCTCTTCTTCTTAACTCCGAGGCTGCAACCACCTCTCCCTCGTGGATTTCTTTTCTTTTCCTTCAATACACCCACATACCCCCCGTCACGTAGTGCTACTCGTACTACTTCTTGTTTGGTCTTCGTCTTTCCCCTCTCCCCACATCAATTACACCATCGGTTACCCGCCAACGGGCTGTTCATCGACGGTTTTGTCTGTTCAAGCTTCGATTCTTGGTCCTGCTCGACCCTACTGCTCCTCCTTGCCCTCAGCAATTTGGTTTCTTCTTGCATTTCCATTCCTCTTTGACCGCTTCTTTCCTTTGTCCCGCCCACCGCCGGCTGAGCACGAAGGCCCACCAACCAAAACCATCCCCAGCGCGCGCGTTCATTGAACAATTCTGCTCTACTGTGTCTGCTGCCTGCTCCGTTACTAAAGGAAAGCGTGATCCTTTGATGCGTACGTAACTCCTCTGCGAGAAGCGTTAGATCATGGCATTCTGCTGCGTCGCGGTTTGAGCTCGCCAAGGATGGCAAGCGTTGACTTGGATCCTGCCGGTTTCCCGCGATTCAGCTGATCTCCTGCCGGTTGGAAGGAGATCGTGCGCTGCGTGCCGGCCGGTTGGAAAGTGTAATTCTTCCTTCCTTCCCTTGCTGCCGTGGAGGAGTACGAGAGCCTCGATCGGTGCTCTTTCTTGGGTCCGAGGTGGGTGGTAGTGGGGTGGTTGGTCGGCCGCTGTCCTGCGAATCCGGCGATCGATCGATAAAGAGGTTGGATCGACCTCTGTCTTGTCTGCTTCGACCGATCACGAGCGGCGGCGGCGATGGGCAACACGTGCGTCGGCCCCAGCATGGGCAAGAACGGCTTCTTCCACTCCGTCTCCACCGCGCTCTGGAGGGCGCGCCCCGAGGGCGACGCGCTGCCGGCCGCCACCACCACCAACGGCGCGGACGGAACGCCGCCGCCGCCTTCCGACGTGCCTCTGACCGTCCAGAGCATACGCAAGGCGCCCGAGCCGGTGAAGATCGCCTCCTCCGCCACCGCCACCATCACCACCACCACCAAGGCGGCGGCGGAGGCCAGGCCGGCAGCCACTAAGCCCGCCGAGCAGGAGGCCAAATCGGCCGCAGACTCCACCTCCACCGACTCCAGCTCCGGCGAGTCAAGGCAGCCGGCGTCGCACCGCCCCAAGGTGCCCCCCGTGAAGCGCGTCTCCAGCGCGGGCCTGCTCGTCGGCTCCGTGCTCAAGCGCAAGACGGAGAGCGTCAAGGAGAAGTACAGCCTGGGCCGCCGCCTGGGGCAGGGCCAGTTCGGCACCACCTACCTGTGCGTGGAGCGGAGCAGCGGCAAGGAGTACGCCTGCAAGTCCATCCTCAAGCGCAAGCTGGTCACCGACGACGACGTGGAGGACGTCCGCCGGGAGATCCAGATAATGTACCACCTGGCGGGCCACCCCAACGTCATCTCCATCCGGGGCGCATACGAGGACGCCGTCGCCGTGCACCTCGTCATGGAGCTCTGCGCGGGCGGAGAGCTCTTCGACAGGATCGTGCAGAAGGGGCACTACACCGAGAGGAAGGCCGCCGAGCTCGCCAGGGTCATCGTCGGCGTCGTCGAGGTCTGCCACTCCATGGGGGTCATGCACCGGGATCTCAAGCCAGAGAACTTCTTGTTTGCTGATCAGACGGAGGAGGCCGCGCTCAAGACCATCGACTTTGGTCTCTCCGTCTTCTTTCGGCCTGGTGAGTTGCTTAATCTTTTTGCATCCATGATCCTGTATTTCTGTTCCTTGATTTGATCCATAATTCGATCAGACACATGCTCGCATCACATCCAGATTGATTGATGTGACTAGGAACTTGTTGGATATGGCTACTGTGGTGGGCATAAAGCTTGATACTGACGGTCAATCTTCAGCATGCAGTAAATCCTTAGCAATGTGTTATGTCTAAAAATAGCTTCAGTTACTAACAGTGTAATTAATCTCAGATAGTTTGAACGACCAACATTGCTGTCCAGAATTTCTTTAGCATTCTCCTGTAATCACAGATAGCTTGGTAGCAATCTTTATCATTCTCGACTGTAATTAATCTCGACTAATGTGGGATCCTATTCCAGGTCAAATATTCACGGACGTTGTCGGAAGCCCTTACTATGTCGCGCCGGAAGTTCTAAAGAAAAAATATGGCCCGGAGGCGGACGTTTGGAGTGCCGGTGTGATCATCTACATCCTGTTGTGCGGTGTGCCGCCTTTTTGGGCAGGTGAGAATTTTGTTCAGTTTTGTTCAGTTCTTTGACACAAAAGTATACACAATTTTTTTTTGGGGGAACCAAAGGACTCAATTAGTTCTGTACAAAATGTTCTTTCCCCAGTTAGTCTGATTGTAGCCTTTGTTTTTGTGGATCAGAGAACGAGCAGGGTATATTTGAAGAGGTTTTACACGGGAAGCTTGACTTCCAGTCAGATCCATGGCCTAGTATCTCTGAAGGTGCCAAAGATCTCGTGAGGAGAATGCTTCTCAGGGACCCCAAAAAGAGATTGACCGCACACGAAGTTTTGCGTAAGTCACTAAATTTCCCCTCACATTTCCAAATACATTGTAGTTCTTCCAGAAGTACAGGCCATGATCAATACTCTTTAGTGAATTGCATTGCTGAGGATTGTTGTTATCACCATTGTTTCAGGGCATCCATGGGTACAGGTTGGTGGTCTGGCTCCTGACAAGCCTCTAGATTCTGCCGTTCTGTCCCGTATGAAGCAATTCTCGGCCATGAACAAGCTGAAAAAGATGGCTCTCAGGGTAAGCAAGAACAGTCTTTTCTTCATGTCTCTCTCTCTCTCTCTCTAAGTTGTCATCTTCTCTTTGTACCCATCCACCAATCGATAGTGCCATTTGGAGCTTAACTGTATGCCACATACGTCCACCATGAAACCAAGCAGATTACTTGTCCTGACATGCATGTATCTGTTCCAGGTGATTGCCGAGAACTTGTCCGAGGACGAGATCGCCGGCCTGAAGGAGATGTTCAAGATGATTGACTCGGACAACAGCGGACAGATCACGTACGAAGAGCTCAAGGTCGGGCTGAAGAAAGTGGGCGCCAACCTCCAGGAATCCGAGATCTACGCGCTCATGCAAGCAGTAAGTCGCTGAAAACAAATTCAAATCTTATCTGAACAACGTCGTGCGGTTGTGCGTGGCTGACAACTATGAAAATGGGGATTGGCAGGCTGACGTTGACAACAGCGGTACGATCGACTACGGCGAGTTCATCGCGGCGACGCTTCACCTGAACAAGGTGGAGCGGGAGGACCACCTGTTCGCGGCGTTCAACTACTTCGACAAGGACGGCAGCGGCTACATCACCCCCGACGAGCTGCAGCTCGCCTGCGAGGAGTTCGGCCTCGGCGACGACTCCATCCACCTCGACGACATGATCAGAGAAGTCGACCAGGACAACGTACGCCTGTTTCTTCTTCTTCAGGGTGTTCTCAGCAAAATCGAATCTGAATTTCGGCCACCGAAATGCTGATGATATTGTTTGCTGTTCTTTGTTCTGTTCAGGACGGCCGGATAGACTACAGCGAGTTCGTCGCAATGATGCAGAAGCCCACGCTGGGGCTGCCCAAGAAATCCGGGGCCGGGTTGCAGAACAGCTTCAGCATCGGATTCAGGGAGGCGTTGAGGATGTCTTGAGGATGGAGGAGCTAGGTAGTGCGTGCTTCTTCTTCTTCTAATCCTGTGCTCGTCGAAGACGGTTCTCGTAGAGAGATTGTGACTTTTGGCAGCTCCTCGCGAGTAGCGAGGCTCGGCACGTGTGTGTAGAGACAGACAGGCACGGTGATTGTTGGTCACTCACTCCTGGATTGATTCAATTGTGTATTATTACTGGTAATAAACTATAGAAAGCTTTTTTTTCCGGTCCTTGTATACACTACAGTTAGCAATATACGTAGTACTCTCTCCTCTTTCCCAAAAGATGTAAGGCGTCTAACTTTGTTCAGAAGTCAAATTGTAAGTTTGACAAAATTCATAGGAAACAGTATCAGAATCTAAATATTAAATTAACGTTGCAAGATTTATCGTAAAATCCTCTCGGACATGGATTTGGATCATGTTTATCCCCGAGGATCAGGGCGGGTGCATAAACAAGATTAAAATCATAATACACCAGCCCTCTCGGACATGCTGATCTCATGGAGCCATCCCTCTCTCGGCACCACTTGAGTTTATCGGCATCCTCCATAAGCTCCATGTACATAAGGTGAAGAACTCCCCAATATCAGCTCAGACAAGTCCGACCTCACGTCAAAGAGCCACTTTCCACGACACGCCTCAACGACATACCGTCACTCCAGGATCTTCCTCCAGACACGATTTGCTAAGTGTGGGAAACGACTCTTGATTCTCAACCCTTCGAACCATTTGTCCATCCAGAAGAAGGTAGCGTATTCGCCCCCACGTATGACTTACCATCTCTCGGGAACCTGGATGTTTGTTCCCCCACGGTTTATCCCCGTTAGTTCTTTTCAGCCAAAGCCATCTCACTCCGAGAGCGATGTTTAGGTATTACAAGTTTGGTATACCTAGTCCCCCTCCCCTCTGCACTATCTTTGGGGAACAAACTTTGCTCCATGCCACACACCAATGGCCTCCGTTGTCCCGCTTCCTGTGACAGAAATTGCACACCTTCTTCGGAGCCACAGCAGTTATCGCTAGAAGCTATAGGGCCAACATGGCGAATAGGTAATCCAAAGCCACGCCACACACACAAGAGTAGGGTCTTTACCGGACGCTGATTGCCATCGAAATCAATGTCTCTTTATGTGTTATCATCCCCCATCTCCGATCGTGACCCCTCTGAACATAAATTTACTGTCGAGAAAAATGAAGGCGGTTAACATATTGTCAATATGTTTTGATGAGATTTTTTAATGTTTGGATCCAACTATTAGGAGTTATTAACTAGTCCTAAATGAAGAAGGCAAAAAGGGTATGGTAAAAAAAAGACAAAAAGGGACAATCAACATGATATGATCTAGTTCTTAGAGGTGAGACGCAACAAGCAATGATCCAAGATTTTTAACCAACATTAAGGCAACCATTTATTTTTCCTCGAACTAACTAGGGTTTGAGTTACTGGGTGGTAAGTCGGTCACAGCCCGCTGAGCAGCTTTCCCAAGCGCCTTTGACAAATGTACATACGGATTATTAGCCTATTACCTATATTGAAATGAACTGCTATTTTCTTATAACTATTATAATTGACTATGTAGTGGGTAATGTAATCAGAAATGATTGTTGTGGTGGAGATTTTGTGAGTTTTTTTTTAAATAATACGATTTTTTAATCAAAATTCGGATTATAGCGCGCGGAATCAGAAATTTTGGAAAATAGGGCGCCGTCGGCATCAGGCGTGCCGATCGGCACGGCCCGTGCCGAAAAGTTGCCGTCGGCGGGACCCACACCGACGGCTGCATGCGACAGACGCGCGTAGGCCGGGCCCGCGTGGTTCGGCGGCACTGATGCCGATCGGCATGAGCCATGCCGATCTGGGCCGAAATAAGTGACCCGCGCCGGCTCCTCCCTTTCTTTCCCTTCTTCTTCCTCCGGTCGACCCGAGCTCCTCCTGCTCTGTTCTTCGTCTCCCCCCCAAAAACAGTGCCAAATCTTGCCCAAAAAATAAGTTTGACAAGCTTAGATTTGTAGGAAAGAAGAGAGGAGGACTAGGGCATCAAGGATCTGTTCATGGGGTAGATTTTCGCGGATTCGTTTTGAGAAGAGGTGGTGGAGGATTGGAATCAATGGAGGCCAACAATGGTGGATAGCAGTGCTGCGAGCTCGTGTTGGAGGAGGAGGTGTGGTGGTGGAGCAGTGGTGGCGGTAGATTGAGGCCGGGAACGGAAGAAACGGGATTTCCACGCGTCAAGGGTAAACCCTAATTAATCACTAGATGAATCTTGTTTATATTGTTTAGTGAGTTTATTTATTATGTATGTGTTAGTTGTAGAATATTTATGTCGGTGGATGTGTTAGTTGGTTATTGTGTTAATATAGTTGTATAAATAATTATGTCCGAACAATGCGTTAGTTGTAGTATAGATATATGTTAAATGGATGCGTTTATATTGTCGGTGGATATTTGCGGGATGAATGTGTTAATATAGTAGTTGTATAAATAATTTTGTAGGATGGATGCGTTTGTCGGTGGATTTCGGTTCCTGTGTCGGTCGATATTTATCGGTGAATGTCGGTTCTGTGTTAATATTTTAGGAGTATTAGTAATATTGGTAATATTTTGGGTGGTAGTAATAATTGTTTATGTAGTATTTGACGTAATAAATTGTTTAGGTAATGGAAGTGATTGATTTCATTGTGCACTTCGGCGCCGGTACTGTCCGCGTTACAGAGACTGGGGTTAATCTTAGTCAATTTAATAATATGGTGATGCAGTTGCCAGACCCAGAGAGAGGTAGAATAGCTGCAGCGCAGGATTATTTCACTGGTAATTTTGGGTATGATCCTACTATATTTACGGTTAAGATTCAGTCAGTATGGTCCAAATCCCGTACAAATATTTTTCGGGAGTTGTTACCGCTGGATCGAACAGGTCAGTGGATAACTTGGCTAGCATCATGCAAACGTCGAGGTACCCAACCAGAAATCCTGCTGATATTTTATCCGAAGCAGAACAATGTAGAACAAGGTGGTGGAGGTTTTCAGCACGGAGAGAGCAGTCAGGGTGCTGATTCACAAAATGTGGATATTCCTGATAGGTATGAGACAGCACTATGTGTTGACTCGGAAGGACCTCCGCCAGTCGGAGAGGCTGATGCGGATGAGTACGAAGGTACTGTGCAAGAAGAGATGCTGGTTGAAGATCAGGATGGTGTTGAGGAAGATCTTGATTCTGATGATGAAGATGACGCAAATGAGGATGATATTGCTAATGATGAAGAAGATAGTATTGCAGATGTGCCGATTCCTCACTCCTGGGATATGGACAAGTCGAACATGACAACTGTGGACGATGGATATTCTGCGGCATGGGAGTATCGAATGAATAATATTCGAATCGGAGCCCAGTATAACACAAAGCAGGAGCTCAGGGAAGCCGTGATTGAGTGGGCATTGTCAACGCAAAGGGTTTTCCGTACTGATGTGTCAAATAGTCGATATTTGACTATGAGCTGCACTAACATCGACTGTCCTGCAAGGGTGCACGCTCACGTACCGAAGTACGACGTGCTGTGGGTGGTGTCTGATTTCGAGCCACACACTTGTGAGATATCTAGTACGGTGACGGACCATCCAAACCTGTCTTCAACTCTCATTGCACGCCTCTTGTTCAGCGAGATAGTGCAGAAAAAAGACATGACCGCGAGAAGCATTCAGTTGACAGTTAAGAGTAGATGGAAAACCAGTATTAAGTATGGGAAGGCTTGGAGAGCTAAGCAGAAGGCTCTAGAAGAGAGGTTCGGGACTTTTTATGATGCTTATGACAGCGTTGTTGACATGGTTAAGACACTGAAAATGAGAAATCCTGGTACAGAGGTTCAAGTACAAGTATGTGATTGGAACAACCATCCTACGTTGTCCGTGTTTGGCTGGTTGTTCTTCTCCTTCGGCATATGCATTGAAGCTTTTAAATACTGTCGACCAGTGTTGTGCATCGACGGCACATTTCTCACCGGCAAGTACAAGGCGTGATATTGACTGCAATAGGAGTGGACGGCAACGGACAAATCGTCCCTATTGCGTTTGCCTTTGTTGAGAATGAGAATTATGAAAGCTGGTTATTCTTTCTCAGTGAGTTGAAAAAGGGGGTTGTCAAGTATAGGCCGGACGTGTGTATTCTTCATGACAGGCATGCAGGTCTGTTGAAGGCAATCAAGACTCTGGAGCACCCTGCTGAAGACGAAGAAACTCCGTGGACTGATGTGCAGAGCCGATGGTGTATGAGACATCTGGCTGCTAACTTTTACTCTTGTTTCAAGAGTAAACGTCTTATGAATTTGTTCAAAAGACTCTGCAATGTGAATCAGCAAAGAAAGTATGAATTTTTGTGGGAAAGGCTCACTGAATTCACGCAGAAACAAGTGAAGGAAAGAAGAGCTGCACAGGCAACGGCAGTAGCTGCTCAGGTGGCGGCAGCTCAAGCGGCACAAGCGGCACAAACTGATGAGTCTGAACCAGTAGGGTTGTGTGATTTGCCCGGAATTGATCCACCGGGAACCAAGAGAAAGAAAGGAGCACGCATCCGGAATTTTGAAGAGTGGATAGAGAAAGAGCCGCCCGTGAAGTGGTCTTTGTTGCATGATGCACACGGAGCAAGATATGACATCATGACTACCAACCTTGCAGAGATATATAACTTTGTCCTCAGAGGGAACTGGGGTCTTCCACTTACAGCTCTGGTCGAGGGGATTATGCACGGAACAATGAATTACTTCAGAGATAGACGTGTCGAAGCCGTGAATCACTGCCATTGGTACCCTGACACACCTTACTGTCGCAAGATAAGAACATACATGGAGAAAAAAACACAGAAGGCTCGGTTGCACAATGTCGTCAGAGTGGGTAATGTAGAAGCTCGGTATGAGGTGCGCCTGCCGACAGAAAGATTTGGAGCTGCCGTGCTGAGAACCCACGAGGTGTTCATAACTGACGGATATCCGCCAAAATGTGAGTGTACCTGCAACAAACCGAGGCTTCTTCATCTTCCTTGCTCTCATGTGTTAGCAGTATGTGGACAGATGGGGTTGCATGCTGGGTGTTTTGTGTCACCATACTACATGAAGGAGGCAGTGGTGCAAACCTGGACCGGTGAGATGAGAGGTTTCCGAATCGAAGGTAACTTCAACAAGGTTGACGAGGCAAAAAGAGAAATCATTCCTCATCCATTAACCATGCGGACTAGTAGAGGACGACGTCAGTCACGGCGCATCAGGAATGATATGGACGAGGCTGAAGCAGGTGGTTCTACTCGTCAGTGCTTGTTATGCAATTTGTTCGGCCATAAAGAGAAACATTGTCCAAAATTCCACCAAGGAGGCGAACCGGTACGTGGCCGAGGCACCAGAGGTGGCGAACCAGTCCGTGGGCAACGCACCCGAGGAGGTAGAGGGCGAGCAAATCGTGGCTAGTATTATGTTGTAATTCAAATTTGTAATAATTAAGTACAACTGTTCGAAGTTGTTTGTTCGAGGACTCTGTTTTAATTCGTATTTGTAATAATTAAGTACAATTGTTGTAAACTGTTTATTAGAACACTATGTTTTAATTGGCATTTTATGTGTATGTTTCCATGTTTTAATGTGTATGTTCTACTTTTTATGTTTTAATTCATGTGGTATAACTTTGCAGATGGCGGAGCGTGCTTTGCTTAGTGCCGATGTTGATTCGAAACATCGCGCTAAGATATGGGAGTCAGGTGGGCAGCCACATCTTCTGCGTACTCGGACATCATCGAGTAACTGGGAGTTGCATCCTGCCTGGATTGATCGGTACGTAGGACTTAATAATATTTTATATTGTTTACACTGTCAACGGTTTTAGTAACGGAGTTCTAACAAACTTTTTTTTACTATTTGCAGGTTGACTTGGGCAGGTCTTTTACCGCTTGCACGTCTAGTTGAGAGCATCCCGCAGGATGGGTTCAGCTTCAGCCGGACGAGGTACACGGCGAGCCGAGGCAAATGCACCAGAGTGCCACTAGTAAGATCGCGATGGACAGGTCACTGCTCAGCTGCTTAGTGGACCGTTGGAGGCCGGAGACGCACACTTTTCACTTTCCGTGGGGGGAGATGGCACCGACTCTTCAGGATGTGTCATATTTGTTGGGACTCCCTTTGGCTGGCGCAGTGCTAGGACCTTCAGATCCTCCGCCCGATTGGCATGAGGTCATGCAGGCACGGTTCGCAGGCGTGCATCCGGCGAATCCAATGTTACCTGAGCACAAGCATGGTGTACAGCAGAATTGGCTTAACAAGTGGCAGGTAAATTGTGAATTATGTAGTGAGTTAACTTTATCGGTTTATCCTCCATAATTAACTTCTTATGTTTGCTGTTTGCAGGTTCGGGCTTACGGCATCCCGGTGCAGCACCTGACTCACGAGCAGCTTACGCGGAGCCTCGAGGCGTATCTACTGTGGCTATTTGGCAAGGTGATGTTCACTGAGACTTATCACGACACTATTACTGCTCGTTGGGTACCTATAGCACTAGAGATTGCAGCGGCACAGAACCAAGAAGACATAGTGCAGCGGAGTTGGGGGTCAGCTGTCTTAGCTGGTACATACAGAGCTCTGTGCACCGTCTGCACGAAGAACTCGGATAGCTCTTCGATACTTGGATGTCCTCTACTTCTGCAGCTCTGGTCTTGGGAGAGGTTCCCTGTCGGTAGACCCGACGTGGACGCGATGAGGCCCAGGGACTACAGACTGATAGATCACAACGCAGTTGATCTTCCCACATTTGGCAGTATGTGGGCATATAGAGAGGTACCCATTCGATACTCCATTACTTTTACGTTAGGTTCTTTAAAATTAATATGTTTAATTATTCATAAGTAATTATAAATTTGTGCAGAGACGCTTCGTGGGTGATCAAGTGAGAAACTGCTACGTGATGTTCACTGAGTGGTTCGATCAACTCCCACACCACCAGGTTATATGGGAGCCATACCACGAGTCGCGGATACAGGCACGATACCCCGGCGGGCTTTCTTCTTTGTGCACGAGAGATCGTGCATACTGGTTGACTACACGTCGGATTGTGTTCGACGTCTTGGTGGAGGAGATGTCGCAACACCGTGTTATGAGACAGTTTGGACTTCGCCAGTGGCCGGTGCCTCCGACTAGAGCTACACTTCCTCAACACGTGCACAAGTAAGTACTAGAACTTGTATTTATAAACTGGGGTACTAGTGTTGTAGTATGTACTTATGCTATGTGTGCATGTGGCAGGAAAGGACGGCAGGGAGAGAGATCGCTCGCATCGTATATGCAGACGGTCCTTCCATACATACAAGAATGGGGGAGTGCGACGGATCCGGCAAATTTATGGCCCGCAGAAGCACCCTTTGTGCTTGCTGATTTTGAGGAGTACCTACGGACGTACAGGCTCGCCTGTCGCACTCGTTTGGTTACGACTGCCGACCCTGACGAGCTTCCTGCGGCCGATATCACGGCCATGTACCCAACACAGGGAATCGGGGCTCGGGGAAACACAACGGTAAGTGGTCTAGTTTCAGTACTCTACTACTCAATGTACGTACTACAATAATAACATATCTGACATTTTATTTCTATTTTACAGGCCGACATCATAGCAGATATTCAGGCGGACGTCGCTGCGTACTACCCCGTCGTTGGTGCCCAGCACAAGTCGTGGTTCAAGCGTCTAGAGGGCAAGTGATACGTCTCCAACGTATCTATAATTTCTTATGTTCCATGCTATATTATACCAAGTTATCACATGTTTTATATGCATTTTATATAGTTTTATGCATTTTCTGGGACTAACCTATTAACAAGATGCCACAGTGGCAGTTCCCTGTTTTCTGCTGTTTTTGATTTCAGAAAAGTACTTAAGGAAATATTCTCAGAATTGGACGATTTCTTTTCTGAAGTCCGTTTTTAATTGGGAACGTTCCAGAAGACCGAACACGAGACGAAGTGGGCGACCGAGGCGGCCACATCAGGTCCTCGCGCGGCAGGAGCCTGGGCCGCGCGAGCACGTGGTGTGGGCCCCTCGGGGGTCCACCGACCTCGCCCTTTCGCCTACATATACCCCCCGAACCAAAAACCCTAGCACGGTGCAATATTTCCTCCACGGGTCCCGAGCGTCGCCGCCATCGAAGACAAGATTCGGGGGACAGAAGTCTCTGTTCCGGCACCCTGCCGGGACGGGGAATTGCCCCCGGAGCCATCTCCATCGACTCCACCGCCATCTCCATCGCCGTTGCTGACTCCTACGATGAGGAGTGAGTAGTTCTCCCCCGGGGCTGCGGGATCTACGGTAGCTATGTGGTCTATCTCTCTCTCCCATGATGTGATCTTTTATGTGATCATGAGCTTTGTAATCTAGTTGAATATGTGATGCTACTCTTTATCTATTATGCACTCTAGAGGTTACTTTAATATGAACTCTGGGGTTATTCACGGTTGTAACGGTGACAGTGTGTGCACCGTGTGTGATTCCTTTATGACGTTGTTGGTGTTAGTTTACTCTGACTTTGAGGGTGCTCTTGTAGCCCTACACAATGAATGGTGTTTGTTATCCAACATGAGAGTGTTTGAGAGTAGTGTTTATTTATTTAACTTTGATGTCATTGTTGAGAATGTCCACTGGTGAAAGTAGGATCCCTAGGCCTTGTTTCTAAGCATTAAAACACCGTTTCCAACAAGTTCTGCTACATGTTTGCTTGCTGCCATTTTTATTACAGATTGCAATTACTACTTATAATCGTCCATATTACTTGTATTTCACTATCTCTTCGCATAACTAGTGCACCTATACATCTGACAAGTGTATTGGGTGTGTTGGGGACACAAGAGACTTTTTGTATCTTAATTGCAGGGTTGCTTGAGAGGAATATCTTTGACCTCTACCTCCCTGAGTTCGATATACTTTGGGTGATTCACTTAAGGGAAACTTGCTGCTGTTCTACAAACCTCTGCTCTTGGAGGCCCAACACTGTCTACGAGAATAGAAGCGTGCGTAGACATCAAGCTATTTTCTGGCGCCGTTGCCGGGGAGGTAAGCGTTGGAAGGTATCTCCTTTAGATTCTGCAGTTATTACTTTTTGTTTCTTGTTTTTATTTCACTAGTTAGGCTAAATGGAAAACAACAAAAAAATTAGAGAGCTCTATGAAATTTATCTTGAGTTAGGACATGAAGTGTTTGAAGAGAAAATTAAAAAACCTATGGAACTTTATTTGCATACTAGTAGCAATGTTATTAGTATGAATTCTTTGAACACCATTATTGCTAATGCTATGGAAAAGTCTAAGCTTGGGGAAGCTGGTTTTGATGACCATGATATTTGTAGTCCCCCAAGCACGGAGGAGAAAATTTACTTTGATGATACTATACCTCCAATATATGATGATTACAATGATGAATATGATATTTTCAGTCCACCTACTATTGAGGAGAAAATTAATTATGATTACAATACGCCTCCTATATTTGATGATTATGGTGATGAGAATAATAATGATAGCTATTTTGTTGAATTTGCTCCCACTACAATTAATAAGAATGACTGTGCTTATGTGGAGAGTATTAATTCTTTTATGCATGTGGCTCAGGATAAGAATGTTTTATGTGATAGTTATGTTGTAAATTTTATTCATGATGCTACAAGTGAACTTATTGATGATAATGATGAGTATTGCTTAAATATGCTATATGATAATGCTTTAGATGATGGTCCTATGCTTATTGATAATCCTCTATGTTCAGAAGTTATTACTTATTTATGTGAGGATAAAAATGATATAATTGCTGCTTGTGATGGTACTCTTACTCATGAGAGTCCTGCTTTGTTCTTGAATTCTCCTAATTACACCATGGAGGAGAAATTTGCTTATGTTGAGAAATACTTATGTGGTTTGTAATTGTCTCTAGTTCCAAATCTTTGTTGCAACCATGATCTTAAACTTGATATTGATCTTAATAACTATTTTGAAAGAGGAAAGCATGCTAATGAATTCCAAAATAAATTTAATGATCCTCTTTATGTGCCTATATTATCTAAGTTGAATGATTCTTGTGGTTATATGGTTGAATTTATTTCTACTACTTGCAACTACTATGAGAGAGGAGAATATGGTTGTAGAAATTTTAATGGTACTAAAACACCTCTCTCTATGTTGAAAATTTTGAAGTTGCACTTGTTTTGCTTTCCTATGCTTATTGCTTTGTGCTTTCATAACTTGTTTCTTTACAAGATTCATTTGCATAGGAAGAGGGTTAGACTTAAAAAGTGTTTGATATTTTCCTCTTGATGCTCTCTTTGGTTTTTCAACTCTCATTTTTATGAGAGCATCATGAAAATCACTATGCCTATCTTAATGGCTATAAAGAAAGAGCTTTTGGGAGACAACCCAATATTTTATTCCTGTTATTTTATTTTGTTGGGTCAAGGAACATGTCTACCTCTGTAGCAATTCCTTTGTATCTTTACTTTATTGCATTGTTGTGTCAAGTTAAGCCTCTTGTAGAAAGTTGATGCTAGATTTGGATTGCTGTGCTGAAACTGTTTTCTGCTGTCCACCGTTAAATTCATAACTCTTTACAGAAAAATCGGATGGACCTGGGATTTTTTGTGTGTGATCCTAAGATATGTATGCAACTTTTATTAGTTTTGAGTTTTCTGATTTGAGCAAGTTAAGTGCCTCGAAACAATTCGTCTTTACGGACTGTTCTGTTTTTGACAGATTCTGCCATTTATTTTGCAATGCCTCTTTTACTATTTTGAATGGATCTTTTTGTTCCATAAAGTATCAGTGGCTGTAGCTAATATCCAGTAGCATTGGTAGCAATTGTGTTCATGCAGAATATAAGAATTTTTTGTGCACTAACCCTCTAATGAAGTTTACTTTGAGTTTGGTGTGGAGGAAGTTTTCAAGGATCAAGAGAGAAGGATGATGTGATGTGATCAAGAAGATGAAAGAGCCAAAGCTTGGGGATGCCCCGGTGGTTCATCCCCAACATATTTCAAGAAGACTCAAGCGTCAAAGCTTGGGGATGCCCAAGGCATCCCCTTCTTCATCAACAAACTATCAGGTCATCTCTAGTGAAACTATATTTTAATTCTGACACATCTTATGTGCTTTACTTGAAGCGTCTGTTTGTTTTTGTTTTTGTTATTTTCATTCTCCGAATAAAATGGATCCTAGCATTCCTTTGTGGGAGAGGGACACGCTCCGCTTTTTCTTATGAATACTCGTATTCTTCACTTATATTTGTTGAGTATTCTTCTATGTTAATTCAATGCTTTCTAGCTCTTGTTTTTCATGCATCTCTTGCTAGAGCTGTTAGCATTATTATATCATACTCTCATATCTCATTGTTTAATTACTTGGAGAGTTTATCTTTTAAATAAGTTGATTGGTGTTTGGTTGAGAACAGAAAATGCTAAATGTGGTAGATGGTATAAAGAAAGATATACATGCTCTTATGGATTGTTATCTTGCATGTTGTGGTGCTTCGCAATTGTTTTGAGCTCTCAAGTAGATCATGTTTAAGCTTTTACATCATGTAGTTAAAACCTATTAGTGAGGAACTACCGTAAAACTTGCTGAAATTTGGTTTGCATGTTTGGTATCTGTAAGGTTTAGATATTTTCTAGTTAAAGTGTTTGAACAACAAGGAAGACAATGTAGAGTTTTATAATGATTGCAATATGTTTTTATATACGTCTTGTTGTCATAGTTTATATTTGTGTTTGTTTTAAACAACCTTGCTAGCCAAATCCTTGTACTGAGAGGGAATGCTTCTCGTGCATCCATAATCCTTGAGCCAAAACCTATGCCATTTGTGTCCACCATACCTACCTACTACATGGTATTTCCTGCCATTCCAAGCAAATACTTCGTGTGCTACCTTTTATTCAAAATTTACTATCCCTTATTTGTGTCAATGTTTATTAGCTCATGAGGAAGTATGTGGTGTTACGGATATCAACCTTGTCATTTGCTTTTAGACAGACTTTCACAACCGGACTAGTGGCATATACATCCGCTTATCCATTAACTTTGCAAAAAGAGATGGCAAATGGGGTGCCCAGTCCCAATTAATTACAACTTTCATCATCATTCTCTTCACATGGTTTTGCAAAAATTTATTATGCTTCAAGGTGTTATACAATTTAATATAGACACTCCTCCATGGTATGCGATTGTTGGAAGGCACCCGAGGATTCGGTTAGCCATGGATTGTGTATGCATTGGAGGGGAGGAGTGTCAAACAAGTTTTTAAAATATACATGTGTAAACAAAAGAGAATAAGAGGGGTGATCTACCATTGGGTAGAAATAACGTCCTTCATGGGAGCCGCTCTTAGAAAGTCTGGTTGACAAGGGGGGTAGAGTGCCCATTACCATTCGTTGACAACGACAAACACCGCTCAAAACTTACGTTTATGCTCTCTATATGATTTCAAAAACCTATAAAATTAAGAAGCTCTAGCACATGCTTGTATCTCTGCTTCCCTCTGCGAAGGGCCTATCTTTTACTTTATGTTGAGTCAGTTTAACTACTTCTTTCTATCCCCGAAGCAAACACTTGTGTCAACTGTGTGCAACAATTCTTATATGCTTACTTATTGCACTTGTTATATTTCTTTGTGTTGACAACTATCTATATGATATACATGTTCAAAAGTTGAAAGCCAATGCTGAAACTTATATCTTCCTTTGTGTTGCTTCAATGCTCTTTTGCTTAGATAATATTGCTTTATGAGTTAACTCTTATGCAAATCTTTTTGATGCTTGTTTGAAAGTACTATTCATGAAAAGTTTTACTTATACGATGTAGTTGTTTACTCCTTGTCTATTTGTTAGCAAACTATAGATCATTGCCTTGAGTCACTTCATTCATAACATGAGCCTTACATTATATTATGATCAAGATTGTGTTTAAGCATGTCACTTTAGAAATTATTCTTCTTTTATCGTTCTTGCCTACTCGGGACGAGTAGAACTAAGCTTGGGGATGTTGATACGTCTCCAACGTATCTATAATTTCTTATGTTCCATGCTATATTATACCAAGTTATCACATGTTTTATATGCATTTTATATAGTTTTATGCATTTTCTGGGACTAACCTATTAACAAGATGCCACAGTGCCAGTTCCCTGTTTTCTGTTGTTTTTTATTTCAGAAAAGTACTTAAGGAAATATTCTCGGAATTGGACGATTTCTTTTCTGAAGTCCGTTTTTAATTGGGAACGTTCCAGAAGACCGAACACGAGACGAAGTGGGCGACCGAGGCGGCCACATCAGGTCCTCGCGCGGCAGGAGCCTGGGCCGCGCGAGCACGTGGTGTGGGCCCCTCGAGGGTCCACCGACCTCGCCATTTCGCCTACATATACCCCCCGAACCAAAAACCTAGCACGGTGCAATATTTCCTCCACGGGTCCCGAGCGTCGCCGCCATCGAAGACAAGATTCAGGGGACAGAAGTCTCTGTTCCGGCACCCTGCCGGGACGCGGAATTGCCCCCGGAGCCATCTCCATCGACTCCACCGCCATCTCCATCGCCGTTGCTGACTCCTACGATGAGGAGTGAGTAGTTCTCCCCCGGGGCTGCGGTATCTACGGTAGCTATGTGGTCTATCTCTCTCCCATGATGTGATCTTTTATGTGATCATGAGCTTTGTAATCTAGTTGAATATGTGATGCTACTCTTTATCTATTATGCACTCTAGAGGTTACTTTAATATGAACTCCGGGGTTATTCACGGTTGTAACGGTGACAGTGTGTGCACCGTGTGTGGTTCCTTTATGACGTTGTTGGTGTTAGTTTACTCTGACTTTGAGGGTGCTCTTGTAGGCCTACACAATGAATGGTGTTTGTTATCCAACATGAGAGTGTTTGAGAGTAATGTTTATTTATTTAACTTTGATGTCATTGTTGAGAATGTCCACTGGTGAAAGTAGGATCCCTATGCCTTGTTTCTAAGCATTAAAACACCGTTTCCAACAAGTTCTGCTACATGTTTGCTTGCTGCCATTTTTATTACACATTGCAATTACTACTTATAATCGTCCATATTACTTGTATTTCACTATCTATTCGCATAACTAGTGCACCTATACATCTGACAAGTGTATTGGGTGTGTTGGGGACACAAGACACTTTTTGTATCTTAATTGCAGGGTTGCTTGAGAGGAATATCTTTGACCTCTACCTCCCTGAGTTCGATATACTTTGGGTGATTCACTTAAGGGAAACTTGCTGCTGTTCTACAAACCTCTGCTCTTGGAGGCCCAACACTGTCTACGAGAATAGAAGCGTGCGTAGACATCAGCAAGCTACGACGTGCTTATGGCGTGCTGACCTGCACAGGTGTTGGGGACGTTGTTCCACGCCATGCACCCCCGCGTCCCCCACGGCACTCCCCGGCACGGCTGTTAGCTGCCGCACAGGTATCACCACCCCGTGACACCACTCCTCGGCACGACCCACGACCACGTTTTACACCTCAGCAGAGTCCTAGCACACGCCCCATAGACGACACAGTTGCGTCTACCTCTCGCCAGCCAGACGCTATCGACCCTGGTCCATCCCAGCCACCTCTTTCACATATTCCAGTGTATGTGTCGGGTCCTTCACAGCCGACTATGTTTATGCCGGTAACTTCACAGTCGCCATTGTTTATGTCTGGTCCTGCACAGCCTCCACTCTTTATGCCGGGTAGTTCATCCCGGCAGGCACATGCACCACCGTACACCGGGATGCCATATTCGTACGGTTATGGGGGCGGACCACAGTTCGTTGGAGCATCACACCAGCCGCAGATGGCCAATCTTATGGGCCAGTACTCTCAGCAACTAATGCACGGAGATTAGAAATTTTTATTTCTCGAAGATAGAACATTTATTCACCAACAGCACACACTAACATATTATCTTGTGCAGGTGCAGATCAGGCATACAACTCTCCACAGTACGACTTGGACACCACTCAGGCATACGCGCCTTCGCCACCGATGCCCACTCAGCAGACACCACCTCCGGAGACAGCACAGCCAGACGACGAGCAGGACGATGCGCCGTTGCAAGGCCGCGGAATGCGGCAACACCACGCTCCCACGCGTTTGTCACCTTCCGGGCCTCGGCGTAGGAGGACGCGGTACCGTCGTCAGGTCGACGAGGAGTGATGCTTTTACCTATGTGCTACTCGATATTATGTACTAGACATATTTCTATGTACGAGACATATTTCTATGTACGACACATCTCCGTGTTCCGTTCGACAGTACTAGACATATTCTTATGTACGAGACATTTCCGTAACGATTTGATTAGGTAAACATACTCGGTAGTACAAAAAGTACAACTTCTAAAAATAAACCGATAAACATACAAGATAATAAATTGATACAAAAATAAGATATAACACAAACGGAGTCCATACTCTCCGCAGAACAGAAGAAATGAAGATAATAAAAATAAGATACAACACAAGGCGAGTCCATACTGATCACACCACACGAGAAATGAAAGAACACAACTCAATTTAAGACTCTACCTATCTCCCATCGATGCACCCTGCACCATCCGCCGATTTAGCTCCCTTACCCTTGCTCGATGCTTCAGCCTTCTTCTCCTTGCCCTTGCTCGATGCTTCAGCCTTCTTCTCCTTGCCCTTCCTCGATGCTTCAGCCCTCCTTTCCTTTGATGTCGGCATGAAATCGTCGTCATCATCACTGGAGACTACCCAAAGATATGACTCACCGTAAAAATAGCGGTCATCTTCAGTCCGGAGATACGGACTTTTGGTAACTTTCCTATCATACTTATCTACAAGACGCACGATTTCTGCACGGATTTGTTGCGGGGTCCTATAAGGAAACCCGTCTCGAATTTGCCTCGCCCCAAGCAAAGCGATATGTCTCTCACTACCAATTATTTCTGAGAGGGGAACTATCCTTCCATCTACCTTCAAATCGTCGGAAATCTTAGCCAGATGCTCGGATGCGGCTATGTGAAACCCGGACACACACTTCTCACAGGGAACGATACACACCATCCTTGCGCTCAAGTGACTCACATGGCTACCTTAGAGTGGGTTTTATAGGATAACGGGTGGACAAGTGGGCGGGAAGCGGTGGCGGGAGAAATAGGCGGGAAACGGTGGCGGGGGAATTATGGCGGGAAACGGTGGCGCGAAGAAATTGTGCAGGAAACGGTGGCGGGAAGAAATTGTGCACGAAACGGTGGCGGGAAGAAATTGTGCGGGAAACGGTGCCGGGAGAAAAGAGGAGGGCGAAAACAATTGGAGCGATTCGCCGACAGCAGGGAAATGCGGGAAACAGCCACTTTCGGCATGGCCCGTGCCGATCGGCACGGCTAATGCCGAAATGTGTCGTCGGCAGCAGGTTGACGCGAAGGTCATGCAGCCGTCGGCACGGCTAATGCCGACCTGGACATTTCGGCATAGGCCATGCCGATCGGCATGAGTCGTGCCGACGGCGCGCTGATCGGCATGAGTCGTGCCGACGGCGCGCTATATTCCGAAATCCCTGATTCCGCGCGCTAGAATCCAAATTTCTATTAAAAAATCGTATTATTTAAAAAAAAAACTCGAGATTTTGTTGTGCAATTTTTTCCCAAGTGTTACAAAGAAATATCGGCAAGTATAGTTACGTTCGAAAGAGTTTTATTTCGGATCTTCATTTCACTATACCCTCCAGCCAGGTTTTTTTGGGTAAAAAATAGCCTTTTTATCAAACTAATACTAAATCTGACCTCTACCGAAAAAACTACCTTTAAATCAGACCACTGGGCTCAGCGGCAATGTTAATGTCCTCGACGTTGTGCAGGCCGGCGCCAAGGGATTTGAGCGCCAGAGAAGTCGAAGACGTGGACGCCATGCTCCTTGGCGCCGATCCTGGTTCGGCGCTGGAATCTCTTAACGCCGACCTGCACGACATCGGTGCAATTGACATTGACGTCGAGATCAGCGGTCACATTTAAAAATAGTTTTAACCCAGCCTCTATCAAAAGGCTATTTTTTTAAACAAAAAGAAGAAACTACTCGAGCCAGATGGCCCCTATCCATTCAGGTGTCGGATGGGTAGCCAGGCCGACCGTCTTTCGCACTCTGCGGGCTGCTTTGGCCAGCCCACCTCTTGCGCCCATGGTCTCTCGCGATGATGACCAAAGACCAACGGAGGAAATCCAGCTCTTCCCCGCGGCGGCGGCGGCGCACGGCATACGAGCATAGGAGCTGCAGCGCATGATCGCGAGTTGCAAGCGACCTTAGCAGCGCACCCATGGAGTCATGGACACGGCTCGGGCCTCCCCGTCGTGATCCAGCCATCCAAGCACTGGCAAGCAAGTGGGTCACCGGCCCCTATGCACGCTCGCGTCGGTCACCGGTGAATGGTTAGATTTTTTCTTCTTTTTTTAATAAGGAGAGGCGCCAATTTTTATTCAGCTCACTCACAAATTACAGCATGAAGTACAACGCCCTGAAAGTCTGAATTTTGTAGGCATAAAGCAGTCCGGCATAGACTGGTTACATGAGCTGAATTGCTGCATCTAAAGATAGGCTCAGACGTATTTTGTCTAATAGCCTGTTGTGCACAATTATGCGCCACACCATTAAATTCCCTACCTATATGATAAAAAAAAAATGATTCCTACAGGGGAGGGGCCCTGTGGTATTTTAGTAGAAGAGAGATACAACAGCACCGATGTGCGAGCAAGAGCACTCGAACTCGGGTGGGTGGGAAGGCATCAGCCCCTCCCCACCACTAGGCCACGCCTTAGTCTGCCCTACCTATATGATACACCCTGGGTGAAAGTTGATATGTATCCCGCTTAAACTTAGCGACATGTTGTCTGATCTCCCAAAGTACCTGTGGATTTGATATGGCGCTAGCAGCCGCTGATTTGGCAAGGGACAAATTGTCCGTGAAGAAAGTCAACTGATCGAGTTTAAAAAGATTGGCCACTCTTCCGCCAAAAGAAGGGCAGAGGCCTCTGCTTGCAAAGGAGATGGAACCGTCTGCAATGAAGCCTGAATGAATACATGTGTGTTGTATTGTTCCTGCTGAAACTGACAGTAGACACCAATGCCCGTAGCTTCTCTTGTTGCTCCTGGAGGGTTATTTGCTTTCCACGCCGCATCTGAGAACACTTTGGGACCTGCAGTCGTTATATCTGTTTTGATGCCTTGCACGGTGAGGTTGTCATCTTTGTTCACCAGAGCTTGATTATGCACCTGCATGGTCTTATCATAATAATCATACATTTCTAGGTTAGACATAATAGCTTGAGCGGCCATATTAATTTGGTGTGGGGTGCCCTGTTTCTTCGCAAAACGATTATCATTCCTTGACTTCCAAAGACACCACATGAAGGTGAATATATTTTGAATGGAAGCATAAGGATGATTCATATTCAACATATTGGTTAAAATCTGGGTTAAGGAGCTGCAGTTTTAAGTAATCTGATCATTTCGGATAAAACAAGGAGAGCTAAACCATGCTGCCCTCGTAAAATGACAGGTGAAAAACAGATGGACATCGTCCTCTTTCAAACCACACCTGCAACAATATTTGTCAATGTGTTTTGAGTACTTACCAGCTCTTGCACTTGTAGGAATGGCCCTTCGAAGGAAACGTCAGGCAAAGGCTTTAATCCCAGGTAGAACTGCTTTGCTCTTCCAAACCTGTTTTAAAAGTTGAGTAGTCGCAGAAGAAACCTGCCTCGGTAAGGGCTTACCTAGTTCCTGTAGTTTCTGCAAGCAAACATAATAAGCACTTTTTGAATTGCATTCGTCATTTGGGGGTTAGTTTCCAGCATAGGATATCTTGATCCCGAGAGGTAATAATCAGTGTGTGTTTGATAATTCGAGCAGTAGGTTAGATAGAGAGACCTGTTAAAAATCATCGACGACATCTCCATCGTCACCAGCCGCTGCTCCTCAGTCGTTTGTGTCTTCGACCTCAACTCTAACATGATTGCACGACCCAGTTGACCGTTGGATTCAGACACTGTCGCTTTGCTCGAGCCATGCTCGACCTCCTGTCCGACAGAAACAGGTGATGTGGTGTGGTGTGGTCCATCTACAGGTATTTAGATGTTTGTGTAGAAACAACATGATGCTACCGGAACGGACTATGTGTTTCTCCTCCTTAAAATAAAGATCTATTATTATATACTAAAAGCAAAATGAGTTAGTTTTTCGAGACACCACGTTAATCCACATAGGTTACAAATATATAATCCGTTAATTTTAATTGTGACGGTTGAAATTAAAAGATGAAAAAGTTACGTACAATATTAATAAGGTACAAACAAGTTGTAAGTTGTTTTCAACACGTACAGTTCCATTGATTTTAAAATAGGAATAACGAGTCATATCTGTACGTTAATAGAGTCCAGACTGGATACGCCTGTACAAAATTAATTAACTAAAAAATCGGAACAGCTGATCGATAAAAATACCCTGATCGGTGCAATCAGCTAGCTACAGGCTAAAGCACACACACAAAAAAACTAGAAAAAGCTGATCGGAACGAGATCAGCTATAAGGACGCTAGGAATGTGCGCGCGTCAGGAAGCATGCATGGCGGTGACATGTAAAAATGATTTTGCCATCAGAAATATTTTGTAACACTAGAAAATGCTAAACAAATATGTGGCGCATATCTCTCGACATTCTATGTGTGCACGTCAAGTTCCGTGAAAACCAATATTTTTTATGGTTTGTGTAAAAACGACCAAAAAAGGTTTTGTGAAAATCATATTGTAGCATCAAATTTATCTTTTTTGACACACTGCACAAAAAAAATCGGTTTTCCTTGAGAAGACTTTGTGAGCATACAGAACGATGACACGTACAAGGGAATATTTTTCCAAATTTTTGACATCTTACAATACGTTTAATATGCGTTTTTAAAACCTGAAGCATATGATCCCGAGTGTCAAATGTGATTCACACAATATAATAATATTATCTAAATAATATACTTCAAAGAGTATAAAAAAGGTATTGGCACGGACACACCCTGACAAGACAAAATTTCCGACCAAGTCAGTATTAAAACAGAAAGAATTAGATGGATACCCATATTTATAACCAAGACATTATCGTGAGGAATGTAGATACGATACATAAATATTCAGAGCTTAGTGTAAATTAGGGTGACCACCGCACTCAGCTTTGGACTAGGTTGAGAAGATTTTTTTCTGGGAAGGTCTTAGAAGGGGAGACTTAGTATTTTGCTCCCCAACCCTTAAAAAACACTGTTATATTCTCTTTCGTCATCTCGACAATTATGTCAAGCTCCGTCGCTGTAGAAGTAAATTACACTCTCGAGATTGATAAGAGCCTCCCTTGGTGAAACGGTAGAAGGATAGAGAGTTGGTTAATGGCGAAAGAATTTTGGATTCAACGAGATGGTTAAGACCTTAATAGGTAATTTGTTTCTCCGTAATCTTATTTTCATGACCATTATAGAAACGCAAATGACATTACAAAATCATCAAATTATACTTTGCTTATATTATATGTTGGTCTAAAATAGAGGTACCAAGTTAATCGACATCATCCAGATTATCGTGGTAGTTAGATTAAAATAAAATGTTTGTATTTTAAAAAAAAAAATCATGTAACTGTTTTGACAGAATTTACCGTGGCACTATGTTCATCCAAATAATTAGATATAAAATAAACATCTTGGATTAAAAAAAATTGTCGCGTAACCGGTGTGACAGAACTTATCTTAAGAAGGTCACGTGTCTAACGTGGATTTGGTACTAAGCAATCAACATCAACACATAATTCATTGTGGTCGCCAAAAACCAACCGTGTATGCCAACTTCCAAATAAAATGTGAATAAATATGCCATAAATTTGGCTGCCATTTAGGACTTTATTACTTTACTATAAGTAGTGAATCATATAAAGTAATTCCAAAATTATATTTTTGTATAACTGTATCCGAGTGTGCATACACATTTTATTTTCTTGCAATAATTTGTCTTTATTGATCTATTCAACATAAATGATAGATAACAAACCGAATGAATGAGAACATAAAGTCTTTGAGAACATATAGTTTGTCAGAAAAAGGTAGATTGTCTTTCGTTGTCATAGATAATTTCATTGCAAATATAAGATGGTTAGGACTTCTATATTGCTAGGTGCACCAAGAAGATGTTTAAAATTATGGGCAACGAATATTTCTAACACTGCTATAAGTCATTATTGACGAATTGCAAACCAAAGGCATAAAGATGTGCATGACTCTTGGGATAACCGTATATGGTCCTTGCAGATCTTGAGTTGCGTCTCAGGTGATTATTTGGATATCCGTTGATGAAAACATCAAATGTAGATAAGATCTCTATAGTACAAAATATTAATGTGGTTTAATACTATACTATACGATCATATTACATATCATCCATGGTTCTCAATTTAGTTAAATATGTTTTAAAAATAAAATAGATATTAATTTACTGAAATAAAAATCCGTCGAGATGTTCAGTATGGTAACTATGATGCATTTGTAAAATTTTGTAGTGTTCACATAAATAATTGTTACCCAAAACATAACAATAGTTGATTTCTTTTTGTGTCACTAACCCGTGCAGTGCACAGTTGATGACTAAGTTGACATGGTGTCTTGGTGAATTCAAATAATGATTCACTCATAGATTAAATGAACCATATAAAAAACAGTGGTATCATCTTAAAATAAACAAATCTAGATGTTTCTCGGGTGAAAGTATTTTATATGATGTAATCAAATGCAGTCTTCGTGATGTCAAATATACTTTTCTATGTTTGATCTTCGTAATTATTTACAATTTAACCAAGACAATGATATCATTTAAAAATTAGTATGTTTAACGTCTTTAAAACCATTTCATACACATTTAGGAACTGCTTCTTTTTCGAAAAAGATCACCAGTTTAAAATATGCAAAGAGTAATAAAAAATACCAAATAGGTCATTCGACCACCTAGCGACGACTACGAACACTGGAGCAAAAAAGAGTACCGATATATTAATCACCCACAACAGAAGAGAAATAAAAATTACAAATAGGTCATTCGATCACCTAGCGACGACTACGAACAATAAAGCAAGCCGAAGGCGCGCAACTATCCTCACCCCTCCATCACCGACGTCAAAGTTTGTCGTAGGAGAGCCTGTTGCAGTAGACAGACAGAAAATCCTCGTGCTAAAATCCCCAAAGGGCCAACGCACCAGAGCAGCAACCATCACCAAAGATGAAAATTGTAGATCGAAATAATCTTACATGCAACCACGCGGATGAACACGAAAACGGACAAGTTCCCAGGAGATTGGCCGGACAAACGACTCCACGCGCCCTCCGCTAGCACTAGATGCACCACCGGAGCGGGGATAGGACGGGGAGTACCTTATTCTGACACCGGGATGTAGCCACCGCTTCACCACCCGGATAAAGACACGAAAACTACTAAAAACTTTAAACGGGAACCCTCCCGTCGACGAGAGGCCAGATCCGCCGCCCATCCAAGACTTAGAAGGCCATCGGAGGCGCAGAAGACCGGCCATGTCGCCGGCGGCCGTGGGGAAATCCTAATCGCCTGTGTGCTGATCGCCCATATTCCTGCTCTCTCGTGCAAAGAAATGGTTTCGTCTTTTTTTCTGCATGGGCGTCCCGGCCACGCCAACCGTGACCGATCGAGGGGCGAGAAATCCCCGTCATGACCTCCGGTCAGGCTTCGCCTTGTCGCGCCCTTCGACGGTGGCGAGGGAGGAGGGGCGGCCCGTGGCAAGGCTTCCTCCCGGTTGCTCGTGGGAGGGACTGGTTTTACTAGCTGGTTTCACATATTATCTAGATTCGAATTAAACGAGTATTAATGATACTCCCTCCAATTCAATTTAGTTCGCGTTCTAGCTTCAGTCAAAGTCAAACTTTATTAAGTTTGACCAAAAATATAGGAAAAAATATCAACATTCATAAAATCAAATGCATACAATATAAAAATATATGTTATAATGATTTTAACACTATGATTTTTTTATTGTAAATGTTAATTATTATTTTCACAATATTTGGTCAAACTTGACAAAGTTTGATTTTGACTAAACGCAGAACGCAAACTAAATTGAAACCGAGGGAGTAAGACAAGTCACTATTGCGTGGCATGCTGTTGTGCCTGCCAACGAATGATGTAGCAACCTCATTTGAGGTGTGTGCCGCCATGGTATTGTTCGTATGCTAGTACTATACTGTTAAGCAAAGTCAAAGTAGTACATTATCTTCAGTTAGTTAATACAATCAGTGTAATGGCTACTACTTAGTTGGAGCATCTACGGTTTTGTTATTCTTTGGGTCGGCCATGTTCAGGGGCTGGTTCGCAGCTGTCCTACATGAACAAGTCAGGTACAGCTCGGTGAGTGGAAGACAAATCACAATTCACAACACAACCTTGTATTTTAAAGACACATGTACCAAAAATCTTGAGCGAACAAAAAACAGGAATCATCAAGCTACTACCTGTACAAAATCTTGTTTCTACGGACGACTCCAGTCCATAGAGTAGTAGACACACATTATAAGTTTTAACCCATTGAAACGCAATCTTCACTGGAGATTAATTCCCCACCGACAGAGAAAAACAGACTCAAAGAATGACGAACAAAAAATAAGGTTTAATTCCTATACACAGAAGATTTCATGGCCTTCGAGTATAAACAATTCTTTTTTCTTCAGACACACCAACAACCGCCAGTTTACATTCCCCACCCGATTCATTATTCCCATATAATAATCATCATAAACCAAAAAAAGAAGAACAATATCGTGTGGACGGCTCCAAGTCCCAGCACAGCCCATCATTCCAGGTCGTGTTTCGGTATCAATATCATGAGATCAATCTTCTCCTCCTACTGGCAGCTCGCTAATCGCGATCGCTGACCAAAGACACCAGCCATTCTGCACGTTGCCTCCAACAACTTGCCTGCAGTATTTTAAATGGAACGCATTAAGCATAAGACCGATTGTGGGCGAGCAATTGAAAGGAATAAACTGTATGAGATTGTTGTGTCCATGTCAAGGTAGTGGTTAACACGTAGTGACAGAAAGACACCCATTCTGCACCGACGGTAGTATGAGTATGGTTGTTCGAGAATCATTCTCAGGTTATGTTATATATAACAGATGCCCTATCAAATCAGCATCAGATGCCTGTGTGGTTTTTTACACGAAAGAGACTTGCAAAATAATTTTGACATCTGCTAGTATATGCCAAGGACGTGACAACAACTTCAGGTAACTTGGCTTCAAAGCCTAGAAATAAGAGGAATGATTTTGTGTGCAAGGTGAAATGACCTCCGATGTCAAAATCACAGGCTATAGGTAGTGTATCTTCTCACTCGAAAACAATGGCCAGGTAAGAAAAGTAGCGAGGAATACTGAGTGCCAACAAATTTACTCCCTACGCGTCTATACTTTTCTGGAAGTAGTTTGCATATACTTGGGCTGTTTGCTTTGCAGTGATCCTGAGATTAAAATTCAGCATGAAGTTTCATCCAAGCCAATGTGCCCAAAGGTCTAAACAGTCATTTGATTTCATAGAGGATGTGATTTGTAGGTAATACGTCCATCGAGCCTGGGTCTACAAATATGGCCCAAATGATTGGAAGCTTAGTGGTCTTCCCATCAATGCCACACACAAATGATTTATACTCCCTCCGTGTTTATGTCTACATGCATCCACTTTCTATCAAAGTTGTGACACTTATTTTGGGACGGAGGGAGTACTAAGTTTTGATCCATTCCATCATATATATGCTATTCTAGGGTTTACATGTACAGGATTTTGCTTTTGTTCCTTTTTAATGAGGCACACGGTACGGCCCTTGCGATCACTCAATTCATACATAACCAATTGGGCCTACCATTACACCAAACTAAGACAGCAAGGATTGTGACCAAGGCTTGAGCATCAGTCTTTGGTGCTTTTTGGAAAGGTAGAAATTGTTGCTCATGGGTCCTGGGTTAGAGATCTGAGCTTGCTTGCAGTCCCAGTAACAGCATCACGAGACGGTGAAGAAGACCCACCAGCACAAGGGGTGGTGAAGCTCAGCTCAGCTATGCTATTCCTATCGTTTCTATTCAATCATCGTTTCTATTTTGCTAATGCATGTGGACTTCTCTGAAGAAAAATGTCAATCGACTGGCAATCACAGGTGTAATCAAATGGCCGGACAGACTACTATTAATTTGTGGCTGCATAAACGCCCAGGCGGCCAGGCCAAATGCAGTACTTGGATGGTATATACATGGCACATGATTCTTGGCAGAAGGTGCCCAAACTGGCACCGACAGAGCCATATGCTCCTGGATACAGCCATGAGCAAAGGACGGCTGGACGGAACCCTAATTGCTCCTAGTTTTATGCTTAGACCGTCGTCATTATTCCACTGATCAGTACCACTCACCACCAACCAATCTGATATGGAGTAGATTAATCCCCGCCGCTGCTATACCAACACTGACAGGTACCCTCACCGGCAATTTATTCTTATAATCAACCGAACCAACATTGAGTTACTAACTAATCGGTGGAGTTCATCTAGTAGGACTAACAATCAAGAATCTAGGTTGCGAACTGTAAATTTCGGTGCCAAATGTGTACTACTGGTGCTGGGCATTTAATAAGTAATCTACTACTCCTACGTATGATGCTGATTAAATAATAATCAGGAAGGGTGCAGTGCAGAGAGTTGAGATCTGGGGATGGATACTGACCTCGCCGGAGCTTGCTCCTTCTGGAGCCGGTGACGGCGGGCGCCTTCCTGGCGGGAGCGGCGGGAACAGGTGTGGAGGGCTTGGTGTCGTCCTCCGGGAGGAGCACGGCGTCGATGCCCTGTACGGAGATCCTGCCGTCGGTGTAGATGTCCGGGTCGAAGAGGTAGGCGGAGCCCTCACCCTGTCCGAACTTGACGGAGCCGTCGGCCTCCCTGGCGACCACCTTGTGCGGCAGCCTGAGCGTGTCGTAGCGCACCTTGCCGAAGCGTCGGACGGCGTTGTACATGCTCTCCTCCGTCTGGTACTCCGGGATCATGTGGTAGTAGAGGATGTTCTCTGGCGAGCCCGGCTCGCTGAGCTGGTCCGTGGTGAGGCGCGCCATGGCCTCGTCGTTGGGCGCGAGCACGGTGAGCACGTACCCCTCGGAGACGAGGCGCCCCATCTCGGTGGCGAGGGAGGTGAGGTTGACGAGGATGTCGGCGAGCTCGTTGTAGCCGCCGTAGAGGACGAGCGTCTGGATGAAGTCCTTGACCTGGCTGTGGCCGTCGAAGTGCGACTTGCCGCTGCCGGGCCCCGGGGCCGGGGCCGGGGCGATGGAGGGCCCCGGCGCCATGGCGTCCCAGACGGGCAGCACGGGGGGCGCGCCGGGGAGGACGGGGGGCGCGGGCTTCTTGAGGCGGTGCGTCCTGGGGTCGACCTCGGGGGCGCCCGTCGGGAGCACGGCGGAGATGGCGGCGAGGCTGCGGCGGCGGTTGAAGTCCTCCTGGACGGAGCGGGGCACGAGGAGGCGCTCGATGCCGTGGATGACGCCGTCGGGGCGGAGCACGGCGTCGGGGCGCGTGACGGCGGCGTGGGAGACGCGGAGGGTGCCGTTGGCGCCCGCGGCCAGCTCGAGGTCCTCGCCGGAGAGGGTGGCGTGGGAGGAGGAGGTGAGGGGGAAGGCGGTGGCGGGGTGGCGGGACGGGAGGACGTGGAAGAGGAGGAGGGACTGGAGGGATTTCAGGTTCCGGGGCTCCAGGAGGAAGCGCTTGAACTCCGGGTCGAGGTCCCGCTCCAGGGCCTCGTTCCGGGGCGCGAAGATGGTGACGTTGTGCCGCCCCACGGCGTCCTCCAGCGTCTGCAGCAGCAGCGCCTTCTCCACCAGCTCCGACAGCTCCGTGTAGTGCGAGTCCAGCAGCGCCACCAGCACCGAGTTGGAGCTGATCCCCGCGGACGCGGCACCGGGGCCGGACCCGGAGGCGGCGGCGGACGCTGCCCCGGAGGTGGAGGGCAATGTGGGTTCCTGCGGCGCGGGATCGGCGGCGGCGGCCATGGCGAAGAGCGCGAGGGCGAAGAGCAGCACGGCGCCGTACGCCGGCGCGCCCATGGCTGCGGGCCGCTCTGCTCCGCGGATAGCTCTAGCTGCTGGTGCTGCTCTGGCGGCTGATGCGGCGGCGGTGGGCTACCGGATTGATTTGTGGGCGGACCAGCTAGGTCCTGGGGATGGGGGGAGAGGAGTAAGTATATGGCGTTGGGTGGTGTGAGCTAGCTTTTCCCCTCTTGTGTGCTTTTGTTTACTCTAGCTAGCTAGAGCGAGCGAGCGAGGAGAGAGACGGGTGGCCGGATTAGTGAAAGCGGAGTGATGAGAGCTTGCTTATAAGTGAAGAGAGAGAGGAGGAAGACGCGGTGTGGTTGTTGGTGGGCACAGGCTGGCTGGCCGGCGGGCCCGGGCCGATGGAAGTGTCGGTGTGCGCAGAGGCAGCCGCACACATGGTTGGCATGGAGGAAAGGACCGGATCGTCTGACGTAGGAGAGACTACTGCAGAGGGACGTAAATGCACGATCATCGTTCGTTGTGCATCCAACAGCAGGAGATGAAACCTGTACAAACACGCAGGACTCAGCTCGCGGCCGAGGACGGACGGGCATGGCGGCCGAGCAGGCGCACGCATACGGCATGGCCCCCATCTTCCTCATCTCCAACAAGCCGAGCAGGGCCGAGCAGGGCACGCGTGCTGGCCCAGCGCCCAGGAACAGCTCGTCCAAGAGGACTTAGAGGAGGTCCATGTCCAGTGCCCAGAAGCTCGTCCAGAAGCAGCAGGAGCAGCTTGTCCAGGAGCAGCGTGTGGCTGCGGACGGCGCCCCGGAGCTGCCGGCCGGGCTGCTTGACAAGCTACGGCCAGCGCTTTCTGGCGATCGCAAGCTCGCCGGTCGCGCGCCGCTGCTCGCGGGCCGCCGCGCGTTCGCCGGCCGCCATGCGCTCGCCGACATGTCGAGTCGCCGCTGCTCGCGGGCTGCCGCGCGTTCGCCGGCCGCCACGCGCTCGCCGACCACGTCGAGTCGCCCCTGCTCGCTGGCCGGCGCGCGTTCGCCGGCCGCCGCGCCAGCGTTGAGTTGCCGCTGCTCGCTGGCCGCCGCGCGCTCGCCGTCCGCGTCGAGTTGCCGCTGCTCGCTGGCCGCCGCGCGTTCGCTGGCCTCGTCGAGTCGCCGCTGCTCCCGGGCCGCCGCGCGTTCGCCGACCACCACGCGCTCGCCGACCACGTCGAGTCGCCGCTGCTTGCGGGCCGCCACATGTTCGCTGGTCGCCGCGCCCGCGTGCCATCGACGGTGTGCAGCTGACCACTACCCTCGAGCTAGGCGGGCCGGCGAGCTGACTCATGCGTGTTTCTACAAGTTTCATCTCCTGCTGTTGGATGCACAACGAACGGTGATCGTGCATTTACGTCCCTCTGCAATAGTCTCTCCTACGTCAGAGGATCCGGTTCCGGAAAGGAAAGGCACGGTCACGGTCCGTGCTGAGCGGGCGGCAGCATACGTACGTATGGGTATGGAACCTTTTTGTACCTTGACGCTGCCGCGCGCGAGCGAATATTTTGGCTGCTGCCGCGCTTTTGCGTCCTCTGCCCGTGATTGCTCGCTCGCGTAGATGATGTGCCTAGATTTGCTGCCGTTTAATGCTCTGTTCCTACTCTCTTTTTTCCGATTCCAAAATCCCAATCCATCCGGCATCTTCAACCGCCCGACGCTAACGCACCGTGGAGCGTCCGTTTCTGTCCGTAATTGGTTGGGTTTTCCCAGCCCAATGGCCCGACGCAAATTGTTCGAGTTGTCCGCGCCGACGCAAATCGCGCCCAAATTTAGACTCGGTTTGCGTCGCCCCGGACGGTCCGCGCTGTCCGCCCCCTTATATGCCTGGTCCGTCTGGAAGTGACTCGAACACCACTCCCCACTCCCGTCATTTGTCAAAATTTCCCCGCGCCCCCCAAACCCAAAACCCTCCTCCCCTGTCGCCGATGGAGAACGCCGCCGCCGCGACCACCACCGACGACGACGTGGTTGTGACAGGCGTTGTCGCGGCCTCCGCGCCATCCGGCAGCACAGCTACCGCCGCCACCGGGAAGAACAAGGACAAGGTGAAGAAGGAGCCGCTGACCGCGGAGGAGAGGAAGGCCGAGAACGCCAAGCGGCGGACGCGGCGGTTGGCCGAGAAGGCAAGGAACGCCGAGAAGTTGAACGCGGCCATGGAGGAAGAAAGGCGAAGATCATGGCTGAGGAGAGGGCGATCATGCTCGTGGACACCACCGACATGGCCGAGGACCAAAAGGCTTGGGTGATGAAGCAGCGCGCCATCATTTTAGCTCGCGCCGAGTGATCGATTTGGCGCTAATTTGTTTGTAATGGCCGAGACATTTTGCTAGTGGAAACAATGCAACCAAGTTCATAGAATTCGTAATGAAAAAAAGGGTGCGTCCAAAATACGTCGGGCCGATGGGCTGGGGCGAGACCCAAACGGACAAGGTGGCCGGACATCTCCCATTTCCTGTCCGCTTTGGTCCGTTTGCGTCGGCCCGTTGGAGATGCCCTTAGAGCATCTCCACCGGGGGCCTACCCCCTAAAGGCTCTTTGGGGGGGGGGGGGGGGGGGGGGGCGGACACGAAAATCGCCCGCTCGCCCACCAGCGGCACCCCCCAAAGCCTCGCCCCAAGCGATTTTATGTCCGGCACCCCCTATAGGGCCACTATACTTGGAGGCCCTCCTGGGGGTGCCGGACATCGACTCGGGCATGGCCCTGACAGCGCTGGCCCGCCCGTCATGCACACGACGCGCCGCGCCCGTGTTAATGAAGGCTCGCGTTTTACGACGGTTCGAGAAGGCCGGGCCGCCACAACGCGGAAGGCCGCCACCGGTGGTGGGACACCACAGGCCACACGGTGGAGTCCGCCATCGCAGCCGCGCGCCAGCACGCAAGGACGGGGAACGCCACCCCGTTGCGGCTGCTGCCCGTGCGGCCATGGGCTCCAATCTGCCCGCAGCGCCGCAGCTACCGCCCGGTGAAGGACGAGCCGCGCTCGCCTCCGCGTCGTGGAGGCACCAGCATCGTCATCCACGAACGCCGCGAACAACGGCGTTCGCACCACGCGGACGGCTGTACCTGCGCCGTCCCAGGACGCCTCCACCTCCCGTGGAGACGATCCTGTACGGGTACGACGTGCCGTTCCGCTGCGGAACGAGCACGACGGCGACGCGCCGGGGTTCCTGGCCGCCTTCGCGGACTCGGTGACCACCATCGAGCGCGACAGCCCCGGCTATCTCGCCGCCATCACGGACTCGGTGGCAACGGCGGCAGCCTCGTCCTCCTCCGGCGGTGCCTCCTGCAGTCGTGCACCGCGTCACCATGACAGCGCGTCCACCAGCCTGGGCGGATCGGCCTCCTCCTCCGCCTACATCGTGGTCGACGACGACGGCAGCGGCGACGACAGCGACATGGCGTGGCTGGCGGACTAGGCTAGGGTTTAGGCTAGGGATTAGATTAGGGTTTATATTTGAATCGTTTAGTTTAATTTCAATCGTTTAAGTTTGAATCGTTTGCGTTCATCGTTTGTGTTCATCGTCGGCGGTTCGTGCGCCCGCAAGGTGTTCGACCGTTTGCTCGCGATTGGGGGGTGGGCCTTTAGGGAGTGCCGCTGTGGGCGGCCTCTAAATGTTGACCGGACACATGTCCAGCACCCCCCAAAGGAGGCCCAATTGGGGGGTGCCGGACACCGATTTAGAGGCCCCCAGTGAAGATGCTCTTAGGGCATCTCCAACGGCCCGACGTAAACTGCGATCAAATCGTATCCAATTTGGTTCGTTTGCGTCGGGTCGCGGACATAAAATGGGCTCTGTCCGCTCGAATGTCCGTTTGGGTCACGTCCCAGCCCAGCGGCCCGACACATAATTTTTAAACTTCCATATATTAATAGATATATTACATTTTAGAACGTGAAAATAAAGATAGAAATTTAAAAACAGGAAAATATAATAAAAACGCCCTAGTCTACGGCTCGCCGCCGGCGCCTACTCCTCGCCGGAGTCGCCGGTGAGGTCGTAGAAGGCCGGCGGGCCCATGGGAAGGGCCATTCCACCGCCGACACCGCCTGTGGCGGAGGAGGAGGCGGTGCCAGGGAGGAGCTCGCTGCCTCGGGCCAGGGACCCCACCGAACCAGCTTCGGCGGTGGCAGCGGCGGTCTGCGGCTGCTGGACGCGGTGCCCGTCGAGAAGGCGGAGGCCCTCCCAGCGTCTGAGCTCGGACTGCTCCATTGCAGCTGCGATGGCCTCCTCCTCCGTGAGGTTCGGTGGCTGGAACTCAGCCACCGGAACTTCGTATTCCGGCTCCTCCGGCTCCTGCACCTGGTGCTCCTCGTCCCCGGGCTCGTCGTCCTCGGGCTCCTTATCCACCGCGGCGGCGGAACCCATTCCCCGACGCTGCTACCGTAGTTGTAGTCGGCTTCCCCGAGGAGGGCGGAGCGCCTCCTGGGGTCGGGCTCCTGCCCGGGATGATCCCACCACGGCGAGGCCGGGTGGAACTGATCGTCCTCCCGCAGGGCGATCGGCAGGAGGCGCGGCGTATCTCGAGGAAGCGCTCCTCGCCGCCGACAGGAACCGGCGGCACAGGGACCCGCCGTGCGTTGAGGTGCCACCCGCCAGGCAGGTGGACGTCCTCGACAGGCACCGACGTGTTCTGGTTGAACAAGCCTATGCCAAAGGGACCGCCATGTACGGGTGGTCCCTCTTCTTCTCCGGCAGCGGCGAACGGCGACGTGCCGAGGAGGAGAAGCCTTCGCCGCAGTCCTTCTTGCTCTTCTTCCACAGCCACGACGCCATGGTTCTTGGTGGAGAGGGACGGGGGAGAGAATGGACTGTGAGCGTGGTGGCTGGTCGCGGCGTCCTTTTAACAGAGGCTGCGGACGCGGTTTTCCACGGCATTAATTGTGGACGCTGAAGCGGTAGGCGATGGCGCAATGGCGCATCGCCATTGATGGCAGCGCAGGCGCTGAAGCGGCGGCGCAGCCTTTTCTCGAGTCGTCGCGGCCTCGGGAGACGAAGCAGTTGCCACGGTGATGCATGTAAAATGCATACATGAACTTTGCATTGTATTACTCATATTCCATTCATATTTGTATCATATAAGGGTTATATCAATGTTTTATAATGATTTTGGGAATATTTCACACTTTCCCTATTTATTTGGAATTAACCCTGCAGTGTCAGAAAACCCTTTTTTCTATATTTTGATGTTTCAGGGACCCAAACGACGTCCAAATGACCTAATATTCCACGGGGATCATTTTTTTGGAAGGAACAAGGCTTAGGAGCGAAGGAATAGCAAAAGTGGAAGGCCGAGGGGCAAAAGAGGTGGGCCAATGCGGCCAGATTCCTTGGCTGCGTGGAGCACCTCATCCAGGCCCTCGAGCCTCCGATGCCGTCGATCTTCGTCTCCCTGGCTTCGTCTTGACCTAAAAACAACTATAAAAATAGTCCCCCGAGGAGGTTCGCAGCACGGCGGCGGAGAAACACAAAACCACGAAACAGACCGGCAGAAGGCTGCCGCCGGAGAAGATCAGAGGGGGGAACCGCTGCCGGAATCACCTCCGGGGGCTCCACCCCCCTCCGGCGTGTTCATCATCAACATCTACAGCAAGATCATCTCCTCCAACATCTCCACCATCGTCACCATGACCATGTGTGAGTAGTTTCCCTCGGGGCTGAGGGCTCATACGGTAGCTATGTGGTTTATCTCTCTCTCACATGGTGTGATCTTTATGTGATCGTGAGCATTGTTAAGTATGGATGAATTCATATGGAATGTTTATGCTATTCAAGTGATTTTATCTAGTTTTCGGAGTCATAGTGACAACACGGTACCGAGGTGACAATGGGTATTTGTGAGTGACTCTATGAATAATTTAGATATTTATCATGGCCTATTCTTTTGGAATTGTGGTGTTTGTCTATTACTATCTTGGGGTGCTCTTAGTGGCATTAGGGTTCCCTAGATGTGGAATGCAACTTTGAGGTGTGCTTTTGTAGCCCTACACATAGTACTCTTGTTTTATCAAGAAGGAGAATAATCCCGAGTAGCACTTACTTGCGTTCAGTTATGCTAACATGTTGAGAGAGACCACTAGTGAAAGTATGACCCCTTGGCCTTATTTCTAAGCATTGAAACACCGTTGTCCATTGTTCCTATAAGAGAAAACCTTTGTCTTGTCCTCTTGCATTGAAGAGGATTGGGACACTTTTACATTCTTGTTTTGTTACATTAACTTCCATCCATTAAAACAATCATCTTGTTCTTTAAACTTGTTTAGTGCATAATCAACTAAAACTTGTGACACTTTAGTTGTAAGGAATAGACAACTTATCCTTCTTGCTCATGCGGATCGATACCCTACTTCCACATTGAGAGGTACTACACTGATCTCCTGCTCTTGGGGGATATCACACGGTCGCTGACGCGTGGGGCCAGGTCAAAGGGGGGAGGACACACGCGCGGACACAGCGGTTCGTCCGCGGTGACGCAAACCGAGCCCAAATTTGGGCCGTGTTTGCGTCGCCGGACAGCTCGGACATTTTGCATCGGGGCGTTGGGCTGGGTTTTTCCCGGCACCGGATATTTCCGGACGAAAACGGACCACCCACATCCGTTTGCGTCGGGCCGCTGGAGATGGGTAGTGTTCTGTGTAATGAAGAAAATACACTAGAGTTTAGTGAACTATGAGAAAAAAAATGGATAAAACTGATCAAATACATTGAGAACAAACAACATTTTGGTCATATGTTGAGATTTGAGGTTTGATCAACACAACCCCCACCACTATCCACAAAAACCATAGAAACAAACAAGGCCTAAGGATTTTCGACGTGACAAAACATCAGCAAGATTGATGGTTGGACAATCTGCAATATCCAAAGAGAGTTGGTACCTAATCCCATTTTGCAGGGCTATGAAATGCATCACTGTTTTGGCCAATAGCCAAGAAACCTTGGCCGCCTCCGGCTACCACTCTGGTGATGTGGGGCCAAAGGGAGGGGGGGGGGGGGGGGGGGGGGGTCATCATCTCTAGCCCCGGTCACATAACAAACTTTTGTCCGTTCGATTTTGGTGTCACGTCGAAATCTCTCAGACCTCTCGGACAGTGACGGTGGTGATGTCTTGAATCTAAATCTCATGGGCTCCAATCTGGTCGAGGTGGCGTTTGGTTCGATGTTGTTAGCGAGTTTTGGTGTTTTTGTCCATGTCGATCCTCATGGGTTATGTTCAAGTTTGTTCTTATTGTTGACTGTTGGCGTGGCTCCATGGTACCATCAATGTCAATGTTGTCTTCGGTAACCCTTTTTTGACCTTTTGTGAGCATAATCGTCGGCATGTCTCGGCCATGTTGCTAAGGATGTCTGCCTAGATCGGAGCGGTACCCTCGCAATATGTTTGCCGCGGTTGCCAATCTACATTGCGCCGGTGGTTTACTATAGCAACGTTTCAAATTACCCTTTAGATGTCTTTGCGAGTATTTGAATGGAAATGGCATTAGCAATAATTTTAAGACTTAGAATAATTCTTGTTTTCTTTCTTTAATTAGGATTTGCTCGGTGTTTGTGGTCCAATGCAACAACAAAAATCCCTAGAGCTGATAGCTTCCACAACAAAACAAGATGAGCAAGGTGGAATCTGCAATTTCCTCCTCCATTATCTAACCCTATCATCTTGTTGTAAACATTGTTCTCTTGTTATTCGCATCTACTACTATAAACAAGATCAAAAATTTAAAAATGCGGCACCGTTTTTTGTGTTGTTATTGTGTCATACGTGTCGCTTACTTGAGCGGGGCCGAAAGGAAGTCTACTGATGAAGCAGTCAAGTGCGTGCGTCCGGTAGGTACCACCACCAGAACCGGATCGGCCATGATTACGCGAAGCCACGTACCCACCTAATGCCAACATTGCCCGGGTTTGATCATGCATGCTAGACTGGAGTATCTTTTCCGGAAGCCAGACAAGAGACGGCCATGTGCCTTCCTCCTTCCATCTCCAGTCTCCACATTGTAATTAAGGCACAAATCGTGTTATATATACTCAGGGCCGGGCCGGCAAAATCCGGGGCCCCCGTGCGAAAATCTAAAATTGGGCCCTATTTCATATCAAAAATTAAAAAAATAAAATAAATAATTCTAATATGACATAATATTTTGCGTAACAATTGAATATATTGAGAATCATATCTATATAACTCAAGTTTTATTGTGGCTAAATCGTTGAGTCTTTGTTGTGTCATTATAGTACGCATATAGGATTTTAATAGCTTCAACTTAGAAAAACTTCTTTCCGCCGATGCAACCCTCATGAGAATGTTCAACGAGACTCTATATGCAATACGTGCATTGGGAAAATCACGCCGCTTTATAAACTTCAACGGGTCCAATATTTTCTTTTGACATGAATTTTTAAAGAAACTGTAACTCAACAAATAGATTATTAACATCAATATCAAATTGTTTATCCTTGGCGATCAATCGATAAGGCGATGAAAAGTAAGCATGGTCACCGTGGTGTCGCCTGTCGCCGGCGACACAACAATCTTATGGGATCAGATGTGTGCCAAGACGTCGACACACCGTGTCGGTTGGTCGTTCGATTTCTGTTTAGGCCCTTCTTTATTAGGCTTATTTTGCCTTTCTAATTTTGACTTATAAGATAAAAGTATCTAAATAGGTGCTTTTGATTTTTGCTTTTAGATTTCAACTTATATTGTCACCCGATGGTATAAGTCAAAAGTTAAAGGCCGAAAAGACCAAGGTGTTTTTATGACTTATAATCAAATCGTGCCAACTCTTAAGCCTAACCAAGGTCTTTAATAGCGTGCCACATCGGGGCCTGGATTATGGCTGTAGCGTTTTAAGCAGGTGGGATCGATTCATACCATAGTTTTTTTTTTTTGAGAATTGATCGTACCATAGCTTTTTTTTTTAGAATCAACACATTTTATTAAGCAAAACAAGCTGTCTCATTAAAAACCTTCCAGTCCCTTTCGGTAGCGCGTCAAAAACTTGCTGTTGGGAGTTTACAGAACCATTACACCGTCGCTTAGAAATACAAATAATATCGGGTGTGTCACCAAGCCACATGTGGCGACCTACACTAAGCGACGATCGTACCATATCTGGATACGGACTAGCAGTCGTATAGAGGCACAGCCCAGGCGACTCGCGAGCAGCGCAGCCCAGCAGACGCGCGCAGCCGCAACTCAACAGCACATTTTTTAAAGATGTACAAGGCCTATGTATACGTATGTATTTACAGAAAATTTGGGGCCCTCCAAATTTGTGGGCCCTGTGCCATGGGCACACTTAGCACCATAGTGGGCCCGGGCCTGTATATACTTAGTATACTAGGAGCACTCACTAACTAAGTAACTAACTGCTCCACGAATGCATACATCGTGTTAATAACCTTGCAAGTTGCAGGTGGTCAACGAGGATTGAAGAAACGGTGATGTGTGGGGATTGTTCCCCGCCCAAAAAAAAAAGGTGCGGGGACCGATGGAGGAATTGCTTGGCTTCTGCTGTCAGGTATAGAAGAACAAGAAGAAGATTAATTAGGTTAACTATGGATAGTCAAATGGGGCTAGCTCCTGGCAGAGAAGACACCTGGAAGGACAGCTAGACCAGACGTGCGGAAGGTTTAGTGCACAGAAATGACTAATGTCATGTGCTCTACACAGATTAATATTATCTTTTTTTTCGAAAGTATGAAACTTGATAATGAAATAGAGAAATATTATCTTGTTGTCATTTTAATATGTGTCACGACACATCGTCTGAGAAAATAAACCTCTCAGGAAATAAATTACATTGTTAGTATTATAAGTACATCGGATTTTCGCTAGCAACGAACTGGTCACGATCGGACGGCAATTCGTTGGATGGTCGCCGTCACTAAACCGTGCTTCAGCTTGCTGATGCGCTGCTGCCGCAACAAAAAAGAACGGGTTAGTCAATCCGCAACCAGAAAAAGAATAGCCCGCACGACAGGGCCGTACCGTACGGACATATAATCCCTGCGTAGCTAGCTTCCACACAATCGCGAAAGGAAAGAGCTCGTAAATACGTCGCGCGCAGATGTGAAGCAAAACATTGCTTGATCATTTGCACAAAAGAGGTGTCACATCCAGGAGTGTATTCATAGGTGTTCATTTTACTATAATCATCATTGGTTTTGCCAAAATCGTCACTATTTTGTTATAATTGATCATGCTTTGTAAAAATCATGGGTATTCATTTGCATACCAAGTAATACACCTGGCGTCGGCCCTAGTTACATCGAGTCATCGGTTAGTTGACCGTGGCTTGCTTTTGGTTGTTTCGTTTCTATCGAAACGTCGTGATGGTTTTGGCTAAAGACTGGGATGATGGTCTCGCGGTCGAGGATCTGAGCCCCGTGACGTACGACGATGAGCTCGCTCTCCACTCCGCCCTCCACCCTCCACCGCCAGAACAATAGCGGCGTTGTGGGCTACGAGTCGATAGTTTGCCAGAGTGAATGCAGCTGCTGATCGAGATGTTTCATGCCGTTCTAGGACATAGTATACAGACTCACCGCATGTCCATCAATCCTCACCATCAGTGGATGTGCTAGCAAAATGTTAGAGCCAAATCCGGCATATTTCCTTCCTTCACCACCTTGTATTCCTTCTGTTATTGTGGTCTAGGGTTTACGGTTTTAGGTCGGTTACTAGTCTCTCCCATGTGCATGTATATACACATGCCAACAAATGAACACATAAGTGATTGCACAATTATTTCCTTCTACGTGGCATGGTATCAGCATTCAACCAATCCAACTTGTAAACTCTTCAGAAACAACTCTCGCCATGTCATCCAAGCCCGTTCGGTTCCATAACCAGCGACAATCCCTTTGCTCCACCAACGGTCTTCGTCGCCACCATCCAGACCATCCCCATCTGCCAGCATGTTCCCGTGATCCTCGATCTAGAGGACTCCACCAGTACCACACCTAGCACACCTACTTCATGGTCCCTTTCCGCAAGCTCGGCCTCCTTGACATGTGGATAGCTCCCTCGACACCAAGATCATGGAGATGGACTACTCCTAGACGAAGATCGATCAGTCTATCCTGACAGCCTTCCTCAGACATTGGGGACGATGCGATTTTGTTTCTTGCTTGTATGTCCATTTCAACTTTGCTTAGCTTCTCAACCTCCACCGATTCGGTAAACTTTAGTTCTTAATCAAGAGAAATTAGCTCTTGTACTACATCATACGTTACACTTGGGGTTCCCAACAAACACAGTTGTCGGGAATTATCTGCCTTGTCAATTACGCCATCAACGGCGTGGATGCAACTCCCTCCTGCGAATTGGCTCCTTCGGGGCTATGGTGGGTACATCCCGATGGATCTGGGAGGCGAAGTTCCGTTTGGTAGGGACTACCGGTGGCGGCTTCCGTGGACATCATTACTTTGTTGAAGGCGTCGTCGCTGCGATCTCCCGCCCTCCTCCAAGATGTTCTAGGGAAAACCCTTGATGTGGGTTTTCCGGATCGGACGATGGCGACACTCAGATGGTGTCTCCATCTTGGGGTATCGTTTTGAAACAAGTTTTGTCTGGAGGGGTCTAGTCGCGGTGTGGTGTTTCTACTATCACGTTGGCGTCGACGAGTCTCGATGACATGGCACAACGGGGTCTCGGCGACATGGCACAACGGGGTCTCGACGGTGGACCCGCGTTGATGGACACATGCATAGTGGTGGAGATGTCTGACACCATGACATCGTCAATGGCCTGACAAAGTCAACGCTTTGGTTCATGTCCTGAAAACAAATACGGGTTAGAGGAAGACGGTGGCGACGACTTCTGTAGTGTGTGCATCGGTGCCACTGAGGGTCTACGCCCCTTGCTCGGGTGGTTTGGTGTGGCCTTCTGTTTTTAGATGATTCGCGTTGGTGTGTTGTCGAGGTGCATGACCATGTTCTTAGCCAACCCCTTCATCAGTTTTGTAGACGTAACCTACTGCTGCTAGATTGATGGCCTCGTATCAGGTCAATCTCAATATTCCTCTGGTAAGATTTTGTTAAATAATCTAATAAAGACGACTGTGGCATCCTTTACATGCAGAGGGTCCGATACACCCTCTATTTCAAATAAAAACTTACATTCAAATTGTATTAAGATGTTGTGGTTTATGTACATAGAAATGACTACGGCCATTCAGTCTACTCATATGTTACATCTACAAAACTTCAAGCGGCTTGGAGTATGTCGGTAACGGATAAATTAGGCGAAACCGGATGCATGTTTATATATGTTACAATTAACACGTTGTTCTATAATACATAAACCTGGTTAGCAAGCTAAACTAGCTTGCTAGAAAGACTTAATATTGTGAAAGAGAGGTAGTATTTTGGTTGTTGCCCAACATGTGCCGTAATACTGGTTTGTGACGACCTGACGGCTGGTCACCATCCGCAAATGGTGCTGACTTGGCCAAAAAATGGCACAGTAATCAATTCGCACACAGCTTAGCCCGCAGGACAGGACCGTACTAGTACTAATATACAGTACACGATCTGAATCCGTAGATAGCTTCCACACAATCGCAAGAGAAAAATGCTCCTAAATGCATTGCAAGTGTGAAGCAAAATCGTTGCTCGATTAGTCCCGGCACGCGACGTGGAGAGCCTGCAGTAGCGGCAGTGGTTTCCTTTGGGCTGCCCCATTTCTTCGTTGGATCGTACGTTGTGACTTGTGAAGGATGATGGGGGTAAAGTGATGCGTCTCTCTTTTTTTGGATGGTTTGGCCTGACACACGTAGCTTGACGTGGTGTCTATGTTGATAGACATATAAGGCAGACAGGCATGGTTCTCGTTCGGTGCTGACCGACGACGATCCGGCGCGGGCACGCCACGGCGAGCGGAACCGGAAGGCGCCGACTCGTTTCGTTTTGAGCGGATGCGTGCGCTGCCGCATTGATTTTGTTGTTTAGAGCAGCAGATCGAGGCTCCATCTGGTACGGGGTCGCCGGCGATGGCGGATGGAGCCGTCGGTGTCGGTGGTTTCAGGTCGAACGTCCGCGGTTGCTTGGACGGGGATGGCCTCTCTCCTCTATCTATTCACTTTTGGCTGACGGATCAAGTTTGTAAGGAATGTCTCTGCTGTTGGCGGAATGTCCACGGTCAGAAATCATACCTCAGTAGTCAGTGTATATGGTTTCTGTACGCGTACGATGTACTCATGCTGAGAGTCTACTGTACTGCCCGGCAAAGTCCGGTTGGGCGAGATGTCATACTGCACACGCTAGATTTACATCACATTACAGTACATGCATGATGCATGGATCTATATATATATGCTGGCTGACCAGCATACGTACCGTCACAAGTTACGGCATTTCTCGTGAGTCGCCACACCATCGCACCATTTCACAGTGGGTAAAATGTATGGGACCGTAATTGTTATTTGATGTTTAAGAACTCTTTTCCATTCTGTGTAAAGGACGGAATAACAACCTATTTAACAATGTCACAATATATTGCTTATATAAGTGTACAGAACAACCAAGGGTCCATAGCTCAGTGGTAGAGCAATTGACTGCAGATCAATAGGTCACCGGTTCGAACCCGGTTGGGCCCTTAATTTTTTTACCTTCGCATACTTTTTGTTTTGCGGTACACTTTCAGCTTCAACAAAAACCGTTTAGCATCAAGCTGGCAGCGACAACGGATAATGTATTAGCATGGACGGTACGGCACCACACGGCCGTAACGATGGCTCCAAATCTACCGGCGAATGTTACGAAAGGTGCTCGTAATCATCAATTCATCATCATAAATTCATAATGTCCACTCCATTGCTTTTAGTTTAGAGCATCTCCCAGGGTATCCCTGAACCTGTCCCGTTTGTCCATGAACAAGATTTTGTTTTTGGCGTGAACAAGCTTAGGGCTCCTTTGATTCAAGAACCATAGAAATTTTCAGGGATTCAATCCTATACGAAATTTTCCTAACTTGCTTGTTTGATTTATAGGATCGTACCGTATATAAATTATTGGTAAGGACTTATTTGTACTACTTTTCGTAGGAAATCTAACATCCACTCGAAGCTCTTTCTAAAATCACTTTGATGGAATGAAACAAACTTTGGTCTATAGCAAATCCTATAGAATTGGAGTGTGCATGACATTGCAACCATTCCTACGGCTGTCCTATCCTACGAATTAAAAAGGCCCTAACATTCCACTAAATTGAAATGGAGAGGAGTAAACAGGGTAACAGAAAAGTACAGATTGAAACCAACATGATTTGACACGTCGCGGCGAATGAGCTTTGGTGACCTCAAGAGGGTGTTGGATAGCCTAGGCCGATGAGGGTTTCTGTCATGGCCAGTGGAGTGGGAGGATTGATCGTGTTTTTGTGTTCGGTTGATCTCCATATACTAGATTCCACACACTAAAAATGAAGCAACACTCCTTCAATGTATGGTTTTTCCCAACATCGGACTTTATAGCCGAAAAGAAAATACAACTTACTGCTATACTTCCCTGTTCAACAATGTTGGGGAGATAAATTACACATTTAGTTCGGTTATAATCAAATGCCAAGCCGCTTCGTAAATCGTGAACATCATACTAGAGAAAGAAAATAAAAAGATAAATCATAAATGAGTCTCCTCGCTTGTATAAATCTTTTCCGTTGCAAGTGTGCATATAGTAATCCACCGTAAACATGTCAGAAATGAATAGCAAAATGTATATTATCGTTTAGCTATGAATACGATTCTTACTGCCACAAATAACAACATCAAGAAGGTAAGAACCAATAATCAAGAAACAAACCACAGTGCAAGACAGATACATCCAATGATCAATGTGCAGAGCACCCATGGTAAACCTATGGCAATACTATAGGTAAAGTGGAAAGTGTTTAGTTCTTGAGATAGAAAGAACTATGCTTACAATGATTTGTTTAGGTTGCAAACAAGTTCAGTAAGGACGAGGCAACATTTTTTGCAGGACCCAATCCACATGCGCACACTGAACATCAAACTTAAAATTGATGACATATTCAGTAGATGAAAATTTTATAGGCACAGTGTTTTATTCATGACTAGTCGAATATAGGTCGAGGCATAATAATATGCCAATTATTTTAGCAGAAGTATTTTAATAGTGATTGTTGCGCTTTACAAAATTTCAGATGAATGAAATGTTACTACTGGGCTGAGTGCATGTGCTTTTTGTGTGCGTGTGTGATTGTGGCCCAAAAAGGCCCATCCTAGTATTCAATTCTAGCAAGATGAATAGAGTTTCAGAAATCCTCCCCAAAATACTACCGCCACTACTGATAAAGCAATAAGAATATTTGTGATTTTGTAACCGCTCACACTCTATGTGCTCCTTTGAGTATAGTTTGAAGCAGCTGCCAAAACTTAACCACAGTTATACTCCATTGACGCCACACTGCCCGAATAGCTAGGAAACTGCAGGGGTAAAATGTTTACACATCCAAGTTACGAACTGAAGAGCAAAAGAAACTGCAGGGGTAAAATGTTTACACATCCAAGGCATAATAATAATTTTACAGTACGTGTTGGTAAAATTAAAATGGAAAAAGAAACTGTCATTGCCCTTCTCCTCGGTTAAGCACACCTTAAGCTCGGCAAACCTTGCCATTGCCCTTCAACCACGTCTTTCTGGGGTCGCCCGGGAGGAACTTACTGCCCTTCGAACTTTGTTTCATACGCTAGACTTACTTTCGCCTACTTCGGATGCTAGGGTTTCGAGACTAGACGGGAAATCAATCACAACAAAATCTGCATATTCGACAGCTTTTGAACATTTGCAGGACGTTCCCTTTGCTACTACCACTTGGAAAAATTTCGCGACTAATCGATGCAGGATGTTCCTCTGGCTGGCGGATCGAGACAGGCTCTTCACTAACCAGCGCCGTTTTAGGCGGGGAATCGCAACCAATGACGCCTGCCCTTTCTGCACTCAGTCAGAAACGGTAGCTCATCTCCTTCTACAATGCCCCGCGATCGCAAATTTCTGGCACGCAATCCCAGCAATTCATGATGATGTTCTATCTTGCTTTCGTGTAAGGGATGTTTGGAGCAATGTCAACCCTTGCAAAGTCAGAACTACTGTACTCATTGCGGCCTTATGGAACATCTGGAAGAGAAGGAACGCAAAGGTTTTCAAAAACGAGACAACGCCCATCCAATTGGTTTTCCGGAAGTGCGCGGAAGATCTGGCTCTTTGGACAAACAGGTGCACTAAGCCGGAGTCCAAGTCGCTGCCAAATGACTGGTCTACAATGTTTCGCCACCTATCCGCGACCTAAGTCCTTGCTGTCAAAAAAAATTATTTTACACTGTTGCTTCAGGGATACTTGTTTTTCCCTTCAGGACGGCGTTTGGGCCCATTTTTGAGAGCCCTAATGTCTTTTGGCTTGCTTTTGCTTTTTTTTCTAGCTCCTTTCTCTTAGATAGGTTGATTTGTATGCCCTTGTTGGTTTAATGGAAAATGGTTCAGGCTGGCCCTTTGGGCCCGCCGTTGATCGCTCAAAAAAAAAAAGAAACTGTCACATACAAGGCTGAAGTTTTTACATGTATGTTCAGTTGTTCATGGCAGCATCAATCTGTGCATTTCCAAAACTTTAGCAGGTGTTTGATACTTTACAAAAAAAAATAAGAAATAATGAATAACATTGCTGAACCGGACGCTTCTTGAAAATATATGAGAAAACACACACACCTCTTTTGGTCAAATGGTAAATTTACATTTGTTGACTACATGGAGATTATAGGGGACTTGTATGCTTCACGGCCACAGTATACTTCTAATTGAATATGAGTATTGTTGAGGAGTACATTCACAAGCAAGCAGAATACGGATGGCACGTTTACTAGTTGCTGAATCTTTGACTTCCGAGTTCTGACTGCTACGACGTCTGAAATTTGAGAGAATTCCTTATTTGACACTACCTAAAAATTTGGTTCCCTATTTGACACTGAAAAACTTTTGCTTCCCTATATGACCAGTGGCAAGATTTTGTTGCCCAATATGACATCGCCGTCCAGTCCGTTACAGTCTACCGTTAATGTTTTTTTTCGTTGACCAAAATAACCTTCATATGCAAGGCTAGAGAAAATATCCAAATCAAACCACCCCCGTCCATCTCTGTCTCTGTATCCGGCTCGATCTGATAATGAGCCCTAGAGGCGGCGGTGCATAGTAGCGACGGCGACGGATTGGCGTCCAGGATCAGGACGGCGGCCTCAGCACCAAGGCGGATGGAAGGCAAGGCGCGGCAAGTCGGCAACGACGTCACGGTGGTCGGCGACGAGGGGAGAAGCCGGTCGGAGCAGCTGCCGGCCTGAGCTCAGTTGCGTAGACTTGCAAGACGAGCTGTCGCCTCACCCGTAGGCCTACTGAACTGTGCCGACATCGCCATCTCCGCGAGACCGCGAGCGAGAGGGCCTAGATCGAGCGTCTCCTGAACGCAAGTCTGCAATATAGGTAATTAATCGGCGGAGGTGGGCGCACCGGCGGCGGCCGGACAGGCAAAGCTCCGTCCGAGAACTGCTCGTGCTCCTTCTTTGACATTCGTATCAAGTTTGAACTACTGCTGGTCGGGCGCCACAACAAGGCACCGGATCTCAGTCCATAAATTCTATACGAAATGAATCTGGGTACCGGATACTATGATACAGAGATCTTTCTTGTATTTGTTGGATCTTGCATGTATCAAGTTTCTTCAAAGATTATTGCATAGATCTTTGTATGGATTTATATAGGAGTATTTCTGTTGGCTATGGCGTCAAAGTACAGCGGACGTTTTGCCTAATTTTCATTTTCTGAACTAAAATCCGGGGACGAAGTTTATCAATTAAAAAGATGGATCCGTGACCATATTGTACGGATCTAATTTTGTCGCTTAACCAGAAAAAACAAATATATTCCCTCAAAAAAATAAAATATATATGTCACAGTTCGCTAAAAAACATCACATCACTGCTGTTTTTGACTTGTATAAAAAAATTTGGTCACATAATGTAGAGGGGCAAAAGCGTCTTTTCTTGTCCCTGTTTAACACCAGCAGTGATCAAAATGAACTAAAGTGTCATATAAGGAAACAAATTTAGACCAAGGGTCATGAAGGGAAGAAAAAAAAGTTCGGTGTCAAATAGGGAACCAAATTTTTAGGGAGTGTCAAATAAGGAATTCTCTCCTGAAATTTTGCGACACTGGATCTAACTGATAAACTTCGATCACCAAACTACAAAGTAATCTAGCACTTTCTTTTCACAGATGTAACTTCGTTCGTGTGTTCTGTAAGCATTTTTCCTACTTGGCACTAGTCTTCTGGAGTATATTTAAGACTATAATGCTGATCAGTAGGAATGCTGAGGGAGGAGCATAGACATCCTATCCCACTAAACATTAATAGTGTGATAATTCTATCTAGGGTTCTAGTATAAGTTATTTGTGCGAGGCCAGATGTATGCTGATACCAGCTCCGTTCCTAAGTAAAAGAAGTTGTGGTAGTCTTATATTTTAGTACAGAGGAAGTATTTTGTTAAACTGATTTGCATTCGAAAATTAGTCAAGTAGGCACATGTCGTCAGAGCTCAATGCCACCTACACAGTACAGAGCTAGATACATTTTTTTTCAAATTATATACCGGTGCCTTGCGCGCTATTCTGTTCAAGTAGAACAAATTAAATCACGAACTCCGTGGCCGTTAATTCGAAGCTGCAGCAGAACACATTCACATACGCCCAACAAGCCACGCAGGAGCATAAACAATACAAGCAGAAACTTTCGAACTCAGGAGTCCCCTTTGTATAAAAGCCAACCCCCAAGCCAAAACTAATCACACGCAGCAGCCACAACAGCATACTACCATTTGAAAACACCAACAGGCAACAGAGGACATGGCTACCAGGTCATCTATGTTGCAACTTCTGGCTGTGGCAGTAGCCGCTGCACAGTTTCTCGGGTCAGAAGCCGGCGGCATCTCCGTCTACTGGGGCCAGAATGGCGGCGAGGGCACACTGGCCGAGACCTGCGCCACCGGTAACTACAACTTCGTCAACATCGCCTTCCTCTCCGCCTTCGGCAATGGACAACCGCCAGTCCTCAACCTGGCAGGCCACTGCGACCCGGCCAACAACGGTTGCGCCAACCTGAGCGCCGACATCAAGTCGTGCCAGAGCGCTGGCGTCAAGGTCATGCTATCTATCGGCGGCGGAGCAGGCGGCTACTACCTTTCCTCATCCGCCGACGCCAAGAACGTCGCGACGTACCTGTGGAACAACTTCCTCGGAGGCAAGTCATCTTCCCGGCCTCTCGGCGACGCGGTCCTCGACGGCATCGACTTCGACATCGAGGGCGGCACGCCGCTGCACTGGGACGATCTTGCGAGGTACCTGAAAGGGTACAGCAACTCCGGCAGGAGAGTGTACCTGACCGCCGCGCCGCAGTGCCCTTTCCCCGATGCCTGGGTAGGCGGCGCCCTCAGCACCGGCCTATTCGACTACGTGTGGGTGCAGTTCTACAACAATGCTCCATGCCAGTATGCTTCAGGTAGCACTTCCAACCTTGCGGATTCATGGAAGCAGTGGTTGACAGTTCCGGCGAAGCAAATCTTCCTCGGCCTCCCGGCCTCTCCTCAGGCGGCCGGCAGCGGGTTCATCCCAGCTGATGATCTCAAGTCAGATGTTCTCCCGCTGATCAAGAGCACAGGGAAGTATGGAGGGATCATGTTGTGGTCCAAGTACTATGATGACCAGGATGGCTACAGCTCTTCAGTGAAGAGTGACGTTTGAGAGGGTCGGTTTACCTGTGAGCTACTTCCTTTCCTTGTGCTGTGTGAGCACTTTCTCATTTTACTTGTGGCTTGTTAGTTATTTCGTGTTGTTGGATTTTTGTATATAATCTGAATAAGAGTATATTCCACCTATTTACATTTAGTTTGACCGTTTGTGATATGTGCCTATATGAGATAGAGCATTCCGGACACTACTTTTGACTCCCGGGATCTACTCCGTTTAAAACAAATCAAAATCATAGTTGAGAGCTTCAAAATATTCTGAAACAAATTGCAGATGTAGCCAATGGTGTTTCCCACAAAGTGCGAAATTTAGTTTGAAAAACATTATATTATGGGCTACACAAAAACAGCAAAATCTGGTAAAACATAAAGAACTAAAAATATGCATACTTAGATTTTGACAAAATAAAAATCTTATAAAGAAACTGAAAATCGTATTTATAAGTTTCAAAAAAATCTTAGAGAAAATTAGGGTGCAGCCAATGGTATATCCCACGAACTTGCGAAATATAAACTTCAAATATTTATATCTTTAATTGGATCTCGGGAGCCAAAAATCTCCACTCCATTCATCCATCCAAAGAGTGGGAGATAGATTGGATCTGTGCACACAACATTGATCACCTTTGAGTAGATTATTTTTTCCAAGAGGATCGACAGAAATTGTTAGGATTAATGTTTTTGGATTGACCTAAAACATATATTAACCTGATTAGAACACCTCTTTATGCAGTAAATTTGACACTAACCATATTAGTAGATGCCTTTAATGGATGGCCCATGAGGTAGCCATGGGCAATCTAATAGTGTGGTAGTAGTCGAGGAAGACGCTCAGATGTATGGGCTCTCCTCTTCGCCGCCTTTAGCGGCGTGACGCCCCTGCCCTGTCTATAAGATTAGCTACATGGCCCGATCTAAAATGTGGCCCAATAAAAAAGGTATTTTTTAGTATCTTTAATAATTATTATTAGGTTCCTATTTATTTATAAAAGGCTAATTAACCTGTGTGTAAATACAAAAAAAATATTTTCAAATGTACAATCTTAAAAAGAAAATATTTTTCAATAAAAATGTTTTAGAAATTTCTATATCCTAACATTTTTTCAAATCATAAACATTTTTCAAAAATGATCATTTAAATAAATTAAACCCTAAAAGTATAGTAAAACGAAAATAGAAAAAGAAGAAAAAACATAAATGAATGATATGAACGGAAAATGAAATACAAAAGTCTAAAAAAAAGTCAGCCCATTCCAAAGGGTGAGTGCGATGCGAGCTTCCTGCCTCACAACGGGCGGCCCAGGTCTACCCCCATCCCTGAGAGCCCCTAGAGGCCATTTTTTAACGTCGACGATGCAAAAAAGGGCGAAAACGGCCCAACCATGCCCCCATAGCCCCCAAGAAACCAAAATAGCGCTGGCAAACCTAGCACGACCCAGCACGCTGGGGGGGGGGGGGGGGGGGGGGGGGTGGCGCCTTGTTGGGGGCGCCGGCAGAAACAACAACCAATCGTTCCCTCCACGGTCCTTTTTCATGGCCCACCCAATCACTTCTTGTCCGGGGGCACCAACCGGCTAGGACGATGTACTCGTGTTTTATCCGTCAAAAACATTTTACCTCTAAGACATGTCATTTTTCATCCGACGATTGTCCTGGGGCTGGGGGACACCAACCATGGGCGGACGCAGGGGCGGGCCGGTGGGGCCGTGGCCCACCCAGAAATCTGAAGAATATTTTGTTTACCCCAAATCTCACGTATGGGCTTTGCTTTGCTCAATGCGTATGGGCCTTGCTCGCCTTTTTCTGTCGCGAGAGAAGTAGAGGGAGGTCAAGTTGTGCTAGCGATCAGCTACCAGTATGTTAGAAAAAAGGCTACCAAGCGACCGAGAGCATCTCCATGTTGACACTAGATTCCCTCACCGGCTGGTCCGCCAACCGCCGCTGCCTCCTCTGCTCCCCGACTCCTGCTCCTCTCCTTAAATTCTCGCCGGCTACACCGCTCCACCGCTTGTTGTCTTGCCAGTGAGGCGCAAAACAGAGCAGAAGCACATTAGCCGGCAACTGTTCAGATTGAGCAGTAGGTTCCCCATTAGTTCATTACTACCTCCGGTCAGTTTTGATTGTCGCGGACGATGCACTGGAGTAGTACAAAAGCTAGGTTAGCTTGCGACAATCATTACCGGCCGGAGGGAGTACCGAACAGAACAAAAAAAATTGGCCAATCATTTGTGTAACTGTCCAAATTCAAGAAGGTATTGGTATTCACATCTGTGAATTAATTTGTAGTTTGGTACTATCTATAATTTGTGATTTTTGTTTATGAACTTATATATTTCTATTTGCAAATGTATAATTGATTATGAAAAGGGATAACCATATTGTTTCCGAAAATTGATTATGAAGAGGGATTGTGACGGCGTAGAATTCCCGCAACATAGTGATGTAAGTTTCTAGTTATGCTATATTTAATCATGTAAGACATTATTCATGGTTTTCGACTATTTTGCATTGCATGACACACATTCAAAACATATGTATTGATCTACAATGTCATGAACCAATTTTCTATTTGTATTATATTTGAAACCTTTTAACCACTCAGTGTGATTGTTTTTTGAAGGTGTCCACACTCTAATTTTTTCTTGCGTCCGCTACGGACACCAACGGCTGGAGATGCCCTGAACTGCCCTTTGGTGTTGCAGTGGTAGTACATCGTTTCTTCGGGTTTTATTACTAGTCAACCAGATACTCGGACAGGTCATTTGGTATACCCATCTATAGCTAGTGTACTGTACTCTGTACAACATGCCATGCCTCCGTGCCTGGTCCTGTACAAGCTTGACACGCACACAAGCAAATTAATGGCAGCACACTGTGCATACAGCCCGAACAGGAAGCATTGGTCATCGCGGGGGCAAGGATCCGGTATGGGCACCATCACCAGTGCAGGAAGGATCCCCTGCAGCAGTGTCATGTGTCTGTGCAAGCATCTACCGGCAGTCGGCAGAGTGACACTGCTGCACCATTGCCGTGAATGAAAGCAACCTATACCATTTTGGAACACGGGTGGGTCCCACCAGAGGTGCCCGCACCTGTGCCCACGACCGTGGGATCTGCGTTGCCGTTTGCAATGGGATTTGGTGCCGAGCTTTTGGGATTGAGGCTGGGAATTTGGGATTGGGGTACCAAGCAAAGCTAGAGTACTCAATTGAATAAACCAGGGCAGGCCCAATGAAGCTTGGAAAGTAGTACGTACGAGTATAGTTTTTCCTTTACAAGTTAAATGACAATGTGGTCACCCGAATGGTACCAGGAAAATAATATCAGGCGGCGAGCCATGGACTCCATCGGAGTAGTCAATGCAAGCAACCACATCCTCGTGCAGGTCCAGCCCCACCATGAGTACAACTCATATCACTAAATCACGCTGGCTTTTACTTTTGAAACACTACTCATGAGCAAATACTAATCACATCCGAGGTAGTGAAACGTTGTAGCGCCTCACAGGAAGGGAAAGGATGTCGTGTCGTCAGGCTAAGAACAGTAGAATCAGTTCGAATATGCTGGTACTTGACCAGGATTAATAAAACTCTTGTCTAATAATATCTCAATGCTGGTACTTGATTAAGCAAGAGCACAACCTACTCAACTTTATAAGAATTCTCACCTATACCCCTTTTAAGATGAATAAGGTTACTGCTGCAGGAATATCTTATATGAACTAGGGTTAACAATTTTCCACAAAGGGCAAATTGACAAGCCCAGTATGTACACTCCTAACTGGGACAAAGCACACCCAGCCTTAAATCGATATCACCGAATACCTGACCGCAATTGCGCGATCGATGTTTGCCCACAACGCATTTCAAGATGTGGCAGCAACGGTAATACCTGAGGGACATCTCGGCCTACGACACCGCCTTGTTGTTCTTCCCCACCCAATCATGCTCCTGTCGTCAGCTTCTAAGCCCGCACCGTCAGGTTTTGCAGGCGGGCTCATCTCCACCTCCTCTTCTACGGGGTCTGGCTCCCTTTTCTTGTGCTTTTTACCCCTTGTCCGTCGCCGCCTAGTAAAACTGGATTCCCAGGATCCACCGGTCAGCTGAACCAACCCCTCAAGTAACTCAATGTCCTCGATGATTTCAGGACGGCAAAGTGACGACATGCTAGGCAGGATATCCTTCTGAAAATCGCGCTTCTGCCGACGCTTCCTTTGCTGTCCTCTCTTTGGCTTGCTCAGGAGATTCACGGGTGAAACGGTTTGTTCATCATTTGTCATTGCTGGTGCCAGTGGCCAGCTGCAGAACTTAACGAACTTGGTCTCTTCCAGCTTCATTGTCAACGACTCGAATGAATCCAAATCATCGTCACTGCAATTGCCGATGCAGCCTTGGTCCTCCACTTGCCTTGCATCGCCATCAATCCTTGATACAGCGAGCTCTGCAAACCACTGCAGCACATTATCGGGTGTATCTGTGGTTGGCTCATCCTTTGACAGAGCAAGAATGTCCTCTGCTGCAGCTATATCAGCTGCATCTTCACACGCTGGCGCTTCTAAATCGATGTCAAACGTACGCTTAGCATGGTTGTTCTGTACGGAGGTCACATGGCATTCATGTGACACTATGGATGACTCTGAATTATCTTCATTTGGTGCATCATCATTCAGATCAAAGAAATTCAAGATCGCTGCACCACTTTTATTGATGACACCTTCAGAAGCTTGCCCATCTCCAGGCACAAGTTCCTGGCATGAAGGAGGTGAAAGTGCAGCATTCTCCTTCTTAGCTTTGTAACCTACAGAAGTCAACGCAGAATCTGGCAAATTGCAAAGAGCCGGAGCTGTTCCCGATCCGTCTTTATTAATTTTTATCCCCACTGCAGTCTCATATGAATTTTCAAGCACCTTCCTTGGTTCTTCGAAACCTTTGGAAGCTTTCTTACTGAGCCATGAGATCCCAGATACTGATCCCTCACCTTCATCGTGCTGTAAACTGCCAACACACACCCCGCCTTGCTCTACAAGAACATCTTCCTGACCATCTGACAGTGCTTCATTCAAATTGAAGTTATTTCTGCCCTTACCATTTAAAAAATCAGGATCTTCATGGCAGTGCAGTGCTGGGTGTTCAAACCTCAGTCTATTATTTTGCTCTAAGTCAATAGAAATTGCAACCTGATGACGTGGTTGAGTGGCAGACGATGAATCAAGTGGAAGACCAGAATAGCTACCCTCTGAATTATTGATTGTATTGCAATTATGTGCCAAGGTTCTAATGCTTTGGTCCACAGCACCAAGGCACACATATGAATTTACCATTGAAGGTCCATTGAAACTGGGAAATGATTGGATATCGGCATTGCTGTTATAACTCCTTGGGTCTACTACGCAAGAGCCGACACGAGCGGCAACAGAAGGATGGCCTATGTGTGGAGAAGGGATTGGAGCTACAACCGTATTAACACTTGAACGATGTACATGGTCATGCCCAGAGAAATTATTGAGGGCAGAGGCTTCCAGAGGACTTCTTGAAAACCATCCGGTTGAACTACTCGGACATTGGTAAGTAAACTGGTTAATGTTTGCAGATCTCTCGTAAGCAACATTGAAGGTTTTCCGAGGATCTGTATCGCTGTATCTGGGTGCCAGATAACTTACGTTGCTGCCATGTTTCCCTGAAGAATTGGAACGAGACAGAATGATGATTATCACACTGGATCAAGTCTACTGTAAGTACAAAGACGTAAACAAATGTGCTATAGCTAGCATTTATAAAGAACATCAAAGGATGCTTCTTTTGTTCTAATAATGCTTTGCCAATTAACCACATGTACCACAAGAGCAAACATTATGGCACACACGCCACCCAAATAAGACATAAACTGCTCAATAAACCAGGACATAACCTTCTGGCAGTATGATTCAGGAAATCTCAGAAAAAGCCATGATTTTATCATTTAGATTTACCTACAGAACCAACCTCTAGGAAAACATAAACTAAATTATAGTAGTATGCCACACCTTACAGGATACGCTTCTAAGAATCACTCAAAGCCAATGACTACATGGCTTCACGCCATAATTTTGTGCAGTACAAACAAGAGAGCTCAAAAGAATGCACGGAACCAGATAATCTAATCAAACAGGCATATTGAAGGAAATGTAGTTCTACATGTAACAAATAAGACCAGGACAAACCATTTGTTTTAAATGGTAGACTATCCTCCTGGCATCTGCATCATGTGATACACTTAGCCATTATGTTATTCAAGCAACACCAAATGGCTTACCAAAGGGAATGTAAAATGACAAGCTAACCGTCACATTATTTGGTTGCGCCAGTTTCCACCAAAATTTAAGTGAAAGTCACGCCCCATTGTGTGGGATTGAGTTGTGGTTCACGGATATGGTAAATATGTATGATATTCCCAACGCAAACATAGGAAGAGCTAGCATAACAAGAAAAGGAGTAAAATTTATGCTTTAAATAGAGCTTAGTGTTACCTTTATTGATCAATGGTTTCTCATCCTGTTTCGTCCGGGAACTTGCATCAAAGAAATTAGAGCTTGTTCCTTCAATAATACGCTTGTCTTTGGAAAATTCTTTATTGAAACTATAGCTGATTGTGCTTGATTTCCATGCAGAATGCTGCCAAGGGTTCTCCAGGGAGTATGAAGAAGCCCCAGATACTAACCCATTTGTTCTGCCCATGTACATGCCCAAAACCGGCTTATTTAGTTCAGCAACATGGTGGCCACCAAGAGTACTTGAAATCGGCAGAAAATAGGTTGAGCAATTGTAGCCGAACCTCCCAAAGCCTCCTGCCCTATCTAATGTGACACCAGCACCATTCTGATGTTTTGTATCAGATGATACACCAAGGAAATCTATATGCTTATTATCCGATGCGTTGTCATTTTCAAAACAATCATCAGCTCCGAGCTCAAGGTCAAACATGCCTTGTTTGGTGTGTAAAGCAGCATCACTTGAGGGAAATCCATTTGGTGAGGACTGAACACTGCCTTCCCTTAGAAACTTCAACGACTGGCCTTTCTCATTGTTCACAGCAGCAGCAGCAGCAATCGTCTTCGCACCATGCAGTGTAACCTGTGATGGTGAGTTTCTCTGTGCTGCATATTCCATTCTTGGGAACGCATGTATTTCTTTGTTTTGATACTGTTCCGCCAGGTCTCTCTGTATTCTGTAAACCCGATGCAATTCATTCACCTGGGCAGGGAGTGAGTTTTCAAGTCAGAGATGCAAAATAACAATGGGAAACGGAAATCATCTATTCTGCACCGCAACTTATAATTTTGCTAGCGTGTGGCGAATTGCAATTGATGCCAAGGTACCTGCTGTCTGAATGCAGCTTCATGTTCCAGCATTGTGCGCTTGAACATTTCTTTATCATAATCGGAAGAATAACCAACTGACTCCGTGGCCATGAAGCCATTAAAGAACTCCCCATTTGACGTGTTCTCCTCCGCGTATGACGACCTCCAACCATTTGAGCCGGCATGGAGATTGTAATGTCCAGCTTGGTAGCCCTCAGCTTCTACTTTTGCTCCCATTGTTGTTACAACCTGTTGGACAGACCATTCAAGCAACGCTGAATAGCATAAAGCAGAGCAAGAACTGAGCATCAGTTAAGCCAAATTAGAAACATGCATTGTTAATTGCTTCAAAAAAGAATAGACAGAGAGGTTGAGGGCTTCCGAGTGAAAAGCTGTTTTTTTCCCTTGGTAAAGTAAATAATGATGGTTGAGCCTACATGCAGAGGATGGAGAAAACTTGAAGCCAATTGATGACCTTGCAGTTGTAGCTTTACTTTATGGCTAGCGCATTAACAACTGTTGATGATATCAGATATTCTCCAAACAAACCCTGGATGTTCGGATGTCGACTCGAGGGGAAGGGGGGAAAACTGATGGCGACAAGACAAGTCCAACCTTAGTGTTACTATAAATTCTAACAACCAGTTCATCCAAGAGAGGCATCCAAGAGAGCAGCAAACGTTGCAGCAGATGCAATTACTCAGCTGCTCGCAGTCGATCCGACCGAAACTCCAGCCAAAGACCAAATCCAACACCAACAGACTCAATTACGAAAACAAGAAAGAATAAGAAGCCAGTAAAAAAAACCCAAGAAAAGATACGAGCTAACGAAGAACCAGCTACTTCGAAGAGAAATTACCTCAGCGATTCTTGGCGCCGAAGTTCAGCAGATAGGAGCCGACGGCCTGCAGCGCCAGCCTCACGACGCCCATGGCCCCCCGGAAGCGAACAACGCCGGCTCTCCCGGTCGCAAGAAACCCGAGAAGACGACGAGGAAGAAAAGGAGCGCGACCAACGGAGGATTTCTCCGGCGAAAAGGCGCAGATCTCGCCGCGGATGCGGAATTGCGGGAGAGAGGGGAGCCGGATTCGATCGATGGGCCAGGGGGAGAGAGAGTACAGAGGACTGGAACGAACGACCTTCTAAACTGCGCCGGGACAGCAGATTCTGTCGCCCTCTACTCTCACCCAATCTCTTTCTCTCTCTCTAGCCCTCCATGTCTTGGACATTAGAAAATCCTGTGTGTTTTTTTTTCTTCTCGTGGCGGCACAGGCTGCTGTCTCTCTCAGATTTTTAGTGTGGGATCTTGGTGCTAACCGGTTGCTTACTCAGCTATTCCCTTTGTGCCAAAATAACTTTCTCAAATCTTAAATTTGACTAAAAATAGATAGATGTATCTTATTTTAAAACGAAGAGAGTAGTATTAGACCATCTCTAGCACCAAAATCATAAAAGTGCGAGTAAGGGAAACTGAAAAGGAGTTTGTAGTTCGCATTGCTGTCGACGCGGATCAGACCCCGTAGCCCAAAACATAAATTTAAATAAAAATTCGTGCGGAATTTAGTTCATCGGATTTTTCGCAGTTCATCGCAAACAAGCACATTTCACTGAAAATAAACCATAGTTCTTTACAAAAGCACTGCACGCACGCGGATCTTACTATACAAAATGCGGCCCCGGGAGAACTCATTGGGGTCTTTGTCGACAGCGGTGGCGGCAACCTAGAAGAGGCGGTGGCCGAGGAGGTCGCACTCGGCGCTGCACTCCCCGGAGAAGATGTCGAGCGCCTCCTTCAGCGCCTGGGCGCGGGCGACCTCCCTCGCCTGGAAGGACTCAATGACGCGCAGAGGGGTGCAACGGTCCGCCTCCTCCGTCATCTTCTCCGTTGTGGCCGCCTCCGCCGTCTCAGCCAGCGCATTCGCCAGTGCGCGCGCCTCCTCCGCCTCGTCCTTGACGTAGTCCTCGATGTCGATGACGCGTCCGTCCTCGACCTCGTCGTCGGAGGAGGAATGAGACGGGATCGGACTCCGACGGTGACGGCGTGAAGAAGACGATGGTCCCTCGCCGTAGTTCGTGTACGACGCGAGGGAGGGCGGCGACGTCATGCGCCGGTTAGTGTATTTGCGCACGACACGCTTCTATGCCGCCTCGGAGCGGACGATGCGCGCCCGCCGCTCAGCTTCCGTCTCCAGCGCCGCTCGGTCGTCGAGTCCCCCGCTTCCGCCGCATAGGCCGTCACGAAGACCTACAGCAGAGCGACGATTTGTCACCGGAGAGTGGCGGCGGGGTAGTGGCCGGAGAAGTATATACCCTTTTGGAACACTGGGTGGGTCCCACCCAGAGATGCCCGCAACTGTGCCCACGACCGTGGGATCTGCGTTGCCTTTGCAATGTGATTTGGTGCTGAGTTTTGGGATTGGATTGGGCATTTGGGATTGGGGTACCAAGCAAAGTTAGATTATTCAATTGAATAAACCACGGCAGACCCAATGAAGCTTGGAAAGTAGTATACTAGTTTTTTCTTTACAAGTTAAGTGAACAACGTGGTCACCGAATGGTGCGAGGAAAATAATACTCGCTCCGTTCCAAATTAGATGACATTTATTTAAACAAAAATGGATATATCTAGATATATCTATAGTTTCTATATGGGAGCAACCCACTAAGGTTATTTCTCTCAACATGCAGGGCGTCCACCTCAGCAGCCGGCTAATTGGTCCACGTAATCCATGTGTTACAGTTTTTCTTTTGTACATATAACCATGCATTTTTTGTTTTTCTGAGCGACGCCTGAATACAAGTAGTCTTTTCCCCTTCGTGTTCCAATTTCAAGCATAGAGCCTCTTCGTTTCTCCTAGCAATTATGTCTCTCGCATGTGCCCATGAAACTTCCAGTCTTGCCCGGTCCTCTCCCTCCATATTCTTGACTCTTAAACACGTCTAGCATGAACGCCCATTAATCTACCGATGAATTTGCTCCTACAGCTGTGCAGCGCTGCTCACAAACATTGGTTGGTTATTTTCTTCTTCACGGCAATCCACGCTAGCTCTCTGCCGGTCACATAGGCAGCTCTCTGGCCATGGAGAGCAGGATTCATACATCGACAAACTATCAGTGGGTCTTGGTGGCGTGGACCAGCGAAAGGCCTGACGTCATTAGCGACTTCACGCTTGGAGTTGGATCTCCGGTTCTCGATCATGTTGACTGATCAAGGCGTAGTAGCCGCAGCAAGGACATTGCCGTGCGTGTTTTCATCCCTGGACAAATGGATCTTTTATGCTTCCTACTAATTAGTTCCTTGCCCGTAAGTGTACTGATCGGTGCTACAGTTTTGATTGTTTCTTTTGCCTGTAAGAGTACTGATGGATAATACAGTTCTCCCCATGCACGCTTCATTTTCTTGGTATGTCAATGACACTCCTATTTTAATATAGTTGTTTTCCCATTTAGATCTTTACAAGTCTAAAACAGTTTTGTATACACTTTTGCTGGAGAGTTTCAAACAATTAATTGAAGGCTCGAAATGCACTTCAAAACTATCTATTCCTTGGAATATTCACGAAACTTAAGTAGCAAGAGAACCTTTTGGATTCCTACACATCATGTGAAGTTCATATGCTTCCTCTGAATTTACACAATAAGCGTTGGTACAATTGTTTCAAAGATGAATCTGCCGATCATTCTGCTGCTATGTTCGCGGTAATTACTCTCGACCTTGACATTTTCTGTTCAAATAAGAAAAAATATTTCTTTTTCTTTTTTGGCATGGTTAATTGCTCACTTTCATTATGTTTTTTCAGTGTATGGAAGTGTGGCTGCATCGAACCAAATAAGGTAAAAGTATTTCATTTCTTTTGTATGGAAGGTTTATATAAAGATATGTAATCTAACCGTTGCATCAACTACCCAAATGTTCAATGGCATAGCCTTCCTTTTATGTTGACAAGGAGTCTGCCGTTCCACTCATGTTTTGTGGAAACAATTGGGTTAGTCTGCAACCGTGCAAGGTTTGCTTCAGGATTTGATCTTTGATTGTTTCATTTCCTTGCATACTGACTTACTGAGCAATCAATGTACCTCAAAAAATTATATTGCTCTCTCTTTTGAATATTGATTCTGCACTTAACTATCTTCCATGTAAGCTTCAGGTGAGTTACTCTAATATTTCAACAAAAGTGGAGTCTCATAGTTCTTTTTTTTATTGAAGATTTGGTCGTTTGGAATCTTATTACAGTTCTTAGGTTTCTATTGAGTATTTGGCCAGTTGGAATCTTATAGTTTTACAACTGGTTTAGATAAATTTGAACAAAAATGCTGATGAAGAATGTGCTGCATTTTCAAAGTAGTCATATTTAGTCAATATATGCGCAATAATTTGTTTCCATGGGGAAAGTACAATTTTCATGCAGAAATTATGTTTAGATTTTTACTACAAATATCCGCCGCAACGCGCGGGGAATTGTCTAGTTATAAGTCTAGATACATCCACTTTTCGATAAAGAAGTCATCTAATATTATGGAACATGGAACGGAGGGAGTAATATCCAGGGCATCAGGCGGCGAGCCATGGACCCCATCGGAGTAGTCAATGCAGGCAACCACATCCTCGTGTAGGTCCAGCCCCAACCGGAGTACAACTCATATCACTAAATCACGATGTCTTACTTCAAATTCGTTGAACACTACTCATGAGCAAATACTTATCACATCCGAGGTAGTGAAACGTTGTAGCGCCTCACAGGAAGGAAAAAAAATCTATTCTATGTCGTGTCGTCAGACTAAGAACAGTAGAATCAGTTCGAATATGCTAGCTGACCAGTATTAATAAAACTCTTGTCTAAAAATATCTGAATGCTGGTACTTGATTAAGCAAGAGCACAACCTACACAACTTATAAGAATTCTCACCTATACCTCTTTCAAGATGAATAAGGTTACTGCTGCTGCTGCTGCTGCTGCAGGAATATCTTATATGAACTAGGGTTAACAATTTTTCATGAAGGCCAAAGTGACAAGCCCAGTATGTACACTCCTAACTGGGGCAAAGCACACCCAGTCCTAACTCGATATCACCGAATACCCGAGCGCAATTGCGCGATCAATGTTTGCCCACAACACATCTCAAGATGCAGCAGCGACGGTAATACCTGACGGACATCTCGGCCTACGACAGCGCCTCGTTGTTCTTCCCCACCCAATCATGCTCCTGTCGTCAGTTTCTAAGCCCGCACCGTCAGGTTTTGCGGGCGGGCTCATCTCCACCTCCTCTTCTACGGGGTCTGGCTGCCTTTTCTTGTGCTTTTTACCCCTTGTCCGTCGCCGCCTAGTAAAACTGGATTCCCAGGATCCACCGGTCATCTGAACCAACCCCTCAATTAACTCAATGTCCTCGATGATTTCAGGACGACAAAGCGACGACATGCTAGGCAAGATATCCTTCTGAAAATCACGCTTCTGCCGACGCTTCCTTTGCTGGCCTCTCTTTGGCTTGGTCAGGAGATTCATGGGTGAAACCGTTTGTTCATCATTTGTTATTGCTGGTACCAGTGGCCAGCTGCAGAACTCAACGAACTTGGTCTCTTCCAGCTTCAGTGTCAATGACTCGAATGAATCCAAATCATCGTCACTGCAATTGCCGATGTAGCCTTGGTGCTCCACTTGCCTTGCATCACCATCAATCCTTGATACAGCAAGCTCTGCAAACCACTGCAGCATATTATCGGGCGTAACTGTGGTTGGCCCATCCGTTGACAGAGCAAGAATGTCCTCTGCTGCAGCTATATCAGCGGCATCTTCGCACGCTGGTGCTTCTAAATCGATGACAAACGTACGCTTAGCATGGTTGTTCTGTATGGAGGTCACATGGCATTCATGTGACACTATGGATAACTCTGAATTATCTTCATTTGGTGCATCATCATTCAGATCAAAGAAATTCAAGATGGCTGCACCACTTTTATTGATGACACCTTCAGAAGTTTGCCCATGTCCAGGCTCAAGTTTCTGGCATGAAGGAGGTAAACGTGCAGCATTCTCCTGAGTTTTACCCTTCTTAGCTTTGCAACCTACAGACGTCAACACAGAATCTGGCAAATTGCAAAGAGCCAGAGCTGCTCCCGATCTGTCTTTATTAATATTTATCCCCACTGCAGTCTCATATGAATTTTCAAGCACCTTCCTTGGCTCTTCGGAACCTTTGGAAGCTTTCTTACTGAGCCATGAGATCCCAGATACTGATCCCTCACCTTCATCGTGCTGTAAACTGCCAACACACACCCCGCCTTGCTCTACAAGAACATCTTCCTGATCATCTGACAATGCTTCATTCAAATTGAAGTTATTTCTGCCCTTTCCATCTACAAAATCAGGATCTTCATGGCAGTGCCGTGCTAGCTGTTCAGACCTCAGTCTATTATTTTGCTCTAAGTCAATAGCAATTGCAACCTGATGCCGTGGTTGTGTGGCAGACAATGAATCAAGTCTAACACCAGAATAGTTACCCTCCGAATTATTGATTGTTTTGTGATTGTGTGCCAAGGTTCTAATGCTTTGGTTCACAGCACCACCAATGCACATATATGAATTTACCATTGAAGGTCCATTGAAACTTGGAAATGATTGGATATCGGCATTGCTGTTATAACTCCTTGGGTCTACTATGCAAGAGCCGACACGAGCGGCAACAGAAGGATGGCCTATGTGCTGAGAAGGTATTGGAGCTACAACTGTATTAAGACTTGAACGATGTACACGGTCATGCCCAGAGAAATTATTGAGGGCAGAGGATTCCAGAGGACTTCTTGAAAACCATCCGGTTGAACTACTCGGACATTGGTAAATAAACTGGTTAATGTTTGCCGATCTCTCGTCAGCAAGATTGAAGGTTTTCTGCGGATCTGTATCGCTGTATCTGGGTGCCAAATAACTTATGTTGCTGGCATGTTTCCCTGAAGAATTGGAACGAGACAGAATGATTATTATCACACTGGATCAAGTCTACTGTAAGTACACAGCCGTAAACAAATGTGCTATAGGCCTATAGCTAGCATTTATAAAGAACATCAAAGGATGCTTCCTTTGCTCTAATAATGCTTTGCCAATTAACCACATGTACCACAAGAGCAAACAGTATGGCACACAAGCCACCAAAATAAGACATAAACTGCTCTATAAACCAGGACATAACCATCTGGCAGTATGATTCGGGAAATCTCAGAAAAAGCCATGATTTTATCATTTAGATTAACCTACAGAACCAACCTATAGGAAAACATAAACTAAATTATAGTAGTATGCCACACCTTACAGGACGTACTAAGAATCACTCAAAGCCTATGATTACATGGCTTCACGCCACAATTTTATGCAGTACAAACAAGAGAGCTCAAAAGAATGCGCGGAACCAGATAATCTAAGCAAGCAGGCATAATGAAGGAAATGTAGTTCTACATGTAACAATCAAGACCAGGACAGACCATTTGTTTTAAATGGAAGATTATCCTCCTGGCATCTGCATCATGGGATACACATAGCCATTATGTTATTCAAGCAACACCAAATGACTTACCAAAGGGAAGGTAAAATGACAAGCTAACTATCACACACTACACACTATTAAAATATGTTAGATCATAGTTGAATATTGTACATTTGTTTCATCCGAAGAGGTTACAATATGTGGTTGGCTGCTAGCCCCAGTTTCAACCAAAATTTCAGTGAAAATCACGTCCCATAGCATAGGATTGAGTTGTGGTTCACGAATATGGTAAATATGTATGATATTCGCAATGCAAACATAGAAAGAGCTAGCATGACCAGAAAAGGAGTAAAATTTATGCTTTAATTAGAGCTTAGTGTTACCTTTATTGATCAATGGTTTCTCATCCTGTTTCGTCCTGGAACTTGCATCAAAGAAATTAGAACTTGTTCCTTCATTAGCACCCTTGTCTTTGGAAAATTCTTTATTGAAACTATAGTTAATTGTGCTTGATCTCCATGCCGAATGCTGCCAAGGGATCTCCAGGGAGTATGAAGGAGCCCCAGATACTAACCCATTTGTTCGGCCCATGTTCATGCCCGAAACCGGCTTATTTAGTTCAGCAACATGGTGGCCACCAAGAGTACTTGAAGTCGGCAGAAAAGAGGTTGGGCAATTATGGCCGAACCTCCCAAAGCCTTCTGCCCTATCTAATGTGACGCCAGCATCACTCTGATGTTTTGAATCAGATGATACACCAAGGAAATCTATATGCTTATTATCCGATGCGTTGTCATTGTCAAAACAATCATCAGCTCCGAGCTCAAGGTCAGACATGCCTTGTTTGGTGTGTAAAGCAGCATCACTTGAGGGAAATCCATTTGGTGAGGACTGGACACTGCCTTCCCTTAGAAACTTCAATGACTGGCCTTTCTCATTGTTCACAGCAGCAGCGGCAGCAATCGTCTTGGCACCATGCAGTGGAACCTGTGATGGTGAGTTTCTCTGTGATGCATATCCCAGTCTTGGGAACGCATGTATTTCTTTGTTTTGATACTGTTCCGCCAGGTCTCTCTGTATTCTGTAAACCCGATGCAATTCATACACCTGGGCAGGGAGTGAGTTTTCAAGTCAGAGATGCAAAATAACAATGGAAAACGAAAATGATCTATTGCGTGGCGCAACTTATAATTTTTCTAGCGTGTGGCGAATTGTAATAGATGCCAAGGTACCTGCTGTCTGAATGCAGCTTCATGTTCCAGCATTGTGCGCTTGAACATTTCTTTATCATAATCTGAAAAATACCCAACTGACTCCGTGGCCATGAAGCCATTAAAGAACTCCCCATTTGATGTGTTCTCCTCCGCGTATGAGGGCCTCCAACCATTTGAGCCGGCATGGAGATTGTAATGGCCAGCTTGGTAGCCCTCAGCTTCTACTTTAGCTCCCATTGTGGTTCGTTACAATCTTTTCGAAAGACCATTCAAGCAACGATGCGTAGCATAAAGCAGAGCAAGAAATGAGCCTCAGTTATGCCACATCAGAAACATGCATTGTTAATTGCTTCAGCAAAGAGTAGACAGACAAGTTGAGGGCTTCCGAGTGAAAAGTTGTTTTCTTTTTCATGGTAAAGTTAATAATGATGGCTGAGCCTACATGCAGAGGATGGCGAAAACTTGAAGCCAGTTGATGACCTTGCAGCTTTACTTTATGGCTAGCGCATTAACAACTGTTGATAATATGGGGATAGCTATATAATCATTCACATTTTAGCCATTTTTAAGCGAGGTCTTGTAAGTAGATATTCTCTCCTAACAAACCGTGGATGTTTGGATGTCGACCCGCGGGGAAGAGGGGAAAAACTGACGGCGACTACACAAGTCCAACCTTAGTTGTACTCAATCCTAAAAAAACCAGTTCATCACCAGCAACCGTGGATAGCAAAAAGATCTATTACCAGCAGATGCAATTACTCAGCTGCTCACAGTCGATCCGACCGAAATTCGAGCCAAAGGCCAAATCCAACACCAGCAAACCCAATTACCAAAACAGGAAAGAATAAGAAGCCATTAAAAAAACCAAGAAAAGATACGCAGGAGCTAACGAAGAAGCAGCTGCTGCTTAGACGGAAAAATCACCTCAGCGATTCTTGGCGCCGAGGTGCAGCAGATAGGAGCCGACGGTCCTGAAGACGCCCATGGCCCCCCGGAAGCGAACAACGCCGGCTCTCCCGGTCGCAAGAACCCGAGAAGACGACGACGAAGAAGAAAAGGAGCGCGACCAAGGGAGGATTTCTCCGGCGAAAAGGCGCAGATCTCGCCGCGGACGCGGAATTGCGGGAGCGTGGGATCGATGGGCCGGGGGAGGGGAAGAGGGAGAGAGAGGACAGAGGACTGGAGGAGGAGGAGGCGGAGGCTCGGAACTGGTGGGTTCTTGTTCTCTCTCGCTCACTCTGTCTCCTCTCTTATTTTCGCTTTCCTTTCTGATGGTTTGGTCATGTGCTGCCGTGGGAGGAGAGAGAGAGATGGGGAATGGAACGAACGACCTTCTAAACTGCGCCGGGACAGCAGATCTGTTGACATGTAGCATTATTCTGTCGCCCCCTTCTCTCTCCATCTCCTCTTGATGGATATCGTCCTTTCTCACCTAATCTCTTTCTCTCTCTAGCCGTCCATGGCTTTGAAATTAGAAAATCTTGTGTTTTTTTCTTCTTTGAAATGAAGGTGTTGTTGTCTCTCTCAGATTTGTGTGCGAGATCTTGGTTGCTAAGCCGCTGTTTACTCTATTATTATTATTAAACAGTAAGAATCTCGTTAAGGATGTGGCTTCCGCAGTTGGGTGAGCATGGATCGGGACAACATCTCTCCCTGGTGGAGGAGAGAGAAACATTACTGTCAACATCATGCTTTTGTTGTATTTACTGTCTCAACATCATGCTTTTGTTGTATTTACTGTCTTTTCAAGCAATACTTGTCCCAATTATAAAGATCAAGCTACAAACCATGTAACCATCGACTTGATAGAACTGAAGAATATAAAAGAAGCCTAACTTTTCTCCAAGAGGACACTCAGCCAAGAAAGAAAAGTACTTAATAGACGAACACCATAACGGCCACATGCGGGAGAGTGGAATAGATGGCATGTTCACCTGAGCTCGGCTGTGTGCATCACTCGATGCAGAGGATGGGAGTAATAAAATTCCCTTTTTTAAAAACAAATCGATCATCAAAATAGTCCGTAAAAAACAAAGTCGTTGTGGTTGAAAGAATATGGTCGTTAGACTCAAAATTTGATACTCCCACACATTGAGCACAAACAAAACACGACATTCACCGTCTTACAACTGTCACCGACACGGTCTAGTGTCAACACGCACTCCTGAATACCCTCCCAAACTCCGCTCCGACTTAGTCCGAGGACATGAGTCCACAATGCCGACACAACACCATCCCCGCTTGAACATAGCGCCATCTAGATGTCTCGCTCCTCAGATTGCCGGTTTTAACAGAAGAATATAAAAGAATATAAAAGAAGCCTAACTTTTCCCAAAGAGGACACTCAGCCAAGAAGGAAAAGTACTTAACAGACGAACACCATAGCGGCCACCTGCGGGAGAGTGGAATAGATGGCATGTTCACCCGAGCTCGGCTGCAACACTGATCTACAACTTTACCGATCATCAAAATAGTCTGTCAAAGACAAAGTCGTTGTGGTTGAAAGAATATGGTCGTTAGACTCAAAATTTGATACCCGCACATTGATATCGAAGGAGAAAATCAGAACTGCCATCCTCCAATCACAAACAAAACACATATCAAGTGTGTCTCTCCTTCTGCTATGTCCCCGCTGCTACGGGTTGTCTCCAACGTCATGATGTAGCATATAGAATGTTTCATCCAAGGCAAATATTGAAGCCCCCCCCCCCCCCCCCCCCCCCGGCACGACGAAAGAATATTATGATAATTATTTGTCAAATTGTTATTAAATTACCTATGTCAGCAGCCCAATAGTCCAAGCATCTGCCTAGGAGTCGGGAGGTAGGTCTGTCACTAAATGTAGGTCATCCCGGCGTAGAATTGGGCAGGGTTATAAGCCTGTTACCCTCCGCCAATTTTATATACGTATGGCCGAATATTTTTTTTGAAAGAAACAACGAGACTCTATCGTGATGCGAGCTTTATTAGTTAAATAATAGAAACACCATTAATTAGCAAGGAAGCTGAAAATGACCGATCTTCAGCCCAAACATGCTCCTACGACCTGAATTAATTTCAGAACAAGAATTGTTCCTACAATGGTTGCGGGCTTGTGGCGAAGTGAAAGAATATGTGTGCAGAATTCCTCAAGTGGGCGTACAGTGGTTTCGCCGTGCGGGGCCACAGTCAGCGTCATGCGTCTCACTGCCAAAAAAATCCACCTTCTTCCTTGTAAACAAGTCGCAAGGACATCAGATTTGTTCACATCTGATACTCTCTCCTGATGTTGATTCTCTATCTACTGATGTTGATTCTTCTCACCCTCTCTCATCACTCCTCTCGTCTGTCCCTCTCTCCAGCTGAAACATTTCTATATTTTCTTGTACTTCATGTACCATTACCAGCAGCACCACCGGCCAGCTGTTACCTTTTTTTTTTTAGAATTTCAGTGTGGAACTAGTACTGTATTTTTCAAGTTCGGTATAATTAATCTCAGGGTCTCAGGGATCAGATTTCCTGTAGGCTGTAGCCCTGTGGGACAGTTATTATCACGATTAAGATAAGAGTACAATTAAGGGGCTGTGACTTTAGAGGGAATTTGTCCACCCCTACCTAGCTAATCTCCCTTTCCAGATCTTACAAAACCAACAATCTTTTTTATCCTCGTGATGCTTTTAGCTTCTGGTCTCGTATGTGTGCTGCTACGTAGACACCATCTAGAGTTCCCTCCTCGTGTGAGCAATATGAAACACGCTTATACACTTGTGGTTCAAGGACGCAGAATAAATGTCTTGCTACTGACCATGGTTTGCATACATGTATTAATAAGATATGTTTACATGAACCTCTCTACATACATGAACATATGGTATACTAAAATATCTTATATTTGAGAACTTATCTGTGGCAAGATGGTTAGAAGGGTGGCTGTACCCCCAGCACAGCAGAGTTCAAACCCTAGGGTTGACGCTGGTGTTTCTCATTTAGGCGGAATATTCTTCAGTGGGAGGCGACGTTCCCGTCGACAGCGAGGCGTCTGTGATGACTTCGTCAATCTCAAAACCTGACCCGTCGGCTCAGTCTCTCGAAGATACTCATAGGGGTAGGGTGTGTGTGCGTGCGTTCATAGGGGTGAGTGTGTGCGCATGTATATAAGCGCTTGCGTTATACTGTGTTTCTCAAAAAAATATCTTATATTTAAACATGTTATATTTTGATACGAAGATAATACATGTCAATGGACGGCTTGCTAGTGTCAGTTCTAGTATGTACTCCTACATGAGCAAAAGTATTTGTCACATCAATCCCACGGGAGTAGGTTTCTATAATGTCCACTCACCAATAATACTCCTCACTTGTTTAGTCAAATGTCGTAGTTAATGAGCACTAAATATAACTAACTCTCAGCTTACCGATGGCACCCGCACCAATCATTGAATGTGTTTAGAGCTTAAGCAAACTCGTATCCGCGTCCTCGTATCTTCACCACACCCACACCCGCACCTACATCTAGATACATATTTTGCACTATACCCGCATCAGCGTGGATATTAAAAACCCACAGGTAAACCCACTTAAAAATGCATTCATCCGCAATATATAAGTAAACCATCGTATATGTAAGCTCGTTCATCCACTGAGTTGAGAAACGACACGCATATATGAAAAAACATAATATATATGAAAATGAACAATAAAACAACTCATTCATCCACTCAGTGTCCATGGCGAGAGGTCGCGGGTGTGGCCGATCTGGCTACCGTGTCCACAGGAATGTGTACGGAGAGGGCGGGATGGCAGACTGGCGGAGGACGGAGGACGGAGGTCGTTGGCTGTCTGGTTAGGGGAAGGGCGGGGCGGTGATGAGAAGCCGAGAGGGAGGTGGCCATATCGAGCTAAAAGTAGTCGAGATTTTCTCTCCAAAATAATATGATGTACCACGAATCTACATGTTAAAAACAAATTTTGTTAGGTACGCGTGTATGCAGGTACGGGTACTACTTTATGATACCCGCACCGGCAATATCCATTCGGTAAATAATTTTAACCATTTACTTACTCATGGGTAAAGGGTAAAGTTTTTTATCAAACCATTACGCTAATGGGTAAATATCCAATGGATATGTGGGTAGTGGATACTCATTGCCATCGGTATATGATGTCAGATTAGAGTATAGACATGAGTATTCCAATGAGGTGTTGTTGACGGTCTACCTTGGCTCAACGTTACGGTTAAACCATGGTTAACGAGTCTCGACACCCTACATCTCTTTTCTTCCTACCATTCTTCTTCAAAGGAGTGATTGAGTGATCGAAGTCCTCTAGTCACGAGAGACGTGTTTTGGAAGAGTCCAATCTACATTTATCTCGTTTTTAAAAATAAATCAAAAATGCATTTTCAGGTTTCATTTTCTTTTATGTGAAAAACTCCCACATGTAGATAGTGATTTGATCTACAAGTGTGCAAGTTTTAAACGTGCAATTCGTTGTAGTTAGACGGGGTAAAAACGATAAATAGGTGATGAACAATACTCAGTTTAGAACTTGAAAGTTTGCGATATTTTTTTGTACCCTAGAATAATACGCTTTGAACTAAAAAAACATGCGGACTAGTAGGCACGACACCGCCTACATGTAGTTTTTTTTTAAAAAAAATAAATAAAAAAAATGCCCATTGTGAACTTTGAAGAAAAAAACGAGCACCATACAATCTGCTCGGTAGAACTTTTGAGAAATCACAATACAATCTAGCTTAATAATACTGTACTTAGTTGCTACAACTTTTAACATACAACCCCTGCATTTGAGCTGCATGTTAGCACTGGACACAGCTGCCAATGTTGTATTCAGGATTACGCTTTGCAATAACCAGCAGAAAAGTTGCTCACGGTGTCACGGTAAAGCGTGACGGAAGGGAAAAAATACAATTATTACCGCTTTAAGGCGACAGTAATCCAGTGGATCCAACAATTTCCGGAAAGCCTGCTCCTAGGGCCCACGTCCCAAAGTTTAACCGAGCAAATGACACATCACGAGTTAGATGCGGCCGCCACTGGACCCCGCGCCGCCGGTATTCTCCACGCGACCGGAGCGGTGGAACCGCCGCCCAGATTGCACGCGACGCCGCCTACACTGCTGCTACTCACATGCGGCTCAGCTCAGGTCAGCTCAGCTCAGTAGTACAGCAAAGATCGGGTGCGACTGGTGGCTTTGGTTTTTCGGGATTCAGCCTAGGGTTATGGGCTGAGATGCATTGACCCTAACATCCACCAAATTTTTTCTACTGTATTGTACTGTATTGCAGGTCATCTGCGCTGATGTATATGAGTATTTAATGTTCCTAGTCACCCAGTCACAATGCGTGGAGAATCAAAACCTATTTAGAGCAAGTTCAATAGTCAACAGTTGGCATAACAAATTGCCACGTTATATATAGCCAACTCTATAGTTAATATGTATAATAATTGATATAAAAATGTGTTACTTTATTAAGATATGACCCACCTTTCACACTCATAAAGTGCTTAGGAGTATATATGTGCTAGAGCTGACTCTTGCATGAGTCCACTCTCATTCTCTCTCCTCTTCTCTCTCCTTCATGTCATCCAATAAATATTATTTTAACTCTTATAGCCTGCTTACATAAGCTTATTGTACTTGCTCTTATAGAGTTGTCTAAGCGGTTGGAAGGCACAACGAGAAATATTTTATGCGACATGGGTGACCGTGTGAATTTTGGATGGCTTCTCCTTAGTCTTAGATGAAGGATTTATTGTACTTCACCTTTTTTTTTTAGACCCGTTTATAACACAAGATATGAAAAACATAAAAATTGATATGTCATAGCCCAGCAATCCTATGGGAATTCAAAACAGAGCAATAAAAAATAGTGGTCATTTGAATTGCATGATAGGAACCAGAGGAATAGAAAACACTAGTTGTCGCATGACTGCCACCTCGCACTAGCTAGGTATATGTAGGCCATTACGCGGGATTTTTTGGCGTATATGAGCGAGCGAAGCAGAGGCGTGGAAGCACCTCAAAGCCTCGTGACACACCAGAAAATTTACCATTAGATTGGACTGGATTTTCTTTTATTGTGAAACATAGGAAACCAAATCGTACAGGATTCATTTTCCTATTCCTGCATTCCAAACGAAGCAAAGACAAAATCTCTATCCTATGAAATTCTTGCAGAGATCTCATGTTCCAAATGGGTCTTATGGTTCAGAATTTGTTACGACTGTGTACATCAAGTTATGCAAATGCCAGACGTAACAAAAGTATCCTCTGACTATCGGGTACCAGCACAGACTATCGGGTACCAGCACAACCGATATTAAACAACTTTCAGTTGGGCATCGTATTGTACCCGTGCGGAAATTGTGTCAGACAATAACACTAATTGCAACCTGTGTCAAAAAATTGCCAATAAAATAAACTCTACACATGTCAGGGTTTTTTTCTTTGCCCAGAAGTCAACAAACTATATTTTGTGGCCAAAGTTTTTAGACGAATGAAATACTTGGTAATATTTTAGCGTTAAAATTGGATTTTTTTACCACTTCTAATTTGTTTGGTATATTAGTTGCACTTATCTATATTTGCTATAGTCCGCTTCCCGGATGTAATGCTTATAAAAGCTCTTAAGTAATAAAAGCCCTCTATCGAATAAAAGAACTAAATCAAAGGAGAAAAAGGCTCACGTTGTGAGCCAAACACTTGGTGCGTCGGTCCCAGACATGCTACTGAATTTTAATAATATAAGTGGTACACATTATGTTTTATCATGTGGGTGTAGATGTACATATTCTGAAAATAATTTTAAATATTTAAAAAAATTCTAAATAAAATTGTGATGTTCCATATTCGTACGCAATTTTTTTATTGAAAAAGACATTTTGTCTGGTTTTCTTACATGGTTAAAAAAAGACCTTTTCGTGCCTTTTTTGTGTGACCATGGAATATCTGGTAGTTCATCCGATTTTCTTTGAATTTTTTTGATATTTTGATATTTCATTTTTAGTAGTGGGCGCACCTGAACCTATAAAACAAAGATGAATTCCCGTGGTACTCCTACTAATTGTTCAGTTTTTCTCGTATAATATGCTACATAAGTGATTTAGTTTTTTTTCTTGTATGCTATCTAAAGCTGAAACACTTGATGTTGTTGTTGTTGCTGTTTTGAATATAACAACTAAAACAGATAATTCAGATTCTTCTTTCCCTTTGATCTAGTTATTGCCATCAGATATGCAGCGAATGGTGGATGTTGGGGTTGGTGGCGATCTAAGTCATCTGATTCATTGAGCATGCAGAGAGTTGTCTCTGTGTGTCGTCACACTTGGGTCCCGTGTGATGCTAGTTTACTCGCGCGTGAGTCGTCACACGATTTTCCAACAGCTAAACGACAAGGGGCCAGGACGAAGAAGATGAGCGCGCCTCCGACGCTCGGCCGCGCCGCCTCGCCGCCCCGCTTTCCCGCCCCGACCTCTTCTAATCACCTCCTCAGCCAGTTCTCCCCCGCCCCGGCCATCCGTCTAAAACCCCCACCCCGACACACACACACACCAGATCTTGTCACCGGCCGCACCCCCACCCTCACCGATAAGTCACATCTCGATGGGACCTTCTCCGCCAATGCAGCTTCACTGGCGTCGTCTCGGTAAAGGGTGGGGGTGCGGGAGGGAGAGTAAGCAGGGATAGAGTAAAGAGAACATGGGGTAGAAGGAAGAGAAGACGCGGCCGAAGCGTGCGAGCACTCGCTCGTGCGTTCTAAACAAATTCCTGAGTGGAACGATGCGAGTGCGACGTGATTAGCCCGTTCGATCAATGGCTCGCAGTCCTGGTGAGACAATGGCCAATGGGGCTAGACCGTGAAATGTGAAGGTATGCTTCCTTCCTACTTATCACATTAATTAGTTCGTCAAAAGTTTCCCTTTTCTTTTTGGCTGCATGGAAAAAGAATTCTGATGCGACATGGAGTGACATTGTATTTGTATTTTGTACTCCCTCTGTTTTTACGTTTTTACATATAAAATGTTTTAAGTATTATACATGTTAACTATATACTATTAAAATGATTGAACATACACATTAAAATATGTTAGATACAAGGTGAATCTGAAAAATATTAAAACAACTTAAAACGGAGATTAGTTAATTAATGCGTTAAACATAAGAGAACAATGGTGCAATAATGGAGTGTTTTTCTGGCCATGCTGTTTTTCTGGCCATGGTGTGGCAAGGGAGCACTCCATGTGAAATCTTTATTACTGCCGTGCGTGCAAAGTTGTTTGTATTTCTTTGGCCATGGCAAATCTCTCATACTAGTACTTTCTACTTGTATTTACATTCAGAGCAAGTACGAGTTGTTGCCTCCCCGTTTTACCTCGTACTTTTTTTAGATAAAAGGTAAACATGCCCAGCTTTGAATTAACAAATCTACCGAGACACAACGGCAATTACAACGAGCTGATAAACAGCTTACAAGCAAAAGACGCCCCAAACAAACAAAAGATAGAACAAAAAACACTTTCACTGTTCCAAAATACGGTTTCCAAGAAGATTGCTATATTTGTTGGTCAATATTGTCACCCAGAAAAGTAAGTATAGCAGATAGAATCGTATTTCGTGATCAATTTAGTAACATCAAATCAAATTTTTGGATTACTAGCAAGTCTATTACAGGTAGTCAAACTTATAAACTTTGACTGGTAAAATGCTAAAAGGCATGTAGAGGTACTCTAGTCAACTTTTGAAAAAAAACAGTAAACGGATTATCATCAAAGAGGTTTTGAAACATTCTGTGAAAATAAATGAATTGCACAAAGACGTCAGCAGATGGGCATTTCGTTCGAAATAAAACTAAGAGGAACTATAGGAAAAAAATCATATGTTCAGATCTTGCAAAACAAACGACATACATATGAAGAGTCTATGGGGTTTCAAATCATCCAAAAATCATGTCAAATTCGTTTGAAAAAAATAGACCCTTAAACGGAAGTAAGAAACTATGTTTTTTTTAGCCTACAACTTTAAATAATACCAAATCATGTTCTATTTAGGTTGTTGCACGTCACCTTGGCTAATTACGTGCTGAACAATGTGACAACAATTATGGTCGGTGTTTTCTACGGAGACACACACGACACATACTAATTGATGGATACCTACTCATATCTACCTGTAGAATGCGCACTGCTCCACGGAAACTATGGAGCCCGAGCTCTATAGTGGCATGTTTTTCAAGACTAGTCATAATAGAAAGTAACATGCACTAGTCACAATCGGAAGTAACATGTACTAGTAACGTACACATTTTATGAGTCTTCATAGTGGGTAGTAGCGTATGTGTTGTGTCATATAAGGTCTTATTAATTCGTCATAATGGAAAGTAACATGGACTAGTAACATACACATTTTACGAGGCTTCATAGTGGGTAAGAAAACTTGAAAATAGCATTTTAAAGTTTTAAGAAACCTGGGACAAAAAACCAGGTGTAGATAATGTTGAGCTCTACAATCAGGCAAAGTAGAAATTCAAAATATGTTATATTTTAGTCTACAAATAAATAATAAATCTGTTAATTTTTCAAATCTGAAAATGTACATTGTTCACCGCTGGTAGATATACCCATTTGTCATTTTTCTTCAGGCCAAAATATAATGGATTTCAGATAGATCTTTTCATAATGGTAGATCTCATCATTATATGCATCTGTTTTTTCCCGAGTTTTTGAAACTTCCAAATATCGTTTTCGAATTTTTAGAACGAGATCCGTGGAACTCGGGCGCCCTTTCCTGTGAATGAAAGCAACCTAACCTTTTTGGAGCCGTGGCACCCCCTATCCACCTGTGCCCACGACCATGGGATCTGCGTTGGGGTTGCATTGGCCATCATGGGACCGAGATTGGGATTGCGATTTAGGCACCAAAGTACTTTTTTTTAGATTTAAATGGCTGTCTTTATTCAGATAACGACATCAGACTCCAGCTCGCTTACAATAAACCCCGGAGGGCAACCCACCCAGGCCATGTTCAGCTTATTATCACAGCCATGCTTAGCTAACTTGTGTGCAACACTATTACACTTACGCCGTACATGCACTATCGGATGCTCACCGAAACCATGGAATAATTACTTGATTTCCTCCACCAAAGGCCCATTCACGGACCTGTCCAGCTCCAAACTCCTTATCTTCGACACAGCTCCCAGGCAGTCCAGTTCAACCACAAGTTTTGGGACCCCAACCTCCAAGGCCTGACGCACTGCACGTCGACAAGCAAGCAATTCCGCAGTTTCAGCGTCGCTCACCGTGGGGGAAAAATGGCTTGCTCCCGCAACGAAGCTACCATAACGGTCTCGGATGACCGCGCCACCACCACCATGAGATGTAGCTACACGGAATGCACCATCCACATTGCACTTGTGCCAGCCATTCTCGGGCGGAAGCCAGTGCTCGCCGCCCTGTCCCGTCGCTGGGGAGGATAAAGCAGGCTCTTGTCCCTCGTGCTTGGGCTTAAAGAGGACCGAGCTGAAAAAAAGTAGGAGTACATATTGTTTTTATTTTATGCTAAGCGACACTATGGTCGACAGATCGAGGTCGCTATTGTACGACTTTAGGATCTAAATCTATTAAACTGATTTCACGGTTTAGTCACAATAGAACATTTGAGGAAAAGAAAAAGATCAACCAACATTCGTCATGATTATGCTTCAACGCATTTCTTCAGGGTAAAAAGAAGGGTAGAACCAGCCTGCATGCTAGTTGACCGGGAGCAATAAAATTCTTCCATTATAAAAAATAATAATAATCTTGACGCTGGTATAGTCGTACTTGACTAAGCAAGAGCACACCCTAGTACCCTACCTGTACCTCCTCTTGAACAATTCTCACCTACACGGCTATACCTCCTCTTCACTGGTGTATAAGGTTACTGCTGCCGCAGGATATCTAATGAACTAAGGTTACAACTTCTCATACCCAAAAGAATGGGAGGCCAAATTGGCCAACAACTTAACAAGTATGTACAGCCCCGACTATGATTGAACTTAGGCATCTCGTTCGGCCCCCAAGGCCGCAAAATTGCACTTTTTTCGGCTGTCGCGGGGCCAAACGGCGCGAACGAGGAACCTGGGGGACGCGTTTTCCAGCTGTGAACATAAGCCGCCCCCCAAGCCGACGATTCGGCCATATTTCGGCAAAAACAAAGGCCGACCCTTTTTTCAATACAAATTCACACATAGAAATAGTTTAACATACAAATTCACACACAAATAAATAGTTCAACAATGCAAACAAATAAAACAAATCATACTAGGCATGATCGCGGCGGAGGGGAGTGGGCGGCGCCGGCGGCGTGGCGGGGCTAGACGGCCGGTTTCCTAGCTGCTTGTGTGCGGCGGCGCAAGGAGGGGTGGTGGCGGCGACGGCGTGGCGACAACGAGACGGGCAGAGGAAAAGGCGAGCCGGGGTGGGGAAAAGCGCTATCTCGCCGACAGCGCTGGCCCACGCGTGGGCTGGGTTCCGCCGACGCTAATTTCCACCGAAACGGCGCTACTTGGGCTTCTGGGGGGCCGACTGGTAGAAAAACGGCGCTATTCGCCCAAAACGACGCTATTTAGCGTCCTGGGGGGGTGGGGGGGTGGGGTCCATGTATGACAGATCGACATCACCAAATACTCGAGCGCAATTGCGCGACCAATGTTTGCTGGCAAAGATATTTCAGGGATGCAGCAGCGACAGTGATACCTGGCCAACATCTCCGCCTGCGATACCGTCTTGTTGTTCAACTCCGTACAACCATACTCCTACCGTCAACCTCTAAGCCCGCATCGTCAGGTTTTGCCGATGGGCTGATCTCCACCTCTTCTTTAGGGCATCTAGTAGCCTTTTGTTGAGTTTTTGCCCCTTGCCCGCCGTCGCCTAGTTAATCTCGACTCCTAGGATCCACCAGTCGTCTGAACTAACCCCTCAAGTAACTGAATGTCCTCGATGATTTCAGGCCGGTGAAGTGACGAGATGCTAGGCAATATATCTTTCTGAAAGTCGCGTAGCTTCTGCCGACGCTTCCTTTGTTGGCCTCTCTTCGGCTTGGTCAGGAGATTCGCGGCTGAAACGGTGTGTTCAACATTTGTTATTGCGGGTGCCAGTGGCCTGCTACAGAACCCAACAATCTTGGTCTCTTCCAGCTTCAGCGTTGTTGGAGGGTGTGTGGAGATTTGTCTCTGGTGGATCTCGTCAGATCTGGCCAGTATGTGTCTTCGGTGGATCCGGTTGGATCCGATCTTCGTTCGTCTTCGTTCGTGTGTCAAAAAATTAGATGCTTCTGATCTATGCATCTCTTCATCGGCGGCGGTTGCTGTGCTGGTGCGCTGGTCCTCTGTGGCCGTAGCACAACGACTTCCCGACTGTCTTCTACAACAAGATTCGCCCGGCTCTGATCATGGAGGGGTGATGGCAGCGGCGCGCCTTCGGCTCGCTCTAGTGTCTGTAGTCGTCGCTAGGTGGTCTTCGGACCTAGATGTAATTTTTATTGCTTCTGGTGTTCTTTGTATCGCCTTGATTGTTGATGAATAGATTGGAAGTTTCTTCGCAAAAAAAAAAAAAAAAAAAAAAGATTCAAATGAATCCAAATCATCATTGTCACTGGAATTGCCGATCTTCTAGCTTCAGTGTGAAAGGTTGGACTTCCACTTGCCTAGCATGGTCATCAATTCCTGAGACACGAGTTTTGCAACACTGCAGGATATTATCAGGTTCATCTATGGTTGGCACATCCACTGACAGAGCAAGAATGTTCTCTGCTGCAGCTGTAGCAGCGGCATCTTCACAAGCTGGCACTTCTAAATCGACAAAAAACGCACACTTAGCATGGTTGATCTGTAACGAGGCCACGTGGCATTCATGTGACACTAAGGATGACTCTGAATTATCTTCATTTGGTGCATCACCATTCAGTTCAAAGAAATTCAGGATGACTGCACCACTTTAATGGATGACTAGTTGAATTTCGGCGCTGCGTCACGCAGCGCCCTTGATGAGAAAATGTGTCGTCGTGTTGTTCTCTTGTTAAGCTGGTAGCACATTTTTAATATTAACCGCTAAATCGAATTCAGTGATGCGGCTGCTGTGAATTATAGTGAAAGGGTTCTTCTTTTGTTTTCGAAACAGTTGCACGCGGTATTGTTTCTAATGGAGAACATGGTGTAGCAAGAAGTGGATGCATAGCAATATATATGTATACATACATAACTACATAATTATATTAGTCGGCATAGAGACTATTTGTACAAATATGTTTACAGTATTCATGGAACATTGATGCATTGCTGCCAAAAGCAAAATGCCGATGCTATCTCGACATATATAATAGCTAGTCTGGCGCCATAACAGATTAGATGGTGTCTAGGCTAGAATAATAGATAGTAAGCATAATTTTTTGTTAATGGCCTGATCAATATGGTGGCCACACTGACATGAGAAAAGACTATGTACTATCCGTACTTGGTTGATAGATGCTAAAGCCTGAAATACAGCACAATAAGTTGAATCAGGATTTTCAAAAAAATAAATATGCAAAAGGTATAGTAGAACTGAAAGGGTATGTGTCGATACCTTTAGACGCCGTCATCGTTGTTATTGGATCACAGCAATTAAGCGACGGTGTTGTCCTTGTACTCCGCTGGCACGCTTGGTGTAGCGAGAGGACTGGCGACAACCGGTGAATTGGAAGGCGTGCTAAATGGATCACTTGCCTAAGTCTTTTGATCGGCGCTGGTGTGGATGACGTTCAGCATCTTCGAGTCAAAGAGTTCAGCGGAGCCAACAATCTCAGTGTTCTGATTGTCAGTGTCGTCGCCGGTGTGGGTGGCGTCATCGGCGTTGGCGGAGGCCTCTTGGCCGAGATATTCGAGGAGAAGAGGTTCACCGTCAACAACGTGGTCGTCCTCTGGATGAAGAACATGACTGAACATGACCCAGAAGAGCCTGCTAGAAATCAAAAACGGAAGTTTCTTAAAGGAAACATGACAATATAACAACTATAAGGGCATCTCTGCAGATATCTGCTGAAGAAAATAAGCGTCAGAGATAGACACTTCTAACTCAAGCGTCTTGGCGCCTAACTCTTAAATTAGAAACCCACAATATCTTAGGCAGGAAGACAAACACACAGCACTTTTAAATTAGCAACCTACAATCTCCTAGGCATGAAGGCGTGTATTTAAGTCATGCAAACACGAGTGCATATATCTATCCCTCAGTGAGACAAACACCAAAATTACAGCTGGCCATCCATGGGGCCCAACCTAAAGCAAAGGGAAGAATGAGATATGTCAAAAAAAATCCACACGCATGCTGATAGTAAGTAGAAAATTAACTGTAACTTCCAACGAAACATCTTGCTATTCTTTTGCATATACTTATGCCAGCAAGGACACTGACGACAACACATCAAGATAAAGATGAAGAACACATAGGACCCAACCACACATTTGAATTCGAAACCACCTAAAGATACAGTAAAAGAGCACATAGAACCTGACTACACATTTGAATTTCAGTGAAACTGTAAAGTGAGCTAACAATGCCCAGCTAAGCGACTGGTGTTGGGGGAAATTTTCCGCCTGCACAACTCCTGCTCGATGTGCCGCCGGGACCTCGAGAGCGAGCCGGAGGTCCGGAAGCGACGCGAGGGCGTCCGTGGCGGCGGCGATCGGAGGCGATGATTAGAGGAGTGGGGGAGGAGCGAGCGGCGGCGACGGGAGTTCGGCGTCGGCACAGAGAGAGGGAGGGCGGAGCCTCGCGGCCGGAGGTAAGAGGGAGGGCGGGGTAGAGAGAAGGAGAGGGAGAGCGCAGCGGCGCCGCGGCCATTGGGGAAATGAGGAGGATCGTAAACCTAGGGTTAGGGTTCGGTATTTATATAAAATGGCCGATACACAAATTCCTGAAATTGTAAGGGTTTTTCTGGAAAAAGGCCACACGGAGATCGACGACGCGGAGAGGGGCGTATACTGTTCAACACTGTTCATATGAACAGTGACACGATCGCTCGCAGCTCGCTATTTGGGCTGTCTTTCATATAGTTAGTAATAATGACACCTTTAGAAGCTTGCCCATCTCTGTGCACAAGTTTCTGGCATGAAGGAGGTAACCATGCAGTACTCTCCTGAGTTTTATCCGTCTTACCCCCGCAATCTACAGATGTCAGCGTAGAATCTAGCAAATTGCAAAGAGGCGGAGCTGCTCTTAATCTGTCATAATTAACTTTCATCTCCAGCACAGTCCAATGTGAATGTTCAAACACCTTCCTTGGCTTTTCCAAACCTGTAGAATCACCAAATGAAGCTTTCTTATCGACACAAGAGATCCCAGATACTGATCCCTTGCCTGCAATATGCTGCAAACTGCCTGTACACACCCCGTCTTGCTCTACAGGAACATCTTCATGGCCATCTGACAGTGCTTCATTCAAACCGGGCACAGCCTTGTGGAAATGCGATTTTGGCAGTGGTCAAGCTGGCCGTTCAGGATTTTCAGACTCGGGCCTGATTTATGCGGCCCGACAATCCAAATGGCTGTCCGAGCCAGGCCCAAGTTATGCGGCCTGGCAGTCGGGCCGGGCCAGGCTCAGGCCTAATATTTCAGGGCTAACCGGAATCCCTGGCCAATCCGATTTTGGCCAGGTATAGTGCTCATTAGTCCTTGGGTCAAGTGATTTGGTGATGGGATGATGTCGATCCCCGTCCATGTGAGTTGTTAGCCTAAAACCGCAACTTTGATGCTCAAATTGCGGAAAACCGCGACTTTGATGTGGGATCGCACAACCGCGACTTTGATGGTCTGAGATCGCAATGTCCAAACTTTCTGCACTAAGCGCGAATTGACACTAGTACTGACTAGTGGGACCCACCCGTCAGGGCTGACGTGGCAAGAATTTAGCCAATTTGCTGACATGTACATGGTCCCACCTGTAAGGCCAATTAAAAGAGTCGGGTGCCGGCGCTCAGCTCGTCCGTGCGGCGTCCCTCCGGCGATCTCTCGCGCGCGTGGCCGCGCCCGCGCCGGCCGTGCCCGGACTTCCCCCTAGCCGGCGCGTGCGGGCTAGGTCCGCCCCCGACCTCGGGCAGCTCCACGAGGACATGCTCGAGCGCGCCTCCCGCCCTCCAGCTTCTTCCGCCTCCGGGGCGTGTGCCGGCGGTGGCGCGACGCCGCGTGCGCCCGCGCCCCCGCCCACGACCCCTGGTTCCTCATGCTCTCTGACCGGCAGGACGAGGACGACCGCCCCACCGTCGCTTTCGATGCCGCCGAGGGAGCCTGGGCGCGATAGATCTCAGGCGCGGGCAAAGAGGGCAAAGGGGCCGGAGCTCGGCCGGCGGTGAGGACGCGGGGCTCTAGGGGCAGGCGGTGAGGCCTGGTCGGAGCAGAGCGCGCCAGAGCTCGGCCGGCGGTGAGGACGCCGGCGCAGTCGTTTCTTTTATAGACACTTTGATTTTTTTTACAGGTGGGCCCGCAAACTGAACAGTTTGTCCAGTTAAGTTGCCACGTCAGACTTACAAGTGGGTCCCACAGGTCAGTTTGAGTGTCAATTCACGGTTAGATCCAAATCTGTGCACATTGCTATCGATTGACATCAAAGTCGCGGTTTTATGCGATCCCACATCAAAGTCGCGGTTATTCGTAATTTGGGCATCAAAGTTGCGGTTTTATGCTAACAACTCCCGTCCATGTCGTGGAGTGATGGGCTTGATGATACTTGTAACTTAGTTCCTTTTCCTTGCTGGAAATATTTGTGATGTTGCCCCGACGGTTTGTTGTATTGAACTCTTGTATGTTCTTGTATTATTTATAAAGCGTATAAAATCCTATTCTGACAAGAGAGATCTTTCATATTGGGACAATAATTATACGAGAATAGTCGTTTTCGTTAGTCAAACAGTTTTCTACTACAGTACACACATAGGTAGATAGACAACCTGTCTTTACAAAAAAAGATAAGACAGACTAGGCTGTGACTGGTTGGGTTTAAATTTGGTTTTGATTTTTAGATTATAAGTTTTAAAAGCACCTAAATAGATGCTTCCGACTTTTAGATTTTAGTTTATACCATTGTGTAAGAATGTAAATTAAAATTCAAAAGCAGGTGCTTTCATGACTTATAAGCCGGAGTAAAACCCAAAATAAGTCTAATAAAAAAGGCCTAAGCCGCTATCGAGTACAGTATTAGGAGCAAACGTAGCAGCTGAAGTCTCATTTACACCGATAGGTTCTCCCTGCCACTGTTTCAGAACGGGTGCAAAAAATTGAAGGGACTGAACAAAAAGGACCTCTCCTACTCAGCTCGTATGCTTACTTACAATGCATGTACATACATGATGTTTCACCGGGCATTTGTTACCGCTGAAGATGAACTACAAAGCGGAAAATCAAATGGTGCCATGTTGAGCACCCTAATGTCAATTTTCTGAGTGATCTACGGCGCTCTCGCATGCATTAGCTTCGCTTCAGAGACCCCACAAAACTTGGACTAAGTTGCCATGGAATCTTGAGATCTGATCATCTGAATGCTGGCCTGTGTGCGACAAGCTGTGGGAGCTATTCTGCTGCTGTATTAACTTCTGCGAGTCACTGAATTGTAATTTTGGATCTGATCAGTTATATGATTGCATCCAATCATACAAATAACTGATTATAGACTGAAACAAATCATCCGAAAACCTGGTAAGAAAATGATTTCAACTTGGAGTATACCTCATATTATGAATATTATGAATGATTAGGGAAAACGCCCAGAGGTGTGATTACCTTCCTTTACCGAAGCTTCAGTGCATCTCCAAGACCAAAGTTCACGTTACTTTGATGTCCTTTTCTACCCAGTGGATTATTTCCTTTCTGCATCATTTCGACAAACTCATTGTAGTCGATCCGTCCATCCTGCAAAAGGTGCTGGACAATTAGAAAAAAACTGATGTTAGCAATTTACAACCTGAACAGTGAATCTACTTACATTGTCCTTATCAACATCTCCGATAATATCTTCAAGACGGGTGTCTCCAATACCAAACTCCTCACATGCCTTTTGGAGCTCATCTTGAGTAATGTAACCACTGCCGTCTTTATCAAAGTATGAGAAGGCTGTGAAGAGCTTATCCTCCTTGTCAACTTTGTTTATGTGCATAGTTGCAGCAATGAACTCCCCATAATCGATTGTACCACTATTGTCAATATCTGCCTGACATTTTCATGAGATGAGGTTGAGTTTCATTTGGAATAATTTCAAAAAACCAAAGGATACCATCATCAGAGTAAGCCATTATACGACTTGATAGACTTTACTTTTTTTTAAACGATACTTGATAGACTTTACCAACTATTATGTATTTGGAGTATATGCTTTCTGCCAACGCAAAATTTTAAATGTGGTATATAAGCTTAATCACAGTTCAAATGAAACATGTTAACAAAAAAATCTATTTGCAACTGAGATCAATATGACGTTTTTCCTGGTGGGCACCATCCGGATTAGCCATCTGGTATGATTAAGGCGCACACAATTCCTAGGCAAATATTGCTTGTCCAGGCTCCGAAATGTTTCTTTCTCCACCACAGAAAACAAAAGGGGTTCTATAGACTGTAGGCACCACTCAAAAAATGTAAATTTATTTCCATCTAAAAAGGATAAATTTAGATAACGTCTCAACTTAAGAGTAAGAGTCTTCCTAAATTTGCAAGCCACGATAACAGAAAGGACCCCCAAATTAGTAAATTACTTAAATAATTTCTATGAAGTTGAGGAACAACTGTGCAGTGATAGTACGTTTAGATACTTACTGCTTCCATTAAAGCATCAATTTCTGAGTCCATTAAAGTAGCCCCAACTCGTCGCAAGCCAGATTTTAGCTCATCCAATGTGATATGACCGCTATTATCAGAATCTAGCATTTTAAACATTTCTTTCAATCCTGCAATTTCTTCTTCAGACAAACTTTCAGCAATAACCTGCAAGCGTATGTCAGGGAAAAATAATATATCAACACATACACAGGTTGTATAACACGAACTAGAAAGTTCATATCAGTGCTCACCCTAAGGGCCATTTTCTTTAGTTTGTTCATCGCCGAAAATTGTTTTAATCGACTAAGGACAGCAGAATCAAGAGGCTTATCAGGAGCAACTCCATCAACACAAACCCACGGGTGACCTAGCACAAGATGGGTTATTAGAGGACATATGGTTGAAACTAAATTAGGTGTTGAGTATGTATTAATTTAGTACTAACTGATATCTATAATGCCATACTACTCACATAGGGCTTCATGGGCAGTCAGTCTCTTCTTTGGATCGCGGATAAGCATTTTCCTGACCAAATCCTTCGCACTATCTGAGATACTAGGCCAGGGTTCAGTTGAGAAGTCCAGATCGCCTTTCAATACTTGTTCAAATATGCCTTGTTCACTTTCTGCCCAAGAATTCAAAAGCAAAATCAACCAAAAAAGCAACTTACATACATTACGCAAAATGGTAATGTATCATCCTACTAACACAGATACGACACATAACCTCACCATCCCAGAATGGTGGAACCCCACTCAACAAGATATAGATTATTACACCAGCACTCCAGACGTCAACCTCACGTCCATAGTTCTTCAGAAGAACCTCAGGTGCGACATAGTATGGACTTCCAACAACATCTGTAAACATCTGACCTGCACAGTACATTAAATTATGACACCGAATCAGCATAAAACAACATTTGAAATGTTTTGGTAGAGAGGGCAAGACCTTACGAGCATTTTTTTGACTGTAAGTAAGAGCATAATTTCACATCGATATAGATAGCACGTATCCAACTTTTCACATCCAGTGGTTAGTTAGTGTCTAAGAAGAATGCACAAATCTGCAGGTGCAAATCTACTTAAAGTTGACACTACACGTACCAGAACACATGTATGAAAAAAGGTGATGTTTTTGCAACAAAGATGAAACGACATGTCGCTTGTTTTTAGATATCTCTTGGCAGGTTTGCGTGTAAAGATCAGTTCAGGCTATATTGAAGGGGATTGGGCCGGGTTTTTTTTTGAGGGAACCATTTTTCATCCTAATCAGTCTGTCTTATGTGCAATTGGCTGCGGACGTGCTGTGTGCATCCAAGCCATCATATAGCCAGAGCGGATGCTTGCGCAAGCCACACGCCGCATCATCAAAATATATGAAGAGATACACAGAATTGCATTGCATTGATGCCAGGTGGTATACCTGGCGTGAAGAAGATAGATAGTCCGAAATCGATGGCCTTGAGCGGCGAGTCCTCCTTCTGGTTGATGAACAAGAAATTTTCGGGCTTGAGATCCCTGTGCATGACGCCGAGCGAGTGGCACGCTTCGACGACGCCTACGATGACCCGCGTCAGCTGTGCCGCGGCCTTCTCGGAGTAATGCCCCCTCTGTATGATTCTGTCGAAGAGCTCGCCCCCGGCGCAGAGCTCCATGACGAGCTGCACGGCGACGGCGTCCTCGTATGCGCCGACGATGGAGACGACGTTCTGGTGGCCGGCGAGGTGGTGCATGATCTGGATCTCGCGGCGCACGTCCTCGACATCCTCGTCGGTGAGCAGCTTCCGCTTGGCGATGGACTTGCAGGCGAACTCCTTGCCCGTGGCCTTCTCGACGCAGAGGTAGGTGGTGCCGAACTGGCCCTGCCCCAGCTTCTTGCCGATGGTGTAGAGGTCCTTGAGGCGGGAGGTGTTGACATCGCGCTTGAGGACGCAGTCCGCGCGGAGGCCGGCGCTCTGGACGCGCTTGACCTTGGGCACGGGCTTCTTGGCCGGAGGGGGGGCCTGGGCCTGCTGCTGCGGCTGCGGCTCGGCGGACGTGGCGGGAGGCGGGTCGGAGGATCGGGGGGCGTGAGGGGATAGGTGTTCGCCGGCGGGGATGGTGACGGGCTCGGGCGCCTTTTTGTCGGAGGAGGACGCCGTGAGGGCGGCGGGGGGCGCGGCCTGGTCGGCGGGCCGCGCGGGGCGCCAGATGGCGACGGAGGCCAAGAAGCCAGTGCGGCCTGCGGCGTTGGGGCCGACGCAGTTGTTTCCCATCGCCGGGAGACCCTACGCGGACGGCCGCGGCGGCGGCGGTGGTGGCATTGGAGACGAGAGGTGGAGGGGCGCCGAGGAGGCGGGCGGTTGCTCGCTTGGATCGGGGAGGGAGGGCGGTTCCGTTCCAGAAGGGAGGAGGCAGAGCCAGAACCAAATGAGGTGGGCCCCGCGGGGCGGGTTTGTGCCACTGGCGTGTGGGCCTGCGTGCTCTGTTGGACTGGTTGCCAGTGTTTGAGCCATCCGCCTATTTCTACAGCCCCTCGAGGGCAAATGATTTCATAAAATTTCTGCAGATTTTTATACGGTAGCAGGAAATTGAATTTTAATTATACGGACATGCACATTGCAGAGGCGCTTGTGCTGCCGGTTAAGATAAATAATAGTAATAATGATTTACCCACACCGCTCCCAATTATAAATACGTGAGTGAATCTACACCTAGGAGCTGAGAGCGCTTTTCTCTCCTTCCCCTCCCCCCCCCCCCCCCCCCCCCCAGGGCGATGGGGCCGCCCAGGCCTCCAGCCGCGCCGCCCCTCCTCTATCTTCTTCCCTCCTGCGCCGCCGCCGGCAGGGGTCGTCGGGCTTCGCCCCCGGCGACACCGGCGGCGGCGGATCTTCTCTCCCCGCGTCATGGCTGGGTGGGTCGGGGCCCTTCCCTTTGTGGCGGCGGTGCTCTTCGGGCGGGCGTGGTCCGGCGCGGCCGGAGGTTGCTTGTGGCGGTGGTGCTCCGCAGGTGCAGCAGCTCCCCGGCGGCAGCTTGGCCTTGGTCCTCGCCTCGGCCCTCAGATGGGCTCGGGCGGGCCGAGAGTTCCTGCGGCTGTGGCTCCTCCTGGAGACGGTGGTGGCGGCGTTGTAGGGGTAGGGAACGGCGGCGCTGTGATTCGACCTGCTGCAGCGGGTTGCTGGAGCTTTACGGGCTGGTATAGGCCCGGCCAGGCCAGGCGGGCCTGGTTTGCTCCGGCGACTCTGTCCGGTCGGCTACCGCCTCTCGGTGGTGGAGGTTGCTCCCTCCCGTTGATTTGCGGTGTTGTTGTCCCTCGCTCCGGCGAAGTTGTCTACTCCGTTTTGCAGACCGTGGTCTAGTGCCCTTGGAGAGACGATGATGATGACGGCAAGATCGTGGTGGCGCGTGCGAGTGGGCGGAGAAGCGGGTGGTGGTGCGCCGGTGGTGTCCGGGTGTTCGTGTGACTCGTGCTCGGGAGAAATCCCTGTTGACTCGTTTGACACCGACGCGGTGTCGCCTTCGAGTGGCGCCATTCCTTGTGGAGGGCGTCGGGGTAGCCCGAGTTCACCGTACACCGTGTACCGGGGGAAGCCCTAAGTCCAGTGCGCCGGTGGTGTCCGGGTGTTCGTGTGACTCGTGCTCGGGAGAAATCCGTGTTGACTCGTTTGACACCGACGAGGTGTCGCCTTCGGGTGGCGCCATTCCTTGCTGGAGGGCGTCGGGGGTAGCTCGAGTTCACCTTACACCGAGTTCCGGGGGAAACCCTAGGACTAGTGCACTGGTCCGAGTAGCAGCGCCGGGTCGACGGTGCCCCTTATGAGGGAGATGCTGCTTGGTTCTGGACGCATCGGGGTGCCTTGAGCGTGGTGGGATAATTTCGGAGGGCGCAGCGATGGAGGGTCATCTTCGTTTAGTCGATTCGCCATGTTCGTCATTTCTTTTCGTTTTGGGCGCTGTGTTTGCTGATGCCCTAGCATGTGTGGTGTGTGTGGTGTGGTTCTTGTATCTGTGGTTGTTTGCTGGTCGGTGTTTTATTTATAAAGCGGGGTGAAAGCCTGTTTTGATGAGGAGTGAATCTACACCTAAGATACGTTTAGATACACCACAAATCTGAAGAAACTAAATATATATATATTTCATAACAAATGAGTGGATTTTTTGATGATTCGGAGCACTACCGCAAAAATTGAAAAGACAGCCAATGCTTACCATCACTTTTCGTATATGTTTTCGCTCTTTATGTCTTAGGTAAATCACACTATTGAGTATTAAGAGGGCTACTAATTTAACCATGTTGGAATCATTTTTTTAATCGTCCAAAGTCCTATCACCGAAAATGTCCATAGCCTCTTCACGGGTGTCCAAGAAAACGCCCTTTATAGTTGTTCGACTACCACCCGTCTACAGTTGTGTCTAGGCTGGCCGGAAATTTCCTCTCTGTGCGGCCCGATTAATCGGCTAGCCTCCTCTCACCTGACCGGTCTGCTGACAGGTCATCTATGACTTTTTCTTGCGCCCCTATCTATACCTCCTGCCTTTCCCATCGAATATAGCGTTTGGATTTACTCCCTCTTCTCCCTTCGAACCTTGAAAGCTTGATTTTTCTTGTTTCTCCCAACCAAATCTTGAGATCTTTGATGAGAAAGAAAGAGGAGACCTAGATCTATATTGATTCATTGTGGTTCTTGTTACTCTTAAAATTTGAGGGCTCCTAGGCGGCGGGAATTACTTGAAGATTTCCCTTTGTGGTTTGCCGCAGTTTGTTAGGGCTTGGAGACCTCACCAAGGTCTCACTAGTGGACCGAGATTCTACTTTGTGAAGAGCTCAATGAGAAAAAGTGAGTTCCACCAGTGGATTGAGATCTTACTTTGTGAAGAGGCTCAGTGAGAACAGTGTGAGCTTTTATAGCATTCATGTGTACTTCATGGTATCTTGCACCTTTCACGGTGACTAACGCCCCTTGAATGAAGTGAACATGGATACACCATTTTTTGTGTGTTACTCAGTTGTTTCTATCTGAGATCTTGACTTGTGTGATGACCTTCATATTCGAAGAACCTTACTGCGTCATATAGGTTGTTATATCTAGTTGTTAGGCCCACTCCATTTTCCCCACAGTCTAGACCTTGTTAAAATAGAAGTACAAATTGTAGAAATCTATTCTCACCCTCTAGGTTATGCTCTCTATCCTTTTCACCAGGGTGATGGTCTAAGGTTGAAAGACGTCTCACCCATCTTCTAGCGGCACTGAGGTCGTGATATCAAAAGTTTTGTCATTGATTCGAGCATCGATTCATGTTTGGTGTGAAAAATCTTGTTCTGAAATTAATTGGTTGGGTTCATCAAAGAGAACTTGCGTCTTCACCTTTTTGAAGACGTCGTATCCTTGTTGATATGATGGCATTCGTTGGTTAATTGACCTCAACAAACAATGATAAAAAGCTTTGTCTTTGCATACACCGAACACAATGTCTTGGTTACCGACCCATATATTTTACGGGGGGATGTCGGCATTTTGTGGTTACCGTGGTTATTGAAAAATACCGACCATTTAAGAATTTTCATTTTTTTGTCGAGCAAACCAATTTACCAGGGGTGGCCATAATTTGCGGTTACCGGGTCATAATAGGATTTACCGCCCGGTTACCAACACCTAGACATGGCGAGTGGGAGACTACTGTGCAAGGGTGTGTTCCCTTCTTAAAGGTGTTCCAACAAGAGAAGTGGACTTAGTCGTAGGTGTTAAATCCATATATCCTAGTAGTATTCTATGTTATGAACTAGGGTTGTTGTTCAATTTATCCTCGTTGCGGCAGATCAATTTCAGTAAAGATGGATGTGTACATCACTTTGAATTTAGCCTCTTTATTAAAAAAAAACTACTCTACCATAGTGTTATCCTATTTCATCCACCAACCCTTATTCTATTTTAAAATACTATGTATATCTAGTTTGGACTTCAATTATATCACATGCCCGCTGGCGCTCTTTATATATGGCACCATGTGCCTCCAGTGCGGTTCATTGTATTACTTCCTTTCCAAGTCCTCTTTTCTTGCTCTGCGGGGTGATGAAAAGACTCATTGCTGTCTAGGTCAACATACAAGCTATTTAGCATCCTGTGAGATTATCAATAACCCTCACCCACATTGACACCCTATCCTAGTTGGTATGATATATGCAGAAGATTAAATCGGATGACAAGCATATATATGATACACGCCGTGGAACAAGCACATTTAGATGGAATTGGAGGTATCAGCGAAACTGTAGAAGATTTCAGGGATATCTTCACTACCTTTTCTTTCGTCTCTTCCCCGTTGTTGCACTGCTATGCAAGCATGACGCCAATGTGCTGCGAGATTTTCCGGAATCGTCGCTCAAATTAAAACCCAATCCGAGCTACAGGGCTGCGTCCCATTGAACACTCGTGGAAGAGGCTATCTTTGAACTCTTCACCACTTGTTGCATTTTCTCTTTCTTTTGCTTGATTTTTAGATGAGTCTGCTTCTCCCGTGCGTGAGCTTAGAAATCATCCTGATTTTTAAAAAGGGGGAGTAAAACGAAGTGGGTTTTGTTAAATTTGGGTACAGCTAAATCAGCTTAAGTCATTTACAATTCATAACGCTAATACGGATGATGGGACAAGCCGAAACATGTTTGTGTGTTTTCAATCTCAGGGAGGAATCGCCATGCGCTCGCTAGCCGGTCGGCGCCGTCTTTGCTGCTTAATCAAAGCACTTGTGACTTGTATACTATAGTCCAACAGGATAAGCAAAACGGATGATGCTCAAAAGTCAACTTGAAAATGATGGACCGTTTCTATGCGTGGTCTTCTCAAGTTTCAGCGTGTAGCGCCAGGTTGGTTGGTTGACTTCTTCATTGGAAACGTTCAGGTACCATACGTGGTCCTCTCAAGTTTCTATGGAATAGTGGAGACTAGTAAACTGCACGTGCTTTGCACGCCAATACTTGCTTTTTACTTACACTCGGCACCTTGTTAAGGAATGATAAGTATATATCCTCCATAACTTATAAGTTGGATACAACGGTCGGTCGACTTAGAAATAACTAATTCTCGGATAGTTAGAAGTAGCAAGGAAGATATTTAATTCTCGAGCAAATTTCAATCTCATCCCTGAATGATATATATTAGTTTTAACCGACATCATTTACAAACGTCCATGAAACGGACGAAAAAGAGTTGCGCCTAGTTTCTTCATATCTAAAATTGTTTCCTTCATACAATATGGGGAACCTTGAAACTTCACTAAACCTGGGGGAACCACAAGTAGATGTCATTTTTTTTTCGTTCAAAGACGCGCAAAACCGGTGATCCATGCCGTCACATGTTAATAACTATAGTGATTTCTACCATCTCACTCACGATATATATATTTTAGAATAAAAATTGTTTTCACCGGGACAGATTCCCCCCCCCATCACATGGTCAACAGTCAAAGAACATTGTATGCAGTCATTTCTCGTTTTCGTCCTCTTTTACCCAAATGTCTATTAGCGGTAAGGTTGTGAAACTGGGTGGTATCCAAATTCAAAAAAATCGATTACACTAATTTGTCCTCTCGTACATGTGTTTTTTGACCTGACCGCCAAACTGGGAGTGACGAAGAGCAAGCGGCGGGGCTGGAGTGGTCTTCACCAGAGCCCTATAAAATCGCCACTGTCCCTGCTTGCCGGCGGACATAGCTGATCTTTTGGTAATACTGGTGTGCAGCAAATAACACGGTGATCAATGAACGCAAAATTGCAAATAGCATTGCCCCTCTCCGGTTCGACTTGTGATTTTTTTCTTTCACGTGTATTGTTTTTGTGTTGTACTGTTGCACGACACTTCAGTCAGACAGGGGCCTCCCTACAGATAATTAATCAGCCCAACTACATCCCTCAACATGACAACTTGATGAATGGTTCGTGTGTCTCCTCTAGAAAGAGGAAACTTAAAAAAAAATCCAAGAAAAATAGTTTCATCTCAACTACCGCATTCATTAAGCCGAGGAAAAGATAAAAGAATAAGAAATGTATTTTCATGTCAATCATTAGTAATACAATTTGTGGAAAGGAAGTAAAAATCACTGGCTACACTTATCTCAGTGTGGAAGGTTGCAGTTTTCTAAAAACAAAATGCAAATATGGCGTGGCAAACAAGTGCAAACTGCATGCACGAAAAAAAAACATGTGGAACACTGTTTGAATCTTCTCGATGAGGCAGTTGCACTTTATAGTTGCGTAACGATAATGTTAATAAAAAAGCGTGCACATGTAAAATAACCACATAAAAAAGAAAAATACATCCAGAACCAGGATTGCGGTTTTCTCGCTGTTGTTACCTCACATTTCAAAAAATCTATAAAATTGATGTGGCGAAAAGTGAAACTTACAAATAACCAAGAAAATCAATAAACGGTTAATCTACTCAGGAGACGTGACCTACAATCAACTTCAGTTCGGCTCGGGAGCAAATCAAATTTGACGGAGGCGGGACCAACACATGCATATATGCAAAGATTATTTTTCATAACCGAAAATGTAAAATAAAATTTCTCTTGAACCGCTAAACCAATTGTCGATACGTTTTCACCGTTGGGTTCACATCGGCGAGTATTTCAAAAAAAAGATCTCGATTTTCATATGTTTTGACGAACTTTTTTCCGTCTCAGTTGCCACGTTATAATACTGTAGTTACCATATTTCTAGCTAACAGTTACTACCAAATAATGTCTCCTTACCAGGTAAATTTTACATGTTTTTGTCATATCCATGATCTACATGTTTAAAGAGTGAGTATTTAATCCATTTTAAACACGTAAAATATGGAATATTGTCATGAAAGGATTACGTGGTGAGTAGAAGTTCAAATAACGAGACAACCATTTAATTTAAATATGGTAATCAACTTGACAATACATGTTGACTAAATGACTATAATCTGGTAACTAGGGTCGGAGATTTTTTTTATCAAAACATATTAAAATGAGACCTAGTTTTAAAAATCTCGTCGCGACAAAGCCAACAAAAAAAATGGATTTGAATTTTGATTCTAAAGCCCAAAACATGGCTCGGTTATCATATTCTTTCTGTGCCCAAGGAAAAGTGATCTGGGGGCACGTGCCCTTCTTAGCAAGGTCCATTAATAAATAAATGTCGAACTCTGCTTTACACTTTTGTCAATGAGGTAGTTGCACATTTCTAAAAAAGTGTGTTAATGGTGGGTGTAAAGTGCAACATATATATAAATAACTAAACAAGATAAGAAAATATATAGAGGGTGAAAAGTGCAACTATGGCGTAGCAAAAAGTACATCTTATATGGAAAACAAAAATCTTTTAGCGTTGAGATTATTGCACATCTTTTAAAAATGCATTTTTTATGTAGCGAATAGTCCGACCTATAATATAACCATGAAAATCAAACACTCGATTGCCCCTTTCTCTAAGAAAGTAGTTGCATAAATTGTATAAAGTTCAAGCATGTCGTGGCGAGTAAAACTCAACCTATAAATAACAAAAATACTTGAAAAAATACATATAGGATCACTTTTTCGATGATGTAGCTGCACATTTTTTTAAAGTGCTACTATTTTGAGAACTTGCCTGTGGCAAGATGGTTAGGAGGGTGGTTGTGCCCCCAGCCCACCAGAGTTCAAATCCCAGATTTGACGCTGGTGTTTCTCATTTAGGCGGAATATTCTTCAGTGGGAGGCGACGTTCCCGTCGACAGCGAGGCGCCTGTGGTGACTTCGTCAATCTCAAGACCTGATCCGCCGGCTCAGTCTCTCGGAGGTGCTCATAGGGGTAGGGTGTGCGTGCGTGCGTTCATAGGGGTGAGTGTGTGCGCGTGTATATGAGCGCTTGCGTTGTACTGTGTTTCTCAAAAAAAAAAAAAAATGCTACTATTTTCTTGAGAACTAAAAGGTGCTGCTACAATAGATGGAAACGAACAAACAGAGGCATTCCACACGCAGGTAGTCCACGCGAACGTGGGTGATGGATTCATGGATCGCTGCTCCTGGTTGCTGCCGTGGTGGCCTGGTGGGCTACTAACCTTAGCCGTGGTCGCTCTGACTCAATGACACGGGCTGGGCTGCCTCGGGTAATTCCAGTGAAAATAGCAGGTTATACCTGTACTAGGAGGGCCACGACCAGGGCTGAAGCCCGGGCTGCCCGGGGTGTACGAGGGCATCATTTTTAATACATTCAAATAGAAAATAAGTCTGTCTAACCCCACCATTGTGGAGCATATCAGCATCTCGACGGAGCCATCAGCTCGGCAATGGCTGTTCTCAATGATGCTGACGATGGACGTTGATGATTTTATGTGTATGGTCATCACCTTGTGGGCAATATGGCATGCGAGGAGGAAAGCCATCCACGAGGAGATCTTCCAGAGTCCTATGGCGACTCACCAATTCGTTGAGAGCTTCATAGCAGATTTTAATGGAAGCAAGACGAAGAAACAAACTACACAAACGGTGCGGCGTTCTGAACCTGCACCCAAGTGGATACCCCCGCCGACAGGCTCGTGCAAGGTCAATGTGGATGGAGCAGTAGCAAAGTCAGTTAATCGTGGAGCTGTGGGCGCAGTTTGCCGATCCCACGAAGGCTATTACCTGGGTGCTTCGGCTGTTGCCTTCGATGGTATCACCGACCCAGGGTGTCTAGAGGCAATGGCATGCCGCGAGGCGCTAGCGCTGATAGCGGATTTGCACGTTGACGAAGTGATGATCGCCTCAGATTGCTCGGGCGTGGTGCAAGGTCTGCAGTCTGGAAGCAAGGGGCTGAATAGCCATATTCTGAGGGAAGTGGCAGCAGCTTCTAGCCTTCGTGTGTGGGGGGGGGGGGGGGGGGGGGTCTCTTTCCGCCACGAAGGACGCCTATCGAATGTCGAAGCTCACAACCTAGCTCGCCTTGTGTCCTCGTTGCCAGCAGGGCGCTATATTTGGCTAGGGTCAATGCCTGAGGGCCAGAATCTTCCTGTAAACTCTTTGATTAATGAATAAAGAGTCGGTATGTTGTCTAAAAAAAAGGAAAATAAGTAAGGAGAGAATACGGTTCTACGATCCGTAAATGTTCGTCTTTTAAGACATATCACCTTCGTAATATCGTATGTTCCACGGTGATCTTATGATCATTTTGGGTCTCGTGGCTCCGCTGGGATTCTATTCTTCTTGAGAAGCTCCCGAGAGAGACCTGAGCGAGTGCGACTCAACCCTAACCCTAGCCGCCGCCACCGCCCGCGAGCCCGCCCCTCCCTCCCCTTCCCCTCCTCCCTCCCGCGTCCGCGCCGCCCCGCCCCGCGGCGGACGGGCGTGGCCGCGCCTCCCTCAGCCCAGAAACCCACCCCCTCCCTCCCCTCCTCGCCGCCGCCGGAGGGCGCCACGGGCAAAGCCCGGTGGCGTCGGCGGCGGGGGGGCCTCCCTTCCCCCTCGAGCGGAGCAAGGCTGCGCGGGACGCGGCGGCCGTTGGGGGCACGGTGCCGGCGCAGGGCACGGCGGCGTTGTTGGTCGGCGACGGCGCGACGGTGTGGCGGCTGCGAGGTTCTGCTGGTGGAGGCCGTGGCGGCTGCGGGGTCCTCGGGCCTCGTGGTCGCCGGCGGTTTCCAGCGAGCTCGGCCTGGCGGTGGTAGGACTGGAGGCCGGCGGCGGGCTCTTTTTGAAGCTCCGGCGTGCAGGTGGGCAGCGGCGACGACAGTCATACGCTGCAATGCGGGCGGGATCCCCTGGGCCCGATCTGGGCCAGGCGGGCCCAATCTGGGCCTGGGGCTCCGAGACCTGCATCTGGTCGGCGACCACCTCCGGTGGTGGAGGGGTACCTCCTAGCGGCTGCGCCATGAACTCCGACCAGGTTGGCGGTGTCGGCCACCATGCGTCGCAGTGCGGGCGTGGAGCCCCTGGGCCTGATCTGGGCCAGGCGGGTCTGATCTGGGCATGGGGCTCCTGGTTTCGCATCTGGTCGGCGACCACCTCCGGTGGTGGAGGGGTACCTTCCAGTGGTCGCGTCGGCCAGGCCCGGTTCTGTGTGCGGGTTGTCGTTCTCGGGGTGCGACCGTGGGTGGTACGGAGGCGCCGTCTCCACCTATCGACTGCACCCCGCTATCCACCAGCAGTCGGTCGCCGACCTACCATGCCCGTTAATGGTCTCATGTGGTCTACTGCTCTACGGGTTTGAGTTCGGGGTAGCCGGGGCGGCGGCCTGCGTGGTGTAGCGCTGCTGCCTTTGGCCGGTGGTGGTGGATGGTGCGCGGCTGCGGCTGGGACCGCGACCCTTCAGGCGTCCTCCCCCCGTAGCCTTCTCATCGATCCGGATATGGCGTGCTTCTCTCCGCGACCGGCGGCGTGCTCACGTGGCGAGTGGTGGTGGCGTGGTGGAGACTCTGCGGCGGCGGCGGCCTACGGGCTGCATCATGGCAGTGGGATTGGTACGGGCCAGGCGGGTCTGGGCTGATCCAGCTACCGTGTCCGGTCGGCTCCGGTGGAGGGAGGTCCCTCCAGTGGGCTAATGCGCGCTATGTTTCCCTCTCAGATCGATCGATCCTGTGGTGTGTTTGTCCCTGTCCTAGGGTGGAGTGTGCGGATGCCGGGGCGGCGGCCTTGGGATGGCAGGTCGCATGGGTTGCTTTCCGGCGAGCACCATGGTGATGGTGGTGGCTGCATCGTTTGGTTGTGTGGACAGCGAGTGGTGCAGCGGTGGGTGGCTTGGGCGCGTTCCGACGATGCCTGGATCTGGAGATGGTTCCTTCGCTTGCGTCCTGCGACCCTCTTGGTGACACGGGGGAGTTACCGAGCGAAAGCTCTGTGCTTTGACACTGACGACGGCGACGCCCGCGGTTGCCGCTCTCCTCTTGAGGACGTCTTCCTGGTGATCTCCCTCGTGTCAGGGTTCCGGGTGAAAACCCAAGTCCTTCTGGACTCGGCGGCGGCGACTCTTTGCGCCGTCACCCTCTTGGGGGCGTCGTCGTGGAGCTCAGGCGAGCTAGGGCTTAGCGTGGAGCTGGTGTGCTTGTCCGGCTGCGTAGTCGTGTTGTTTCGCTTTCAGCGTTTTCGATGTGGCTTTTGTAGCTCGGTTCTCTTAGGATCTTCTTTGTAAAAGGGTTGCCTCGCTACCTTGTATCGTTCGGCCGTTGTGGCTTTATTGGCGAAAGCCTGTTTCGTGGATCTTATGATCATTTTGTATTTAGGCACACTTGAAGATCTAATATTTTTAAAATACAAGAAAAAAGGATACAAAAAAATCATAGCCATACATTTCGCTTACTTTAACCATTTATAGTTTATAACATTTTACAATTTTACGTACCTATTATATTATTTATCGATTCCAAGGTTTCTAAACTATGGTAGATTAACATAGATAATATTAGCTATTTTCACTGAAAAGGAAAAAAAAAGTGATGTAGATGCATTCAAAATTCTTTATCATAGAAATCAACTATATACGCCGTTTTTCAACTTTTGCTTCCCACGTCTTCCAGGAGTCAGGGTCAAACCTCTTTCAATTTAGATATCTAATGACTCATCATTGTCATAGGTGGTTATTACGTTTTTTTCATATACGACCAGTGGTACTCATACGCGTCTCTTTGTGCTTTGATTTATTATGCACTTCAGCGATAGAAAATCAGCTTTGTAGCTTGTGTTTCAAGCAGCGTGTCCCTATTCGAAGTGCATTAGGCAATATTATGGTCCACTCCTTGAGATGTATGAATCTACCTCCTGTCAAATTCGGGAGGATAGTCCAGGCTTAGACATTTGATGCTGTTTGACACATCTCAATTTTCATTTTGAATCTTGCACTTATATAGTTGAGACGGAGACCTTCGTTATTGTTACTCACATAAGTTTGTTCTAACTATTATGTCCTCAATCTGTCCATAAATACGTGTCATTTTGGACTGTTACCAACACACACATTTGTCAGTTGCTTCTAATGTCAATGAAATAGAAGTTCGATTTATATAAAATATTTTTTGTTTAGTAATAAAGCCGAGAGCAAGAAGTGCTTGCAAGTTGAGAAAATAATAGTAAAAGTTCTTGCAAATTGAGACAAATATTTCATGAAACAGCTTTCCAAAACCATTTAGCCATACTATGACGTCCTAATGCAGTTTCTGAGCATATATATGCCTTCGTATGTACATCAATATCCTGCCATCACAGATGTCACGTCTAAATGTAGTTCCCTTCCGCATACACACGCGTGTTACATTGGATTTTTCTTTTTCGATGTAAGCACATAGTATTGATTTATTTTCTCAGCTGTATCCGTCTTGGACTTCATAGTCGTATTCCTCTCAGGATCAACCGACGCAATATTTTTTGAAGGGGACTTCATGATGCAATTAAATGATTATGTTTATTATATATGGTTTGTGATCGCTAGTCAAATCTTACCATTAATTACAGGTCCAATGATCAGAATAATCTTGATGATGTGAATCAACATGGTGCATCTATTAAACCTGTCGTGGTGGTATCACGGCAGATGCCATAGGATGACTCATTGTGTGGGGCCGATGGACGCTGGTGGATCCGGGGAGGGCTAGCAAGCTGAGAAGCTCACACGAAGGAGAATACGAACCAAGCAAGAACCGACTTGACCCCACTCAAGAACGAGCAAGAACAAGCAACAACACTCAAGAACGCAAGCAGATCCACAAAGAGCCACAAACACACACGATGTACCCAGGTTCGGGGCCCTCGTGAGGAGGTAACACCCCTACTCCTGCCTTGCCTCTCTGTATATGTGTCTAACAAGGTCTACAAGGAGCTCCTTGAGCTGTTTTGGTAAGAACTAGGATGAACTACAAGTGAGAGAGGAGTAAATGTTCTAGCATTAAATGAGACTATAGTTTTGGCTCTCTGGTTGGTGTCCCTCTCAAAGGAGGAGTTATGGCGCTATTTATAGAGGGTCGGCCGAGTTGGCCGGGAACCCTAATTCCTCCAGGCCCCACCGGACAAGGGCTACTGTCCAACGGTGATGTCGACACCCCTACCACGACCTAGCGCCGTGCTATCCGACATAGGTAGAGGTAGGCCATGATGCCTCTTTGCCGTAGCCGCCGCCGGCCTAGGTGATGATGCTTCCCCTGTCAGAGACAGGACGTGTCTTCTCCATGCCTTGTCTCCTGTCAGTCAGTTGCCAGTACAGTGGAATGATCACATCGCCCTTGTCTTATACCCTTTGTCCCGCGCCCGTGTCAGGCGGGAGGTGACTTAGCTTCCTTGTCAGAGGGGTCAGTGTCCTTGCAGTGTACTTGCCCTTGACTTCTGGTCCGACATAGGATATGCCGGACGGCCTTGCTCTACCCGGCATAGTCATGCCGGATCCTCCGTCGTATCCCGGCAGGGATATGTCGGGCCTGCTTACTTCTGCACGCCTTCCAGAGTCCCGGCATGTCTATGCCGGAACCTCCTTCCTGCACACAATAAGTAGAGAGACTATGCCGACATGGTTATGCCGGTCAGGTTATGTCGGTCCGGTTATGGCGGTCCGACCCACGCTAGTTTACCAGTGTCTCCTGCCTTAGCCTCTCCCGCGCCGGGTGTATGTCGGCTACCTCCGACATACCTCCAAGCCGACTTTACTCATAGCCCGAGCCACCCAGGACCCTGCTCACTAGCACCTGTTTCTGATATTGCACAAGAGAATGCCCCTAGGCCCAGCTACACGAAGATGTCTTAGGCTAGCTCCCAAAGACATCTTCGAGAAGCTGGTTCTTAGGAGAAATCTCTGCCTCTGCCTGAATGAGAGTGAGGGGCTGGGGGTCTATTTATAGTATCACCAGGGGAGACAGCCTGGCCCCTGCTTCCTCCAAAGGGCGTCCCTTTATCTCCCGAAGAGTCATATGACCTTTGGCGCCAGGCAAAGGATAGTTACCACTGTAAATTCGAGTATCTTACCCCTGCCTTTACCCTACCCGGGGGTAGCCCCCCGACACTAGTCCCCGAAGCTGGTGTAGTCCTGCAGCCTTGGATGAAGGGCTGCATCAGATTTAACCAAATAACTGCCTTGAACCAATAGCCGACATTACTATGTCGGGTAAACCGATTGCTCCGACTTGCTCAAGTCGGTCACTTTTAAGGCCCTCCGACACCATCATGCCGGCATGATAAGAAAACTCCGGCATGCCTATCCCAACGTATTGTACAATCATCCGACATTGCCATCTTGGTTTGATATTGAGCTCTCAACCATTCTTGGTTCTTGTTCCGGTACCTCCGACCTCAACAAATCTTTTCTCAGATCTTCTCCCGAGACGTGTCATACACATGCTGCACCATCCCGAGAAACTCGCCACGCGGTCTGACAATCTGTCACAAACGCGCCGCACGGGCCCCACCATATGTCTCATCCAGCAGGTACTCGAGAGGCTTGACCCCGAGGCGCCTCCTCGATTCCCGGGCTGGCAACCGCATCCGATCCGCCGCCGACGATTCCTATTCTGTAACCCACGGTGTGGCCGATCGTGCGGCCATAACCGCTCCATCCGCGCCAACCGCCGCAGCCACGATCCCACGATCCGTTCGAAACGAACGGGCGGGAAAAACGGTAACCGCATCTCCTCCTTCCCTCTTAAATACGGCGGCGGGATTATTTTTCTTTCTTCCTCCGCATCATCTTCTTCCCTGCTTCACTCCCGCTCCCGAGCGAACCGCCGCCGCGACGCACGCTGCGCACGCACCGCACGCCGGAGAGCTCGACGCCGACGATCGGGAACCGCCACGCCACCGTCGGGACGAGAACTTCTCGCGCCGCACCTCCACCTTCTCCGGTGAGTTTCTTCTCGATCCCCGCTAGATTCATCTCACGCTTGGCCACGGCGACCCTTCTCCTAAGTTCTTCTCGAGGATGAACTACGCCCCATGCCCATGGTACCTCACCCACAGATCTTCATACTCGTTTTTGCCGCGGTACCTTTGATCTTTCCTGGCCAGATCTGGTTGTAGACTCCACCTTCACATTCCCGTAGCATTGCTAGGGTTCTTCTTCATTAGAACCATTTACTTTTCTTTTACATGGCCCTGTTAGATCTTGGTTGTTTTATCCCGGTTATAGACTCAAGTTATTGACCGTGCTCTCTCTTTGCCGACATGTCACATGCTTCTCCTCGGTGCACCCGACTTAACACATTGCTTATGCCGCAGGCCAGCTCCGACATGTCTTCTGAAACCGCCGACATGTGTACCGAGGGAGTTCGGGGAGGATGGGAAGGTTCCGACGCGAGCCAAGACGACATCGACTGGCTGCGTCGGACTCATCGCATCCCGGAGGAGGTCATTTGCCGACTTCCCGAGGGAGAGAACGAACCGCAAGCCGAACCCGGGGAGCGGGTAGTCTTCGTCACGCACTTCGAGCGTGGCTTTGCCCTCCCGGCGAGCCCTTTCTTCCGCTCTTTCCTCGACTACTACGGCCTTCAACCCCACCATCTTCCGGCTAATGCCATCACCCTTCTCTCCGGCTTCGTGTCCTTCTCGGAGGGATATCTCGGCCTCTGGCCGGTTGTCAAGCTTTGGTCCAAAATTTCCAACTCCGGAAGCAGAGCATACCCAATAAAGGCGTCAAGGACAAGGAGATGACTGCTTGCGGGGCCGCCATCGTAGTTCCTCGGCGAGAGTCCGACTTCCCTCGGATCTCGGGCCTGGAGTCCTGCCGCAAATGGCAACGGAGTTTCTTCTATGTGAGGAACCCCGACTCGGCTGAAGGCAACGAGGAGGAGGAGGCCGAGTTCCTCAATCTACCCGAGTTCAACATTGCCCCTCCCACTGCTCAGCTTCACTGGAGCTCCGACCAGAAGTCGTCGGACCCGGAGGTCGATGAGATTCATGAATATCTTCTGTCGATCAAGGATGAGCTCACGGCTGAGGACCTGTTATGCACGTTTGTCAGCCGCCGGGTTTGCCCCCTCCAGGCCCGGGTTCACAAGATCTGCCATATGAGCGGCCGATACGACCCGACTCGGGTCAGCATCTTCACGCTCACCCAGGCGCAAGTATATCGGCGGGTCCAAGCCATCGCCCAGGCCGAGATGGACGAAGATTGGACCTGGGGGCTGAGGCCCTACTCGCGCTCTCGTCCTCCACCACAAGTAAGCTCGCTCACTTAACCGACCTAAGCAAATTTCTGACAAACTCATGCCGCAACCATCTTTTTACTGATATGATATTCCTTCTCTTCTCTCGCAGAGGTTTGCCCGGCAGCTCCTTGAAGATCAGAGCCATGCCGCGGGAGAGTGGCATCCGGACTTTCCCGTCCCGGAGGTTTTACCGAGAGAGGATCCGGATGACGAGGATCATCTGTCCATTCCACTGGCTCGTGCCCCTGCTCCGGGTAAGCCTCGTGCCCCCATTCCCATCAACGAGTGGTCCGACGACGACGAGGACGAATGTCGGATCCTTGATGTTATTGACGCTACTCCTCTAAACTTCGCGCCTCCAGCGCCTCCGACAGCCACTACCTCCAAGAAGCGAGCTGAAACTCGCAAACGAGCCGGCACCGGTACGTCGGATGCTGGCGGCTCTGAAGCTGGGGCCAAGATCGGCAAGAAGCCGGCAACCAAGCCGCCCAAGAAGAAGAAGGGTCCTCCGACTTCCTCCGGGTAAGCCGGTTTCCCGACCCTACTTGCCTTGTGTTACTCTAATTTCTCTAACCGCGCCTTCCGTGTTAACACACAATTGTCCCGAAACAGCGCCCCACTGAAGCTGAACCCGGCCGGACCCCAAGGTCGGAGAAACACTGAGGATGCCGGGTCGGCCCGCGCAGAAGGCTCCCCGACACGCAGCAGCCGGGCTGCCACACCGCCACGGACCGCCAGCGCCGCGCCCGGGAGAGATGGAGGGGCCTCCGACCGGGACGTCGGATCCGGTGGGGACGTCCATTCCCCCACACCGGGACGACCTCAAGCCGCGGTGTCTTCCCCCCAGCCGGGAGGGTCCCGACAGCAGCCGACACAACGCCCCCCGCAGCAGCAACAACAACAACAACCGCAGCAACGGCAACAACAACAACCGCAGCCGCAGCCACAGCAACAACAGCAGCAGCCACCGATCCGGACTCAGCAACAGAGGCGCCCGCAGCCCTCAGACGCTAACACCTCCAAGGTGATTATCACGCATTCCGGGTCGGCCGCCTCGGGCCAGCGTGAAGGGAAATCTGCGGCTACCGGCAAGACCACAGACCATAAGAGAGGTGAGGTTCCTCCGGGTAAAATCCTAGTGGTACCTCCTCCTCGCGTGGCAGTCAAGACAGCCGCGTTGCAAACGCTAGAGGCCACTGCCGGCCAAGGTCCTCCTGCTGCCGAGTTGCTCATCCTGGGTGATGACTGTTCAGGTTCGCTGGAGCAGTTCAACCTGGACTGGAACGCTGCCGACACCAGCGAAGTATCCTCCTCGGACCCGAACGTCCGACATCCTGCCGGCCCCGGGAAAATCGCCCAATCTTTGCACACTCTACAGTGCGCAGTTCTACGGATGACCTGGGATGCCGAGGTAAGTCCCTTAAATACACATCCCCACTAGTCCCCGAGATTCGTGCTGAGTAATCGAAACTCGACCGAGCGAAGACTACCCGGCGGGAATCTTCTTATAAACGTGTCAACGCCTTGCCTCATTTCAGGCCTGCAACAAGGAGCGGAACAAGCTGTTTCAAAAGCTGCTCGTCAAGCACAGTGGCCTCCGGAAGAAGTACAAGACTCTTGAGGCGGCACAAGGTACTCCCCATTCTTTACCGACATACTTCTTCTTTTCCTACTTCCTCTTCTAATATTCCCGGCTCGCCGACCTCGTCAGCTGAAAAAGAAATCCAAGTCGCTGCTGCGCATAAGTCTGCACATGAAAAGGTGCAGGCCGAGGTAAACCGGCTTCGCCAAGAACTCGCGCAGTCCCAGCAGGAGAAGGCCGAGATGACGAAGGCCATGGATGAGGTCCTTGTGTCTCAGGAGGAAGTTGTGACGGATCTCCAATCTCGTGCCGCCTTGGCCGAGGAAAAACTATCCGTCCTTACGGCCAAGTGCGACATCTGGCTGGGTGAGCTGCAACGGATCAATCAGCAAATGGACAGTAAGTCTGCTTCCTTTTCTGTCTTGTTTATTCGGTTTCCAACATGACTTCTCTAATGCCGGTTTGCCTTCTAACTCGACAATAGCTTTTTTCTTGTCAGAGTACTTCTCGCACTCGCAACTCGCTGCTGTCCAGGCTGTCAACAAGGCCCGGGGTAAGAGAGCGCATCTCGGTCCCATCTCGACTGAGTGGGACGTCGAGGACCATCTGATAGCTCTCAACGCGCGCCTCGTCCCCCTGAAAAGCATCGGCCTAGGACTGCTTGATGCCGGCATTGCGGTCTTCCGGCAATTGTGGCCCGGCATCGAGACTCCCAAAGATATTCCCGGGTTGGCCGAAGAACTGAAGAAGGCCAAGCTACGACTCCGGGAGTGGAGATCCTCAGCTGCCCGTGCCGGGGCGGATCAGGCCTTGTCCTTTGTACTATCCTGGTACGAAGAGATTGACCTGGACCACGTCAAGACGCAGCGCGAGAACTCTGCCTGGACCACCGAGCCGGCCAAGATCCAGCGCCGTCGAGAGGCCGCCGACTATATGGCCAAGTACTCGCGCCCTCATGAATTCATCGCCGGCGTCGTCTACTCGGACGACGAGGAAAACGAGGCCAGTGAAGATGAAGATGAAGAAGAATCCGATTTCGAGGAGCGCGCCGACATGGAGACCGAGGCGGAAGTCCCCGAGACCTCCGATAAGACCCCGGGGTCCGCGAGCGCGGCTATAACCACCGAGCAGACTGCCGCCGACATCTCCACATCCGTCGCTGCCGACACCGCCGAGCCGGGAGCACCCGACCTCACCAAGTCAGCTGCCACCGACACGGCCAACTCGGGAGCGACCGGCACCGCTGCACAAAGCGCGCCTGCGACTCCCTTGGAGACATCTTCTGCTGCTGCATCTGCGTCAACTTCCACGCCGACTGCCGAGACAGCTCCCGCCGATGAAAACCCCTCTGGCCCGACTGCTTAAACATTTCATGAGGCAAACTTATTAAATCCCCGGAATGCCGGGTGCAGATGTAATATATACAATCTTCAGTAGGTTATTTTGTTACTATGCTTTACTGAATCGAACAAGCATGCTGTCATGTCGGATCTCTTTATACCGAGTCCCGGGTTTAGTTTCCCGTTTACTATACTTAGTGATTTTTGCTCTTGCCTACCATATAGGCGTTCGACAGTCGAGTCACAAAATCACGACTATAGCATACGGTACTAGAAAATGCCCGAGCTAAGGTTTAAAGGTATTCGACATAACGAAAGAATAATTAAAAAACAGGGTTAGCACACGACATGTGCCGAATTGCTTTTATACCGAGTCCCCGAGTTTGTTTTCGTCTTTACCATCTTCCACTATCTTTGCTCTTGACTACCACTTTGGGCGTTCGTGAGTCGAGTCACAAGATTATTTCACACAGCATACATTACTTAACTTTGAAGCAAGGTTGAAAGCTTATTCGGCACATGGACAATATATATAAACATACAAGGCAGTCCCCGAGTCTTCCTTGGAGACGCCGGCATACAGATAATACGGGAACAACTGAAATAAAATACAAGTAAAGATAAGGCAGTCCCCGAGTTCACCCCGGGGTGCCGACATGCAAAAGACATCAGGAGGGAATAACCATGTGGACAAGGCAGTCCCCGAGTATCATTTCGGGGTGCCGGCATTTTATTCATAAGGGACCGAGATACATACACTGTGCCCTTAAGTGTGAAAGGGACGAAGCAGAGCTACATTCCATGGCCGTTTGGTTTCCTCTCCGGCTTTATCCATTACACCTTTTCTGGCTTCCTGTGCAGCTACAAGATAATAAGAGTCGTTGTGCAGAGCTCTGCTCACAACAAAGGGTCCTTCCCATGGCGGTGACAACTTGTGCATGCCGGCAGTGCGTTGTATCAGCCTCAGCACTAGATCTCCTTCTTTAAACACCCGGGGGTGCACCTTCCGGCTATGATAGCGTCGGAGGTTTTGCTGGTATATTGCTGACCGAGACAGGGCCAATTCTCTTGCTTCCTCAAGCAAGTCGACATCGTTCTCTCGGGCCTCTCTTGCCTCAGTCTCTGTAAACATCGCCACTCTGGGCGAGTCATACTGTATGTCGGTTGGTAACACTGCCTCTGCACCATACACCATAAAGAATGGTGTGTACCCGGTGGATCTATTGGGTGTGGTCCAGAGACCCCATAGTACTGCCGGTATCTCTTCTATCCAGCATCCCGGAGTCCGCAGGAGTGGTTCTATCAGTCGGGCTTTTATGCCGGCAAGCACCAAAGCGTTGGCCCTTTCGACTCCGTTCGCCTCCGGGTGCGCCACCGATGCCACATCAAGCCGGATTCTCTTTTCAGCACAGAACCGAGCAAACTCGCCTACTGCAAAATTGGTGCCATTGTCGGTGATAATGCTATGAGGGTAACCATATCTCAGTATGATATCCTTAAAAAATGAGACGGCAGTAGCTCCATCACACTTCCGAATTGGCTTCCCCTCGATCCACTTGGTGAACTTGTCCACCATGACTAGTATATGAGTCATGTTACCTCGCGCCGGCTTGAATGCACCCACCATATCCAAGCACCATACAGCAAACGGCCAAGTGATGGGGATTGTCTTCAATGCTGCCGCCGGCATGTGTATTCTGTGGGCAAATCTCTGGCAACCTCCACACTTCCGGACGATATCCTCCGCTTGTTGCAGAGCCGTGAGCCAGTAAAACCCATGCCAGAAAACTTTGGCCACCAATGCCCTTGAGGAAGCATGGTGACCGCACTCCCCTTGATGTATCTCGAGGAGCATCTCCTGCCCTTCTTCCGGCTCGACGCATCGCTGTAACACCTCGGTGACACTCCTTTTGTACAGCTCTTGGTTGATAACCATGTAGGCCTTGGATCTTCTTACCACTTGCCGAGCTTCAATCTCATTGTCGGGCAGGGTCCCATCCACAATATATGCCATAATGGGCTGCGCCCAACCCGGCACCGGCCTCTCAGGAAAGATTGGGGCGTCTATCTCCATAGGTTCGGCCGACATCACCTCTGCCGACATATCCTGCGCAGTCCCCGGGTTTAGCCAAATGCTCCCGACATCAACCTCCATGGGCACAGCCTCTGCTTCCGAGCTCTTCGGGATAAACATGGACTCTGACTCGGGTGATGGCTTGATTGACGGTTTCCTCAAGTGCTCCAAAGCTATGCCGGGTGGGACCGCGTCCTGTGATGGCCCCAACTTGGATAGTACATCCGCAGCCTCATTCTCTCCCCGGGGTATGTGCTTGAACTTGCATCCCTCAAAAAACCCGGAAATTTTCTGCACCTGGAACCGATATGACGCCATGTTGGCATCCAAAGCGTCCCAATTCCCCGACACTTGCTGCACTACCAAGTCTGAGTCGCCATAGCACTCTATCCGACGAATGCCAATCTCCTTAGCAACCTTGAGCCCATGCACGAGAGCCTCATACTCGGCTACATTATTTGATGCCGAGAAGTGAATCTGGAGCACATACTTCAGCACATCTTGCTTCGGTGAGGTGAGGACTACCCCGGCGCCCAATCCGATCTTGGCCTTGGACCCATCAAAATGCATTTTCCAGAAGTTGAAGTCGGGCAATGGAGGTTCATACTGCATCTCGGCCCAGTCCACCAAAAAGTCCGGCAGCGCCTGCGACTTAATGGCGTCTCTCCTCTCGTAAACCGGGGCGTATGGAGATAACTGGATAGCCCACTTGGCAATTCGGCCGCTGGCATCTTTGCACCCGATGATCTCGGACAGGGGGGCCTCGCTCACCACTGTGACCGGATGTTCTTGAAAGTAGTGCTTTAACTTGGTGACCGCCAGATATACGCCATAGGCCATCTTCTGGTAGTGCGGGTAATTCTGCTTGGAGAGGGAGAGCACCTCACTCAGATAATACACGGGCCTCTGCACCACCTTATCACCTTCTTCTCGTTCCACCACCATTACCACGCTTACAACCCGGTTTGTAGCCGCGATATAGAGCAACATCGGCTCCTTGGGTAATGGGGACGCCAACACCGGTGCATTTGAGAGTGTTTTCTTCAAATCATTAAAAGCTGCATCGGCTTGCGGGGTCCATACAAAAGTTTTGCTCTTTTTCATGAGCTGATACAGAGGCAAAGCTTTCTCTCCTAATCGGCTTACAAACCGACTCAGGGATGCCAAGCACCCGGTGAACTTTTGTACATCTTTAAGGCGGGTGGGCAGTTTCATGCTCTCGATGGCACGGATCTTGCCCGGGTTAACCTCAATACCCCGGCTAGACACAAGGAACCCGAGTAACTTTCCGGCCGGCACACCGAAAGTACATTTATCCGGGTTAAGTTTCATTCGAAATTTTCTCAAATTAGCGAATGTTTCTCTCAGATCATCGATCAGAGTGGATTTTTCCTTTGTTTTTATGACTATGTCATCGACATACACCTCGGCATTCCGACCTATTTGATTGTGCAAGCATTTCTGCATGCACCTCTGATATGTGGCACCAGCATTTCTTAACCCGAAGGTCATGACACGATAGCAATAAGCCCCGTACGGGGTAATAAAAGCAGTTTTTAATTGATTAGCCGGGTTCAACGGTATCTGGTGAAAACCAGAATACGCATCTACAAAAGACAAAAGCTCACACCCGGCAGTGGAGTCAATCACTTGATCTATCCGGGGGAGCGGGAAGGGATCCTTCGGGCATGCCTTGTTGAGGTTGGTGAAGTCGATGCACATACGCCACACCTTGGCCAGGAGAGGGTCATCCTTTTTCTTCTCTACCAGGACCGGGTTAGACAGCCAGTCCGGGTGCAGCACTTCCATCACAAATCCAGCCGCAAGCAGTACGGCTAGATGTTCCATGATCGCAGCTCTTCTCTCGTCCGAGAGACGTCTTGTCGGTTGCTTCACCGGCTTTGCATCCGACCTCACGAATAAAGAGTGCTCAGCCAACTCCCTCGGAACTCCTTGAAGGTCGTCATTCGACCAAGCAAAGACATCCCGATTCTCACGGAGGAAGTCGGTGAGCTCGCCTTCCTATTTGCTGTCCAAGCTGGTGCCAATGATTACCCGGTGCTCTGGGTTAGCCGGGTCCACCACGACCTTCTTGGTCTCCTTTGGCGGCTGGAAGGAAGCATGCTGCTCCGGGTTCGCCATCCCGGGCACGCCGAGTTGGGAGGCTTGGACCAGCGTCACCACCTGCTGGATTCTCTTCTTCTCCTCGGCTATGACCAAGGACTCGGCCAAGCATGAGCCGGCAGTAGCACACTCGATAGAGCGCTTGTAGTCGCCCGAGATGGTGATTATGCCATTCGGACCCGGCATCTTCATCTTCAAGTAGCCCATGTGAGTCGAGATCATGAACTTGGCCAGAGCAGGTCGGCCAATCAGGGCATGGTATGGACTTTCGAGGTCCACCACCTCGAACTCAAGGCTCTCAGTCCGGCAGTTCTCCCGGGTTCCGAATAGCACATCTACCCAGATTTTGCCCATAGGCGAACAAGAAACCCCCGGCACAATGCCATGGAAGGTCGTACTAGTCGGCAGCAGCGTGTTCAGGGACACTCCCAACTTCAACATTGTGTCCTTGTACATGATGTTGATGGCATTGCCATTGTCAACCAGGACTCTGCTGAACCGGACGTTGATGCTTGGCCCAATGAATGTCGGGTCCACTACTAGGGCGTAGCCTCCTGGCTTCGGCATGACTCGGGGGTGATCCTTCCGACCCCATGTGATCTCCATCTCGGACCAGTGCATGAACTTGGGCACTGACGGCATTACTGCGTTCACCTCGAGTGCGCGCTGGCACCGACTCTTCTTGTCAGTGGGCTCGGTCACAAAGACCACATAGCTCTGATGAGCTTCCTGATAATCGCCCTGTGGGTACCTGCCCTGGTTGCTGGGACCGGCATTGTTGTTACCCCGGACGCTCACCATATTTACCGGCCTTGCCGGTGGTCGCCTCTGGGCTGGCGGATTAACCCGGACAGCATTGGCCCCACTTACTGGTGCCGGCGGTCTTGGAGCTGCGGGCCTTTCTGGGGCAGTTACCAGAGATCCCCCTGGTGCGCCTTCTCGCCGCATGCGCTGGTACCAGCTGCACTGCCGAGTTGTGTGGTTAGCCGGTCGGTTGGGCTCTAAGGTGTGATAGCAGCAGGGTTTGTCCAGCATCTCCTCATAAGTCAAGGGCTTCCTTTGCCCGGCCCAAGTCTTCTTTACCTCCTGGTTCTGACCCCAAGCCTGGCTGCTGGTCTTCTGACGCTGGTTACTATCGGCATCGCCTTGTTCCCTGGTTACCGCCGCCACCTGCTGCGAGGCATAGCGAAAGTCGGGCTCCCTCCTCTTGTGCCCGAAATCCTGACGGTCATTGTTTCTGCCCGGTCCGGATCTGTTGTTCCCCGGGTTCCTTCTACTTGGTTCGCCCGAGTCCAGCTGAGGTTGCATTGGATCACCGAGAGCATAGCTGTCGGCAATTCTCATTCTCTCGGCCAAGGTGGCCGGCATCTCCCTCTGCAGTTTCTGCCAAAGCATGGAGCCGTGTCGGCATCCCTGCGCAAACCAAGAAATGGCTTGGGCCTCCACAACTCCTTCGCAGGAATTGCGAATTGTGCTCCACCGAGTCAGGTACTCTCGGTCAGTTTCGTTGTCCCTCTACCTGCACATCGCAAGCTGCTGAGGTCGGTTTGGTCTCTTGTAGGTGCTGGAGAAGTTGCTGACAAAGGCTTCCTCGAAGTCCAGCCAGCTGTTGACACTTCCCTCTCTCAAGTTGTTCAGCCAGATCCGGGCTGGTCCCTCAAGCATCTGCGGGATGTATCTCACCGCCCACCGGCGGTTTCCCCCCGCAATGTGCACTGCTGTCACATAGTCGGTTAACCAGTCCTCCGGCTTGGTGCTGCCGTCATAAGTCTTGGCTCCCCTGTTCAACTGAAAGTGGGGGACAGGCTGCTCCGACATGATCCTGGGCCCAAAACAAGAAGGACCAGGTGGGCCTTGCTCCTCCATCAGCTCGGATCGATATATTCGATCCAGCTTATACCGGGCATCATTTGGATCCAACTGCCGAGTTCCCAGTCGTGACCCCAGAGCACTCTCATACGCATGATACCCGGCTTTGGCCATTGCCGAGTTGCCGTTATCGTATCGGCTGGCTCCCTGTCTAACCACTTGCCGTTGTGGCACCGCTCCGACAACCTGACGCCTCGGGGCCTGATCCTGCACCGGATAGCGAGGTGGATGCCCGCGACCAACCGAGTTGACATTTCCGACATTCCGATTACTCGGAACCGGCCGGCCTCTGCTCTGGGCCTGCCCAACATTGCCCTGGCCTGCTACCTGCTTTCCGGCATATGCCGGGTCGTATGTCTGCATCTGGAGCTGCTGATTCCCTCCGGAGTTTCTACTCCGGCTCTGACTTCCCCCGACATGCGGAGAGGAGGCTTGTCCTCTGGACCTGCCGCTGGCCGCTCTGGTTGAGTGAACGACTTGAGATCCACCCACAGCCGTATGGGCCCTCTTAAAGACCTCATTCTGCCGGGTTGCCACCTCCACCAGCTCGTTGACTCGGTCCTGCTGTTTGCGGCGGGCCTCTCCGGTCAGACCGGATAACTCGGCCCTTGCTGCCTCGGCAGCCCTGAGAGTCTTGGCCGGAGAGCTGTAACTTGGCCTAGCCGCCGACAGTACGCTGGGGGTCACACTGGATGCAGCCCTGCCATCCCTATCTATCTCAGCATTGACGCCCTTGCCTCTTCTGCGCACCTCAGCCTCACGGTTCGGCCGGCCTCCTACCGGCGATAAACCATGAGCCGCGTCATACTCACGCATGACCCGGTCGAAGTCCCTCCGGACCTCGGCTAACTTCTCGGCCTCCTCCAGCAAGCTCAGCCGCTCTGCCTCTAACTCGGCCGCCCCCGGCACAGTCAGCCTCTCTACTGTCTCTCTAAGAGGTTCAGTCCTTACCGGGACACGAGACGTCTCGGCGCCATGTTGGACCTGCCTCTCCAGTGCTTGCTTGGCTCTCCGGGTCGACCTCTCCACGGGCGCGATGACAGGTTCCTCTGCCGGAGGAGCCGTCACGCCAGCCATCATGACTGCGCAGCTCTCGGGGCGAGTGGTACGCCGGCCGCGAGCCGCACAGACAGCTGGGGGATCCTCGGCCACGAGCACCTGTTCCGGGTACTCGCAGACGAACTCGGTGGCGACATAGGTGGCGAAGGCGCCGAACTCGATGACGCAGCCGTTGGCCGGGAAGGGCCTGCCGCGGAAGCAGCCGGCGTTGTCGCTGACGAACTCCATGTCGCCGAACTTGACGACGAGTCCGGAGAGGACCCGCGTGTCGGAGTGAATGACTGAGCCCGTCCGGATGAGTACACCAGCCAGCGCCTCTACCTGCCCCACCGTGGGCGCCAACTGTCGTGGTGGTATCACGGCAGATGCCATAGGATGGCTAATTGTGTGGGGCCGATGGACGCTGGTGGATCCGGGGAGGGCTAGCAAGCTGAGAAGCTCACACGAAGGAGAATACGAACCAAGCAAGAACCGACTTGACCCCACTCAAGAACGAGCAAGAACAGGCAACAACACTCAAGAACGCAAGCAGATCCACAAAGAGCCACAAACACACACGATGTACCCAGGTTCGGGGCCCTCGTGAGGAGGTAACACCCCTACTCCTGCCTTGCCTCTCTGTATATGTGTCTAACAAGGTCTACAAGGAGCTCCTTGAGAGAGGAGTAAATGCTCTAGCAGTAAATGAGACTATAGTTTTGGCTCTCTGGTTGGTGTCCCTCTCAAAGGAGGAGTTATGGCGCTATTTATAGAGGGTCGGCCGAGTTGGCCGGGAACCCTAATTCCTCCGGGCCCCACCGGACAAGGGCTACTGTCCAACGGTGATGTCGACACCCCTACCACGACCTAGCGCCGTGCTATCCGACATAGGTAGAGGTAGGCCATGATGCCTCTTTGCCGTAGCCGCCGCCGGCCTAGGGATGATGCTTCCCCTGTCAGAGACAGGACGTGTCTTCTCCATGCCTTGTCTCCTGTCAGTTAGTTGCCAGTACAGTGGAATGATCACATCGCCCTTGTCTTATACCCTTTGTCCCGCGCCCGTGTCAGGCGGGAGGTGACTTAGCTTCCTTGTCAGAGGGGTCAGTGTACTTGCAGTGTACTTGCCCTTGACTTCTGGTCCGACATAGGATATGCCGGACGGCCTTGCTCTACCCGGCATAGTCATGCCGGATCCTCCGTCGTATCCCGGCAGGGATATGTCGGGCCTGCTTACTTCTGCACGCCTTCCAGAATCCCGGCATGTCTATGCCGTAACCTCCTTCCTGCACACAATAAGTAGAAAGACTATGCCGACATGGTTATGCCGGTCAGGTTATGTCGGTCCGGTTATGGCGGTCCGACCCACGCTAGTTTACCAGTGTCTCCTGCCTTAGCCTCTCCCGCGCCGGGTGTATGTCGGCTACCTCCGACATACCTCCAAGCCGACTTTACTCATAGCCCGAGCCACCCAGGACCCTGCTCACTAGCACCTGTTTCTGATATTGCACAAGAGAATGCCCTTAGGCCCAGCTACACGAAGATGTCTTAGGCTAGCTCCCAAAGACATCTTCGAGAAGCTGGTTCTTAGGAGAAATCTCTGCCTCTGCCTGAATGAGAGTGAGGGGCTGGGGGTCTATTTATAGTATCACCAGGGGAGACAGCCTGGCCCCTGCTTCCTCCAAAGGGCGTCCCTTTATCTCCCGAATAGTCATATGACCTTTGGCGCCAGGCAAAGGATAGTTACCACTGTAAATTCGAGTATCTTACCTCTGCCTTTACCCTACCCGGGTAGCCCCCCGACAAAACCCATGTATATTACTGAAGAGAAAAATTACCAAAATCTCAAGATTCTTGGAGGTCATTTTGACAATTTAAATCATGTTTTGCCCAACCGGTGACTATATATGTGATATTGGATATAAATAGAGCAAGCAAGCGGCATGCACATATTCAGCATGTATACGCTTGCATAAATTAAGCCAATTATGATGCAGAACATTCTATCTTATAATCTAAGAAATACCCCGAGAACGCTCGGTGGTCGTCGGGGGTGGTGCTCGCTTCCGGGCAAGCGAGGTCAGTCTGGAAGGCAGGAATCGCAAGGTGTTCGAGGGTGACCTCCTCTCCACGACGAGGATCCTCGGCATGATTGTCGACCATCTTATGCTTTGGATGTGCCGCGCCCCCGGCGCCTGCCCCTTGATGACCTGCGTGAGTGGTGTGTGGCCATGCAGCGTTAGGTTGTTTTCCCGTGGGGCCTTGTGTTTTGTACCCCTTGTGTTTGTACCGACCTTTTACATATAATTGAAAAATGTTCAAGTGGGCGATTGCCCCCCGTTGCACCGTTCAAAAAAAAAATCTAAATAGAACATTTTATTTTACGAAGTAAACACAAATAATTAGATGATGTGTAGCTAACATGGTCTGACTAATATTAGATTTGTACTGCTGCATGCATGAGAGAGGTTAATGTGCATCGATGTATCCATATGTCCCCAAATTTTTGACCTACGTTTAATGGTTCGGCGACGGGTGCAAACTCTTTTCTTTACGGATTTTTTTTCCAGTTCACGACAACTTCTTCCTAATAACCTGCAACTGAAAAAATGAGACCCACATCCCAGCGTATCCAGGGCATAGTACACCTTAGATTACCTTAAAAAATCACCTTGGATTAATTTTCCGGGCAGCTACATCCAGGGCGGAGGTAGGATTTTTAAATTGGGTATGCGGATAATTTATGAACTTCCATCGATAATTTCTGATAAACATTATTATTTTTTGAGAACCGATAGTTCCCGAATCAAACGTCTACGGGCTATCCAGCAATAAACTTCAAAGCCTATATGACAGATGTGACATCCCACCGAGATATATTGGCCCATCTGGGGAAGATAGGACAAGGGAGGACGCTGGAGAGCTGTTCCTTTCGATTTTTTTTTTAAATTTACCCCAAATATATTAGGTCAGCAAGCCGCCTCATTAAAACCCTGCCAGTCCCTTTCGATACCCTGGTTAGGGAAATAGTGCGTCTGAAACTTGCCGCCTTTAAGCATGAAACACAATTACACAATATTCTTACAGTCTAAAGTGATCAGATCCCGAACGCAGTCAGGAGCTGAATCACGAAGCACATCAGACAAACCTGATTTTCCTAGTTGCGCTAGAACATGGGCTACCCCATTGTTGACTCGATCCACCTTAGCAAACGAAATATCACGAAAGATATTCAGAACTTCTCTAGCTTCCAAGACTAAACTCCAGCTAGCAGATTGTTCAATGGAATTTGATGATATCGCATGTATAGCTTGCACACAATCCGACTCCAGAACAGCCGGCCACAAATTCGATTTTTTTCCATGTTCTACGCATAAATAGATCGCCATACATGATACTAGTGGATTTAGCGCGGCATCGCCGCCCGTGTGGTAAATGATGTTAATATTTGGTAATTTGAACAATTTTTAATTATGTAGGTTTGAAAATGTCACCCGGCTAGTAAACAGAATGTAAAGTCGGAAGTGTGCACACTTATAAAAAAATGTAGACTTGAATATTACTGGAATCAAAAGAAACTTGCATCTAAAAATTGTTTAGTTTGAGAAAATCGCTCAAGTTGGGGCGTTTTCAAATTCAAATTCGGTTTGGAAATGGATTTTAAATTTGTTTAAATCGACACCGTAGGAACTTTCAAATATTCTTGTATTTTGCCATATGCAAATAGTTTTTTTTATGTGGTTATTTTGATATTTTAAGGTCTACATTTAGAAGAAATAGATTTGAAATTTGGCCAAATTTCAAAATGTTTTGAAACTTTAAAATGTTTTGCTTTCTTTCCATAAGTAATTAGGTTTCTTTATTGTGGTCATTTTGATATATTTTTCATATTTTTCCGATATATATATGTGAAGTTATTAATATTTCATTATTAATCATTTACTGTTTTTCTGTGAAATAGAATAGCCGCTGACATGTGGGACCCGCGATGACGTCGGGCTGACGCACCGGCGGGCAGCTAGGGCAGGCGCGGCGGCGGCGGCGCTGACCCCGGCGGCAACGAACCAGCACGAGCTGGGACGCGCGGCTGGGCGCGTTCGACGTGCCTCAACGCGGCGCACCCGCCAGTGGCGGCGCCGGCGGCGCGCGGAGCTGGCTGCGGTGGCGGAGCGCGTCGAGGACGATCCCGGCGCGGAGGCGGCGTCTCGGCGGCTGATCTTCAGCGAGGATGCGGAGGGAGCGACGGCGCAGCTCCCCGTCCCCGTCGATCTGACCGAGGAGGCGGGGACCGGCGGCGGCGCGCGGCGGCGGTGACGGCGACCTGTAGGTCGCGGGAGAGAGAAAGAGGGAGGGGGAAGTGCGGTGGCGTTTTTGCAAAAACATCCGTAGGGTTTCGCATAATTGCAAACAAGTCCCTCGACGTGTTAAGTTATGGACTACGGGGCACGGTTTCGTTCTTTCGGATGCTTTTCTGCAAAATAGTCACGGTGACCGGCGGGACGGGCTGCTACCGGCTGGCAACCGGGCGACGTGGCGCATTGCTATTGGTAGAAAATACAGAATGATTAGTAACCGTGCGATTGGGACGACGTGGGCTTATCTGGACCGTCCATTTGGGCGATCGGACGGTGCGGAGAATGCGGGCGACGTGGAAGCACGACAGGAGACGAAATCCTCCATCCTTTATATATTAGGTATATACGTATATAGGGACATTATAATGATCTATCTTTCACGAAAAATATTGGCTATGCGCCACATACCCTTGAATTAGTCGCTCCGCCTCTGGCTACATCGCTTGAGCGTCTTCCATCATTGTGTGGTATATTCTGTGGCTGTACGTTTGATCGGGTGGACATGTAAAACAGGGCCCAACCGGTTCTACGCCCATACGTCAATCGATTTAAATGGGAGCAGATCACATATTAAAAAAATATGGTGTCTGATTCTAAAATAAAGTCGTGACCATAAGACTAGTCACAATGAGTAATAACTTCAACCAGTAACATACACGTGTTACTAGACTATGTTACTACCCTCATAATGCAAAATAACATAAACGTAGTGTCATATGTAGTCTCATTGATTACTCTATACACACATTTTGTCTTGAAAACTGTGATGTGATGGTAACTAGCTAAGTTACTCAATTTGTCTCTCTCCTCATTAATTACATGCCACATCATCTTTTTTACCTAGGTGTAATCTATGTTATTATCTTAATTACTCCCACTGTGACTAGTCTAAGTTGCAGATCTATTACCGACCTGACATAGCATATATCGTGTCAAACGGACCTACACAGTTACGTAACTAATAATCTTTCATTAAATCTTAGACATAGATTTTAAATTCAACCATCATAATTAATTTTAATGATGTGGCTTAATGTGGCGTCTCCGTCAAAATTCTCTTATTTTGCTTTTAGTATATAATATATAGATAGATAGATAGATAGATTTCCCTTTTAGATTTTGCTTTGTCTCCCACTACCGCTCTCCTAAGGCCCACTGTCTGCTCGCTTTAAAGGTTGTCAGCAGCCTGCCCATTGCAGCCTCTTCTTACTGCCTCATAGGTCTTCGTACAAATTTACAAACATTTCTTATTGCTGTCATGAGATTCGTATATAACGCATGTCCTTTGTTTGTGGTTGACATATGTTTGTTTCTTCTTCTTTTGATCAGTGTACAAAAACGCTACCGTGTCATGATACATACAAGTGTTTGGAGGTATACCATTCATCTCTTAATTTTATAATGACTCTGCATAAATTGTGAGGCTGCTTAATTAGTTCGGCCATAAGACTTCGTGTATGATTGGCAACCTGTAGTGTCCACTCTGCTATATATTTCCTACTTGTGTTGTGAGAGGTATTCATCCCTAAGTTTGAGACAAGACAATGCTATTTATTTTAGATGGTCAAATTGAGAAGAAATACAATCCACTATTCGATAGGGGCATAATCTTTCAGACAATCTACCTATATTTTATTCAAGAGTTCTAATTAATACCAAGACATTTATCTTTAATACTCCCTCCGATACAGTAAAAGTGTCAGAAGAAAAGAACCAGTCATGTATAAATCAGCAGTACACCTCACGACAATTTTTTGGGATTGGAGGGAGTACTTGTTTTTCCAAAGACTACGGGTAGGACGAACAATAGGACAAAATGTAGAGTCCTTTGAATGTGAATGTAAATTATGCCACTTGCTAGCAGTGAGCTGATTTGAATTTAGAAAATAAATCAAAGAACATGGCAGCAACTATAAGTATTTTGACAAATCATGAAAGCTGAACCATTTGAGTTGAATTCTGGAGCTATAAAAATAAATCAAATCACTTACGGTACAGTCACAGTAGGTAACCCCGTTAAAGATGATCTGAGCATTTTATGAAGATGCAAATGCTAAAAAAGATCATAGTAGTTCATGGCATTGCTCAGCCTTTGTTTCAAATTAAATCTTAGTAGTTTAGCGTCAAAATCTTCAGAACCATATCTTTTTTGCTGATTTGGGCATTGCTCAACCTTTGTTTCAATTCCGTAGTCAGTACTACTTCTAACTTATGGTGCCTAATTATGGTAACTTGAGCTGCGTAAGTAATCATAGGAAGGTGATTCTGTTACACATCAATTATGTTGCTTTCAATTTTTTCTAGAATGTATTAGGTTTTATTTTTCAGTGAGTTTATATGGAGCCTTTGTTTCAGTTCCATAGTAGAAGCACTCGCCCTGAGATCGCCCCAACTTGAGTACCTTCTGCTTAGCCAATTACGGAATTTGTGCTACCATTTTATATAGCTTATATTACCGTCTTGCTATTAATCATCTTATCAAGGAAAAATGTTTTTTGAAAACATACTTACTGTTGTTTCATTCCACACAACTACTCTTGATTAATTCTGAACTTTGTTCTTGCAGAATAGACTTATTTTGTCTGTACAGTCTTTGTTCGTGGCTACCTCGGACAAGCTGTGGTCGGTGATATTTTTGGTTCCGCTGCTGAGACCAGCTGCCTCTGCATTTTGGAATCGTTATTAGTTATATGAAACTGGTCATATTTTTTTTAGATAAAGGGAATTTATTGATATCAAGGAAGTATCAAATACACCCAGCCTCTGCTTTACGGATGCACACAGCCAAAAAAAGAAAGAAGTCGTCATATATTTGATCATGTTTCCCTATCCACTTTAGATCAGTACACTGATCAGAACTTATGGTCCTACTTTCATGTGTGTGTATACATTATGTGCATCTAAATGCAGCTTTCCTCGAGCCATCTAATGTTATATGAGTGTGGTATATATATCGAGATGACTATGCCCGTGTGTTTCAGTATTGCTCTGTTTTTCCTGTTTCTTACACTTCCGACTGTGTGATGTCGTAATTGTTGTTTTGATTTGAACTTAGAATGCCTTCCTTTTGTTTTTCTGTAAATAGCGGCGTGATCTTTGTGATCGATCCAGATATGTTACCGCTGGGAGTAACAACATATCAACATGACAATGATATTACCCTTTTTTAGCTTATACTTTATTAGGATATTAACCATCTCCTTAATAATCTATATAAAATGTGAAAACCACACGGGCAAAAAAAAAATAAAAGAAACAACAACTGAGCCGCGCGGCAAGTCGTGCCGTTCGAATCTACTTCCTGAACAAGACCCAAAGGAAACCAATCGCGTAGGTAGATATGAAGCCTAAAACAATTCGTACGACTCGAAGGTCCTGGGAGATACCGAATGCGAACGAACATGCCGCTGTGAATGCGAGGAACAAAATCGCTAATCTTATGGCTAGCAAGGAATTGGGGGACGCACCTTTACCCATTATCACCAGTGCTACCTGCAGTGTAATCGCAGACGCGAAAGTAATTGTGTTAAACATCAAGTAAAGGACCGCAGCCGGACCAGGACTTGGAGCAGTAGTTGACTTCTTCCAAGGAAAATCGACACCGAAGTCCGTGGGTACCCACGCGGGCGGATGTATGATCGCCGTGAATGCCATGTTGACCAAGAGCGCGGCCACCGTCATGAGCCAACCACGCATACTGTCGAGGAACTTCTTGTCTTCATCTGCTCCTCGATCGGAACATGCTTCATCACAGCTGGCAGCAGCTTGCCGAGCTGCTAATGCTGCTGCATTGGCGGCACGTCCGGCGGCAGCAGATAGTCGATCTTGGTCTGTTGCATCATTGCCAAGTACCTCAACGCAGAGGTTAGCAGCAGCTTGAGCTTGCACTGCATCTGGTGCTTGAGCATCGCCAGGGAGACGGACGGCAACAGCTTTTCGAATTGCCGATGCTGCATCGATCAACAGCACCCCGACGTGCTGCAGCACAGCGAACGGAAGATTTACGAGCTGCGAAAGCTGCTGCTTTTGCCGTGGATCTTGCATCAACATGATCGGCAAAAGCTTTTCGAGCTGCAGCTCCTACCCCGTGGCAGAACAAGGCACGGCACATACGGCTGGGAGCATCTACCAGGTCCGCAGCGATAGCATTGTCACGAGCGGCGACACAGCGGGCAGCAGCTTCTTCGGCCGCCCGTGTTTGTGCTGCGGCTTCCACACATGCCGCACCACACTCGCTAACAGCATCTTCAGCTTTGACTCTCATAGCGCCAAGGGTAGGAATTTGTACGGCAGCACGATTATCCATAGTTGCCTCCTTGCGATGCCTCTCTGTATATCAGATGAACTATATATGGATGTTTACACTTTAGAGACACCATGCCGTCTTTATATAGACACTTCTTCACCTCCCTTACGTTGACTCAGCTTGGCCTTAATTTGAGTTGGCAAAGACAGCTAGCTGCTAGCTGGATTACCCAATATAAAAAAGCTACTGTACTAGATTACTGATCCACCAAGCATGTGCATTTGTCGGTGGAAAATCATTGTTATGTAGCTAATTCTGATTGAGATCTCCAATATTTTTGTCGGAGGACAGAGCCAAGTCAACACTTTGTGGGATTTATTGTAAGTATGGACTTTATGAGCATGCATGTAATTGGATGATGCTAGGATGCCGACAAGTTGAGGAGGTGATAATTTACTATTTATATGATGACTATTTTAAGAATAAGGCTGTATTGTGAACTGATCATGCGGAAGGAATACATAGTAGAGAGCATATTCAGTGAACAACCCTGTTTTGGTGCGCAAAATTGTAAGCCGCAATCGATATGCCCATCTTACATTAGCACTTCGATTTGTAAAATAGGTCCCGACGCTGTAAACTCGGCTGGTTTCGTTCTTACTAGAAGGAGAAGGCGCGCGTTGCCGCGCCCTTTTGTTTTTTTCGCTGTGCATTTTCACTTTTAATTTCTTGAGTGAAGTGCATCTCTCATTTAGTTTGGCTAAGTCGTCGAACCCTCGCGCCGACAATTTGCTTTCTCAGTAGGGAAAGCTATGTCATGTCAAAACATGGGGTGAGCTTTCTCTTGCCATTCTTATATTTAGAAGAAGAAAGAGCGAAGACAAATAGTCTAATATAATGAACGATACATTATCAATCCAACAACAATACAACCATTTGCATAATCTACTTCTGTAATTCATCGGCGCCTTCAAATATACATCTGACTTCAATTTGTTTCTAATGTAGATACATACCACACATTCGTACATATTCTCCCAAAAACCTCACTACCAGATGCATATTCCATGACAATACCAAGATGCATCAGAATTAAAATAACCGACAAATACATGACACACCTTAGTCATTTTAGTGTTTTATATTTTCTTCTTTTCTGAAGATAGAGAATTAGAGAACAGGCGACATGAAGATTTTGGCTTTACCTTCTTAAACAGTTAAACTTAATAATTCTGGGATGCAGATGATATATTTTTAATTATCTCACGCTAGACATTTTTCATCTGTCCACACAATAGAACAAATAAATATATGATAAAACAGGATCCAGCTAGTCACATTCATTGGGGATCTATACCCGTAGAAACACTAATTTATCTTGTATTGAAACCTAAAGAACCTGCAACAAAAGACCTTTACTGGAAGAACATATATAATTGAAGGAAACGATCTCACATGAGCTGGTCGTGTATGATTTTTCCAGGCACCTTATCGTGCGTCTATCATTGATGTAGGAGCAGCTAACTTATTGTGCCTCTGGTGGTCATATCCCGACCCGTCCACCGAAAAAATATGTCAAACATCAGCTCTTGATCCCGCCGATCATGCCATCATCTAAAATATTCATATGTATAATATCAACCGATATCATTGGAATACATGTTGACTGCTAAATAGAATGGATGAACTCTCTGATGAGCAACAATAATTCAGTAAAACCAAAGGTCATGTGTACGCAATTTGCTGATGCAAATGAAAAAACATGAACACCTAACATCTTGAATTTATTTACTAAAACTAAGGAATCAACAAATGGTGAACGTTAGATGAACCTTAACTGCAGTACATGATTCCTTTAGAATGAGAGGCATCCATGGGTGAGAAAGAAATTAGCACCTCAATCAACTCCGTAACTTGATACCTCATGTGCCTTTATGCCCTTTAAACTTAATGATGGTTCACACTAGACATTCTCGTCTATCTGCACGGTGAACAAACAAAGAAATATAAAAACCAGGAACCAGGTAGTCACATTCATCTGAAGAACATGTAGAATAAAAGTAACTGTTCTCACATGAGGTGGTACAAAAAGTGAAAACACATCAGATGTAATAATTTTTGCAGGTACCTTATGATGAAACATATGATTATGTCCCGGAAAAGAATAAAAAGAACTATCTGTGCAATTTAGAGGAAGGGATCGTACCTTTACAATTCAGATAGCCAATTTAAGCATCAGTGTGATGACATAGAAATTAGGCACAAGCATATCATCAGTCCGTGTGTGTTCATGATCTCTAATAATAGCTTCATGGTGACCTGAGTTCACAATGAGCAAGCTTTCAGGCATCAAATTATTGATCATCAATTCATCATATCGTCATACTGGTTAAAACAGACCGGAATAAATAAGGTACCCCTAAATCAGCAAGTAATGCATCTCCCAAGGCAAGAAAGCAGTATGTCCTGCAAATATAACACAACACAGCGATGACATGTGCATAGACACAGAAGAAGGGAAAGAGGGTAAACGCAATTTGCATAGAATATGTAGAAAGCCTTTCTAAGAAATTTTGGAAACCAATGACTCTTTTATCTATTTACGTGGATGGTAGGTCTTGTCATTAACATTGTTAAGTGTATTCTGACAGGCTAAAGACTGCAAACATGTCAAAGCAAATTCACAGGCCTCGATTGCATGCTCAAAACATTAAAGCTGCTCCAAACTGACCAAAGATGCATAAGATCCTACCAACCCTGCACGGGCAAGGAGACGCCCTCCTCAAGTGTTGCAGCAGCCGTGCAAGTGAGCAGCAGTAGGATGTAGGATGTACATGGCCGGGGCAGGGGCACAGCAGTAGGAGACTTGGGCGATCTGCAGCTCCGGACGTGGGTATCTGCGTTGAAACGTTGGCGAGCAGCAGCAGGATGAGGCTCCTCCTTCGTTATCTGCAGCGGGGCAGGGGCAGGAGCATGAGGCGGCGTGGATGAGGTCCTCCATTCCCGCCGCCGCTGGTGGTTGTGGTGGTGGTTGGGCGCGAAATCGGGTGGTGGAGGAGAAAGGGGACGGCGGCGAGATACGGGGGTCGAGCGCCGCTCCCAGGTCGTCGGCGTGGTGGATCGAGCGGAGGAGCTCACCTGGTCGCCGCCGGCGGCTAGGGTTTCATTCCACGGCGAGGAAGAAAGGGGAATGAGATGCGTGGGGACTGAGGAGTGAGGAGAGACGCCTGACCTTTGGTTTTCTTTCCAGGGGCGTGCGTGCGTCGGATTGAGCGATGGACGACAGGGAGGAAAGAGGCTAAAAAGTGAGGCACTGAAATGCGGGCCCAAGACGTGGATGCACCAGAAACGAGAGATCCTAGGCGGCTTAGTTCTTTTAGGGGATGAATGGAGCTGGGGCGTGGCCCTCTTTATCTATTTTTTGTGTAAAATAGCAGCTGATGTGGGAAGGGATCACATGTGTATGAACGTGGTTAATAGCAGCGACCACTTAATTGATGCGGCAGTTTGGAGTTTAGCTAGGATGGCATATGAGAGTTGGACGGAAGACAGAGCAGTCGATGACAGGGATGTGAGGAGCTGTCAGTTCTAGTCTGATAGCATTTCAAGAGGGGAGGGGATCAAATGCGAGGGCATCATTTCTTTTACTAAATTTGAGCTTTTATGGATACTGGAAAAATACTGAAACAACATCAAGTGGTTGTTGGAATTATTGACGAGAAAATCACACACATGTGATCTTCGAATTTACGGAAGTTGGTGTTCTATTTTATTTTATGAAAACATCCATGTCACGCATTCTATAAGCATGGTTACATTTAACCAGAGGTAGTACTATTTTAATACACATTTTTACTCTCTTCTTGCAATTCCTCATTCATTTTACTCTCTAAGTCATACAAGTTTTTTCCTTACATAAAAATGACTACATATACCAACATGGCTCATAGTTTCATGTAACGTATAAGTATTATATTATTGAAAAAGATAATGGGATGGTACATAGCTAGTCACCAGATTATTGTAAATCATCTCACAAATAATGTTTTAATTGCACCAGACCCTGCACCTTGGAGCGGGTATCTTCTTGCAAATCTAATAGAACGCTTTCGAGTTGAAATTATCTAGAAAAAAATGTAAATTCCCACATGTTGTGTGGCAAGGATTTTTTTAAATTATATTATAAAAGAACAAATATTTGAAACATGAAATAGAATTTTTTCAGGAATAAGTAGGATTAGATTTGTCATAATAGTCGAGAATCTAAATTTAACCACCGTGAAATGTTCGCATATGTAAACGCTAAAATTAATTATATGGCTATTAGAAATGATAATGTGAATAGATTGCATGTATGAATATATTTTAATTAATAAATATGAGTTGATATGGATAAATGAATGGTTCAAAAAGTGGATGAAGTATAAATGTGTGACATGGATAAATAAGTGACTCAAAAAGTTAACTTATTCCATCCACCAAATGTGCATCATATGGGAAAGTTTGAGTCGGATGCCAATCATATTGCACACTTCGCGCAACAAGCATATTTACTTGGAATTGGAGGCATTAGGAAAACGGTAGAGGCATCGAGAGGCAGATCGTCACTGCCAAAGACCTGAATTCTCGTACTTTTTCTTGTACTATACACCAGTATGTTTTTCTCGGGCGTGAGGTGTGAGTGTAAAAACATGCATATAGCTAACAGAGCTGTTAAAGGGGTGCTTGTCTCGCCTTCCTAGCCATGTAGTGTTCTTTGCCAGACTCGTATTACCCCCTGCTGGCAGATGTGGGTCGACCCATTTGTTCATAGATGCTCGAGTATGCCTCTCTGATGTGGAATTGAACTACCAAGATTCCCGCAAGAAAGTTGGACGACTTTTGTTTACTAGTACACATGCACGTGCAACGCATGTTTGTGTTTTTTGAAAAACCGCTCTACTGACTAAAGAAATCTTGAGTAGAAAAAAATATGGGAAATCTTTTATTATCATGTGACAAATAAAAATATAGGAGAATTAGTATGAAAGAACATACTACTTGTATCTTCAAATATTAAGATATTGTGTGTCTGGTCACACATGTTGGTACTTTAAACTCATCTTTAATCCTTTAATCATGTGAACCAAATGTGTGAGTGTCAAGCCAACCGTATGTGTTAGCAAAACTCTCCCTTTCATGGCCATTGCTGAATGAGTTTGTATGCGTCTAACTGTAGTTGCAGCCTGCAGGGGACCAGCAATGTCCGAGTGGTGTATCCCTATATGTACATATACAAATGAGATTTGCCTTTGCTAACTTAATCAGCCTCGGTGACGATTGAATATTATAGACAACAGCTAGAACTAATACACTCACACTATAGACCTCGAATCGAACCCTGTCGGATGGGTCCATGGCACGGGAGAGGAGGGGCGCAAACGACCTTACTGCTGTTCACGCGGGTAAGAGGAGAAGGGCTTGCCCGCAACAACCATTGGATCGGAACGGCCATGCAGAGGGTGTTCGAAGTAAAATCTGCATCGTTCCTCCGGACGGAAGCGAAGACGGCGGCGGCTCCATCGGTTAGAAATCGGGTGAGAATTGAGATGGTGCCGGTGGTGATTCTGTTCTGCTCGGAGGGGATTGTCCTGCTCGCGTAAGGAAGAAAATAAAGATCGGACAAAACGGTTTGACTGATCAAAGTTGTTTGGTGCTCGACGTCTGGACGATTTGGACCGTCGATTGATAATTAAACGCGTGGGATTTAATGTATCCCGACAAGTTTGCTATTTTAATAGTAGTGTAGATTTGGATCCTTTAAATTTCTAGATTTTTTCCCTTACCAGTTTAACTGGCCTTATTAACTTGTTGGTACAGATAGATCCATGATTGCCTAAGAGATTACGAAGTCATGGACACATAGTGCCAATAAAAAGCGCCGCCATGCATGTACTTCATATTTTTGTTCAACCTCACGTAGTCGCCATGGCCTAGCAAGCCAGCACCGGTTTCGCTGCTTAATCAATGCGCTTGTAGCACTAGCCAGATGGGAAAAGCAAATGGATAATACCACAAGGCAGCTACATACCAGTCGCTACTCTGAAAACGATGGACTTTCCATGCTGACTTCGTCTTCAGAAACATTCCGGCACCAAGATACGTGGTCTTCTCAAATTTCTATGCACTTAATTACTGGAGAAATGTCGCTAGGTGACCCAAATTTGTTGACTCGCGTTCTTTTCGAAATGGGGTAACCACAGCATCGATCTTTATCTAAAGAAAAAAACAGTCTTTGCATCGATATATGCATGGGGTTTTTTATTCGTGTATTGAAATTCAGGTATTTGACCTGACGGCCCAACAGTCGATCGATCTCACCTGGTAGATTAGAATGTACTCCCTTGTTTTTTAATATAAAATAATTTAGCCATTTGTCACATACATATGTCCAAATTTATATCTAGATATGTTTTAATATTCGCATTCACTCATTTTGATGTGTATCTAAACAACATGTGCAATAGATAAAACATCTTATATTATAAAACGGAGGGAGTAACACGTACTTTCACAGTCCGTGGATGAAGAAGGTTGAGAGGCGACCATGCAGGTTCCAAGTCGCAGAAAGTAAGTCTTTCTCGTTTGTCAAAATTAAGGTGTTCTCGGTCACGGTCAGCTAGACTGACTTTAGTTTCCGTTCCGGCCGTGTCCCGAATTAGAGTTTGGTCATCATGTTTTTTTTAGGAAAGGGAGAAAGACCCCGACCTCTGCACCGAGCGATGCACATAACTGTTTTATTACAAAATTTAATATATCTTAGTTATTACATTGCCCAGGAATATCAAAAAGAATGGTCATCGTCTGTCTTAGATACGCGTTGACAAACATATATAGTACTTACGTTGGAGCCCTTGGAACCCTAATTAAGATGGTGCTAATTACTTTGCCGAAGTGTCAACTGAGCGCCTCGATCCAACTGGAAGGTCAACCTACCCTCGCTTTTCTTATACAAAATAAAATGTCAACAGTTATCTGCCGTACGTGACCGAGGACTTTTCACACTGTTCTCACATGGCGACATACTCGCGACCATCACATATGAAAGTTTTTTTTTTAAAATAATACGATTTTTTAATAGAAATTCGGATTCTAGCGCGCGGAATCAGAATTTTTATGAAGGCATGGTCGGCGTGGGCCCATCGGTAGCAGCCATGCGGATCTGCATGGTGCACCTGTTACCTTCTAATTTCTTTTGATTAATATAAAATTAGGTTAACCGTGTCTCGGTTCGAGATGAAATATGTATAAAATATGTGCGTATCGATGAGTAGGTTCCATTCCCGCAATCGGTTTCAAGTTTGATCGTCTCTAACTTCTTAATTTTGAATCGCAACTCGTACAATTATTCGACGAATTTTGTCAAATTCCTCGCACTCGTTTAACCGTTTTAAATTTCCTTGCACGAGTACGTCTAACTCACCATTCTTCACAACTTTTACGTTGTAACTTTTTTGTTTCGACAGATGTATTTATATTTTCTTTCAAATATATATTTTTTCTATAGATACGTCCACCGAAACAAAAAGGTTACAACATAACAGGTGTGGAGAAGGGTGAGGTAGATGTACTCGTGCAAGAAAAATTAAAACGGTCAAACAAGTGCGAGTAATTTGACAAAATTCGTCAAATAATTGTACGAGTTGCGATTCAAAATTAAGAAGTTAGAGACGATCAAACTTGAAACCGATCGCGGGAATGGAACCTACTCATTAGTCTAAGGAAACTAGAACCTACATACGATGGCGTACAGATGGGCAGAGATGGCAGCTGCCGATCCACGTGCAGATCTGCATGCGTGCCGACGATCGGCACGACCCAGGCCGACGGCGCCCTATTTTTCAAAATTTCTGAATCCGTGTGCTAGAATCCGAATTTTTATTAAAAAATCGTATTATTTAAAAAAAAAACTCCACATATGTCACCTCTCCTTCAATTCCTTCAAGAACAACACGGCGGGCGGTGCCGCCGCGCCGGTGATCGTGTACGAACACACGCATGAGGTCGTGCACGCGCCCCCGCACGAGTTCATGAACGTCGTGCAGCTAGCGGCTGATGGGCAAACCGCCGGTGTCGGTGCCTTTGGCTGGCTATGACGTCCATGAAATCCTGGTGGAGGCGGGATCCGGAGGAGGAGGCCCGTTGTTGCTCACTCTCGGGCAGCACCTTGCGCCGCGGCCCATGGCGGCCGGGCAGCTCATGTCCCCAGGCGGCTCCGTCTTCTCTCCCAACGCCATGCATTTTATTCAGGAGCTCAGCCCCATGTTCTAATACACCAGGAATCATATAAAGTCGTTATAGAAGATTATGCATAATATAATCACATGCAAATCAGCTACGGTTGATGCGGAGTAATGCCAGCTCGAGAGTCCGGAATTTGGGAGTTCAAATCCCTGATTTGACGGTGGTGTTTCTCATTTAGGCGGAATCTGCTTTAGTGCGAGGTAACGTTCCCGTCGACAGCGAGTCGTCTGTGATGACTTCGTCAATCTCAATACCTGTCCGCCGGCTCAGTCTATCGGAGGTGATCATAGGAGTAGGGTGTGCGTGCGTGCGTTCATAGGGGTGAGTGTGTGCGCGTGTATACGAGTGCTTGCGTTGTACTGTGTTTCTAAAAAAAAACATCCGTAAATTTACCGAGTCCGTGATTAATATGTCTTGGATACATGAGCTCCCCTGGATTTGTTTATCCCCTAGAACAATACGAAAAAACTTTAAGATCTTGGTACATGATCAATTTGTTTCCGAAGGATCTGTTTATCACATGGATCTTCGAAGGATCTGTTCATACAAGGATTCCCACAAAAAAATCTTGCACATGATTCCCACGAAAAAAATCTTGGTACAACATGACTTTTTTGCTACATGATTCCCACGAAAAAAGGCGTATCCGATCCTTATTGCATAAACAGAAAAAAAATGTTAGTGCATATGTTTACCAGAAAATACTAATAGATATATATATATATAAAGAATATATTCGCCTAAAAATTCTTGTTAATTTGGTGCAGTTAAGATCAAATCTTGAATTTCTTATTAATGCTCTTGAATTCTATTATATACTAAAAGCACAATACGGGGTCCTAAAATAGAGACATCACGTTAATCCACATCATCTAAATTATTTTTAACTGTTAGATCTAAAATTTACGGTTGAGATCTATTACATACTAAAAGCACAATACGGGGTCCTAAAATAGAGATGTCACGTTAATACACATCATCTAAATTATTTTTAACTGTTAGATCTAAAATTTACGGTTGAGATTAAAGATAAAAATGTTACGCAATATCTGTTACGTACAGAAAAAGTCCATATCTGACACGTACCATGTAAATAGGAAAGACGAGCAAAAAAAAGAGCTAAATACACCCATGGTCCCAATAGTTGTCTAGAATGTGCAAACTAGTCCCACTACTTGTAAAATGGGATGAGTTGGTCCCAATAGTTGTTTATCATGTGCAAAACTAGTCCCCAGTGATTCTAATGCCGACACGTGGCGTCCTTTTTTACAAAAAGGGCCTTATATAATTTTTATATAGCACATATGACCTGACCCATGCCAACCGTTGTAGGCCCACTTGTCAGAGATAATTAAAATTGCAAAATAGATGGTAATCCGAGTGAAGGTTCGAACGCGAGATCTCTAGTGTTACATCGCATGACAACCACTAGAACTCACGTAGGTTTCTATTATTTTGATGGTGGCCATTTATTTATTCGGACTAGTTTGGTACTAGTCCCGCTGTAGTTGCGCGGCTCTTTAGCAAATCTTCGTTTCAGGGCAGGATTTACTTCCGACTTCCATTTTTAAGTCACCCAGATTCCATGCTTTTATTTTCTTTAATACTCCCTCCGTTTTATAATATAAGATGTTTAGCTTTTTTCCATATGCACATGTTCAACCTTATATCTAGACACATTTTATTGTACATGTATACTTATTTTAGTATGAATATAAACAATATGTACAACATCTACGAAATCTTATATCATGCAACGGAGGGAGTAATTGTTAAAAAACATACACAAAAGTAAGTATATAGTCATCGATTCTACTACAAGCATTTAAGAATTCATTTGAAAATACCATGTATTCCAGATACACAACAATGATAGAATATCTTTTTTTCATGAAACATTTTTCTACGGACAAAGAATGTATACGTATATCCAAGAAATTGTTGAATTCTTTTGACATTTTAAAATTTTGATGAAACCGTGTGTCCACAACGAATGCATTTACACCCACGAGTCAAAACAACGTGGTCACAAACATTGCACATTTTTAAAACTTTAGTTTTGTCATATTTTATCATTTTTTAGAGCTCAAAATATGAAAAAATGTTTACTTTGTTGTTCACACACGAAGTTTTGTATAGATAGTAAAACTAAAGTCTGCCAAATTGACACAATGGTTCATCAGTTGCAGTGGTAGAGCATGTTATTTGATCTATTACAACGACGAGGGGTCGTCAGTTCGATTCTCAGCGTCGCACCTTAAAATTTTAATTATTTCTACTGGTCTGACAGGTGGTACCCACAACTGTAGGCATGGCTGAGGGCATATGTGCAATATAAAAATTATGTAAGGACTTTTTACAAGAAATGGGGACGCCATGTGTCAGCACCAGAATGAGTGGGACTAGTTTTGCACATGATAGACAACTATTGGGACTAGCTCACCTCATTTTACAAGTAGTGGGACTAATTTGCACATAGTAGACAACTATTGGGACCGTAGGTTATTTAGCTCCGCCCACGGCCACGTCCAAGGAGGCAAGACTTTTTCTTTGACACGCTAAAGTCTAGGAGTGTAGTCCATGGAGAGTCCCCCACTTGCACGTATAGATTTATGTGCCAGTTGATTAGCACATGCACGTAAAAAAGGCGTACCTCTCCAAAATATAAGTTGTTAACTGTTAATTCGTTACTTCTCAAGAAGAAATTCTACAAGTTGTTACGTGCATACAACAAACATAGTTTTTTTTTAATTTCAAAAAAAAAACATAGTTTTTCTTATTTACCATGGACGCGCCATGCAACTCATTTATATACAATTAACATATGTTAATGGCCACTAACATATGTTAATGGTTTGTCTGATTCTTTTCTTTACTATTAAATGGGAGTACCTACGTATGGTTCGACAAAGTGGAAAAATTCTGCCGGACCGATCGCTAGACCTGGGCCGGCCCAATTAGAAACGCATGCCTTGCTCGCAGAAACTCCTCGCACATCGTTGACCCGCCGCACGCGTCGTCGCGCTGACCACGATTCCCCTCGCCCTCCGCCGCCGCTCCATTCATCCAACTCGAACCCTCGATTCCTCTCTTACGCTGCCGCTCCAGACCGCTCGCCGGCGTTCGCCCAAGCCGCGCCCTCGCCGCTCAGCACATCATCTCTGCTAGCGCTGCCGCTCGGACTGTCCCCACGACGACAAGGACTGCGTTCCGCGAGCGAGCTCCAGCACCGCGTCGTGCACCGCTTCGTCGGCGTCTCCGCGAGGTCACCCGATGGCTGGGAGACCACGGACGCGGCCGGCCGTGCAACACCTGTACACTCCGCATCTAAAGGCTGGATTTGGCACGTCTACCACGGTCGCCCCCAATCCCCACCTCGATGATGGTCGCGGCTACGATGGGCACCATCATCCCGAAAAATCATGCCATAGCTGGTGACGGTAACTCAGCTTCACAGCCATGGCGGCCGAAATTGAGTCAGCCCGAGCTCATTGGCATGGCCATGTCGGACGCGATGAGTTAAGAGCGATGCAGTGGAAGGACAGTGGATCTATTGGACCACCCTGCTACTCATACTGATTAGAAGCAGCAAGGCCATTGTGCGCTTCATCCGCTTCATTTTTCATTGATCCGTGGATGAAAGATATGAGAGTAATTATATTCTTGTGGTTCTTGCCATAGAGAATAGCAAGAAGATGGGGAAAGTGAGAGTTGAGACGGGAAGAGAGAGAGAACATGGTGGCAGGCTCTGATTCTTTCATGTCTCTTCCTACGTCAACAACCCCAAACTGAATCGAGTTATGTAGCCATCTCTGTGCCGATCCAACTCCAGCAACAGTGCTCCTCCGACTCCCTCAGTTCACATGGTATGGTCAAAATCTGTATCAAAGCTGATGGCTGCTTCGAGGGACATAGCATGGGAGACAGCGCTACAGGAAGAAAAGGATCCGACGTCATTCATATTGGCTCGTACAAGTGGATCAACCTCTCTTGAGTTCTTGGCTGTGATGGCTTGTCTTAGATTTCTATCTGTTTCTTCTTCCCTAATCGGCAAATACCATCTTCTTCTTTCATAGGCTATGGTCCTAGGTTGCATTTTCACGAAGTTTGGATTTTTTCGAACACTACATCTATTCATAATATTAAAGTCTACCACCCTTCCTATTTAGCTTGTAAAGTTAACTAGCAAAGCATTTGTCATCGTTGTGGTGGTTATTTTGTCCTGAATTGCCAAGGTAGAAGATAGCAAGTACTATTAGCTGATTATTATATAAGATGACATGATTGTGTTTGACTCCCTGTTTATGATGTTTTACCTTCTAGCAACAACATTATTTTTCTAGAATTAGTTTGAGCAATTGCCTTTTGTTTACAGGAGATGTGTTAGTCCTGTGATTTAATCATATTTTATGGAATTTTTGTAGAGAAAGAATAGCAAGGATGGATGCGAAAAGATATTTGAATCATCAAATTGATCAAATAGTGTGAAGCATGGATAAACTTATAATTTGATAAGACTATTATGTTAATGTGAAGTTGCTAGAGGAGTTGTTTTGTTCGTCATGTCTGCCTCTTGTTGTGTTAATGAGGGTTTGACTCTGGTGTCAAACCTAGAGCTTGAGTCATCATCAACTATGTTCTGCGGATTTGGATGCCATGCTCTTGAGTTTTCATATGGACTATAAAGTTTAGGTGGAACGGCTAAACTCGCCTTGATTTTAACTCATCCTCTTTTGCTTAAATCAGATTCCAAGTTTACCCAGCAGGAGCTCCTAACCTGCAAGCCGATTTTCACTCCCAAATGGGTAGGCTGGTACTATTCTCTTTTCACTGGTACAACTCAGAGAGATAATACGAAGGATCACCTCACAGTCTGGGGTGCTTATGTTTTATGCAGGTCATTTCAGTGTTCTTGCCGACGCCATTTTCATCCCCATCTGTGTTGCTTCACTGCTAGCTTCACAAAAGGTGTGCTGAATAGATTTATTCTTGAGGCTAAGTTTCTATTGTGCCGAATTTGTAGGCGGGAGAAAAATTTGTTAGCTAAATGGTAGAATAGGCAAAAGCTGGTTGGGCAAACGGAATTATCACGATCAACTGCACTGCTGAAGGCACCTGATTCAGTGATATGTTTGCCCACTCTGATAATGTTTATTGTTTTATTTTCTGCAGGTTGTTGAGATTGTTGATCGATTTTGATGCATGTATCTCATCTAACGTTATGGACAAGCTTGCCTACATTCAGAACTCTACAACGCTCAAAACCTGCCAAAGGACTCTGGAGGTAATGAGCTTAGCTGCATGCTTCTATGCTCCAAAATCTTAAATGAAAAACAATAACCACTATTCAAAATAATTTCTTTTTAGAAATATTCCTTGATTGTGTCTCCAGGTCCTGAAAGATATGAAGCAACCCATTTATGTGTATTACCATCCGAATAACTTCTACCAGAATCATAGGAGGTATGTACTATGCTTTCTGAGGTCAATAATATATCTCAAAGACACTGGAACTGAATAACTTTTTGCTGCTGCCCCCGGGCAGCCCAAGACCTTGCCATGGCCCATCATTAATGTGTAGGAAACTCTACATTTCTTTCAAAAAAGGGACCCTCGTGATCTCCTAATCATGCCATACCATCGGTCACTGTTGGCGAGGCCTGAGGACGAAACAATTCTTCGATTACTAGCAGCCAAAGTTCTAAACCTGGACCGATTTTCTATGTTCGTTCTGAACCTGAACACTGAACATGTCGTTTAGTTCTGATTTAATTCTAATGAGGTGGACGACCTGTTGAACAATGAGGATGTCCACTACATGCTCGAGTCTCAGGATGCTCTCCGGGTCTCCAAATCTCCTGCATCTCCATGCCCTCTCATCTCCACACTTCCTCAAATCCCTAATATGTGTAATTCATATGCCTTTTCTTAAAATGTAAATAGGTTGTGAATCTACAATGTAAAAAATTGATGTACGCTGGTACATGAATTTTTTTCTGTATCAAACAAATACGATCGGACAAGATCTAATTGGTGTTATTGATTGTGCATCACACTGTAGTCTAGGGAGGGATTTCATACAGAGAGTTTTGATGAAACACATGATTTGCAACGGTTTGACTCAATTCCTTTCGGGCGGCGCCGATGGAGGAGATGAAGGGGTTACTGAATCTGTGGGCGCCACCACAGGGCGCAGTTGCGTGAGTGTCAGCACCACCACATGTCAAAATGGAACTTTTTAGATGTAATGGTGAAGCCCTTCTAATCTTAAAAGTGTTTTATCCGGATATCCAGAAATGTAAACTGTCGAAGATACGGGGAACACATTTCATGAAGTGACACCTGCTAAAGATGGTTTCCTGCATTCCACTTGAAGCCAAACTTGGGCGTGTGTAAGTATCCAGTGTACACTTTAGAAGACAAGCATCTCTTAGCATCTGCAAGGTAACCGAACTTTTTACACATAGAAGACAAGCATCTCTTAGCATCTGCACCCAGACTTGTGGTTTAATTAACTTTCATATGGTGAATTTGGAATATCCCCTTATGCAAACTTTAGAAGTTCAGATTACAACATAGTGTGTAGCAACCATCGGTATTTTGTTCAGAGGGAAGCAAATTTATATTATGTTCGTATCCTTCCAGGTTCATTGAATCCCTGGTTGCTACTAATATTCGATGCTTAAGATTACTGAGGACATGTAGTCGACCTTAGCGCAAACGAGTATGGGATGGTTAGTCTAAGCATGTGATGTGCGTGCACTCTCGCCTTCGACGAGGTGGTGCGCGTGGACAAGTACGGCTGTTGTTGGAACTGGAGTGAAAAAATCTGGGGACGGAGGAGAATAAAACAACTTTTGCGCTAATTCATTTCATCTTGATGCATATGCTAGATGTGCATTTGTAGTGAACAAATGGATGATCTTTAATCCTTTGGCTTGTCATTGAAAAGTAACTATAAACTGTTACTGGACCATCACTTCCTTGGCTCTTGCAATCGCAATTAACCCCATGAAGATATTTTAGTTTAGGCATTTTTAGCTGTTGCGAGGTATCAAATATAGTTACTCTTGATGAACCAAGGCATAAAATGTAGTTTCTAATCTGTTTCTAAAATAGTTGGTTGTGACTGGAAAGAAATTCCAGCCAACAACATGTATGTATGATTGTGTTAATATTATTGATGAATTCATGTGGACAAGGATGTTTACCGAACAATGCATGACCTTAGTTAAACGTGCATTTAATTTTCTCCACCATTTTACTCAATTAATGGACAACGAAATAAAATATTGAGATCTTTCAAACCTATATTGTATTGTTGTCTTGTCATGATTTTTATTTCATGTTATACAAAATTAATAGCGAAATCAAATTTTGAACATCGGATACGGTCATGAAATCATCTATTCCTCTAAAAGAGAACAATTTTTATTATTGGGAGTGATAAGGGTACCTTGAAGTGGGCATATGATGTTTATAAATATTTATTTAAAGAGATACATAATTAAACTCAATACTAGGACGTATAAATTAAGATACCCGTAGCAACGCACGGGCATTCAACTAGTCACTATATAATATGCAAGTATATATGCCCATTCCAAATCTTCCATTTTTTTTAAACAAGGTATATGAAGACACTAACATACACACATGTGCACTTATCTATAGAAACACACATGTACATCTCACCGTGAGCAACTAAGAGACTGATTTGACGGGTTGGGTTTTAAGATTAACAACGTCACCACATCGCTCGCTATTAAGGGAACATCACCAATTGATCCATATCATGTAAATTCCTTTTTATGCTTAAATATAGATTGAATGATTGGGATTAAGCCAAAAATTATGTGTAACCCTAATCAGGTTTTGACAGGTTAGGTGTTGACGTGATATCCAAACAGACCGGAGTAGTTTTCTCAGAGAAACCAAAATCTGATGGGTTTCTGGTTTTCCCAAAAAAAAAAAAAAGAACCTGACGGATCGATAGTTTTCGCAAAAAACGGCGCTAATAATAATTCCTAAATTTGATGGCACATGTATGCGAAGTATCTGATCAGACGATTTAAGCAAAACTGGTCATTCTCAGTACTGTATGGTGTCAAGACCTAACCCTTTTCCCTCCTTTTCTTCTGACATTTCCCTCCTTTTTGTCTTTGAAATACTCGGGTTCGCAAAGGGACAAATCATCGATCGTTTAAAAAACTACTACTCCCTTCGTTCTAAATTAGATGACTCAAATGTGACCACATGTGGATGCATTTAGACATGTAACATATGTGACCACATGTGAGTCATCTAATTCGGGAATGGAGGGGGTACTTGCTAGGACGGTTTTTGCCATTTGCTACGACGTGATGTTAAAAGCGTACTCATATATATGCATGCATGATTGCAAATCGAATATAACGTTTCCTAGGTAAGTACCATAATTTTCGAAACATTGTGTATAATGTCGATATCCTCAATAGACTACCACCATATATATTTAAACACACGTACTTAAAGGACATCGTCCATTGACTACATGATTCAAGGAGTTTCGACATTGACAAATTAAAGTTACCGCTATTGGCTCGCCGTTGACAGGATCATCGGCTAGTATTTAAAAGTCAATCTATCCACTTTAGCTATACTCATATGGTGTAGGCTAGAGAATTGATATAAAACAATAAAAGGAAAAGCCACATGGACTATTGGCTCCATTGACGGTTCATAGAAAAACACCAAGAACTAGACGAACCCAACAGACTTTCCTATGTAAGTGCAATATTTTCTGAAACATTGAGTACAATGTAGATATACTCACTACCCAACTACCACCATATATATACACATATATACTCACGGTACATTGGTCCGTTGACTACATGAGTCGAGGAGCTTCAAAAATTGACAAAGTTACCCCTATTGGCGCACTGTTAACATGATAGTTGGCTCATATTCAAAAGATCGATCCACTTTAGTTATAATCATATGGCACAAAGCATGAGATTTGATAAAACAATGAAAGGAAACGTCACGTGAACTATTGCTCCAAGGATGATAAGAACACCAAGAATTAGACGAATCCAATAGGCTTTTTCTTCGAATGACAACATGCCACCCTCAGTTCATTGTCATGATACACACACTAACATAACATGCCTAAAACACACTTAGATAGGAGATTGATTAGTGTTTCTCTAGCGTCTCAAATTCGTTATCTATTATCTAGGGTGAATGGAATTTGGCAGAGAATTCTTATTTTGTGAAAATGAAAATCCAGAGATCAGGTTCGAGACGAATGGAATTTATAATTAAACAGAGACTACTTTATAATGCATCCTGATAATTTTAAATATTCATATAAAATTTAATTCTTTATAAAATCAAATAATGGTAAACAAGCACAATATGGTAGACAAAGATAGACATCGAAAATTATAAAAACTGAAAGATCTGGCGAACAATCTAGCATACACTTTTTTATAAGTAAACCATGAATAAAAAACGTTCATAGATATTCATAAACAAGATCAAAACCAACATCATATTATGTTTAATCAAATCACATATAAATAGATTATGAAAATGTTACTTAAGAAACCAATGGAGAATAGATCATGTTAATGTACCAATAAATATATCTTTCTTAATTATTTGAATTGTACTAATATATAACTAATCACAAACAGAAGATGTCGTGAGTTTTATACAAACTGATATAAACATCATCCAATGATTGTACTTTGAAGGATTAAGCTACACCTCGAATACCAATAAAATGGTTCTCAAGATAGTTCACCAAAAATATTTTATTTTCTATCATAAGTGCTAAGCTACCAATTTTTGTTTGAAAATAATTCTAGGGTCACTATAAACTTTAATTCTTAGAAATTCCTAAAGATCTAGAATTTTTAGTGTTGACAATTATAATAAAAACTAATGGAATTAAAAGTTGTTGTCATTATGATTTTTGAAAAAAGTTACATCTAATGAGTTCCTAGAGTTTTCCTAAAATGTAATTAAACATATTTTTAAGGCTGTTTGTTCGAGGTTTTTTTGCATAGAATATTTGTGGAAGTTATAGAATGCTATGTTTTAGATTTCCTTCTTTGCGGTATGTAACCACATATTTAGTTCGTGAACATATTTGATATGCTGAAAACAATGTCCTCGCATTTGCGAGGGCCACCTTGCTAGTTCTTCTTAATGCTATGAGGACCTAAATGTGAGGATCGAACGGTAAACGATTTTCGCAGAGGGAAGGACTATTTTGTAAAATCTCATAGCACTAATCTCCAACAAAGTTTGACGACCCGGATAGGTCTGGGACGTCCCACTAGTTGTGGCAATTTATTTTCAGTATGTTATATATGTGATACTATCTTGTTGAGATAGATCGATAGGTGGACTATGACTACTCTAGCATCGGGACTTCTGTCAGGTGATGATCAATATGGACTATGACAAGCATTGGGACCTCTGTCAGCCCTTGGATGACAACTGACCGAGTTGAGACATTTCTAACTATGTAGTGACAAGCAGAAGACCAGGCTTCCCATAACCAACGTTTTCAGGATCTTATTGAGTACCATTCGCATTTGTATTTGACGCTGATATATTATTAATATGATGTTCGGACTTATTGTAATGATACGGGGTGTGCAACTTTGAGTATGTATTGTTGATTATCTATGTATTTGATTTATCTTTTCTTTAAAATTAAGGTAAAATTTGAATTATAAAGCCAGAAAATATGGAGTTGAAAAGTTGATGTATTTGGTCCGATCCAATAAATTTAGAACATTTTGTTTTGATTTTGTATCTTATTTTTTATTTTAAAGATAAAAAGTGGGAGAATTTTATTGAGGTCATGTGATTAAATATGAGAGAAATGCATGATTTTTTTAATATACATGTCCCTAGATTGTCAGTTGGATCCATAAAACATGACTTGTACAACATAAAAAATTATACCGTTGGAAAATGTAACATCTAAAGTTTCAATGGTATATTTTTTGTATAAATCATGGTACATTGGTTGAACTTTCTGAACTACACAATTACCATTTGTGGCATTAACCACCTGCCTAATAACTCATGTGCAACGAAAAGGTTTTCCAGAAGCAACATCTTGAGAAAAGTAATGGCGCACAACTATCACCATCACCGAAGCCAATAAAAACAAGATCATGAGTTTTCTCCTGTAGAGCAGCACATAACAAATTCCATCCATTGTCTTCAACAAGGTAATAACATTGTCGAAACACCACCGTTGCCAGGTATTACTGACGAAGGTCAAAGCAAGGATTCCCCCTGGAGAGCTCTAGTCCCAATATTGAAGTAACAGCACGAAAACGCAAGCATGCCTTGTTGTTGTTTCCGCTTGACCACCAACATTCCTTCCTTCTACCCATAATATTACCAAACACATGCATATGCTCGTACTCGAGCACGCAGTGTCACTAAGCACTAAGCAATGAATAAATTTCACTGAGCACATTGATGGTGGATGATGGACACCTTCCTTCCTTATTTAATACTTCGTACCCCTCCTGCGGGACGCGTTCCGCCAGGGGTGTTCTGCCGATCGCTACTATGGGCCGGCCCACGACGCAGTCCGTCGTTTCGCTTCGTCGTCCACCCCTCCCCCGTAGTCTGATGCCCTAAACAGCGCCCACAACCGGCACCCCGTCCTCCACTCTCTCCTCCCCAGCCCAGCCGCCATCCTCTCTCTACACCTCGGCGACGGCCCTTCCCCGCATCCGGCGCCTCCCGCACCTCCTCATCCAGCACCTCCTCTCACCAGACGCCTGATCCCGTCTTCCACCGCACGGATCCGACGCCCTCCCAGATCGCGAGCAAGAGTAGCACCACGGAGGCCTCCCCATCCGTGTTCTTCGCCATCGGCAGGTCATGACCACCGACCTGGGCGCCCTACACACGTTTCGCTCCTGCCCTGGACCAGCCTATGCGCCGCGGCGAGGTTGATCGCCTACGGCACGCTGCAGCGTCTGAGGTGAGCTCGGGGACACCACGAAAGCCAAGATGAATCCGTAGGCACCTCTCCCCGCCCGTTGGATTGAGCTGATTTTGAAGGGGATTGCAGGATGCAGCACCACACATTTCAGGCTTCCTCCGCCGACAAAAAACATTATAATCTGGATTGCCGGGGTGTTCGCCAGGAGAATGTACAGCATGGAGTCACTTGCCGTGGGAATCAACAAGGACAAGGTCGGGATGGATACGGTGCTCAAGCAAGTCAGTCAGCAGCTAAATAAGCTTGTCAACATCTTATGTGAGTCTGCTGCTCGACATTTTGCAGTTGTTTGTTGTACTTAATTTAACATTAACAACCGCCAGAAAAAATTCCCGTGTTACAGATTGTGCTTCAGATCTAGGTTTTTTTGTGTTGATCACTATCTATCCATACCACTCAAGAGTTGAGTCATTGTTTTTAACATGATATTGGCTCATGTGCATGTTCATGGGGCGTATTTAGTAGCAGCAGTACAAATGCAAAAACATGACAACTTCTAATTTGGTCATAAAACCTTAACTGTATTTTGTGGTAATATTCTCCTTCCTTGTGTCAATCTTTTGCATCTCCCGTGAGCCAAATTTCTGTGGCCATTGCTATGAAGTGCACCAATAAATCTAACAAGAACACATGGTTTGCATCTGTGAAGATCAATGGATGTGCAGATCTGGTTTGCTACGAAGTTCAGTGCTAAAATCAACAAGAACAACCTATCAACAGATCTTATTTGCGTATTATGAGATGGAACTCATGCTGATATGCTTATGATTTTGCCTATGATTTTGCTTACGTGTTGATGTAGCTCATAGCAATGGCCGTTGTACTTTTTTATTTGTTTTTGTTAGTTTTCTCCTAAGTCTGACTCATGTGCTGGTGTAGCTCCCGTTCACAAGCTGGCAGCGATTATGATGTAACGGGCTGGTAGGTCGGGGCTCCTCTACGGCGGCGTTTATGGATCTGATGTAGGTGGATCAGGAAATGATGGGATCCTTCTAGGGAGGAACTCTTTACATGCACAAGGCATATGTTTCGTGGTGGAAAAGGCTGATATGTGAATGACAAGAATCGAGCAGACTGCCAGGACTGAGGCCACTATGACCAACGTCTCCATCCTCTACTGCTGATCCTTTGTCAAGCCTAGCAAGGACATCCTCGGTATGTATCCAACCTTCCAGCTCCCATTCAATTTAATGCCCTTTCTTAGTTTCCTCAGATGATTTGTAGGCTTGTAGCACTGGAGCACATTGTAGAACTGAGTTCCTGGGCCCTATCCCAAATTTGATCAATACAAATGTTGCTTGACATAAAAAACTTATTGACTGGATTGAGATGGGTACCCAAATACCTGATATCATTTCCTTTTTTCTAAGATTCCGGGTGTAATATCATTTCCTTTTTTCTGAGATTCTGCAGTCAATGTTATGCCTCAGGGGTTCTTACTTCCAACTTGCAAGGTCGGGACATGAACTGGACGAAGTCGTTGCCACTGCCACTGTAGTTGAGTCACATAATTTGTATTACGGTTCGCATGTTTATGTCCACAATTCTCCCCACACCTCTATTATTTAATAACCTTGTAGGTGTTTAGTTAAGTGCAACTAGAACACTAGATTAAAGTCCAACCATTGCATATTTCTTGTACACTGCACCGTTCTTACTCATTTATGCATCCATAGTACTTTGGAATATGTTAATGCTTCCATAGCTCTTTAGAATCTGTTATAAGGACCTATTCTTATTTGTAAATCCAATTGAATTACATAAGGATGCATGCATCGTATATTATACTTTGATTGGTATGATTCTTATATGTGGATTTGGCTGTGCTTCATCATGCTTTAGTCAATATCCCGAGACCTGAGAATAGTCGATATAAGGGAGTTTTGTTAAGAGCTAATGAGTAATGTAAAACATTTTTACAATGTACTATGGGTGCATAATGAAGCGGAATCAGCTTTAATGAAAATAGTGTTGTATTGTTATGGGTTACGGTTTTATAGGTAGTGATGCATGTTGCAGGCTGCAACTAATATATTGGTTATCAGGTTTATTAGTACGTGGTGCTCATAGCGGTTTTATAGGTAGTGATGCATGTTGCAGGCTGCAACAACAGAATTCTGTTGAACCCCTAGATAATAGTTAAGAAAACCTAAATGAAGCTGAAATTGTGTTGTTCTAATTAATGGTAATGTAGATAATATAGCAAAGAAAGAAAGCAAAGGAGAGATGCATGCAATGTGAATTCATAATCAGTATTGCGTATTTTGTCTATAGAAAGCTTGGTTCTTCTAATTGAAAATTATCATGTTATACATTTCTCATTATTCAAGTTGTTTGTAGTTTCCTCTGACGTCCAATTGTTAGGATCATTGACCGTGAGTCAAGAAATGTGTTAACTATGATCTTATTGATAGCATTTAATGGCCCTTGGCAGCTGTGCTGAACTGCTGATGTTCGAACACTTCCAGGTACAACATGTGCTACTGTTAATTCACTGAGGGCTGCAAGTCCGTAGCAGCTGGAATGAATGCGATGGATCTTCTGAGACGTTGTATCTCAATGGTTGTTGATTATGTGGTGACAAACCTTAAGGGCATGGCCAGAATGATCAATACATCACAAAGACTGAAGAAAACTGGTCAGGCTTCTATTCTCCATATGTGCATTCTGTTGGTTGTTCATATGATGTCGAGTCTAGCTATTTATGCTTCAGAGAAATATTTCTGCGGTTGAATAGAATTGAAGAAGTTTGTGAATGCAGGTTACAGTTTTTAAGGATGACACAATTATCCTTGATGGAGCGGGAGATAAGAAGCCCATCAAAGAGAGAGCTGAGCTGGTTTGTTAATTAACTTAGTTTCAGAGGTGTGTTAAGTACCGCAGCTCAATCGTCGGAAGGTGTTTGGCAGAGCAGACCGTGGACAAGGATGTGTGGTACCCTGGAGAATCTAGAGCTGTTATTGATGGTGATACAGATTACATGAATATATCGCAGTTTATAATACGTAGCACTGATGTCTGCCGGTATACATGAATATATGCCTTTTATTTAAGATATCATTTCACTTACACATATCATATAATTGTATCTCTTTCAGTTCCTTTTAGCACTGATGTCTGCCGGTGGACTACAAACCCTTCCAAGAACTCACTATTGCAGTTATATCAGCCTTCATTTCTGGTACTTTGAGTTCTGTTCTCTGGAGCAAGGGAGGAGAGAATTTAATATACTGTAGTAATGATTGTTGAATTCTTGCCTACTGTAATGTTTACAGTCATGTAGGATGTGAAATTGCTGCCCAAATTTCAAGAAAATCACTAGCATTTCTTTGTGGTAACTGCTAACATCCAGTGTGTTCCTACAAGGTGACATTACAGTTTACAACTGATCAAATGGGTTTATCTAACACGTAGTTCATGAAAAACAGAACACACATCCTTAGTGTAGGAGAAAGTGTGCATATGATAGCAAAGTGAATGGGAGCAGAGAAGGGATTCGGTCCACATGGGCAACAACTATCTCGGTTAAAAAAAGATAAAAAATGGTACTTAAGTTTCAACAGATTCCACATTTTTTAACATGAATACATATGCATGGTATTCATAGTTGTCCAAAGTTTTGGTTGAATTTTTTATTTCGGGCTTCAGAAAAATAACAAATTCATGGCCATATGAAGTATAGGCAAAATCCCCTATTTTACCCTGAATTTTGTCTTTTTTGTGTATCCTAAAATACAATGTATTTTTAACCTGAAATTAGTGCACTTAAAAATATGTATATTTATCCGTATACTTTTTTCCATAATTTTTAGAACACAACATTCTTATTTTTGAATTTTCTAAAAAGCACGATCACGGGTGCCTAGGAGCCGAAACAATTTTTCGATTGGAGAACACATATTAGAAAATGATATACACAAGGTGACGAAATGCTTCAGATTGCAATGGCCCCAGATTAAACCAATGATAGAACACCGACGTTGTTAGCAGCAGGCCAGCAGAGGAAACATGTCAAGAGATGACCCTAAGACGACATTAACAATGGAATATATTTATGGCAGTATTAAAAGTTGTTAACGTGAGAGAATCACAATACCCAAATATATACTGGTGAACGGACAAATATGGTGTACACTATATTATTTTTAGATTTTATATTAAGAAGATGTCATTTGAGAAAATAAAAGAAAACTATTTTATTTATATATTACTTTTTTCCGTAGCAACGCACGGGCACTCACCTAGTGTATAGTTATTATGGACTTAACTTATACCATGTGCCTACTTGCATACCTCCAGTGAGGTTCCATATATTACTTCCTTTCCTGTTTCTTGTTTTTCCTCTGCGACACAAGGCGACACACTAGCATGTTGTGAGATTTCCCATAACCATCTCTCGAATTAACACATGATCCTAGTTAGAATCATATGCCAAAGCTTGAGTCTGATTACTATCATATTGCACACTGCGTGCAACAATCACATTTTACTTGGAATTGGATGCATTAGGAAAACCTTAGAAACTTCGGCGCTTATTGTCACTACCTTTTTTCTCAGAGCTCTCTCATCCTTGAAATATAGATGGTTTTTCTTCTCTAGGGCTTCAGGATACAGAGCTAAGACGTGCATACAGGTAATACTATATGAGCGGCTAAAAGAGGTGTTGGTCTCCGCATCCCGACAACACAGTGTTCTTTTTAAGACGCGTTTCGCCCCCGACTCTAAATGTGGGTCGACACATGTTCTCGTAGTTGCTCAATTTGTAGCTTCGGTATGATTTTCTTGTGTAGACTTGAACTATCAAGATGCACTCTATAAAGAGACAAAATTCGTTTATTTTGATCCTTCAAATTTCTAAAACTTGTTCCCTCTTTACTGAAACTGGTGGGCTTTATTAACTTGTCGGTACAAATAAATCGCTGATTACCACAGAGATTGTTTTCAACCTCCGTGGGTTCGCCGGTGCCGTCTTTTGATGCTTAATCAATGCACTTATAAAGTACTCCAATGGGACAAGCAAACGGATGATGCCACAAAGGAGAAGACAACAGTATGCCTTCCACTAGTCTGAAATCGATGGGTGGTTTCCATGCATCATGAGATCGGTTGATTTCTTCAAAAAAATGTGTGAGATGTTCGGTAATCGAACAGTTAAAAAAGAAAAGGTATGCTATGCAATCCTATATGGTTTTTCTCAAATGAAACTCTTTGATGTAGAGGCCAATCGCACACGGTTAAACAAACTATGGCGATGCATCATAACAAACAAAATTAACATAATTGATTGATTTTGCACATAAGAACCTTATACAAACCGGTTGTTGTTCCGCTTTCATATTTTGAATTGAGCTTCGTCACTCTTTCTATACCTAGTCTTTTCCTAGAAGATAACACACGCAGCGCTAAGGTTCCCGTGGCAACTGAACTAGGATGTTAAGCCAGGATAGCGGATTAACCGCTCCATGTCCTTTCCTATTCTTATACAATTAGGTGTAAAGTTCCTTGCGTTTAGAACTAGAAGGTGAGGAATAGTAATGGTCGTGTGTGATATTATCCTGTTAGGGCTGATTTAGAAAAGCAGTCAGGCAGGAATGGATAAAATGTCTTTTGATGCTATCGTATCGGCTAAAATAGACATAATCTTAAAAATTGTGGCAAACAAGTTTTCAAACTTATTAGTTAAAAAATTCACAAAAAGGGTATTTTTGGCAATGCATTGCACATGATTTTTACAAAAAATGTTTGATGTACTGGGCAATCACTCATGGTTTTTCGGGAAAACAGTGTGGGATGTGGATGACAATCCCACATTTTAACAAAATTGTGCGATACACCATATTTTCTTTATCATAAAGGGTCAATTTACAGCAATCCAACCATATTTTATCGATTAAGTTATCGTCATTTCCAGCCACTCTATGGACCAACTTAGTTAGAGTTAACTTATTTCATCCTCCAACCCATGTTTCACCATCTTAATACGTGTCTAGCTACTTTGGACTTAACTCACACTTTATTTACACCACCATGCACATCCACTGAGGTTCCTTATATCACTTACTTTACTTTCTTATTTCGCCATCTGTGGTTCGAGGCGACAACTAGCATGCCTGTTGTGAGATTTCCTTAACCGTACAGAAATTAACACCTGATTCCTAGTCAGCATCATATGGGAAAGCTTCAGGCCTTCAGCCGGATGAGAATCATATTGCACACACTACGTGTAACAAGCATATTTACTTGGAACTGGAGGCATTAGGAAGCATTATTGCACATTCTGACAGCAAACTACCTCAGCGCGTCCTTTTCCTTGTACTATAGGCGAGTTTGCTTCTCTGGGGTGTCAAGCCAGAGAGATAAAATATGCATATAGCTAACACCAGACGAGTTCTTTACCAAACTCCTTTACCCCCCTGCCGCTGCTTGTGGGTCGACACATTTGTTCATAGTTGCTGAGAATGATTTTCGGCTGTGGAATTGAACTATCAATATGCCCGCGAGAAAGTTGGACGAATTTCCTCTATTTGGATCCTTCAAATTTCTAGAACCTTTTCCCCTTACTTGTTAAACTCGTGGACCTTATCAACTTGTTAGTACAAATACATCACTGATTAGCCCCAGAGAATACAAGGTCATGGACACATAACGCCGATACATAGTGCTGCCATGCACTGTAACTTTCATGTGGGTTCAGGCTCACGTGATCATATCGCCATGGATTAGCCGGCGCCGTCTTTGCTGCCTAATCAATGCACTTGTACAGTACACTATTACAGTGGGATAAGCAACAGGATGATACCACTGGCCGCTAGTCTGACAGCGATGGGCCGTTTTCATGCAGCGCGAGGTCGGCTGACTGCATGCTTTTTCGGAAACGATGGGCCGTTTTCATGCCGTTAGTCTGACAACGATGCGCCGTTTTATGCCGAAAGTTCCAGCATTATTCAGTCTTCCCAAGTTTTTTTAATCCGAAGACAAAAGCTTTGCCTTATCATTTTATTAAGAAGAAGGTGCCCGGTTTATTATGGAAGAAACCGGGCGAAAACCATACAACAACACAACCCCACACAACCTCGAGAACAACTAGAGCCAACCTCTAGACACCACTCCGTAAAGAGCCGATCAGCCCTCCACCTTTGCCGGTGAGAATAAGCCATAACTGCTATGAGAGAAGCAGGTACGGACGCTCCAACGCAGATGAAAGCGACCAACCGGTCAGGAGCCCCGACGACGACCAACACCGTGGGCAACCTTATCGCCCAAACGACACAAAGGTGGAACACCCGCGATGTTGAAGAAATCTCCGAACCGCCGCCCCGACATCCACCTCTCCGCCACGCCCTTCGCAATCCACCCGGACCACCTTCCGGGGCCGTCGCCCCGACATGCCACCACCCGCACTCGAGCTGCAACGCCGCACGACATGCGCAAGTTTTATTGGTTCGCGTACGTCTGCTATTTGACCTCAAAGCTTCCCGGGCACGACGGCACCACCGGCACGTAGAATAGAACGCCACGATCCAACTGGACCATGCTAATCGATTGTTCAACACGAGCACTACTACTAGCATTTCTAACCTACCATCGCTTTACATTTGAAATAAAATGTCAACAGTCGAAATAAGGAGGAGGCGCCTCTTCTGGCTGATGTTTGCTGCGATGATCTGGACTCTATGGACTATTCACAATAAAATGGTTATCGAGCATGTCTTTCTACGTCGGGCCTCTGACTCGGTGTCCAAACTCTTGGCTTTTCTACAGAAGTGGCACCCGCTATGTAGGCAGCAGGACAGGGAGCGGCTGGATGCGATGCTTGACGATCTTATGAGGACGGCTCGTCGTCTACACTCTTCATCTAGTCGTAGGGCTCCTCCATAGGGAGTGAGTTTTGTATCCGTACTTTCTATTTGTCCCTAGGCTTGTTGTGTTGTGGCCCTAACTTTTTTGTCCCACTTAGTTGTGCACTTGTAACCGATACCGTTGTTACTGTGCTGATTGCTTTATTTATAAATCAGGACGAAAGCCTGTTTCGTGTACTGACGACTTGCTCTAGCTGCACACAGCGAGACACCACGACCATCGCATACGTCACCGCTCTTTCAATTCCTCACATGCCGGCCGGCAGGCCGGCCCGCCAGTCTACGAGTTCATGTCCGGCCGTCGTTCAGCGGCTAACGGGCAACCGCCGGTGCTGCGACGTCCACGTAGCTCCGGTGGAGGAGGGATCCGGAGGAGGAGACCCGTTGCTTCTCATGTCCCCAGGCGGCTTCTTCTTCTCTCCCAGCACCATGCAGTCCATTCAGGAGCTCAGCCCCATCTTCTAATACACCAGGATTCAGGAATCATATTGGGTCGTTAAAGAAGATTAGCCGCAATGTATTCGTATGTGCATACAGATCAGCTGGGTCGGTGCACAGAATGCATGCATGCCAGTTCGTGCGGAATTGGGAGGGTGCTCCACTCTCAAGAACGTACGTCAGTAAATTTACCGAGTCTGTGATCAATGTATTCGGAGGATCAGTGTATCTCAGAGGCCAGAGCACTCAACGTAGCGGATACCGCAAGGCGTTTGTCAATATAAGGGGTGGCCGTGATGCTTGGGAGCATCCATTGCATGGATTGAAGGTGAAAGGTCTGCCTTGCCACATGGCATGAATGACGAATTCACTGGGCATAAATTTAAATGTAATCCTATGAATATTTTCTATTGCCCACGAGATGTTTGTGTTAACAACTTTAAACATAGAGGGTCCGCTACGTTACACGTATTTGGAGGGCGCCGCTGTGAAGCAAGCCCACCAAATTCGCGGTGTGAAGCAAGCCCACCAAATTCGCGGACACAGGTCCGACGCCACCCAAAGGGTGTCTAATTGGGGGGTGCCGTACACGAAAATAATGGGTGCCGGTGGAGATGGTGCCGGTGGAGATGCTTTTAGATGTTCAGAGCATTATAATGAAGTTTACTAGCTGAGCCCGGGCAGCCGCCCGGGCATGCCGGGCTGTGGCTCCGCCGCTGGCTATCGTTGGCCAAGTCCGCAGACGGCAGGCTTGCGACCCTAACAGCCACTGTAATGTAGCCATGCCACCACAAAATGGTTCTTGGGCCACGGTCCTAGTTCCAAGATCCACCAAACGTGATGTCATCTAGGTTGACAAGCCCATGCTGGGCCGGAGGTCCCCGCAGTGCGAGGGACAAGGAGGACAGAGGAGAGGGAGACTAGACTCGCAGCTAGGGTTTTTCTAGTCCCGCTCCTCTAGAAATGAAGCGAATAAAATATGCAGGGCTAGGTGGTTTTCGAACAATGAACCACATGCTTTTTTAGCACCTGTAGCGGTGAACAACACGATTGTCGAGAATATTACACAATCAATTCTACCAACCAAAATATTCATTTTATCCATTAAGTTTTTGACATCCTATAATGCTAGCTCATTTCATGCAACTTTATAGACTAACTTTTTTGGTGTTGACTTATTTCATCCACCAACTCATATTTCACCTTTTTAATATTATGTCAAGCCTACTTTGGACTTAAGTTATACCATGTACCCCTTTATATACAACCATATACCCCGGTGAGGTTCCAAATATTACTTCCTTTCTTGTTTCTCGTTTTTTTCCTACGTGGTACAAGGTGGCGCACTAGCATCATGTTGTGAGAATTTCTACAACAATCACCCAAATTAAGACATGATCCTAGTTAGCATCATATGCGAAAGCTTGAGCATGATGACAATCATATTGTGTAATACGTGTAACAAACACATTTGGAATTGAAGGCGTTGGGAAAACCATAGAAGCATTGGCACATATATTGGCTAACAAAATACTCAGCTCATCCTCACCTGTATACATTAGATGAGGTTGCTTTGCTTAAAGCTGAGGTCCTACAGAAAAGACCTGCATATATAGCTTATACTGTACGAGCGGATAAACGGAGTGCTGGTCTCACTTTCCCAACCATGTGGTGTTCTTCTACAGGCGAGTAGTGTTGCCCTCTGCCTCTAGTTGTGGGTCGACACATTTGTTCATAGTTGATCGGTGAAAAAATCTGGTATGACTTTCTAGCATGGAGTTGAATTATCGAGATGCACGTAAAATAGAGAGAATTTTATTTTATTTTGATCCTTCAAACATCTATAACTTGTATTCCCTCTTTAGCAAAACTGATGGGCTTTCTTAACTTGTTGACACAATTAGATCGCTGATATGATTAGCCCAAATAATACAAAGTTGTGGACACATAATAACAATACATAGCGCTGCCATCTACTCCCTCCGTTCTAAATTAATTGACTTCTATTTGCCCACATATGTGTATGTCATGTGGACAAATAGAAATCAATTAATTTGGAACGGAGGGAGTAACTTCCATGTGTTCTCGACCTCACGTAATCGCCATGGATTAGCCGGCGCCGTCTTTGCTGCTTAATCAATGCGCTTGTACCACTAGCTGGACGTGACAAGAAAACGATAATTCCACAAGGCAACTGCCCACGCCGGCCGCTAGTCTAAAAACAATGAACGGATTCTTCCTAGGAAACCTTCTGGTACAGCAGGCCGCTACTCCAACCAGTTATTCAGAAGGTAGGAAACAGGTTACCAGGATGGATTGCTGGTTTAATGACAATGGGAGGTCGGGTCAAGATGATTAATTCTGTTTTATCGGCCATACCTAATTTTTACATGGCCTGCATCCAGTGGGACGATGCAAGTGTTGAAGCGGTGGATAAGTTGAGAAGAGCCTTCCTATGGAAGAACAAAACAGATACCAGTTACCACGGGTGGACACTGCCTAGTTAACTGGGAAACTGTCACTATGTCGAAACAGCAAGGCGGACTGGGCATTAGGAACTTAAGAGCTCACAACACAGCTTTAATGGCCAAGTTTGTCTCCAAACTTTGCTCCGACGGCGAGGGGAGCTGCTTCTTATGGCTCAGACAAGTATACTTTCAAGGTCAAATTCCGACTGAAGGAACTTATGCGGACACACCATTCTGGCGTTCTATGCTCAAACAGATGCAGCTGATGCAAACCATAACGAGCTGCACCATTGGGAGAGGTAACATGGTTTCCTTTTGGCATGATCTTTGGCTGCCAATCGGGAGGCTAATTACGGAAAAGCATACCCTATACTCTTTTGCATCAGACAAACTTTGCACTGTCTCCTCACAGTTCTGCGAGGGGCAGTGGCAGATTCAGCTCCTACAACCGCTGTCTAAAACGGCAAATGATGAGTTACAGTCTCTACTACACTGCCTGTCCAATTTTAGGTCCCCGGTTTCAGCCACCGATGATAAACGACAGCTGATCAACACTAACAAACAGGCGACTACCAAAGACATCTACAACATTTTGATAGACAGAGGTATGCGCTGGAAAGAGGCTGCCTGGGTCTGGCAGTCGGTGATTCCAAAAAGGCACAAGATCTTTCTCTGGCTTGCCTACCGCGGAAGGCTGAACACCAAGGATAACATGACAAGAAAGAAATGGTGCTGGGATACTGGCTGCGATAGATGCCCAGCGATCGAGTCAATAGACCACATTATCTTGCACTGTACACCTGCCTCATGGGTTTGGGGAAGACTGCAGCTTTCACACCACGCAGCCTGTTCCAACACCATTGCTCAATTCGTCGAAAAGGTTGGCCAGAATTCTCCTGCGCAATGGACAGTTTGCTTTGCGGCTTGCGCCCTGAGTCTTTGGAAAGCAAGAAATGGCCGTGTTTTTAATCGCTCAAACATTACCAGCATTGGGTTACTAAAGCAAATTGCGGCAGAGCTAAGACTGTGGGCAAACAGAAGGACTAAAGTTCAAACAGAATTACACAGCTGGGCTACGAAGCTTGACGGCTCAATTCTCTAGAGCTGCAAGCACTTTTTTAGTTTTAGTTTTAGTTTCTTTCCTTTTCCCTTCCTTTTTTGTTCCTCTGAAATTCTTTTGCGTTTTCGGTCCCTTGGGCCTGCTTGTAAATAACTCAATAAGAGCTCCACCTTCTTAATTAATTAATTAATGTTCCAAAAAAAAAATCATGTGGTCTTCTCAAGTTTCTATGCACTAGCTAGTTGGAGAAACGTCGTTAGATGACACCAATTTGTCGTCTCGATTACGTGTGTTATTTGACCGCCCAATTAATCGATCCATGCATCTGAAGCTGCTCTGGCGGCACCGGCACGTACGTGCTCAGTCCATGGACAAATAAAGGTCGAGAAGCGACCATGCATGCATGGTCTAAGTCGCAGAAAAAGTAAGCCCTTGTCATTTGTCAAAAGAGGTAATTCGGTCATCTCAACTAGACTGACATCGGTTTCCGTTCAGTCTCCCAAATCTGAGCCTAGTGCCTAGACGTAGTACGGAGTACATATATTTGTGCAAGAGTGTAATACGTGTACTGGTGTTTTTGGTAAAGAAAAGCGGTTTTAGACGAAAGATGTCAACATTGACAGAAAAACTAAAACTAGAATTCGTACGAGAGATCAGGTCCTTATGTTGGTTGATATGGAATCTCTGCTACTCCCTCCTATCCTAATTAATCGTCGCAGGTTGTACACCGATTTCTACATGTTCAGTTCATTTCCCACGTCAATTAAAACGGATCCGAGGGAGTACTTGAAAGATAGGTAAAGTTCCATTTCCCGTCAGAATACACTTCACCGTTGTCTATCCATACACCCCACTAATAAATTTATATTGGTCGATTGGCACTGACTACAAAGAAACTGGAGTGATTTGTTTAAAGTAATCAGATTGTTTGTTTTACCGTTCTATTTTAACTCTGAGACAAGTCTATCATGTCTTGGCATGGTTTGTAAGGGCTTCTCTAAATTATCTAAAACTGGTCCAAGAGAACATTAAGTAGACACATATCTTGCTACATTTTTTGGAGACCCACGTGCCCGCTAACTAGTTACGCAAGTAACAACTCAATCAATTATCTTATTTTTATTTATTTTTCATGTCGTCGTTGAATCACCATAATTTACACTCTTTTTCACCCAACCATGAATTTCAACATAATTTATCTTCATTTTACATCCCTTTTTTTTCCTAGGCGTTTTTACATCCCATTCTCACCCCCAACATAAAAACTAGCAAAAAAACAGACCACGCAGAAAACATGCATGTGAGCACGACGCATGCGCGCGTAGCAAGGACGGTAATCGATGACGACTAAATTATCTCTCTAGCAACGCAAGGGCAATTGCCTATTTATAGAGTTTTCAACGAGATAGGAGCTTACATTTTTTAACAGGTTATTCACTTGGCCACCCATTGGATTCGGCTATGGTGTTGTATATAAAGATTGTGAGTAGGCACGTGGCATAACTTAAAGTCCAAAATAGCTAGACATAATATTAAAAAGGTGAACCATGAGTTGGTGGATGAAATAAGTTAACTCCAAAAAAGTTGGTCTATAAAGTGACAGGAAAGGAGCTAGCATTATAAGATGTCCAAAACTTAATGGATAAAATGAATATTTTGATTGCTAGAATTAACTGTGTAATATGCTAGAAATCATGTTGTCCACTACGTAGGTAATCACCCATCGGATTCGGCTATGGTCATGCCTTTTCCGTCAGATTAGCGGGGACTTATTGCTTACGGATGCAAACAGTGATTACTGCACTTGTATACTAGTCCATTGGGATGATGCCAAAAGGGAAGGCAACAGGATGCCGGCCGAAGTCTGAAAACGATGGGTGCTTTCCATGCATGAAGCGCGAGATGGGTTGACTTCTTCATTGGAAACGTTCTTCCGGTACTATTCCTGGTCTTCTCAAGTTTCTACTATATGATGTCGCGTGTGTTATTTGACCGTCCAATCAACCGATCGATCTGAAGCTGCCTCCGGCAGCACCGGCACCTACGTACTCAGTCCGTTGACAAATAAAGGCCGAGAAGCGACCATGCATGCATGCATGGTCTAAGTCGCAGTAAGTAAGCCCTTGTGGTTTGTCAAACGAGGCAATTCGGTCATCTCAGCTAGCTAGACTGACTTCGACTTCGTTTGAGCCTAGACGTACAAATCTAGAGATTGGCGATCCTTCTTTTAAGATGATTGATTCATGTATCGGGCTCATCTGATCCCTTGATAAGTTGATAAGTATGTAATAACGTAAATGATGAACTCTCACTGTTCAATGATGATGTAAAGGTCTATGTTATACCTCCCTTTTTAAAAGCGCCGTCTATTGGGCGGTCGCGCCCACCGGAGATATTTTCTGGCATTTCTGTATTTTTGCTGGTTCATTTTATAATTTGTACCATCTGATGTGCTATTAATTATATCCAGGCCCTTCGGGCGCTCCATGTAAAAAAATGACGTGAGCAACAAACAAGGTTTATATAATGCGGCCGGAGGGATAGCCCTTCTAATCCTTGCATGGGTACAAATAAATAAGCAAGAAAAACTAGTTGCATTTAAGAATCTCCCTCACCCTACTCCACATGAATTTAGTATCGGTGCAAAAAAAAAGTAAAGCAGTTGCCGCCTGCCACACATCTCCGAACAACAAACATCACTGATTACCTTTGGCTCATCATAATGTAAGGAGACTTGACAATAAAGCTACACGAAATTTGTAGGAACCAAAAGACGTCATTCCTCACTAGTAGAAAAAGGACTTTACGTCCAGAGATTTAGTCCTGGCTGTGTTTGCGGCCGGTAGTAATGAGCATCAGTACCGGTCCAAACGGTCAGAGGGGAGGGGGGCAGCAGTACCGGTTCGTAAGGGACCTTCAGTACCGGGCCGTAACACGGCCCGGTACTAAAGGTCTGTGGCATGGCAACGGTCGCGCGGGGCTGGGCGGGTGGAGCTTTAGTACCGGTTCGTGTTACGGACCGGTACTAAAGCCCTAACCGTTCGACTCCCGCCTACGATTTTACACGCGATTGGCTACGGGCGAGCGGGCAGTTCTCATTTTCTCCTCTCTGTCTTTCTTCCTTCTCCCCACCGGCGATCCTCTCCTCTCTCTTCTTCCTTCCGGCCGGCGACCCTCTCCTCTTCTTGCATCCCTCCGGCCACCATGAATCCGGCACCACCAATCACTCGCTACGGGCAGGTGCTTGCACATGGCAACACCTATCTTAACGTCGTGTACACGAACGATAGCGCTAAGGTGGCGGGTTTTCTCTCCGATTTCAAGTATTGGCTTGGCGAAACTCGGGAGCAAGACAAGTTCATGGGTCTTGATCTCGAGTACACGGCCGATCAAGAAGATGTTGCGGTCATCCAACTATGTTTCAAGAAACGTGTCATGGTCTTCCAATGGGCAAGGTAATCCAATGTTGGGGCTTATTTTCTTTAATTTGTCGATTCGTAGGATAGGAAAATTGCATAGGATAGCAATTTCTCTTTGATTATAGTGAACATAATTATATATATTGGCCGAAATGAAAGTTGCATTGCATATTGTTGTTATTCTTATATTATACATGATCTCAAATTATATAGTGGCCGAAAATAAAAGTTGCATATTGTTGTTATTAATTCTTATTATACTTGATCTCAAATTATATATTGGCCGAAAATCTTAGTTGCATTGCATATATTGTTGTTATTCTTATTATACATTATCGCAAATTATATAATGGCCGAAATGAAAGTTGCATATTGTTGTTATTCTTATTATACATGATCTCAAATTATATATTGGCCGAAATGAAAGTTGCATATTGTTGTTACTCTTATTATACTTGATCTCAAATTATATATTGGCCGAAAATGAAAGTTGCACTACATATTGTTGTTATTCTTATTATACTTGATCTCAAATTATATATTGGCCGAAAATCTTAGTTGCATTGCATATATTGTTGTTATTCTTATTATACATGATCTCAAATTATATAATGGCCGAAATGAAAGTTGCATATTGTTGTTATTCTTATTATACGTGATCTCAAATTATATATTGGACGAAATGAAAGTTGCATATTGTTGTTATTCTTATTATACATGATCTCAAATTATATGATGGCCGAAATGAAAGTTGCATATTGTTGTTATTCTTATTATACATGATCTCAAATTATATATTGGCCGAAAATCTTAGTTGCATTGCATATATTGTTGTTATTCTTATTATACATGATCTCAAATTATATATTGGCAGTATTTTTAACATGTGTTCCATTTGTTGTTGCAGTAGTGACAAGCAATGTCCGATACTCATGGATTTTCTTCGCAGCGGCATACATTTTGCTAGCGTTGATATAACGAATGACAAGATCAAGATGAGACGCACCTGGGGTATTCAGATACCATCTGCCTGCCACATTGATCTCCAGAACTTGTTCAGGCTTGACCATGTCAAGACTGGAATGGCTGTGTCGGCCCAGTGGATTCTAGGGTGTACAGAGCCCACTCTCCACTCGCCGTACCCGCGACAGCATCTACAAAACGGCTAAGGACCAAGCAGACCGTTTAAGGAGCCCCCCGAGGCAGAAACCCCTGGAGGGGACTTGAGGCGCCACCGGAGGCCTGAAGGAGGTTCCCCCCGAGGGCGTCCCACTTGAGGGCTCTCTCGCTCTGAGGGGAGCCCGCACGGCACCTCTCCCTCTAGAGCCTCAGCCCCTCGAGGGGATACTTCGCGGCGAAGGAAGCGCTGCAGAGCGCACATGGGCTCTGCAGCAGCCGCAGGGTGACGCGCGCGCCTGCGCGCACGACAGCGCCAGTGCCGCAGTTGCCGTCCCGGTGATAAAAGGAGTCAACAAAGCTCTGTGGCTCCTGCGCCGCTAACGTGGCTTACCTCTTTGGCGATAAAGCAGTTGGCCGGCGCAACGCTCCAACGACGACGTCACCGCGGGCGCTCTCTATGGTCTCTGCCGCATCTGCGGGCCACTCTGCAAAGCCTGCGGCCTGTCGGCCACGGCGCGCCGCTTTAGCGCGGAGGAGCTGCGTCCAAGGACGGAGGAGACAGCTGCCCTGCCACGAAGGCAGGCTTTACAGCCATGGACCGAGTCCATGGACGAGCGGGTAGTGGTGCACCCCGCTCCGCCGCTCGTCGCCATGTGGGAACCCTTCCACTTCGCAGGTCGCAGGGATGAGGCCCGGGGCAACTATTTAAGGAGCGGGGGCACTTCCGTGTTCAAGCCGGAGGGGAAATTTGATCCCGAATTAGATAGCGTCCTCCACCTCCGGACCTCCTGAGCGCCCGGAGGCTCGCTGTACTGCAGTCACCACAGTGCAATTCAGACAGGCAGGAGTAGCGGTGTTACCTCATCTTGAGGGCCGTGAACCTGGGTAAGGGCCGGTGTCACTCTCTGTCGTACAGTCCCGCTCCAGGCACCGCGAGCAACGTCGCGGCACGCATCGAGGGTTGTTTGACCTCCGTGTTCAGTCCCCCTTCGAACCTCTCTTCGGGGCAAGTCTACCCCTGTTGCGTGGGAGCAACCCCGCGACATTTGGCGCGCCAGGTAGGGGACTGAGGCGCGTCTTCAACCTCCGAACTTCGTGCCATGATGGACACCCGCGCGACGCGCGCCAACAGGCGCACCTCCGAGAGAGCTCACACCGAGCCCGGCACTGCCCCCACCCGCGGCCGCCGTGGTCGCCCTCGCGCGGCCGAGCGCGCTGGCACCGGCCCACGCGTGGAGGAGCCGGAGAGCGAGGAGCGCCGCGAAGGAGACCAGCGTGATGACGAGGACCTCTCCGAGCGCCGTGGGGACGCTGAGTCCTCACACCCGTCCCGGCGTCAGAGCGTGTCCACGCGGGAGCACCAAGAGCCCGCCCCGCACACCGCGCTACTCATGGCTCAGGAGCTCCTCCGCTACCGGCCAAGTGCCGAGGCGCACGACCAGTGGCTGGACCGCCTCCACCACCTCGTCGACATCGCAACCACGCGCCCTGCTCCGTCGCGCTCCATCGTGCCTTCCGGCCCTGCAGGGACGGCCGCACCGGGTGCGCCACCGCCGCCGCCGGGCCCGCCTCCGGCCGCGGCACAGCGGGCTCCCTCCCATGCTTCCTCGCCGCACGACTGCCAAATCGTGCAGCGCACCGCACCTGACGCGCGTGTGGGCATGGAGCGACGTCGCGACCTCCAGAACCGCCTCGTCGAGGAGCTCGGTCAAGCGGGGCAGCAAAACCGCAGGGCCCTCCAGGGAGGAACGGCCACCTATGCCTCAGGCTGCATGGCCTTCACGCGCGCCCTGCGTCGTGTGGTCTGGCCGCAGAAGTTCAGGCCAGCGCTCCCCAAGGGCTTCGACGGGTCCACCAACCCTCTCGAGTTCCTGCAGCTCTACACCACTTACATCCAGGCTGCAGGGGGCGACGACAAGGTCATGGCCAACTGGTTCTCCCACGCCCTCAGGGACTCCGCGCTGTCCTGGCTTCTCAACCTGCCGGAGGACTCCATCGACTCCTGGGAGGAGCTCTGCAGGCAGTTCGTCGCCAACTTCAAGGGCACGTACGAGCGCGCACTCACCCACAACGACTTGCGCGCTGTGGTGCAGAAGAAGGGTGAAACTCTTCGCAAGTACATCCAGCGCTTCAGCCAGGTGCGGAACAAGATTCCAAACATCCCCGACACCCAGGTGATCGCTGCCTTCCGCGAGGGCGTCACGAACCGCAGGATGCTCGAGAAGCTCGGCATCCACGACAAGCTCACCTCTGTGGTGAAGCTGTTCGATCTGGCGGACAAGTGCGCCAAGGCTGAAGAGGGACTCCTCTTCGTCAAGATGAGCGCGCGGGGAGACGACCCTGGCGAGGGGTCCAAGAGCCACAAGAAGAAGGAAGAGCCCAAGCGCAAGGCCACCGCGGTCCTCGCGGCAGAGCCTGACGCAAAGGGCTCCCGCAGGGGTTCCCCCGAGCGCGGCGACAAAGAGGTGGACCACCGTCCGTTCTGCGTCTACCACAACAGGCGTGGGCACGCTACAGACGACTGCTTCGACCTCAAGAGGCTGAGCAGGGAACGCGAGCGAGGAGAAGGCAGCGGAAGCCGCGGCAGAGGTCGCGGCTACCGCAGAGACGGCAAGGGCAGGCGCGACGGCGGCTACCAGAAGCCGTCGGGCACTCAAGCCAACGCCGCCGAAAAGAACAACAACCTCCCCGACGAGGAAGATGGAGGCTATCAGGCCCCGAGAGGCGCCATGGCCTGCATCCTCGGCGGAGCTCAAGCGCCCAAGTCGAACAATCAGTTCAAGCAGTTCGCCCGCGAACTCAACGCGGCGCTCCCGAGCACCGAGACCTCCAGGCCCCTCAAGTGGTCCCAGTACACCATCGCCCACCCGCCAGGCCTCAGGCTGGATTGATGAACTCAAGGACTACTTGGTGAAAGGAATCCTCCCTGAAGAAGATGCTGACGCAGAGCGAGTCGCTCGACAGGCGAAATCATACTGCATCCTCGAGGAAAACCTCTACCGCAAGCGCCCAAATGGTGTCGCGCTCAAGTGCGTCCCTCCTGAGGAAGGCCGAGAGCTGATTAAGGACATCCACAGCGGGGAGTGCGGCCACCACTCATGTGCGCGCACCCTCACAGGCAAGGTCTTCAGGAGCGGCTTCTACTGGCCTCAGGTGCTTCAAGATGCGGTCGCCATTGTGCAAACCTGCGACGCCTGCCAATTCCACGCCAAGCAAATTCATCAGCCGGCACTGGAGCTTCAGACCATCCCGCTCTCCTGGCCGTTCGCGGTCTGGGGGCTGGACATCCTGGGCCCCTTCCCGAAGTCGCAGGGGGGCTACCGTTTCCTCTTCGTGGCCATCGACAAGTTCACCAAGTGGACCGAGGTTGAGCCGGTGCGCACCATACCAGCTGGGGCTGCGGTGAAGTTCATCCGGAGCTTGGTCTGCCGCTTCGGCGTGCCCAACCGCATCATCACTGACAACGGCCCGCAATTCACCAGCGGCATCTTCCGAGCCTACTGCGACAAGCTTGGTATCAAGGTCTGCTTCGCCTCGGTAGCTCACCCACGCAGCAACGGTCAAGCCGAGCGAGCAAACGCAGAAGTCCTCAAGGGCCTCAAGACCAGGAGCTTCAACATCCTCAAGGGCCACGGCAAGGGCTGGATTGACGAGCTCCCCTCAGTGCTCTGGTCCATACGCACAACCTCCTCGAGGCCTACAGGCGAAACGCCGTTCGCCCTGGTCTACGGAGCTGAGGCAGTCCTCCCCGCAGAAATCAAGCATGGATCGCCACGGGTCCTTGCCTTCAATGAGGACACCCAAGAGGGCCTCCACAACGACGACCTGCTGCTTCTCGAGGGACTGCGCCGTCAGGCCGCCCTCAGGGCGGCAGGGTACCAGCAAGACCTGCGACGCTACCACAGCCGCCATGTGCGCTCACGCACCCTTGAAGCGGGCGACCTCGTCCTCAGGCGAATCCTCTCCAGGGAAGCGCTCCACAAGCTCTCCCCGATGTGGGAAGGCCCCTACAGGGTCTCCCACGTCGCCAGGCCTGGCGCAGTACGCCTCGAGACCGAAGACGGCATCCCCGTCAAGAACCCGTGGAACATCGCGCACCTGCGCAAGTTCTACCCGTGATCGCAGTCACGCCAGGTATTTTTTGTCTCTAGAGGGAAGCCCATGGCTTCACCTCCAAGCTTCTCAAAGCTTCTCCCGAGGCCCAGCCCTCCGAGCTCTCCTGCAAATGAGCCCACGTAGGCCGCAGTGAACCTCTGCCACTAATGGGTGGCCCCCATGCCGCGACATGGAAGGAACGTTAGCTTGGCAAACCCAAGTGTAATGAACCGATTTTCGTTCCAAGTGAACTATGCGCTACGGCGCCGCTATGTGATATTTTAGTGGTGAGTTTATTTCAGCATTATTTTCCTTATTGAAAATGGGCGCTTATATCTCTCCACATGCGCACCTCGCGAGCGGGGGCTGAGTACGGTGCCAGTGCCTCAAATGACACACCAGCAGCACTGCAAAACCCAAGGATCCGAGCTCTGGCTAGAGGGCAGGCCCTCCCAGGCACGCCATCTCTTCAAAGGACCTTGGTACTCTCTCTCCTCGCAAGGAACGCCTGAGGGGACCTATAAGCGCGCATTAGTCCCTGATGCTGTGATCTAGCGTTTCGGCTTGCCCCTCTAACATCCACAGAAAGCGAAAGTCCCCACCAGGCCTGCGGGGGAGAACCCTCGGCCCCTGAAGGGGAGAACTCCGCCAGGGAAGGCCCACATCGGGCAAACGCCTCGCGAAGCTAAGTTTCTCGCCCACCTCAAGGGAATCCTCGCTTTTTTCTCATGAGCACTCTGCGTCCCTCAAGTGGTTCTTTCCTTACTCTCCGTGGACTGCTTGCGCGTCAAAGGGGGGCTCTCAGCATCGCGACTTGAGGGCTCTTACCTCCCCAAGCCTTAAACTCCCCCCGGCCTTGCCGAGTCATTGCTCGAGCATACCGCAGCGGCAGGAGTCATAGCGCGAGGGGAAGGGTCCAACGACGCAGAGCGAAAAAGACACTGAGATGAAGCAAAGACCCCCCGAAGGAAGCGCACACTTAATCGATAGCAAATTGTTTACAAAGTGAAGAAATAAATTACAAGGTGGAAAATGAAATTCTCTAACGGGCAAACGCCCCTAAAGCGCTACAAGCGCGACGCGTTGCAGGAGGAGATTAGTCGGAGGCCTCAGCGTCGTCCTGGTCGCTCTCTTCTTCCTCCTCGGGCTCGCTCCCCTCGCCGCCTTCCTCTGCAGCGGCCCGCTTGAAGCGGCTGCAGAAGTCGTCCACTTGGTCGCGGACGGAGCTGGAGGCTTTCCACGCAGCGTCCCCCTCCAGTGGCTCGGTCACCGTGGCGAGGTCAAACCCGGGTTGGAGGTGGACGAGGTTGGAGAAGATGCGGTCCACCGCCACCGCCAGAAGCTGACGGCACTCCTCCTCGACCACGTCGCGGATCTCCGCAGTAGGGCCTTCGAGCGCTGTGAAGAGCTGCTCGAAGTACAGGAGGTAGGTGGCGGCGTCAGCGTGGCCCTGAGCCGGAACGCTTGGCGCCTCCGCCCCCAGCTTCGCGGCGAGCTCACGACCCCGTCCCGTCAAGGACAGGAACATGCGCTCCCGCTGCTGCGACAGCACCTGCGCCGCCTGGATGCTCTCCGCCGCCTCCACTGCTTTCTCCACAGCAGGCCCCACCTGCCGGTCCATCTCCTCCATGTCCCCCATGAGGGAGGCGAGGTCCTGGGATATGTCCTCTCGGGCCTTCTCGGCGGCGAGGCGGCAATCAGTTTCGCGCTTCACCTTGGCAGCGAGTTTGGCGTTCTCCTTCTCGAGCTTTTGGATCCGGGCGCCGCTCTCCCCCAGCCTCGCCTTGAAGCGGTCCTCCTGTTTGGAGAATTTATCCTTATAGTCCTGGGAGACTGCGGCGCGGATTTTGTTCTCCTTCTCCCGGAGCTCCTTGTTGAGCTCGTCCTTCCGCTCTGCAAGCCGCACGTTGGCTCGCTCCACATTCCCCTTGTGGGCGGCGACCTCGCGCTCGAGCTTGCTGAACGCCGTGGCAACGCTGTCTTCGCGGGCCTCAAGGGCCGTGCGCTGTCCTGACAGCTCCTGCTCCCTCAGCACCAGCTGCTCGTCGCGACGGCGTGCATCCTCCTTGCGCTCGCTCAAAGCGTGCCCGCGGGCCTCCAGGCTCGTGCGGAGCTCATCGAGGGCGGTCCGCACTACCCCGGCATCCGCAAGGATCTTCTTCTCGAGCTCGACGAGCTCGGCATGCTTCGCCGCCAGCGAATGCTCCACGGCCTCCCGCGCCGCCTTGGCCGTGGCGAGGTCCTTTGCAGCGGCTCGGCGCTCAGCCCTCAAGGGCTGAAGGAGTTCCTCAGCTTCGCGCAAGGCCCCCTCGCGGACCTCTTCGGCAAAGCGCGCCGCCGCCTCGCGCTCCTCTTGCAGCGCCTGGTCGCCCTTGCGGCGGGCCTCTACTGCCGCGTGGAAGGCGGCCCAGGCGTCGGCGAGCTCGTCACGTTGGCGGGCGAGCGCCTGGTCTTCTGTGGCCAGGTAGGCCTCGAGCCCCTCCAGGGACTCCCGCACGAAGCGGAAGGCGACGTCGCGGCGTCCTCGGCCCCAGTCAAAGCGGCCCAGAGCGAGGCCCGGGGGCGGACCGCGCGGCTTAGAGGGTCCCGCACCCGCATCCGGCTGGGCGGCAGAAGCCCCCGCGTGGGCCTGGGGGCTCGGGGGCAGGTCCTCCGCCTCCATACTCGGTCCCAGGCCTCCTGTGCTTCCCCCCTCGGGCGGCACTTCCCGGTCCGCGCCCGGGGCAGGTGCGTGAGGACCGGTCCTTGCTGTTTCCTCCTCCCCCACGGTGTCCGGCGGCGGTGGTGGAGTATCCTCCCTGCGAGACTTGGGAGGGCTCGGCGCCGATTCGGCACCCGCGGGAGCCCCTGGCTGCGCTGGAGGGGTAGCTGCGCGGGGTGGAGTGGGTATCTTCTCCACCTGTTCCTCCACCCGCTCTTCCTCGGGTGGTGGCACAAATGTCTCCGCCTGAGGCATCTCCTCCTGAGAGCCTACGGTACCCCCCACCACAGGCCTCGAGGCCTCCGCCGCCGCGGTCTCGCTGGCCTCAACCTCCGGTGCAGCGTCGGGGGCGGCCCTCTTCACGTCCGCGGCTTTGCGAAGCCTGCGGCGCTTCGCAGGATCAGGGCCGCTGAGGTAAAAGGAAAAGATTGGTCAAGAAAGAAGAGCGAGCAAGCTGGACTCAGAAAGGAAAGGAAAAGGCAAAAGAATCTCACCTGGTTTTCTTGGCGCGGGTGTCTACCCACGTCATGCCTGGCGAGCGCCATGAAGGCACAGCCCGCGCCCCCGCCTCGGGGGCCTCCTCGGCTTTCCTCTTGTGGGGAGTGCTCGGGGGCTCCCCGGCAGGCCTGTCATGGGCCGCCTTGGTCCTCGGCTCATGGCGCCCCGCCGCAGCCTCCTCGCTGTCGCCGGAGGAAAGCTCGTGGACCTCCCCTGCCGGGGGCGCAACGCCGGAAGAGCTTCCCGCGCCCGCAGAGCTTCCTACGCCGGCAGAGGGCTCCACCCTCGTCTCCGCGTCGCCCTGCTCCGAGTCGGATGCGCTTGGCGACTCGGTAGTGTCCGCTGGCATGGGCTCCTCCTCCTCTTCATCCCCCGCCAAGCCTAGCGGGGTGAACGCGGGCGCCTGCGCCAGGGTGGCCCGGCGCTTGTCTGGGACTTCAAACAGAGGCCGTATCGCCACGTGAACCCTCGCGGGCACCTCTGGGTTGACGAAGAGGCCTCCCAGGATGGTCTCGACGACCGCGGGGCGGTGGTCGCTCAGATGCAGCCGCAGCGGGTCCGTAGGCCCTGTGTACGCCCACATCGGCTTCTTGTGCGCCTGCAGGGGGGCGATGCGGCGCCTCACGAACTCCGCCGCCACCAGCTGGCCGGTCAGGCCGTGCTCGCGAAGCGCCCTCAGGTGGCCCACGAGGTCGGCTATTGCTTGCCCCTCCAGGGAACGCTTGCTCCAGTGGGTGTTCTTCACGGGCGGCGCCTCGGGGACCTCAAGGAGGGAGCTCTCCGAGGGAACGCGGATAAGGAACCACTTCTGCCTGAAGTCTTCCACCTTCTTCGACACCGCCGTCACGGGCCTGTCGCCGTTCCAGGCCATGGGGATGTAGACATCTCCCATGCCGTCCGCGATGCGGAAGGATACGCAGCCCGTCCGCTCCATCTTCGCAGTGTTCCGCAGTGCGTAGAAGCTTCGGAAGAGAGCGATGGAGGGCTTCACTCCCAAGTAAGCCTCGCACAAGAAGGCGAAAATAGAGAGGACAAGGATGGCGTTGGGATGGAGGTGCAGAAGATGGACCTGGTAGAACTCGAGGACGGCCTCGAGGAAAGGAGAATACGGCGGCACCAGTCCAGCGTAGAGTGTGTGGAGGAAGATGGGGAAGTAGCCAGCGGGGAAGCGACCGGTCCGCGCAGGCAGAATGGCGCTGACGCCATGCTCATTGTGCTTCCCGGCGACCAGGTGCTGGATCTTGTCCAGCGCCGCCGCGGTGATGCGCGCCCCGACCAGAGAGGGGCCGAACTCCCCCTTCCCCTGTGCGTCTTGGCGGGCCGAAGCCGCCGTTTTCTTGCCCTTGGATCCTCCCATCGTCGGAGAAGGACGGGAGCACGGAGGAAGCGAAGGAGGGGAAGATTCGCCGGAGGTGGCAGTCTAGGAGGCGGAGAACTGATGGGCGGATGGACAAGACAGGACGGGGTAATGACTGCGGCTCGGACTAGCGCACGGCTTTTAACCCCGTCCGAGCAGTTACCGAGGCACGATCGTGGAAGACGTGGCGAACGTGGTGGCCCCCCCACTACGCACGTCTTCGCCGGAGAAAACGAGTCGCCACAAGTCCACCTCCGGGTGACGCGTGTACCGCGGCCGGCCTGCAGTTTTGGGCCCACGACGCTTCGCCTAGCCCCGATGGGCCTCGCCGCGCCCATCATGGGCCCGGGGGCTACTGTCGGCCCAGTGGATTCTAGGGTGTACAGAGCCCACTCTCCACTCGCCGTACCCGCGACAGCATCTACAAAACGGCTAAGGACCAAGCAGACCGTTTAAGGAGCCCCCCGAGGCAGAAACCCCTGGAGGGGACTTGAGGCGCCACCGGAGGCCTGAAGGAGGTTCCCCCCGAGGGCGTCCCACTTGAGGGCTCTCTCGCTCTGAGGGGAGCCAGCACGGCACCTCTCCCTCTAGAGCCTCAGCCCCTCGAGGGGATACTTCGCGGCGAAGGAAGCGCTGCAGAGCGCACATGGGCTCTGCAGCAGCCGCAGGGTGACGCGCGCGCCTGCGCGCACGACAGCGCCAGTGCCGCAGTTGCCGTCCCGGTGATAAAAGGAGTCAACAAAGCTCTGTGGCTCCTGCGCCGCTAACGTGGCTTACCTCTTTGGCGATAAAGCAGTTGGCCGGCGCAACGCTCCAACGACGACGTCACCGCGGGCGCTCTCTATGGTCTCTGCCGCATCTGCGGGCCACTCTGCAAAGCCTGCGGCCTGTCGGCCACGGCGCGCCGCTTTAGCGCGGAGGAGCTGCGTCCAAGGACGGAGGAGACAGCTGCCCTGCCACGAAGGCAGGCTTTACAGCCATGGACCGAGTCCATGGACGAGCGGGTAGTGGTGCACCCCGCTCCGCCGCTCGTCGCCATGTGGGAACCCTTCCACTGCGCAGGTCGCAGGGATGAGGCCCGGGGCAACTATTTAAGGAGCGGGGGCACTTCCGTGTTCAAGCCGGAGGGGAAATTTGATCCCGAATTAGATAGCGTCCTCCACCTCCGGACCTCCTGAGCGCCCGGAGGCTCGCTGTACTGCAGTCACCACAGTGCAATTCAGACAGGCAGGAGTAGCGGTGTTACCTCATCTTGAGGGCCGTGAACCTGGGTAAGGGCCGGTGTCACTCTCTGTCGTACAGTCCCGCTCCAGGCACCGCGAGCAACGTCGCGGCACGCATCGAGGGTTGTTTGACCTCCGTGTTCAGTCCCCCTTCGAACCTCTCTTCGGGGCAAGTCTACCCCTGTTGCGTGGGAGCAACCCCGCGACAGGCTGATATGGCAGTCGCCGTGATCGACGACGCGTACGCTGATATGAAGACATGATTCGACAAGGAGCAGCACAAACTTTGGGAGAAGACCCCACTTGACGGTTGCAACATTGAGTATGCAGCAAAAGATGCGTATGCAGTACGAGGTGTACCGCAAAATTAGAATCGTCAACTATGGGCAGCGTCACCTCGTACCGCGACCAGTGCGCCATGAGTCTTCAGATTCGGAGAACGATTTGTACTAGTGTTTGTAGTGCTTGAGGGTCTGCTCATGTGGAAGAGAGTAGTGTTAGTGCAAACACTTTATCTCTCTAATATTTTGTAGTGCTTGAGTGTCTACTCATCTGGAAGAGAGTAGTGTTATTGTTGCAAACAATTTATCTCTAATATTTTGTAGTGCTTAAGTGTCTACTCATCTGAAAGAGAGTAGTGTTATTGTTGCAAACAATTTATCTCTAATATTTTGTAGTGTGCTTAGTGTCTACTCATCTGGAAGAGAGTAGTGTTATTGTTGCAAACTATTTATCTCTAATGTAGTGCTTGAGTGTCTACTCATCTGAAAGAGAGTAGTGTTATTGTTGCAAACAATTTATCTCTAATATTTTGTAGTGTGCTTAGTGTCTACTCATCTGGAAGAGAGTAGTGTTATTGTTGCAAACTAATTTCAAGATTTCCTTTCACATGGTTGTTTCTTATACCAATATGCACCTATTTGTGGAATATGAGATCTTTATCACAAACTATGCCTTGAAAATGACCATAAGTTGATCATTTGGCTTGAAACTTCTAGATGTCTATACATGATAGACCTTTTTGTGAATACTTTTTTTGAAAATTTTGTCAAAAATAAAGATTATCATTTTTCATAGCAACTAGTACACATATAAGGTCCCCATGCCAAAGGATTTCTTTTTTTGAAGTGTTTATCACATTATTTCATTTTTTTATAAAAAAAAGTCAAAGCTGTCGCGATGACAATTCATCAGAAGATGTAATGTTTTCTAAAACTATCAATGTTTCTGTGATATAACCACTAGTTGTGAACCTTAAAATGATTTTTCCAAAAATTTCAAACCAAGCTATCAAACAGTTGTAGTTCAAATTTAAATTACTTTTGAAAAATAGGCATAAACTCATTTAACTAGGAGGAATTAGGTAGAAATAAAGTTTATCATTTTTCATAGCAACTAGTACACATATAAGGTCCCCATGCCAAAGGATTTCTTTTTTTGAAGTGTTTATCACATCATTTCATTTTTATTTCAATATTTATTATTATATAATCATTTTTAAAAATAAAGTAATATTTATTTTATCATTATTTATTTCAATATTATTATTATATAATATTTTTGTTTAATCAAGTAAAGTTTATAATATAAGAAATGAAAAAGTGTTTCATCATGACCGAGTGGTTAACATGATTGATAAGATAGAACTATCAGTAAGTTCTCAGTTCTCTCTTAGTATCTAGTTTGAAAGGAACCTAAATGTTAAGCGTGCTAGTGTTATAGCAGTAATAAAACAAAGAGATTAAGTGTGTGGGAAGGGGAAAATTAACTAGATTAAATAGTTAGAATTGAGATTAAGTGTGTAGTTAGTGATGAATTGTGTGGGTTAGTGGATAGTTAAGTGAAAAATTTCGAAATTCTAAAAAAAAATTCAAAAAGAAATTAATTTTTTTGGAGCACCTTTAGTCCCGGTCGGTAACTCCAGACGAAACCACGCCCTGCGGCCGACGTGGATGTCATTTAGTACCGGTCGCAACACGACCGGTACTAATGCTTGGGGGCCTTTAGTCCCGATTGGGCAGTACCGATTGCGAAACCGGTACTGATGCCCCTCCCCGACCGGTACTAAAGAGCCGTTTTCCACTAGTGACTATATGGTAATTTCGAGGAACCAGAAGATGCCATTCTTGTTTTACATGGCGATAGCAAGGGATTAGAGTAGATGCTGGAGATAATTGGATAACTATGCTAGAGACTTGAGAGAGTCTTTGCCAATGCAATCATCTAGAAGGTATAATCTTGCGGGATGTGCATGATGTCAAGCTCCGAGTTTGAAGAAATGTTTGATCTTGTAGATACTATTCTAGAACAGGGACCCCTTCGGGGTTGGCACCCATATTAAGAAGCTCTGAGGATCCCTACTCCTGCTCCTTCCTTTCACAAAGGAGAGTATAACACCACCCACCCACCCACCCCCTCCCTCGACTTCTGAATTTGTTGATGCACACTATCATCTTTAATTATTTACAAGCGATCCCCCTAAGGGATCGAATTTCATTACCATGGATAACGAAATGACAGGGGCAGACAGCATCCACGTGCAAGAAAATAAAAACAATCATTCAAACTTTATACAACCATCACTAGTGGAAAAAGGACTTTACGTCCAGACTATCAGTCTCGGTTACATTTGCGGCCGGTACTAATAAACATCAGTACCGGTCCGAACGGACAGAAGGGAGGGGGGCAGCAGTACCGGTCCGTAAGGGACCTTTAGTACCGGGCCGTAACACGGCCCGGTACTAAAGGTCTGTGGCATGGCAACCGTCGCGCGGGGCTGGGCGGGTGGAGCTTTAGTACCGGTTCGTGTTACGGACCGGTACTAAAGCCCCTAACCGTTCGACTCCCGCCACGATTTTAGACGCGATTTGGGCAGTTTCTTCCTCTCCCTCTCTTCTTCCTTCGGCCGCGACTCTCTCTCTTTCTCTCCTTCTCTCCGGCGACTCTCTCCCTCTCTCTTCTACATATCAATCCCTCCGGCCACCATGAGTCCGGCACCACCAATCACTCGCTACGGATCGGTGCTTGCACATGGCAACACCAATCTCAATGTCGTTTATACGAACGATAGCGCAATGGTTGCGGGTTTTCTCTCCGATTTCAAGAACTGGCTTGGCGAAGCTCGGGAGCAAGACAAGTTCATGGGTCTTGATCTCGAGTACACGGCCGATCAAGGAGAGGTTGCGGTCATCCAACTATGTTTCAAGAAACGTGTCATGGTCTTCCAATGGGCAAGGTATTAATCCAATGTTGGGCTTATTTTCTTTAATTTGTTGATTCATATGGATAGGAAAATTGCATAGGATAGCAATTTCTCTTTGATTGTAGTGAACAAAATTATATATATTGGCCGAAATGAAAATTGCATTGCATATATTGGATGAAAATATTGGCATATATATATTGGCCGAAATGATTGTACGAAAATTCTTAATTGATCTCAAATTATATATTGGCCGAAAATCTTAGTTGCATTGCCTATATTGTTGTTATTATACATTGGCCGAAAATCTTAGTTGCATTGCCTATATTGTTGTTATTATACATGATCTCAAATTATATATTGACCGAAATGAAAGTTGCATTGCATATTGTTGTTGTTATTCTTATTATACATGATCTCAAATTATATATTGGCCGAAATGAAAGTTGCATTGCATATTGTTGTTGTTATTCCTATTATACATGATCTCAAATTATATATTGGCCGAAATGAAAGTTGCATTGCATATTGTTGTTGTTATTCCTATTATTCATGATCTCAAATTATATATTGGCCGAAATGAAAGTTGCATTGCATATTTTTGTTGTTATTCTTATTATACATGATCTCAAATTATATATTGGCCGAAATGAAAGTTGCATTGCATATTGTTGTTGTTATTCTTATTATACATGATCTCAAATTATATATTGGCCGAAATGAAAGTTGCATTGCATATTGTTGTTGTTATTCTTATTATACATGATCTCAAATTATATAATGTCAGTATTTTTAACATGTGTTCCATTTGTTGTTGCAGTAGTGACAAGCAGTGTCCAATACTCATGGATTTTCTTCGCAGCGGCATACATTTTGCTAGCGTTGATATAACGAATGACAAGATCAAGATGAGACGCACTTGGGGTATTCAGATACCATCTACCTGCCACATTGATCTCCAGGACTTGTTCAGGCTTGACCATGTCAAGACTGGAATGGCTGATATGGCAGTCGCCTTGATCGACGACGCGTACGCTGATATGAAGACAGGATTCGACAAGGATCAGCACAAACTTTGGGAGAAGACCCCACTTGACGGTTGCAACATTGAGTATGCAGCAAAAGATGCGTACGTTGCATACGAGGTGTACCGCAAAATTAGAATCGTCAACTATGGGCAGCGTCACCTCGTACCGCGACCAGTGCGCCATGAGTCTTCTACTTCTGGGTATTCAGATTCGGAGGACGATTTGTACTAGTGTTTGTAGTGCTTGAGGGTCTCCTCATGTGGAAGACAGTAGTGTTAGTGCAAACACTTTATCTCTCTAATATTTTGTAGTGCTTGAGTAGTGTTATTGTTGCTAACAATTTACCTCAAATATTTTGTAGTGCTTGAGTGTCTACTCATCTGAAAGAGAGTAGTGTTATTGTTGCAAACAATTTATCTCAAATATTTTGTAGTGCTTGAGTGTCTACTCATCTGAAAGAGAGTAGTGTTATTGTTGCAAACAATTTATCTCAAACAATTTATCTCAAACCAAAGGATTTCTTTTTTTGATTGTGTACCTTTTACATGGTTGTTTCTTATACCAATATGCACCTATTTGTGGAATATAAGATCTTTATCACAAATTATGCCAAAGGATTTCTTCTTTTGAAGTGTTTATCACATTATTTCATTTTTTAAATATTTATTATTATATTATCATTTTTTTAAATAAAGTAATATTTATTTTATCATTATTTATTTCAATATTATTATTATATAATATTTTCGTTTAATCAAGTAAATTTCTTTTTTTGAAGTGTTTATCACATTATTTCATTTTTTTAAAATATTTATTATTATATTATCATTTTTTTAAATAAAGTAATATTTATTTTATCATTATTTATTTCAATATTATTATTATATAATATTTTGGTTTAATCAAGTAAATTTCTTTTTTTGAAGTGTTTATCACATTATTTCATTTTTTTTAATATTTATTATTATATTATCATTTTTTTAAATAAAGTAATATTTATTTTATCATTATTTATTTCAATATTATTATTATATAATATTTTGGTTTAATCAAGTAAATTTTTATAATATAATAAAAGAAAAAGTGTTTCATCATGACCGAGTGGTTAACATGATTGATAAGATAGAACTATCAGTAAGTTCTCAGTTCTCTTCTAGTATCTAGTTTGAAAAGAAACTAAATGTTAAGCGTGCTAGTGTTATAGCAGTTTCAGGATGGGTGACCGATCGGGAAATTTGACAGTTCCAAAATGGATTAAGTGTGTAGGAAGGGGGGAAATTAACTAGATTAAATAGTTAGACTTGAGATTAAGTGTGGGTTAGTTGATGATAGTTAAGTGATGAATTGTGCGGGTTAGTGGATAGTTAAGTGAGAAATTTTGAAATTCTAAAAAAATATTATTTTTTTGTGAAAATTTCAAAAAGAAATTAAATTTTTTGAAAAAATATTTAGTACCGGTCGGTAACACCGACCGGTACTAAAGGTCTCCAGCCGAAACCACGCCTGTAGCCCTCGTGGATGTCATTTAGTACCGGTCGCAACACGACCGGTACTGATGCAGGGGGGGCATCAGTCCCGATTGCGCAGTACCGGTTGCGAAACCGGTACTGATGCCCCTCCCCGACCGGTACTAAATATGAGTTTTCCACTAGTGCATATCGAAACAGGAGCCCAAAAGCTGCTGGCAAGACTGTTATGCACATTATCATCTTTATTGAATATACTTCATCATTTAAAACTTACAACTCAAGGGTCACATACATCAGTTATGTACCGACACAAATTTGAATCTGCCCCGCACCTTGAAATACTTCCAAATCGATTTCAACATAAGGCCGATATCCGTTTTTGATCGAGTTACCCACAAAACATTTCGACGATTTATAGACCAGTTATGTACCGACACAAATTAAGAGCACTTTTGGAGCCCTATAAAGGTGCTACTTTGTTAAGTGTCACTGAAAAGCAAAGTGGCACCTTCCGAGTCGGCCAAAGAAGACCAATACTCCTACAGGCTAGAAAAAGTCCTTAAAAGTATGTTTGAACGCCTCGGTTGAACTTGGATAGATTAATTAATAACGATTGGTCAACACGAGCACTACTAACTAACCCCGAATTTCTAACCTACCCTCGCTTTCCATCCAAAAAAAAAATGGCAGCAGTCATCTGCCGTACTTGACCGACGACTTTTCGCTCTGTTCTCACACAGCCAGACATTCGCGCCCATCGCATCATATGTCAGCTCTCCTTCAATTCCTCACATGCCGACCGGACTGGCCGGCCGGCCAGTATCGCCTATAAAACCTCCTGCACTCCATGGCTACACCATAGCTTGCAAAGACAGATAACTTCAATAATTCTTCGGCGAGCAATTGAGGAAGTACGACGATCGAGCTGCCATGACTGCGATGACTATGGCCTTGTCTTCTCCCTCCAAGAGAGGAGGCCTCCGGGGCCCCCGGCCGCAGGCGCTGAAGGTCTCGTCGCCGTCGACCAAGAAGAGCCACGGTGCCGGTGGTGGCGCCGGGCCGGTGATCGTGTACGAGCACACGCCCAAGGTCGTGCACGCACGGCCGCACGAGTTCATGGCTGTCGTTCAGCGGCTAACGGGCAAGCTGCCGGCGGCGGCGCCGTTGCCTAGCTACGATCACGTCCACGTAGCTCCTGTGCCGGTGGAGGAGGGACCCGGAGGAGGAGACCCGTTGCTGCTCACTCTCGGGCAGCACCGTGAGACGCCGCCCATGGCGGCCGGGCAGCTCATTTCTCCCGGCGGCTTCTTCTTCTCCCCCAACACCATGAAGTTAATTCAGGAGCTCAGCCCCATGTTCTAATGGAGCAAGAATTGTATTCAGTAGGTCTAGAAGATTATGCAGGATATATTTGTAAATACCAATCACCATAGCAGCCTGCTGATCGATGATGCAGAGAGTGCATGCCAGTTCGTGCTGTTCGTCCGAAATCTTACACGACCATCGATCGAGGCATTTCAATTTCGCCCGCACGGCATAGCAGCTTGCGTTTTGCACTTCTACTCTGTATTGTTCAGTTGCACACAAGACCTGTACTGTACATTTTTGTTCATCCAACATGGGAGCTTCTTGATAAAAGCATCATCCCTAGCTCGGTGTCGGATCGAAACCGTTCGACTTTCGCATGAACTATTATTCTAGAAAGAAAAATCAAGATTTCCAAAACAGAATGACGGCAGTGCCGCTTTGCTAGTTATGTTTGATTTTTCCCATATATGTGGTGTGCTCAAGGATCATATTGGCGTCAGACCGGGGACAATAAACTGCCCGTCCTCACAAGTTTTCCACCATTGGGTGTGTTTGCGTCCATGTCAATCAAGTAGACGATGTATAGTTTTTCAACCTTTCTCCATCCCATACATTTACGCATGTCTGAATTTTGGAGTGGATTTCACACATTCCAGGGCCTAGTTGCATGTTTCAGCAGCAATATTGTGCTACTTTGACTTTTTGTTCCTCTCTGTATTAATGATTGGCCTTGAAATCCAGTTATAGACAAAAGCTATATTTCTTTGTTAAAGGGAGCTTTATTACTTATAAACATAGTGCAAAAAACGAATCTGTAACCAAACCGGTGACGCTATTGATTCAGGTTTTCACTGGTCAGAGCATCGGTTTTCGTCTCATTGGAGACAAAAACGGAATATTTAAGCTGTATTTTTAGAATGACCATAGATCAAATGAATATAAATACATAATATTGGATGTAATGTATTAAAATACAACAACGTGTTAATAGCATAGTTGGTAATTGGGGATTTACCGTCCCTTTCCTCAAGGTCAAGGATATGTGACCGAGTTTATACACCACTTCCTATTTTTTCTGGTTTTTTACTAAAGCTCCAATGCATCTTTGAAAACCAGATAAGGCTCGGGTTCTCGGTTCTGAGCGGACCACCGGTCTGGTACGGTTTTTAAAACTATAATTATAGGGCGTTAGACTGATCATTCGATCAAGGAGTGATATTATTGATATGATACAAAATATTCATCTTACATGAGCAATTCCTGGTTATTGATTCAGATTTTCACTGGTCGGAACATCTTACATGAGAAATTGGCTGCATTTAAAGATGAGCGAGATAAGGAACTGCAAAAGATAGGGATAAAAACAAAACTGAAACAAGGAAACAGAGAACAAAAAGATAGAAAGTATTTTTCAGCAAAGGAACGAAAATAGAATATTCTAAACGGAAATGATTAAAGAAACAGGGAGCCGATTTTAACAGATACGGAGTGGTACGGAAACCCCGAAAACTGAATGACGGAAAATTTTGGAAAATACAACCTAACAAGTACCACATACTACTTGAGTCGTTGATTTTCTTAGTTGTTAGTTCCTAGGCTAGGTTTCTATGTTTCTTAAAATTATTTTTCAGGATTGTGATTGTCTTAATGTGTAAGGGAATTGATGATTTTCGACCTGTTGAATTATGCTTGTTACTTTATTTTCAGTTGTCAATGTTTAAATTGTAGGCTATTCCTTGTCTTGTTTGTCAACGTCTTTATGTGTAATTTTTGGTGTAGTGGCTAAGGTATAATACATTTATTGCATCACAAAAAGTATTCCTTTTCCTATCGTATTCGTTTCATATTTATCTCCGGTAAATTTTTTTTGGTTTTCCATGTTCGAAAAATATAAACATGTTTATGTGCAATATATGGACAGGAAGGACAGCGAGCCGTAGAGGAGGGTGGAAAAGAGGACGGTGCAAAGAGTCGGCGACATTGAGGTGGGTGGGAGATAGCTTAGGCCAGGTTAAGATCGATGAAGTATAATTATTAGATTCTCAAGTATTTTGTGACGCTCGGATGTAGGCTCGACTGTTAGAAACATCATGGGAAAGTTCACACAATTATATCAACTTCTTTTACATTGCTCTTTTCATATCAGGCTCTATCTAGAAACTTGTGCTAGGATGTCAACCGACTAGCAACAGCGTAACTACAAAAGAGTAAAGTTGTATAGACCGCTAGTAGTGAATTATTGCACACATAAGACTGTCACAATGGGGAGTATCATATGGTAGTATCATGCATATGATACTAGTATATGATATTACTTTCACAATGCATAGTAACATATGAGTGGTATCATGTGACACTACATTTATTAGGTGCTAGACTCATATTGCATATGAATCCGTTATATTACGGTATCTACCTATGATACCACTATCATCTCTTTCTTCATTAATTGCTGTGACACATCATCGTTTTGCCAACATGGCATGCATGATACCCCCATTGTGACTAGTCTAAGAGACAACACGGTCCATGTGTTGTTTTCATTTCATTGCCTAATAGGCTAATTAGTGTTGTTACCATTTTTGTAAATTGAAAGTGGGATGCTTGGATTAAAATGTATCTATGATCTAGTCGCACATATGCACATATAATAAAAGCAAGGAAGAGTCTGAGCTAAAAAAATGTTAAGCGGATTACATACATTCTATTTTATGGATCTAAGAGCATCTCCACCGGGGGCCTCTAAAGGACCACCAAAGGCTATTTGGGGGGCTGGACACGAAAAACGCCCACCAGCGACACCCCCAAAGACTCGCCCCGAGCGATTTTGTGTCCGGCACCCCCAGGAGGGCCTCCAAGGACATTGACCGGACATGGCCTCTGACAGGTGCGCCCCACCCGTCATAGACAGTGCGCGAGGAGGTGCTGCCGTTCTGCCCGCGTTAATGGCGACGTGTTTCTGCAGGCGACGAAGCGACGGGATGGCGAGGCGTCTGTGGCACGCCTCGCAATTACGACGGCGCCCAGGCTTTCCCGGCTTCCCAAGCGTCGGCGTGGCCGAATCGCGTCGCCGCCACATAACTCCGGCGTGACGCGTGCTCACCCATCCGCCGCTTCCCGCCCAGCGCCACCGCTTCCCGCCCAGCGCCACCGCTTCCCGCCCCTCCATTTCTCGCCCCCTCCCCGCCTATATAACACTCCTCCGCCGTGCAGACTCGGCACACACTCCTCCGCTGTGCAGCCTCACCACACCAACACGCTAAGCACCATGCCTCGCCGCCTCCAAACCACCTGGTCCACCCTCACCCAGGCAGCGCGCCGCGCTCACCCTCTGGAGCAGGAGCCGGAGCAGGCGTCGGAGCAAGCGCTCCAGCCTGTCGTCGACGAGGAGCCCTTCGATTGGGCGAACGTCGACGTGGAGAGCAGCTGGAGCAGGAGCCGGCCCAGGATCCTTACCCTGGGCAGGAGCCTCCTCCAGAGGAGGAGCAGGAGCAAGAGCCGGCGCCGGAGCAGGAGCTGCCGCCGCCGCTGTGGCCCGACAAGGTGGTCGCCGTCAACTCCTTCGACACCTTGCGCGCTGAGCAGGCGGCCAACCAGTTCAAACTCGGCTACGAGGCGGTTGGCGACGCCGTCGAGGCCGCCATCCTAAAGGCCTCCTTTGAGACCGCGGAGCGAGACGATTGTTGCCGCGCCTTCATGGCCGCCGAGCGCGCGGCGTACGCGGACCTCAACGCCATGGCCGCGGAGCGGGAGAATCCGGCCTCGATGGAGGCCGCCCAGCAGGCGGTTCACGAGGAGCTGAACCGGGCGCACTTGGCGAGGCAGGCAGCCAGGATGACATGCGCCGGGCGGCGAGCGCGCTCCGGGAGGAGAGGCGTGTCCGCTCGCGCCTAGCCCAACAGAGCCAGAAGGCCTCCCTGGCAGGACAGGCGACCCGCTACGACGACGAGGCAGGCCAGGGCGGCGGAGTTTAGATTAGGGTTTAGATTGGGGTTTAAATTACAATCGTTTAGTTTAATTTGAATCGTTTAACTTTAAATCGCTTAAATTTTATGTCGCTCGCAAGGTGTTCGACCATTTGAACCGTCTTGGCGAGGATGGTTAGATATTGCTGCCAAGCGGTCGCGGTTGCACGCACACACGAACTGGCGGCGGTTGCCGTAACGCGGAGCGACGCGACGGTTGCCGGCGGCGGTTCGTGCGCCCGCAAGGTGTTCGACAGTTTCTCAAAATTTGGCGCGTTTGAGGGGTGGGCATTTGAGAAGTGCTGTTGTGGGCGGCTTTCAAATGTTGCGCGGACACATGTCCGGCACATTCCAAAAGAGATCCAATTGGGGGTACCGGACACCAATTTAGAGCGATGGAAATGCTCTAAGGAAAAGAGTGCACTTGTCCTTTTCGTATGCGAGAACCGTGGTCCTAGAGGGTTGGTACAAGATGTTCAAGATCACGACAGAGGCTCTGTGCGGATGTCACACACCGGTGGGAGTCGCTGTGGGACAGTAAGCACGGAGATACACAAGAAAAAACATGACCATGGGAGTCGTCGAGTTGGTGTGCACCAGGGCTACATAGAAAGAGCTTGTGGGCTGCTGGCAGGCCCTTAGATGTCAAGGGCCCGGTGCAAGACAAAACAAATGGGGCCCTTTACACCAGAAAAATAGACTAACCTAAGTACTGTATGCGTATAAGAGGGGATTCTACCGACTTTTGTAGATCATGGAGGGATACAACAAATCAATCAGGATCTTCTCGTCCATTAATTTCCTCAAAAGTGATAGAAATCTTAGGGAGAGGCCCCAACATCGGTGTTTATTAGGTAATGCGGAAGAATAAGGAGGCGAAAGAGAAGGTGTTAGAGCAAGTCCAGCAGTTGACTCAAACACTCCCCTGCCCATTTGGAAAGGCAGTGAACTTTTACGCTCAAAGCCAATTTAGACGCGGACCTTTCCGCCTGCCCCCGTTGAGAGTCGACTCTGCAGCGCCGTTTCCGCCCCTCTCCTTCGCTCTCTCCGGCGGCGCTGCTGGTCGGCGGGAAGATGGAGTAGGAGGTCGGTTTCCTGTACAGAGTAGTAGTAGCGTTAGGTTTGCTCTAGTGTTTGCCTATATGGCGTCTGGCTTAGTGCCGTTCTGGAGTCCGTCTCCAGTGCCGACGAGCGGTGCTGGGACGCGACAGATCTGTTCCTCTAGCAGCAGTCCATGGTGGATGGAGGCAGGGGAAGGTGAGGGCCAAGACTCCTTCAATAAGCTCGCTTTTCGTTCTCCAGATCTGGAGGACTTTGGCTGTGCAGGTTCGATTGAAGAGGTTCTTCTTCCTCTCTGCTCCTACCATCGAGGTGATGGACGAGGGGCGAGTTGGGAAGCTTCTCTTCGGCGATCTGTACGGCGGGGATGGTTTGCTGCAAGTTTTTGGAGCTTACTCTCGACGGCTCATCCGCGGCCTGATGCCGCCACGCCGTCGACCTTGATAGCTGGAAGGCAGCTGCTCCAGGCGCTTGTGAAGCGCCAGTTCAACCTCCAGGCCGATGTGCCCAAGCGGAGGCTCTTCTGCTCCAACATGGTGGCCTCAATCTGCTTCGACCCAAGTGGTATTGTCCCCGGCGCCGTAGCAGATCGCCATGTCTTGGAGCTTCTCTACATCGACGGTGACCAAGGATCTGATTGCATTTCCGATTCTCTGTTGAGGGGCCTGTGTGCGAAATTTGAGGGCTGGAATGTAATTTCTTATTTTCTTGATGTCCTCTATGTAATTTGTAGCGCCACCGCTCGTTGTTAATCCAGCTTCTGGACCCTTCGGGGTCCTTCCCCTTGTTCAAAAAAAAAAAAAAAAAAAAAAACACACACTCCCCTGTACTATATTTAGTTAGGGGGAAAAGCACAAAAACCACCGCCCTGCAGTTCCCTCAACACTCCCCCAAATTATCGGCTTGCCCGATTCTGATCGCTCGTCCCCCCTACAAGTCGGGGAGGTGGAAGACTCCCCTATCCCGGCGACGCGAGCTACCGCTGCTCGTGAAGTTTCCTCCCGCACTGGAAAGGTTCGTCTGGTCTTCTTCCCCTTCTCGTTTATGCAGTTTATCCCCAAATCAAGCCCCAAATCGATCTGAAATTTCAAATCGGACATGAAATCGACCTCCAAATCGAGTTCCATCTCAATTCCTGGGGAGGGAAAGAAAAATAGAGGTGAGTAGAGGGCTTGGGGCGGACCTGCCAGGCGGGCGACGACCTGTGCTGGCGGCCATGGACAGGGCGCGCGGCGGGAGGAGCAGGTGGCCATGGGCAGGGCGCGCGGCGGGAGGAGCAGGCGGCCATGGGCTGGGCGGGCGGCGGGAGGAGCAGGCGCCATGGCATGGGCAGGGTAGGCGGCGGGAGGAGCAGGCGTCCGTGCCTAGGCGCTCGCTGCAGTCTCCGCGGGCATGTGGCGTCCAGAACGATTTCACGATGTGTGAGCTTGCATGGCTGAGCAGAAGGAACTTTCTACTGTAGTTAACTATGTTGCGTTTGTTGTTTAATGTGCTTGCATGACTGAGCTCGCATGACGAATTCATACTCTGGAGCTTGCATGACGAATTCATGATCTGTGAGCTTGCATGAGGTGCGTTTGCGCTCGCTGCAGTGCAAACGCAAGCGGGCAAACTATGTTTTTTTTTCCTGTCGTGCTGTTGTTAAACTGTGTCAAATTACAGTCCAATTTGTTGTTTAATGATTGCCAATTTTGTGTTAAATTCTTGTCCAATATCTGTGAGCTTTTTGATACTGCAATATGCTGATATTATTGAGCTTTTTGTTTATGTTTCAGATTTTCGTGATGGACAATTAGAGTTATTTTGATCTTTTGCAAAGTGATTCTGGAGTGAATGATTTGCGGTGGCCTCAAGGGAATGAAGAACATAACATCGCCCTCGAAGGGCATGAACAACAACACATTGATCTAGAAGGGCAAGAAGTAGAACACATTGATCTTGAAGGGTCTCAACAAGCTACGCCTCTTGTAAAAGCAAGCAGTAAGAAAACAAGGGCTTCAAAAGGAAGCGCTTCAAAATCAAGCGGTATTAAGAGGCAAAAAAAATTCAGCAAGGCTGAAGACTTGACGATGCATACCTTGAGATAACTCAAGATCCAATCATCGGAGTCGACCAATCTCGTGATTGCTATTGGAAAAGGATAAATGCTTACTTCCATGCTAATAAGACTGAAGACTCCGATAGAACACAAGGCTCTCTTCAACATCGTTGGGCTCTTATTAATGAAAAACCCTTTGTGTGCAGTAGGACAATTTTTCCACTGCCAATGCATGCAGTCGATACTTACCCGGAAACCCCCTCCGCTCTCCAATTGCAAGTAATCTAGCAGTATCTTCAGCATTTGGAGATCTCAGGTAATGACCACCATAGACCTCAATTATAGCACACACAAATCTTCTAAGGTTCTCTAAAGTAGTGGACTTTGCTAGCTGACAATACTCATCAGTAAGATCGGCTGATACCCCATAAGCTAGGATTCTAAATGCTGAGGTTAACTTCTGATAAGGATGTAAACCAGGAACACCCGCACAATTTCTTCTCAGCGAAAAATAGCTATCATGTGCCTCTAGATCCGTTGCTATTTGCAAAAAAAAGAGGACGATGCATTCTAAACCTGCACCGAAAAACTAAAATGAGACATGAAGGGTAGCTAGTATGTCAAAAATTGAACAATGCAGTAGTTACATACCTGCGGCGAAACAACCTTGGGGGGAAGGTACAACCCTCTGCAAAATAGTCCTTGTGGAGCATCTGAAAGCGTTCCGCAAACTCGCGCTGAAGAGATTGACGTCCTGGAAGTGAACCTCGATGGCGTGGAACATCCAACTGTGCTTGTTCTTTCTCGGCTATGATTGCACGCCGGCCGGTGTGCAGATGCAGCGTAGGCATAGATCAGTTTCCGGATCGATCGATCGATCGGCCAACGACTGATAGTTATAGAATATTCTAAAAATATTGAATAGGGGAGATGTTTTAGGAGAACTGCTGGAGTTGAGTAATTTTTATGGGAGGATTTTTTTAAGAGAAGTCCCCTACATGGACATATAGAGGAGACATTTTAGGAGAACTGCTGGACTTGCTCTTACAAGCCTAGGACAAGGAAGGCGACATGGACTGGAATCGGTGCATAGTAGTCTGAGGGCTTTTTATTACAATGCTTATGTAAATATGTATGTATGTATGTATGTATGTACGTACGTGTATGCTAGTAATTGGGCTGAGTCCGTTTAATTTTTTCCTCTAAATCAAGCAGCCTACACGCACTTAGGTGAGTGGGAGCCCTTTGCAGCTTGGGGCCCGGGGCACCTGCTCAGGGCCGGTGCTGCCTGGCAGCAAACATGGTGGATGGTCATCACCGTCCTCGACGACACGAGTAGTGTTGCGTTACTGCTCCTCTCATTATATTCCCCACGAGGATTACTACCCGGTCATGGGGTGCCACACATGGAACCAGCATCTATCACGGAGGACGATATTGTTGTGTCGACATTCCATGAATGTCCATCTTTTATCATCGAGTCACTTGAAGGAGAAGCAGAAGCCAGTAGTGTCGCTGACATGCATGAATGGGCGAGGGAGGACGTCAAACATGTTGAAGAAACCAATGGTGAGGGATGTACCATGGTGCACGTGTCAATACTTGACCGACTACGTCACAATGCTCAGGTAAAGTGGCAGTGGTTGAAAGCGAGCAGAAACATCAATATGTTGTGCTTTACAATAGTAGTGTTGAATGAAAAATCCAATTCAAATATATCAACGTAAAAGGAAAATCGTGTTGGAAGGAAACTTTCACCCTTCCAAAAGAGAAAGATTATGTATTGAACAATGATTTGAATTCCTTTCTTATTGGTTTCCAAGTACAAAAGGTGCATTGCCTTGATTAGATCCACCGGTGGAGAAAACCGGGAGCATTCACAATGTGGCGGCATACTCTACAAACGACGGAGACACTGGCGAAAGTCTCGGGACGCAGCGAGACATTATGTAGGATCCCAAAGTATAGTTCCTACCATATAGTGGGGCTCATGGCTGCACTAATATTTGATTACTTCTGAGATTTAGATTTTCAAGTAAGCTATGTAAGTTGCATTTTATCTTATGGTCAATCTTGCTAAAGCATGGTAATCCCACCTCTTTTTTGTTCATTGCTGGAAGAAGCGATGCCTCCACGGAGCAACACTTGTAAAGCTGTCGCCTCCGTCTCCGTAGACAATCTATGGCACTGCCGTATTCCCCTTGATGGAAACCTCACACCTTCCTTACATGGGATGCAAAAAATACACGACCATACAGCTAGACTTGGGAAGCGACATCGCGAACACACAGATCGCTTGCAAAAGCAAGAATGGCAGTGATACAGGTAGAGAAGAGAAGGGTGGTTAAACAGGACAATGTCGGGAATACGGCAACGACGAGGTGGGTAGTATATGGTTTAGGATTAGAATTGAGGTGGTATATTTATTGGATAAGAGAGCAATTGAGATGGCTGGACATAAATCTGTTTCCTACAAGTATGGGGTGAATGCTCACACATTTTTTTTCCTCTTTCTATGAAATTCTCCATCAAAATTACACGGGATCAGAAAATATGTGTTGGACTTCAAGCACGGAATCTCAAAGTTGAATAGACCATTATCTCTGACATGTCTATATGTATAAAACGCTCTTCCATGGCGGAATTCTTTAGCACATATATAAGAGACAACTCAAGTGCGAATGTACATATTTCATTATAAAAAATATTGTTGCTCCCAGTCGAGTCCAAATGGGGAGAGCTTGCAGCTCCCAGGGGGGAGGGGCAAAGATTCCATCTCGCGCTGGCAACGCCTGTCTGGCGACCTCTGTCAATTCCTGAAGGGTTGGGGTGCCAACCTGGGTCGGGCGGAGAGGGACTTGAAAAAGGCTATTTTGACACAGATCCGTGCGCTGGACGCGCGTGCAGATGCCTCTGACCTGGACGATGAGGGGTGGGCCCTCAGATATCATCTGGAGGATCAGCTGTGCCACCTAGCTAAGGTGGAGGAGGAGTATTGGAAACAACGCAGTAGGCTCGCTTGGACCCTGAAAGGGGATGCTAACACTGCGTATTTTCATGCCATTGCCAATGGTAGGAGGAGGAAGTGTGCCATCTCCAGGCTGGTGGACGCCCAGGGGGCTGTCGTGGAGAGTCTGGGCTCCAAGCGCACATCTACGATTTCTATCGAGACCTTATGGGGACTCCTGCGAGCCCGCCGGCGTTCCAGCTCACCCCATCCCTCTGGGATTCGCGGCCGCGGGTCACAGAGGAGGAGAACTCCGCCCTCATGCTTACCTTCATGGAGAAGGAAATGGACGAGGTCCTAGCAAGCATGAAGGTGGACACGGCCCCGGGCCCGGATGGTCTGCCAGTTTGCTTTTTTAAGCGTTTCTGGAAGATTCTTCGCCCGGTGGTTATGTCCATTACGAACGATTTTGCTCTTGGGAGAGTCGACATCGCTCGTCTGAACTTTGGGGTTCTTACGTTGATACCCAAAGTCCAAGGCGCCGAGGATATCCATCAGTTTAGACCGATTGCGCTGATCAATGTTATCTTCAAATTTGTAGCTAAGGCTTTTGCGCTTAGACTTAGCCCGATCACGCATCGCACGATTAGCTACACTCAATCCGCGTTTATCAAGGGCCGCCTTTTGCACGAGGGAGTCGTTTCCTTACAAGAGATCGTCCATGAGTCCAGCTCCAAGAGACTAGGGGGTGTCTTCCTGAAGCTGGACTTTGAGAAAGCCTATGATTGAGTCAACTGGAGCTTCCTAGGGGAAGTCCTCCTTAGAGCTGGCTTTGACCCAGGGTGGGTCCATAGGGCGCTTAGTCTGGTCTTTGGCGGACAGACGGCTATCACCATTAACGGAGAACTGGGTAATTTCTTCCGTAATGGTAGGGGGGTTAGACAAGGGGATCCCTTGTCCCCCCTCCTCTTTGACTTTGTAGTCGAAGCCTTAGCAGCAATGTTGGATGCAGCTAAGAGGACGGGACACATCCAGGGTGTTGTGCCCCATCTGATCCCGGGGGGCGTGTCACATCTGCAGTATGCAGACGACACGATCATTATGATCTAGCAGGACGATTTGGCAATTGCCAACCTGAAATTCATGCTGCTTTGCTTTGAGAGCATGTCGGGTCTCCGGATCAACTTCCACAAGAGTGAGGTACTAGTCTTGGGGGCTAGTACTGATGAGCAGACGAGGGTGGCCCAGATGCTTAATTGCAGGCAAGGGTCATTCCCGTTCACCTATCTAGGACTGCCCATTAGTAACCGTCCGCTCACGGCAAGTGCTTGGAGCCACCTTACCGGTAAGGTTGCTAGACGGGCGGACCCCTGGATGGGTAAGCTGATGTCCTCAGCGGCTAGATTGACGCTCATAGATGCGTGCATGTCCAGCCTCCTCCTTCACGCGATGGCGGTGTGCCTCCTTGGGGATGGGGTCCATCGGACCATGGATGGCTCCCGCTCTCGTTTCTTTTGGGAGGCGAACGGGAAGAAACGCAAATACCACTGGGTACACTGGGATGCAGTGTGTAAACCCAAGGCCTTAGGTGGCTTAGGTATCATGGATACCAAACTCATGAACCGATGTCTCATGGCTAAGTGGGTCTGGAAGATCTTGACTGGGGAGACTGGCCTTTGGGCCGACATACTCGGGGCTAAGTATCTGAGATCCAAGGACATCCTGGTTGATGACCACGGGGGAGGTTCCCAGTTCTGGATGGCTCTCTAGAAAGTTAAGGACCTTCTGTGCCTGGGAGCGAGACACCGGGTGAGGAATGGCAAATCCACTAGACTGTGGATTGACTGGTGGACGGGGACGACCCCCCTGAGGGATCGTTTCCCAGCGATCTTTGCCATTGCGGCCTCACCAGACACCTCGGTGGCGAAGGCCCACCGGGAGGGGGAGTGGTACATTCCCCTCCGGAGGACGGTTCATCCGACTAAGGCTGCGGAATGGAGCTCGCTTGTTCGGGAGCTCCCGGTTTTCGAGCCAGCTACAAACCAGGATGAACTATCTTGGGCCCTTGAACCCTCCGGGAAGTTCTCGGTTAAATCCCTTTATAACAAACTTTGTGACGGCACGCCTAGAGATCATTACAGGGAGATCTGGGGATTGCCATTCCCCTTAAGATCAGGATATTCCTATGGCAATTGGCTAGGAAACGGTTACCCTCCAACGATAATATTGCGAGGAGACGGGGTCCCTCTACCGGCAGATGTGCCCTTTGTGAGGAGAGAGAGGATATGGATCATATCTTCTTTTTGTGTCCCCTGGCGAAGTTTATGTGGAGCATAGTTAGGGAACTGTTGCTCTGCTCCTGGAACCCCTCATGTTTCGCGGATCTAGTTAGATTGATCACTGCAGAGTCGGGTCAACACAAGCGAGTTCTTTCGATTTGTTGTGCGGCTCTACTTTGGTCTTTGTGGAACATGAGGAATAAATTCTCGATTGAGGGGGTGTTTCCTTCTCAACCGGCTGACGGATTATACAAAATGGCCTTATATGTGCAGGTGTGGAAGCCAGTGGCTAGGAGGCAAGGCCTTGGAGCGTTGGAGCAAGCAATTGGCAGGATTCGCTCGCTTCACAACTCTGTCCGGGATAGATCGGACTGACTGTCGTTACCTTTATCTTTTTCGCCTTAGGCCTATTTGTATTAGCTCGTCTGTTTGGGGTGTTATCCCCCCCTGACCATAGCCTTCGTGCTATCGTGTGCCTCAGTTTGTACCCGCCGTCGGCGGAGACCTTCTTGTATGTGTGGATCATTTGGCCGGTTGGCTTTATTAATTTAAAGCCGGGCTCTGCTCGAGCCTTCCGTCTTTAAAAAAAAATTGTTGCTCTTTGTAAAATTATGTACTAGATGATTAGCGTATCTAAGAATGAATTCTTGCGCACATAAGAGACAACTTGGTCGTATGTTGTTTTCATTTTCATTGCCAAATAAGTGTTGTTATCATTTTTATAAGTGTAAAATGGGATGCTTGGTTTTTAAGAGTCTCTATGCTCTAATGTTGCTGACATAGAAGCTCAAATAATAAAATAAAGGAAGACTAGCCGCCAAACATTTTTTCAAGAAGATTACATCCTTCTCTTTGAAAATATATGAAAAAAGTCTCACGGAGAGAAAACAAAACACAAGTTCCATGCACTAACAGGAAACCCACTACTCGTGCTCGGAACTCGAGTACAAGCTATAGGACAAAAACCTGTGAGCGCCATCCCAAATGCTTACACCCATCACATACATGTTGGCTCAGGCAACATAAGGAATATCATGGGTGTATATTCATGCATTGAGCTGCACATTGTTACCGACGGGCGGGGGAGGAAAGGCGGTGTAAGGGTACACGATCTCCATGCCTTCAGCGGTCTCCCGCACCTTGTTGAGCTCCATCGTTCTGGGACGGAGCATGAATATACCCACCATGGTCCACAGAAATAGCGTGTGTCCCTCCTCAGCAACCCCAATGATCTTCACCGGCGGCATAAACAGGAAGCGGGGATCGGTCTTTGGCAGTGGTGCCATCGACAGGCCAGCAACCACCTCGTTCAAATCAACCGTGGTGCGCAACACCCAGCCGTCGTAGGCGCCGCGTGCCCACAAACGCAGTGTGCTGCCCTGCACGGCAGCAAGGCCGAGACGTGCGCTACCATCGACCTTCATGAGACGAACATTGCCACCCCTTGGGCGATTGAACACGGTAAGAGTGCACTTGTCCGTATCGTAGGCCAGAACACGGTAGTCGTAGAGCGGTTGGTATACGGTGTTGAAGACGACGACGGATGGCTCTGCGCGGATGGCACACACCGGTGGGAGATTCAACGATGTTGGCTCTGGACTCCACCGCCCAGTGAGCGATGAATATACACCAGCATAAACACGGCCATGGGAGTCACTATGCATGAGGGCCATGCGGAACGGGCTTGTGGGCTGCTGGCAGCAGACATGGTGGCCCTCGTCGCCGTCAACCACACAGAGCAGTGCAGCGTTGCTGCTCCTTTCATTGTATTCCCCCAAGCGACTACGTGCTGCATCTATGAGGTGGCGGCAGCCGGTCATGGGATGCCACACTAGGAAACAATTCCCATCACGGAGGAGGACACGTCCATGGCGGCAGTCGATGAACTTCCATTTTTTGTCATTGGGCCACTTGTAGGGGAGACCACTACTGTCGCCGGTAGGCACGAATGGGCGAGGGAGGGCGAGGGAGTTGTGGAAGAAGCCAATGGTGAGGGGTGTGTCGGGGCTCGCACGACACCGGTGGAGGAAACCAGGATCATTCACGATGCGGCGCCACGCCCTGCAAACGATAGAGACACGGGCGAGTGTCTCGGGATGCGCCGGGAGGTTCTCTAGGATCCCAAGGTGTAGATCTTGCGGTATGGTGGGGACCATGGCTGCAACAATACTTGATTAGCTTCGAGAGATTCAGATATGAAATACAAAGTAAAGTATTGTAAATTACCTTTAAATCCGGTAAATCTTGTTAAAGCATGGAGACCCCACCCCTTTCTTGTTCATCGACCGAAGAAGCGATACCTTCGTGAAGTAGCACTCGTAAAGTTGCCCCTCTTTGCCAAAGATGTTACCTCCATGAAAAGAGAGACCGTCGCCGAGGTAAATCTATGGCGGCACCGTGTTCACCTTGATGGGGAACCTCGCACCTTCCTTACATGGGATGCAACTAATTCATCACCATACAACGCCGAGGCTTGGGGCGCGACATCAACAGCCACCTTGAAGGGGAGGAAGGCTTGCGAAAAGGAAGAATGAGGCCGCTGGGAATACAACGGCGGCGAGGTGGGTAGGAGATGGTTTAGGGTTGAATAGGACGCTGCCAGGAATATGGCGGCGGCGAGGTGGGTAGGAGATGGTTTAGGGTTGAATAGGACGCCGCCAGGAATACGGCGGCGGCGAGGTGGATAGGAGATGGTTTAGGGTTAGAATCGAGGTGGTCTATTTATTGGATAACAGAACAAATTGTGATGGTTCGATATAGATCCAACGGCTAGAAATGTTGGGGGGGAGTTCACACATTTTTGGCAACTTTCTATGGACGTCTCCATCGAAAGTAGACGGCATCGAAATTTGGTATGGATTGGGCGGTGACCAGGTCAGCTGATCGAATGATAAGCTGGGGTTGAATAGTTGGTCACGTTAGCGAAGCCCATTTTTGTTCAGTGCAATCACCATCTATAGTTCTCTGCACTTTTTATACTAGTATAGACATAGATTAGACAGGTTTTCGAGCTGAAGTTGCCTAATCATTGTCTTTGGTTTAACACTTTTCACGGTTTCAAAGCTCCCTCGAACATCGCTTATGTGATGCAGTCATGAAGCTTAGGTTCACGTTAGAAGAAGCAAAAGACGGTCAGTCATATGTAAAAGTACACAACATTTACTTGCAGTTCTAGAGAAGACAGACATCACTCAAACATCGGATTCTTCCACATTTTCCATGTACACTGTGCAGAGCATGTCAGTTAGCTCCAGATTACAAGCTATGCAAGCCTAGTAGTCTCAGTAACACACTATACAACAAGCTCCAAGCTTGAAAACCAAAACTTACATCTCAAATACTGTGTTGTACTCGGCCAAACAAAATGAAGAAGATCATCAATGAATGCAATACACACGCAAAACAGAGCGATAACAATTCATTCAAAGTTCTGCATTTACAGGTGTTTGGCTATGGGATGGAGAAGGCCGTGGTCATCGCTGTGGCCTAGGCAGACGTCGCCATGGACTCAACATGGTGGATCTGTCAAGGAGTAGCAAGAGGCCGAGGAATGTCGTTGACAGGCCGAAGGTATACCTGAGGAGTATTCATAAACACGGTTTAGTTTGTATCAGAGAAAAAAGGATAATCATATATCCAGAAGCATACATGCTATAGAACTACCTGACAGTAGAGCTTCTTCTCCAAAAGATTATGGAGAGCACCCACTGCAGCAAAGATATACAGAGAGTTATTAATTTCCCAAGGATGAATACAGGCAATGTTATGGAACACCAGATTACTTCTGGAGATGGAAACTTCTGATTAGACTAGCAAAGGGAGTAGTTGGTAACCGCACTAAAATGTTGTTGAAAAAATATTGGTCATGGTTTTCTTTTCAAAATTACAGCTCCAAATTTTGAGAAAAACAACTTTATACAACTGAAAGACAGAACAGAAGTACCGTTCAAAACATATGTTTCTTGGGTTATTTTACAGTATTATTGTATCTCAGTAGTCAGTACTACTGCAACAGCCTACTGCATCATGCCTGCAAGATGCAGCTCACTGTATTTTCACATAATGAAGAAATGAAAGGATACCAAGAAAAGAAATGATATAAAAAACAGCAGTGTGCATCATTTTGATGAAGGGCTGGTGTCTCAACCTCCATTTCGAAAAAAAAAACCAAGAAAGGAGTTCCCTCAGTAGAGTTCTGAACAGTTATTTGATAAAGTCTTGCTAACATTTGAAATTTGGTAATTGAGCTCCTTTTCAGTTCACAAATTAATCTATTCCCAAGTGAAAGCTTTTTTATCCAAAAACTGTGGTCTAATATTCAAGTTTTAACTTGACCATGGGTCAGTACAAAATTCCATCATGTATTCATGTGCATATGAATCGACCGAGAATAACACGATTGCTCTTATGTGCCATTTTTAGACACCTCAAGAAACAATTTTGTAGTCCCTCCATTCCATAATTATTGTCGTGGTTTTAGTTATGTCGTGGTTTTAGTTCAAATTTGAACTAAAACCTGAACTAAAACCACAACAAGAACTATGGAACAGAGGTAGTACTAGATAACATTGCAGATGGTACTCCCTCCGATCAGGTTTGATTGACGCAAGCAGCAGTACAAATTAGTACTGACCTAGCACACTCCCACGTCAATCTTTCTCGATCGGAGGTAGTATTAAATTTACCAAACAGAAACAATGGCGATATATAAAATATCTTACAGTAATATCAAAAAAATCTGCTTTTATCTTCCACACAGCCAAGATTTCAAAACCCCATTTCATCTGCCACCACCAAAATCTTCCAACTAAATACATACTTCAAACTGTATAATGGCAAATTCAACTATTCTACAAATGCTTAACACTCCAAATTTGCACAAATGTACTAATTAGCACCTTCAACTCACGTCGTTATTGCAATACTCCCAATTGTATAATGGTAAATGTATTGTATTAAGGAACTAGAAAATGTATCTACCAAATGGGAAGTGCTTTTATACTCTCCAAAGAAGAAACACATAATAATCTTGACCATCTCCAGATATAAGTACATGCAGATTGCAGCCTAAATCGCTAAATTCTGAACCGAATGAAAACTCATCAAGTTTGAGTTAACAGCAAGAGTACACAAGCTGATAAGCACACCTCTCGAATCAAGTTCATGCACCCAGTCTAGCTGCAAAAGTTGAATCGGTAAAACGAAAACATCAGACGGCATAAGCTTTTCGAAGAACCAATGGTAAACCACAAACACCCTACGGTTAGTTCATAGTACCAGCTACTGCTTTGCTGCTTTGACTCAAAAAAAATTCAGAGTTCAATCCATTTAAGACAGTGTAAAAAGTGTCAAGAATCTGATTCTATCACACACACAGCCAAGACTTGCAACACATTCCATAAGGTAGTACCACCAAAATATCCTAACTAAATGCATTAACCACCTGCAATGCAACTAAATTCCCTAAATCTGCTAGTCTCCAAATTTAGCACAAAACCAATATATAATGAGCCTACCAATACACAAACGATGTTAACTAATGCACAATGAGATACTGAGCAAACTCGATTATACCTTGCAAATAGCTAGCGCCGAGAAGCTCTTCGCTGGGGCAACCGCCTTCTTGGCAATGCTTTTCTTCTCAGAAACCACCTCCCAGCAGAGCCGCCGTGCCATCTCCCTGGCCATCACCAACTGTGCTCTCTCCGCCCGTAACGCAGCCATCTCTCTATGCATTGCCGCTCTGTCAGCCTCCAGCGCCTCGACCCTGGCATACAAACCCCCAGCATTGCCGTCAACATCTCCCACGTACTCCCCCACCACGGCCACGGCCGCCATCGTCGGGCTGGCGCAGCGAACATCCACCGTGTACTCGAACTCTTTCTCCACAGGGGCAGTGGACTGCTGTTCCTGCTCGTCGTCGTCGAGCATGGCTTTCACCTCCATGCCGCTGCTGCCTAACAAGTCGCCCTCTTTCTGGGGCGCGACCATGTCGATCTGCTCCGCATGGCCGCCGCGCTGCTCCTCGTACAGCTCCTCGTCCTCCTCGTCGGAGAAGGTGTCGGGGTCGATCCCGTGGGACTGGAGGCGCTCGTGGTAGGATGCGGCGAGGTCGGAGAGCGACGCGATCTCCTCCTGCACCTCGCGCTCGTGGTCGGCGCGGCCCTCGGCGTAGCGGCGGAACTGGCGCGCCTCCATCTGCGCGGCGGCCTTCTCCCGCTGCAGGCGCTCGATCATGAGCATGGCCTCGCTGGCGGCCGTCTCGGCGGAGGCGCGCTCGGCCTCCAGCTCGCCCTGCAGGCCCCGCGCCGACGCCTCCAGCGCCTCTTTCTCGCCCCGCAGCCGCGCCGCCGCGGACTCCAGCTCCTCCAGCCGCCGGACCAGCTCGTCCGCCTCCCCTCCCGCGGCGGCCCGCGGCGAGAGCTCCGGCGATCTCGCGGGCGGCGGGCGCCGCTTCACCGACCGCCGCGGCTCCGGCGGGGAGGATGAGGAGTCGGCGCGCTGGTCCATGGAGGCATGTATGTGTCCCGCGGGATCCGGTCCCCGGCCTCGGATCCCGCCCTCCCCCGCCGCGGCCGCCGTGGGACCGGACGACGGTCGGTGCGCGGCAGGGCACGGCGGCGAAGCGCTGCTTTTTCCGGCAGAGGGGAAAGGAAAGGCAGTGGCGTCTATTGGACGCGACGCTGCGCTGCTGAGCTAGGCTGGAAGAGGCCAGGCCAGTACTGCAGCGGCAGCAAATTTCAATAATTGAATCGACAGAACAGAAAGTGAGCCGAATAGATTAGAATTAAGCTGAGCCTGGGATGGAATAGGTGCGCGCCATCATCAGCAGCAGGCAGCAGCACACCACGCCGGTGAGCTTTCCACGTCGGGAAAGAAACCGCGGTAAATCGTGCGTCGCCGTCGACCGATTAATCTAGAGTATAATCTTTCGCTCGAGCTTGGGCAGAGCAGGAGTAGATTAGATAAAATGGGGAAGAAGATAGATAGAGGCGCACTAGCTTCAGCAGCAGGTTGGGGGAGGAGTTGTGTGTGGCTCCGTGGCACGGCCGCGCCTCTACGTGCGCCGCCACTAACCGCGGAAATCGTGGACGGGGGAGACTTGTCGCCGACGTGCTGCCACTCCTGCAGATTTTTATGGTATCCACAGGATTATTTTCTCGCAGCAAAAATTTTGGTTTTCATCACTCCAGCCCAGAAGTTAGTGGCACCCGGCGCCGGCGGCGACGGAGGCTGCTCACGGCGACGGATGTTCCGCAGATTCGGCATTCCGGTCAAGGTATGGTCCTCAAGGGTAGGGGTCAATGGGACAATGGGTCAATTGGGTAAAAAAAAGGGCCAGTGGTCGAGGGAAGCTTAGAGAAGTGTGGTCGTGGCCTCGTTTGACGTTTGGCTATGCAAATGCACGAGATAGTTTGGCGAGATCAGCGGTATGTTTAGCTTCCATGTTTACCGACAACTTGGCTGTGGCAAGATGGTTAGGAAGGTGGTTGTATTCTCAGCCCATCAGAGTTCAAATACCAGATTTGACGTTTCTTATTTAGGCGGAATAATCTTCAGTGGGAGGCAACGTTCCTGTCGACAGCGAGGCGCCTGTGGTGACTTCGTCAATCTTAAGACCTGATCCGCCGACTCAGTCTCTCGGAGGTGCTCATAGGGGTAGGGTATGCGTGCGTGCGTTCATAGGGAGTGAGTGTGTGCGCGTGTATATGAGTGCTTGCGTTGTACTGTGTTTCTAAAAAAAAAGCTTCCATGTTTACCGGAGCATATTTTAACGTGGATGCCCCCAAAGGGGCATGAAACCTCATTATATTGGGTGTGTAACTATCCCTGACAAGTACACAAAAGACCTGATTCTTTTTCCCCACCGTCGAGCAACAGGAAGTCCAGCTTATCTTCGCCAAACACCGTCACGGGGCTTTTGCCACCTGCTTCCATGCCGGCGCGAACGCCACGGGGCTTTTGCCACCTACTTCCATGTCGGCGCGAACGCTGTGCAAACCACAGCGTTCGCGCCGGCATGGAAGCAAGTGGCAAAAGCCCCATGGGATTGTAGAGTCTTAGAGCATCTCTAACAGAGCCCTCAAACGCGTGGAAAACCGTAAAACTCTGGCGAGTTTACGGGCTTTGGCGTTTTTTAGCCCATAGCAGATCCCGTAAACGCGATCCGGCTAGTAAACGGGATAAGGGCGCCCGTAGCGGCGGCGCGTGGATCCGTATTTATGCCGGGCGCGGGGACATTTCTAGGTCGCAGCCCTTATCCCCCACCGCCGTCGACGTGAAATCCGCCGCCTCCCCCTCTCTTCTCCGACGAGAAACCCACCGCCGCCGAGAGAGATCCACCGCCTCCGATGGCCCCCAAGCGCGAGCCCGCTTCGCCGCCGCCCCGCCGCGAACCCTTCGACGGCGATTTCTCCGAGAAGAAGCGCGCCAAGCTGGTGAAGAGCGACGGAGCGCAGAAGCGCGCGGCGTACTGGTACACCAACCGGAACCTGGTCGTCCCGCCGGCGTACTTCCGGCGCGAGGTCGACGAGTTCAACCAGCTCCGCGCCGAGCACGAGGCCAGGCGCCGCCGCGCACGTATCGCCGGTGAGGGGAGCTCAAGCGGCGGCTCGAGCTCCTCCACCGCTCTGGTCGCTCTTCCTCCGGCGGAGGAGTACGACCCCACCGCCTTCGGGTCGTCCATGGCGGCCGAGGACTTCGTCGACGACGACACGCTCGAGTCCATCACCGCCCAAGTGATGCTCCGGTCGGTCCGCGAGGCGGAGGAGCGGCAGGCGCAGATTGCCCGCGACGAGGAGATCGAGTGGATCCTCCTCCACTAGGGGTTCGAGGCAGACCGCCTCGCCGCGGAGAAGGCGGCGTACTGGGCGGCGGACGCGGAGGCCGTCATCGACCTCGTCTCCGATGAGGACTGAGCTCGTCGGGCTCAGCCTCGACCTCGTCGCCACCGCACCCGAGGCTCCGGTGAGCCGATTTTTGGTTCTAGGGTTAGGGCGGCGACGATTTTAGTTTAGTTTAGCTTTTGGATAAGTTTAGATTATGTAAATTTCGTATGAATCGACGAAGTACTTCTCTATGCAAGAAACGATGAAGAACAAGTGCTTGTTTCCCGCGTAAATTACAATATTTGCAGTTTCATTTGCGGTTTCTGCTATGCGCCGATCGTTTACGTGAGCAGGATTGCGAAAAAACGCGAACTGTAAAACTTTTTTGAGGTTCCACTTTTGAGGTCGCTCTTAGAGATGCTCTTATAAACTTGCACATGATGGTGGTGACAAAGCTAAAGTTGGTTGACCGTACATATGATTGTGTTGATGGAGTCAGATGTCAATCTTGTATGTCGTTGCCCAATAACAGACTAAATTTTCGGTTAGGGTAACAAGAAAAGTGCCACTGCCAGGTACAACCAACCAAGGCCACACCTTAGTTTTTCACCATCGATGTCAAGTCCCAGCACTCAAAGATCACCACCCAAACTAAAGTTTTTGAATGATGCTGCCCCACGTGGATGTAAAGGACCAATCACTAGACTCACATACACATGTGTGGTACGAATAAGAACAAACGGCATGCATTGCAAGCAATGTCTTCATCACATCCAGGCTCTGTACCAGCCTACATTGGTCATCGAATTATTAGGTCTTGACATTCCCTGCCTTTGTCCGAGACCATGAAAATTGCAAACGTCCACATGTCTCATGCGTCAAAGAAAAAGCGAAGCTTCGTGTTGAAGGCCCACAGGGTTAAAGTTGTAAACGCACATCACCGGTTCTCATCCAAATTGAAGATTCAGAAACACATATGACAGTCCATAAAGACCACCAGCATCAACATTCAGAACTTGTAGACATCTAGATCGTGAGTGAACGGTCACATCTAGAACAACGTGGAAGAACACCATTACGGACACCACCAAAACATTCTTGGAGAAATCTAGTGTAAGGCGCCGCACGCGCGTCTCGGTGGGGACCTTGTTCGGTCCTGATTCGCCACCGTTGCCGTCGGCGTCAACGATTTAGGGTAGGCGTTGTTGCTAGCATGTCATTTTTGCTGGTCGCTGGTGTAGAATTCTAGATAGACAGTGTTAGGGTTTGGGTTCTGTGGCTGAATCTAGTCAGTGGTGGCCATATATTTCGTCTGTTAGGCTCGTGTTCATATGTACAGGGCGATGATTGATGTTGGTTGGGTGTTGTGGCATGGGCTGGACCTGGGGATCGTGTTTTCATGGAAAACCTGAAAAATATTCGTATATAACATGATAGCTAGGCATGAATTACATGGTAGCCATCAGAGAATAACGTGGTAGCTATTAATTGTGTGTATTGGAAATTTAGAGTGTGTCACTAGTTAAATGTTTTGGCAATTCCTCATGTGTAAATAATATGGTAATTGTGTCTAACTAATGTTGTTCAGTGGTCTAGATTTGACCACTGGTGCTGTCGCCGACAACGGGGTAGGGACAGAGAGGCTTGGCGGGCGTTGTTTCTATCGTGTTTAGCCCAACAACCTCGAGAATTTAATGGGATTGTGCTGCTATGTGTGCTTCAATTTACTACAACAAGATGGTTTATGAGGGTTCATGTTGCTGATGGATGGTGCCAGTATAGTATTGCTATATCCTATTGTTGTCTAAATGTTTTTTATGTTTTTTTTAGTGGTTGATTTCTAATAGGTGTTTTGAGAGCAGCACAAGATGTCTGACACTATCGATGAGTTTTTCGTGTGCCCGACATGCGTTAAAATTTGACCATTGTGGCTTGTGTTTTCAACCTGATATGGGTGTTGGTTGTCTCCTTGATGTTTTTGCTCGTGTCTTGTGTTTTTAATCTGGTAGCCGTGTGTGGATAATATAGTAGTTGTACTCAGATCATGGTAGATGCGTTATTTTCCTCTAATGTCCGCCTTTTCTATTTCAAATCCTGTTAGCTGTGTGTAAATATCCTGATAGTTTTATTCATAACTTGGTAGGTATGTACTCAAATAATGGCAGGAGGCTATTTTTCTCCAGTATTTTTTTATATTTCTAATCCTGATAGCTATGAATTCATAACCCGGTAGCTGTGTACTCAAATCATGGCATCGGTATTATTATCCGCCGACGCCCGATGAGGTCGCGGGGGTGTGAGTCCGTCACGCTGCTTCGCTCTCGCCGTTGGGGTAGGTGTGCCATGAGACTCGTCAACGAGTTTGTCGTCTTCCTCTTTTTAGTAAATGGGATTGGCGAGATAAAATTTCGAGTCTCAGTGCACTGAGAATTCCTTGATGTTGATATAAAGTTTTTGGTTGGTCGATTAAATACATAAAGTTTTTGGTTGATCTGATAACTGTGTAACTAATTAATATGGTAACTGATATTGAGATAATCTGATCACTAACCAAACTAGTTGAATTTTTTTCACTATTTTGGCACCCGTCATGATGTCTTTCATTTGATGTTCCTTAGGGAGCTGAAGCACGAGAAGACTTCTTGCAAGACCTCCAATGGTACATCGTCGTCATGAAGCGCATCTGACCCAAAGTTGTCCAACTAAATTTGGCAAGCTCCAAGGATAGAAAAGCTGGATCAACCACCCCCGTCGCAGCCTGAGCTGGCAGTTTGGAAGGTGAAAATCTGATAACTGGGACAACTGTGACGAATTAAATTATTAAACTGGTAGAAACATTTTCTACCTTTTCTTGTGCAATACTAGTGTAGATGTAAGGGGGAGGGCAGTTATCTTGTCGTAGAAACATTTTTGTAACATCGCAGTTAAGAATCTGTTAACTACCTTGAGTTAACCTGGTAGCTATCACAAAATAATATGGTAACCAACCAGAAATAACCTGGTAAGTAGCATCAAGCTCATATTTTAACCTAGTAAAATGACCTTATAACTAGTAAAATAACCTTATAACTATGAGCAAATTACATGGCAGCTACGATTGAATAAACTCATGACTATGAGCAAATAACATGCGAGCAAATAACTGGCACAGGGAAAACCTGATAACTATTTATGTAGAACATGATAGGTAGGAAGAAATAACATGGTAACTGAGTACCATAGTTTTTTCGTGGCACAATCACCATGTTTGTTATTACAGTCCCGTTAAATTTGCCAGATTATTTTTGCCAAGCTACCAGTTTCTTTGTTCTTGGTTACCAAGTTCTTGTCAATTCAAGGAGCTATATTTTTCCTTCATTTTGCAGGTGTTCTCTTGTATCCCTGTTTTTCTTCAAGTTTTAGCGGTTTTTCATGTGTGTCACAGTGGTTGTGGTGTGGAAATCAAATCGTATCTCTTGTGCCATCATTCTTGTTCTTTCCCTTCAGCCCTGGGTTTTGAGCACTCGATTCATCCAGTGTTATTCTCATGCCCACAATACCTTCTATCCCGAAACTGAACCTTGTTTCATTATTTTCAGAGGAATCATTCCATGTTGTTCGTTTTGGGAAAATGAGTTTTGGTAAATGTTCATTTAATATATGGTATTTTGTCAGTACAAAACTTGGTTACCACTGTCATGCATCCTGGTAACTAGAATGAATTATAATCATAGCCATCGCAAAAGAACAAGGTAGCTACCATGAATTAATCTGATAGCTTGTTTAAATTAACATGATAGCTAGCATAAATGAATTAACCTGGTATGAAGCTTTTGAAAGTAACTCCTTTTGCATGATTTAACATGATAGCTGGCATGAATTAACTTGGTAGCTAGCTTGAATTAATATATGATAGCTACCATGAATTAACCTAGTAGTTCTTTTGGAATGTTTGTAATATGATAGCATAAATGATTTAACATGTTTGTAATGAATGTGGTAGTTCTTTTGTAAAACTTGGTAGCTCGTTCTAAATAGATTGTTAGTTGTTTATAATGACCTGATGATTCCTTTTGGGAAACCTGAGTGATTGTTGTTTGCCTGATAATTGTTTTGAACAATCTGGTAGCTAGATCTAAATAGCTTGGTAGCAGTTTCTTATGAATCTGACATTTTTGTTTGGAAAACATGGTAGCTAAATCTGGACAACATAGGTTGTTTGTCATGAACCCGATAATTATTTTTAGGAAACTTGATAGTTCTGGTAATTGTTTTTGGGAATATGGTAGCTACCTCTATCTGACCAGTTCTTTTGGAAAACATGGTAGCTATTTCTAAATAACTTGGTAGCTGCTTATAATGAACCTGATAATTCTATTTGGTAAACCTGCTGTCGATTTATACTTGCATTTGTTTATTGATTTTGATCTTTTTTCGTCGTTGCAGGTTTGTCGATTGACGGTTGCGACAATTAGTTCGATGGGGGCGCCGATGGTCGTAGGTCTAAAGGAGGAGGACTAGAATTACAAAATTACAACTACTTGATGCAGATCTCATGTGTGGTTGGCATGCGTGCAGGATTATGTAATTAGTGGCCATGTGTTACAAGCTGAACCGAATAAGCAGTACATGCAGTAGCTCTAGCGGAACAACTTTGGTGTGATTTGTCTGGTAATTGGATCTTGTATGCACTGAACCAGAGAAGTGGTGATGCTTCTGCCTTAGTTGTGGTGTTGGAGGACTTGATGATCCAATTGCGTATGTCCTGACGTGAATTTAATATTGCCATTGATGAACTTGTCAAATTACGTTCTTCATGTGATCTAAATAAAGCGGTGATGTTGATCAGTAATAGAACTATGTGATTTTTTATAAAATAAAATAAAGTGGTTTCAGAAACTATTAAAATTGTTAGGGAAAAAAAGAAAAAAAAACATCAGTATCTAGCGAGTCCCAAATGAGGTAATCCTAGCCCTGTCAGAGCCCATGACGTAATCCTAGCCCAGCTAGTCACGGCTCAGGCGCGCGCTGGCAGGTCGCGTGGTGTTCGTTGGTCTCGTTGACCGCCGCACGGAAGCTACCCGGTGCGGCGCCGCCGGGTAGTCCCGTCCAACGTTCTTTTTTATTCGCTACAGGCTTTTAAATTTCACCACCACGCACAGACGAAAGGGTTGCCCACCTCCCTCTGAGAAACCCACAGATCACTGCGGCCGCGGCAGCAAAGTGTTACTCCGCCTCATATAGTCATATCTGATGACTGGAGGTCCCACTAGTTGGGGCTAAGAGCCACGGTGCCGCCACGAGGAAGACGAATCAACCACGTCACCTTGTACAGAGCAGAACTCCACCATCGCATTCCACGACATAGACTTTGCTCGGCCGCATCGACCGGGGGCAGCGAGACGAAGAAGGTGGTGTGTTTCCCGTATCGCTTTGAGAGCGGCATAGGACGGTCCGCCGAGGTGAAAATACATAGATGAAGATACCGAAAGCTTCTATTCTGAAATATAAAATAAATTAAAGGCTTCAAAATAATATTTTAGCTCGATTAGATCAAACAATTTCAGTTCCTTCAACACCAAATTGCCACACTTTTTTTTAATAGTGGAAACTGACAAACTGTGATTATCGAAGGAACATGCACGTGGATCATATCCTCAGCGGAAACAGCGAGGAAATGGGCGGAGGAAGCGAATCGTGATGGGTTAACCGTCGATGAATCCGTGGCGACCAAGTTTCCTGACAACGAAAAAATATCATCCTCACTCACTCAGTTGACAGCTCGTGTATAAAAGAGGGCAGCACGCTGCACATAGAAGATGTCTCCCAGCTTCCCACCGCATACTCCCGCATCACTGGTCAAAAAGGGTGCTTCTTGCTTCAGTCAACTTCTTCAGCTCGTACGTCGCACCCCGCGCCGCCCATCACGCGCCCATGGCGTCATTCCCGCCGCCGCACGTCGTGGAGGAAGTGCTCCCATTCCTCCAGATCCTCAGCGACGGCACCGTGATCCGCTTCGACAGCTACCCGCTCCCTCTCCCGACGCCGCCGCCTGGCCAGCCCGTCGTCGAGTGGAAGGACGTCGTGTACGACGCCAGCCACGACCTCTGCAAGCTCCGCGTGTACAAGCCGCAGGCCGCCGCCTCCTCCTCCGGGAAGAAGCTCCCCGTGATCGTATACTACCACGGCGGCGGGTACATTATGGGCAGCTTCGCCATGCCCAACTTCCACGCGTGCTGCCTCCGCCTCGCCGGCGAGCTCCCGGCCGTCGTCCTCTCCGCCGACTACCGCCTCGCCCCCGAGGACCCCCTCCCCGCGGGCCTCGACGACGCGGCCAAGGTCCTGCGCTGGGTGCGCGACCAGGCTGCGGCGGTTGCCGATGACGCGGCGGACGCGGACCCCTGGCTCTCGGAGCTGGCGGACTTCGGCCAGGTGTTCGTCGCCGGCGACTCGGCCGGCGGCGGCGTCGTCCACCACACGGCCGTCCGTCTGGCCTCGGGCCTCGTGGGCCGCCTCGACCCCGTGCGCGTCGTCGGCCACATCATCCTCTTCCCGCTCTTCGGCGGGGTGGAGAGGACGGCGTCGGAGCTGGAGCTCCCGCCGGGCCCGTTCGTGTCGCTGCCGGTCACCGACAAGGGATGGCGCATTCTGCTGCCGCCGGGATCTACGAGGGATCACCCGTTCGCCAACCCGTTCGGGCCGGATAGCCCGGCGATGGACGGCCTCGCGCTCCCGCCGATACTCATGGTGGTGGCCGAGTACGACCTGCTGCGCGACCGCGCCGTCGACTACGTCGACAGGCTCAAGGCGATGGGTAAGTCGATTGAGCTCGTGGAGTTCGAGAAGCAGGACCACGGGTTCTTCTCCGTCGAGCCGTACGGCGACGCCGGGAGCGAGGTGGTCCGCCTCATCAAACGGTTTGTCGACGACAACGGCGGCGGCGGCGCCGCCGACTCCACATGATTTGGCGATGGATCGGCCGGATTGGTGGCTCGGTTTATTTGTCCTCGTGGAGTCCTGTGCGCCACGCAAGTTGTAGTAGAAATATGTCGATCTAGTAACTTTTTTTGCTGTGGGCACTAGGGAGCGAGACGCCGTTCTCACCACCCATGTCAATCAACATTCACAAAGATGGAATAAATCACGTTGTGGATAAACTTGTGCCCAAGGGTTTCATGCCACAAAATTTCGAATAAAATTACTCCTGCATAGGTCAGAAACAAGAAAATGAATACGGAGTAGTAGCAAATTCAAACATGACTCATTTGAGAAACATCGAAAATGAGGTGTTTGTGATGACTTCGTCATTCTTAAAACCGACCCGCTACCTCAGTCTATTAGAAGTGGTCATAGGATATTGTATGTGTGCGTATATTTATATAGATGAGTGTTAAGCTTATGTGTTTGTATTGTTTTTCATAAAAAAAAGAAACTTCCTTAATCTTTTTCTTAGTACGTTGACCAGATCTGGATTTCAAAACAAAGGAAATTATAAGGACATAATGTCAGTTTAGCTCCCATGCATGATCGGTTTCTATGATGCTTGCATGCGGCGGCAAAGTTGGATAAACCGATAATATCAACACGTTCAATGTACATTTTGAAAACTAAAGATGTCTTGTAGCCTAAGTGGAAAATAGTTTTATTTACCATTATCTTTTGTACCGATTAGAGCTTGTTAACAATATTTCAAATAGATATGTTAGGAAATAATTATATTTTTCTATGACCACCATTCACACATTACTTGTCAACCTATTTTGGTGGTAATTTTTAGTACCAATAAAATGGTAATTGTAAATCATCATGTAAAAAAACTAGGAATGGAGATAAAATGTCAAAGCATACCAGTAATAAAGTTGATAGTGGCATCGAATCGTAGATCAAGTTCATGTTTGAGAATTAACTTAGTTATAAAGTATCTTTTATGATGTCATCGATGTTCTCACCCGAACATACTATATGCAAATGGAAATAGAAGAAATAGGTTGAGTAGCAGGTTGACCACTCGATTGTCCTTCTGCACATTGCCTCTGCTTTTCCTTGGGTGGAAAGAATGGCTTCATTACAAGTCCTTGGGACATTGTAACGGTCTGGGAAGATGCTTCAGGTTGTGAAATTGGCTGGACGTGTGCTTGGGGCTGTCGTCTTCGTTTATTCTCAAAATACAACACATGTCTCTCTTTCGGCTGAGCGCTAGAAGTAGCCTCTTGTATTAAGCATTTTAGGAGTCAAACAATAGCATATAAACTACTAAATAAAGTAACAAATATGGACAAGTATAGACTACCTGAGCTGTAGCTTTATCATGTTTTTTCCTACTTCTTGTAGCTGTTTTCTTGTTGTGGGCATGTTCCCTCAAAACATTTGGGTTAGCTGTGCAGTTCCTTTTATTATGACTTTCCTCCAACCAGGATTATCCTTGATCTCCCTGAAGTACTTGTCAGCAATTACTGTACTAGTAACCAACTCGTTCCTTCTTGGTACACAATGATGCACATTGTTGTACCTGCTAACAGTGAACCATGGAGACCTGTTGGGTACAAGTGAGCCATATATGCTCTAGTTACAAGTAACCCAACTTCATTTGGCCAAGACTCTTCTTTTTTCATCCTTTGTAAATAGTATGTGCTTGAAGTTTTTTAATCCATAGTTAACAACTGCTTGTTTGAATTCTCGGCTATCATGGAAAGCCTGCCCAACCTCAAACTCTTGCACTTCAGCATTAGGATCATACACTCTGTGTTTGATCTTTTTTGTTCTCACTTTTCCATCATTGTCTTCGTCGTACGAAAGTTCATCTTCACTATCAAAGCATTCACTGCCATCATGTTCTTGTAACTTAACATTTTCTGGAACAATGAACTCTTCTGGCACATTGGCTGTTTTGAACTCTTCTTCTCCAAGCATTTTACTTCTCACTTTGTCCTTTAGTTCTTGTGCATGTTTTATGTAAACTACTATCTCCACTATCAGCTTCATGAACATCATCGTAGTCGCTATTTTAATTGTCTTCACCATCCTATCCTTCATATGCACCGATAAGTAGAACTCCCTTGCCTTTGTTCTCCACACGCACTGCTGCTCGCACAACCTACATTTTTTTGCTACATTCTCATTTACTTGATGATCAATTTCCTGAATTTGCTGCCCTTGTTCCTCCTCATGCTCAGTTTGCTGCTGCCATTCTTGGTGATCATGCTCAACTTGCTGCTCTTCTTGCTGCTGCCATTTTTGCTGCTCATGCTCAATTTCATTATCTTCTTGATGCTCACGCTGAATTTGCTCTTGCCATTCTTGCTGAACTTGTTGCCCTTCTGGCTGCTGCAATTGTTGCTCCTCAATTATATCTTCTTCTTCTGAACTATCATGTAAAAATTTCTCTGGCATTCTTGCAAAGAGCTCAACAAAACCATCTGATTCTCTCACCACATGACAATTGTCTTATCAACAAGACTGTGGAAGGACAGACATCGCCTAGAGGAGGGGGGGGGGGGGGGGGTGAATAGGCGAGATACACTTTTTACAATTTAGGCTTGATAAAAGCGGAATAAAACTTAGTGTTTAACTTATCAAGAACACAACCTAAATATACTAGGTTCACCTATGTGCACCAACAACTTATGCTAAGCAAGACAAGCAACAAAGTGATAGCAAGGTAAATGACTTCAAGCACGAAGGCTATCACAATGTAAAGTGCATAAGTAAAGAGCACGGGTATAGAAATAACCGAGGCACGCGGAGACGAAGATGTATTCCCGAGTTCCTCCTTGTTAGGGGAGTACGTCTCGTTGGAGTGGTGTGAGAGACCACCACAGGTCAATCTCAACGCCACAACAGGCTCACCTTATTCTCCGATGAACCGCACCACAAAAGGTTTGTTTCACCTTCCACTATTGATCCCCTTTGGGGCGGAGATCGAATCCCGTACAACAATCTTGAGGCACACACCCACAACTTAATTGGGGGCTCCCAAGTGACCACAACAGGTCTTGACCACAAAAGGTCTTGGCCACAAAAGGCCGGCCACAAAAGGCCGGCCACAAAAGGCGTCTAGGGTCCAATGACCCAAGAGTAACAAGCTCACAAATTTCACCACCACGAATCCTCGTGGAGGGCTCAAACCGATGCAAGATGCAATGGCAAGAGTACACAAAGTGCTCAAGACCTTCACTCTCAAATTCCAACAAAGCAACAAATGCTTATGGGGGAATAAGAGAGGAAGAACAAAGAAACCACAAAGGAGTCAAATCCTTCACTCCCAAATCCCACCAAAAGCAACTAATGCTTATGGGGGGAGAAGAGAGGAAGAACAAATGAGAAGAACCACAAAGGAACTCCAAGATCTAAATCCACTAGGTTCCCCTCACTTAGAGGAGAGATGGATTGGTGGAAAGATGGATCTAGATCTCCTCTCACTATCCCCTCAAAGATATGCAAGAATCGTGGGAGGGATTGAGAGGGAGCATGTTTTTCCAAGGCAACAATGGAGGAGAGAGAGAGGGAAAAACGTGCTTGAGTGATTAGGAACCGTTGGGGAAGAAGGCCCCCTTAAATAGGTCCCCGAAAAACCAACCGTTGGCAGCCCCGAAACCCGTAGCGGTACTACCGCTGGGGGGGGGGGGGGGTACTACCGCTACGGACCGTCCATTTGACCGTTGGCTGCGAAGCGGCGGTACTGCCGCTGCACTACCGGAGCGACCAACTCGGCGGTACTACCGCCAACCTCAGCGGTACTACCGCTGTGAGCAGCAGTACTACCGTTGAGCTACCGCTAGAGATACCGCTAAGGAAACCCGAGGGCCGAAAATGGCGGTACCCCAAGCGGTATCGAGGGCGGTAGAAACCCCTCCATGGCAAGGTTCCAATGTTGCGAAAATGTACGTGGCGGTACTACCGCTGGAACGACCGGTACTACCGCTGGCTAGCGGTACTACAGTTCTGGTACCGCTCGAGATACCGCTGTGCCAACCCGAGGGCCAAAAACAGCTGTACCCACAGCGGTAGCGCGCAACAGTGCACTTAGCAGCGCCGGAACCAGGTGCAGCGGTACTACCGCTGCTTCCAGCGGTACTACCGCTGCCTGGAAAGATAGCAGAACGAAGCTACCAGAAACCTCATAATATTTGCAAATGAACTCCGAAAGAGGTGAGACCAACTCCGTTGGAAAGGTAGCGACGAGCACAAGGCTACAAGAAACCTCATAACATATTGCATCCCATAAATGGAGTAAAATCACCACACATGGCAAGGTGTGGGACTTTTCTCACGGTTGAACTGGCAATATTTCCGCCACCAAAAACGCAACAAGTTTTCCAAAGTAAAACCGTTTTCGATGAACTAGAGCTTGACATGGAGATGAACCAAGCTCTAATTCCTTGATACGTATCAAACGTAACTATAATTTATTATGTTCCATGCTTATATTATACCAATTGCTACATGTTTTATATACACTTTATATGGTTTTTATGCATTTTCTGGGACTAACCTATTAACAAGATGCCACAGTGCCAGTTCCCTGTTTTCTGCTGTTTTTGGTTTCAGAAAAGTTGTTAAGTAAGTATTCTCGGAATTGGACGAAACAAAAGCCAAAGTCCCTATTTTCCCCGGAAGGATCCAGAAGACCGAAGAGGAGAAGTAGTGGGGCCACAAGGCGGCCACACCATGTGGTGGCACGGCTCCCCCTCTGGCCGCGCGGCCACGTGGTGTGGGCCCCTCGGGCGCCCACCGACATCGCCCTTTCGCCTATAAAGACCCCCCGACGGAAAAACCCTAACGCCCCGAGCAATTTTCCACGAAACGTTCCGCAGCGCCGCCGCCATCGAAAACAAGTTTCGGGGGTCAGAAGTTCCTGTTCCGGCACCCTGCCGGGACGGGAATTGACCCCCGGAGCCATCTCCATCGACTCCACCACCTCCACTTCGACTCCATGATGGTTTGTGAGTAGTTCCCCCATGGACTACGGGTTCTTGGCTGTAGCTAGTTGGTACTCTCTCTCCCATGTACTTCAATACAATGATCTCATGAGCCGCCTTACATGATTGAGATCCATATGATGTAATCGGTGTTGTGTTTGTTGGGATCCAATAAATTGTTACATTATGATCAGTCTATCCATCAAAGTTTGTGAAGTTATTGTTGCTGCAATCTTGTTGTGTTTAATGCTTGTCACTAGTGCACGAGTGGCATGATCTTAGATTTAAGCTCTATAATTATTGCTTAGATTGTATCTATAAATTGTTTGCACATGTCCTTGTCCGGAACCCGAGGCCCCAAAGTGACATAAATTGGGATAACCGGAGGGGATGGCTTTGATATGAGGATCACATATTTTCACCAAGTGTTAATGCTTAGCTCTGGTGCTCTATTAAAAGGAGTACCTTAATTATCAGTAGTTTCCCTTGAGGCCCCGCTGCAAACGGGCTGGTAGGACAAAAGATGTTATGCAAGTTTCTCATTGCGAGCACGTATGACTATATATGGAAAACATGCCTACATGATTAATAGACTGGATATTCTATCTTAGCATGCATTGTCATGCCCTTACAATTTTCAATTGCCCAACTGTAATTTGTTCACCCAACACTTGTTCTTGGAGAGTTACCACTAGTGTAGATAGCTGGGAACCCCGGTCCTTCTGTCATCATCATTGCTCTAAAGTCAACTCCACGCCGCGCAGATAGCAGGTGGATCCTCGGCCACGAGCACCTGCTCCGGGTACTCGCAGACGAACTCGGTGGCGACGTAGGTGGCGAAGGAGCCGAACTCGACGATGCACCCGTTGGCCGGGAACGGCCTGCCGCGGAAGCAACCGGCATTGTCGCTGACGAAGTCCATGTCGCCGAACCTGACGACGAGGTCGGAGAGGACCCGCGTGTCGGAGTGGATGACGGGACCCGTCCGGATGTGTACACCAGCCAGCGCCTCTACCGGCCCCACGGTGGGCGCCAACTGTCGTGGTGGTATCACGGCAGATGCCATAGGATGGCTAAGAGTGGGGCCGAATGGACGCTGGTGGATCCGGGGAGGGCTAGCGAGCTAAGAAGCTCACACGGGAAGACACTAGAACGTGCAAGAATCAAGCAAGAACCAGCACGAACCAGCAAGCCGAATCAAGCACACCGCAAACAACACGATGTACCCAGGTTCCGGGGCCCTCGTGAGGAGGTAAAACCCCTACTCCTGCCTCTGTCTCTCTCTATATGTATGTCACACGATCTACTAAGGTGCTCCTTGAGCTGTTTTGGTCTCCCTCTTGGAGATGAACTCAAGAACTAAGATGAACTACTAAGGGAGAGGAGTAAATGCTCTAGCAATGAATGTAACTATAGTTTTGGCTCTCTGGTTGGTGTCCCTCTCACAGGAGGAGTTATGGCCCTATTTATAGAGTTCCGGCCGAGTTGGCCGGAAACCCTAATGGCCCCGGGTCCCACCAGCACTGTTGTCATGCCAACGGTAGAGTCATCATGGTCTACCACGACCTAGCTGCCGAGCTATACCGGGCTAGGCCGAGGTGAGCCATCATGCTTCTAGTCGTTGCAGGCGGCGTATCAGGTGATGATGTCCCGCTGTCAGAGACAAGACATGGCTTCCCCATGCCTTGTCCCCTGTCAGCTCATCGAGTGCACAGTGGACTTGTCTTGTCGCCCTTGTCGTGTCGCCCTTGTCGTATGCCTTTTGTCCCGTGCCCGTGTCAGGCGGGATGTGACTTAGCTTCCGTGTCAGGCGGGTCAGTGTCCTCGCGATGTCCTTGCCCTTGACCTCTACCCGACTTAAGGTAAGTCGGAGGGCTTTGCCCAACCCGGCAAGGATATCCGGACCTGCTTACCCGGAACGACCACCGGAGTCCCGGCATGGCTATGCCGGAACATCTTCCCTGCACACAAAAGATAACAAGATGGTGCCGACATGGGTATGTCGGTTAGGCCATGTCTGTCCTCCTTAAGTCGGATCACCTCTGTACCTGGCCTCTGTCTTTCCGTCCTCAGGCACATGTCGGTTACCTCCAACATAGGCTTATGCCGGCCTCACTCTTATCTCGGCCCAGATAGGATTTTGCTTACTTGTGCCCACGCCTACCACCATATTAGAGAATGCCTCTAGGCCCAGCTACTCGAAGATGTCTTAGGCTTACTCCCGAAGACATCTTCGAGAAGCTGGTTCTTAGAGGAACTCTCTGCTTCTGCCTGAATGAGAATGAGGAGCTGGGGGTCTATTTATAGTGTCACCAGGGGAGTCAGCCTGACCTTTGCTTTCTCCAAGGGACACCTCCTGAACCTTCCCAAGAGCCAGCCCCTGAGCACTCCCAAAGGGCGTCACTTCATACCCCAAAGGGTCACCTGACCTTTGGCACCAACCAAAGGGCACGTACCAGTGTAAATAGGAGTATATTTACTATGCCTTTATCCTACCCGGGCCCCCCCGACACTAGTCCCCGAAGCCGGTGTAGTCCTGCAGCCTCGGATGAAGGGCTGCATCGGATTTAAATCAACAACCACCTCGAAACAGTATCCGGTATTATCCTACGGAGACAACCTCACTATCCGACTTGCTCAACTCGGTCCGAGCACTAGCCAGCCGACATTACCATGCCGAGATAACCATACTCTCCGGCTTGCTCAACCCGGTCCGAGCCAAAAGGTAGCCGGCACTACCATGCCGGCAGGACATCAAGATCGTCCGACATGTACCCGCTGTTCCATCCGACATGCATCATGTTTACTAGGCCATCCGACATAGGGAAATCCTCCGGCAGATTTCCTCTTGAGACGTGTCACCCAAATGCTGTCTTATGTCTCGGTTTCCGCCACGTGACCTGACAGGCCACTACGGAAACGCCGCACGGGGCCCACAGGTCGTCAAATCCAACAGTCACTCGAGTGGTTTGACTCCGGCGCGCTCGCTCGGTTCCCGCGCCGGCAACCGCATCCGATCCCACCGCTGACGGTTCGTTCTCCGTGGCCCACGGTGTGGCCGATCGTGCGGCCGCAATTTACTCCACGATCTCAACCGCCACACACGATCTCCGCGGCCGTTTCCCAAATCGTGGGCGGGAGAATCGGTAACCGTTCCGGATCACCTCCATAAATAGGGGAGCGGGGGAGCCTTCTTCCCCTTTGCTCCCTCTTCATCCCTTTCCTCTCTGTCTTGCCATTGCCGCCGCCGCCGCGCCCCGCAAGAGCACGACGCCGGAGAAGAACTGCGCCACCACCGATTGGAGCCCGCAGTACAACGCTGCTGCCTCCGCCGCATTCGCTCGCCGCACCGATCTCCGCTCCGGTTAGTGCCTTTGCTCACGGATCTCTATTAGATTCTCCGCCATAACTCTCCGGCTCCTCCTCCATTAAAGTTCTTCGGTAGTTCCTCGATAGTTCATCTAACATTGTTCCAAGGATTAACTTTCTGCTTCTGTTATGCCACTGTCCGGTAGTAATCCTTCTAGATCTTCACAGTAGAACTTATATAGTTCCTACGGTGATCCCCCTTTCTCGAACTTGTCCTTACCATCTTCATAGATTTATTTTCGTTTCTTTTACCTTCTGGCGGTAGATCTTCTTGCGGCCAGCTCGGTAGCAAATATCTGTTTCTAGCCGGGTACCTCAACACACTCGGCTTGACTGACATTCGATATTTCTGACATTGAACTGACCTCGGTTTCCCTGCAGGTCTCCGACATGTCTTTCGACCATGGCGAGGAGGATCCTGATCTCGGTTATGAGGAGACAGAACGTGGCGGTTGGGAAGGATCCGTCGTCACACAAGACGACATCGACTGGCTAATCCGGTCACGCCGTATCCCGGCTGACCTGATATGCCGGGTTCCCGGTGATGAGGCCGAGCCGGTAACTCGAACCGGGGAGCGGGTAGTCTTTCTCGCGCACTTCGAGCGCGGGTTTGGCCTTCCTGTCAGCCCCTTCTTCCGCCGATTCCTCACCCGATATGGCCTCCAACCTCATCATCTCCCTGCCAACGCCATCACCGTACTGTCGGCCTTCGTCGCGCTGTCTGAAGGCTACTTCGGCTTCTGGCCCACGGTGAACTTGTGGGCGAAGTTCTTCCGTCTCCGGAAGCAAAGTATCCCGGATCCGGGCAGAACCAAGCTCCCCAAGGCCATGGTGGCATGCGGTGCCGCCACAATCATACCCCGGAGCGGCTCCAGTCTTCCCAAGGTGGTCGGGCTGGAATCATGTCGGAAATGGCAGCGCTCTTTCTTCTATGTGAAGAGCCCGGAAGGCCGAGATCTCCTTAACCTTCCTCCCTTCGCCATTCGGCCGCCCAGCGCTCAGACTAACTGGGGTTTTGATCCTAAGAATGGCGACGCCGAGCTAAATAAGATCGAGAAGTTCTTCGACTCGCTGGAGGTTGTGCCAACTCCGGATGACCTCCTGCTAACCTTTATTACTCGCCGGGTCTGCCCTCTCCAAGACCGGGTTCACAAGATATGCCACATGAGTGGCCGATATGACCCAACCCGGACCAGCACCTTTGAGCTGAGCAAACCTGAGGCCCGCAGGCGCGTCAAGGCCATCGCCAAGACGACGATGTCGGATGACTGGGAGTGGACCTTGGAACCCTACGACCGAAAACGGATGCCGGCACTGGTAAGCCCTTCCTCGCCCAGACCGACATCATTAGCCGGCCCGAATGGTGGTACCTTGATATCCCCCTCTATCCCCTTATCTTACTCCGAGTTCATCCTACTGCCCTTGCAGGTTTTTGCCCGCCAAACTGAAGAAGATGGGCCAGACCCCAAACTCAAGTGGGGTAAGGACCTGCTGATCCCGGATGCGCTCGAGACCGAAGATCCGGACGATGAGGATCACATGCCGATCCCGGCAGCCAGCGTCCCTGCCCCGGGTAAGCCTCGAGCCCGAGCGTCCATTAAAGACTGGGCAGATGATGATGACGATGATTGTCAAATACTGGACGCTATTGACGCTACCCCTATCAACTACGCTCCTCCAGTGTCTCAGACATCCGCTGCCCCGAGTAAGCCAACCGTTACTCGGAAGCGAGCCGGGAATGGCACCTCGGAAGCCGGAGCCTCGGGTGCTACGGTTCCGGCCGCCAAGAAAGCCAAGACAACTCGCTAGGCCGTCTCCAAGAAAGGCAGGAAGAAGCCTCCTACTTCCTCCGGGTATTTACACTTAACCAGCAATTACCTCCTTTCTTTTCTATCTTTTCCCGACATAATTTCCCTCAACTGACATTTTCTTCTTTTGATGTAACGCACTGCTCGAGTTGGACCCGGGCGCGCCGACACACACCACCGCTGTCACGACCGAGACCAACAGCGGTAGTCCAACTTGGACTGCCTCATCACCGTCGAGCCCTACCCGGGCTGGTATTCCGTCACCACCCTCCAAGGCATCGGGTGGAGGGAATCAGAGTGCCGGCGACCGAGACGTCGGATCGGGCGGGGCGAGACACCCTACCGAGGGCGAGCATACCGAGACTTCAGCGGCCGCCACCCGGGCACAAGGACAACTACAACCCTCGCTGCAGCCACTACAACAACCTCCACTCTCTCAGCAGCAACCGCTATCTCGGCGGCCGCCACAGCAGCGCCAACAATCGGCCGCCAGCGAGGCCTCTAAGTTGGCTACGCCGCACCCGCACTCGTCGTCCTCGAGCCAGCGAGCGGGGAAGTCGGCGCCGAGCGATAAGCAGTTAGCCCAGAAGAAGGGCCAAGCACCCACACCTCCTGCGGGTAAGATTCTGGTGGTGCGTCCTCCACGCGTCGCGTTTAAGACAGCCGCTCTGCAAACTCTGGAGGCAATTGCCAGCCGAGTTGCCCCTGCAACCGAATGGGAAACTGCTCTGCTCACTGCAACTGGTGACTCCTCAGGTTCAATGCAGCAGTTCAACTTGGACTGGAATGCAGCGGACGTCAGTGAGGTTTCCTCCTCGGACCCGAACTTCCGACACCCAGCTGGTCCGGGTAAAATTGCACAATCCTTGCATGCGCTACAGTGCTCGGTTCTCCAAGTGACCTAGGATGCCAAGGTAAACACTCATACACATATCCTCACTAGTCCCCGAGATTCGGGTCGAGTGATTGAAACTCGCCCGAGTAAAAAACACTCGGCGGGAATCTTCAAAAAACCTCCGACATCAAGCCTCCGGGGTTCATGCCGAGTCAACTCGGTATGCCTCCCTATAATATTTACTAACCTTCTGCCCTGTTCCAGGCCTGCACTGCTAAACGGAGCAAGTTATTCCAAAAACTGCTCATCGACCATGGGGCCCTCCGGAAGGCGTACAAGAAGGTCCGGGCTGAGCAGAAGGAACAGGGTAAACTCCACTTCTTACCGACATACTTTTCTTGCGTCCGACTTCTTTTTACCGACATAACTAACTTGCTGCCCTTCATAGCTGAGGCTGCCGAGCGAATTGCGGCCGAGCACAAGACCGCCTTGGAGCAAGAACAAGCCAAGGTAGCCCGACTTCAGCAAGAAGTCGAAAAACTCCGGGGTGAAAAAGCCGACATGGAGAAAACCATGGAGGAGGCTACCAAAACACAAACGGAGGTTCTTGAAGAGGTCGAGGCTCGCGCTGTCCAGGCCGAGAAAAATCTGGGAACCCTCAAGGCCAACTGCAACATCTGGCTAGCCGAGTTGAAAAAACTCAATAGCCAAATGGATAGTAAGTTTTCTTTCTTTATCTTCTTCTTTCTTTCCGATATTTGTTGTATGCCTACGTGTAATCTAATGTTGCTGCAGCCTTTTCCTCAGAATACTTCGATCATTCCCAAGCTGCTGCCGCAAAAGCTGTTGAGAAGTCTCGGGGGAAGAGAGCGCTAGCCGGGCCTATCTCGGCAGAGTGGGATGTCGAGGATCACTTGACAGCGCTGAACGCCCGGCTAGTCCCTCTGCAGAGCATTGGTACCGAGCTTCTGGACGCCGGCATTAAAGCTTATCGCAAGCTCTGGCCTGGATCCACAGCTCCGAAGAATGTCTCCGACTTAGCTGCCGAACTGATGAAGACGGAGACCAGACTCCGGGAATGGAGGTCCTCAGCAGCTCGCGCCGGGGCGGACCAAGCGCTGGCCTTCATACTATCCTGGTACGAGGGAATTGACCTCAACCAGGTGAGGACGCAGTGCGAGGAGTCCCCCTGGACCACTGATCCGGCTAAGGTCGAGCTCCGCCAAAAGCTTGCTTACTATATGGCCAGCTACTCTCAGCTCCATCAATTCATTGACGGCGATGTCTACTCGGACGACGAGGAGTATGAGGCCAGCGAGAGTGACGATGAAGAAGGAGCTGACACCGAGGAGCACGCCGACATGGAGACCGAGGCGGAAGTCCCCGAGACCACCAAGATTACCAAGGAGACCCCGGAGTCCGAGACCATGGGTACAACCACCGAGAAGACTGCCGCCGACATCTCCACATCCGTCGCTGCCGACACCACCGAGCCGGGAGCACCCGACATCACCAAGTCGGCTGCTACCGACACCGCCAACTCGGGAGCGACCGGCACTGCTGCGCAAACCGCGCCCGAGACTCCCTTGGAGACATCTTCTGCTGCTGAAACCGCGTCAACCTCCACCCCGACTGCCGAGACAGCTCCCGCCGATGAAAACCCCTCTGGCCCGACTGCTTAAACATTTCATGAGGCAAAGTTGTTAAATCCCCGGAATGCCGGGTGCAGATGTAAATATACATTTTAAGTATTCCCTTAGTCAAACCCTTTTATTTTGCTATCTTAACGAATACAACTTGGTGTCGAATTCCTTTGCACCAAGTCCCCGAGTTTACTTCATGTCTACCATACTTGGCGATTTTTGCTCTTGTCTACCATTTCGACGTTCGACAGTCGAGTCACAAAATCACCATTTACAGCACACAGTACTTATAAACTTTTGAGGTTAGGCTTAAAGTTATTCGACACGAAGAAAAATAATTGAAAAAACCGGGTTAGTGAACAACATATGCCGAATAGTTTTTCAGACCGAGTCCCCGAGTTTGTTTTCATGTTTACCATATTCCACAATCTCTGCTCTTGACTACCTTTTAGGCGTTCGTCAGTCGAGTCACAAGATTACATCAGATAGTATACATTACTTGTACTTTGAGATGAGGTCAAAAATTTATTCGGCATATAAACAACATATATAAAACAGACAAGGCAGTCCCCGAGTTTCACTTCGGGATGCCGGCATATAGGCATATAGACAATATAGAAATAATTGAGATAAAACACAAATTAAAGACGGGGCAGTCCCCGAGTTCCTCTCGGGGTGCCGACATGCAAATGACATAAAAAGAAAACACTCATTTGGACAAGGCAGTCCCCGAGTATCATCTCGGGGTGCCGGCATTTCATTCATGAGAGACCGAGATACATACACTGTGCCCTTTATGTGTAAAAGGGACGAAGTAGAGCTACATTCCATGACCGTTTGGTTTCCTCCCCGGCTGTATCAATTACACCTTTTCTAGCTTCCTGTGCATCTACAAGATAATAGGAACCGTTGTGCAGAGCTCTGCTCACAACAAAGGGTCCTTCCCATGGAGGTGACAGTTTATGCATACCGGCAGTGCGCTGTATCAGCCTTAATACTAGATCTCCTTCTCGGAACACCTGAGGATGCACCTTCCGGCTATGATAGCGTCGGAGGTTTTGCTGGTATATCGCCGACCGAGACAGGGCCAATTCTCTTGCCTCTTCAAGCAAGTCAACATCATTTTCCCGGGCTTCTCTTGCCTCGGTCTCTGTATACATTGCCACCCTTGGCGAGTCATATTGTATGTCGGTTGGCAACACCGCCTCTGCACCATACACCATAAAGAATGGCGTGTACCCGGTGGATCTATTCGGTGTGGTTCTCAAACCCCACAATACCGCCGGTAACTCCTCTATCCAGCACCCTGGAGTTCTCAACAGAGGTTCAATCAACCGAGCTTTGATACAGGCTAGCATCAAAGCATTCGCTCTGTCAACTTGCCCATTCGCCTCCGGATGTGCCACCAAGGCCACATCAAGTCGGATTCTTTTTTCAGCACAGAACCGAGCAAACTCTCCCACAGCGAAGTTGGTACCATTGTCGGTGATGATGCTGTGCGGGTAGCCATACCTCAGTATGATGTCCTTCAGAAAACTGACAACGGTATGTCCATCACACTTCTGGATTGGCTTCACCTCGATCCACTTGGTAAACTTGTCCACCATTACCAGTATATGCGTCATGTTACCTCGAGCCGGCTTGAACTGTCCCACCATGTCTAGACATCAAACGGCAAAAGGCCAAGTGATGGGAATGGTCTTCAATGCTGATGCCGGCATGTGTATCTTGTGGGCAAACCTCTGGCAACCTCCACACTTTCGGACGATATCTTCTGCTTGCTGCAAAGCTGTGAGCCAGTAAAACCCATGCCGGAAGACTTTAGCCACCAATGCCCTTGAGGAAGCATGGTGCCCGCATTCCCCTTGATGTATCTCGAGCAGCATCTCTTGCCCTTCTTCCGGTTGGACACAACGTTGCAGCACTTCGGTGACACTCCTCTTGTACAGCTCTTGGTTGATAGTAGTGTAGGCCTTGGATCTTCTCATCACTTGCCTGGCTTCAACCTCATTGTCGGGCAAGGTCCCATCCACGATGTAGACCATAATGGGCTGCGCCCAACCCGGTACTGGCCGCACAGGGAAGATTGGAGCATCTATGTCCATAGGCTCAGCCGACATCACCTCTGCCGACATCCCCTGCGCAGTCCCCGGGTTCTGCAGCGCAGTCCCCGAGTTCTGCCAAAGGCTCCCGACATCGACGTCCATGGGCACCGCCTCTGCTTCTGAGCTCTTTGGGATAAAGATGGACTCCGATTCGGGTGATGGCTTGATTGATGCCTTCCTCAAGTGCTCCAAGGCTATGCCGGGCGGAATGGCAGCCTGCGATGATCCCAACTTGGACAGTACATCAGCCGCTTCATTCTCCCCCCGAGGTATGTGCTTGAACTCGCAGCCTTCGAAGAATCCGGAAATTTTTTGCACATGGAACCGGTAAGACGCCATGTTGGCGTCCAAGGCATCCCAGTTCCCCGACACCTGCTGTACCATTAAGTCCGAGTCGCCGTAGCACTCTATCCGGCGAATGCCAATTTCCTTGGCGACATTGAGCCCATGCACGAGTGCATCGTACTCGGCCACATTATTGGATGCCGAGAAGTTAATTTGGAGCACATATTTCAGCACATCTTGCTTCGGCGAGGTGAGTAACACTCCGGCACCCAATCCTATCTTCGCCTTGGAGCCATCGAAATGCATCTTCCAAAAGTTGAAATCAGGCAGTGGAGGCTCATATTGCATCTCGGCCCAGTCTACCAAAAAGTCCGGCAGCGCCTGCGACTTAATGGCGTCTCTTCTTTCGTATGTCGGGATACGGAGACAACTGGATAGCCCACTTAGCGATTCGGCCACTGGCATCTTTGCACCCGATGATCTCGGATATAGGAGCTTCGCTCACCACTATAACCGGATGCTCTTGGAAGTAGTGCTTCAACTTGGTGACCGCCAGGTATACGCCATAAGCCATCTTCTGATAGTGCGGGTAATTCTGCTTGGAGGTGGAGATCACCTCGCTCAGATAATACACAGGCCTCTGCACCACCTTGTCACCCTCTTCTCGCTCCACCACCATCACCACGCTCACCACTCGGTTTGTGGCTGCGATGTAGAGCAACATCGGCTCCTTGGGCAATGGTGATGCCAATACCGGCGCAGTCCAGAGCATCTTTTTTAAGTCATTGAACGCCGCACCAGCTTGCGGAGTCCACACAAAAGTTTTGCTCTTTTTCATTAGCTGATACAAAGGCAAGGCTTTTTCTCCTAACCGGCTTACAAATCGACTTAGGGATACCAAGCACCCAGTGAATTTTTGCACGTCTTTGAGACGCGTAGGCAGCTTCATGCTCGCAATAGCACGGATCTTACCCGGGTTGACCTCAATACCCCGGCTAGACACAAGAAAACCGAGTAGTTTACCAGCCGGAACACTGAAAGTACATTTATCCGGGTTTAGTTTCATCCGGAATTTTCTCAGGTTAGCGAATGTCTCTCTCAGATCATCAATCAGAGTAGACTTTTCTTTTGTTTTTATGACTATGTCATCGATATAGACCTCGGCATTCCGACATATCTGGTCATGCAAGCATTTCTGCATGCACCTCTGGTATGTAGCACCAGCATTTCTCAATCCGAAAGTCATGACACGATAGCAATAAGCCCCGTACGGGGTAATGAAAGCAGTTTTCAATTGATCGGCCGGGTTCAACGGTATCTGGTGAAAACCAGAATACGCATCTACAAAAGACAAAAGCTCACACCCGGCAGTGGAATCGATCACTTGATCTATCCGGGGGAGCGGGAAAGGATCCTTCGGGCATGCCTTGTTGAGGTTGGTGAAGTCGATGCACATGCGCCACACCTTGGCCAGCAGGGGGTCATCCCTTTTCTTCTCTACCAGGACCGGGTTGGTCAACTAGTCCGGGTGCAGTACCTCCATCACGAATCCGGCCGTGAGTAGCATGGCTAGATGCTCCATGATCGCAGCTCTTCTCTCGTCCAAGAGACGTCTTGTCGGTTGTTTCACTGGCTTCGCATCTGGCCTGACGAATAAAGAGTGCTCAGCCAACTCCCTCGGAACACCTGGCAGGTCATCATTTGACCATGCAAAGATGTCTCGATTCTCACGGAGGAAGTCGGTGAGCTCACCTTCCTATTTGCTATCCAAGTCGGTGCCAATGATAACCCGGTGCTCCGGATTAGTTGGGTCAACCCCAACTTTCTTGGTCTCCTTTGGCGGCTGGAATGAAGCATTCTGCTCTGGGTTCGTCATCCCGGGCATGCCGAGTTGAGATGCCTGGGCCAGCGCCACTACTTGCTGGATCCTCCTCTTCTCCTCGGCAATGACCAGAGACTCGGCCAAGCAGGAACCGGCAGAAGCACACTCGATGGAGCGCTTGTAGTCGCCCGAGATGGTGATTATGCCGTTTGGACCCGGCATCTTCATCTTGAGGTAGCCCATATGAGTCGAGATCATGGACTTGGCCAGAGCTGGCCTGCCAATTAGGGCATGGTACTGACTTTTGAGGTCCACCACTTCGAACTCTAGGCTCTCAGTTCTGCAGTTCTCCCGGGTACCGAATAGCGCATCGACCCAGATCTTGCCCATGGGCGAGCAGGAAACCCCCGGCACAATGCCATGGAAGGTCGTGCTAGTCGGCAGCAGTGTGTTCAAGGACACACCCAATTTCATCATAGTGTACTTGTACATGATATTGATGGCACTGCCATTGTCGACTAGGACTATGCTGAACCGAACATTGATACTCGGCCCGATGAATGTCGGGTCCACCACCAAGGCATAGCCTCCCGGCTTAGGCATGACCCGAGGGTGATCTTTCCGACTCCATGTGATCTCCATCTCGGACCAGTGCATGAACTTAGGCACAGCCGGCATGACAGCGTTCACCTCGAGTGCGCGTTGGCGCTGACTCTTCTTGTCAGTGGGCTCGGTGAAGGGGATCGCATGCAGAAAACAAAAATTTTCCTAACATCGATAACCTTAAACTAGCCAGAATCTATACTATGCAGATATAGTAGTACGCAGGGGGTTCGGTATACATACCCTTGTAGACCGAAAAGCGGGGATTACGCTCCCGCACAAGCGTTGCTGACGTAGACGCCGTAGCCGACCTCAAGGTCGCGGAGAACTTGGCGCGACGAAGAAGACGATGACGCGGCGATGTCGATGAAACCGACGACGACCTCGAGGCCGTGTGGAGGAAGCAGACCTCCAGCACCACTAGCGTGGCACCTCGCAGGGCGTTACACACATACGGTGAAGCCGACGAACTCCGGGCCCGATTCAGGGACGAGCAGCGGAAGACTGGGACCGGAAGACCAGCAGCACGGCGGCGTGCGTATGGTGGAGAAAACTTTATCCTTGGCGCAACTCCAAACTTGGGAGTCACGGGATCCAAGGAGAGAGAGAGAGAGATAGAAAGGTTGTTGTTTTCAAAGGCCAGGGGTACCCATGTATATATAGGAGAAAAGGGGCAGCCAGCCTTGCTGGCCGGGCGGTGTGGGACTAAACTCCCACACCAGCCCCCCTCCTTGATGCGCCGGCCTAGGTGGGCCCCATGTGGCCCACCTAGGGCTGGCCGAACTCCCCTCCCTCCTTTGGGGGGGACCTTCCCCCCCTCATGGGCCTCTTTGCCCAAAGAGGCCCATTAAGGGATTTTTGCCTTTAAAAATTTAGGAAAAATTAAAATAAAATATATTTAACTATTAATTACTCTAATTAATATTAAATACATATTACATAAGTTATTCCGGCTCCGAAAACTATTTCGTCGCTGCCCGATCTCCATCGGAACTTTCCCGGGAAGTTCCCGGTCTCTCTTTTCCTATTTTTCTCTTCCGGTAAAATGTCGACTCCCCTTAAGTGTGTTACCCTAGCGGTTCGATTATCTCACCAGACATGATCGAGACTCCTCTCCGATCAATGACTAATTCGTGGACCGAGAATACCCAGAATTAATCCCTGCGAGATAACGAATACTTTTCCCATCGAACCTGGACGTCCAAGTCTTAAACCTTTTGCCATGCGATACTTAGCGTGTCCGAGACTTGTTCATAGATATCTCCATACCTAGCTTGATCTCGTTACCGACACCGCTAACTTCTACTCGTCCATGATCTTATGTCCTGGTGACCTAGTCACACGCTTGCAAGCTCTTTTGACATAATCTCACCGAGTGGGCCCTAGAATATCTATCCTGCTATGCGGACTGGCAAATCCCGATCTTGACCCCCCGTCTCAACATACTCCTTTCCGACACCCGAGAGGGACACCTTTATTGTCACACTATATAAGATATGACGTTTGATGCAATCAAAGTGTCTTCCAGGAATAGCAATAAGAGTAGATCTCACGGTCGAAGGCGTAATGACTACGTCCTACAAATATTGGGTATGTCCATCACGTCATTCTCCCAATGACATGACTCCATTGTCAACTGACATAAATGTCACATGATCGGGAAACCTCGATTATCAATTGCCCAATGAACTAGTCAAGTAGAGGCTACTAGGGACCTGGTTGTTTATCTACCACACGTGTATTAATGTTTCCGCTTAATACAGTTATAGCATGGTATAAAACATATATAATGAACAATTGAGATATGACGAATAAACTATCTTTATTAAGTGCCTCTAGGGCATATCTCCTTCAGTCTCCCACTTGCACTAGAGTAACACTTAATCTAGTTTACAACTTGGTAAAAGCTCAACACCCATAGCAACTTGGTGCATGCTTGCTTCGTGGAAGAGGAATACAGTCAACAGATCTCACACATTGAGATCTGTATGTGCTTTGCAACACTTCTATGTCAACCAGTTTGACATCATCCCGCATCTTACGATGACGGTGAAATATATCTTAGTCGATGGAGTGAGACTCAGTCCAATCACACTTGCTACTTCTGAAGTTGCCATATATTTCTATACCTATCATGTAGATTATGCGACAGTGCATTCATATGCTACTTCGCAAGCTAACCATGTCTTTCTTCAAAACAAAGGCCATCTCCTATATGAGATTTCTAGTCGTATGGGTCAGTGTCATAACTTGCATCATCGTAACCGATTTACGGCAAGTTGTCTTACCACTCTTACCCTTTACCAGAAAACATATCTTCAGTTCTCACAGACACTGAAGAATATACTTAACGTTTGTTCATTGATCCACACAAGGATCACTCTAGAACCCGTTTTTCAACCAAGAACGTGGGTCACACCAAGTCGAGCTTTCAGTCTGATAGAATCTATGTCTGAGGCATAGAGGATGTCGAACATCATTATTCTTTCATCAGCTATCACTGAAAATGCCAAGATAAACTTAATATTTTACCTAGTCATACAAGCAAGAACTCTTTCTTCGCTTGTTCTATTCTGAAACACTTCAGAATCTTAACCTAGGAAAATATTCCGACCTAATGTTATTAAGCCCCTTCTGATCTATACAATTATAGATCGAATGCCTAATACTCCTAACTTCATTCATAGGAAATTTAATCACTTAAATAATCCTTTATACTTTGCTAGAGGATCTGTATCATTCTCAATATGTCGTTACATATAAAATCAGGAATGACACTTAGCTCCCTCTTAAATACGCCATCCGTATATAAGACCAAGGATTTTCTTTTAGCTCCCACTCAAATATGCCATTCACATATAAGATCAAGAAAAGCTACTTAGCTCCCACTCACTTCTTTGCAAATGCAAGTTTCTTCAACTATTTTGGACAACTCCAAAATCCTTTGATCACATCATCAAAGTGAAGATTCCAGCTCCGATATGCTTGCTTCAGCCCATGAATGGACAGCTGAAGTTTGCATACATGTTTAGCATCCTCAGGATCACCAAACCATCTCATTGTACTAATTACAACTCTTTCTTAATGATACCATTAAGAAACATGGTTTCCTTATCCATCTATCAATTTCTCAATTTGAAATTGTAGTAATTGCTAAACGACCCCGAATAGATTTAGGCTTCGCCACTTGAGACCAAATCTCGTTGTGGTCAACTTTTGAATCTGTCGGAACTGTTTCACGACAAATCGATCCTTATCAGCGTCTATTCTTTCATAAAATTCCATATTCCATTAATAGCCTAGATGCCATCAAGAAGATCCCCCAAGTCACTACCTGGTAATCGTATATGAATTTTATCTCGGATCATATATGACTCATAGCCATTTCTCGGACTTAGGTCTACCATCTCTTCTTCGTAGTTCGTAGGTCTGTCATATTCCATTAATATGACCTTCATAACAAGATTGTCGTACCACACAGTGTGGAACACAACCTCGTACGCCTACGTTCTTAGTATGAGCTCAGAGCATCATGATCTTTATCATCAGCTTCTTTCAAGTTGAGGAGCATGACACCGGAAACACTTTCCGTTGCGCCACTCTGATGTCTGGAGAGGAAGTTCATTAACTTCGTCTTGCTCTACTTCCTTTCCCACTAATACCCTTGGACAAGAAACTATTTCTTTTGCAAGGCATATTCCAGCAACGTTTTTGCCTATGTCGTGAGACATGTACCCAACTAATTCTTTAGGTACGGTACACTACAAAGATTTATCCATTTTAGGTTTGATCACATCGAAACACTAAATTACTGAAACGACAATCCAGGCTAAAAGCCATGCCATCACTCATATGGTATTGTCTCCATGGATTTAAATGGTTTCCCTATTATCTAACGTGAATGTTATGTTTCTACCATACGACTCCAATGATCACAATAATTCGGTAAGAGATTTATTTACCACACACTATCCGATAGGGTGCGATTACGACGACCTAACATACCATGACACTACGGTATTCCATGCGACGTAATCTGTGGAACTCTTCTCACAAGTCTTCCAATGATATGCCAACATTATAACTCAAATCTTTATTTCCTCAATCTGTATCGCAGGAATTTGATTTTCTTGTTAAATTTATTTTCCTACTTCACTCTGAACTTGTTTGATCGAATCAAAATCTTCAGACCAACATTTCCTAAGTGGATATCCGTATATCTACTCGGAATATTCATGAAGTCTAGGAAACAAAGACTTCCACCATACGTTAAAGTACTTCATTGATTCACATACACCCACATGCATGATTCTCAACAAGTTATACTCAAACGTTCATTGAAGCTTACGAAATAAAGATCTCCACTACACGTTAATTACTTCATTGATCCACATACATCAAAATGTATGATTATCAATAAGTTATATGCCCGCTTTCCGAAAACGGTGTCTTAGTTATCTTGCAAGTGTCAAAAGATCAAATCTAAGGACTTGTAGATCCATCCGTATGGAGCTTGTTCATTGACTATAACATTGACATGAATTAAACGGTAGTGCCACACAAATGTGGTGTCTCTATTAAGTTTGTATCCTTTGGCATTAATATTATGAATGTGGGAACTTCTACCATCTAAATTCAAATCGGCTTATGATCATTACTTCATAAATATAGGACAACGATTTTGTCACTAACACATATGAATAATTGTCTCGCTAGAGGAGACATATTTATAACGATCATACTAACGGGCGATCACAGAATTTATTCAAATGGTAAATCTAGAGGGAGAGTGTCTATGGCCATCACAACATTTTGTCTGCCATCATCAACACACATTGTCGCCTCATCCTTCCAAGCTACTCAAGCAGTAAATCTTGTTTTCATAAAACATGACTAGTATAAAAAACTTAGTCACTACTGCGAGTACTTGCTCAGGCAAAACATTCATAACGTGTATATCATATATACACCATCATCATTGATGACTTCCCGGCGATCTGTTTCATCTTCTTGATTCTTCCAACGTAATCAAGAACCATGAAGGTGAACGATTCCCCTCGCATGACATAGTCTATGACAAAGCATTTGCACCTGGCAACGTTGTCTGTCATCCAGTGATCGAGCTGAGCGAGGCGTCTCAATGTCATCAAATATGACCAATGTCATCGAGTATGACCAGTGCCACGTGCTCCTTCAATGCGTGTATTCTCTTCCATCTTGGTTGAGAAGAAAAACAGTCAACATACTGTTAAACTTCATCAACCCAACTTTAGGTGTATCCCGAGTTTAGCGATCATCTCATATGTTCGCGATCTAACAACTCGTACCCACCGTCAATGCTCTATGGTAAAGATCACAGCATACACTGGACTATGATGATATTATCCGCACAAAGACTTGATAATCCAAATTATCCTTTTGTTAGCGGAATCTCCGGGTTTATCTCCTAGCGGGTATTGTATCACAAAGAGCTAATGGTTTAAACAAGGAGTATCCTCAAGCTAAAGCATAAAACTATGAAGTTTGGACCCAACCTTTTAAATTTCTCAATCGCAGGATTGCGCCTAATTTTTCAAAGAAGGCTATTACACTGGTTAATATCTACAAAGGTTTTGCAAAACATAAAGACTTTGTTCATTATAAAATAGGGTTCAAGTTTTAATAAAATAAAACTACTAGAACTCCCACTCAAAACGAGTATCCCTCTCATCGTTTTAGTGATTACACGATCCTTATCCATTATGCAACCCCTCATCGTCAGAGCCGGCAACATAACTTCAAAGGTAGACATCGACATGTCAATCACAACAACTTTGTGACTCATGCTTAACCTTTCGGTCACCTTGTTCCGAGGCCATGTCTGTACATGCTAGGCTCGCCATAATAACCTTCAACGTAAATGCGCGTGCAACATGGCTTACACCCACTGTATGCGAACGACGATATGTCTGACACCCGATCGTCACGGCCTGCCTCATAACGTAGAACTTTCTTGGTGGTGCACGTCGAAGGGAGAACACAAATGGTATTTTGGAGGGATCATCTTATATTACTACCGCCGTGTAACTAATATATACTATATATATTCACACAATATAAGATGCACACAAAACATCAAAATGTAATGCGACGTGATATGGTCCTTGCGCCGATGGTCTCTTTCGCGCCCACAGTTTATAAACAATTTAATAAACCTACCTTGACCATATCACATAGCCCCTGCAAAATAAAGTTAGACGCCTCTACTTTATCTTTTGCATATTTTACGTGGCTTGGGGCTGTCGTAAATAGAACCGCTTCATACCTACGAACCTATGACCACAACAACGATCAAATAATTGCATATTTATTCATCCCTTTCGAGCCCTCCATTGAAAATGCAAAACCAACTAAAGAGAGAGAGACAGACACCCGCCAGCCACATATACGGAACCAGCCGTATGTCAGTTGTGGAACCAGTCTCGCGTAAGCGTACGCGTAAGGTCGGTCCGGGCCGCTTCATCAACTCGATGCTGCCGGCAGTGCAAGTGCACGCGAGAGGGTAGCAAATAATAAGAACGTTGTCCCCGTGATAAACACGGGTGCAGCTAGCGCACAGCTATATCTACGCATAGATCTGCTCTGATACCACTGAAGGGGATCGCATGCAGAAAACAAAAAATTTCCTAACATCGATAACCTTAAACTAGCCAGAATCTATACTATGCAGATATAGTAGTACGCAGGGGGTTCGGTATACATACCCTTGTAGACCGAAAAGCGGGGATTACGCTCCCGCACAAGCGTTGCTGACGTAGACGCCGTAGCCGACCTCAAGGTCGCGGAGAACTTGGCGCGACGAAGAAGACGATGACGCGGCGATGTCGATGAAACCGACGACGACCTTGAGGCCGTGTGGAGGAAGCAGACCTCCAGCACCACTAGCGTGGCACCTCGCAGGGCGTTACACACATACGGTGAAGCCGACGAACTCCGGGCCCGATCCAGGGACGAGCAGCGGAAGACTGGGACCGGAAGACCAGCAGCACGGCGGCGTGCGTATGGTGGAGAAAACTTTATCCTTGGCGCAACTCCAAACTTGGGAGTCACGGGATCCAAGGAGAGAGAGAGAGAGATAGAAAGGTTGTTGTTTTCAAAGGCCAGGGGTACCCATGTATATATAGGAGAAAAGGGGCAGCCAGCCTTGCTGGCCGGGCGGTGTGGGACTAAACTCCCACACCAGCCCCCCTCCTTGATGCGCCGGCCTAGGTGGGCCCCATGTGGCCCACCTAGGGCTGGCCGAACTCCCCTCCCTCCTTTGGGGGGGACCTTCCCCCCCTCATGGGCCTCTTTGCCCAAAGAGGCCCATTAAGGGATTTTTGCCTTTAAAAATTTAGGAAAAATTAAAATAAAATATATTTAACTATTAATTACTCTAATTAATATTAAATACATATTACATAATTTATTCCGGCTCCGAAAACTATTTCGTCGCTGCCCGATCTCCATCGGAACTTTCCCGGGAAGTTCCCGGTCTCTCTTTTCCTATTTTTCTCTTCCGGTAAAATGTCGACTCCCCTTAAGTGTGTTACCCTAGCGGTTCGATTATCTCACCAGACATGATCGAGACTCCTCTCCGATCAATGACTAATTCGTGGACCGAGGATACCCAGAATTAATCCCTGCGAGATAACGAATACTTTTCCCATCGAACCTGGACGTCCAAGTCTTAAACCTTTTGCCATGCGATACTTAGCGTGTCCGAGACTCGTTCATAGATATCTCCATACCTAGCTTGATCTCGTTACCGACACCGCTAACTTCTACTCGTCCATGATCTTATGTCCTGGTGACCTAGTCACACGCTTGCAAGCTCTTTTGACATAATCTCACCGAGTGGGCCCTAGAATATCTATCCTGCTATGCGGACTGGCAAATCCCGATCTTGACCCCCCGTCTCAACATACTCCTTTCCGACACCCGAGAGGGACACCTTTATTGTCACACTATATAAGATATGACGTTTGATGCCATCAAAGTGTCTTCCAGGAATAGCAATAAGAGTAGATCTCACGGTCGAAGGCGTAATGACTACGTCCTACAAATATTGGGTATGTCCATCACGTCATTCTCCCAATGACATGACTCCATTGTCAACTGACATAAATGTCACATGATCGGGAAACCTCGATTATCAATTGCCCAATGAACTAGTCAAGTAGAGGCTACTAGGGACCTGGTTGTTTATCTACCACACGTGTATTAATGTTTCCGCTTAATACAGTTATAGCATGGTATAAAACATATATAATGAACAATTGAGATATGACGAATAAACTATCTTTATTAAGTGCCTCTAGGGCATATCTCCTTCAGTCTCCCACTTGCACTAGAGTAACACTTAATCTAGTTTACAACTTGGTAAAAGCTCAACACCCATAGCAACTTGGTGCATGCCTTCTTCGTGGAAGAGGAATACAGTCAACAGATCTCACACATTGAGATCTGTATGTGCTTTGCAACACTTCTATGTCAACCAGTTTGACATCATCCCGCATCTTACGATGACGGTGAAATATATCTTAGTCGATGGAGTGAGACTCAGTCCAATCACACTTGCTACTTCTGAAGTTGCCATATATTTCTATACCTATCATGTAGATTATGCGACAGTGCATTCATATGCTACTTCGCAAGCTAACCATGTCTTTCTTCAAAACAAAGGCCATCTCCTATATGAGATTTCTAGTCGTATGGGTCAGTGTCATAACTTGCATCATCGTAACCGATTTACGGCAAGTTGTCTTACCACTCTTACCCTTTACCAGAAAACATATCTTCAGTTCTCACAGACACTGAAGAATATACTTAACGTTTGTTCATTGATCCACACAAGGATCACTCTAGAACCCGTTTTTCAACCAAGAACGTGGGTCACACCAAGTCGAGCTTTCAGTCTGATAGAATCTATGTCTGAGGCATAGAGGATGTCGAACATCATTATTCTTTCATCAGCTATCACTGAAAATGCCAAGATAAACTTAATATTTTACCTAGTCATACAAGCAAGAACTCTTTCTTCGCTTGTTCTATTCTGAAACACTTCAGAATCTTAACCTAGGAAAATATTCCGACCTAATGTTATTAAGCCCCTTCTGATCTATACAATTATAGATCGAATGCCTAATACTCCTAACTTCATTCATAGGAAATTTAATCACTTAAATAATCCTTTATACTTTGCTAGAGGATCTGTATCATTCTCAATATGTCGTTACATATAAAATCAGGAATGACACTTAGCTCCCTCTTAAATACGCCATCCGTATATAAGACCAAGGATTTTCTTTTAGCTCCCACTCAAATATGCCATTCACATATAAGATCAAGAAAAGCTACTTAGCTCCCACTCACTTCTTTGCAAATGCAAGTTTCTTCAACTATTTTGGACAACTCCAAAATCCTTTGATCACATCATCAAAGTGAAGATTCCAGCTCCGATATGCTTGCTTCAGCCCATGAATGGACAGCTGAAGTTTGCATACATGTTTAGCATCCTCAGGATCACCAAACCATCTCATTGTACTAATTACAACTCTTTCTTAATGATACCATTAAGAAACATGGTTTCCTTATCCATCTATCAATTTCTCAATTTGAAATTGTAGTAATTGCTAAACGACCCCGAATAGATTTAGGCTTCGCCACTTGAGACCAAATCTCGTTGTGGTCAACTTTTGAATCTGTCGGAACTGTTTCACGACAAATCGATCCTTATCAGCGTCTATTCTTTCATAAAATTCCATATTCCATTAATAGCCTAGATGCCATCAAGAAGATCCCCCAAGTCACTACCTGGTAATCGTATATGAATTTTATCTCGGATCATATATGACTCATAGCCATTTCTCGGACTTAGGTCTACCATCTCTTCTTCGTAGTTCGTAGGTCTGTCATATTCCATTAATATGACCTTCATAACAAGATTGTCGTACCACACAGTGTGGAACACAACCTCGTACGCCTACGTTCTTAGTATGAGCTCAGAGCATCATGATCTTTATCATCAGCTTCTTTCAAGTTGAGGAGCATGACACCGGAAACACTTTCCGTTGCGCCACTCTGATGTCTGGAGAGGAAGTTCATTAACTTCGTCTTGCTCTACTTCCTTTCCCACTAATACCCTTGGACAAGAAACTATTTCTTTTGCAAGGCATATTCCAGCAACGTTTTTGCCTATGTCGTGAGACATGTACCCAACTAATTCTTTAGGTACGGTACACTACAAAGATTTATCCATTTTAGGTTTGATCACATCGAAACACTAAATTACTGAAACGACAATCCAGGCTAAAAGCCATGCCATCACTCATATGGTATTGTCTCCATGGATTTAAATGGTTTCCCTATTATCTAACGTGAATGTTATGTTTCTACCATACGACTCCAATGATCACAATAATTCGGTAAGAGATTTATTTACCACACACTATCCGATAGGGTGCGATTACGACGACCTAACATACCATGACACTACGGTATTCCATGCGACGTAATCTGTGGAACTCTTCTCACAAGTCTTCCAATGATATGCCAACATTATAACTCAAATCTTTATTTCCTCAATCTGTATCGCAGGAATTTGATTTTCTTGTTAAATTTATTTTCCTACTTCACTCTGAACTTGTTTGATCGAATCAAAATCTTCAGACCAACATTTCCTAAGTGGATATCCGTATATCTACTCGGAATATTCATGAAGTCTAGGAAACAAAGACTTCCACCATACGTTAAAGTACTTCATTGATTCACATACACCCACATGCATGATTCTCAACAAGTTATACTCAAACGTTCATTGAAGCTTACGAAATAAAGATCTCCACTACACGTTAATTACTTCATTGATCCACATACATCAAAATGTATGATTATCAATAAGTTATATGCCCGCTTTCCGAAAACGGTGTCTTAGTTATCTTGCAAGTGTCAAAAGATCAAATCTAAGGACTTGTAGATCCATCCGTATGGAGCTTGTTCATTGACTATAACATTGACATGAATTAAACGGTAGTGCCACACAAATGTGGTGTCTCTATTAAGTTTGTATCCTTTGGCATTAATATTATGAATGTGGGAACTTCTACCATCTAAATTCAAATCGGCTTATGATCATTACTTCATAAATATAGGACAACGATTTTGTCACTAACACATATGAATAATTGTCTCGCCAGAGGAGACATATTTATAACGATCATACTAACAGGCGATCACAGAATTTATTCAAATGGTAAATCTAGAGGGAGAGTGTCTATGGCCATCACAACATTTTGTCTGCCATCATCAACACACATTGTCGCCTCATCCTTCCAAGCTACTCAAGCAGTAAATCTGGTTTTCATAAAACATGACTAGTATAAAAAACTTAGTCACTACTGCGAGTACTTGCTCAGGCAAAACATTCATAACGTGTATATCATATATACACCATCATCATTGATGACTTCCCGGCGATCTGTTTCATCTTCTTGATTCTTCCAACGTAATCAAGAACCATGAAGGTGAACGATTCCCCTCGCATGACATAGTCTATGACAAAGCATTTGCACCTGGCAACGTTATCTGTCATCCAGTGATCGAGCTGAGCGAGGCGTCTCAATGTCATCAAATATGACCAATGTCATCGAGTATGACCAGTGCCACGTGCTCCTTCAATGCGTGTATTCTCTTCCATCTTGGTTGAGAAGAAAAACAGTCAACATACTGTTAAACTTCATCAACCCAACTTTAGGTGTATCCCGAGTTTAGCGATCATCTCATATGTTCGCGATCTAACAACTCGTACCCACCGTCAATGCTCTATGGTAAAGATCACAGCATACACTGGACTATGATGATATTATCCGCACAAAGACTTGATAATCCAAATTATCCTTTTGTTAGCGGAATCTCCGGGTTTATCTCCTAGCGGGTATTGTATCACAAAGAGCTAATGGTTTAAACAAGGAGTATCCTCAAGCTAAAGCATAAAACTATGAAGTTTGGACCCAACCTTTTAAATTTCTCAATCGCAGGATTGCGCCTAATTTTTCAAAGAAGGCTATTACACTGGTTAATATCTACAAAGGTTTTGCAAAACATAAAGACTTTGTTCATTATAAAATAGGGTTCAAGTTTTAATAAAATAAAACTACTAGAACTCCCACTCAAAACGAGTATCCCTCTCATCGTTTTAGTGATTACACGATCCTTATCCATTATGCAACCCCTCATCGTCAGAGCCGGCAACATAACTTCAAAGGTAGACATCGACATGTCAATCACAACAACTTTGTGACTCATGCTTAACCTTTCGGTCACCTTGTTCCGAGGCCATGTCTGTACATGCTAGGCTCGCCATAATAACCTTCAACGTAAATGCGCGTGCAACATGGCTTACACCCACTGTATGCGAACGACGATATGTCTGACACCCGATCGTCACGGCCTGCCTCATAACGTAGAACTTTCTTGGTGGTGCACGTCGAAGGGAGAACACAAATGGTATTTTGGAGGGATCATCTTATATTACTACCGCCGTGTAACTAATATATACTATATATATTCACACAATATAAGATGCACACAAAACATCAAAATGTAATGCGACGTGATATGGTCCTTGCGCCGATGGTCTCTTTCGCGCCCACAGTTTATAAACAATTTAATAAACCTACCTTGACCATATCACATAGCCCCTGCAAAATAAAGTTAGACGCCTCTACTTTATCTTTTGCATATTTTACGTGGCTTGGGGCTGTCGTAAATAGAACCGCTTCATACCTACGAACCTATGACCACAACAACGATCAAATAATTGCATATTTATTCATCCCTTTCGGGCCCTCCATTGAAAATGCAAAACCAACTAAAGAGAGAGAGACAGACACCCGCCAGCCACATATACGGAACCAGCCGTATGTCAGTTGTGGAACCAGTCTCGCGTAAGCGTACGCGTAAGGTCGGTCCGGGCCGCTTCATCAACTCGATGCTGCCGGCAGTGCAAGTGCACGCGAGAGGGTAGCAAATAATAAGAACGTTGTCCCCGTGATAAACACGGGTGCAGCTAGCGCACAGCTATATCTACGCATAGATCTGCTCTGATACCACTGAAGGGGATCGCATGCAGAAAACAAAAAATTTCCTAACATCGATAACCTTAAACTAGCCAGAATCTATACTATGCAGATATAGTAGTACGCAGGGGGTTCGGTATACATACCCTTGTAGACCGAAAAGCGGGGATTACGCTCCCGCACAAGCGTTGCTGACGTAGACGCCGTAGCCGACCTCAAGGTCGCGGAGAACTTGGCGCGACGAAGAAGACGATGACGCGGCGATGTCGATGAAACCGACGACGACCTTGAGGCCGTGTGGAGGAAGCAGACCTCCAGCACCACTAGCGTGGCACCTCGCAGGGCGTTACACACATACGGTGAAGCCGACGAACTCCGGGCCCGATCCAGGGACGAGCAGCGGAAGACTGGGACCGGAAGACCAGCAGCACGGCGGCGTGCGTATGGTGGAGAAAACTTTATCCTTGGCGCAACTCCAAACTTGGGAGTCACGGGATCCAAGGAGAGAGAGAGAGAGATAGAAAGGTTGTTGTTTTCAAAGGCCAGGGGTACCCATGTATATATAGGAGAAAAGGGACAGCCAGCCTTGCTGGCCGGGCGGTGTGGGACTAAACTCCCACACCAGCCCCCCTCCTTGATGCGCCGGCCTAGGTGGGCCCCATGTGGCCCACCTAGGGCTGGCCGAACTCCCCTCCCTCCTTTGGGGGGGACCTTCCCCCCCCTCATGGGCCTCTTTGCCCAAAGAGGCCCATTAAGGGATTTTTGCCTTTAAAAATTTAGGAAAAATTAAAATAATATATATTTAACTATTAATTACTCTAATTAATATTAAATACATATTACATAATTTATTCCGGCTCCGAAAACTATTTCGTCGCTGCCCGATCTCCATCGGAACTTTCCCGGGACGTTCCCGGTCTCTCTTTTCCTATTTTTCTCTTCCGGTAAAATGTCGACTCCCCTTAAGTGTGTTACCCTAGCGGTTCGATTATCTCACCAGACATGATCGAGACTCCTCTCCGATCAATGACTAATTCGTGGACCGAGGATACCCAGAATTAATCCCTGCGAGATAACGAATACTTTTCCCATCGAACCTGGACGTCCAAGTCTTAAACCTTTTGCCATGCGATACTTAGCGTGTCTGAGACTCGTTCATAGATATCTCCATACCTAGCTTGATCTCGTTACCGACACCGCTAACTTCTACTCGTCCATGATCTTATGTCCTGGTGACCTAGTCACACGCTTGCAAGCTCTTTTGACATAATCTCACCGAGTGGGCCCTAGAGTATCTATCCTGCTATGCGGACTGGCAAATCCCGATCTTGACCCCCCGTCTCAACATACTCCTTTCCGACACCCGAGAGGGACACCTTTATTGTCACACTATATAAGATATGACGTTTGATGCAATCAAAGTGTCTTCCAGGAATAGCAATAAGAGTAGATCTCACGGTCGAAGGCGTAATGACTACATCCTACAAATATTGGGTATGTCCATCACGTCATTCTCCCAATGACATGACTCCATTGTCAACTGACATAAATGTCACATGATCGGGAAACCTCGATCATCAATTGCCCAATGAACTAGTCAAGTAGAGGCTACTAGGGACCTGGTTGTTTATCTACCACACGTGTATTAATGTTTCCGCTTAATACAGTTATAGCATGGTATAAAACATATATAATGAACAATTGAGATATGACGAATAAACTATCTTTATTAAGTGCCTCTAGGGCATATCTCCTTCACTCGGTCACGAAGACCACATAGCTTTGATGAGCTTCCTGATAGTTGCCCTGCGGGTATCTGGCTTGTTGCTGGGACCGGCATCATTGTTGCCCCTGATGCTCACCACGGTTGCCTCTGAGCAGGCGGGTTAACTTGAACAGCGTTAGCCCCTGAAAGTGGTGCCGGTGGTCTCGGAGCTGCAGGCCTTGCCGGAGCTGCCATCCGAGGTCCTCCAGATCCGCCTTCCCTCAGCGTGCGCTGATACCAACTACACTGCCGAGTTGAGTGATTTGCCGGCCGGTTAGGCTCAAAGGTATGATAGCAGCAGGGCTTGTCCAGCATCTCCTCGTAAGTCAGTGGCTTCCTCTGTTCAGCCCAAGTTTTTCTCACTTCTTGGTTCTGGCCCCAAGCCGGGCCACTGGTCTTCTGACGCTGGCTATTGCCGGCATCAACTTGATCTCGGGTTACCGCAGCAACCTGATGTGAGGCATAGTGGAACTCCGGCTCTCTTCTCTTATGGCCAAAGTCTTGGCGATCATTGTGCCTGCTCGGCCCGGGTCGTTTGTTCCCCAGGTTCCTCCTATTCGGTTTCCCCGAATCCAGCAAAGGTTGCATGGGATCACCGAGAGCATAGCTGTCGGCGATACGCATTGTCTCGGCCAGGGTAGCCGGCATCTCCCTTTGAAGTCTCTGCCAGAGCATGAAGCCATGTCGGCATCCCTGCGCAAACCAAGAGATGGCTTGTGCCTCAACAACCCCTTCGCAGGAGTTCCGAATAGTGCTCCACCGAGTCAGGTACTCTCGGTCAGTCTCGTTATCCCTCTGCTTGCACATCGCAAGCTGCTGAGGTCGGTTTGGCCTCTTGTAAGTGCTGGAAATGTTGCTAACGAAAGCTTCTTCAAAGTCTAACCAGCTGTTGACACTGCCCTCTCTGTTGTTGAGCCAGATCCGAGCTGGTCCCTCCAACATCTGCGGGACATATCTCACCGCCCAACGACGGTTACCTCCCGTGATGTGCACTGCCGACACATAGTCTGTCAGCCAGTCCTCCGGCTTAGTGCTGTCGTCATAGGTCTTGGCACCCCGGTTCAGCTAAAAATGGCGCACAGGTGGTTCCATCATGATCCGGGGTCCAAAACATGCAGGGCCAGGCGGGCCTTGCTCTTCCATCATCTCGGACAGGTAGATCCTGTCCAGCTTGTACCGCGCATCGGTAGGCGCTAGTTGGCGAGGTCCCAATCTGGAACCCAGTGCACTATCGTAGGTCTGGTACCCGGCTCTAGCCATAGCCGAGTTGCCGTCATCATAGCGGCTGCCGACTTGGCCATCACCTCTTGGCTGCTGCACACCTCCGACATTTTGCGGCCTCGGGGCCGGGTTCTGCGCTGGGTACCGAGGTGGTTGACCTCGACCAGCCGAGTTGGCGTTTCCGACATTCCGATTACTCGGAGCCTGCCGGCTTCTCCCCTGTGAACGGCCAGCATTGCCCTGCCCAGCTATCTGCTTTCCGGCATACGCCGGGTCATATGTCTGCATCTGCAGCTGCTACTTTCCACTGGAATTTATACTCCGGTCCCGATCTCCTCCGACATGCGGAGAGGATGCTTGCCCTCTAGACATCTCGGTTGCAGCCCTAGTCGAATGAACGACTTGAGACCCACCCGCAGCCGGGTTAGCCAGACGAAAGGCTTCATTCTGCCGGGTTGCCATACTGACTAACTCATTAACCCGGTCCTGCTGTTTATGGCGAGCTTCTCCGGTTAGTCCGGCCAACTCGGCCCGTGCTGCCTCAGCTGCCCTAAGAGTCTTGGCTGAAGAACTGTAATTCGGCCTGGCTGCCGACATCACACTAGGAGTTACACTAGAGCTGGCTCTACCATCTCTGTCTATCTCAGCATTGAGGCCTCTGCATCTTCTGCGCACGCTCTCTATCCGGTTAGGTCTGCCCCCTACCGGGGAGAAGCCATGGGCCGCATCATACTCTCTCATGACACGGTCAAAATCCCTCCTTACTGCGGCTATCTCTATAGCCTCCTGCAGCAAGTTCTGACGCTGCGCGTCTAACTCGGCCACAGCCTGGCCGACATCAGTCACAGCTACTACCGGTACTGTCAACCGCTGCACCACTTCTCTCAATGGTTCAGGCCTTACCGGGACTTGGGACGACTCGGCGTTGGTCTGGGCCTGCCTCTCCAGTGCCTGCTTGGCCAGCCGGGCTGACCTTGCCGTGGGCGCGACGACTGTCTCCTCGGCAGCAGCATCCGTCACACCAGCCATCATGACCGCGCAGCTCCCGGGGCGAGTGGTACGCCGGCCGCGAGCCGCGCAGATAGCAGGTGGATCCGCGAGCCACGAGCACCTGCTCCGGGTACTCGCAGACGAACTCGGTGGTGACGTAGGTGGCGAAGGAGCCGAACTCGACGATGCACCCGTTGGCCGGGAACGGCCTGCCGCGGAAGCAACCGGCATTGTCGCTGACGAAGTCCATGTCGCCGAACCTGACGACGAGGCCGGAGAGGACCCGCGTGTCGGAGTGGATGACGGAACCCGTCTGGATGTGTACACCAGCCAGCGCCTCTACTGGCCCCACGGTGGGTGCCAACTGTCGTGGTGGTATCACGGCAGATGCCATAGGATGGCTAAGAGTGGGGCCGAATGGACGCTGGTGGATCCGGGGAGGGCTAGCGAGCTAAGAAGCTCACACGGGAAGACACAAGAACGTGCAAGAATCAAGCAAGAACCAGCACGAACCAGCAAGCCGAATCAAGCACACCGCAAACAACACGATGTACCCAGGTTCGGGGCCCTCGTGAGGAGGTAAAACTCCTACTCCTGCCTCTGTCTCTCTCTATATGTATGTCACACGATCTACAAAGGTGCTCCTTGAGCTGTTTTGGTCTCCCTCTTGGAGATGAACTCAAGAACTAAGATGAACTACTAAGGGAGAGGAGTAAATGCTCTAGCAATGAATGTAACTATAGTTTTGGCTCTCTGGTTGGTGTCCCTCTCACAGGAGGAGTTATGGCCCTATTTATAGAGTTCCGACCGAGTTGGCCGGAAACCCTAATGGCCCCGGGTCCCACCGGCACTGTTGTCATGCCAACGGTAGAGTCTTCATGGTCTACCATGACCTAGCCGCCGAGCTATACCGGGCTAGGCCGAGGTGAGCCATCATGCTTCTAGTCGTTGCAGGCGGCGTATCAGGTGATGATGTCCCGCTGTCAGAGACAAGACATGGCTTCCCCATGCCTTGTCCCCTGTCAGCTCATCGAGTGCACAGTGGACTTGTCCTGTCGCCCTTGTCGTATGCCTTTTGTCCCGCGCCCGTGCAGGCGGGATGTGACTTAGCTTCCGTGTCAGGCGGGTCAGTGTCCTCGCGATGTCCTTGCCCTTGACCTCTACCCGACTTAAGGTAAGTCGGACGGCTTTGCCCAACCCGGCAAGGTTATGCCGGATTCTTCTCCGCAGCCCGGCAAGGATATGCTGGACCTGCTTACCCGGAACGACCACCGGAGTCCCGGCATGGCTATGCCGGAACATCTTCCCTGCACACAAAAGATAACAAGATGGTGCCGACATGGGTATGTCGGTTAGGCCATGTCTGTCCTCCTTAAGTCGGATCACCTCTGTACCTGGCCTCTGTCTTTCCGTCCTCGGGCACATGTCGGTTACCTCCAACATAGGCTTATGTCGGCCTCACTCTTATAACGGCCCAGATAGGATTTTGCTTAGTTGTGCCCACGCCTACCACCATATTAGAGAATGCCTCTAGGCCCAGCTACTCGAAGATGTCTTAGGCTTACTCCCGAAGACATCTTCGAGAAGCTGGTTCTTAGAGGAACTCTCTGCTTCTGCCTGAATGAGAATGAGGAGCTGGGGGTCTATTTATAGTGTCACCAGGGGAGTCAGCCTGACCTTTGCTTTCTCCAAGGGACACCTCCTGAACCTTCCCAAGAGCCACCTCCTGAGCACTCCTAAAGGGCGTCACTTCATACCCCAAAGGGTCACCTGACCTTTGGCACCAACCAAAGGGCACGTACCAGTGTAAATAGGAGTATATTTACTATGCCTTTATCCTACCCGAGGGTAGCCCCCCGACAGTGATTATAAAGAGAGACTCAATCATGCACAAGAATGTATCCACAATTTGCAGGAACCTGTGGAAGAAGAAATTGCTGAACCTGAAAGCTCATTAGATGAAAAAGAGGAGGAGAGTGATGAACAAAAGGAGGAAGAATGGATTAGCTACCCATGCCTACCTTCTAATGAGAGTAACTCTTCATCTCTTACACTATTTGATTGCCCCCCATGCTTACCAAAGGAGGATGAATGTTATGTTCCTGTGGATTCTCTTCAAATATTTCCTATAAGTAAAACTTGTGAGAATAATTATGCCACTGTTATATATGATAATCCATGCTATTTTGATAAATCTTATGAAAATCCTTTATTTGTGCCTAATTTCGAAATGCATGGTAATGAGAAAGTTTGCTTAGAAAATGTTTATGATAAAACTCTAGATGATGGTCCTATGTTACTTGATAATATTAATTGTACTACTATTGAAAATGGGATTGGAGAGGTCTTGACTTTATCTTGGAGCCCCATATCTCTTGAGAATGATCAATCATCTTGTTATAAAATTGTTAAAAGTGGGTTTGAAGGTTTTAATCCCACTATTTTTGAGCTTGATAAAAATTATGTGTTTGTAGATCATGAAAAGCATGCTTTATGTGATAGTTATATTGTTGAATTTATTCATGATGCTACTGAAAATTATTATGAGAGAGGAAAATATGGTTGTAGAAGTTTTCATGATACTAAAACACCTCTCCATATGCTGAAAGTTTTGAAGTTACTCTTGTTTTATCTTCCTATGCTTGTCACTTTGTTCTTTTTGAATTTATTTGTGTACAAGATTCCCATGCATAGGAAGTGGGTTAGACTTAAATGTGTTTTGAATTTGCTTCTTGATGCTCCTTTTGCTTCATTTTCTATTTTCATGAGAGCATCATTACAACTATCAAGCCTAGCTAAAAGGCATTAAATAAACGCGCTCTTGGGAGACAACCCATGTTTTATTTCTGTAATTTTTCTTTTATTTGAGTCAAGGAGCTTGCTTACTTCTGTAACAACTCCTTTGTATCTTTATTTTACCGCATTGTTGTGCCAAGTAAAGTCTTTAGTAGAAAGTTGATGCTAGATTTGGATTTCTGCACAGGAACAGATTTTCTTCTGTCCACAGTTTAATTCGTAAGAATTCACAGAAAAATCGACATGACCTGAGATTTTTTGTGCGTGATCCTCAGATATGCATGCAACTTTCATTAGTTTTGAGTTTTCTGATCTGAGCAAGTTAAGTGCCTCGAAAAAATTCATCTTTACTGGCTGTTCTGCTTTGACAGATTTTGTCTCTGTTTTTTGCATTGTCTCTTGTGGGCTTTAAGTAAGGCTCTCTATTATGGAGGGCTGTAGCTAATGTTTCATTGAGCTCTTACAATGTGTCACAACAGAACCAAAGTGGAGTAATGTTTTTGAGTACTAACTCCTCTAATGAAGTTTATGAGAAGTTTGGTGTGAAGGAAGTTTTCAAGGATCAAGAGAGGAGAATGATATAATGTGATCAAGAAGAGTGAAAATCCTAAGCTTGGGGATGCCCCCGTGGGTCACCCAAGCATATTTCTAGAAGACTCAAGCGTCTAAGCTTGGGGATGATCAAGGCATCCCTGATGGCCCTTGACGATGATGATGGCTCCAGAAGATGTACTAGCTCCAACACTGATACGTCTCCAACGTATCTATAATTTCTTATGTTCCATGCTTATATTATACAAGTTGCTACATGTTTTATATACACTTTATATGGTTTTTATGCATTTTCTGGGACTAACCTATTAACAAGATGCCACAGTGCCAGTTCCCTGTTTTCTGCTGTTTTTGGTTTCAGAAAAGCTGTTAAGCAAATATTCTCGGAATTGCACGAAACAAAGACCCAAGTTCCTATTTTTTTCCGACACGTTCCAGAAGTCCGAAGAGGAGACGAAGGAGGGCACCGAGGCGCCCACATCATGTGGTGGCGCGGCTCCCCCTTCTGTCGCGCCAGCACATGGTGTGGGCCCCTCGGGGCTCCATCGCCTTCGCCCTTTCGCCTACATATACCCCCCGACAAAATAACCCTAACCACCGAAGCCTTTTCCCGAGAAGAGTTCCGCTGCGCTGCCGCCATTGAAGACAAGTTTCGGGGGACAGAAGTCTCTGTTCCGGCACCCTGCCGGGACGTGGAATTGCCCCCGGAGCCATCTCCATCGACTCCACCGCCATCTCCATCGCCGTTGCTGACTCCTACGATGAGGAGTGAGTAGTTCTCCCCCGGGGCTGCGGGCTCTACCGGTAGCTATGTGGTTTATCTCTCTCTCCCATGGTGTGATCTTTATGTGATCATGAGCTTTGTAATCTAGGTTAATATGTGATGTTACTCTTTATCTATTATGCACTCTAGAGGTTACTTTAATATGAACTCCGGGGTTATTCACGGTTGTGAAGGTGACAGTGTGCGCACCGTGTGTGATTCCTTTATGACGCTGTGGTGTTAGTTTACTCAGACTTTGGGGGTGCTTTTGTAGCCCTACGCAGTGAATGGTGTTTATCATCCAACAAGAGAGTGTTTGAGAGTAGTATTTATTATTCAGCTTTGATGTCATTGTTGAGAGTGTCCACTAGTGAAAGTATGATCCCTAGGCCTTGTTTCTAAGCATTGAAACATCGTTTACAACCTGTTCTGCTACATGTTTGCTTGCTGCCATTTTTATTTCAGATTGCAATTACTACTTATAATCATCCATATTACTTGTATTTCACTATCTCTTCGCCGAACTAGTGCACCTATACATCTGACAAGTGTATTGGGTGTGTTGGGGACACAAGAGACTTCTTGTATCTTAATTGCAGGGTTGCTTGAGAGAGAGATATTTGACCTCTACCTCCCTGAGTTCGATAAACCTTGGGTGATTCACTTAAGGGAAACTTGCTGCTGTCCTACAAACCTCTGCTCTTGGAGGCCCAACACTGTCTATAAGAATAGAAGCGTGCGTAGACATCAAGCTATTTTCTGGCGCCGTTGCCGGGGAGGTGAGTGCTTGAAGGTATCTCCTTTAGATTCTGCAGTTATTACTTTTTGTTTCTTGTTTTTATTTCACTAGTTAGGCTAAATGGAAAACAACAAAAAAAATTAGAGATCTCTATGAAGTTTATATTGCATTAGGACATGATACTTTTGAAGAGAAAATTAAAAAACCTATGGAAGTTAGTTTGCATAATAGTGGTAGTAATGTTATTAGTATAAATTCTGTGGACACCATTATTGCTAAGGCTATGGAAAAGCCTAAGCTTGGGGAAGCTAGTTTATATAAAAATAATCTTTTTTGCTCCTCAGCTTTGGAGGAATTATTTTGCCTTGATAATGCTTTGCCACCAATATGTGATAATTCTAATGATGCTTGTGATATTCTAAAGCCACCTGAAGAAATAGTGCCATTTAAAATACCTATGAAAATTATTGATCGTGTTATGGATAACCGCTATGTAGGGGATGGAACTGTCCATCCTGGTGATCATTTGCTATTCTTACATGAATTATGCGAGTTGTTCAAGTGTGCAGGTATTTCAATGGACAAAGTTAAGAAGAAATTATTTTCTATGTCACTTGGTGGAAGAGCTGCGCATTGGTATAAATTGTTGAAGAATAGGCACTCTCTTGGATGGGAGGAAATTGTATCTTTCTTTTATTCTAAATTTTATCCTCCAAGTGAGATTCACCAAGATCGGAATTCTATATATAATTTCTGGCCTCATGAAAGAGAAAGCATTGCTCAAGCCCGGGGAAGGCTGAAAACATTAATACTCAAATGTCCTAACCATGAGCTTCCTGATAAAATAATTGTTAATAATTTTTATGCAAGACTTTCAGGACATTGCAAGGATTATCTAGATTCCTGTTCAGAGGGCTCTTTCACAAGTAAGAAGGTTGAAGCTAGATCGGATCTTCTTGAAAAAATTCAAAACAATGCTGAAGATTGGGAGAATGACAAAGGTAAAGAATCAGGTATAAACTATGAATATGATTGCATTAAGTCTTTCGTTGAAACTGCTGGTTTTCAAGAGCTTAGTGCTAAATATGGTCTTGATTCTCATATTATTGTTGATTGTTCTAGAACCTTTGCTTCCCATACTAATGTTCCTAAAGAAAATTGGGACGTGTATCATGAACCTTTCAAAGACACTTGCATGGAAAATGAAATTATTGTTAATGATTGCAATACACATGCTCAAACTCCTAAAAATACTATTTCTTATAAGCATGTTAATTTTTGTGGAATACATAGACCTTGTGGAATTAATCAAATTGAAGATGAATATTGTATCCATCATAGGAATGAAAATACTAGAGCTTGGTATAAGGTTCTAAGAGATCTTGGTGAAAAAGTTTGTGCCACCTATCCTTTTATTTGTGAACTTTGCTATGAAGAGGGTCATTTCGAATTTCAATGCTCAGGTTCTAATAAGGATATTGCAGGAGACTTTTGTGATAACATGATCACTCCTAATCAACATGATGAACTTACATTATTTTTGGGGTGTGAAGAGTTATCAATAAAAACTTCTTTGTTAAATATGAGTGATATTGATATGAATGATGTGTTGCATGGATGTTATCTCTATTGTGTTAATAATTGCCATGCTAACACCTACATACAAAATATTATAAAGGATGAGACTTTACCAAAGTATGACATGACTAATGTGTGTTTTGAGCTTATTAATGAAAGAGAGGAATTCCCCCAAGTTTCTTCCATTGTCTCTAATACTAAACCAGGTTATGTGGAGAAGCTTCCTTTCATGCCTCTCCCTCCTAAAGAGGAAAAGAAGAAGAAAAAGGGAAAGAGGAAGAATAAGAAGAGGAGTAAAAGGAGAGAGGAAACGGTATCTTCTCCCAAAATTGTTGCTCCTGTTACAATTAATACTTATAACTCTGAATTCGATGATTCTAAACTTGATGATGAACCTATGCCTGTTATTTATATTAGTGATCATGATTGGGAAAAGCACACTTCTTTTGATATTGAAGATCTCTGGGACACTAATTCTGAAAATGATGATGTTAATAATTGCTATACTATTAGTACTATCCATGTTTCTTCCCATGATGATATAGAAAGCTCTGAGCTTAGGGATGAGGTGTTTGAAAATCCTTTTGCTACTAATGATTATATATTTGATACCTCTCCTTCTAGTAAAAATGATGATATGTTTACAAATGAACACACTTTGGAGGATAACTATTCTATTGCTTATGATGATACTATGCCTCCAGTCTTTGATAATTATAAAGAATACTATGACATAGGTTATAATTACAATTATCCTCTTGAAACTTGTCATAGTTATAGAGAAATTACTCAAACCAATCCTTTTAATATACAACTTGTCTATCATGTTCAAGTTCTTTATGATGATCCTGCTCCCCTTGTTATTAATGAGAAGAATTTTTCTTATGAGTGAAATAATGATACTTTTATGCATATGGATCATGATAAGAATGTTTCATGTGATAGTTATATTGTGGATTTTATCAATGATGCTACTGAAAATTATTATGAGAGAGGAAAATACGGTTGTAAAAGTTTTCAAGTTACTAAAACACCTCTCTTTATGTTGGAAGTTTTGAAGTTGCATTTGTTTCATCTTTCTATGATAGTTGCTTTATGTTTCAATAATTTATCCTATTACAAGATTCCTTTGCATAGAAAGTGCGTTAGATTTAAATATGTTTTATATATGCTTCTTGATGCTCTCTTTTATGTTTCAACTCTCATCTTTATGTGAGCATCATAAATATCACTATGCCTAGCTAAAAGGCTCTAAAGAAAAGCGCTTATGGGAGACAACCCATATTTTATTTCTGTTATTTTTCTTTTATTTGAGTCAAGGAGCTTGCCTACTTTTGTAACAATTCATTTGTATCTTTATTTTATCGCATTGTTGTGTCAAGTAAAGCCTCTAGTAGGAAGTTGGTGCTAGATTTGGATTTCTGCGCTGGAACAGTTTTCTGCTGTCCACCGTTTAATTCGTAACAATTCACAGAAAAATCAAAATGACCTGAGATTTTTTGTGCGTGATCCTCAGATATGTATTCAACTTTCATTAGTTTTGAGTTTTCTGATTTGAGCAAGTTAAGTGCCTCGAAAAATATCGTCTTTACGTACTGTTCTGTTTTTTGACAGAATCTGCCATTTATTTTGCAAATGCCTCTTTTGCTGTTTTTGAATGGATCTTTTTGTTCCATAAAATATCAGTGGCTGTAGCTAATATCCAGTAGCATTGGTAGCAATTGTGTCCATGCAGAATATAATTTTTTTTGATTATGCACTAACCCTTTAATGAAGTCTACTTTAAGTTTGGTGTGGAGGAAGTTTTCAAGGATCAAGAGAGAAGTATGATATGATGAGATCAAGAAGATGAAAGATCCTAAGCTTGTGGATGCCCCCGTGGGTCACCCAAGCATATTTCAAGAAGACTCAAGCGTCTAAGCTTGGGGATGCCCAAGGCATCCCCTTCTTCATCAACAAACTATCAGGTCCTCTCTAGTGAAACTATATTTTAATTCCGACACATCTTATGTGCTTTACTTGAAGCGTCTATTTGTTTTTGTTTTTGTTTTTGTTATTTTCATTCTCTGAATAAAATGGATCCTAGCATTCCTTTGTGGGAGAGAGACACGCTCCGCTTTTTCTTATGAATACTCGTATTCTTCACTTATATTTGTTGAGTATTCCTCTATGTTACTTCAATACTATTAGCTCTTGTTTTTCATGCATCTCTTGTTAGAGCTATTAGTTTTCTTATATTATACTCTCATATCTTATTGTTAAATACTTGGAGAGTTTATTTTTAGATAGGTTGATTGGTGTTTGGTTAAGAACTGAAAATGTTTGATGTAGTAGATGGTATGATGAAATGATACATAATCTTGTAGATCATTAAATTGTGTCACTTGAATCATTAATGTTTTTTTGAGATATTAATATGCTTAATGGTAAAACATGATGGTTTAGTAAAGTGGAATGATTAATGGTTGGTCTAGAAAACTTGAAGCTGTGCCACACTTAAATATCCAGTTGATAACATAATGATATATGACTTTTAATGTTGAAAGCAACCGTAATGACTTTGTGTTATGCGCTACGGTCGGGGTCCCAACAGTGACTTGTTCATTTGCCACAGTCCCTCATGGAGTGATTTTCATTATGCCTTGTAAGATCATATTTCTAGTTGGAATCTTTTTGCTTGTGAGTTCTAAGCTGCGGTTTTCATGGCACTTCCACCACCATATTTGCTAGCCTCTTCGGTACTTTGCATTGCCCTTTCTCACATTGAGAGTTGGTGCACACTTCGCGGGTACATTCAAAACTCGTGGGAGATCTTCATCATGTTCTCCTACACATAAGCCAAATATCCTCCTCAAAACATCCACCATACCTACCTACTGCAGCATTTCTATAGCTGTTCCGAGATATATTGCTATGCAACTTCCATCTTACATTACATGACTTGTTGTCATTTATCATTTATATATTGCCTTGCATGATTCTTTACAGCTGATGTGTGGTTTTACCCATGTTACGCTAGATCATTGCATATCCTGATACACTGGCAGAGGCACCATTTCATATACATTATGTTTTATTCATTATGAGTCATTTGTATCAAAAGTGTGTTGTCATATTAGAATGTTTGCCCCTAAAAGTGAAAAGAGCCATGGAGGCCATAGGAAAGAGAAACAAAAAAAGTAAAAAAAAAATAGAAAAAGAGAAAAAAAAAGAAAGAAGAGAAAAAAAAGGGGGCAACATTACTATTCTTTATCCACACTTGTGCTCATGTTATAGCACCCATAGTATTCATAGTCGTCATTTGTGCTCATGTTTAGCACCTTTACTCCATATGAGAGAGTTTTCATGTCTTACTTGCATAACTATGTGGGGAACTTTACATTATAGAACTTGGCTTGTATATTCCAATGATGAGCCTCCTCAAAAGTGCTCTAGGTCTTCATGAGCAAGCAAGTTAGATGCACCCCCACTAGTTCCATTGGAGAGCTTTCATACACTTATAGCTCTATGTGCATCCGTTGTGTGGCAATCACTACTCCTTACATAGCTTCGATTATAAGACTTTCTCTTGTCTAATGATCACTTTCAGCTGTGTGAGACTTTCTTCCGTTGGCCTTCCAAACCCCCCTTAACGTTCTTTTAGCCACAACATCCTGATGCCAGGAACCAACGCTGAACGCTTGCTTGTTTTTAAGTGAACAAATAGAGAGATGATTTTCTACGTGCATATTGTTATTGCTTGACTTGATCCTTTCACAAAGTTGTCATGTGTGTTGGATGCATTAGATGATTATATTGTTGTTCTTGAAGCTTAAATCATCTTTAATATCTACTTTGCACGGTTGATTGTTCTCTAGTACAAATTCATTGAAAGTTTTACTTTGTTCTACCTACTTGTTAATTTATTGCTCATTTGATATCAATATAAACTACAGCTCTTATTCATTTTATCTCAATTTACATGCATTACATTATTATATGATCAAGATTGCGTGAAAGCATGTCACTTCAGAAATTATTCTTGTTATCGTTTTACCTACTCGGGACAAGTAGAACTAAGCTTGGGGATGCTTGATACATCTCCAACGTATCTATAATTTCTTATGTTCCATGCTTATATTATACCAATTGCTACATGTTTTATATACACTTTATATGGTTTTTATGCATTTTCTGGGACTAACCTATTAACAAGATGCCACAGTGTCAGTTCCCTGTTTTCTGCTGTTTTTGGTTTCATAAAAGCTGTTAAGGAAATATTCTCGGAATTGCACGAAACAAAGACCCAAGTTCCTATTTTTCCCGACACGTTCCAGAAGTCCGAAGAGGAGACGAAGGAGGGCACCGAGGCGCCCACATCATGTGGTGGCGCGGCTCCCCCCTCTGCCGCTCCAGCACATGGTGTGGGCCCCTCGGGGCTCCATCGCCTTCGCCCTTTCGCCTACATATACCCCCCGACAAGATAACCCTAACCACCGAAGCCTTTTCCCGAGAAGAGTTCCGTTGCGCCGCCGCCATCGAAGACAAGTTTCGGGGCACAGAAGTCTTTGTTCCGGCACCCTGTCGAGACAGGGAATTGCCCCCGGAGCCATCTCCATCGACTCCACCGCCATCTCCATCGTCGTTGCTGACTTTTACGATGAGGAGTGAGTAGTTATCCCCCGGGGCTGCGGGCTCTACCGGTAGCTATGTGGTTTATCTCTCTCTCTCCCATGGTGTGATCTTTATGTGATCATGAGCTTTGTAATCTAGTTGAATATGTGATGTTACTCTTTATCTATTATGCACTCTAGAGGTTACTTTAATATGAACTCCGAGGTTATTCACGGTTGTGAAGGTGACAGTGTGCGCACCGTGTGTGATTCCTTTATGACGTTGTGGTGTTAGTTTACTCAGACTTTGGGGGTGCTTTTGTAGCCCTACGCAGTGAATGGTGTTTATCATCCAACAAGAGAGTGTTTGAGAGTAGTATTTATTATTCAGCTTTGATGTCATTGTTGAGAGTGTCCACTAGTGAAAGTATGATCCCTAGGCCTTGTTTCTAAGCATTGAAACATCGTTCCAACAAGTTCTGCTACATGTTTGCTTACTGCCATTTTTCTTTCAGATTGTAATTACTACTTATAATCATCCATATTACTTGTATTTCACTATCTCTTCGCATAACTAGTGCACCTATACATCTGACAAGTGTATTGGGTGTGTTGGGGACACAAGAGACTTTTTGTATCTTAATTGCAGGGTTGCTTGAGAGGAATATCTTTAACCTCTACCTCCCTGAGTTCGATATACCTTGGGTGATTCACTTAAGGGAAACTTGCTGCTGTTCTACAAACCTCTGCTCTTGGAGGCCCAACACTGTCTACGAGAATAGAAGCGTGCGTAGACATCAAGCTATTTTCTGGCGCCGTTGCCGGGGAGGTGAGCGCTTGAAGGTATCTCCTTTAGATCCTGCAGTTATTACTTTTTGTTTCTTGTTTTTATTTTCACTAGTTAGGCTTAATGGAAAACAACAAAAATATTAGAGATCTTTATAGTATTTATCTTGAGTTAGGACATGAGGTGTTTGAAGAGAAAATTAAAAAACCTATGGAACTTTATGTGCATGCTAGTAGCAATGTTATTAGTATGAATTCTTTGAACACCATTATTGCTAATGCTATGGAAAAGTCTAAGCTTGGGGGAGTTGGTTTTGATGAGCATGATATTTTTAGTCCCCCAAGCACGGAGGAGAAAATTTTCTTTGATGATACATTGCCTCCAATATATGATAATTATAATCACTGTGATATTTTCGGTCCACCTACTGTTGAGGATATATTTTATGTTGATTATGATATGCCTCCTATATTTGATGATTATGGTGATGAGAATAATAGTGATAGCTATTTTGTTGAATTTGCTCCCACTACAATTAATAAGAATGACTATGCTTATGTGGAGAATATTAATTCTTTTATGCATATGGCTCATGATAAGAATGTTTTATGTGATAATTATGTTGTAAATTTTATTCATGATGCTACAAGTGAACTTATTGATGATAATGATGAGTATTGCTTAAATATGCTATATGATAATGCTTTAGATGATGGTCCTATGCTTATTGATAATCCTCTATGTTTAGAAGTTGTTACTTATATATGTGAGGATAAAAATGATATAATTGCTGCTTGTGATGGTACTCTTACTCATGAGAGTCCTACTTTGTTCTTGAATTCTCCTAATTACACCATGGAGGAGAAACTTGCTTATGTTGAAAAATACTTATGTGGTTTGCAATTGTCTCCAGTTTCAAATCTTTGTTGCAACCATGCTCTTAAACTTGATATTGATCTTAGTAACTATTTTGAAAGAGGGAAGCATGCTAATGAATTACAAAATAAATTTAATGATCCTCTTTATGTGCCTATGTTATCTAAGTTGAATGATTCTTGTGGTTATATGGTTGGATTTATTTCTAATACTGAAAGTTATTATGAGAGAGGAAAACACGGTTGTAAAAGTTTTCAAGTTACTAAAACACCTCTCTTTATGTTGGAAGTTTTGAAGTTTCATTTGTTTCATCTTTCTGTGATAGTTGCTTTATGTTTCAATAATTTATTCTATCACAAGACTCCTTTGCATAGGAAGTGGGTTAGACTTAAATGTGTTTGATATTTACCTCTTGATGCTCTCCTATGTTTTTCAACTCTCATTTTTATGAGAGCATCATACGAATCTCCTTGCCTAGCTAAAAGGCTTTAAAGAAAAGCGCTTATGGGAGACAACCCACTTTTATTTCCTGTTATTTTATTTTGTTTGTGTCAAGGACTTGTCCTACCTCTGTAGCAATTCCTTTGTATCTTTATTTTATTGCATTGTTGTGTCAAGATAAACCTCTAGTTGAAAGTTCATGCTAAATTTGGATTCCTGCGCAGAAACAGTTTTCTGCTGTCCACCGTTTAATTCATAACTCCTCACAGAAAATTCCAAATAATCTGCCCTTTTTTGTGCGTAATCCTCAGATACATATGCAACTTTCATTAGTTTTGAGTTTTCTGATCTGAGCAAGTTAAGTGCCTCGAAAAAATTCATCTTTACGGACTGTTCTGTTTTTGACCGATTCTGCCATTTATTTTGCAATGCCTCTTTTGCTATTTTGATTGGATCTTTTTATCCTATGAAGTATCAGTGGCTGTAGCTAATGTCCAGTAGCATTGGTAGCAATTGTGTTCCTACAGAATATCATAATTTTTCGTGCACTAACCCTCTAATGAAGTTTACTCTAAGTTTGGTGTGGAGGAAGTTTTCAAGGATCAAGAGAGAAGGATGATATGATGTGATTAAGAGGATAGTAAAGCCAAAGCTTGGGGATGCCCCGGTGGTTCATCCCCAACATATTTCAAGAAGACTCAAGCGTCAAAGCTTGGGGATGCCCAAGGCATCCCCTTCTTCATCAACAAACTATCAGGTCCTTTCTAGTGAAACTATATTTTAATTCCGCCACTTCTTATGTGCTTTTCTTGAAGCGTCGATTTGTTTTTGTTTTTGTTTTTGTTATTTTCATTCTCTGACTAAAATGGATCCTAGCATTCCTTTGTGGGAGAGAGACACGCTCCGCTTTTTCTTATGAATACTCGTCTTCTTCACTTATATTTGTTGAGTATTCTTCTATGTTACTTCAATGCTTTCTAGCTCTTGTTTTTCATGCATCTCTTGCTAGAGCTGTTAGCTTTATTATATCATACTCTCATATCTCATTGTTTAATTACTTGGAGAGTTTATCTTTTAAATAAGTTGATTGGTGTTTGGTTGGAAACAGAAAATGCTAAATGTGGTAGATGGTATAAAGAAAGATATACATGCTCTTATGGATTGTTATCTTGCATGTTGTGGTGCTTGGCAATTGTTTTGAGCTCTCAAGTAGATCATGTTTAAGCTTTTACATCATGTAGTTAAAACTTATTAGTGAGGAACTACCGTAAAACTTGCTGAAATTTGGTTTGCATGTTTGGTATCTCTAAGGTCTAGATATTTTCTAGTTAAAGTGTTTGAACAACAAGGAAGACAATGTAGAGTTTTATAATGCTTGCAATATGTTTTTATATACGTCTTGTTGTCATAGTTTATACTTGTGTTTGTTTCAAACAACCTTGCTAGCCAAAGCCTTGTACTGAGAGGGAATGCTTCTCGTGCATCCATAATCCTTGAGCCAAAACCTATGCCATTTGTGTCCACCATACCTACCTACTACATGGTATTTCCTGCCATTCCAAGTAAATACTTCATGTGCTACCTTTTATTCAAAACATATTATCTGTTATTTGTGTCAATGTTTATTAGCTCATGAGGAATTATGTGGTGTTACGGATATCAACCTTGTCATTTGCTTTTAGACAGACTTTCACCAACCGGACTAGTGGCATATACACCGCTTATCCATTAACTTTGCAAAAAGAGCTGGCAAATGGGGTGCCCAGTCCCAATTAATTACAACTTTAACCGCTGCAATCTCTTCACATTTTTGCCCTGATCCAATCAGTCAAGCAATGACAACAGTTTTTAACTATATGTGTAAACAAAAGAGATAAGAGGGATGATCTACCTTGCTGGTAGAAATAACGTCCTTCATGGGAGCCGCTCTTGAAAGTCTGGTTGACAAGGGGGGTAGAGTGCCCATTACCATTCGTTGACAACGACAAACACCGCTCAAAACTTACTTTTATGCTCTCTATATGATTTCAAAAACCTATAAAACTAAGAAGCTCTAGCACATGCTTGTATCCCTGCTTCCCTCTGCGAAGGGCCTATCTTTTACTTTATGTTGAGTCAGTTTACCTACTTCTTTCTATCCCCGAAGCAAACACTTGTGTCAACTGTGTGCAACAATTCTTATATGCTTACTTATTGCACTTGTTATATTTCTTTGTGTTGACAACTATCTATATGATATACAAGTTCAAAAGTTGAAAGCCAATGCTGAAACTTATATCTTCCTTTGTGTTGCTTCAATGCTCTTTTGCTTAGATAATATTGCTTTATGAGTTAACTCTTATGCAAATCTTTTTGATGCTTGTTTGAAAGTACTATTCATGAAAAGTTTTACTTATATGATGTAGTTGTTTACTCCTTGTCTATTTGTTAGCAAACTATAGATCATTATATTATGATCAAGATTGTGTCTAAGCATGTCACTTCAGAAATTATTCTTCTTTTATCGTTCTTGCCTACTCGGGACGAGTAGAACTAAGCTTGGGGATGTTGATACGTCTCCAACGTATCTATAATTTCTTATGTTCCATGCTATATTATACCAACTTATTACATGTTTTATATGCATTTTATATAGTTTTATACATTTTCTGGGACTAACCTATTAACAAGATGCCACTGTGCCAGTTCCCTGTTTTCTGCTGTTTTTTATTTCAGAAAAGTACTTAAGGAAATATTCTCGGAATTGGACGATTTCTTTTCTGAAGTCCGTTTTTAATTGGGAACGTTCCAGAAGACCGAACACGAGACGAAGTGGGCGACCGAGGAGGCGACACCACGTGCTCGCGCGGCAGGCTTCCTGGCCGCGCGAGCAACAGGTGTGGGCCCCTCGGGGCGCCACCGACTTCGCCCTTTCGCCTACAAATACCCCCCAAACTAAAAACCCTAACACAGTGTTCATATTTTCCTCCACGGGTCCCGAGCGTCGCCGCCATCGAAGACAAGATTCGGGGGACAGAACTCTCTGTTCCGGCACCCTGCCGGGACGGGGAATTGCCCCCGGAGCCATCTCCATCGACTCCACCCCCATCTCCATCGCCGTTGCTGACTCCTACGATGAGGAGTGAGTAGTTCTCCCCCGAGGCTGCGGGATCTACGGTAGCTATGTGGTCTATCTCTCTCTCCCATGATGTGATCTTTTATGTGATCATGAGCTTTGTAACCTAGTTGAATATGTGATGCTACTCTTTATCTATTATGCACTCTAGAGGTTACTTTAATATGAACTCCGGGGTTATTCACGGTTGTAACGGTGACAGTGTGTGCACCGTGTGTGATTCCTTTATGACGTTGTTGGTGTTAGTTTACTCTGAGAGTGTTTATCATCCAACACAATGAATGGTGTTTATCATCCAACATGAGAGTGTTTGAGAGTAGTGTTTATTTATTTAACTTTGATGTCATTGTTGAGAATGTCCACTGGTGAAAGTAGGATCCCTAGGCCTTGTTTCTAAGCATTAAAACACCATTTCCAACAAGTTCTGCTACATGTTTGCTTGCTGCCATTTTTATTACAGATTGCAATTACTACTTATAATCGTCCATATTACTTGTATTTCACTATCTCTTCGCATAACTAGTGCACCTATACATCTGACAAGTGTATTGGGTGTGTTGGGGACACAAGAGACTTTTTGTATCTTAATTGCAGGGTTGCTTGAGAGGAATATCTTTGACCTCTACCTCCCTGAGTTCGATATACCTTGGGTGATTCACTTAAGGGAAACTTGCTGCTGTTCTACAAACCTCTGCTCTTGGAGGCCCAACACTGTCTACGAGAATAGAAGCGTGCGTAGACATCAATGTTCAATGATAATTCACAAAGTGTAACATGAAAGAAAAGTTCTATGGACCAAATGAATGCATAAATGAAAAGTAAAAGATATCCTAGGTTGGTCATAGAGTATTGTTATAGAAATCTGAATATAAAAGGTGGACACTTTGGAAAGATAGATAAATAAGTAGAGGAATAACATGCAAGAGTATTATCTAGGTTCCAAATGCTTCAACTTAAGCTAATGTTTGCCATGTAGTGCCCATTGGTGTGCAGTTCTCATTACCCCTATCATAGCATCTTTAGTGATTAATATTTGAAAGTGAAAGCAAATATGAGTTATGTGCTTAACAAAGTATGGGTAAAAAATCCTCATGCCCGTTGAAAACAAAAACCTCTCCGACTGGCTACTCAACTTGGGCCACAAAGCAAGTGAAGGTTACAGTCATCATGAATAAAATTGGCATCATAGAGAGTTTCACCCCGGGTACCCTTTGCCCCAGGACATGGAAGTGGGCACATGTCCAAATGACAAAGCAAGCAAACTGTGGACATCCCTACATCTCTTTCTTTACTCATGCTTTTTTCTTGTAAATGCTTTTTCTGTTATGAGATGTGTCATGGATTCCTCCACTATGGTTATGTTGCAAATTTCCGCCATGATCCACATGGTTTAGGTTAGCCGCCACAGGTGTCTCTCTAGCCAATAATATCACTCACCCGAATTTACTAAGTTTCCATCTTTATTTCACGCAATGTTAGGCATCCATCACCAAAGGAACATGATATCAACTTTTATAAAGAATAAATTGCAATGTTGAAAGCTTTCCACGTGTCAGCACGTATAAGCGAGCTCCTAACCAAAGACCTTTCTCAATCCCAAAACATCATAATCTTAATCACAATGGGTCATGTTTATTAAGTGCATGAAAAGTAATGTGTGCATCAAGTTCGTGAGAGCTTTTAAACCAACTTAACCCATGACAATCCCAATAACATAAGCATCTTAATTTGGAAGCATAGATAAAACAATATAACATGGTAAACATACTTGGAATAGCATATTAGCTAATAGGTAGATATGGTGGACTCACTGGAAAAACTTGGTTGAAGGTGTTGGAAAACAAGCTTTTTACTTGTTGGAGTTTTTGGGCTAGCAAGAGGGAGAAAGTTGACCATCTAAATACATGCATAAGTGTCCATAGAGCTAACCATTTCATGTTAAACAAAGTAAAGCATTATTCAGCATATAAAACATGAATAAGAAATAACTCTAGACAAGACACTTGCATATTTATATTCATTAACAAAGCACATGAATCATGCAACTATATGTATCTTTTAAATCAACTCAAACATCCTCTTCCCAATATTTTTATAGCATCCAACTTAATTCAACTCAAACTTCCAGTAGCTCTATCATAACATAAATAAAAAGTGGTGGTCTCAAACAAAAAACCAAACCGAAATAACAAAAAGAACAAAAACGCTCCAAGTTTATGCGATAAAGTGCAATGAACGAAAAACAGAAGTTAGACGTGTGCAAACCGAGAGTATGTAGGTTCAGTGGGGTTGTCTTCACATCCCCAAGCTTATGGTCTTAACCATCATTGGATAGCTCTTGGTGCATCTCCTCTAATCCCTGTGAAAAAACTTCAAAACACCGTTTCTCCCATTTCTTTTCTGTGGGGTGACATTAGTAGACACAAAACAATAGAATTGCTTGTTGTATTAAATCCTTAGAAAAACATAAGAAACATGTCCATAAATTGTATAATTTTGTATTCCTTCTAATAAACTCAATTGGATAAAAAAGATTCAAGTTAAAAGCTTAAAGAATGCATAAAACAAAATGGGACAGAATCTGTCCAGAAAAACAGCAGCAGCAAAACGTAATTTTTTACCCCACTTAAATATGTCTAAAAAATCTGAAAAAAATCACGCTTACAGAGGATGAAAAGTTGCAATTACAGTTCAAATTTCAGCTCATTCGGAGTTACAGAATAGGAACTAAAAATCATACCGTGCACAGATTCGTGCTGGAATAAAATCTCCGAATGGAAAAACCAACTTTTCTAAGTCCAAATGGGTAAAACTTGGCACTTTATTAAAAATTCCAGAACCTAAACTAAAAAAAAAGTCTCTTGCTACAGCAAGAGGACTCAAAGAAAATCTCAAATAAAAACAACCGGGTTACCTCCCGTAAAGCGCTTTCTTTATAGCCATATAGCTAGGCTTCTTACTTGATATTTATTATGGACGAAGCTCATGAGGGAGCTTGAACTTTGGTGTGTCCCTCTTCCTTGGGAAGTGCTCCATGGAATATACCAGGGTCCCATGGTGCTCTCAAACCAATCAAAATAATAGAGAAGTTGAAACCTGGTAGAGAGAAAAACAAAACACAAAAGTAATAACAACGAAGTCTAACTTCCTTTCTATGCATTGGTATTTTGTAAGAAAATACATCATTGAAACACAAAGCAAGTAGCATAGGAAGATAAAACAAGAGCAATTTCAATAATTTCAACTTAGATAATATAGGCACATAAAGAGGATTATTAAATTTATTTTGAAATTCATTAGCATGCTTCCCTCTTTCAAAATAGTTATTATGATCAATATGAAGTTTAATATCATGGTTGCAACGAAGATTTGGAACTAAAGATAATGGCAAACCACATAAGTATTTCTCAACATAATCAAACTTCTCCTCTATGATGTGGTTAGGAGAATTCAAGAACACAGTAGGACTCTCATAAGTAAGAGTATTTTCACGAACAACAAGTATATCATTTTTATCCTCACATGAAGTAGTAACAACTAAACATGGAGAATTATTAATAAGCATAGGACCATCATCTAAAGCATTATCATATAGCATATTTAAGCAACACTCCTCATTATCATCAATAAGTTCACTAGTAGCATTACTAAAAAGTAAAGGAGCATTATTAGTTTCATCATAATAGCATGGGTTATCATATAGGACCATAGCATTTTCAGGTTCACACTCATCATAACATGGGTTCTCATAAATAACAAAAGACTTTTGAGTTTGAGTGTTACTATCATTTGTTGAAGGTGAAGTTGGGAGATCCAACTCTTCCCCATGCTCAGGTTGGAACATGTCCATTTCCATGTCCTCTTCACATACTTCCTCTTCCAAGCTTATTGTTTCATCATCCTCTTCCTGCAAGATATTAGTACTTTCCATGGCAGCAAGAATTCTTTCTTTAACATAAACATTATCACTAAATTCCTTTTTGCAAAATTGGAGAAGAATAGAAATGTGTCCTTTCATCACACGAGCTTCATGACTTGTTGCAAAAAATTATCAATAAGAAAGTCTATCTCATGGGCTGCAACATAAGCAATATATTTCTCAACTTGTTCTATATCATGGCATGCAAATTTACACTCTTGATAAGAAGCAATTATAGGATCACTATTATGCTTGCATTGATAGGGAGAGTGTTTATAGTCTTTTCTAGTGCAGCAAAGTTGTATTTATATCATGTAATTCACAAAACTCAATGACCATATCATTAAGATGTTCCAACAATTCATACATTCTATTTCCTTCTTTGGTAGATCGATATTCATAGTAAGCTCCCATAGTTTTAACATGAACTTTCTCCATTACTCAGCATGCATATTAGAAACAACACTAGTTTTTATGGGTTTTTAATTTTTTATGCAAAACTGAAAATAAAATGACACTAAAACAATGTAAACCGAAATGATAAATGCAAAAATAAAATAACAAACCAAAATATAAAAATGACAAAAACAAAACAAAATATAATGCTTTGAAGGTAAAAAGATGGGTAAGATGATGCTCACAGAGGTGCAACCTCCCCAAGCTTAGGTGTTTGCACACGTTGGTGATGTTGACTTTGTTTGTAAGGTATCCTTTCCACTTGTCCAGCAACTCTACCAGAAAATATCTTGCACAGTTGATGAAGACTTGTGGGACAACTCTTTACTTGCTCACTTCCCCGGCAACGGCGCCAGAAAATAGTCTTGATGGCCCTTGACGATGATGATGGCTCCAGAAGATGTACTAGCTCCAACACCTGCGTCAAAAGAATATGGGTTAGGTTGAGACTTCAAGTGCAAAGTGTATAGTAAGGGAAAAGACTAATTTTCCCCACGAGGGTGACTCGAGGGTTTAATATCGAACTCTCGGTGAAATGAACCAAAAGCTGTTGTCTCCTTGTCCTTCTTTATGAAACCTACAAAACAAAGTAAATTGTTTTGTGTCCTCAACCTCACCAAGTGGTTGTCAAGCACAAGGTGTAAGTAAAAGATATAGAAATAACAAATGCAAAACAGAAATAAATATGCAATGGTGTAAATAAAAGTGCAAGGATGGTATAAATGATATTGGATGATGTTTTTGTGGTTTGTATGGTGTTTGCAAGATATAAAAGTATTTTTGTATTTTCGGATTTTTAAATAACAGAAAATGTAAAGTGCTAATAAAGTGTTGGAAATGTGTTTCTTATGATTAAAAATGGACTGGGGTTCATGGTTTCACAAATGCACTCTCTCTTTTATATAGTGGTAGATAATGGAACATAGGAATTGCCATATGAGATTGCAACAAGACAAGTTATTAATAATATGGGCATCACATTCTAACATAGAGATCTTTTCGTTATTAATCTCTCATATACTCCACCAAGATGCGAACTAAATCATAACACCTCAGTAATTAAGATAAACAGAGTATAGCTTTAAGTTCAATGACATGAAGTTTAAATAAGAACATGCTAGATCTAGTCATGGTGATAGTGGCAATGTCACCCACATATCCCCGGTAGCATGGTATTTCCTTTATCCCTAGTGAGGCAACAAAGTAAGGTAAAAACCCAAGTGGATCACGATATTGCTGTCAACTTACCACAAAGCCACCCCCCGTTACTCCAACTAATGCACACGTTCCCCCTCACACGCTCTCATACACATGTTGGATCAAAACACATAGACAAGAATGGGGTACATAATATGCATCTACTTTCATAACAAAGACATAATAATTGCAATCATCATAACATATATCAACTTAAGAGATCCACCACAAAGGTATTACATATATGACCATAATCATGTATCAGCAGCTCATATGGCACTAATTAGTGAATCTCAAGAGAGAGGAGAGATACATAAGTTACTTCCACAAACCCATAGTCCAGGGGTGGACTACTCCCTCTTCATCATGGAGACGGTGGAGAAGTCGTTGGAGAAGGTGGAGACCACACCGGCAGCGCCCCGCCGGAGTTTTCCCCCTCCAATCTGCAGCTCCAGGTCTCTGTTTCGTGGTTTCTGTGTTTCTGCGGCGCTCCCTCCGAAAGGGCTCGAGATACTATTTTTATAGGCGTTTTAGGTCAAGACGAAGCCACGGAGACGAATATCGACGACATCGGAGCCACGAGGGGGGAGAAGGTGGGCCCCACGCAGCCAAGGAATCTAGCCGCGTGGGCTACCCTCTTTTCCTCCTCGGACTTCCTTTTTTGCTCTTCCTTCGCTCCTAAGCCTTGTTCCTTCCAAAAAATGATCCCCGTGGAATATTAGGCCATTTGGACGTCGTTTGGGTCCCTGAAACATCAAAATATAGAAAAAGGGGTTTTCTGACAGTGCAGGGTTAATTCCAAATAAATGGGGAAACTGTGAAATATTCCCAAAATCATTACTCCCTCTGTCCAAAAAAAAGATGTCACACTTTCTATCAAATTTAGATGTATTTATACACTAAATCATGTCTAGATACATCCAATTTTTTGTCAAGTTGAGACATCCTTTATTGGACGGAGGGAGTATAAAACATTGATATAACCCTTATATGATGCAAATATGGATAAAATATGAGTAATACAATGCAAAGTTCATGTATGCATTTTACATGCATCAATCCCCTTGTTCATCAACAGCTTATCAGGTCATCTCTAGCGAAACTATATTCTAATTCTCTCACATCTTATGTGCTTTACTTGGAGCGTCTGTTTGCTTTTAATTTTGCTTTATTATTTTAATTTTCTGAATAAATTGGATCCTAGCATTCTTTTATTTTTATGGCGAAAGCTGAAAGCCTCAGCAGTTATCTTTTATGTTTATGGCGAAAGCTGAAAGCCGTAGCACTTATTGTTTTATGTTTATGGCGAAAGCTGAAAGCCGCAGCGGTTAGGAAATACTCTCTTGTTTCATTGTTAATTACTTGGAGAGTTTATGTTTAAATAAGTTGATTGGTGTTTGGTTTGAAACAGAAAATGCTATATGTGGTAGATGGTATAATGAAAAAATATACATGCTCTTATGGATTGTTATCTTGCATGTTGTGGTGCTTGGAAATTGTTTTGAGCTCTCAAGTCGATCATGTTTAAGCTTTTACATCATGTAGTTAAAACCCATTAGTGAAGAACTACCGTAAAACTTGTTGAAATTTTGTTTGCGTGTTTAGTATCTCTAAGGTCTAGATATTTTCTAGTAAAGGTGTTTGAACAACAAGGAAGACAATGTAGAGTTTTATAATGCTTGCAATATGTTTTTATATACGTCTTGTTGTCATAGTTTATACTTGTGTTTGCTTCAAATAGCCTTGCTAGCCAAAGCCTTTTACTGAGAGGGAATGCTTCTTGTGCATCCAAAACCTTGAGCCAAAACCCATGCCATTTGTGTCCACCATACCTACCTACTACATGGTATTTCCTGCCATTCCAAGCAAATACTTCGTGTGCTACCTTTTATTCAAAACTTATTATCTCTTATTTGTGTCAATGTTTATTAGCTCACGAGGAAGTATGTGGTGTTACGGATATCAACCTTGTCATTTGCTTTTAGACAGACTTTCACCAACCGGACTAGTGGCATATACACCGCTTATCCATTGACTTTGCAAAAAGAGCTGGCAAATGGGGTGCCCAGTACCAATTAATTACAACTTTAACCGCTGCATTCTCTTCACATTTTTGCCCTGATCTAATCAGCTAAGCAATGATACCAGTTTTTAACTACATGTGTAAACAAAAGAGATAAGAGGGATGATCTGCCCTTGGGTAGAAATAACGCCCTTCAATGGGAGCCGCTCTTAGAAAGTCAGGTTGACAGGGGGGTAGAGTGCCCATTACCATTCGTTGACAACGACAAACACCGCTCAAAAACTTACTTTTATGCTCTCTATATGATTTCAAAAACCTATAAAAACTAAAAAGCTCTAGCACATGCTTGTATCCCTGCTTCCCTATGCGAAGGGCCTATCTTTTACTTTATGTTGAGTCAGTTTACCCACTTCTTTCTATCCCCGAAGCAAACACTTGTGTCAACTGTGTGCAACAACTCTTATATGCTTACTTATTGCACTTGTTATATTTCTTTGTGTTGACAACTATATATATGATATACATGTTCAAAAGTTGAAAGCCAATGCTGAAACTTATATCTTCCTTTGTGTTGCTTCAATACTCTTTTACTTAGAAAGTATTGCTTTATGAGTTAACTCTTATGCAAATCTTTTTGATGCTTGTTTGAAAATACTATCCATGAAAAGTTTTTGCTTATATGATGTAGTTGTTTACTCCTTGTCTATTTGTTAGCAAACTATAGATCATTGCCTTGAGTCACTTCATTCATAACGTGAGCCTTACAATATTATATGATCAAGATTCTGTGAAAGCATGTCACTGATACGTCTCAAACGTATCTATAATTTCTTACATTCCATGCTATATTATACCAAGTTATTACATGTTTTATATGCATTTTATATAGTTTTATGCATTTTCTGGGACTAACCTATTAACAAGATGCCACAGTGCCAGTTCCCTGTTTTCTGTTGTTTTTGGTTTCAGAAAACCACTTAAGGAAATATTCTCGGAATTGGACGGTTTCTTTTCCAAAGCTCCTATTTTGCCCGACACGTTCCAGAAGTCCGAAGGAGAAACGAAGACGAGGACCGAGGGGCCCACACCACGTCCAGGCGCGGCGGGACCCCTGGCCGCGCGAGCACGTGGTTAGGGCGCCTCGGCCCTCCACCGCCTTCGCCCTTTCGCCTACATATACCCCCCGAAAACCTAAGACCTATACGGTGCGCAATATTTCCTCCACGGGTCCCGAGCCGCCGCCGTCATCATCACCAATTCGGGAGAGATCAGAACTTCTCCCCGGCACCCTGCCGGGAGGAGGAATCGACACCGGAGGGCTCTACGTCACCATGCCCGCCTCCGGACTGATGCGTGAGTAGTTCACCCTTGGACTACGGGTCCATAGCAGTAGCTAGATGGTTGTCTTCTCCTCTTGTGCTATCATGTTTAGATCATGTGAGCTGCCTATCATGATCAAGATCACCGTTATGTAATACTTCATGTTGTGTTTGCTGGGATCCGATGAATATTGAGTACTAAGTCATTTGCTTCATAATATATCATGTGTGTGCTATTTATGATCTTGCATGCTCTCCGTTGCTAGTAGATGCTCTGGCCAAGTAGATGCTTGTGACTCCAAGAGGGGGTATTTATGCTCGATAGTAGGTTCATGTCTCTATTTAATCTGGGGTAGTGACAGCAAGCTCTAAGGTTGTAGATGTACTGTTGCTACTAGGGATAAAACAGTAGTACTTTGTCTAAGGATGATGTTACTTACTTACTTACTTTACACGCAGTGCTTAAGGCGATAATCTGTTGCTTGCAACTTAATACTGAAAGGGGTGCGGACGCTAACCGGAAGGTGGATTATTAGTTATAGATGCGGTTGGAACGGTCTATGTATATTGTTGTAATGCCCAAATGAATCTCACACTAGACATCATGACATTGGTATATGCATTGTTATGCACTTCTTTATTCTATCAATTGCCCAGCTGTAATTTGTTTACCCGCATGAATGTTATTATTATTTATGGAGAGACACCACTAGTGAACTGTGGACCCCGGTCCTTCTCTTTAATCTGATAAACCACCTACTGCAAACCTGTTACTTTCATTCTTTGGAAACAAACACCTTTCTTCCACACATACGTTTAATCCTGTGTTACAGCAAGCCGGTGAGATTGACAACCTCACCGTTAAGTTGGGGCAAAGTATCTTGATTGTGTTGTGTGCAGGTTCCACGTTCGTTGCTGACACCGGTGTGGCGCCGTGCCAAAGTCAGCTGCCAACAACCTCGAGTGAATTATCATTTCCTACTGGATCGATAAACCTTGGTTTCATAATTGAGGGAAATTTGCTGCTGCACTACTTCACACCTTCCTCTTGGGGTCTCCCAACAACACACCACCGTGTGCATCAAGCATAAATTTCTGGCGCCGTTGCCGGGGAAACGAGATTCTCTTGAAGACCTTCAACTCCCCTACGTCGCAATAATTTCTGGCGCCGTTGATGGATTTGAAGAGTTCTTCTGCAAGGGGAGTCTCTCACTTCCAATCTTTTTATTTTGTTATTGTCTTGCTTAGTTTATTTTTATTACTGTCTTGTTTGCTTAATATCAAAAATACAAAAAAAATAGTTACTTGCATTACTTTTATATTTCGGTTTGTTATTGTTATTTTCAGTTTTGTCTTTTATTTATTTCGGTTTTATCTTTTGTTATTTCGGTTTAGTTATTTTTCCTTGCTTTGTTTATTTCGGTTTTAGCTTTACTTTTATTACAATGTTGCTTCCTAAGTACACCTTTGAAGATCTGTCAGTAGGTAGTGGTTCTATAATTGGAAAGGAAAATATTGAAGAATTCTTTAATCATGTTAGTAAGCATAGGGATCTTGAGGAGAAATCCATAGCAGAACTTGCCCCAAATTATGAAATTGCTGCAACTTCTTTAGTTCACATGCTAGAAGCTAGGTTTGTTAATCTTCATCACATAATACAACAAATGTTGAAAATGCTGAAAAGAAAGATTTTATTATGGAAACCTTGCTTAAAGAATTTGGTGATGTTGTTGTAGAAGCTAGGAAAGTTTTTGATCACTTTAATATGCTAGGCTCATGTGTAGATGTTATTAATGCACTTGAAAAATTGGTAAAAACCGAACCTACTAAGGGGGAGGAAATGAAAGTGTCAATACCTGTTAAACTTGTAGCTATGCATGAAGCTTTGGAAGAAAATTTTGATTGGATTGTCCCTCAAAACCCATTTGATGAAAGTAGTAAACCTAAAAGAAATTAAAGGGGCACCTCTGAACCTTATATAGATAAAATACAATGCATAGTTGAGAGGGTTTCTGTTCTTGATCTTGATAATACTTGAGTTTTGCTTTCTGTGCCTAGCTGAAAGGCGTTAAAGAAAAGCGCTTATGGGAGACAACCCACTTTTTATTCCTGTTATTTTATTTTGTTGAGTCAACGACTTGTCCTACCTCTGTAGCAATTCCTTTGTATCTTTACTTTATTGCATTGTTGTGTCAAGTTAAGCCTCTAGTAGAAAATTGATGCTAAATTTGGATCGCTGTGCTGAAACTGTTTTCTGCTGTCCACCGTTAAATTCATAACTCCTTACAGAAAAATTGAACAAATCTGATATTTTCTGTGCGTAATCCTCAGATATATATGCAACTTTCATTAGTTTTGAGTTTTCTGATCTGAGCAAGTTAAGTGCCTTAAAAAAATTCGTCTTTAGGGACTGTTCTGTTTCTGACAGATTCTGTCATTTATTTTGCAATGCCTCTTTCACTATTTTGAATGGATCTTTTTGTTCCATAAAGTATCAGTGGCTGTAGCTAATGTCCAGTAGCATTGGTAGCAATTGTGTTCATGCAGAATATAAGAATTTTTCGTGCACTAACCCTCTAATGAAGTTTACTCTAAGTTTGGTGTGGAGGAAGTTTTCAAGTATCAAGAGAGAAGGATGATATGATGTGATCAAGAAGATAGTAAAGCCAAAGCTTGGGGATGCCCCGGTGGTTCACCCCCAACATATTTTAAGAAGACTCAAGCGTCAAAGCTTGGGGATGCCCAAGGCATCCCCTTCTTCATCAACAAACTCTCAGGTCCTTTCTAGTGAAACTATATTTTAATTCCGTCACATCTTATGTGCTTTGCTTGAAGTGTCTGTTTTTTTTTGTTTTTTTTTGTTTTTGTTATCTTCATTCTCTGAATAAAATGGATCCTAGCATTCCTTTGTGGGAGAGAGACACGCTCCGCTTTTTCTTATGAATACTCGTATTCTTCACTTATATTTGTTGAGTATTCTTCTGTTATTTCAATACTATTAGCTCTTGTTTTTCATGCATCTCTTGTTGGAGCTGTTAGTTTTTCATATGCTATACTCTCATATCTCATTGTTATATACTTGGAGAGTTTATCTTTAAATAAGTTGATTGGTGTTTGGTTGGAAACAGAAAATGCTAAATGTGGTAGATGGTATAATGAAAAGATACACATGCTCTTATGGATTGTTATCTTGTATGTTGTGGTGCTTGGCAATTGTTTTGAGCTCTCAAGTAGATCATGTTTAAGCTTTTACATCATGTAGTTAAAAACCTATTAGTGAAGAACTACCGTAAAGCTCGTTGAAATTTGGTTTGCATGTTTGGTAACTCTAAGTTCTAGATATTTTCTAGTAAAGGTGTTTGAACAACAAGGAAGACAATGTAGAGTTTTATAATGCTTGCAATATGTTTTTATATACGTCTTGTTGTCATAGTTTATACTTGTGTTTGCTTCAAATAACCTTGCTAGCCAAAGCCTTGTACTGAGAGGGAATGCTTCTCGTGCATCCAAAACCTTGAGCCAAAACCCATGCCATTTGTGTCCACCATACCTACGTACTACATGGTATTTCCTGCCATTCCAAGCAAATACTTCGTGTGCTACCTTTTATTATTCAAAACCTACTATCACTTATTTGTGTCAATGTTTATTAGCTCATGAGGAAGTATGTGGTGTTACGGATAACAACCTTGTCATTTGCTTTTAGACAGACTTTCACAACCGGACTAGTGGCATATACATCCGCTTATCCATTAACTTTGCAAAAAGTGCTGGCAAATGGGGTGCCCAGTCCCAATTAATTACAACTTTAACCGCTGCAATCTCTTCACATTTTTGCCCTGATCCAATCAGTCAAGCAATGACAACAGTTTTTAACTATATGTGTAAACAAAAGAGATAAGAGGGATGATCTACCTTGCTGGTAGAAATAACGTCCTTCATGGGAGCCGCTCTTGAAAGTCTGGTTGACAAGGGGGGTAGAGTGCCCATTACCATTCGTTGACAACGACATACACCTCTCAAAACTTACTTTTATGCTCTCTATATGATTTCAAAAACCTATAAAACTAAAATGCTCTAGCACATGTTTGTATCCCTGCTTCCCTCTGCGAAGGGTCTTTCTTTTACTTTATGTTGAGTCAGTTTACCTACTTCTTTCTGTCTTAGAAGCAAATACTTGTGTCAACTGTGTGCAACAATTCTTATATGCTTACTTATTGCACTTGTTATATTCCTTTGTGTTGACAACTATCTATATGATATACATGTTACAAGTTGAGAGCCAATGCTTAAACTTATATCTTCCTTTGTGTTGCTTCAATGCTCTTTTACTTAGAGACTATTGCTTTATGAGTTAACTTTCATGTGAATCATTTTGATGCTTGTTTGAAAGTACTATCCATGAAAAGTTTTTGCTTATATGATGTAGTGTTTACTCCTTGTCTATTTGTTAGCAAACTATAAACCATTGCCTTGAATCACTTCATTCATAACATGAGCCTTACATTATTATATGATCAAGATTGTGTGAAGCATGTCACTTCAGAAATTATTCTTGTTATCGTTTTACCTACTCGGGACGAGTAGAACTAAGCTTGGGGATGTTTGATACGTCTCAAACGTATCTATAATTTCTTACGTTCCATGCTATATTATACCAAGTTATTACATGTTTTATATGCATTTTATATAGTTTTATGCATTTTCTGGGACTAACCTATTAACAAGATGCCACAGTGCCAGTTCCCTGTTTTCTGCTGTTTTTGGTTTCAGAAAACCACTTAAGGAAATATTCTCGGAATTGGACGGTTTCTTTTCCAAAGCTCCTATTTTGCCCGACACGTTCCAGAAGTCCGAAGGAGAAACGAAGACGAGGACCGAGGGGCCCACACCACGTCCAGGCGCGGCGGGACCCCTGGCCGCGCGAGCACGTGGTTAGGGCGCCTCGGCCCTCCACCGCCTTCGCCCTTTCGCCTACATATACCCCCTGAAAACCTAAGACCTATACGGTGCGCAATATTTCCTCCACGGGTCCCGAGCCGCCGCCGTCATCATCACCAATTCGGGAGAGATCAAAACTTCTCCCCGGCACCCTGCCGTGAGGGGGAATCGACACCGGAGGGCTCTACGTCACCATGCCCGCCTCCGGACTGATGCGTGAGTAGTTCACCCTTGGATTCCGGGTCCATAGCAGTAGCTAGATGGTTGTCTTCTCCTCTTGTGCTATCATGTTTAGATCTTGTGAACTGCCTATCATGATCAAGATCACCGTTATGTAATACTTCATGTTGTGTTTGCTGGGATCCGATGAATATTGAGTACTAAGTCATTTGCTTCATAATATATCATGTGTGTGCTATTTATGATCTTGCATGCTCTCCGTTGCTAGTAGATGCTCTGGCCAAGTAGATGCTTGTGACTCCAAGAGGGGGTATTTATGCTCGATAGTAGGTTCATGTCTCTATTTAATCTGGGGTAGTGACAGCAAGCTCTAAGGTTGTAGATGTATTGTTGCTAATAGGGATAAAACAGTAGTACTTTGTCTAAGGATGATGTTACTTACTTACTTTACACGCAGTGCTTAAGGCGATAATCTGTTGCTTGCAACTTAATACTGAAAGGGGTGCGGACGCTAACCGGAAGGTGGATTATTAGTCATAGATGTGGTTGGAACGGTCTATGTATATTGTTGTAATGCCCAAATGAATCTCACACTAGACATCATGACATTGGTATATGCATTGTTATGCACTTCTTTATTCTATCAATTGCCCAGCTGTAATTTGTTTACCCGCATGAATGTTATTATTATTTATGGAGAGACACCACTAGTGAACTGTGGACCCCGGTCCTTCTCTTTAATCTGATAAACCACCTACTGCAAACCTGTTACTTTCATTCTCTGCAAACAAACACCTTTCTTCCACACATACGTTTAATACTTTGTTACAGCAAGCCGGTGAGATTGACAACCTCACCGTTAAGTTGGGGCAAAGTATCTTGATTGTGTTGTGTGCAGGTTCCACGTTCGTTGCTGACACCGGTGTGGCGCCGTGCCAAAGTCAGCTGCCAACAAACTCGAGTGAATTCTCATTTCCTAGTGGATCGATAAACCTTGGTTTCATAATTGAGGGAAATTTGCTGCTGCACTACTTCACACCTTCCTCTTGGGGTCTCCCAACAACACACCACCGTGTGCATCAGTCACTTCAGAAATAATTTTTGTTATCGTTTTACCTACTCGGGACGAGTAGAACTAAGCTTGGGGATGCTTGATACGTCTCAAACGTATCTATAATTTCTTATGTTCCATGCTTATATTATACCCATTGCTACATGTTTTATATACACTTTATATGGTTTTTATGCCTTTCTGGGACTAACCTATTAACAAGATGCCACAGTGCCAGTTCCCTGTTTTTTGCTGTTTTTGCTTTCAGAAAAGTTGTTGAGGAAATATTCTCGGAATTGGACAAAGCAAAAGCCAAAGTCCCTATTTTCCTTGGAAGGATCCAGAAGACCGAAGAGGAGAAGTAGTGGGGCCACGAGGCGGCCACACCATGTGGTGGTGCGGCTCCCCCTCTGGCCGCGCGGCCACGTGGTGTGGGCCCCTCGGGCGCCCACCATAATCGCGCCTTTCGCCTATAAAGACCCCCCGACAGAAAAACCCTAACGCCCCGAGCAATTTTCCACGAAACGTTCCGCAGCGCCGCCGCCATCGAAGACAAGTTTCGGGGGTCAGAAGTTCCTGTTCCGGCACCCTGCCGGGACGGGGATTGACCCGCGGAGCCATCTCCATCAACTCCACCACCTCCACTTCGACTACATGATGGTTTGTGAGTAGTTCCCCCATGGACTACGGGTTCTTGGCTGTAGCTAGTTGGTACTCTCTCTCCCATGTACTTCAATACAATGATCTCATGAGCTGCCTTACATGATTGAGATCCATATGATGTAATCGGTGTTGTGTTTGTTGGGATCCGATAAATTGTTACCTTATGATCAGTCTATCCATCAAAGTTTGTGAAGTTATTGTTGCTGCAATCTTGCTGTGTTTAATGCTTGTCACTAGTGCACGAGTGGCATGATCTTAGATTTAAGCTCTATAATTATTGCTTAGATTGTATCTACAAATTGTTTGCACATGTCCTTGTCCGGAACCCGAGGCTCCAAAGTGACAGAAATTGGAATAACCGGAGGGGATGGCTTTGATATGAGGATCACATGTTTTCACCAAGTGTTAATGCTTTGCTCCGGTGCTCTATTAAAAGGAGTACCTTAATTACCAGTAGTTTCCCTTGAGGCCCCGCTGCAAACGGGCTGGTAGGACAAAAGATGTTATGCAAGTTTCTCATTGCGAGCACGTATGACTATATATGGAAAACATGCCTACATGATTAATAGACTGGATATTCTATCTTAGCATGCATTGTCATGCCCCTACAATTGTCAATTGCCCAACTGTAATTTGTTCACCCAACACTTGTTCTTGGAGAGTTACCACTAGTGTAGATAGCTGGGAACCCCGGTCCTTCTGTCATCATCATTGCTCTAAAGTCAACTCCACGCAAGCAACTATTTTCTGGTGCCATTGCCTCTGTGTTACTGTTACTATTACTCTCATATTATTGTTGCTTTCACATCACCCCTGTTACTAGTGCTTTTCCAGGTGCAGCTGAATTGACAACTCCGCTGTTAAGGCATATACGTATTCTTTGTCTCCCCTTGTGTCGAATCAATAAATTTGGGTTTTACTTCCCTCGAAGACTGTTGCGATCCCCTATACTTGTGGCTTATCATTCCTCACCACCATAAAAGCTAAATAAGAACCAAGAAATAAGATATGCCAAGTATGCACAGGTTTGAGCTCTCCACAACGATGCGATCAAGTTACTCACTCGAGAGCCCCTCTTGATAGTACGCCTATCTATCCTATAGCCCTATCAAGATCATACCTTTGCCTTGAGCATTCCACTTGAGTTAGATGAAGACTATCTTGATCTCTTCAAGTGGGTCATCTTTCTTGATTGCGCATGCAAGCACATGCTTGATGAAGACTTCTCCAAATACTCCCCCATACCCACAATGAGAGAGTCTTGCTAAGCTTCGTCTTCATGTATCCATCGCAAGCTCCAAGCATAGGATCTATTCGAGAAGTTTCTCTTGGTCTTGCACATCTCAACCTTGATGACGATCACCACATGACGTCATCCTCCATGAGCTATATGAGATCTTCATTTGTTGCAAACCCATGGGAAGATACCTTGGTCATCAAATAAGCTTCAAGAGTCCAACACATGAACTCCACCATTCCCATGGACACGATCTAAAAGGATATCTCAATGCAAACATTAGTCCATAGAGATTGTCATTTAATTACCAAAACCACACATGAGGGAAAATGCTCTTTCAGACTGCACATGCAACTTTTTTCCTTCGTTTTCAATTAGTCTCCAACTGAGAGTGGTCTCCTTCAAATCTTCATCTGTGATCATTACAAGATCAGCCACATGCCTCTTCAACTCTTCTAATGACAGGTTAGAAACAGGCACAGCTTAATTGGAACTCCTTCCCCCTATGTAGATCCACTGCTTGTCATGCAATTCCAATCTCCCACGGTAATGGAATCGAACGGACAAATAATCCATCCTACATAACACAAAAAATTGTTTCATCAAAAAATGAATTTGACATTGTTTTATTGATCTACCAACTATATATATTGTACTGTAACAGCCTATTAGTAATACTGCATAAGGAGTTAGCATAAAGAAGTGTACTGGCTGAGAAAGCATGTATTCATGCTGCAAGAGTTAGCATAACCATAAAAACTTAATCTGACTTGTGTTGCTGTTTTGCGAACGTAAAACCTTAAACTGATAGTCTCCTCGGCTCTTTATCCCTCTACAGTATGGATGGTTAGGAGAAGAGAATATCTCATCCCAAATAACCAGAAGATTGTCAAGTGAAAATTCGCGGCCAAATAGGACTCGAAGCCATCGTACCGCAAAGTACTGAGGTTCTACTCCCAACTCAACGAGATGACTGTGAAGAGAGGAATCTACACTGGCAAAGCAAATGATATATTGCAGATGATGCCTCCCTTACAGGTGTTAAACCCGTGCTCGATTCTGGTGTAGGGCTTAGAGAATAGAAGTCAGTGATAGCAACTACACGTTGCTCACCATTCACAAAACCGTTCATCAAATTATCAAACATACGATAGGCATCATGCTCCATAAACTTTTCCGATGAAATAATACCCAACTCACCCTCTGCTCTACATCCGTCATTTATCAAGAGGAGGTCCATGGTGTCAGGATCAAGATCGTCCTTCAGTTATGAATATTCAGAGTTATGCGCCTATGTGTTTTCTCTTTGCTACATCCCTACATGCGAGGCCACCTTCCGACTAGTAGAATCACAAGATGGAGAGCTAGGGTTCGGGGACCTCACCTTCTCGTCGGTGCAGTAGTTCAATAACAAGAACAAGGCAGCGATCCGGCGCATCAGACGTCGTCCTCGAGTAATCTTCGCACACGGCACATGATAAGTATCATAATATCATCCAACATCAAGAACAACACATGATAAGTATCCATCTAATCTATAGTCTAATAGAATCACACACGGCACCCACACTGTCAACTTGATACCGTGATACAAATATGACCCTGGAAATTATATGATACATTTTAAATATAAATTTTGATGTGACATGCTTGTTTTATATCATTGATACATGTTTATATTACATAATTATATCATTTTGAGGTATTTTTATGAAATAACCTATTTGAAAGGACAATGATGTCGCCTAGAGGGGGGGGGGGGTGAATAGGCGGTTTAAAACTTTTCCGGTTTAGGCTTGATAATTGCGGAATAAAACTAGGTGTTTAAATTAACAAGCCAACAACCTAAATAAACTAGGCTCACCTATGTGCACCAACAACTTATGCTAAGCAAGACAAACAACAAGGTGATAGCAATATAGAATACTTCAAGCACGAAGGCTATCACAATGTAAAGTGCATAAGTAAAAGCTCGGGTATAGAAATAACCGAGGCACGCGGAGACGAGAATGTATTCCCGAGTTCCTCCTTGTTAAGGGAGTACGTCTCGTTGGAGAGGTGTGAACCGACACAACGGTTCAACAACCACAAAGGTTTCACCTTCTTCTCCGATGAACCGCACCACAAAGGTTTGGTTCACCTTCCACTATCGGAATTCCTTCGAGGCGGAATCCAGAGCCTTTCAACAACAATCCGGGGCACAACCCACAATGGGATTGGGGGCTCCCGAACGGCTTCAAGTGACCACACAAGGGTCCAACCACCACAAAGGCGTCTAGGGTCCAAGGACCCAAGAGTAACAAGCTCACAAACTTTCAACTTCCACGAATCCTCGTGGAGAGCACACCGATGCACCAAATGCAAAAGGCAAGAGCACAAGTGCTCAAAATCCTTCACTCTCAAATTCCAACAAAGCAACAAATGCTTATGGGGGAATAAGAGAGGAAGAACAAAGAGGAGATGCACCAAGAACTCCAAGATCAAGATCTACAAGGTTCCCCTCACTTAGAGGAGAGATGGATTGGTGGAAATGTAGATCTAGATCTCCTCTCTCAAATCCCTCAAAGATATGCAAGAATCATGGGAGGAAATGGGAGAGGGGCAAGCTTTCCAAGGTCAACAATGGAGGTGAGAGAGGGGGAAATTTCGTGCTTGGAAGAGCTTAATACCCCTCCCAGAAAAAGAGCCGTTGCAGTCCACTTAGACCGGAGACTCCGGTCTGGAAGGCCGGAGACTCCGGCCTGGCCGGAGACTCTGGTCCCTGAGACCGGAGACTCCGGCCTCGAAAGAGCAGAAAAAAAGTCGACGCAGGAAAACTTGCACCGGAGACTCCGGACCAAGGGACCAGAGACTCCGGCCCCCCAGAGACTCCGGGGTCACTCCAGGGTCACTCCGGACCCCTATACAGAGAGTGCCGACCGTTGGAACAAAAAACGGATCGCGAGGACCGGAGACTCCGGTCTAGGACCGGAGACTCCGGCCTAGCAAAAACTGCAGCAAAACCGAACACGAAAACGTCAATATCTTTTCCATCCGGACTCCGTTTTCGATGATTTTTGGCTCGTTGGAATCGTTACAACGAGCTCTACTTGAATGTGCATAGAAACATCACAGTCCATCATGTGAGGATAAAACCAAATGGGGAAAGGTTGAACTTTCCTAAACAATGCAAACCGGTAAAACCTCCTTCATCAAAAACGCAACAAGATATTCATACGAAATCTGTTTTTGATGAACTAGAGCTTAGTATGGAGATAAACCAAGCTCTAAATCCTCACATGGATAAAAGGCAACAAGTTTTCAAAGTAAAACCATTTTCGAAGGACTTGGTCTTGTCATGAAGATCACGACAAGGACCGAAACCCAACACGGAGAAAAACCAAATAAGAACCAAGAAAGATGATATGCCAAGCATGCAAAGGTTTGAGCTCTCCACAAAGATGCGATCAAGTTACTCACTCGAGAGCCCCTCTTGATAGTACGCCTATCTATCCTATAGCCCTATCAAGATCATACCTTTGTCTTGAGCATTCCACTTGAGCTAGATGATGACGATCTTGGTCTCTCAAAGTGGACCACCTTTCTTGATTGCTAGCACATGCTTGATGAAGACTTCTCCAAATACTCCCCATACGCCATTATGGGAGAGCCTCGCTTAGCTTCGTCTTCATGTCAATCTCCAAGCTCCATTAGCTTCGTCTTCATTCCGACCTCCAAGCTTCGAGCATAAGATATCTCCGAAATGCTTCTCTTGGTCTTGCACGTCTTAACCTTGATGACGAACACCGCATGACATCATCGTCCATGAGCTCTATGAGATGTTCTTCTTGTTGCAAGCCCATGGGAAGATACCTAGCCCAACATATAGATACCACACACACACTTGGGTTAGTACACAAAGCTATATGGACAAGAGCTTACCATCCCAAGAGATACATGATCCACTTGGTACATCTTGTAGCTTTGTGTGTTGATCAACATCTTGATCATTCTCGTATCATCCCATCTATCTTCATATAAACCCTTGAATAGAGCATTGGTCATTATGTCATCTTGAAGAGTCCAACACATGAACTCCTATAATTTCCCATGGACAAGATCTATAAGAATATCTCAATGTAAACATTAGTCCATAAGGATTGTCATTAATTACCAAAACCACGCATGGGGGCAACCATGCACTTTCAATCTCCCCCATTTTGGTAATTGATGACAATCCCTTTTACGAGGGTTTATATAATGAATTTAAGCAACCATGCAACACAAAGAGCAAGGATGCAAGAGAACAAACCCATATTCCCTTAAACCCTCCAAATTTCTCCCCCATTGGCATTGATTGCCGAAATGGGAAGAAAAACTTAGAAGGCCAATATAGTGTGAGCTCCCCCATAAAGTGTGCATTTCTCATTATATGAGTGAAATCAAATGCACATATCCAATGACGAATAGATGGAGGGAGATCAAACTATATAGAGGATCCAAATATTGCAAGAGAAGATCAAATAGAAAGATACTTCAACGAAAGAAGCAAGCAATCAAAAGGATCCGAAAAGTGTTCTAAATATCAAGAGGGAACTCCCCAAGGTACGTGTACAAATAGGATTTGTATTTCAATATAGTGTGCACAACATGGAATCCTCACTCCCTCCTAGATAAATTCGAACACAAGCTTATGCAAGAGAATGTAAATGAAAAAGGAGGCAAAACAACTTTCACCTAATAAAATGTTTTGCAACAAGAGCAAGGAGCGGTAAATCAAGTAATGGGTGTGAGATAACAAGACATTATAGGAGACTACTACAAGGATGATAGCATCAACATAGTCTTTCAAGAAGAGTTGCACATAGTGCATATCATGTCTTTCCCATACCCACACAACAAAAGAGGTATAGCAAATAGCTCCACAAGCTTAGTAAAATGCACCAACCATAACACATGGAAAATAAAGCTTGAGCCTTTTAGAAACCACCAAGGAGTCAAAAGCAATAAGAGGTGGTAACTAAAGATTTGGAATATCAATTAAAGATGTACTATTCTCACGTGTATAAGTTTCTAAGTAGACACTAATCACTAAGATATGGGTCTACAAATAAACATGTACACACAAGATAGATACACGGGTAAAGATTATGATATCTAGGAGGAAGTCATAAATACACCAATAAGATCTTTGCTTAAAAGCATAGCACAAAGCCCAATTATATCTTAACGGAATATAAGTGAACTTCCAACACATACTCATCATAGCATCAAAAATTATCCGTAAGGGATAAAGGTTAACAAACGGATGCTCCGAGTAAGATAACACGTATCCCAAAAGGCAAATGATTTGAAAATTCATCAATGTTGCACATGAGAGACTTTAAGTAGAAAGTGCTAGATTGACATAATTGGGATCGATGAATCATAAAAATGAATATATAGTCCCCTTATATGTAATCATCCCGGCTTACTCACATTTGCAATAAAGACGTTTTGCAAGACTCAAATTAATTGTAACAAAAAGATTGATGCCAAGATACAACCTACACAAGATTGAAAGCTAGAAATGTATGCATGAGGTAGATACTTGTTACCGAGATAGCATTGGTGATGTAGAAGATAAGAGTTAACGATCATCCAAACTTGGCTCCAATGAACACATGGTGACACCACTTTCCTTGTAAATGAGACAAGCTTCCAATGCATCTCCACATGTACCTAAAACAAATTCAACTACAAAATGGTACCCAAACTCATTGGGTCCAAAGTAGTTAGAGCAACTACAATACATAGGACAAACTCCACATAAATATGTGCATATTGATATGAAATTGAATTTCATGCACATCTTAACCATTTAGGATTTGATGGAGTTTATCCTATATATTGGATCAACGAAAGTACGCATGCCATAAGATATACATATAGTAAGTATGCATGCACAAGACTTTCAAGAACCAAATGAGATACAATTTGGAAAAAACACCAATTAAACCAAGAAATCACACACAAGTGTGACAAGAAAAAGAATTGTCCAAATTATATCAAAGACCCAAATCAACACATGATTGAAGAAACCACTTTGAAAAGATAACAAATGAAAGCAAGAAACCAATTGAAGAAAATATCATCAAATAATAAACCAAACCCTCTACACTTTTCATGATGGCACAAAGTGCCAAGACGAAAAATGTTTGTCTTCCAAAGAGACACGTCATCGGGATCAAATACCAAATGAAGACAACTAATGTTCGAAAGCATATAGGATTGCTCCCCCAAGATGTGTGCATTATTTATGATCTTGCATTTGAATACAAAATGCACACAAATGAGATCATCACTCTCCATATATATATAAACACTAGTCATATTCAAGAAAGGCAAGTAATTGCAATACCAATCTAAAGAATGATGTTCCACTCAAAGTAGGATAGCTTCCCAAAGAATAGTGCATTATCAAAAAGTATGACTTTTGAATATCAACGCACAAGAATTGGATCATTGCTTTTCCCAACTCAAGAAAGCACAAAACAAATTTCAAGTAGAGCAATAAAGGATCCAAAGGATACAAGGAAGACAAATAAGAGTTAGATCAAAAATAAATCCTTGGCAATTAAATAAGGCAATTCAAAGCAAGAGCCAAAGTGAATATGATCAACATATTTACCCCAAATATGATTATCACTTGTCAAGACAAATAATGTATGGAGATATTTCTCGGTGGTGGATTGCAAGGATATATTCAAGATCATATTCACAAAACATAAGCATGAGGCAAAGGATAGGAATTAAAAGCCATGCTTAGATAGATAGATATTCTTGGTAGCTTCACAAATCATGTGATAATGCGAAGCAACCCCAAGGAGTAGCTTGAATCAATTGGCTTCCCAAAAAGATATATGAGAACATATTTAGGGAAAGCCATACCAAGAACATCCTCCACAAACAAGATCCAAAAGAGTGAGAGACAAAGAGCATTTAAGTAAATGGGAACTTGTTTGAGCAACATGCCACATAGGAACAAGATAATTAGCAATATCAATTCTAGGTGGCAAAACCTCACATGTTCACATTTTCTAGGCTTGTAATATGCACATAGCTTATTACTCCCCCATAATGTGATAATCCATTTATTTTAAAACAAGAGGCAAACAAAACCAACTAGAGAAATTAATGGACATTATAAAATTTGAATTTCTCATGAGCAAGACATACCACATAGAGAATAGATAATATTGATATATCGACACTAAGTGGTATTTCCCATGTACACACATTTTTAGAATTGTGAAGTGCACGAAGCATATCACTCTCCCAAAATGGAATAGTCCATTAATCTCTCAAAGAGAGAGTCAACAAGATAAGATAGCAAATAAAAGCAATAGGGCTCAAAACAAGTAGATGGTGTGCAAACCAAAATACACATACTTGATTTCTCAAGATAAGTAAGTAGAGAGCACAACACATACAAACACTAGCAAGGTACAAAACCTAACACATGCAAGGGTGCAAGCAACTTTCAATGTATATATGATTTAAATAAAAGTTACCGCAAGGAAGAACATTGGATATGAGATAGAACAATATAATCCATATGACTTGACTTGAGAGAATATAATTGATGAAGATCCCTTAATTCTTCATAGTGTAGCCAAGTCTCCAATGTCCTCCAACAACACCTATTGATCAAGTTTTAGCTTGTTGGTCCCCAACCAAGTTGGGTCCTAAGAGGTTAGTCACAATAGGTTTGGCAACCCAAATGGTTCTTTTCTTGACACCACTTTGAGTACCAACAAATTTGGCAAACACATTGCCAACCTTATCCTTCCGAAAAGAATAAACATCATCAACTATAATGGGGTTGGATAAGGTACCATTTGTGCATGAAGAAGCAAGGTGACCCTTCTCACGGCATAGGTAGCAACATCTACTTCCTCCTCTCTTCTTAGTTGGAGTCTTGACTTGAGGAGGGGTAGCTTGATTCTTCTTGGGAAGAGACCGTTCTTCAACTTGAGGAGCTTGAGTTTGAACTTGAGTCTTCTTCCCTTGTTGCTTCTCACTAAGAGCCTTCTTCTTCAAAGGGCAAGATCTAACATGGTGCCCTTCAACATTGCACTTGAAACAAACAATCTTGGCCGAATCTTTGACTTGTTCTTGGCCCTTCTTCTTCTTGTTGATCTTGGACTTGTTCTTGTTATTGGAGTTGAATCCAAGTCCACTCTTGTCATTGGGGCGTCTTTGAACACTCAACATATTGTCAAGTGTGGACTTAACAACATGACGCTTTTCCAAGTCTTTCTTCAAAGAAGTGACTTGGGCCTTGAGCTCATTTAATTCCTCTACATGGTTAGTATCAACAAAAACACTAGAGGAAGTAGACGCTTCATTGTTAGAGCAACAAGGTATGGAAAGTAATTCATCACAAGATGTAGAAGCATTGTGAGTGGATGAATCACTCGGACTAGCACATGGCAATAAGGCATTTCTAGAAAAAGTTGTGCCAATATCCACATGAGGCTCACAAGATGTTACCTTTGTAGAGATAGCCTCATGAGCTAACTTTAGCCTAGCATGGGATGCTAGAAGATCATCATTAGAGCTAGAAAGTTTTTCATGACTTTCTTCCAATTTCCCATACTTACTAGATAGCAGCTCAAGTTGAGCCCTTAGCTCAACATTCTCCTTCAAAATAGATGCTTCACAAGAAGTGGAGTTAGTAGCACAAGCATCATTAATATTAGAGATGGAAGAAGACAATTTGACAAGCTTGTCATTCTTAGATAGTTGAGTTTGGAGTTGATCATGAGACTTGATAAGGAGAGAGTGTTCACTTTCTAAAGCCTTGTGAGCTTTGTCAAGTCTCTCTATGTCCTCATTTAGTCTAGCATTGCCAACACCAAATTCAACTTTTTCCATTTTAAGCACTTTATACTTAGCAAGGGCATGATCTCTTTCCTTAATGATTTTAGCAATAATAAGATCATTAGACTCATCAAGGGATTCAAATTTCTCTTCAAGAGAAGACCTAAGCTCTTCTTCTTCTTCAAGAGAAGCGTTCAAGTAAGCTATGGTGATAGAGTCATCTCTCTCAATTTGACACTTCTCATCAAATTGACTTTCCAAATCCTCAATGAATTCCCTACTCTTAATAATATAAGCAATGATTTCACATAGAGGAGGGATAGCTTTACTACCTTTGGGGAGAGCACCAAGTACCATCTCACCCATCTTGGTTAAGGATTCAAAGTCAAAACCTTCTTCATGAGAATCCTCATCCACATCATCACAATTTGGATTCGAGGTGGGAGATACCTCGGAATCCTTAGCCATAAGGCAAACATGATTAATGGTTGAGGGAGATGAATAAAAACTTGAAGCACCATTGAGGACCATGTCTTGTTCCAACAAATGTTGGGATTCCTCTACATTGTTAGTCATGCAAGAAATAGAGGATATGGAAGTATTGTTTTCATGGCAACAAGACATATGAAGCATATCATCATGAGATTTAGTTAAACAACTATTACATGATATGCAAAGACTATCAACTCTAGCATGTATGACATTTGGAGTGCTAGAAGAGTTTAAGTCCAAAGATAGAACATTGCAATGTGATAGAGAATAAGTATAACCAATAGTAAGTTCACCATCACCAAGGCAATTTCTATCACCACTCACCATATCAATACCTTGTGACGAATCACATGTTGGTGAAGTGGAAGAAGTTGTGAACTCATCACGACCGGAGGTGGAGGGAGAACAATCATCCTCAATAATTTTGGACACTTCATATATATCTTGAAGCTTGGTCCAAAGCTCATGTGCATTTCGAAAAGGCATGATTGAAGCAAGAACTACATCGGTCAAAGCACATATAAGACCATTAGTAACTTGAGTCTCGAGATGAGAGTTTATCTCATCCTCTAAAGATAATTCTTGGGAATCCTTTGGAGGAGATAAACTCACATCTACAATCCTCTTAATATAATTTGGACCCATGGCCCTAAGAAGATTAAGCATGCGAATTTTCCAAACATCATAATTTGTGCCATCGAATATGAAAGTGGGATCGTGCACTAATTCTCTAAACGACATCTTTTACTCTCTAGGCGGTAAAGCCCAACAAGAGAGCCCAGGCTCTGATACCAATTGAAAGGACAATGATGTCGCCTAGAGGGGGGGGGGGTGAATAGGCGGTTTAAAACTTTTCCGGTTTAGGCTTGATAATTGCGGAATAAAACTAGGTGTTTAAATTAACAAGCCAACAACCTAAATAAACTAGGCTCACCTATGTGCACCAACAACTTATGCTAAGCAAGACAAACAACAAGGTGATAGCAATATAGAATACTTCAAGCACGAAGGCTATCACAATGTAAAGTGCATAAGTAAAAGCTCGGGTATAGAAATAACCGAGGCACGCGGAGACGAGAATGTATTCCCGAGTTCCTCCTTGTTAAGGGAGTACGTCTCGTTGGAGAGGTGTGAACCGACACAACGGTTCAACAACCACAAAGGTTTCACCTTCTTCTCCGATGAACCGCACCACAAAGGTTTGGTTCACCTTCCACTATCGGAATTCCTTCGAGGCGGAATCCGGAGCCTTTCAACAACAATCCGGGGCACAACCCACAATGGGATTGGGGGCTCCCGAACGGCTTCAAGTGACCACACAAGGGTCCAACCACCACAAAGGCGTCTAGGGTCCAAGGACCCAAGAGTAACAAGCTCACAAACTTTCAACTTCCACGAATCCTCGTGGAGAACACACCGATGCACCAAATGCAAAAGGCAAGAGCACAAGTGCTCAAAATCCTTCACTCTCAAATTCCAACAAAGCAACAAATGCTTATGGGGGAATAAGAGAGGAAGAACAAAGAGGAGATGCACCAAGAACTCCAAGATCAAGATCTACAAGGTTCCCCTCACTTAGAGGAGAGATGGATTGGTGGAAATGTAGATCTAGATCTCCTCTCTCAAATCCCTCAAAGATATGCAAGAATCATGGGAGGAAATGGGAGAGGGGCAAGCTTTCCAAGGTCAACAATGGAGGTGAGAGAGGGGGAAATTTCGTGCTTGGAAGAGCTTAATACCCCTCCCAGAAAAAGAGCCGTTGCAGTCCACTTAGACCGGAGACTCCGGTCTGGAAGGCCGGAGACTCCGGCCTGGCCGGAGACTCTGGTCCCTGAGACCGGAGACTCCGGCCTCGAAAGAGCAGGAAAAAAGTCGACACAGGAAAACTTGCACCGGAGACTCCGGACCAAGGGACCAGAGACTCCGGCCCCCCAGAGACTCCGGGGTCACTCCGGGGTCACTCCGGACCCCTATACAGAGAGTGCCGACCGTTGGAACAAAAAACGGATCGCGAGGACCGGAGACTCCGGTCTAGGACCGGAGACTCCGGCCTAGCAAAAACTGCAGCAAAACCGAACACGAAAACGTCAATATCTTTTCCATCCGGACTCCGTTTTCGATGATTTTTGGCTCGTTGGAATCGTTACAACGAGCTCTACTTGAATGTGCATAGAAACATCACAGTCCATCATGTGAGGATAAAACCAAATGGGGAAAGGTTGAACTTTCCTAAACAATGCAAACCGGTAAAACCTCCTTCATCAAAAACGCAACAAGATATTCATACGAAATCTGTTTTTGATGAACTAGAGCTTAGTATGGAGATAAACCAAGCTCTAAATCCTCACATGGATAAAAGGCAACAAGTTTTCAAAGTAAAACCATTTTCGAAGGACTTGGTCTTGTCATGAAGATCACGACAAGGACCGAAACCCAACACGGAGAAAAACCAAATAAGAACCAAGAAAGATGATATGCCAAGCATGCAAAGGTTTGAGCTCTCCACAAAGATGCGATCAAGTTACTCACTCGAGAGCCCCTCTTGATAGTACGCCTATCTATCCTATAGCCCTATCAAGATCATACCTTTGTCTTGAGCATTCCACTTGAGCTAGATGATGACGATCTTGGTCTCTCAAAGTGGACCACCTTTCTTGATTGCTAGCACATGCTTGATGAAGACTTCTCCAAATACTCCCCATACGCCATTATGGGAGAGCCTCGCTTAGCTTCGTCTTCATGTCAATCTCCAAGCTCCATTAGCTTCGTCTTCATTCCGACCTCCAAGCTTCGAGCATAAGATATCTCCGAAATGCTTCTCTTGGTCTTGCACGTCTTAACCTTGATGACGAACACCGCATGACATCATCGTCCATGAGCTCTATGAGATGTTCTTCTTGTTGCAAGCCCATGGGAAGATACCTAGCCCAACATATAGATACCACACACACACTTGGGTTAGTACACAAAGCTATATGGACAAGAGCTTACCATCCCAAGAGATACATGATCCACTTGGTACATCTTGTAGCTTTGTGTGTTGATCAACATCTTGATCATTCTCGTATCATCCCATCTATCTTCATATAAACCCTTGAATAGAGCATTGGTCATTATGTCATCTTGAAGAGTCCAACACATGAACTCCTATAATTTCCCATGGACAAGATCTATAAGAATATCTCAATGTAAACATTAGTCCATAAGGATTGTCATTAATTACCAAAACCACGCATGGGGGCAACCATGCACTTTCACTATTAACAAGTTTCTGTTTCCTGCTGTTTTTATTTTCAGAAAATCCAGTTAAAGAAATATTCTCGAAAAAATCCGCAAAAAATCAGGAGAGATTTTTTACTTCGAGACGAAGTTGCACACCAAAAACCAGAGAGGGGAGAGTCCCCCTCCCCTGGCGAACCCACGTGGTTGCGCCATCCACATTCCTCTGTAAAGCACGTCCCAATAGGAGCTAGAGCGGGTAAATACTCGAAACACATAGCCAAACTCTATTGTAGGTGTGGGCTCGAAGAAAATGATATTCACTTATTCTTCTCTTGCCCCTTTGTTAAAGTTGTCTGGTGCTTAAATTCGTGGTTTATGCGTACTGAGGTCATTGTTCAAAACTTCAATTCTCTAACACAAATCATCTTGAACTTGTTGAATTTGAATCATCCTCATGCTACCTTATCGAACATTCTTAACTTCATGTGGTGCATTTGGAAATCAAGAAATGATTAGCTCTTCCAAAGAAATTCAAGACAACCTCATCAAATCATTATACATGCTAATGCTCTCTCTCGAAACCTTGAGCTTCAGGATGAAGCAAAACTAAATTTGTAGGAGCAAAATTTTAGAACCCATTTGTCATGCAGGGAGGAGATGCAACAAGGACTCGCGACACATGCTGAAGAAACATTTGCAGGAGATATTATCTTTGTCAATGCTTCTTGGAAATGCAGGCGAATGTGCATAGGAGGCCACTGGAGTTGGAGTATTCATCCGAAGAAACATCAATGGGGAACAAAAGACCATCAGGATCCAAGCATCCGCAACATGTTCTTCTTCTCCTTTTCAGGCTGAAGCAAAGAGCTTGCTCCTATCACCAGCTTTGATCATCTTGGGCATTCAACATCGAGTCTACCTTACAAGTAACCAGACTCTTGCTAAGGTTGCTGCAAACGGGGTCATCCTTTGCTCAGTTGGGAATCTAGAGGAACATCGGCAGATTCTCCCTCTATCTGTTTCAACTCCTGTGTGCAGGTCTTCCATGTGAAATGGGATAGGAGTCAAGTAGGCCATGAATACTCAAAACTCAAAACAGGCTCTTAGGTGATGCCTTAACTAGCCTATATATTTAGATGCAATTATTCAGCTCATGTTACTTCATCGTGCCCTGTGATCTAAGGTTTGCAATCTGTTGCCGTTTAGGTCAAGGTTTTGTACTTCAAGATGTACTATACAATTGAGCTAAAATTTAAGTGCCTCTTCTATAACAAAAAAGAATGATCAAAATTTTCAAACATAACTTATTTTACGGTTAACCAGCTAGCCTATTGGGCTCAATTTTGATTTCAGCTACTGCCCACGAGTTAATAGCAGCACATAACACGTGGTGGCCTTACTCATGCGGATTGAACCGCGTAAACGACAATGATTCACTTCACCAGCCACCGAGGCGTAAACGTGATCAACAGCCACCGAGCCGGGAACGCATCAGGTGCGCCGGTCGCTGTCCTCTGTCTCGGCAAAGCTGGCGGCGGCGCGGCGACAGCGTCGTCCCGGGCCCGGCACGCTCCCGCTGCCGCTACCACCACGCGTAAAGAAGCTCGCATCACTTCCACTGGCCGGAGGTTCGGTGCGCCGCGCACCATCCTCAAGTGCAGCCGCACGGAAACGGCGCGGCGGCCCGGGGTAGGGGACCCCCCCTGCTCGTAAAGCCAGCGTACATCCGGCGTACTTATCGGAACAACAGCATCCATCCACGGCGTAGAGCCTACAATGGCTACCGAGCCAGCATCCCGTGGGCGTTAATATACAGCCACGGAGATCAGTGCCATTCCACACTCCCCACCACCACCACCCGCCGCCGCCGCCTCCCGGCCGTTTCCAGCGCAAATGCCGCACCCCTCGCAGCTGCTGCCTCCGGGCGCCGCCGTCCGCGTCCTCCTACCCCTGGGCCTCCTGCTCCTCGTCTCGCTCTTCGTGCTCCGCGGCAGACCTACCACCACCCCCGGGGGGGAACGCCACCTTCCCGTCCGCGCCTCCGTCCCGGACCCCGCCGCGCTCTACCTCTCGCTCTCCCCGGGCGCCAACGCGACCATCGCCGCCGACCTCCGCCTCCTCACGTCGGGGCCGCACCTCGCGGGAACGCCGCCCGCCGCACGCGTCGCCGCGCACGTCCTCGCCAGCCTCCGCGCCGCGGGGCTCCGGACCATGACCCGGGACTACGCCCCGCTGCTCTCGTACCGCGCGCACGCCTCCCTCGCGCTGCTGTCCCCGGACCGCCGCTCCCTCATCGCCCGCCTCTCCGTCGACGAGCCGGCGGACGCGGGCCGGCGGCTCGTGCGGCCCTACCACGCGTACGCGCCCTCCGGGGCCGCCCTGGCCGAGGCGGTCTTCGTCCACCTGGGCCGCGAGGAGGACTTCCTCGCGCTCGACCGGCTTGGGGTCAGCGTCCGCGGCCGTGTTGCCGTGGCCGTCCGCGGGGGCGGGTACCGCGGCGGGGTGGTGGCGCGCGCCGCGGGGAGGGGCGCCGCTGCCGTGCTCATCGCTGGACGCGCCGACGGCGGCGTCGAGAGGGGCACGGTTCTCCTCGGGGGCCCTGGCGACCCGCTCACGCCCGGATGGGCCGCCACGGACGGCGCCCAGCGCCTAGGGTTCGACCACGAGGACGTGAGGCGCCGGTTCCCGACCATCCCGTCCATGCCGGTGTCGGCCGAGACGGCTAGGGCCATCGTGCGGAGCCTGGGCGGGCCGGCCTTGCCGCCGGAGTGGCGCGCCGGACTGGGGCTCGGGGACAATGTCGGCGGCGTCGGCCCAGGCCCCACGCTCGTCAACTTTACATATCAGGTATTACTACTTAAAACATTCCTTTGGTATTTTGCTGTCCCTATATGCATACAAATGGAGACAACAACAACGACATTTACGCCCCAAAACGGGAAATGCCGTGGACTGCGTGATCTTCTGGACAACCTGGATTTGGGTGTTTCTAAACATAGGCTGTTTACATATTTGTTATGAACACGTATGTTCAGATACTTCTACTGAGGTGACAAGTTTGCTTAATTTGGTGCGAGAACAAAAGAATACAGTAGCGGGATGTCGTTGTCAGCTTCACTGTTTTGGTTCCAGTGGTCCGTGGATCTCTTTGATATTATCACCTTTTTCCGTAGCAAGACTGTCAACAAATAGCGGCTCTGTTTGGTGTTTAGTGCCCCAGATAGTTTTTGCTGCTTGTACAGATTGGTTCGCTTGTTACTGAAAGGAACGTTGGCTCCTCCTTCTGATACTTCTTCACTATCTTTGTACAAGGCAAATGATTTTCCAGTTCTTGTTGCGTCATATATAAGGCAGGGGTGTGAGAGATTGATGTTTTTCCTTGTTTACCCACATTGACCACATCTTTGCACTCCTGCATGATGTCATAGTCACTAATTATGTCCAGGATAGCATGGTCATTTTTGGTTACCTTTCTCATGGTTCCATAACCTCCTTAATAAAACTTTTGACACTCTCAAAGTACAGTTATAATTTGTGAAGGAGGGAGATTTTTTTTTGGACTAGTTATACCAAATAACATAACATTTGGACAATGTAAGTTTTGTAAGTGCTAAATGCTTCTTTGGATTGAGTCTTTAAGGTGCGCACAACTGCACAAGCACACAACAACGCACAGGTCATAGTTCCAAACACCAAACACAAGTTTAATCTGTTTATAGACATCCAAGCAAACAATCATTCTTCAGCACCATTGTGGTTGATTCAATATATTTACATGCGTACTATATGGTTGCCGAGCTGAGCACACATTGTAACGCGCGCGTTCAGTTTGGCACCAAATCTTATTACCTTAACTATCAATGTCGGCACCACCTGATCTTTGTCATGACCTCCTGCAAGAATATTTTGCGGTAGAGTTGGAACCACCTGATCGTCATCTACCGTGGCACAACCTTGTCGCCGAAGGCAGTAGGCTGATCACGCCGTGGTTGACGACGAACCGTGGCAGCAGTAGCAGTAACTGCATGCACCAGTTGACGTGGACAACGAGTTGTCATAGGTACTTCCCGCCGTGCCAGCCCTGGTTGACGTGGACGAAGCATCGTGGGCACCTCCCGTCGTGGAGTTGGTGAGCCAGTCCCTTCAACTCGTTCCTCCTCCTCCATGGAAGCAGCCTCTCGGCTCGTCATTTTGCGTTGTGTTGTGCCTCAGAGATTAAGTACTGCGGTAGATCTGTAGTGCATTATTTTTTATTTTGCATTTTTAGGTTGCACCTCCTATCAAAGTGTAAGTACTTGTACCTTATTATGGTGGTTTTAAGTTCTAAAAATAATAAAACACGTTTGTCCTTTCTTTGTTTATTTAAGGAGGACAGAAAGATGGCTATGATAAAGGATATTTTTGCCATCATCAAAGGATATGAAGAACCCGATCGTTATGTGATCCTTGGTAACCACCGAGATGCATGGACTTATGGAGCAGTTGATCCTAACAGTGGGACAGCTGCACTTCTTGATGTTGCTCGCCGTCTTGGAATAATGCTGCAGTCAGGTTGGACACCGCGGAGGACTATCATTATTTGTAGCTGGGACGCGGAAGAATTTGGAATGGTAAGTTTATACCAACGGAAGACGGAAAGATATTTGTTGTTAATTCTTTTGATTTATTTAAGTGTGTAACAATCAGCCGCATGTACTAATGCGAGGGGGCATGTGCCCCCCCCCCCCCCCCCCCTTCTCCAAATAATAATAAAAAATTGAATGCACGTAAATTGGTGAACTATTTGCGGTTGGCACAATTTTGTGACTCAAAATATCAGACAAGGTGGATGATAGGTTTTAAGAGTGCTGATATTTGATGGTATGAAATCGTTTTTCGAATTTTATCGAATAGAAAAATCATAACTGCATGAAAGTTTGTATGAGTTATCTAGATGTTAGGCTGTTTGGAATCCTGAGTAAAGGAACCTTTTACTTGATTTACCTTGTCATTGATAGGATAGCAACTCTCAAGACTCATTTACTTTTTGCTACATTTTGCTTTTTCTATATTTTGAAGGTTCTTTTTTCCCAGATCGGGTCAACTGAATGGGTCGAAGAGAACCTTGGAGATCTGCATTCCAAAGCTGTAGCTTACTTGAATGTTGATTGTGCTGTTCAAGGCATGGGGCTCTTCGCTGGTTCTACTCCCCAGTTGGACCAGCTTTTGGTCAATGTTACAAGACAGGTAGAAATAGTTAGTTTTGTTTTTGCATTCTTTTCTGGGACGGGGGTTTAGTCTTGTGTTAAACTTAAAGTCAAGTTCACTTTAGCTAATGATACCAATCTCTTGGACATGTGGCTCTGCTATAAAATCTTTTGTTAGTACCTGACCTGTTTCTTGCATATGATTGAAACTAGTTAACCCAACTACCTGCAAATATCATTTTTTTGAGAGTTCACATGCAAATATCATTACAGCATCATTGTCACTGCGGTATTGAAAAATTGGAATGAGTACATGAGGTTTATTCGAGTTCAAACCTGTTATTTCCAGGTAAAGGATCCAGATGTTGAAGGAAAGACAGTTCATGATACATGGAGTACAATGAATGGTGGGATCAATGTAAGAATTTAGGCTGTTTAATATCTTCTTGTATATCGTATTACTGTGGTCGGACTGCAATTCAACGTGGTCACTTGTCTCGAATTGCTCAATTCCATTTCCAAATCATTTGGTTAAAGTCAAATGAGATTTCACAGCAGAGCCTTTTAGAGGTCACAGTTTTTCCTTTGCATGCAAGATAAACGTGAATTTTTAAATTATCCATGTTGAGATAATTTGTGATCTCATAATTTTATTACTGATATGGTGGGCTATCTTGCATTATGATGTTAGTATGAACAGACATTGTGTGCTATCATTGCATCTAATGCCCCCATACGCGCTAGGAGGTCTTTAGAGGTCATAGTGGGCACACACACTCACCCCAAATTTGTCTTCTACAATCTGTTTTTCCGTGGTTGACTTTTCATTCAAGTCGGCTTATCACAATAATAGCCAGGCCAAAGATATGCAAAAGCAGCCACTTGCCATTTTAAGTTATGTGTATTTCTAATAGGAACAACTCTTCGATCTTTATAAGCTCTAACTAAAGTAGGTGGTACAAAAAAACACAGTATAGTTATTATCTAGTATATCGTTTAACTGGAATACAGTAGCAATACAAAGATCAGACAAGAAAATAATACATTCAATAAACGGTCTATAGTTTGATGCGGCCAAGTTTACCCTCTGACTGATTACAATTGCCACACAAAACCGAGTTTTGATATGAGTAAATGGATTAATTTACCAATCAATTGAAAACAGATGTTAGTTGTATTTTTGGCAGATTTATTGTTTGAAACTGGTAAAATCCCCTTTGACCGTAATACATGTGACCAATTAATACACCACTCTGTCATCGATACTAGTTGGCCTTACCGATCATTTTTGTGTAATCCGGACAGGTTTACCTTAATTTATGTCTCGAGAGCGCCACTTTCCACTGCTGCCTTACTTTTATTCTATTTTTGATTAATTCTGAAGATTATCTCAGTTTGCAGATAGAAAGACTTGCCAGAACTGATTCTGATTTTGCCCCATTTCTACATCATGCTGGAATTCCATGTGTGGACTTGTACTATGGAAAAGGTATTTGAGTACATTTAATTTAATTGTTGCTCGTCATATCTTGTAATCTTCCGATATCTTCTCTTACACTTAAGTATATATGTGGTTTGAGAAAGAACTGTCTACTCCAAATATAAATTACCACATTTTCATTTATTTATTTTGAAAGTCAGATATTGTAGAATTTTGGGATGCAGACAGCCCAATATGGATTCCCTTTCGTATAAATGCCAAATTTGGGATCGTTACTGCTTACTCATGTTTGAAGTATTTTGTTTGGCTTATGGAATGCAGTTTTGAAGTTGTGTGTGCCAATCATTTCTTTTTTCTTTTTATGTTTTCCTGGTCATCCTCAAATTAGGCATATCTATGGGAACGGCAGTCCTGCATCAGGATTATTAGTTGCTTAGCTCGTGCATACAAAGATTCAAGAAACGTTAGAGGCAAATCTATGTTAGTTCACACCTCATCTAAAAATGGCGGTCTTCTATGATAGGAACGGGGACAATTTTCTTCCTTGCTGTACCTATTGATACCATGTTCCTATTGATTCTGCTAATATATGATGTAAATCGTCATCACTAACCAGGGTACTGCTGACACAGAATTTCCTGGCTACCATACTGCGCTTGACTCTTATATCTGGATGGAAAAGCATGGCGATCCATTGTTTCTTCGTCATTTGGCTAGTAAGTAGTAGCAGTATGATCTACCGAATGATTTTTATGAGTGCCTTACAAATTACTGTACAATTTTGTTGCTCTAGAGTAAGGATGCCCAGGGACTGTGGCCTACAAAACTGCACACTTAATTGTGGTAGATTTTAATTGGTGCTCGAAAAATGAAGTGTGCAAGCATGTATTGTAGTACTCATCAGACTCCTCATTTTGTTTTGTCACTTCATCAGTTACTGAAATTTGGGGACTACTAGCACTTCGCTTGGCAGATGATCTTTTGTTGCCTTTTGATTATCAGACATATGCCTCACAGTTGCAGGTACACCAATTACTTTTCAGACTTATTGTATGCCTTCAGGGAATTGACCCCCCCCCATATCAGATTGACTCTCGTAACAATATATCTACTCCCTCCGTCCCAAAATAAGTGTCTCAACTTTGATAGAAAGTGGATGTATGTAGACATATGACGATGCCAATTTGACAAACATGATCTGTGAAACACAGAATAAGTCATACACACATAACTCTATAGCAACTTAGTCTTGATATAGCATTATGTACATGTAACATTACAGGAGCATGCAAATGTGTTCGCGGCCATGATGAACAATAGCCAGTCGGTCAATTTCGTAAATGGATTTATCAAGGATCTTTCAGGTGCAGCTACGGAACTTGAGAAGGAGGCGAAGGTATTTTCATGTATTGTAGTACTTGTTAATTTGTCCATTGTAGTTCTATTGTCATATTCTGCGTTCCGTGTTAGAACACTTGGCTCCCTATTTTTTGTTTGGACATTGTAATCATGCCTCGCCGTGTCCTTGGTGCTCCAAGAATATGCATTTCTGTAGATAAATGCTTAATCAGATTTGCATGTTTGCCGTTGGTGGACTATTAGACCTCAATGGTTTACATGCCTGTCCACTGGGTTAGTGTCGATTCTTTGCCAGAGTAGTAGTCATAACAGTATTTTTGAATACTACCTGACCACGATCAGCGATAGGGTTTGGCGAATTGGATTTGGCATATTAAGTTCTTTGGACTAATCCAATATTAGTTATTAACGTCGTTTGTCCTCTGTCTATGTGGTATCAAATCCAGGAACTAAAACAGCTAGATATACCAAAGAGCGGGAGTTACGCTAGGGCGATCGGGAGGCGATCGCGTCGAAGCTAGGGTTTCCTCTCAAGGGTGGTGACTTCCGGCGGCTGAACGGGGCTCTCGACGGCGGGACCTCCGCATAGTCGGTCGGGTGTGAGGGGCGCGTGCGCTTTCTTGTCTGAGGGCTCGGGAACCATCATGGTTTCTCCTACCCGCGCGACGAGGAGCAACGGCGGCCGGTCTGATGAGTCGGCGTCCAGGACGCCGCGGCGATCGAGTGCGGGTGATCCTGCAGATGGTTTGTCTGCAAGGTTGGGCGATCTGTTGTTGACGGAGAAGGAGGCCTCGGGGTTGGTGATTGGCAGTGTTGGATCTTCAACCGTCCCGAAGCCGAGATGGGCGATGGTGGGCAAGGTATGTTCGCCGAGAAAGTTGGTAATTCATGCTCTGGAGAAGGCTATGGAGAGGGCGTGGGGACTTCACAATCCGGCGCAATTCAAGGAGCTGGGTGACAACAGATTTGTGGTGCGGTTTGCCTCGGAGGGAGATTGGAAGCATGTTAAGAACAATGGCCCATGGCAATTTGACTTCCATGCTGTTCTCATGAAGGATTTCGATGGTGCTGTGAGACCATCGGATATGGTGTTTGATTCCCTTGACATTTGGGTGAGGGTTCTGGATCTCCCAATGGATATGATGAATAGGGCCTACGGAGAGCTTATTGGCAATTGGATTGGGAAGTTCATATCAGTCGAGGTAGACGAGGAGGGGATGGCCTGGGGGAAGGACCTCCGGATCAGAGCTGCTGTCCGTGTTGATCAACCTCTCCTGCGGGGTGTAAGCCTGAAAGCTTCAGCTGAAGATTCTGAGGGCAAGTGGTTTGAGTTGAAATATGAAAAGGTCCCTCACTTTTGCTTTTGCTGTGGGCGTCTAGTGCACCCGGAGGACAAATGCTATGCTGAGGAGGAGGAGACTAAACAATGGGGAGAATGGCTGAGGGCTTCACCGAGGAAAATCAAGAAACCACCTCCACCTGCAAGGCCTACTATGTCATCAAGCAGCTTCAGTACTCGACCCTCTGGGTCGGAGAATAGGTATAATGGTGGTGTGTTCATCCGAGATCTTCCTCCTCGGAGGAACCTACGCTTTGACCACTCTTTCTCGGATTCATCTCGCACTGGCGAGTATGTTCCTAGGAGGGGAGAGGGTGATGTCACCGGCCCAGACAAGCGCCACGGGGCGGGGGCAAGTGATAGGGAAACGGGGAAAGGTCCTGTTGATGGCCAATATCAGCAGAAGGCAAGACTTGGTACCTTTGTAAGGAAAGTGAGGAAGGAAGAAAACTCTTACCCTGAAACTCGATCCAAAGTGGCACTGGGTACCATCAATAGAAAGAGGGGGAGTAAGCAAGTGTGGATGCCGATACCGGTGCAGGTCGTAGAGGAAGGAACCTCTGAGTCGGCGGGAAAAAGGCAGCGGACGGCTTCAGTTTTCGACAGAATTGCAGAACCAACTTCGGTCTTTGATAGGATTGAACAACCATCGGCGAGTCCTGCGGAGCAGGACCGCCGAACGCAATGAATATCCTATCCCTAAACGGTCGAGGGCTGGGGTTGGACTCGGCCGTGGGGGAGCTTCGAGACCTGACAAGGTCATACAACCCAGAGGTGGTTTTCTTATGTGAGACAAAGCTTAAGAAAAGGGGTGTGGACCGGCTGAAATGGAGTTTAGGGTACAGACATGGCATTTCTGTTGACTGCAATGGGAAAAGTGGTGGACTGGCTTTGCTATGGAAGGATGGAGTTGAGGTTTCGGTTAGACCATGGTGTCAATATTTTGTCGATGCCACAATTAAGATGGGGGGGACTGAGTGTAGGTTCACTGGAATCTACGGAGAACCTAGGCGCGAACTGCGACAGAAAACATGGGAAGCAATGCGGTTTTTGCGTCGACAAGACAATCTCCCTTGGCTATGTGCAGGAGATTTCAACGAAATTGTGAGCCAACAAGAGCAACATGGAGGCAATGCACGCTGTATGGCTCAGATGGAGAGATTTCGTGACTGCTTATCCGACTGCGGGTTAGCAGATTTGGGTTTCTCGGGCTATAAATATACATGGAATAACAGACGACAGGGTCCAGAAAACATTCAATCCAGACTTGACAGAGCTACATGTAACGGACTGTTCTCCCAACTATTCCCGGCTACCTCTGTCCAACATATCATTACCGAAGAGTCTGATCATTTGGCACTGCTTATCAAAGTCAGAGAGACCTTTGCTACGCAGCAATCACCGAACCCACGGGGGTTTAGGTTTGAGGAAATGTGGATGCGCCATGAGGGTTACCAGCAGATGGTTGAAGACGCGTGGGAAAAGGAAGATAGGGGCGGACGAGGACTTGATGCGCTCTGGGGCCGTCTCAAAAAGGTTTCTGGAGATATGCAAGTATGGAGCCGTACCGTCTTTGGGTCTGTCGGGCGAGAGATCACAAGACTTCGTGACAATTTGGAGCTCGCTCGTCAGCGTGACCTGCAGTACCCGAACTCACAGGAGATTCGGACCCTAGAAAAAGAGCTCCATGAATTGTACGAGAGAGAGGAAGTAATGTATAGACAGAGATCCAGAATTGAGTGGCTCCAAGCTGGCGATAAAAATACGAGGTACTTCCAAAATCGAGCTTCTCACCGGAGACGAAAGAACACAATTCATTCTTTGCGAGGGCCTGATGGTGCCCGCTATACTTCTGATGTGGAGATGAGAGCACTGGCTCGAGCCTTCTATGCACAACTGTACTCTTCTGATGGTGCAAACAACATGGAAAAGATTCTTGATCACGTTGTTCCCCTGGTCACCGCCTCCATGAATGCGAAACTGGTTGCACCTGTTACTGATTTGGAAATTGAGACAGCTCTTTTCCAAATGGGACCAACGAAGGCACCGGGCCCTGATGGGCTGCCTGCGCTATTTTATCAAAGGCACTGGCCTGTTATTAAGTCTGAAGTCTGTACAGCCATTAAAGAGGTCATTTCGGGTGGAGCTATTCCTGATGATTTCAATAACACGGTGTTAGTGTTAATTCCCAAAGTGAATTCCCCAGATTTACTATCTCAGTTTAGACCCATCAGTCTATGCAATGTGCTTTATAAAATTGCTTCTAAGGTGATGACTAATCGGCTCAAGTCAATTCTTCCCATCCTAATCTCTGAAGAACAGAGCGCTTTTGTGCCGGGCCGGTTGATCACGGACAATGTGTTCGTTGCCTATGAATGTGTGCATTCCATCCGAACTAGGAAAAGAAAGAAGCCTTTGTGTGCTGTTAAACTTGATATGATGAAGGCATATGATAGAGTGGAATGGATTTTTTTGGAGCAAATAATGCTGAGGATGGGTTTCTCCGGTCAGTGGGTGGATATGGTGATGAGGTGCTTGTCTTCGGTGAAATTCTCGGTCCGATTGAATGGGGGGTTATCCAACTCCTTTACACCAACAAGGGGGCTCCGACAGGGGGACCCTCTTTCCCCCTACCTCTTTCTTTTTTGTGTGGAGGGTTTTTCCACGTTGCTCAAGAGAGCACAGGAGGAGAATATGCTGAAGGGCGTTCAATTTGGTACGGATGGGCCTCATGTCACCCATCTACTATTCGCGGATGACAGCATTGTGTTTCTTGAAGCATCGGTGGAAAACCTAAATGCACTAAAGAATGTCCTCATTGACTATGAGGCAGCATCGGGCCAGAAGGTGAACTTACAGAAGTCCTTCATATTCTTTGGAGATGGCAATGGACCAGAAAATGCCCAGGAGCTGAAACAAGTAATTGGGGTTGATAATGAAGCGTTATCAGAAAGATATTTAGGGCTACCAACTGTGGTAGGGAAATCGAAGGAGGGATGCTTCCAATATGTCACGGATAGATCGGGGGCGAAAGTTGGAGGTTGGAAAGGGCAAGGACTGTCTAAGAAGGGGAAGGAAACGCTGATTAAATCAGTCCTGCAGGCCACCTCAACCTTTCCGATGAGCTGTTTCAAGCTAACCAAGAAACAATGCAAAAAGCTAGGCTCCATCTCATCTAATTTTTGGTGGAATGATGCCGATGGGACCGAGAAAGTCCACTGGATTGCTTGGGATAAGATGTGTCAACCCAAAATTATGGGAGGCATGGGGTTTAGGAACTTTGAGGCCTTCAATCAAGCTCTCCTCGCAAAACAAGCTTGGAGAATTTTAACAGTACCATCCTCGCTCTGTGCTAGAGTGCTTAAAGCAAGGTATTTCAAGAACTCTGAATTTTTGCATGCCGGTTGCCCGGGGGGGGGTTCTTTCTCGTGGCGAAGTATCTTGCACGGGCGGGATCTTCTCCAACATGGACTGATATGGAGACTGGGCCACGGCGAGTCTGCTGATGTCTGGAACAGCAACTGGATACCGAGGATGGGCTCCCAACGTCCACTGGGACGTCGGCCTGATGCTCCTGCTAATGTTATTAGGAAGGTGGCTGATCTGCTCAATGACGAGGGGGACGGATGGAATGAAGCAAAGCTGCGACAATTCATGTATGATTTCGATGTGCAGGACATACTCAAGATTGAGTTGGGTGGCCCTCACACGGCTGACCGTGCAGCCTGGAATTTCTCCAAGAATGGTGTATTCTCTGTTAGATCAGCGTATCATCTGCAGATGCAGAGGAAGAGACTTGCCTCAGGGGGGGCATCTTCAACGTCATCGGTGAATGCTCACAAGGGATGGTTGACATTGTGGAATGCAAACGTCCCTGGGAAGGTCAAGGTACACGCTTGGCGTCTTCTGAAGAATGGCCTGGCTTTGGGAGCAGAATTACAGCGTAGGCATATCAAGAATGGAGTGGTTTGTGCTGCTTGCGGTAGGGAAGAGACAGCTCTTCACCGCTTCTGGCTGTGCCCTCATTCTCAATACATATGGAGTACTATCCAACAGATTTCAGGCTCAAGGAAGGTCGCTCCTCCGACAAATGCGCACAACCACAGGGAACTGACGGCTTGGCTACTGGAGTGGCTGGCGACGGTCAAGGACAGTGTCGTGGATATTACGTTGATGACTCTGTACCAAGCTTGGTTGGCTAGAAACGAAGCTAGAGATGGCAAAAGAATCGAGGACCCGGGTGTGGTGGCAAAACGGGCGCTTCATCTCACAGAGGAATGGCACAGCGTACATGAAATCACAGTGGTCAAAGAACAGGCTAAGACGGAGCACTGGCTCCCGCCAAATCAAGGGTGGACAAAGGTGAATACTGATGGGGCTTACAGGAAGGAGTCGGGAACAGGCGGCGGAGGTGTGGTTGTCCGCGATCACGATGGGCGTTTCCTAGCGGGAGCGAGCCATTTTTTCCCTTCCACGACTGACCCGGAAGCTGCGGAGCTCAAGGCCTGCAGATGTGCTGTGACTCTCATTAAAGCCATGGACCTGAAGCGGGTGATTCTCGAGCTGGACAGCTCGGTGGTGGTGGCAAAACTCAAGACTGAAGAGGTTGATAGGTCTGCCCATGGGCACCTGATCGATGTGATTCGAAGAGAACTTCAAGATATTGAGGAGCTAGAAATTAGATGGACAAGGCGCTCTGGCAATGGAGTTGCCCATACGCTCGCGAAGGAAGGCTGCATGTTAAGTACCAGTAGAACCTGGTTTCATGTCTCTCCAGTTTGTATTAGGGATGCTCTGGCCGCTGACAGTTCTAGGCCTTAGCTAATGCAGTAGTTTTAAATTTCAAAAAAAAAAAAAAAAAAAAAAAAAAAAAAAAAAAACAGCTAGATATGCAAGATGGGTACGGTCTTATGAGGAGGCGGTTGTTGAACGACCGTCTTTTGCTTGCTGAAAGAAGCTTCCTTCAAGCGGAAGGACTTCAAGGAAGAGCATGGTTTAAGCATCTGGTGAGCAACCCTGTCCCAAATATTCAACCGCACTGTCGAAACCCAATTCTTTCATTGTTAACCATGAAACACCCAATTCTTTCATTGTTAACCATGAAACGTTATACTTCTACCAATTATGAGCATGATTTCTAATGTATTCCTGTGTTTGTTGATAGTTGTACTCTCCCCCGGAGGACTACGAGAGTCAGCTCTCATTCTTTCCCGGGATCGCGGACGCCATCTCTCGGTCGGGGAACCAGAGCGCGGAACAACCGCAGGTGGCGGTGCGGCAGGAAATGTGGAGAATCTCCATGGCAATCCAGAGGGCTGCAGGTGTGCTCAGAGGTGAATTTAGCGCTCACAGAAAAAATCACTAGACTTCAGTCTCTCGGACGCAATGCTAGATAGAAAAAGGTTATTATGTAAAGCCTCAGCCTAAGGATAGGCGTTACAACTTTTTTCTAGATAAAAGGCACATAAGTGCATGGCTTTCAATTAATAAACCCTTGAAGGCTCATACAGGAGTCAGGAGGTAACAAGCAATACTGGGGATCCCAGCTTATAATAACGACCAACGTCGAGCGATTACAAGTTCAAGCCTCACACGAAGGCATCAAGAGCGAAACTAGAAACAAGAAGCAACAAACAGCCTTAGTAGAAGAGGCAGACGAAGCCGGCTCGCAAGTAGGTCTGTTAGTTGTCGCAGCAGGTCGATGATGCCGTGGTCCTTAGGCTTAAAGAGGGGCGTCCATTGCTGTAAGAGTAAACCTGTTTTAAAAGAAACAGTCATCAAGTGGAAATATAGTGTCGATAGCAAACTTATAAATGAATGTTCCTAAAATCCCAGCATTGAGCAGCAAAATGAAGGCACAAACTTTTAGAGTTGCCAGGAAGAGCTAAGAAATTTTGCGGGCTCAGCTGGACTCCAAAATTTTGACGAATGCCACACCACACAAAAGAGTCCAAAACACAAGTGAAAAAAGATATGATTAGAATCTTCTAAGCCACCACAAAGAGCACAAGAACCATCGGAAGGGGGAGATGGCCCCTCGCAAGTTGCCAAAAATGAGTTTTTGATTTCGAGAGGAGTTTTGAAGGACCAAATATTTTTTAAGAAACTAGCAGGGTGGCCCTCGCAAATGCGAGGGCATCATCTATAGTTGATCGAAAGTGTTCAAGAAATAGAAACATAGCTTCATTGCTAGCACATCATTTCACCCATTATGTGATAATAAACATAAAAATTGTTCCACAACTATTACATATATGTTTTGTTAATAAAAATATTACTTATGCGAGTAAAATCTTTGGCAATCTGAAATTTTTGGGGAATGATTATGAATTCATATGTTGAAACACCCATGTAAGTGATATTCGGTGTGTAAACTAAACTCTAGTTCTTGCATGGTGTTAGATCACTTTTGAAGCACATTTGGTGTTCAATTTGCGAGGTTAGTTACCTTTGGTAAGTTTTTGTTGAATTAAGATAAAAATGGTTTATCCTCATTAAAAGGTATGTCACATTAAATAGTGAATATTATTTGTTATGAATGTTTGTTTCTCTCATTTACTCACTCCATGTCACAATGTGCAACGTTTTAGAAGATGAACGTGGTGAATCTTTGGTAAATATTTTTCAATATGAATATGAATATAATGATAATGATAAACTATTTTCTAGAAATGTTCGTTAACATGTTTGTACATCAATACTATTTAGAAAAGACTAAGTTTTCCAGTTCTTCAATTTTACCATGTAGTTGGAATGACAGGTACATGCTCTTACGTTGATCTTGTCACCTGAGAGAAAGACACATATAATAGTCCACATATTTCTACCATACAAACCAAACTATAGCCTCCAAAGCAATTCATAATAATTACGTGCACACTTTTTAGGTCCTTAGACTGAAAAATAGTATGGACACACACACCGTATGGATACTAAATGTGAAATATATCATGCATAATTTTGTAGTAACTTTGCCATGTGTGTGTCATTAAGACAAAAAAATATAGTGTGAGGGACGTTCCCATCAATAATATATTGACTAAATTGTTTTTTCATAAAAAACAGTTGTCATGATTTGATGCTTTGTATCTAGTTAAGTCGGATTTTTTTTTCAATGGAAGGTTATTCCTTGCGAGAATATGTGTTGACTCAACCATGTGTATTATTAAGGCGGTGATTATCTTAGTGTGAGTATCATTCACGCCAAGTCGATAGTGTGACTACTTTTGTGACTTTATTAATATTAAAATTCCATGAATCCAAACTCCAAACTTTCGCGGGTGTTTCTGATGGCATTTGAGCATTTTTTCTATTTATGTGTACTTAATAATAGAGATAATGTATGTACTACGACTAATGTGGTGACTTCATTAATTATAAAATACCTTAAACTACTGCAGGCGTTTTGAGAGTGTGTTTGTCTGATGTTAGTCGAATAAATATTTATTAATGTGTACTCAATCATTGAAAATAGCGTGCCCACTTCGTCTAATTACACTTAGTCAAAATCAAATTTTATAAATTTGACTGAATATATGCAAATATCATTAGTATTTAAAATAGAAAATCATTATTGTTAGATTATTTATAAAATATTTTTTATACTATACGACTTTGGGATTATAGTTTTATATAGAGATTTTTATCTCTTGTCAAACTTTACAAAATCCAACTTTTTTATGATTTACAAAATTTAATTTTGATAAAACTCGAAATGTGTACTTATCAGTTTTTTTTCCAAACCGTACGTATCTATCTTTATAATAACGTTCTAGCAAAGTTTTTTTGCTTCATGCTATCACGTTATAGACACCTAGCATCTGAGAACTTGCTGTGGCAAGATGGTTAGGAGGGTGGTTGTGCCCCCAGCCCAACAGAGTTCAAATCCCAGATTTGACGCTGGTGTTTCTCATTTAGGCGGAATATTCTTCAGTGGGAGGCGACGTTCCCGTCGACAGCGAGGCGCCTGTGGTGACTTCGTCAATCTTTTTTTTGAACACCATTACCGTAGGGAAAAATCCCTACGGTGTAAGATTTTTATATTAATAATGGAGCTCAAAAATTACATCACGGCGGATGGTAAGTCAGAGTAGCAAACATAGTTATGAGTCTAGCGATCTAATCCAATCAAGGAGAGGTTGTACAAGAGGGGTTTTAACACGGTGCTGATGGAGACTAGCATCAGCTTTGAACCTAACTTTCCACTTGACAAAAGATGGTTGTTGGTTCTGAAAAATGAGCTCATTGCGAAGTTTCCAAAGATTCCATGTCGCGCAGGCAAATAATTCCAGAAAACAAGGCCCTGTGAAGTGATTCCTGGCCACTGTTATCATGTCCATCACAGAGATAGATGTGTCCAATCTGATGTCAATATAATCCCAGCATCTAATGGCCATTGGGCAGTCAAACAACAGATGGTCGCGTGTTTCTCGAACACCCTGAGTGCATAAGACACAATTCGGCCCTCCTTCAAACTGCCAGTGTTTGCGTAGCATGAGGTCCTTAGTGTTAAGGCGATCATAAAACATCAACCATAGGAAGACTTTCAGTTTTGGGAGACATTTAGATATCCAAATAGACTTTAGAGCTTGGTGACACTCAATTTGTTCATGAATGAACTTATAGAACCGTGCAGATGAGTAGGTACTATTACCCCATACGTACCATCTGATGTCCAACTCGGTAGAGTTCTCAACAGCTTCCAGGATACCAAGTATTTGCTCATATTCCCCAAAAGCTTCAATCGAGAGTGGAAGTGCAAGCTCATCCCTCATGTGAGTTATGTTCTTCATTTCAGCAACTTCGTCAATCTCAAGACCTGATCCGTCGGCTCAGTCTCTCGGAGGTGCTTATAGGGGTAGGGTGTGCGTGCGTGCATTCATAGGGTGAGTGTGTGCGCGTGTATATGAGCGCTTGCGTTGTACTGTGTTTCGACACCTAGCATCTCATAGGTAACGATCAGCTTCAAAGTTTTTTTTTGGGACATACGCGTGCATTGTTGTACGATTCAGCTTTACATAATTACAGTTTTTTGGGGGCGACATATGTGTGCATGTGTGCAGCTAGCCGGGAGTTGCAGTACGGCTATACGACCGGGTCATAAACCAATCTTGAGTGCACCGGTCGTACCTTTTTTTGCGGGGATCTATATACCGGTTGTATCTAATCGTGAGTCGTATCCGATCGTGACCCTTTTTTACCACATGTCCACATGGTTCAGCAAGTTTTTTTCTTCGTACGTTACATCTTTATTTCTGCACCACACGGTTCAACCATTTTTCTTTGGGTGTTCAAACTATCACGTTACAGCTTTTTTTTTTGAACTGCGTCATGTTACAGTTAAGATATAATATTTTTTAAACTGTACAGAGTCTATATCCGAGACATAATGTTCTTTACACCAAAAAAAGAGACGTGACATTCTCAACATGAATTGTATCAAACTTGTTACGTAACTATTATTACCTTAACAAATCTCAGCCATACATTTTAGATCTAACTATTATTATTAATTTAGATGATGTGGATCAACATGGTAGCTTTATTAGACATCCGTATATTGATTTTAGTATATAATAGATAGATTCTGCACCACACGGTTCAACCATTTTTCTTTGGGTGTTCAAACTATCACGTTACAGCTTTTTTTTTTTGAACTGCGTCATGTTACGGTTAAGATATAATATTTTTTAAACTGTACAGAGTCTATATCCGAGACATGATGTTCTTTACACCAAAAAAAGAGACGTGACATTCTCAACATGAATTGTATCAAACTTGTTACGTAACTATTATTGCCTTAACAAATCTCAGCCATACATTTTAGATCTAACTATTATTATTAATTTAGATGATGTGGATCAACGTGGTAGCTTTATTAGACATCCGTATATTGCTTTTAGTATATAATATTTAGGATGCTCATAACCCGAAGTATTTTTCAATACAAGGAGGCAACCGTGAACTAGTCCCAGGGCTCGAGAGCCTAAAAGACAAGGTTCAAGTTATCGGAAGGACTAATATCCTCGATTTCTTGACACATGTGGTCCCACTAGATCAGTTCGTCATTACCAAAGTTGCCTCTGAATCTGAGATGCCAACCTTCTCCCACATGAGCTTGCGAAACGAGAATTTCTGGGTGATGAGAGGAAATTTCAAAGAGGCGACGGAATTTGAAGAAAAGTGGACCCTCAACGGCCCACCCGTCTTGCTAGAAAAGCACCTTAGTGTTGTCACCAATCGGAATTTAGCACCTAGTTTGAAGAACTTTTTAACTTTGTTGATTGTGGTTCCAAAACTAGGACCCCCAAGCGAGTGTATTTGGTGTGGATCAACTTATGCTAGAGGGAGAGGGGTTCCTCTTCCCTGACAAGGCTCTGTATCAATTTCACTCGGAGGGAGATATTGAGCACTTTGGTGTTAGTCACCCCTAGACCATCCTGGTCCCTTGGTCTACAAATCTCAGGTCAATGAATCATATACTCCCTCCGTTTCTTGATATAAGGTGTATATTTTTTGAAGAAAAATCCATAATATAAGGTGTATTTACTATTTATGGATAATTTGACCCATAAAAATGAGATCTAGTCTCGAAGGAGTGATTTAATGGATTGTATTCATTTTGTGTCAATTAAGAACTCATCTCTCGCTATTTTTTCTAGACAAAAAATGTGTAAACTATGTATAAAAGATGATGTCTTAATATTCGTGCAGAAAACTATACATCTTATATTCAGGACCGGAGGGAGTAGTATTTATGGTTGTTCGCCAGCAAAATCGAAGAAGAATCTAGACATCTGCTTTTTGAAAGCAGCATGGGTTCCATCTGCAAGGAGGAATAAACCCATCACATATGTGGGTAAACTAACTAGGGATGCATCTGTGAGGGTTAGGCGAGATGTCAGAGACATGAACCCTCCTTTTCAGGGTTTAGTCTTATGACCTACAACGCCCAATGGTGGTTCGCAGCCCACCATGGTCAGTCTACGATCAACAACTGGAAAAACTAAGTAAAGGGAAATGTTTCCCTCCCCACCTAGGACTGGGCGCGGCAGGGGTGGCCCCTAGGGGCCGGCACGGGGCACTCCCCCCCCCCCACCCCCCGCGTGAAAGTAAAGCGGCCCCTCTTGGGCCATTTCATATTGGCCCATGTGGATGCCCCCTTTGGGTTGAACGAATAGGCAGCCTATGAGACCCTCCAAAACCTTTCAGAAGGTTCTAGACTACTGTAGAACAATCATGGACCTTCCGAATGCCTTTAGGGTTTCCAGGGACTTTCTTGATACCCAGGAACTTTTCCGTACCTCTCCAAAACTTAATCCGATTACTCCAAAACTATTTAGGTGGTATTCTCGCTTGCCGATTGCGGACGACAGTATCAAACAATTAATCCATAATTGATGCGAAAGCATTCTAATCTTTTTTAATTTATTTATTTGTTAGTGATTACTATTATCAATGTGAATACCAAGTGTGCATCATGCACACATTTTTCATATCGTAATGTAACCACCGTAATGACCATGAATATAGGTGTGAACAATCAAACAAAAGTTCTATTTATACAACAGAAAATTCTATAAATATGCTTAGCCATAAAGCCACTTTTAAGATATTTCTTAGACCATCTCCTTAGGTACCTCTACCATCAATATGTATGTAGTATATGCAGTTATCCAACATTAATAAGTAAGAAAACTATACTACAAAATATAGTTTAAATCTAGCATGAATTGCGATTATATAAAAATAATGTTACAAAACATTTATCAGTTTTATGTGGTTACGAATGCCAAATAAGATAGAACATTACACTTACTAAGATTGTAGTATGATGAAAATAAGTATACATGTCTAATATAAATGATATTAAGATCAAATTTTTGTGGGTGCAAATTTTTCCAGCCGATGACAGAAACAAGAACAAAGGCACGTGACTGATATAAACCGAGAAGATGAGTCAAAATGAAGTCTGAAGTATGGGCTGTTGGTCATGATAGCAGGGGTCCCAGCAAGTCCGAGAAGGCATACATTCTCGCATAAGATCCGACTTGATGATGTGCCAGCAAGAAGTAAAAAATGTCGTAGTGAATTCGTCCAGAGACGTGGTGTTTTGTAAGAGGAAGGTCATCCAGTTCCCCTACCGCGGGATTGATTGCAACCCAGTTCATGTCGAGTTGTCGGGGAGTAGGCTGCACAAGTGTGTGAGAGAAATGATCAAAACTCAGTCTCGATTTATCCTCATGCGAAGTTACCCAACCACCATTATTACTTGGCTTCACCCGCACTATGATTGCTGATTATCGAGGCTTATCTTTTTCGTGTGCGGTCTAGAACATCGAGGCCCATTACCCGTCTCTCTTGAGCCCCGCACAAAGCATCTTCTCCTCATCTGACAACACGTGAGATTCCCGAGCAATATCCAATTGCATGATGACGTCAAGGGCCGTAATGAACCGCAGTTTGTGGTCGGAAAATAGGTTCTTGCTCCAAGCCCGAAGCTTATTTCTTGCAGTCTTCTTCAGCTTGTGATTTAAAATGTGCACGGTTGAGTGTAGGAGGTTGGTTCATTCCAGGCAGGTTGCACAACCTCCAAAAACCCTGACATCTCGATCTATAAATTCTCGAATGGAAGAGACGTTCGTCTAGGGGGACCATTCTGATTTGAGAGCATTAGCGGGCAGTGATCTAACAGCGAGGAAGAAAGGGCATTCAACACATGATTCCCAAAAGCCAGATCCCAGTTGGCATTGCAGAAGGCCTGATCGAGCTTGACGAGGGTCTCTCTCGTTGCTCCACGTGTACTTCCTATTCTAGAGCTCTAATTCTTTCAGCTGGTAGGTGTTTAGAGCTTGTCGAAACTGTACCATGAGTCGTAATTCCAAGTTGAGTTGTTCTTGTCTACCGCTTGATAGATTAGGTTGAAATCCCCTAGAGTCAGCCATTTTTTATCATTTTGCGGAGTTGAGGCAATGGCTTCATCAGGAAAGGCCTTTTTTCAGCGTCAATAGTAGGGCAGTAGACGATGGTGAGCTTGAAGAGATCATATGCGTCCCAACAACAATGTTGGGCATGGCGAGATGGTCCTCAATCCTCATCATTCCATAACAGGAGAATCCCCCCTCTTGTGCCCAAGGCGGGACGCTTGGATTACCATGGATTAATCCATCGCAGCGCTCGCCATTGATCCACGTTGATAACTTCTTTATTATCTCATCTCTACTTTATACAGAGCATGGCACAAGCACACCGATCGATCATCGTCCCGCACACCCTGACCCTGTCTCGTCTCATTTACAGTACACACGTGCTACCACGTCTAAACAGCTTACAAACTGCGACACCGATCACGCCTTGCCGTTGCCGGCGGCGGCAGAGAGGCTCTGGAGGTGCCTCTCGACGACGTCCAGGCCGCAGAGCTCCTTGACGTCGGCCATGGTCGCCGGCACGTCCATCTGGAACGACAGCGGCGACTCGGCCGCGAACTCCGTCCTGGCCGCCCTGATGGCCTCCCGCATCGCGCAGTGCACCGACGCCGCCAGCAGCAGCGGCGGCTCCCCGGACGCCTTGGAGGAGAGCACCCGCTTCTGGTCGCGCGCGCTGTTGATGAGCTCCACGTTCAGCTGCTTCGGGATCGTGTCCACCGTCGGGATCTTGTACGTCCACGTCCCGTCGTTGATCACCAGCCCGTCGCTGTTCGTCGCGTACTCCTCGTTCGTGAAGAAACCCACGCCCTGCACGAACGCGCCCTCCACCTGTTCCACAAGAAAATAACCAGATCAGATCCCACAACCTTCGGTCTCCAATCCATTAAGCACATGTGTCTATCTCGATCAGGTCGTGGCGAGCTCACCTGGCCGAGGTCCACTGCCGGGTTCAGGCTCTGCCCGCAGTCGTACACAAGGTCGCTCCTCAGGATCGTCGTCGCTCCGGTCAGCACGTCGATCTCCACCTCGCTCACGGCGGCGCCGTAGTTGATGTAGTTCATGAAGGATGGGTCGGGCGTATAGTAGGCGTGCGCGGAAAGGTTCACGCTCGCCATCGCCGCCTGGGCGATTAGGGCGCCCCACGGCGCCGCCTCGCCGGACTTGGCCTCGACGCTCTCCTTGATGGGCTTGAGCCGCTCGACGAGCGCGGCGCACGACTGCCGTACCGCCTCGCAGCTGACCTCGGAGGTGGTGCTCCCGCCGGTGAAGCCGCCCTGGACCATGCTCAGCGAGTCGGCCTGGATCACGCGGATCCTGTCCAGGAGCGCGCCGTCGGCGTCGCCGGGGCAGAGCTCTGCCAACCCGAACGCCGTCATCTGCTTCACCTTGGTGTACAGCCCCTGCCCGATCTCCACGCCGCCGACCTCCACGACGATGGACCCGTCTTTCAGGATCGACACCTTCCCGGGACACCCACGTAGCATCACCTCGTAGGTGATGGGCACGCACGAGATGCCGCGCTTCTTCCACCTGCTGGCACCATTGAACCGCTCCACCGCCGCCGCCCGGCTCCGGTACTCCGGCGACGCAGCAAGCTTGTCGAAAATGTCGACCAGGCTGTACGTGGCGGCATCACCCGCGGCGTTCCCGTAGAACGCCGTGAGGCTCTCGATGCCGTGGAGGTTCTTCCTCCTGACCGCGTTGGTGTCGGCGCCGAGCACCGACGCCACGTGCTCGATGATGGCCTCCGCGATGAAGGAGCCCTGCGCGTCGCCGGGCGCACGCATGGCGGACTTGGAAGACACGTTCGTCTTGCACACCTTCACGTCGAAGGCCAGCGCGCCCCAGTTGTACTTCTTCAGGGCGCCGATGATGGCCTTCGGGAGCAATGGGCTCACGTCAGGCGATATCCCCCCATTGATGCCGAGGTCCATGTGCAGCGCCGTCAGCGTGCCATCCGACTTGAACCCGACGGAGTACTTCACCTTCATCGGGTGCCGCCCGCCCGCCATGATCATGTCCGTCTTGCGGTCAAGGTACATCCGGACAGGGCGCCGCAGCTTGAACGCTGCAAGTGCAACCGCACATGCTACCTGAAGAACACAAAAGTTTCTCCTCCATGATCAGAACATTGTACCAGCTGAAAAGTTCAGTCTTTATGTGCAAACTGATGGGGAACTTACATGGCATCCTTTCATCGCCTTCCCACCGAAGCCGCCGCCAACTCTTCTTGTGATGATACGGACATTGTGGTACGGAAGGCCAAGGAGGTCTGCGACGACATTCTGCGTGACTTCGGGTATCTGGGTCGATGCGTAGATGGTGATACAGTTATCTTCGTCTGGGATGGCCAGCGCCGTCTGCGTCTCCATGTAGAAGTAGTACTGGGACGCAAGTTTCACCTGTGAGAAATTAAGAAAAGTACTAGGTATGAGTACCGGAGCATTGTTTCGAAATTCAGAATGTAACATCCTAAGCTGAAGCATGTACCTCTCCTGACAAGATCTTGTGATCAGCTTCAGACATCCCTTTGTCGAAGTCCCCAACTGGCTGAGGAGCCATAAATGGGGGAGGGTGGAAGTAGCTGTTATGTTGGATGGCATCCTCTATTGTCAGAATCGGCGGCTCAAGATTCTCGGTGCTATACTCGATCTCAGCTTGCTTCGCCGCCATATAGGCATACTTTTGTGTTTCAGCAATCTGGGTGATAGCAAAGCAAAACAATTGTACCGTAAGTTCAAATAATTACTCATCTGTATTTGGATGAATGTATACTAGTAGTACTGGTTTTGCATTTTTCGGAGACTGAATTCAAGTGGTTAAGAAGTATTTACCACAATGCCAATATTTTGTCCTGCAAACTCGGAAGCCGGATCACCAAAAAGCGCTTCAGATCCGAGCATCGGGAAGCTGCTTCCAACATTCTTTCCACCGGCAGGAATGTCCTTTGCGGAGATAACTGTGACGACATTTTGTGCAGCCAAGGATGATTTGAAGTTTACGCCTTTTATATGAGCACGAGGGTGTGTGCTGTAGATAAATGCTCCATATAGACAATCCTTGGGAGCAGGGATGTCATCAACGTACACAGCCTCCCCTGAATAAGAACCAAGAATATTGTCAAGTGCATGTTTCAGGATTGAAGATAAAGGTGACAACAGAAAACGTGGAAGAAATATATTCAGGGCTGAAGTATATCAGATGGGTTCACTATTGACTGAATTAGTGTACTAAATATGAACGAAAACAACAACCGAATGATCTGTATCTGTTTTGTAAAGAACTATCAAGAGATCTCTTGTTGTGAACTATGCAGAAAAATATAACCAGAAACACTGTAAGAATTAAGAACCTCAATCTATGGAAATCTAAGAAGTTCAAGTGCCAGGTAAAATTGAAGGGAAAAATTGTAAGCTAAGTAAACAAACTGGAATAAGAGCATAGGAGTATACCAGAAGCTTGGAGCTCTGCACCGGCTTTCGTGGTCGGCTTGCCGACCGGTTTGTACTCATCGGTGAAAACCAGTTCTTGCCTCGAGCGAATCGGTAAGTCATCGCTGGATATCTTAGTGTGCTCAGCAACACCATTCATGATCCCATTGGGAGCAATAGACTTTTCCGGTTTATCCAAGCTCTTAGCAAGTGAAGACAGGAAACTGAACAAGAAACTGACAGCCAAGCTGACTCTGTACTCAGGGTGTGTGGTGCCTTCTGAAGGCAAGATAACGTCTTTCAGCAACTGAACTGCTTCAAGTATCACAGGTGCACTCACTGATTTCCCTTTCAGGAACTCCTCAACTTTCCTAGCCCGGATCGCGTGGTCGACACCGAAAGCGCCGAAAGCGAGGCAGATTTCCTCGACTAGGAGGTCACCTGACGCTGCATCACCTGAAGTTTTTGCCAGGAATGCAGAATTGACATAGGAGACAGCGTTGCCGAAAGGTCTCGGAGCTGCCCGGGAGGTCTCGAAGATGACACTGTCTGAACCGCAGTCAGGGACAAATATGCTGAGCAGAATGGTCTTGGCATCACAGGGAGGCTGCTCCAGGAACTCCTCCAGCGTCAGGCAGAGCATCTTGGACGCCGTGTGGATGGTGACCGTCGTGCCCGCAGCGAGGAGAACGGTGGCGATGTCTGACGCGAACCGTAGCCGCTGCGCCATGATCAGGTTGCCGCCGACGGTCGCCGTGTTCCGGACGAACGGCGAGGCCACCTTGCTCAGGTGACCGGCGATCTTTCTGAACACCGGAGTGCCGTCGGAGAAGATCTCAATGGCTTTGGAGATGGACACGGCCGCCCCGATCTCCACCCCCTTGCTGTTCCTGTCGATGACCGACAGCTCCGGGATCCCTTTGATGTTGATGTACTTTTCATAGAGGTCTTGCTCCTTGTACACACCGGAGCCGGTATTGGACGACACGATCTTGACTGAACTTTCGTCGAACCAGTTGGCGTCGAAGAGGCTGTGGAGCTCCTGGATGCTCCTGGGATGGTACCAGCCGTCGTCACCGGCGATCGACGCCGGCACGTCCTTCGTTTGATCTACGAAGGACTTGATCTCGGACTTGAGGAACTCAGGGAATGTGCAGACGGCGCCGGCAGAGTAGTCCGGCAGCTTGGAGACCTCGGCACGGTCCGCTCCTTTCTTCCAGAAGGAGTTGAGGCCGAGGTCCTCGAGGTCGACGTCGGCGGCGAAGCTCTTGCAGGCGTCGACGATGGGCCGGTAGCCGGTGCAGCGGCAGAGGTTTCCCGATACGGCGTGCTCGGCCTCGGAGCAGGTGAGCTTGGAGAACCCCGGCGGCGCCGGGGCGGCATCGGCTCCGGGCTTGTCGGCCTTGACGAGGGCGGAAAAGATGGACATGCACATGCCGGGAGTGCAGAAGCCGCACTGGGAGGCGTGGAAGCCGGAGAGGCGCTGCTGCACCGGGTGGTAGCCATCGCGGGTGTTGCCGATGCCCTCGCTGGTGGTCACCGAGGAGTGGTTCAGGCTGCCGAGCAGAGTCAGGCAGGAGCTCGCCGAGAACTCCGTCACCTCGTCCGTGGCCGGGTCGTACTTGGAGATCAGCACCACGCATGCGCCGCAACCACCTGCATACAAAAGGAGCATTCCGGGAGATCAGAAACACCGTCCGGCCATGAAAACTCTGCAATTTCAAGAATGAGAAATGCTCCTGTGTGTTTTTCAGGAAGTTTTTCTGCACGAATTTTAAAATCGTACCGACGGATGTGATTAGGGGCGGGACATGGACTTACACCCTTATTACTATATCGCTGGGTTATCATGGGATCTAAAACTAACCTAGGAGCAGTTACAGAGATCACAACTGTCGGCGCGTTTTAAAATACGTGCAGAAAAAATTCCTAAAAACACGAATGAATCTCACTAAATACTTCCCGAAATTCCTACAGAATACACGAGGGAGTGCAAGGGCGAGACGAATCATATAATGCAAATATATGGACAGCCCCACAAATACTAAAGATGAATTTCATAATGCAAATATCCGTATGGTTAAAAAAGTAATTTATCCAATTTTACAGTTATTCGTCCAACGATTGTGAAGAAATACAAATGTTACCCTTCATTTAGCCACTTAGTCATACTTAGCCTGACGATTAGTGCATATCAACAATGATTCTAGGCATAACGCGGCATTAACACAGTTTGTAAAAGCTAATGTTTAGAGCTTCTTTGGATGATACGATTAGAAACAGAGGAATCGAAGAAAAAATACAGGAATATGATAGGATTATTATAGGTGTAAAATAGAGAAGAACTATATGAATGATTATTTGAATGATACACAGGAATAAGACATGTTAATTGTCTCGATCCTACGTGAATGAGTATAAAAAAGAGATTAGAGTGAATGTTGATAAAATTGAGGTGTAGGAATACAACCCATAAGAATTTTGGAGGTGTCGTTCCTTTGATCTAAACAGATCCTTAAGAAAAAAATCTTATGAAATGGAATCCTTCAACATTCTTCTAAAAAATTTCAGTCCAAAGAGGGCCTTAGGATTTTGGGGGAACTGCTCGGCATCCTAATCCGGGTGTGGTGTCTCATATATATAGAGTTAAATACGCTAATAGTCCCTATACTTGTCAGGTTGGCTCGATTTAGTCCTCATACTTGGAATTTGCTGAATTTTATCCATGTACTTGTGAATTGGGCTCGATTTAGTCCAATTTGATGTTTGTCGTCAAATTTGAGCTGCCGCGGATAACACGTGGACTGAATCTTACAAGAGCACCCTCCCGCATCTGAGAAAATTGTAAAAAAACAAACACAATTGGGACTAGCGCTTAAAAATAGAAAACAAACGCAACACATTACACGACTTGCTTCGTTGATCGTATCCCTCATCAATACAAGCCAACATGACTTTGCCATTGGAGGCCACGCCTCCAGCACGGTGGACGTCGACGGCAGCGGCGCGTCGTTGCTGCTAGCCATCAGCAACGAGGTGCTAGTGCATGCATGTGTTGGGTGCCCGTCTCAACGACGCTGCAGAGCCCGTCCCTGAGGGAGTTCCTTGGCGAGGTCGATGTGTCTGCGCTACACGCGCTCGCCGGCGGGAGGCGGTGCATAGGCATTACTTTCTAACGGGTCAACCCATTAAAAACATGTTACATCATACTAACATTGTCCGGCCTGTGAGAATAACATTAAAGTGACTAAACTTGTCCGTCGTGCTATCCGCAACAATTCGAGGTTTTCTTAATAAAGGTTTGAATAATGGTTGTTTTTTAAGCCTAGTCCAAATTGTGGTCGTTTTCAAAAAAATGTTGGATGCGGGAGGGTGTTCTTGCAAGATTACAGTCCACGTGTCGTCCGCATCAGCTCAAATTCGACGGCAAACACCGAATTGGACTAAATTGAGCCCAATTCACAAGTACACGGGTAAAATTCAGCAAATTCCGAGTACAAGGACTAAATCGAGCTAGTCCGACAAGTACAGGGACTTTTAGTGTATTTAACTCTATATATATATATATATATATGGGAATTGGGATACAAGCAAGTACATGTACAAATACAGATTAGACAGAGCCACGTGTATACAGAGTCTAACATAGTTGACTTCGTTTTGTTACATAGTTGAAGGCCACAAGTACTACAAAATCTGCTTAACTCATCATGGATAATAAGCCCCCATTTTTACGTCAGAAAGAATAGGAAACTTTTTTTTCGAGGCCTCCCCATGGCTTGTTTCAAAGACCAAGCTTAAGCCGGCTTCAAGATAAGCTTAAGCTTCAAAGGGATTTTTTTTTTTGAACAATTCAAAGGGAATTGATTGGGATGGGTGATTTGGCTGCTGCCTACGACTATTTTATCTCGACAAATCCTGTGAGAATTGTTAATCTCGTTGCATGCCTGCTCCACTATGGGAAAAGCTCAAAGGCACACAGACAGCGCATATCCTTTTGTCTCCATCACGCCCAACTTAAAGTGCTAGTAATCCTCTAAAGTAAAAAATATTTATTAGGATTAGCTAGATGTCTGAAAGGTATATGCGTGAACGTGTCTGACGACCCAAATTGTGTTTTGAAAACTTCTGGAAATATTCAGAACTTAAGCCTTTTGGTACTTTCTCCGGCCACTCTCGAGATGAGAAGGTACTTTAAATTCTCCGGCGAAGATGTATCAGTGGAAGAATCTGGTGATTAGTGTGATTGCCTGTCCTGTCAACGTTAAGAATCCCGAGATCTTCTGTGGCGAGGTAGCTTGTGTTGTGTGTGTTTGTGCCGCAGGCATGAGATCGAGCCCCGGCCGGCGAGCATGTTTCTCCGTTTGATTTGTGTTTGCCATCTCCGTCAGACCGTGACTCACAAGGATGTCCACCGGCGATATCCAGAAACAAAATGCTTTGGGTTTTAGTCCGTTTGAAACGACTTTGTGAGCACACAGAGAATATCGATATGTTAAGCATAATTGTTTTTGCCCGTAGTTCTTGACATTTAAAAACAAGAATTTATCAATTTGTGAGGTGCATGGTTGAGAAAAAGAGTGTGCCTACGTGCACGTACGTGTCCATGAGAGAAATTCCCTTTTTTTTTTCTTGACAGATAATAGAAATTCCTTGGGCCACTTGTTCCCCTTCTATACCTCTCTCTCTCATTTGTGTTCTCGTCTTCGTGTTTTCCTCTACCTAGGCGAATAAACTGAGTGGAGCTTAATACTACTTAGCCACATCCGTAGCTCGATCGACGACCATACATTCAACTAGCTAACAAAAATCGGATAAAACAGTCAGAAACTCACACATGCGAAATGGAAGAACTAAACAATTAGCTGCGGAGATACTATCGATCGAGTATGGATGGATGGAATGGTCGATGGATGGGGTGGTGCTCACCATCGCCGCAGCCGAGCTTGGGTCCCCTGACGGGCGTCTCGGTGCGGAGGAACTCCAGCAGCGTCATCGACGGGTCGACGCCGGCGGACTCGCGCCGGACGCCGTTCACGGCCAGCACCACCCTCGAGCCCTCCCCTGACGGCGGCGCCGCCGACGCATCCTTCCGGCCCAGCGACCCCATCTCTCCACGAACCCAAGCGTGCTGCTGCTAGCTACGGAGTACCTACACGATCCTGCACCACTCAAGAGAGTGCGCGAGTGACAGAGGATGGCTCTGTCCTTTTATCCTGGGCTTGGATAGCTAGCTGGAGCCGATTTTCTACGGCGGCATTCGGCGCACAGCCCTATCGCCACCGTTGGCGATTCCTGGCTCATACAGAACCACGGGGAACGTAGACCCGGGCTGGTGCCGTGCAGAAAAAAAAAACCATTTCATCAAATCTTCGGAAAGTTTGTTTAGAGGATGCTATAAAAAATACAAAAAAAGTTCCGCAGCATTTTGAAAGAAGTATGCAACGAAGAGGTTGTTACGGCGAAACAGCCTTTTTCACAATATTTTTACGGCAAGATGTGAAAACCATGCAAATATGTTTCGCATCGACGGGGCAAAATGTGTCCCGTCGCCTCGTGAACGTTTGGGGGGCGTTTCGGGCATATCGTAAGGACATATGTGTGTCCCTGCCTCCTATGGTGTCCCATCTGCTTTTCTAGTTAATTTGAACGTTATTTGAATTTAAATATATAACCAAAGTTCATACCAACATTAACAAAATTTAGACTAAGGCATGAAAATATAAAAAAAAATCTGGGAGTCGGCAAGGATTGCAACACATCAACCATAAACAAGCGGATTGAGGGCATGCGTCCTTCTGGTCACCCTCCTCACGTGTCGGTGGTGGCGGCATCTCCATGTTTATTTCGAAATGGGGAACTACCCAGCATCTACATCGAAAAGATGCATATATGGCCTTGTGAGCTCTCCTAACCAGTCATCGAAAGGCTCCTCCTTGGGTACCGTACTCCCGGTTGGTGGTGGTGGCTGCGAGAAGTGCATGAAAGCATTTTCGCTCGGCCAGTTGGTTGTTTCGTTCGGCTTCGATGTGGGGAAGTTGCCAGGCGCCTCCTCTGACCCCGATTGGGCTCACACATATATAGTCCGCAAACCCTTCGAGGGCGACATAGTTTTGGCGTGGCCAGTTATGGCTATAACGGATTCACCAGCCTCACCATCACAAACAAGCCCCCCCTCCTCCCCTCCCCGCCTCCAGTTCCAGTGCATGTCCGCCCGTCGACGATTCGACAATGGCCGCTATAGGATGCCCCATGTCTCGTCGTCATGGGGAAGCGGTAGCGGTACGTGTACCGAATACCTAGGTCGGCTAGTATGCGGTGCCTACTCGTTTTTCTACGTTTGGTTTGTTTGCTATCTCCGTCAGATGGTGACATTTTGGCATACTCACATGGATGGCGGTCGACAATTCCCAGAAACAAAATACTGTAAAGAAGTCCGTATTTGCGATGTGTGAGTGCAGTAGCGCTACAGAAGAAAAGACACGTAAAGGATACCACCCACACGTACGTCCGATGAATCATATACTGTAGCACCTAATCACTCAATCAGCATATGCCGGAAAAGACAAAGGGAAGAAAACCTTACAGACAAAGGAAATTAGTAGTGACCGATAAACAGGAGTATACTGTAGTAATCTGCGATGGGTAGGTGATGTAGTAGGATCGATAGCGCCACCTTAATTAGCACCAAAAGAAGAAGAAAAGAACTACAGTATATATACAAGCAGAATTTGTACGAGGTGGTTCTGGCCTCTGGGAACGGTGTGTGCCGCCCGTGATATGCTTAGCTAGGCGCACGTGTACATAACAGAATTCCGCACGTACGTACGGTACACCCGTACGTAGCTGGATCGACGACGACCATGCAAGCAACTACAGCTAGATCGAGAAAATCGGATCAAAACGAGCGTACGAGAGAGCAGCTAGTACTAGCTCACATGGACTCCCGTCTGCTCGATCGAGCTGCCTAGATCGATCCGATCCGCTAATACAGGATTCTCGCCGGCGAACCGGAGGAGCTAAACAAAGGCTAGGCTAGCTACGGATCGAGGTACTGTCGAATTAAACAAAAGGGTGTGGTGTGGTGTGGTGCTCACCTTCGCCGCAGCCGAGCTTGGGTCCCCTGACGGGCGTCCGGGTGCGGAGGAACTCCAGCAGCGTCATGGACGGGTGGACGCCGGCCGCCTCGTGCCGCACGCCGTTCACGGCCAGCACCACCCTCGACGGCGCCGGCGCCGCCGCATCGTCCTTCCCCAACGACCCCATCTCTACCGATCGATCTCCACGACCAACCCACCCTGCACCACTCAGGAAAGTGCGCTTGCGGGGGCGGAGAGGCTGGCGATGCTTTATACGGGGCCTCCTCGACAGACAGATCGGTGGCTGAGCTAGAGCGGCAGCGCGATGTATGCAGTGACGTACGCCGAGCTGGGCTGGGCTGCACCTGCACGACACGGCGGCGGGAAAGGAAAGCGACGGGAAATGGCGTGCGAGTGACTGAGCTAATTGAGCGCGCACGTACGTGAAGAAGGTCAATGCCTCGATCGAGCTGGAATTTATAGTACTCCTATAAGCTAGGATGTGGAAAATGGTGGATCGATCGATGCTAGTATATCGTGTAAACACAATTGCCGGTATCGATCATCCTCCTGGGCTCCTGGTCATGATCCGTGTGGAACGGATCGAGCTAGCTGAGCTAGCTAGGGCGCGCCGGTACGTGCGATACACACGATCGGGGCATTTTTGTTGTTGAGACTTGAGAGAGAGAACAGTCAAGATTCTCTCTTAAAAAAAAAGAGAGTGAGAACAGTCAAGATGATCCGGTGAACTTTTCCGGGCCTTTGAACGATTCGATCAGTGATACAGCTTCCTAGACTACTAGTATAAGCTTAGAATATCTCCACCCAGGCCTCTAATTTCGTGTCCGATACACTCGATTGAGACTCAGTTAGAGGGTGCTCGACAGGTATCCGATCAATATTTTAGAAGTGCCCATATGAACGTACTTCAAAGACCCGCCACCAAACGGTCAGAATTTGGTTGAACATCTTGTGAAATAGTAATTTGTTTAAAACTTAAATTAGAACAACGGTACAATAAAGTTAACTAAAATATAATTTAAATCCTAATCTAGACACCGCCGCCGGTAGGGCTAGCCTCGTCATCACACGTTCTCTGAGCTAAGCATGAGCGCAGGGGCGTAGCCAGCAGGGGGTCGAGCCTGGTCGGTCGACCCGGCTCAGCTCGGGCGGAAAAAAATTCATCCCGACCCCCACAGGAAAAGCGAGGCGTGAGGTCGTGTTGACCGTGAGGAGCGAGACAGAAATCCCCATCGCCATCTCGATCCACCACAGCGCCGCGCCGCCGCCCGCGCCTCCTCTCCCTCCGCCCGCAGCCACGCTCCGCCGCCGGCCGCCGGCCGCCTGCCCCTCCTCTCCCGCCGCGACCCACAGCCTGCCCCTCCTCTGCCGCCACGCTGCGCCGCCTGCCCCTCCTCTGCCGCCGCGACCCCACCGCCCTGGCCGCTTGCGCCTCTTCTCCTGCGCCTCCACTCCACACCACGCAGCGCCGGCCGCCTGCGTCTCCAAGCACGCCCCCAGCTCTGCCCGGCCAGCTCACGTCGCCAGCTCTGCCCCGCACAGTTCTTCCCTGCGTCTCCACGGCTCCAACATAGAAATTGCAGAGGCAGACCGCCCTCACCTCGCCAGCTCTGCCCCGTGCCCTGCACACATAGAAACTGATGGACGCCGAGGAGGAAGCAGAGTGGATTCAGGCTGAGGAGGAAGAAGCTGCAGCACGTGCTCGGGAAGAAGAACAGCAGGTTGATTACCCCTTTTATTTCAGATTTTTATGTGTAATTTGTCGTTACTAGTGTGTAGATAGATGATTGCTGAAAGATTGATTTCAATTTTAATTGTAGGACAATGAACAAGCAAATGCTCCTGAAATATTTGACCTAGCAAATGTTGTTGCCGATCCTGGAGTTCGAAGACCAATTGATGAATTCAGTACCCCTGAAATCAGAGATAAAATGAGATGGGCATATTTGTCGACAGGGCGTAATCGTTTAACTGGTCATAACTTTCCCAAAACAAAATTTGGTCCAGATATGCGGTCATTTTTAGATGCATGGTATACCAAATATGATTGGTTAGAGTATAGTGTTGAGAAGGATGCTGCATATTGTTTCCACTGTTTCCTTTTCAAATCTTCAAGCAATAGTTCACACTTTGGACATGATGTTTTCACAAAGACAGGGTTTAAAAATTGGAAGAAAGCATCGGAAAACTTCAAGTCTCATGTAGGTGGACCAAATAGCATTCACAACAATGCAAGAAATAGCTGTGAAGATTTTAGAAATAAAAAGCAAAGTGTGGCATATGCTATTGTTTGTCATGAAGAACAATCACATATTAATTATGAAATTCGTTTGAGGGCTGTTGTGGGTGTTGCCAGATTTCTAATTGAACAAGGTCTAGCTTTTCGTGGGCATGACGAGTCTAGCACCTCCTTGAACAAGGGCAATTTTCGTAAGTTGTTGGATTGGTATGGTGAAAGATGCAAGGATGTAGCCAGTATGATTAATGAGAATGCTCCTGGCAATTGTCAGTTGACATCTCCTGAAATCCAACAAGAGATAGCACAAGCATGTGCAGAAGAGACTACACAAGTCATAATGCGTGAGCTTGGAAATGCTAGTTTCTTTGGTCACTTAAACAAGATTGTCAATATGGTTAGTTTTTCTTGTACACAATTGCAAATAGTTTGTAACTCTTTATCTATATGTCAATTTTCTAATTTGTGCATGCATATTTTTTTGTAGGTGAGTGCCTCCTGTAAGAAGAAAGATGCATTGTTGCAATTGCATCATGACCGTTTGGTAGCACAACTTGAGAGTGGGGAGGTCTCGTCAGGAAGAGGCCAAAATCAAGAGACAAGTTTAGTAAGACCAGGTGATACTCGTTGGGGTTCACATCATAGAACCCTAATTCGGATTCAACTAATGTGGGATTCAATTGTTGAAGTGCTATGCAGTGTTTCTCATGATGGGACAGATGCAGAGGAGAGAGGTTTGGCATCAGGTTATATGATATACATGGAAAGTTTTGAATTTGTTATTGTCTTGCATTTGATGCTTCGAGTGCTTGGTTTAACAAATGGTTTGTCACACGCATTGCAATCCAAGGATCAAAACATAGTGAGCGCTATGCATATGATTGTCTCAGTTAAAATTTTATTCCAGAAATTGAGAGATGATGGATGGGAGCCTCTATTGCTTGCTGCTACTCACTTTTGTGGTGGAAGAAATATTATTGTACCAAATATGGATGATAACATTCCAGCTAGGGGTTATCCAAGGAGCTCACGCAAGACAGTTGAAGGGGATCGCATGCAGAAAACAAAAAATTTCCTAACAGCGATAACCTAAAACCAGCCAGAATCTATACTATGCAGATATAGTAATACGCAGGGGGGTCTTCGCACATACCTCTTGAAGACCGAAAGCGGGGATTACGCTCCCGCACAAGCGTTGTCGATGAAGCCGACGAAGACTTCGATGCCGTGTAGAGGAAGCAGACCTCTAGCACCACAAGTGTGATGCCTCGCAGGGAGTCACACACGTACGGTGAAGCCGACGCACTCCGGGCTCCGATCCAGGGACGAAGCAGCGGAAGACTGGGACCGGGAGACCAGCAGCACGGCGGTGTGCGTATGGTGGAGAAACAATTCCGAGGCGCAACTCCAAACTTGGGAATCACGGGATCCTCGGAGAGAGAGAGAGAGAAAAACTGTGTGTTCCAAAGGCCAGGGGGTGCCCCTTTATATATAGGAGCAAGGGGGGTGCCCAACTTGCCAGGCTGGGGGTGTGGGACTAATCCCACAGCCCCAGCCGGCCAGCCCCCATGCGCCGGCCCTAGGTGGGCCACAAGGGGCCCACCTAGGCCGGCCGAACCAGCCCCCTCCAAGAGGGGGACTCCTTCCCCCCCTTCATGGGCCTCTTTGGCACAAGAGGCCCATTTAGGGATTTTTGCCTTTAAAAATTCAGAAAAAATTAAAATAAAATATATTTAAGTATTAATTACACTAATTAATATTAAATACATATTACATAATTTGTTCTGGCTCCGAAAACTATTTCGTCGCTGCCCGATCTCCATCGGAACTTTCCCGGGACGTTCCCGGTCTCTCTTTTCCTATTTTTTCTCTTCCGGTAAAATGTCGACTCCCCTTAAGCGTGCTACCCTAGCGGTTCGATTACCTCACCAGACATGATCGAGACTCCTCTACGATCAATGACTAATTCGTGGACCTTGGATACCCAGAATTAATACCTGCGAGATAACGAATACTTTTCCTTATCGAACCTGGACGTCTGAGTCTTAAACCTTTTGCCATGCGATACTTAGCGTGTCCGAGACTCGTTCATAGATATCTCCATACCTAGCTTGATCTCGTTACCGACACCACTAACTTCTACTCGTCCATGATCTTATGTCCTGGTGACCTAGTCACACGCTTGCAAGCTCGTTTGACATAATCTCACCGAGTGGGCCCTAGAGTATCTATCCTGCTATGGGACTGGCAAATCCCGCTCTTGACCCCCCGTCTCAACATACTCCTATCCGACACCCGAGAGGGACACCTTTATTGTCACACTATGTAAGATATGACGTTTGATGCAATCAAAGTGTCTTCCAGGAATAGCAATAAGAGTAGGTCTCACGGTCGAAGGCGTAATGACTGCGTCCTATAAATATTGGGTATGTCCATCACATCGTTCTACCAACGACATGACTTCATTGTCAAATAGACACCATGTCACATGATCGGGAAACCTCAACCATCGATTGCACAATGAACCAATCAAACAAAGGTGTTTGGGGACCTGGTTGTTTTAGGTATCACACGTGTATTAATGTTTCCGCTTAATACAGTTATAGCATGACACAAAAACGTATTATGAACAAATGAGATATGATAAATAAAACACTTTATCAATTGCCTCTAGGGCATATCTCCTACAGTCTCCCACTTGCACTAGAGTACAATTTAATCTAGTCACAACTTGGTAAAAGCCGGACACCCATAGCATCTTGGTGTTCCACGTGCTTGTCTAGCAGGAGAGGCTTCGTCAACGGGTCTGCCACATTCAGATCCGTATGTATTTTGCAAATCTTCACTTCACCTCCTTGTACGTACTGTCGTATCACATGGAAGCGTCGGAGTATGTGTTTGGCAGTCGAGTGAGACCTTGGTTCCTTCGCGTTAGCAATAGCACCCATATTGTCGCAGTAGAGGGTCACGGGGTCTTGCGCGCTAGGGAACACTCCAAGCTCAATGATGAACTTCCTTAGCCACACAGCTTCATTCGCGGCTTCAGAAGCAGCAATGTACTCCGATTCCATTGTAGATTGGGCCACGATGGGTTGCTTCCCACTCCTCCAGCTCACAGCGCCTCCGTTCACCTTGAACACATATCCTGTCTGTGACTTAGAGTCATCTGGATCTGAGCAGAAACTTGCATCAACGTAACCTGTTACGCCAAGTTCTTCCTCACAGTCCCCATACACAAGAAACATTTCCTTTGTATGCTTGAGATTCTTAAGAATACTTTTAACAGCTACCCAATGTTCCTTACCAGGATTACTTTGGAATCGGCTCGTCAAACTAAGAGCCAATGCTACATCAGGTCGAGTACTTAGCATGGCATACATGATCGATCCTATGGCTGAAGCATAAGGATGTTTAGTCATCGCGACTCTATCATGTTCCGTCACCGGACACTGTGCCTTGCTCAACACCTTATTCTTGACAATAGGCAGAGAACCCTTCTTTGCCCCATCCATATTGAACCGTTTCAGTATCTTGTCAATATAAGTACTCTGACTTAACGCTAATAGGCGTCTTGATCTATCACGATAGATTTTAATGCCTAAAACGTATGCAGCTTCTCCTAAGTCCTTCATTGAAAACTTACTGTTTAAATATTCCTTAACGCTATTCAGTAGTTCCACATTATCTCCTATCAGCAGTATATCATCAACATATAGTGCCAGGAACACAACTGAGCTCCCACTCATTTTCTTGTAAATGCAGGTCTCTTCTCTGTTCCGGACAAATCCAAAACCTTTGATCACCTCATCAAAGCGAAGATTCCAGCTCCGAGATGCTTGCTTCAGTTCATAAATGAAACGCTGAAGCTTGCATACCTTGCCAGCATTCCCTGGATCGACAAAACCTTCAGGTTGTACCATATACAAATCTTTCTCAATGTTGCCATTTAGGAACGCTGTTTTGACATCCATTTGCCATATCTCATAGTCATAATATGCGGCAACTGCCAGCAGAATCCGAATAGACTTTAGCATCGCTACCGGTGAAAACGTTTCATCGTAGTCAATCCCATGAACTTGTCGGAAACCTTTTGCGACAAGCCGAGCTTTATAGACGGTCACATTACCATCAGCATCAGTCTTCTTCTTAAAAATCCATTTATTCTCGACGGCCTTGCGCTCTTCGGGAATCTCTACCAAAGTCCATACTTTGTTATCGTACATGGATCCTATTTCGGATTTCATGGCTTCAAGCCATTTCTCGGACTCAGGACTAGCCATAGCCTCTTTGTAGTTCGTAGGTTCGTCTTGTTCAATCAACATGACGGTGCAAACCATGTTGCCATACCATTCAGGGGCGACCCGAGATCTCCCTGACCTACGAGGTAGAATAGCACCCTCGACATCTTCTCCCACTCCATCTGTGGAGGACGGTTCCGGAACAGCTTCCGTTGCGCCACTCTGTATTTCGAGTTCAGGATCAACGATCTCGTCGAGGTCTATTTTCCTCCCACTTATTCCTTTGGCGAGAAACTCTTTCTCCAGAAAGGTACCGTTCTTCGCGACAAACGTTTTGCCCTCAGCTTGGTTGTAGAAGGTGTATCCTATGGTTTCCCGCGGATACCCTACAAAGACGACTTTCTCCGATTTCGGTTCGAGTTTGTCGGGCTGTAGTTTCTTAACATACGCCTCACAACCCCAGACCTTCAGAAACGACAACTTAGGCTTCTGGCCATACCAGACCTCATACGGTGTCGTTGCTACGGATTTGGACGGAGCCCTATTTAAAATGAATGCGGCTGTTTCTAACGCGTACCCCCAAAAAGACACAGGCAAGTCGGTAAGAGACATCATAGATCGGACGCTATCCAGTAGAGTGCGATTACGCCGCTCAGACACACCGTTGCGTTGCGGCGTTCCAGCTGGCGTAAGCTGCGGCACGATGCCACAGGCCTTCAGATGTGTGCCAAACTCAAAACTCAAATATTCGCCACCACGATCGGATCGAAGGTGCTTGATTTTCTTGTTGAGTTGATTTTCAACTTCACTTTGAAATTCTTTGAACTTTTCAAATGTTTCAGACTTGTGTTTCATCAAATAGATATACCCATATCTACTCAAGTCATCGGTGAAGGTGACAAATTAACGATAACCATTGCGTGTCGACACGCTCATTGGTCCACACACATCTGTATGTATGACTCCCAACAAGTCCGACGCCCGTTCCATGAAACCATTGAACGATGTCTTGGTCATTTTGCCCATGAGGCATGGTTCGCATGTGTCGAGGGATCCAAAATCCAACGAGTCTAGAAGTCCATCGGCATGGAGTTTCTTCATGCGCCTTATACCAATATGACCGAGACGGCAATGCCACATATACATGGCGGTATCGCTACTAAGTTTAATCCTCTTGGCATTTATGCTATGAATGTGAGTACTACGATCGAGATTCAACAAGAATAAACCATTACTCTCGGGAGCATTAACATAAAAGATATCATTCATAGAAATAGCACAACCACTTGATACTGATTTGAACGAATATCCGTCTTGCAACAAGCAAGACCCACTAATAATGTTTACACTCAAGGACGGTACAAAATAACATTTATTGAGGACCAAAACTAATCCCGATGGTAGATGTAGAGGGAGTGTGCCGACAGCCACCACGTCAACTCTTGATCCGTTGCCGACGCGCATCGTCACCTCGTCCTTTCCCAGGCGCCTCTTATTCCGCAACTCCTCCTGAGAGTTACATATATGAGCAACAGAACCAGTATCAAATACCCAGGTATTGCTATGGGCGCAGGTTAGGTACACATCAATAACATGTATATCAAATATACCTTTCTCTTTTCCAACAATCTTGCCGGCCTTCTTATCCTCCAGATACTTGGGGCAGTTGCGCTTCCAGTGACCATCCCCCTTGCAGTAGAAGCACTCCACGCCAGGTTTGGGGCCAGGTTTGTTAGCCTTAGGCTTGGCAACATGCTTGCCATCCTTCTTAGACTTCCAGTTCTTCCTGCCCCTGCCGCCAGATTTCTTAAAATCGACGGTCTTGTTGACCATCAACAGCGTGTGCTCCTTCTTGATTTCCACCTCAGCAGTCTTGAGCATCACAAACACCTCACCCAGGGACTTAGCCATGCCCTGCATGTTATAGTTCATGACGAAGCCTTTGTAGCTAGGGGGCAATGATTGCAGCACCCTATCAATCGCCAGCTCATCAGGAATCTTGCATTCCAGAGCGTTCAGGCGTTGAATGTAGCCAGACATTTTGACCACGTGCTCGCTCACACTTCTGTGCTCTTCCATCTTGGCTGAGAAAAAAAGCTCAGAAGCTTCATATCTCTCAGCCTTAGCCTGCGGCGCAAAGACAGCCTTGAGATCAGAAATTATCTCGAAGGCACTCATCCTCTCAAAGCGCTTCTGCAGGTCGGCTTCCATGGCATAGAGCATGCCACTCTGGACAAAAGAGGAATCATCCGACTTGGTCTGGAAGACCTTCTTCTCATCATCGGAGGCATTATCTGCCGGGGGGTCACCCAGAGGGCCTTCAAGGACATAGGTCACCCTGTGGGGAGAGAGGAGGATCCTCAGGTTGCGGAACCAGGCCATGAAGTTTGACCCATTGGTTTTAAGCTTCTCTTTCTCAAGGAACAGGCCTAAGTTAAAGGTGGGGCGAGACATCTCTTATGGAATTTGCAAAACATAAGACTTTGTTCATAAAAATTTGAGTTCAAGTATTTTTGAAAATAACTATAGGAACTCCCACTCAAACGGATATCCCTCTCATCGCTAGAGTGATTACACGACCCTAATCCGTTATGCAACCCCTCATCATCAGAGCCGGCAACACAACTTCAAAGGTAGACATCGGAATGTCAATCACAACAACTTTGTGACTCATGCTCGACCTTTCGGTCACCTTGTTCCGAGGCCATGTCTGTACATGCTAGGCTCGCCATAATAACCTTCAACGTAAATGCTCGTGCAACATGGCTTACACCCACTGTATGCGAACGACGATATGTCTGACACCCGATCATCACGGCCTGCCTCATAACGTAGAACTTTCTTGGTGGTGCACATTGAAGGGAGAACACAATTGGTATTTTGGAGGGATCATCTTATATAACTACCGCCGTGTAACAAATATATACTATATACATATATACACAATATAAGATGCACTCAAAACATCAAATGTAATGCGACGTGATATGGCCCCTTGCGCCGATGGTCTCCTTCGCGCCAGCAGTTCATAAACAATTTAATAAACCTTGACCATATCACATAGCCCCTGCAAAATAAAGTTAGACGCTTCTACTTTATCTTTTGCATATTTTACGTGGCTTGGGACTTGTCGTAAATAGAACCGCTTCATACCTACGAACCTATGACCACAACAACGATCAAATAATTGCATATTTATGTATCCCTTTCGGGCCCTCCATTGAAAATGCAAAGCCAACTAAAGAGAGAGAGACAGACACCCGCCAGCCACATATACGGAACCAGCCGTATGTCAGTAGTGGAACCAGTCTCGCGTAAGCGTACGCGTAAGGTCGGTCCGGGCCGCTTCATCAACTCAATGCCGCCGACATTGCAAGTGCACGCGAGAGGGTAGCAAATGATAAGAACGATGCCCCGGTGCAAAACACGGGTTCAACTAGCGCATAGCTATATCTACGCATAGATCGGCTCTGATACCACTGAAGGGGATCGCATGCAGAAAACAAAAAATTTCCTAACAGCGATAACCTAAAACCAGCCAGAATCTATACTATGCAGATATAGTAATACGCAGGGGGGTCTTCGCACATACCTCTTGAAGACCGAAAGGGGGGATTACGCTCCCGCACAAGCGTTGTCGATGAAGCCGACGAAGACTTCGATGCCGTGTAGAGGAAGCAGACCTCTAGCACCACAAGTGTGATGCCTCGCAGGGAGTCACACACGTACGGTGAAGCCGACGCACTCCGGGCTCCGATCCAGGGACGAAGCAGCGGAAGACTGGGACCGGGAGACCAGCAGCACGGCGGTGTGCGTATGGTGGAGAAACAATTCCGAGGCGCAACTCCAAACTTGGGAATCACGGGATCCTCGGAGAGAGAGAGAGAGAAAAACTGTGTGTTCCAAAGGCCAGGGGGTGCCCCTTTAAATATATAGGAGCAAGGGGGGTGCCCAACTTGCCAGGCTGGGGGTGTGGGACTAATCCCACAGCCCCAGCCGGCCAGCCCCCATGCGCCGGCCCTAGGTGGGCCACAAGGGGCCCACCTAGGCCGGCCGAACCAGCCCCCTCCAAGAGGGGGACTCCTTCCCCCCCTTCATGGGCCTCTTTGGCACAAGAGGCCCATTTAGGGATTTTTGCCTTTAAAAATTCAGAAAAAATTAAAATAAAATATATTTAAGTATTAATTACACTAATTAATATTAAATACATATTACATAATTTGTTCTGGCTCCGAAAACTATTTCGTCGCTGCCCGATCTCCATCGGAACTTTCCCGGGACGTTCCCGGTCTCTCTTTTCCTATTTTTTCTCTTCCGGTAAAATGTCGACTCCCCTTAAGCGTGCTACCCTAGCGGTTCGATTACCTCACCAGACATGATCGAGACTCCTCTACGATCAATGACTAATTCGTGGACCTTGGATACCCAGAATTAATCCCTGCGAGATAACGAATACTTTTCCTTATCGAACCTGGACGTCTGAGTCTTAAACCTTTTGCCATGCGATACTTAGCGTGTCCGAGACTCGTTCATAGATATCTCCATACCTAGCTTGATCTCGTTACCGACACCGCTAACTTCTACTCGTCCATGATCTTATGTCCTGGTGACCTAGTCACACGCTTGCAAGCTCGTTTGACATAATCTCACCGAGTGGGCCCTAGAGTATCTATCCTGCTATGGGACTGGCAAATCCCGCTCTTGACCCCCCGTCTCAACATACTCCTATCCGACACCCGAGAGGGACACCTTTATTGTCACACTATGTAAGATATGACGTTTGATGCAATCAAAGTGTCTTCCAGGAATAGCAATAAGAGTAGGTCTCACGGTCGAAGGCGTAATGACTACGTCCTATAAATATTGGGTATGTCCATCACATCGTTCTACCAACGACATGACTTCATTGTCAAATAGACACCATGTCACATGATCGGGAAACCTCAACCATCGATTGCACAATGAACCAATCAAACAAAGGTGTTTGGGGACCTGGTTGTTTTAGGTATCACACGTGTATTAATGTTTCCGCTTAATACAGTTATAGCATGACACAAAAACGTATTATGAACAAATGAGATATGATAAATAAAACACTTTATCAATTGCCTCTAGGGCATATCTCCTACAACAGTTACTTGCTATCATCATTACAAGGTACAACTCTTCAATGAGGTGCTTGATAGAAACATAGTTGAGATGAATCATAGGTTTTCTGAAACTTCTACACGCCTATTATTGTGCACTGCATGCCTTGATCCTAGAGACTCATTTAGCAGCTTCGATAATGACAAGCTAGTTGAGCTTGCAAAGATGTACTCAGTTGATTTCTCTTCATATGATTGTTGTCTCCTGGTTGATGAATTGGACATATATATTGACGTGATGAAGAGAAGTCCTGAATTCATAAGTTGTGATAGTCTGGGTGATCTTGCTCTCAAATTGGTTCAGAAGAGACAACATTTGACCTTTCCATTGGTCTACCGCCTTATTACACTTGCGTTGACATTACCTGTGGCAACTGCATCAGTTGAGAGAGTTTTCTCGGCCATGAATATCATAAAGTCGGATCTTCGGAACAGAATGGGGGATGAGTGGCTCAATGATTTGATGATTTGCTATGTTGAGAAAGAGATATTTGCAAAAATTGATGACAAGAAGATTATGCTACGTTTTCATTCCTATAATGATCGTAGAGGTCATCTTCCTCGACAATTTCGTCTTTCCAACATGGATACAACTTAATGGTATGATACTATCTAATCAAAATGTATCTCTATTTTATATGTTCTGTACTTTGTAGTTGTTCTGTACTTGTACTTGGCAAAATATGCAAGTTGTACTTTGTAGTTGTTTTGTACTTGTACTTGGCAAAATATGCAAGTTGAATCAGTTTGGAGCGTTTTGTTTGAATACACTTGCTTTTTTGTTACAAAAAAAATTAGTTCTTATTTCTTCGACCCGGCTCAGTTCAATTCCTGGCTCCGCCACTGCATGAGCGTACACGTCTCTTCTGCCGCAACACGCTCACCGCTCGGCGCATCGCATCCTAGTCTGCTGACACCGCCAGCTGGGAGGCCGCATGGACACACGCTTCTGACTGCGCGATGAGCCGCTCCTGCTTAGGCGACGCCGCCTAGGCGTTGAGCTGCGTGTACAAACCCCGCTTGGCGGCCATGAAGCGGCGGCGGCAGCGCTCGGCGCTCTCCATCGACGCCTAGATTATGGCGGCCTCCGCGGTGTTGTTCGACGCCAGCAGGCCGCCCATGATCTAGCGGTAGTCCTCCTCGTTGCGCCAGCTGGCGAACGAGTTGGCGGCAACCACCTGGTCAGGCCACAGCGGCGGCAACGCCTCCTGCTCCTGCTCCGGCGGCGACTCCTGGCCGGGGTAAGGGAGCTCTGGCGGCGGCTCTTGCTCTTCCTGCTCCTCCACATCGAGCACCGCCGCTCAAATCGAAGGGTCCCTCGTGCTCAACCGGTAGAGGGTTAGCCTGGCGTGCAACCTGGGTGAGGGTGGCCCATGGGGTGGCGAGTCATAGTGCCTTCGGCGGTGTGGTGTGTTTGTTGTGTCGAAGGCGGTGTGCCTTTTATAGCCGGGTCGGGCGAGGATTGATGTTGGGCGAGAAATGCAGGCGGGAAGAGATGGCCTGGACATGTTGCGGCGGATGGGTGAGCACGCGGCGCGTCCGAGTTAATGACGGTGACACGTCTCCGCCAGACAGGCCGTGCAGGTGGCGCTTGGGAAGCCGGAAAAGACTGGCCGATGTGCAGCACCGGCGTAAATGCTACGCGTGCAACAAAAATACCGTCGTCCCGTCCCTTCATCGCCCACGAAAACGACTCGACTCGCAGTTACGCCGGTTGAACGGCCTCTTGCACTCACCATAAATGCCTCTACGCGGTTTATGTGTACGACGGGTTAGGACGACCTATCAGAGGGCTGGTCCAGACAGTGTGTTCGACACCTCGCGAGGGCCATCTCATGTATGCCGGAGCCGGACATGAAATGGCTCGGGAGCGGTGCTGGATATTTATTTTTAATGTCTAGACGCCCAATGGGTCTCGGAGGAGTGTTGGTGAGGATGCTCTTACTGATTTGTTGGGAGAAAGTAGAGCATGTTGTTGGCATGTGCGCGATCGATCGGAAAGGCCAAAGCCCAAAGGGACATGTCCATGATCAGTGCTTGTGAAAGGGAAAGATGATAATGATTTGACATCTGCTTCTGGCCATATCCCGACCGAAAGCATACATGCATGCAGGTTTATGCGGCCATGATTGTCACCTTTTGCCTCACCACCCTGTTTGTTTATCGCCCTACTACTTCCGGTCATTCTGATCATCGAGTCATTAACCGGCGCCTCATCAGCAGTGAGGTCACGTTACGTTTGGCGGGCATATTTTAGGAGGGAGTTTGGGGAGCAGCAAGCGAGAACGTGGCCGTGTGATAGTCGTCGCCGCGATCCATTGGTGTGGCTGTGGCTGTGGTCGATCGGCGGTGGCGTAGTCAAACTTGTGTCGTGAATATCGATCATCTTCTCCATCTGGGAGCCCGTTGTCTGTTCCGGCGGCGGTAGATCGATATATAGGTGATTGAGTTTTGTTTTGTGGAGAATAATATGAGGTGTCTACCACTGTGCCACATCTGATACTTCGAGGAAAGCGAGATGTTGCACTGCTGAGACGAAGACCGGCCGAGCTACGTGCCACCACGGCCGCCGCACACATGTATGAGCGGCTGAATCACACATATGCGATCGAGGCCCAAGAAAGGATTCAGGCTCACAGAGATCGCCCAAGTAAACTAACATGCGCTTGGAGATAGATTTTTTTAACATGCGCTTGGAGATAGATTTTTTTTTATAAAGTACGCCTTATTATTTAGCATGTTTAAGTGTTAAATTCAACCTCTCCGTAACAAACAGCTGTTCCACGGTACACAATCTAAACTAAAACAAAGCGTATTACATATCAAGTGAGAAAATGTAACTACGCCCGAGGGGAATGTGGCTCGACCCGAAGATTATGCTGCCACTCATAATGGGAAAAGTACCCCTCGCCGTGGTCTCCAACTCTAATAGCAACCAAAGGACGACAAGCGCTCCCACCCTAATACCTTATACTGTGCAGCCAATTTTCAAAGATATTGGCCACGCTGCGTGGGAGATAAAAGTTTGATGCTAATTAGATGATTGACCATATAGATCTCGCGGACCGACATTAAAAAAAGAGATGTTTAATTGTCTCATCCTGACGACAGAAAACACAGTTCTTACTTCCATGCCAGTTCCATTTTGCAAGATTGTCTTTGGTTAGAATAACTCCACGATGAAGCTACATCCAAACACTTTGGTTTTTAATCGAATTTTCATTTTCCAAAGCAACTTGTTATTATCAACTGGTATATGAAAATGGGATAATGCATTATACATGGAATCCATAAAGAATTTTCTATTCTTGTGGAGGTTCCATCGAAATTCGTCTGGCGAAAGTTGTACAGTGGCCAACCGTTGAAGAAGGGCATGCCATGCAACTAGCCTTTGACCAATCAAATTTCTTCTAAACGTTACATCTGGAGATGAGGTAGCCATTACTTTATTAATGGTATCACTTTTGTAACGAACAATATTATATAATGCCAGATATTGTTCTCGGAGAGGGGCATTGCCTAGCCAATAGTCCTCACAGAACCTTATCTGAGAACCATCTTTAATAAAAAAAATGTCCGAATCTGAAGAACTTTGATTTTGTAGCCATCAGGCCCACCAAAAAATGCGAATCACCCTGTTTTCAAGAAACTTGTGATAGCGGTTTTGAGCCAACATATTTCCATTGTAGGAGGGTTTGCCACTGTTCATTTTCGGCCAGCAGCTTAAACAACCACTTACCAAGATGAGATGTATTCTTGACCTCCAGGTCATGAATTCCTAACTCTCCTTGATCTTTAGGTGTACAAACCACACTCCATTTAACCAGTCGGTATTTCTTTTTTTCACTATCCCCTTGCCAAGAGAATCTAGACCAATAGTTGTCTAGTCTATGAAGCACACCTTTTGGCAGTAGGAAGAAAAATATTATATATAGTACCATATTGGTGAGTACCGAATTAATGAGTATCAATCTTCCGCCGAGGGACAATAATTTTCCTTTCCAACTACTTAAACGTTTTTGCAGCCTTTCTTCCACAAATTTCCACTCGGCAATCGTGAGTTTCTGATAATGAATCGCAATACCTAAATACCGAATAGGAAATTGATCTTACCCACAGTCGAAGAGATCGGCATAGTCTTTGGCCTCACCAAAACATAACAATTCAGCACATAGCAGATAGAGATGCTTCTGTTTAGGATTTCTGGGAGAATTATGTGCCTCTTCTTTACGTTTTCGGGGAGTTTATATGTGCCCCTCAGTTGTTGTTCCTTTCAGGTCCTTGTCATCCATCGTTCAGGATCAAGTTTTCAATGGCGTGTGTCGGCCTATCTCTACACTGCCGCTGGTCTCTTTCAGCGCCGGGGAGAGTGGAGACTAACTCCGATGCTCTGCCCGCGTGATGCATACGCTGACGCACGCGGCTCCAATATAGTGGCGAATCCGGGCTTGGAAAAATGGGGTTGCATACGTACCGGCTGCGGTCCATGAAATGGACGTCTGTCTATCGACCACTATTCAACTGGAGATTAGTGACATCTCAGTCTGGTTTTGTGTAAGCAAAAGTGACTTGTACGACTGATCGGTGTCGCACGCTCAACTGAATATTCAGCTTCTGAGCTCTGAGGTGGCCATTTTTATCATAGTAAACGGAGGAAACTAGCAGTTGCGTAACTGAAGAAGATCCCAGCTCACTGTTTTTCAATGAACTGTTGATTGGCACTGAGACGTGGTGTGAAATATTCTCGCCTGCTATTTGACACGGTTTTTTTTTGGTTGATGCAAGGGTAGCATGTTTTAGCATAAGTAGTGAACACTCGTTGGCTTTGAATATCCCTGATGCTCTGCTCGTGCTCGGAACGGAAATATGTTGTGTTTGTGTGTCAATTGTTTTTTTCTCTTTTGCTAGTTACTGGTGGTAGTACTAATAACTATTTAAGAGACAAGTGCACACAACTACCATGACATATGATCAACGGTGAAGTTTCAGCATCAGGGAGCGCAAAGATATTTAAGTTGAGAAAAACAGAGCTTGCCATGATTTGGGGTACCCGTTGTTCTTTTTTCTAAACAAGACAAAATATTTACCATTTTTATTAATTAAGAAATACCAAAGCGTGAACAACAATGGTTGCACGACATGTGAGTCTACTCTCGGGGCATTAAAATACTGAAAAACTTTGCCCTGGCTAAACCTCACGTTGTCGATCGCCTCCTCTTTAATCTTCTCCACAAGTATGATCACGGTCATTGATTTGTTCGGAAAGACTCGGGCATTCCATTCCTTCCAAAACCTCCCATGTAATTGCAGCAAAATCCATGTTAAAAAATATGTTGTAAAACTATAGTCGATGGCATACTGAAAGAGCACCAAATCCATCTAGAAAACTCGATTCCGTTAAAGAAATAGATATCTTGTCTAGTAAAATGGATGTCATACTTGCTTACATGTCTAACAAAATATTGACAATGTTCCTTTACAAGATCTTGTTGAAAATGATTTTGAAAATATTGGTGTCAACTTTATAAGAAACTTTGGTGATAATGGGTATGGAAACAACTACAATAATTTTTATGGTAGGCCACCTTATGTCCAAAACAACTATGGTAGCCATTCTTTCATTCCATATTCTAATATCAATGGAAAAAATGGAAACCTGTTAATATCCTCCAAACTAATGACAACTTGGAGAAACAACAAGAGCCAAGTAAGAACCTCATTAAACAAGTGGCTAGTCATAGGACAATGATAGAAGAGCTAAATAAATCTATTGCATCAATAAGTTATGATATTAAAGGATAACAACATCAAGCAGCAGGATTAGATAAACCTCTTTCTAAACTAGCTGACAATCAAGCCACTTTACTAAGCATGTTTGCAGGAAAACCACAAGGACCATCGGTTGTAGGCATGGAATCTATTACCATTGCTGAAAATATACCTTCTACTTTGGAAGAAACAGATAATGAGTTAATGAAATATATTGATTTTCTAGAGCCACTCTTGTCACAACTTGTCACTCTATGAAAGGAATCTAATATGATGGAAGAAGAAGAAAAACAGTGACGTATGCCGATGAAAGAGAAACAAGCAGAGGAAGTTAAAATGCTTAGTAAAATAAATGAACCTCTACTAGATCTTGATAAATGCAGCTTGCATGAACTCATCAACATATTGCAAAAAAATTCAAAAGATTCTTCTTCTAATATTCATCAAGCATGCGTTGGTTCATACATAGCTAACCATATTTTAAATGAAAAGATAGCAAGATATAAATAATGAGGCTATAATACCACCTAAGCTTGGAGATATTTGGATCCGATAATATTAATTACTATTGGCAAAGAAACCCACCATGCTATATTAGTCTAGGATGTGGTGTTTCTGTTTTGTCAAAAGAGTTATATGAGTTACTTGAATTTAAAATTTTAGAAAAATGCTCAATAGACCTCTTACCTACTGATGATTCAATTAAACAAGCTATATGTAAAGTAAGTAATGTCATGATTCAGCTACATATGAATTTTATTCTTGCGGATTTTGTTATCATGGACATGTGGAGTAAAACCTCTAGTCCTATAATATTGGAAAGACATTTTCTGAGAACTACATAAGTTATCACTGACTCAAAGGAGGGGAACTTGAAGTTTTAGTTTCCCCACAAAAAGTGCATGAAACAATTCTCAAGGAAGAAGGAGATGCCTAAGTACAAGCTACGTCATGATCTGCAACTATCCTAAACCAAGTAAGTAAAGTCTAGCTATATGGCGGTAAAGAAATTGCTTTACGGGAGACAACCCGATCGTTTTTCTTTTGGATTTCCTTTTTATACTCTTGCTGTTGCAAGAGAGTTCTCTTTTTGTTTAATCTCTGAAACTAGTTATACAAAATAAATTACCTATGATTTCCACCGACTTATAAAAAACTTTTTTACCCCTTCAGCTACTAATTGCAATTTATTACAAGACACATTATATGGTTAACATTATCATATTGCTAACTACCAAGATACAATGTATGTTATAATATTGTATTGCTTACCATTGTGGTATTTTTTTTAGCTCAGTTGAAATTATATTCCAACAAAATATTAACCATTTCTAATTTGGAATGGGTTGTTTTCATTTATTCATGAGGATGAGTTCGTGATAAAAGTTAGTAACAAAAAAAATCACTTCAGCATACTTTTCCAATTGCTACTCATCTTATGTTAGTCGGTGCCACTCAATGCATCATGGCTTGTTTAAATATATGTGCTAATACTTATTCCCAAATAAATAGATAAATTGCTGGTGTGTTCCAGAGAATGTTTTTTAACGATGCAGGCGAGTTGCATATATCTTATTAAGACATGAGAGAGACTTCATATAGTATGGAAAAGGTGCAGAGAGTCTTATAAGAAAACTGGAAAATAACAACCGCAACAACTGAGAATAAAACTATCAGAATTCGGTGTGATTTTTTCCTAGCCAATTAAATTGATCATCGTTCAGAGGGCATGGACCAATAGTCCTTTAGCTATCCAAGGAGTCTAGGGTTTTGTAGCTGCAAAATATCATATTTGTCGGTCATTTTTCCTTTTTTTTCGCCAAATAAACCATATTGTAAAAATTACAAGAGAATACAAATTGGATCTTGTTATACCGGTGAGGCCTCTCCTTGCTTGCTGCCATCAAACTTGGATAAACTGTTTCATCGAAGGCATGTACGACCTGGCGTATATTCCACCCTTTGGAGGACTGGACAGCAATGATGTTAAAAGACTTGACGATACCTATAATATTTCTGTCCCAAAATTTCGGAAAATCACATACGTCCACACTGACTTGCCGCTACTAGTATAATATTTCTTGAAGAATAATTCGGACTACACTAGTACTAGTCGTACTCAGATTTCCCAACACTTTATACGACCGGCCTCTTTCCAAAAATCCCGATGTACGCGCGCAGAGCGGCCCTAGTCAGCTTATCAAGGTCGAGGCGGCCCACATACATGGTAGTCGGCCGAACCTGGCCCAAACGTGAACCATTCTCCTGCGTCAGAGCGTCACTTTCCATCGCCAACCCGGAAATCTGTGGGCGTCTCGGAAACGTCGCGCGCGTGGTCGAGTCTGGCCGAGGCCGATTGCGAACCGGCCGGCGCGCGCGTCTCCGTCAAGCTCACCGATACAAAGGCGACGAGCCCCCGCAGACAAGGCACCAAGTGCAAGAAGCCAGACAGCCTCGCTCCCCGCCGGCAAAAGACTGGATCGCGCCGCAGATCACGCACGACCCATCCCCGCCGGCGCCCCAGGAGAACCACGAGCTGCTAGCTAGCTAGGTAGAGATGACGGATCACGCGTCGGCGGCCACTGCGCAGAAGCGGAAGTGCCCCAACGAGGAGACGACGGCAGCCACATACTGCGCCAATGGATGTGGCTTCTTCGGCACCGCCGCCACCGGCGGCATGTGCTCCAGGTGCTACAAGGGCCACATCATCTCCGCCGGCGCCGCCAAAACCGCCGCGAAGAGCGCCACTTCGCAGAAGAAGGCCAAGATGGTCACCGCCGGTTCGTCTTCAGACGCTGCCGCTGCCGCGGTTGATATCTCCGCCGCGCCGTCCGTGACGCAGCAGACGCCGATGGCGAACCGGTGCCTGACGTGCCGCAAGAAGGTGGGCCTGACGGGGTTCCGCTGCCGTTGCGACGGGACCTTCTGCAGCGCGCACCGCTACTCCGACAAGCATGACTGCGGATTCGACTACAAGACTGCTGGACGGGAGCAGATCGCCAAGCGCAATCCGGTCGTGGTCGCCGATAAGATAACCCGAAGGATCTGAAGTTTACAAAATGGCTGTAGCTAATACAAGTCCTGAAGGTTGTGACGTCTTTTGTAATTTTCTTTTCGTTTAACTTGCAATTACATTGGGAAATGTTGTTTGATTAAGTTGATTGTGTTTTGAGAAATGCTCCGGTGCTTTTCGGGAAAACATGTTGCACGAAATTTTAAAGCAAATCGATGGCTATGATTAGTGGTGCATGTACATTTTCTGAGCGTTGTACTCAGCAAAATACGTCTTTGATCGGTGCATGTTTGGCTACGTCTTTGATCGGTGCATGTTTGGCTATATGACTACAAAGGTTTTTCATCTGAACGCGGCAGATAACTCTTATGTTGGTGACACATTCTCTAGAACAAACTAGCAAATTATTTTGATATGTGAGGATAAATATATTAAGACATATACATTTAAACACACCAGAATGCATCAAAACGGCACAAGCTAACATGAGATGGACTAGCAATGGGAAAAACATATGACGAACTGTGTTTATTTTCCGTTGACATTTATCTTGACTCATACTAGCAACATTTTCTTAAGTAACCTAATCCAAATTAGAAAACAACAAGCCAATTTAGGTGGAATATATACTTTCAGTTTACCATTAGGTTAGGGCTGACAAGAAATCCTTAAAAAAATCTTACAATTTAGCACTGGGATCCATGTTAACCACATAGTGTGTCATGAATGACATACATTGCAACTAGTAGCAGAAAAAGTAAAAAAAATATTAGTATAAATTGGTGAAACTCAGCGTTTTATTTGGTGTAATGAGTTTTTTAGATAAACACGGAGGCCTTTCCCATCCAGCACCGACGAGCACCGACGCTAGGAGCAGTCAGTGGCTATGGCGAAACGTTCGTGTCGGTCGAGCGCAACAAATGCCCCTCATCAAGAACCATACAAAATTGAGAAGCGGTGCGGCTCGGGTTGGGTCACGGGAAATGCAATTCCAATTATATGTTTGGCCCCCGACACTATCTTTACCCTTAATTTTTCTCAGTTTGTTGGATATTCCTGAAGGAAAATAATGCAAGAAGACACTCCCACCTCTCTAATTCTTTAAGACCATTCTAATTTATCGTAACGCCCCCTATCATTTCAGATATTTTATTTTTTCCTTGTAATTTTGTTTTGTCTAGATTCAAATATGAAATTAGCCAACATTTTTAAAATTGGCTAGATTCGACTCTTATTTGTGTGTCAAATTTACCCATATTTTGAATCAAGCTTTTCTTATCAGACAAATTTTAATACAAAATTTCAAAGAATATTCATACACAATTCACAGTTTTGTATTCCTCATTTTTCCTGTCACACGAATTTTATACACCGGTTAGAGAATGTTCATACATTATTCATACACAATTCACCGAAAATAAATCACATAAATGAGATTGATTCTTTACAAAAACATGACAGAAACAAGTTTGTTTTTAATGAAAATCATAAGAAACGTCCCAGAAATGAGATCGATTCTTTACTGAAAAGAAAATCAAATCCTCAAAGAAACGAGTTTGAATCACCGCATAAGAAAAAAAGCATAAATTAATTAACAATATAAATGAAGCACAAATGAACAAAAAAAATCTCGGATCCCGACCCTCCACACTCAGGTCTGGGATGTACATCGATGGATCTCGTCTTCCTGGCGACGTTCTTGCCCTGCACCATGAACGCTTGGACCTGTGACATCCAGTGTTTTATCCAGCTCTGCCATGGCCAAGTCCGACGCGGCCTCCCTCCCCCGACGATGGGCACCGGCTTGACGGGGAGGCGCGACGGGGCCATGGCTAGCGCAAACTGACCGGAGCTCCTATACGCAGACGAGTTCGACCACCTGACCGAAAGAGGAGGCATGAGGGACAGGTGGTGCGCCGCGCGCCCTACCCAGCACAACCTCCGCCGCGCCGTCCGTGATGCAGCAGACGCCGATGGCGAACCGGTGCCTGACGTGCCGCAAGAAGGTGGGCCTGATGGGATTCCGCTGCCGTTGCGACGGGACCTTCTGCAGCGCGCACCGCTATTCCGACAAGCATGACTGCGGATTCGACTACAAGACCGCCAAGCGCAATCCGATCGTGGTCGTCGACAAGATAACCCGAAGGATCTGAAGTTTACAAAATGGCTGTAGCTAATAGAAGTTCTGAAGGTTGTGACGTCTTTTGTATTTTTCATTTCGTCTAACTTGCAATTACATTGGGAAATGTTGTTTGATAAAGTTGATTGTGTTTTTGCTTCTGTACATTTTCTGAGCGTTGTACTCAGCAAAATACGCCTTTGATCGGTGCATGTTTGGCTATATGAGTACATAGGTTTTTCATCTAAATGCGGCAGATAACTCTCATGTTGGTGACACATTCTCTAGAACACACTAGCAAATTATTTTGATATGTGACGATAAATATATTAAGACAGATACATTTAAACGCGCCAGAATGCATCAAAACGGCACAAGCTAACATAAGATGGAGTAGCGATTGGAAAAACATATGACGAGCTGTGTTTATCTTGAACTCATACTAGCAATATTTTCCTAAGTAACCTAATCCAAATTTAGCTGGAAATATACATTCAGTTTACCATTGGGTTTGATGGGATAACTCAGAATCCTCAAAATATCTTAAAATTTAGTAGTGGGATCCATGTTAATCACGTAGTGTGTCATACTGCCATGTAATGACATACTCCCAGGGAGAGTATATTACAATTAGTTGCAGAAAAGATAAAAACATTGGTATAAATTGGTGAAACTCAGGGATGTGAGCACATCTAAGTCTTTATTCGTGCAATGAGTTTTGCTGAGATTAGGGGTGAATAAGATGTGTTTATGCACTGAACTGTACGAACATATTAAGTTGTCAAGTCCAATATACCTATTCTGAAGTACCATTGGCTGCCCGAACCAGATTCCTAGAGCAAATACAGTATATAATTTGCAACTTAATGTTGCTGAAAGATAAATTCTTCTTTTTAAAAGCAAGCAAACATTACCTTTCTGCTTAAACAAGAAGCATTAGAGTAGATTGCAGTCGGAGACTAAACTCTATTGGACAATATTGCTGATGTTTGACAACACAAAAACAGAGTACTAGCAGTAGCAATAGCACATGCTATTTTTTCAGGAAAAGGAACATCTAAAATGTGGGAACACGGAAAGCATTGCATAATTATGGATTGTACTAGACAAATAATAAAAACAGCCACTAAGTAGCTACTGACTGGGTTTGCATCCAGACTCCAGAGAGCTAAGATGGCAACACTAGTTCTTTTTGGTCAAACTGCCATTGTTTCTTTATCATGTCAAATATACAGTAAAGCCTAGGAGATACTCATAACTATTACATTAAACTGTCATGTGCATAACAATGCACTACTCAGAAATCTTTGAACTAACAATGATATGATACACGGTATTGTTGAGCCCTCCAATTCCATTCAAATGTGGAGACAGAGCAGCAACAGAGTTTTGCTGAACTTGAAACAACATGCTTATATATTTTCTGACACATCCTCTCCTCACTATCAAACTTACATAAACAGAGAGAACTGCTGCAGATGAAATCCGGGTGGCAAGTGGGAGCAAACTATACACGGACAAATTTCACCAAACCACAGTTATTAGTGTTAGAATTTCACGAACCACATACCCCTATATATTAAGAGGGGAGATTATGGCGCTCTGTCCGCGCTCGAAAATTCAGCCGTTCCGAATCGCCCAATTCGCGCGATGAACAGTGATGAACAGTACCGCACGCGCTTTTGCAATTAGCCGCCCGCCGAGGACCTAGATGTGATTATCGGAAACTACAGTGACTAATTTGCAAACTGTCCTCAGTGTCCCCATCTCCCTCCCGACTCCAGCCCGCCCCCCGCCGCCGCCCTCCTCTCCCCTCCCCTCCCCGCCTCCGCCCCGCTGCTCCCTCCTCCACCTCCCCTCCACAAGCAGCAGGCGACGGCAGGCGTCGTCGCCGGCTCCCTCCACCTCCCCGCCTCCAGCGCGCTGATCTCGCCCCTGCCGCTGCCCAGCTCCCGGGCCAGCGCCGCCCTCCACCTCCGACCGTCGCCGCCGCCTCCAGACCCGGGCCCGAGCCGCCCTCCAGCCGCGGCCGCCCGCACCGCTGAACGGACAGACGTCGCCTGGGGGGGGGGGGGGGGGGGGTGAATAGGCGATTTAAAACTTTTTCCGAGGAGCCGGATTATCCGGTCCGGGAAGGACCCGGATATTCCGGTATGCTTGATAAAGGCGGAATAAAACTAGTGTTTTACTTTAACAAGCATACAACCTAAATATACTAGGTTCACCTATGTGCACCAACAACTTATGCTAAGCAATACAAGGAACAAGATGATAGCAAGATGGATGACTTCAAGCACGAAGGCTATCACAATGTAAAGTGCATAAGTAAAGAGCTCGGGTATAGAAATAACCGAGGCACGCGGAGACGAGGATGTATTCCCGAGTTCCACCCAAAGGGTGTACGTCTCGTTTGGAGAGGTGTGCGCAACCACAACATGTTAGCCGCAACGCCACAAAGGCTCACCTTCTTCTCCTGATGAACTCAACCATAAAAGGTTGCGAGTTCACCTTCCACTATTGATCCCCTTTGGGGCGGAGATCGAATCCCGTACAACACTCTTGAGGCACACACCCACAACTTAATTGGGGGCTCCCAAGTCTTGAGGCACACACCCACAACTTAATTGGGGGCTCTCAAGTGACCACAAAAGGTCTTGACCACGAAAGGTCTTGGCCACAAAAGGCCGGCCACAAAAGGTGTCTAGGGTCCAATGACCCAAGAGTAACAAGCTCACAAGTATCACCACCAAGAATCCTCGTGGAGGGCTCAAACCGATGCAAATGCAATGGCAAGAGCACACGAAGTGCTCAAGTCCTTCACTCTCAAATTCCAACAAAGCAACAAATGCTTATGGGGGAATAAGAGAGGAAGAACAAAGAAAACCACAAAGGAGTCAAATCCTTCACTCCCAAATCCCACCAAAAGCAACTAATGCTTATGGGGGGAGAAGAGAGGAAGAACAAAGAGAAGAACCACAAAGGAACTTCAAGATCTAGATCCACTAGGTTCCCCTCACTTAGAGGAGAGATGGATTGGTAGGATTGTAGATCTAGATCTCCTCTCAACTTTCCCTAAAGAATATGCAAGAATCTATGGAGGGATTGAGAGAGAAGTGAGCTTTCCAAGGTCAACAATGGAGTAGGAGAGAGGGGAAAGTCGTGCTGCCTTGGATGTGCTGAGGAAGAAGAAGGGAAGGGGTATTTATAGCCCACCGCGAAAAATAGCCGTTGGCTGTTTCGATACTCGGAAATTCCGGTGTAAGTGAGACTCGGAAATTCCGGTCACCCGGAATATCCGGTCGAAGAAAATCTCCGAGCTGAATTTTCGGTTGGAGTCAGTGTCGAAAACAATTCTTTCCTTAGCCGTTTTCGCGAGGCTCTTTGAGGGCAACTCGGAAATTCCGGGTCATAAAAATATCCGACCACAATTTCCGGCTGAGTCCAGCACCTCTTTTCCTTCTTTCCTTAGCCGTTTTCTTGGACGAGCTGGGCAACCGGATATTCCGGTAGAGCGAAATATCCGGCCCCAATAATCCGGTTCAGCAGAACACCGAAATGAAAACAGCTATAACTTTTGCAAATGAACTCCGAATGAGGTGAGACCAATTTTGTTGGAAATATTGCATCCCATAAATAGAGTAAAATCACCACACATGGCAAGGTGTGGGACTTTCCTCACGGTTGAACCGGCAATATTTCCGCCACCGAAAACCCAACAAGTTTTCAAAAGTAAACCGTTTTCGATGAACAAGAGCTTGACATGGAGATAAACCAAGCTCTAGTTCCTCACCACCAAAAAAGCCAAATAAGAACCAAGAAATATGATATACCAAGTATGCAAAGGTTTGAGCTCTCCACAACGATGCGATCAAGTTACTCACTTGAGAGCCCCTCTTGATAGTACGCCTATCTATCCTATAGCCCTATCAAGATCATACCTTTGCCTTGAGCATTCCACTTGAGTTAGATGATGACTATCTTGATCTCTTCAAGTGGATCATCTTTCTTGATTGCGCGTCCAAGCACATGCTTGATGAAGACTTCTCCAAATACTCCCCCATGCTCATAATGGGAGAGTCTCGCTAAGCTCCGTCTTCATGTATCCATAGCAAACTCCAAGCATAGGATCTCTTCGAGAAGCTTCTCTTGGTCTTGCACATCTCAACCTCGATGATGATCACCCCATGATGTCATCCTCCATGAGCTATATGAAATTTTCATTTGTTGCAAGCCCATGGGAAGATACCTAACCTCATATAAAGATACCACACACACATATATCATGGGTTAGTTCACAAAGCTATATGGACAAGTGATTACCATCCCAAGAGATACATGATCCCACTTGGGACATCTTGTAGCTTTGTGTGTTGATCAACAACTTGATCAACCTTTTATCTTCCAATCTTTCTTTGCTAATATGATGTCTTGACTCCTTCAAGACATACTTGCAATATGCTCCACTCAACACATGACCATCCATCATATACACCTTTAGATGGAACCTTGGTCATCAAATAAGCTTTAAGAGTCCAACACATGAACTCCACTATTTGCATGGACAAGATCTATAAAGATATCTCAATGCAAACATTAGTCCATAGAGGTTGTCATCAATTACCAAAACCACACATGAGGGAAAATGCTCTTTCAACCGCCCTCCAGCTCGGCCGCCGGCGCCGCCCTCCAGCCCCGGCCCCGGCCGCCCGCGCACCCTGCATCGCGGCTACGTACTCTGCGAGCCGCCGTAGCTGGCCCTCTAGGTCCCCTTGCCCGCCATGGAGGCCCTCTCCCGTTCGAGGGACCAGCTGCACGCCGGACACGCAACCCACGGAGGCCCTCTAGGTCCCCTTGCCCGCCATGGAGGCCGTCTCCCCTTCGAGGGACCAGGTGCAAGCCGGAGACGCAAGCCACGGAGGAGAGACCAGATGCAGATGCAGATGCAGGCAGGAGGAGTGACGCCGCAGCAGCCTCCTACCTGGGCTCCGTCTCCCCCGACCTGCTCCTCCGACCTTCACGCAGCCGGTGAGATCCCCTAGCTGTTGTATATGAAAAAGAATCATTCTTGGTTGGTTCCTACTACTGGATAGGGTTGTTCTTTCATCCCTTTTTTCCATTCCTTGGTGCGTGGCCAGATTTGTCTAAGCACTGATTTGTCTCCTCTAACTGGAAATTGATCAATGGCGCTCTACTGTTTATTTCATGTTCTACAGTAGGTAGTAGCATTACTGTGGTTATTTTTCCACCTTGATCTGTACTAGGAGAGACAATTAGTAACTGATATTGTGGTTATTTATAACCTGAAGCCAATGAGAAATGAAGGAGCACGGGTGCTTTTTCATTCACATACTGTAATAATTCTTACAAGTTAAATTCAGTGTGCATGTCTATTTGCTGATCTACCTGGTATGAATATTCTCATGTTGGGTTATATCTATTTGATTACTAAGATCTGACTTCTGCCTCTCTATGCAAAAACAAAAGTTACCTCCCACCTAGCATTTGGTATTCATGATGATAAAAAGTTGGCTTTGCTAAGGATCAAATCATACATAACTATAAGGTTCCACCATATTTGTATTTTCCTTGAAGAGCTTCTTATATTGTGCGGACGGTTTATTTTGAGGGTTGTTCTTCTTATCAGTGAAGTGAAAAACATACTGAATGTAAATTTTGAGTTTAACATAGTCTCAACATAAGAATCCACTATGAGGTTGCGCTTAGATGGCTGCTTATGGGCGGTCGAGCTCTAACTACCAATGTCCTTGGCTTCACTAGATACACTAAGTACATAAATTTTGTTTCCTTTCAACTGAAAATCTTTGTTACGGTGATGCATTTATAATATGATCTTTTTCAAGTTATTTTCATTTTAATTCCTGTGAATCTCTCGGATGATTCATACCCTTTTTTAAACATTTGTCTTGACTAACACTAATTTATGTTTAAGTTTAGCTGTGGCAGCCCTCCATGATGTTACCTCACTGTTTTGTAATGTCCAGTGTTAAGCTTCTGATGTAAAAATAATCAGCATGCGTATATGTACAAGAACGCAACATACAGTCATACACTGCACACTAACCAGCATCACGCGCTGCACATCTTGTGATTATTACCATTCCATACCATATTACTATGTATAAATCACTACACCCCTTTCAGTTTCACTAATACACCGCCTGCACAACTTTTATGTAGGTCCTGATTCAGCTTATTGCATTATATTTTAGACTCTATCCTTTATCAGTCGATCACAGATGATGTATAGCCTTTTTGTCATGTCAATGTGGCCACCATATTGATCAGGCCATTGTTTTATTCCGCTTGAGATTTGATGTACCACTACCATCCCAGGTTTTATGTTTTACAATCGATTATTTCAATGGAGGAACAAGGAAATTTATTTTTCATTACTCCCATGTGTGTCTGTACAAGTTATTCGGCGGATGCTAAATAGGGCTATTATGTATCATTTTCTTTTAGAACGAGTTATGAACAGATCAGTTCGTCAAGAAAGATTGGGAGCATATGAATCATGTTGTTTCTTGGCCATTGGGTTTGAAGATCTTAGTTTTCTTGTGTGGATTATGTCACACATATAGGAATTTCAGAACAAGCTGACATACTTAATTAGTTCAACCATATGTTCTTCAATTTTCTTCCTCTTCAGATAAAATCCAGTTGTCTTCATGTTGAGTTTCAATGGAGTTTGTATTTTTAGGCAAATCTGCTCAATCTGATTATTTTATGTTCTCTTACAAGTCATACTAGACATGATATGTTTCATGTTGTTCATTTTGCAGAGTATGCAAGTTGGTTTGCCCTTTTTGTCATGTCAATGTGGCCACCATATTGATCAGGCCATTGTTTTATTCCGCTTGAGATTTGATGTACCACTACCATCCCAGGTTTTATGTTTTACAATCGATTATTTCAACGGAGGAACAAGGAAATTTATTTTTCATTACTCCCATGTGTGTCTGTACAAGTTATTCGGCGGATGCTAAATAGGGCTATTATGTATCATTTTCTTTTAGAACAAGTTATGAACAGATCAATTCGTCAAGAAAGATTGGGAGCATATGAATCATGTTGTTTCTTGGCCATTGGGTTTGAAGATCTTAGTTTTCTTGTGTGGATTATGTCACACATATAGGAATTTCAGAACAAGCTGACATACTTAATTAGTTCAACCATATGTTCTTCAATTTTCTTCCTCTTCAGATATAATCCAGTTGTCTTCATGTTGAGTTTCAATGGAGTTTGTATTTTTAGGGAAATCTGCTCAATCTGATTATTTTATGTTCTCTTACAAGTCATACTAGACATGATACATGTTGTTCATTTTGCAGAGTGTGCAAGTTGGTTTGCGAGACCGAGCAAATCTCTCTTCACAAAGAGGTAAGAACTGATAAGTAATATATTAAATTGGTTAGAGCTTCCATCCCAAGAGTGATGCACAAAGTTTGCTGAGATAAAAGGCAAGCACCGATTTTTTCTGCTCTTAGCTCATAAGTAGGAAAAATCATAGCCCAAATCTTCAGATCATTTTCACAAGTTGTTATCTGTAATAAGATGATGATATTGTCAGTAGATTGTACTTTTGAAGAGGCATCTTGATAATTTTGAAGAGGCATCTTCATAATCGGCTGATCGCATGAGGCCAGCCAGAGAAACCGTTGTTATTGTGTTTGCAAAAAATATTACATGCGGATCAGATTGTAAACTATTCTTTGGCAGTTACTTATTTATCCACTAATTTGACTTCTCATAAAATTTCTCACGAAGGGCGCGGCGTGTCGCCGCGCCGATTTCAACTAGTCAGAAATAATTTACCCCAAAATTTGTGGTTCCCTGATATAATTTCATATGGTTATGGCTTTATGAAAAGGAAGCATGCACCAATTAATAGTAGTGGTTTTGTGAAATTTGCTCGTTTACAAAGAAAAATGGTGTGTTAGATTCAATTACCGTGGAGACAGCATGAGATGTCCTGACGCCATAGCAGTCAAGCTGATAAGAATCGAGGGACCGGTACCCTAAACCTAGCTAGAATGAGGTATCGTCGCGGCAATACCTATATGGGAATCATCAACCTGCTAATAATCGGTATTGATGGATTCCCTATGTACGTACGGCGTTAATTAGCTAGCAAACTTCCGGGGGGAAGTTCCCCGGCATGGAGCTCCCAGCCGGCCCTGCGTTCCTGAGGTGCATGGACAGCGCGTACTTGTCCGCCTCAAGCCGCCTCACCTGCTCCTGGTACTGCAGGAGCTGCCCCTGGAGTTCCTTGACCTTGGCCTCGCCCGCCAGGTGCCGCCGCTGCTGCCCTACCACCACCTTCTTCAGCACGGAGTTGTGCCCCACGGCGGTTCCCAGCACCCGGTCCTTGTCAGCGAGCATCTGCGCGGCGCGAGAGCAGACGCTGCCTCCGAAGGCCACGAGGATCTTGGCGGCGCGGCACTGGGCGTCCTCAACGGAGGTGGCGATCGTCAATGTAATAAGTACGATACGCTACTCTTCGTAATAAAAACAGCTGTGTGCATCACTCGATGCAGAGGCTGGGGTTTTCCCCTTTTCTAAAAAAAATCTGGTTCACGATGACCGCCGCCCATTCGGCAGCTGATTGGTGATCGGCACGGCGGCGGTCGTTCTCTGCCGCGGCGGCGGCGGCGGGTTGTGCCGGGACGACAGCCGCAGCGAGCTGCTTCTCAGTGACGCCGTCGGGGTGAGCGGCGGCGACCCCGTCGCTATCTTGCGGGGAATCCAGGCGCAGGTTGAGCATGTGCTCCAGCACCGACTGCAAGGCGTCGACGTCCATGACGGCGGCCGGCGATCGACGTCAGTTTCTTTGTTTTTCTTACGATCGATGGATTCGAGTGTGTTTCCGTTTGACACAGGAGGTTGTCAATTCGAGACTGTGGATGATGAGAGCTCTCTCTCTCGTTCGAGCCAACTTATGTATATGCGCTGGTGCGTGGAGAGGGGTATTCGACACGGAGTGCGTGTCTGTTTTCGGTATCCGAGTACAGCTAGGAGATGGAGTTCTGCAGTTCTGCTCCATCCTCCTGTTAGATCCTATTTAACTGTTAGGATTAGATCCTATGCGGTAGAGACACTATTGCATCGAGTTCATGCCATTGCCTTAGAGAAACAGAGAGAGGGAGAGGTAGGATCCGAGGGGATACCTTCGCTGTGGTTTGAGGAGCTCGAGCCGGAGGCCATGGTGGTCGACGGCATCGGTGACGGAGTTGTGGCAGCGCGGTGGTGCTTCCCGTGAGCACTGCGCTAACCCTAGATCGGAGGGGATGTCGGTGGGGTGACTGGCGGCACGGTGAACCTCGTACCGTGTGCCCCAGCCCCCACCTCTTTATATAGCGCAGGTCACAGGGGCCCACCGTCCATTAAGTGAAACGGGCGCCCCCGATCAGGGCGCAGTCAAGGGGATCGAGGATCCGTTGGGATCGCTCGATATGAGATCAACCTAACATTCTCCCCCTTGATCTCAACTTTTACTTTTACCTTTTATTTTACTCGTTTCATCACGGATTAGTGCATAGAGCATGTTTCATCGTCACAGCTCAATTGCCGATAGAATCAGACAACCACTATACACTTTTCTGTTTTGAAACAAATTCTTTTACCTTTGGGCTTCTGTAATCCAGAAATCATAGGCTTTCCATTAAACCCATGCCGGGTGGTAAGCCTTCCGTTAGCGGATCCGCAAGCATATCTTTTGTCTTTATATGCTCGAGACTTATAGTTTGATCCTGGATTTTATCTTTCACAACATAATACTTTATATCTATTGACTTTGTAGCATTACTCGACTTGTGGTTGTGAGCATAGAATACTGCGGGCTGGTTGTCACAGTACATCTTTAGTGGCTTGTCAATGCAATCTACCACTTTCAAGTCGGGTATAAATTTCTTTAACCATACTGCCTGCCCCGTGGCCTCATAACATGCTATAAACTCTGCATACATCGTGGACGATGCAACTAATGACTGTTTGGAGCTTTTCCACGAAATAACCCCTCCTGCGAGAGTGAACACGTATCCTGACGTGGACTTCCTATCATCTTTGTCTCCCGCAAAATCTGCGTCTGAATACACTCTTATCTCTAGGGAATCAGATCTTCTATATGTTAGCATGAGGTCTTTTGCGCCTTGCACATAACGCAAAGCTTTCTTTACCATATTCCAGTGTTCTTGGCCTGGATTCTCTTGATATCTACCGAGTACCCCGGTGATAAAAGCTAAGTCAGGGCGAGTGCACACTTGTGCATACTGTAAGCTTCCAACAGCCGAAGCATATGGTACTGCTTTCATTCGATCGATCTCATATTGGTTCTTGGGACATTGAAATTTCCCAAAACTGTCGCCCTTGACTATAGGAGCAGGTGAAGTACTACTTTTATGCATATTATACTTCTTTAGAACCTTTTCTAAATATGCCTTTTGTGATAGTCCTAACACTCCATTCTTTCTATCCCGGTGAATTTCTATGCCCAAAACATATGAAGCTTCACCAAGATCTTTCATATCAAAATTTGAGGATAAAAACTTCTTTGTTTCTAGTAGTAGACTAATATCACTGCTAGCAAGCAGGATATCATCCACATACAGAATTAGGAAAATATATTTCCTACTTTTAAACTTTGCATAAATGCAGTTGTCCTCAACATTTTCTTTGAATGCAAAACTTTTAACTGTATCGTTGAACTTTAAATACCACTGTCTAGAGGATTGCTTTAACCCATAAATGGATTTCTTTAGGCGGCATCCCATATGTTCCTTCCCCTCCATGAAAAAACCCTTGGGTTGTTTCATGTAAACATTCTCTTCTAAATCTCCATTTAGAAATGCCGTCTTTACATCCATTTGATGCAGCTCTAAATCAAAATGTGCAACTAGTGCCATAATGATTCTGAAAGAATCCTTACATGAGACCGGAGAAAATGTCTCATTGTAGTCTACCCCTTCTCTTTGTGTAAAGCCTTTTCCCACAAGTCTTGCTTTATACTTTTCTACTTTCCCATTGGAGTCATACTTTATTTTGTAGACCCATTTACAGCCTACTGTTTTGGCTCCTTTAGGAATTTCCTCTAAGTCCCAAACATTGTTAGAACTCATCGATTTCATCTCGTCTTCCATGGCCTCTAGCCATTTCGAAGAGTGAACGCTACTCATGGCTTCTTCATATGAAGTGGGATCTCCTTCCATATGAACTGTTTCTGTGTTATAAACTTTATAATCACTAGAAATAGCTGATTTCCTAGCTCTTGTAGACCTTCTAAGAGTCTCATTCTCTGGCACATCATGTGTTTCAACGTGTGACTCTTCTTCTAAATTTGGCTGTTGCTGCTCCCTTTCATGCTCAACAACGGGTTGAGTCGGCTCCTGACGGACAGGTTCCGAATCTTGCCTCGTTGTGGTCACGGGTGGAGTTACAACAGGTGCTTGCACCACAACCTCGGGGATTGTCGGTGCAGCTACAACAGGTAGTGCGAAAAATGGCTCTTGAATCATCGGAAAAGGTGCACACACCCTCTTCTCTTCAAGATCAATTTTCCGAGCTACCATGCTCCCCCTCATCATTTCGTCCTCCAAGAAGACCGCGTGTCTCGTTTCTACAAACTTTGTGTGTCTGTCTGGACAGTAGAAACGATAACATTTTGATCTATCAGGATAGCCAATGAAGTGGCAAGTTACTGTTTTGGGGTCTAACTTTGCAATATGTGGATTAAAAACTTTTGCCTAGCTGGGCTCCCCCAGACTTTCAAGTGGCTTAGAGAAGGAACTCTCCCTGTCCACAACTCGTACGGTGTTTTGGGCACCGACTTACTTGGTACTCTGTTGAGAATATGAATGGCAGTTTTTAACGCCTCCATCCATAATCCCAATGGCAGTGTGGAATAACTCATCATACTGCGCACCATGTCCATAAGAGTACGGTTACGCCTTTCAGCTACTCCATTTTGCTGCGGTTCGCCCGGCATAGAATACTAGGCGACTATTCTATTTTCCTATAAAAACCTTGCAAAAGGTACAGGTACTTGACCATATGGAGTGTGCCGACCGTAGTACTCACCCCCACGGTTGGACCTGACTATTTTAATTCTTTTATCATGTTGATTTTCAACTTCAGCTTTGAATATCTTAAATTTATCCAATGCCTCAGATCTTTCTTTAATTGGATAAATATAACCATGTCGGGAGTAATCATCTGTGAATGTTATGAACGAGTCATAGCCATCCACACTTTTCACCGGAAATGGTCCAGAAATATCAGTGTGAATAATTTCTAGTGTTGCTGTGCTACGGTTTGCACCCTTTTTAATTTGCTTTACGTACTTTCCTTTTATGCAATCTATGCATTGTTCGATATCTGAGAACTCTAACGGAGGAAGAATATCATTTTTAACGAGGCTTTCTATTCTTCCCCTCGAAATATGGCCTAATCGACAGTGCCATAACTTCGACGAGTCATGAGTTCGCTTTGTTTTCTTTTGTTCTTTGTTTGACAAGGGAATTTGTTCATTCACATTGCACACAGAATGCACTTTTTCACGCAAGGATAACAAATAAAGCTTATCATGAAGTAAAGCAATACCCGCACAAGCATCTTTAAACCATATGGCACACTTGCCATGACCGAAATAACATTCATAACTGTCTTTATCCAAACACGATACACTTATTAAATTTCTGTGAATGGAAGGAACAAATAAAACATCTCTAAGCATAATATTGAAACCATCAGCTAGCTCCAAGGAGACGTCGCCAACAGCCTCAACTTCTGCTTGAACTCCATTTGCAACTTCAATATGTCTTTCGCTTCTTTGCAAAGTTCTTGTCGAATGGAATCCCTGTAAAGAATTTGCAACATGAACAGTTGCACCTGAGTCAATCCACCAAGTAGACTTTGAAAACTGTGTATACAGGGATTCATTTACAAAAGAAACTGAGTCTTTACCTTTCTTTGCCATTATGCTCTTGAGCCAGTCCGGGCAATCATGCTTGAAATGCCCTTTCTTCTTGCAGTGGAGGCAAGTGTCTTTGTCCACCGGAAACTGTTGCTGATACTGCTGGGGACCTTTGCCATATGGCTTATACTGGTGGGGACCTTTGCCATATGGCTTTGAAGGGGAACCATTGTAGTTTCTGTTCTTGTTGTCCTTGACATAGTTCAAGGAGCCCCCATTCTGGGACTTCAGCCTTTCCTCTTCTTGCGACAACATGGCAATGGTCTTTTCAATGTCCCATTTTTCAGGTGACACATTGTAATTAACAACAAAGTTGTCAAACTGTTGTGGCAGTGAAGCCATCACCAAGTGAACTATGAGTGCAGGCTTGAGCTCCAGATCAGCCTCCATGGACTTAAGCTTAGCAGCCATGTTGCTCATTTTGAGAATGTGCTCCCTTATGCCATGTGTACCTCCATGATATTTTTCTGTCACCAACTGTTTTAGCAGCTGGGTAGCATATGTCTTTGAAGAACCAGTAAACTGGCTCTTTATCTTTTGGAGATACTCTCCCATAGAGGCACACTCTTCAATTGAGCCCACAATAGCGTTCTCAACTGTGTTCTTTATAAATGCCATGCACTTTTTATTGGTGTTCACCCACTTTTGGTTCTGTAGGGTGTATGACATCTCTACTGGAGCATAATCCAGCAACTTTTTCTGCCAAGCAGATTCAGCATCAGTTGTCTCTTTTACTGGCTCTGCTGGCCTGACTGGCTGTGGAGCATTCACAACCCAGTCAACCTCAGCGCAGACAAAAGCCAGTTCAACTTTCTTCCACCACTCAGCCTAGTTGTCATCCCTGAGCGTAGGAATGTCCTTGAGGCAACTCATCAGGTGGAAACTTCCTGAAACCACAAGGATGTAAGATAACAAAAAACAATTGCATACATTTAATCCAACGTTGGTATAAATTAAAGCATACAACTGTTGTGCAATTAAAACTTTATCACCGTTGGGCAATAAAAGAAATAAATGCACCTTTTAACACATAATAAACAAATCATGATCATGCTATTAACAACGTTGGTCATTTAATAACAGAATCATAATCATCTTTAATATCACTTTAATCATGCTTTTAATTCTCACTTTAAATCATGATAATGATATTAACAACGTTGGTCATTTAATAACAGAATCATAATCATCATTTATATCACTTTATTGCTTTTAAGCAATTACTTTTAACTATTTGCAGCGGAAACTTTGAATAAAAAATTCATAAACTTTATACTTTTCAAAAGCATTTCTGTATACTTTTATATTTCCTAAACAAATTTTCGTTGGAATAATTTGAATAGGAAAATCTGGATGAAATTTGCTCAAAAAACTGGACAAAAAACATCAAAACATGCTTCCGTGACAAAAAAAACAGAAAACGGCATGTGCTGCGGCCCGGCCCACGGACAGCCTCGGCCTGCTCTCGCGCGCGCTGCGAGCTATCTACTGCTCGCTGCCACGCAGTCGCCAGGGGCGCGGCCCACGGCCCATTCACTTTCGGCCCTGCAGCCCGGAGTGAAGGAGATATGCCCTAGAGGCACTTAATAAAGAGTTTTATTTATCATATCTCATTTGTTCATAATGCGTTTTTGTGTCATGCTATAACTGTATTAAGCGGAAACATTAATACAGGTGTGATACGTAAAACAACCAGGTCCCCAGTAGCCTCTATTTGACTGGTTCATTGTGCAATCGATGATCGAGGTTTCCCGATCATGTGACATGGCGTCTATTTGACAATGAAGTCATGTCGTTGGTAGAACGGTGTGATGGACATACCCAATATTTGTAGGACGTAGTCATTACGCCTCCGACCGTGAGACCTACTCTTATTGCTATTCCTGGAAGACACTTTGATTGCATCAAACGTCATATCTTACATAGTGTGACAATAAAGGTGTCCCTCTCGGGTGTCGGAAAGGAGTATGTTGAGACGGGGGGTCAAGAGCGGGATTTGCCAGTCCCATAGCAGGATAGATACTCTAGGGCCCACTCGGTGAGATTATGTCAAAAGAGCTTGCAAGCGTGTGACTAGGTCACCAGGACATAAGATCATGGACGAGTAGAAGTTAGCGGTGTCGGTAACGAGATCAAGCTAGGTATGGAGATATCTATGAACGAGTCTCGGACACGCTAAGTATCGCATGGCAAAAGGTTTAAGACTCGGACGTCCAGGTTCGATGGGAAAAGTATTCGTTATCTCGCAGGGATTAATTCTGGGTATCCAAGGTCCACGAATTAGTCATTGATCGGAGAGGAGTCTCGATCATGTCTGGTGAGATAATCGAACCGCTAGGGTAACACGCTTAAGGGGAGTCGACATTTTACCGGAAGAGAAAAATAGGAAAAGAGAGACCGGGAACGTCCCGGGAAAGTTCCGATGGAGATCGGGCAGCGACGAAATAGTTTTCGGAGCCGGAATAAATTATGTAATATGTATTTAATATTAATTAGTGTAATTAATAGTTAAATATATTTTATTATAATTTTTCCTGAATTTTTAAAGGCTAAATACCTTAAATGGGCCTTCTGGTGGAAAGAAGGCCCATGAGGGGGGGGAAGCCCCCCTCCTTGGTGCGCATGGGGGAGGGGCCGGCCTAGGTGGGCCAAGTGGGGCCCACCTAGGGCCGGCGCACCACCTTGGCTGGCTGGGGTGTGGGTTTAGTCCCACACCGCCAGCCTGGCAGGTTGGGCAGCCCCCCGGGCTCCTATATATACATGGGTACCCCTGGCCTTTTTAAGACACACCAAATATTCTCTCTCTCTCTCTCCTTGGATCCCGTGACTCCCAAGTTTGGAGTTGCGCCAAGGATAAGCTTTCTCCACCATACGCACGCCGCCGCGCTGCTGGTCTTCCGGTCCCAGTCTTCCGCTGCTTCGTCTTTGGATCGGAGCCCGGAGTTCGGCGGCTTCACCGTACGTGTGTGACGCCCTGCGAGGCACCACGCTAGTGGTGCTAGAGGTCTGCTTCCTCTACACGGCATCGAAGTCTTCGTCGGCTTCATCGACAACGCTTGTGCGGGAGCGTAATCCCCGCTTTTCGGTCTACAAGGGTATGTGCACCGAACCCCTTGCGTATTACTATATCTGCATAGTATAGATTCTGGCTAGTTTAAGGTTATCGATGTTAGGAAATTTTTTGTTTTCTGCATGCGATCCCCTTCAGTGGTATCAGAGCCGATCTATGCGTAGATATAGCTTTGCGCTAGCTGCACCTGTGTTTTTCACGGGGGCAACGTTCTTATTATTTGCTACCCTCTCGCGTGCACTTGCACTGCCGGCAGCATCGAGTTGATGAAGCGGCCCGGACCGACCTTACGCGTACGCTTACGCGAGACTGGTTCCACAACTGACATACGGCTGGTTCCGTATATGTGGCTGGCGGGTGTCTGTCTCTCTCTCTTTAGTTGGCTTTGCATTTTCAATGGAGGGCCCAAAAGGGATGAATAAATTTGCAATTATTTGATCGTTGTTGTGGTCATAGGTTCGTAGGTATGAAGCGGTTCTATTTACGAAAGCCCCAAGCCACGTAAAATATGCAAAAGATAAAGTAGAGGCGTCTAACTTTATTTTGCAGGGGGCTGTGTGATATGGTCAAGGTAAGTTTATTAAATTGTTTATGAACTGTTGGCGCGAAGGAGACCACCGGCGCAAGGACCATATCACGTCGCATTACATTTGATGTTTTGAGTGCATCTTATATTGTGTGTATATATATATAGTATATATTAGTTACACGGCGGTAGTTATATAAGATGATCCCCCCAAAAATACCATTTGTGTTCTCCCTTCAACGTGCACCACCAAGAAAGTTCTACGTTATGAGGCAGGCCGTGATGATCGGGTGTCAGACATATCGTCGTTCGCATACAGTGGGTGTAAGCCACGTTGCACAAGCACTTTCGTTGAAGGTTATTATGGCGAGCCTAGCATGTACAGACATGGCCTCAGAACAAGGTGACCGAAAGGTCGAGCATGAGTCACAGAGTTGTTGTGATTGACATTCCGATGTCTACCTTTGAAGTTGTGTTGCCGGCTCTGATGATGAGGGGTTGCACAATGGATTAGGGTCGTGTAATCACTAAAACGATGAGGGGGATACTCGTTTTGAGTGGGAGTTCTTATAGTTATTTTCGAAAATACTTGAACTCAAAATATTATGAACAAAGTCTTATGTTTTGCAAATTCCATTGTAGATGTCTCGCCCCTCCTTTAACCTAGGCCTGTTCCTTGAGAAAAAAAAGCTTAAGACCAATGGGTCAAACTTCATGGCCTGGTTCCGCAACCTGAGGATCCTCCTCACTCCCCATAGGGTGGCTTACGTGATTGAAGCCCCCCTGGGTGACCCCCCGGCAGATAATGCCTCCGACGATGAGAAGAAGGTCTTCCAGACCAGGTCGGAGGATTCCTCCTTTGTCCAGAGTGGCATGCTCTATGCCATGGAAGCCGACCTGCAGAAGCGCTTTGAGAAGATGAGTGCCTTCGAGATAATTTCTGATCTCAAGGCTGTCTTTGCGCCGCAGGCTAAGGCTGAGAGATATGAAGCTTCTGAGCTTTTCTTCTCAGCCAAGATGGAAGAGCACAGCAGTGTGAGCGAGCACGTGGTCAAGATGTCTGGCTACGTTCAACGCCTGAATGCTCTGGAATGCAAAATTCCTGATGAGCTGGCGATTGATAGGGTGCTGCAATCGTTGCCTCCTAGCTACAAAGGCTTCGTCATGAACTATAACATGCAGGGCATGGCTAAGTCCCTGGGTGAGGTGTTCGTGATGCTCAAGACTGCTGAGGTGGAAATCAAGAAGGAGCACACGCTGTTGATGGTCAACAAGACCGTCGATTTTAAGAAATCCGGTGGCAAGGGCAGGAGAAACTGGAGGTCTAGGAAGGATGGCAAGCACGTTGCCAAGCCTAAGACTAACAAACCTGGTCCCAAAGCTGGCGTGGAATGCTTCTACTGCAAGGGAAATGGTCACTGGAAGCGCAACTGCCCCAAGTATCTGGAGGATAAAAAGGCCGGCAAGATTGTCGAGAAAGAGAAAGGTATATTTGATATACATGTTATTGATGTATACCTTACCTGCGCCCGTAGCAACACCTGGGTATTTGATACTGGCTCTGTTGCTCATATATGTAACTCTCAGGAGGAGTTGCGGAATAAGCGGCGCCTGGCAAAGGACGAGGTGACGATGCGCGTCGGCAACGGATCAAAAGTTGACGTGGTGGCTGTCGGCACGCTCCCTCTACATCTACCATCGGGATTAGTTTTGGTTTTGAATAAGTGTTATTTTGTACCAACCTTGAGTGTAAACATTAGCAGTGGGTCTTGCTTGTTGCAAGACGGATATTCATTCAAATCAGTATCAAGTGGTTGTGCTATTTCTATGAATGATATCTTTTATGTTAATGCTCCCGAGAGTAATGGTTTATTCTTTTTGAATCTCGATCGTAGCACTCACATCCATAGCATAGATGCCAAGAGGATTAAACTTAGTAGCGATACCGCCATGTATATATGGCATTGCCGTCTCGGTCATATTGGTATAAAGCGCATGAAGAAACTCCATGCCGATGGACTTCTGGACTCGTTGGATTTTGGATCCCTCGACACATGCGAACCATGCCTCATGGGCAAAATGACCAAGACACCGTTCAATGGTTTCATGGAACGGGCGTCGGACTTGTTGGAAGTCATACATACAGATGTGTGTGGACCAATGAGTGTGTCGACACGCAATGGTTATCGTTACTTTGTCACCTTCACCGATGACTTGAGTAGATATGGGTATATCTATTTGATGAAACACAAGTCTGAAACATTTGAAAAGTTCAAAGAATTTCAAAGTGAAGTTGAAAATCAACTCAACAAGAAAATCAAGCACCTTCGATCCGATCGTGGTGGCGAATATTTGAGTTTTGAGTTTGGCACACATCTGAAGGCCTGTGGCATCGTGTCGCAGCTTACGCCAGCTGGAACGCCGCAACGCAACGGTGTGTCCGAGCGACGTAATCGTACCCTATTAGATAGCGTCCGATCTATGATGTCTCTTACCGACTTGCCCGTGTCTTTCTGGGGGTATGCGTTAGAAACAGCCGCATTCATTTTAAATAGGGCTCCGTCCAAATCCGTAGCAACGACACCGTATGAGGTATGGCATGGCCAGAAACCTAAGCTGTCGTTCCTGAAGGTCTGGGGTTGTGAGGCGTATGTTAAGAAACTACAGACCGACAAACTCGAACCGAAGTCGGAGAAAGTCGTCTTTGTAGGGTATCCGCGGGAAACCATTGGATACACCTTCTACAACCAAGCTGAGGGCAAAACGTTTGTCGCAAAGAACGGTACCTTTCTGGAGAAAGAGTTTCTCGCCAAAGGAGTAAGTGGGAGGAAAATAGACCTCGACGAGATCGTTGATCCTGAACTCGAAATTCCGAGTGGCGCAACGGAAGCTGTTCCGGAAACGTCCTCCACAGATGGATTGGGAGAAGATGTCGAGGGTGCTATTCTACCTCGTAGGTCAGGGAGATCTCGGATCGCCCCTGAATGGTATGGCAACATGGTTTGCACCGTCATGTTGATTGAACAAGACGAACCTACGAACTACAAAGAGGCTATGGCTAGTCCTGAGTCCGAGAAATGGCTTGAAGCCATGAAATCCGAAATAGGATCCATGTATGATAACAAAGTATGGACTTTGATGGAGATTCCCGAAGGGCGCAAGGCCGTCGAGAATAAATGGATCTTTAAGAAGAAGACTGATGCTGATGGTAATGTGACCGTCTATAAAGCTCGGCTTGTCGCAAAGGGTTTCCGACAAGTTCATGGGATTGACTACGATGAAACGTTTTCACCGGTAGCGATGCTAAAGTCTATTCGGATTTTGCTAGCAGTTGCCGCATATTATGACTATGAGATATGGCAAATGGATGTCAAAACAGCGTTCCTAAATGGTAACATTGAGGAAGAGTTGTATATGGTACAACCTGAAGGTTTTGTCGATCCAGAAAATGCTGGCAAGGTATGCAAGCTTCAGCGTTCCATTTATGGACTGAAGCAAGCATCTCGGAGCTGGAATCTTCGCTTTGATGAGGTGATCAAAGATTTTGGATTTGTCCAAAATAGCGAAGAGACCTGCATTTACAAGAAAATGAGTGGGAGCTCAGTTGTGTTCCTAGTACTATATGTTGATGATATACTACTAATAGGGGACAATGTGGAACTTCTGAATAGCGTCAAGAAATATTTAAACAGTAAATTTTCGATGAAGGACTTAGGAGAAGCTGCATACGTTTTAGGCATTAAGATCTATCGTGATAGATCAAGACGTCTATTAGCGTTAAGTCAGAGTACTTATATTGACAAGATACTGAAATGGTTCGGTATGGAGACGGCAAAGAAGGGTTTTCTGCCGGTTGTCAAGAATAAGGTATTAAGCAAGGCACAGTGTCCGGTGACGGAACATGATAAAGTCGAGATGACTAAACATCCCTATGCTTCAGCCATAGGATCGATCATGTATGCCATGTTAAGTACTCGACCTGATGTAGCATTGGCTCTTAGTTTGACGAGCCGGTTCCAAAGTAATCCTGGAAAGGATCATTGGATTGCTGTTAAAAGCATTCTTAAGAATCTCAAGCATACAAAGGAAATGTTCCTTGTGTATGGGGACTGTGAGGAAGAACTTGGCGTAACAGGTTACGTTGATGCAAGTTTCTGCTCAGACCCAGATGACTCTAAGTCACAGACAGGATATGTGTTCAACGTGAACGGAGGCACTGTATGCTGGAGGAGTGGGAAGCAACCCATCGTGGCCCAATCTACAATGGAATCGGAGTACATTGCCGCTTCTGAAGCCGCGAATGAAGCTGTGTGGCTGAGGAAGTTCATCATCGAGCTTGGAGTGTTCCCTAGCGCGCAAGACCCCGTGACCCTTTACTGCGACAATACGGGCGCCATTGCTAACGCGAAGGAACCGAGGTCTCACTCAACTGCCAAACACATACTCCGACGCTTCCATGTGATACGACAGTACGTACAAGGAGGTGAAGTGAAGATTTGCAAAATACATACGGATCTGAATGTGGCAGATCCGTTGACAAAGCCTCTCCTGCTTCACAAGCACGTGAAACACCAAGATGCTATGGGTGTCCGGCTTTTACCAAGTTGTAAACTAGATTAAGTTGTACTCTAGTGCAAGTGGGAGACTGAAGGAGATATGCCCTAGAGGCACTTAATAAAGAGTTTTATTTATCATATCTCATTTGTTCATAATGCGTTTTTGTGTCATGCTATAACTGTATTAAGCGGAAACATTAATACAGGTGTGATACGTAAAACAACCAGGTCCCTAGTAGCCTCTATTTGACTGGTTCATTGTGCAATCGATGATCGAGGTTTCCCGATCATGTGACATGGCGTCTATTTGACAATGAAGTCATGTCGTTGGTAGAACGGTGTGATGGACATACCCAATATTTGTAGGACGTAGTCATTACGCCTCCGACCGTGAGACCTACTCTTATTGCTATTCCTGGAAGACACTTTGATTGCATCAAACGTCATATCTTACATAGTGTGACAATAAAGGTGTCCCTCTCGGGTGTCGGAAAGGAGTATGTTGAGACGGGGGGTCAAGAGCGGGATTTGCCAGTCCCATAGCAGGATAGATACTCTAGGGCCCACTCGGTGAGATTATGTCAAAAGAGCTTGCAAGCGTGTGACTAGGTCACCAGGACATAAGATCATGGACGAGTAGAAGTTAGCGGTGTCGGTAACGAGATCAAGCTAGGTATGGAGATATCTATGAACGAGTCTCGGACACGCTAAGTATCGCATGGCAAAAGGTTTAAGACTCGGACGTCCAGGTTCGATGGGAAAAGTATTCGTTATCTCGCAGGGATTAATTCTGGGTATCCAAGGTCCACAAATTAGTCATTGATCGGAGAGGAGTCTCGATCATGTCTGGTGAGATAATCGAACCGCTAGGGTAGCACGCTTAAGGGGAGTCGACATTTTACCGGAAGAGAAAAATAGGAAAAGAGAGACCGGGAACGTCCCGGGAAAGTTCCGATGGAGATCGGGCAGCGACGAAATAGTTTTCGGAGCCGGAATAAATTATGTAATATGTATTTAATATTAATTAGTGTAATTAATAGTTAAATATATTTTATTATAATTTTTCCTGAATTTTTAAAGGCTAAATACCTTAAATGGGCCTTCTGGTGGAAAGAAGGCCCATGAGGGGGGGGGAAGCCCCCCTCCTTGGTGCGCATGGGGGAGGGGCCGGCCTAGGTGGGCCAAGTGGGGCCCACCTAGGGCCGGCGCACCACCTTGGCCGGCTGGGGTGTGGGTTTAGAACCACACCGCCAGCCTGGCAGGTTGGGCAGCCCCCCGGGCTCCTATATATACATGGGTACCCCTGGCCTTTTAAAGACACACCAAATATTCTCTCTCTCTCTCTCCTTGGATCCCATGACTCCCAAGTTTGGAGTTGCACCAAGGATAAGCTTTCTCCACCATACGCACGCCGCCGCGCTGCTGGTCTTCCGGTCCCAGTCTTCCGCTGCTTCGTCTTTGGATCGGAGCCCGGAGTTCGTCGGCTTCACCGTACGTGTGTGACGCCCTGCGAGGCACCACGCTAGTGGTGCTAGAGGTCTGCTTCCTCTACACGGCATCGAAGTCTTCGTCGGCTTCATCGACAACGCTTGTGCGGGAGCGTAATCCCCGCTTTTCGGTCTACAAGGGTATGTGCACCGAACGCCCTGCGTATTACTATATCTGCATAGTATAGATTCTGGCTAGTTTAAGGTTATCGATGTTAGGAAATTTTTTGTTTTCTGCATGCGATCCCCTTCACGGAGCGATCTAGGTTTTCCATCACAGCCGTCCATTTCGATCCGACGGCTGAGCGCAAGTTTCGCTGGAACAAAACTAAGCGACCGGTACCGAAACCTAACCCTAACCTCATTTCTCTCTTTCCTCTCCTGTGCTTCTCTCTCTCCCGCAAAACGGCGGCGGCGGAAAAAACCGTTCGCCGGTGACTCGCCGGCGACGGCGAGGACAGGCCGCGCAGCACGAGGCCGCGACGAGCCCTCCCCCCTCTTTCTTCTTCCTTTCTCTTTCTTTCCTTCCATCGAGAACCCGAAGGCCATCGACGAACGAAGAAGATCGGCGCCTCCCCTGCCCCCTTGCCGGCGCGTGCGTGCACCCGAGGGTGGGCGCATCGCCGTCAAGCGATGCAGGCGGTGGTGCCCTTTGCCGGCGACCGTGTGGCCGGTGAGCTTCTTTTCCCTTTCCCCTTTTTCTGGTTAGGGTGTGGGTTTGGCTAGGTTTAGAGTTTCTTTTCTTTCGGCAGTGGTGAAGGCTAAGTCCCCCGCCTCTGCCCGTGCTCTTCGTCCGTCCCTCGGCTTGCCGATGCGGACTGGATCGAGAGGAGTGGTGCGGCCAGAACGGCGGCACCCTTTGCCGGTGAGCCCGAGGGCATCCGGTGTTCTTTTCCTTTGCTTTTTCAATCACTACCGAAACAAAAAATAGGATCTAATTGTGCTCTGATACCATTGTTAGATCCTATTTAACTGTTAGGATTAGATCCTATGCGGTAGAGACACTATTGCATCGAGTTCATGCCATTGCCTTAGAGAAACAGGGAGAGGGAGAGGTAGGATCCGAGGGGATACCTTCGCTGTGGCCTTAGGAGCTCGAGCCGGAGGCCATGGTGGTCGACGGCGTCGGTGACGGAGTGGTGGCAGCGCGGTGGTGCTTCCCGTGAGCACTGCGCTAACCCTAGATCGGAGGGGATGTCGGTGGGGTGACTGGCGGCACGGTGAACCTCGTACCGTGTGCCCCAGCCCCCACCTCTTTATATAGCGCAGGTCACACGGGCCCACCGTCCATTAAGTGAAACGGGCGCCCCCGATCAGGGCGCAGTCAAGGGGATCGAGGATCCGTTGGGATCGCTCGATATGAGATCAACCTAACACCTCCATGGCCCGTCACGATCTCCTCTGCAAGGCTCTCGAAAAAAAACCGATCTCCACTGCACCAGAACTTTTCTTCTCTAATAGTTATAGGAATCTACTAGTGCTACCCAGCTTATCTAGGCCCAGATGAGCCGACGCGGAAGACCACACCGTGCAGTAGTGCACACGTCCGTGGGCGTCTCCTGCGCGTACAGTCGTGGCATCGACATGATCCGTGCGGATACAAAGGCAACGAGCCCCGCAGAGTCGCACACCCAGGCCACAACCAAGCGCAAGAAGCCGCTCGCTGCCCTAAGAGACTCGATCCCGCCGCAGTTCACGCGCCCGTCCCTGCCGGCGGCCCAGCAGAACCACGAGCTGCTAGCTAGGTAGATGTCGGGGTATTGGATATTTGGGCACGTAAGGAGGTGCCTCGCTCCAATGGTGTAGAGATGGTGAAGGCATGGTGGATTTTAAGAACGGGATTGCACACAAGGGTTTACCCAGCTTCGGATCTTGCAGCGGTGGCAAGATACCACGTGCTGCTATAATTCACTAGATGTGAATATGTGTACATGTTACAATGTAGGTTGCGAGGGCTTGAGGAGCGTGTCCTTTGAGGCTCGCAGGAGGCTGGCTTATATAGGCGTCATGCCTTCTCTTACAAGGATAGCCTAACCGACCTATCTTAGGAGTACTAGACTAACACGGGATAAACCCTAACTTGTTCTCTAAGGCGAACGTCGGTTCGTATGGATCCCGGCCGGCTTGTAGGCTTCCTCTTGCGCTTCAGCCCACTGGGCCGCCCGATAAGCCGAAGACCTTATCACCTCTTGGGCCACCCTGGTAGACTGGTTTTGCTCCATGTGGTCGGCATACCTATTTGGTATATCCTCCACAGTAGTCCCCGGAAAGGTTTGAGCACTCCAGCTTGTTCCTCTTGTTTTTCACTTCGAAACTTTCGTCTTCGTCTTCTGATGAATTGTTGCAGAGCTTGGACCATTCCCTATATAACTGAGTATAAGGCTTTGCAATAAGCCGAAACGGCCGTAGCGTTTGCTAACGCAAAAGCCGAACAATTTGCCGACTGATGGACAGAGAAACGAATCTTGTCAGGCCCGAGGTTAGATCTTGTCAATGTTCAGTCCACGACAGTCTAGACTGTTGACTAGGCCAAATCTCATCATTGCGATTTTCCCGCGCTTGACCCGAGGCTTACGGGAGAAGGAAAACGGCCTCCTCGTCTCCTCCGCTCCACGTGACGCGAATCGGCGGTTAGAATCCAACTGTTGCGGAGATCGTGGGATCGTGTGATAAATACCGTTTCCGAAATTTAAACTCCATCAATTCATTCCATTCCTGTTCATCTTCTTCCTCGCGCCTGAGCTCTCTCTCTCCCTCTCTCTCGCGCACGAGCTCGAGATCGGAAACCGCCCACCCACCATTCCCATTCGCACCCCAATGGAGCAGACGAGCGCAGACGCGGCCGCGCAAACGGCGACGACGGAGGCTGCGGCGAAGGCTGCGGCGGTGGCGGCACGGAGCACGGGGGAGGGGTCCGGGGCCGGCGAAACTTCCTCGACCACGGGTGCGCCTACTGAGGGGTTGCTCGCTGAGCCCCTTATCATGCTCTATCCCGGGGAACAGATGCCCACGGGATCTGGCGATGCGCCCGTGGCCGGAGCTGAGGAAGAAGATGATTCCTCGCCGCGCCATTGGCTTCCTTCGACCATCACTGAGGATGATCTCAAGGAGCTAGAGCGGGAAGGACTTCTTCCTCCTCGTGACGTCTGCAAGTGGCGTTCGGCTTTCGAGCACGCTACCCCGACTACGGAAGGCGACAAGCGGGTGATCCTAGTGTCCCACTTGCATCGCGGCATGGCTTTGCCGCCGTTGTCTTTCTTTATTTCAGTCTTATATTACTATGGCCTTCAGCCACACAACCTAGTGCCTAATAGTATCTTGTACCTGGCTGGTTTCCAAGCCTTATTCGAAGGTTACTTAGGAATAAGTACTGCTTTCATTGTAAACGCCAAACAGAAGGCGATGAACTGCTCACCTTAGGCACTGTAAGCCTAAACTTGCGTAGGGATAGGCCCTGGTATCCTAAGGTTCCTAAGGTGGATTCCGTCCGTGGCTGGGCGGGCACCTTTTTCTATTGTTCAGACATAGCGCCTGCGGGGAAGACGATAGGTCTCCCGCGTTTTGTAAATTCAGCTGCTACTCCTCGCCTTTCATGGGACGAGAAGCCGGAGAAGGTTCTGCCTGCCCACCTCCATCTCATCCAGCAGAGGATTGAGTATATGACGACGGAGGCTAAGCCGAAACTGACCGGCACAGATACAGTTCTGTGTTGGCTGAAAAGGCGGGTGTAACCTTTGCGCGAGAATAAGGGCATGCTATGCACTTATAGCGGCTCCCGTGATGATCCCCTCCGCGTCTCCAAGGACGACCCGACGAATGACGCCTTCTTGATGCGATTCAAGAAGCTGTTCAAGGAGAGGGTTCAATTTACTGAATCTTTTCCCATGTACACTTCCACCAACAAGCCGCCACCGGTGAGTACTTATTGTTTTTGCATTTGCATTTAAGCTTGTTCGGCTTTGTATCCTTTTAACCTTTGTCGTTTTCTGTTAGCTCGCCTCCACTCACTCAGACGCTGCGGCAGGCGTTAAGACGCGCAAGTGCAAGGCGGCTGCCGACAAAGAGGCCCTGACCAAGGCGGCTTTGTCCGCCGCTCCTGAGAAGAAGAAGAAGAAAGAGGCAACCTCTGCCGTGCCCAAGAGCGTCGCTATAAACGAAGTCCTGGACGACGATGAGGAGTCCGCCTTTGCGATGCCCCAAAAGACGTAAGTTTGGATGGCCTCAGCTTTGTATTTTACGCGCTTTTATTTTATCACCTATATTTCTAAGACTTGTGGTTATCTGATTTTCAGAGTTAAGCCTTCGGGTAAGTTGAGGACGAAGGTTGTGACCTCCAGGTCTAAGCTTGTAGTCCCTTCTCCTGCTACCGCTCCCCCTACTCCAACTGCAGCCGCCAGTATGCCGGCTCCTGCCTCCCAAGAGGAAAGATCCGACATCAACTTGCCAAACTTGGCTGTGGAGAGGGAGGAAGCTACTGATTTGGCGGCTGCTACTGCAAAGGCAGCCACCCCAGAAGAAACCAAAAATGCTGAAGCTTCGGCTAATGATGCCTTCCAAAGTGTAAAAGAAGAAGTCTTTGACGACGAAGGATACCTTTTTCCTTCTGTTGCAGCAAGGCTTGCAGCTCAAAAAGAGTCTGCTGGGCCGTCTTCACCTAAGCCAGATACAACCGCAATCACTGTGTGAAATCTTGTAGATGACTGTGATGCGTTGTATGCTAAGATGAAGACTGGCTACAGGCTTCTGAGAAAATGTGTTAAGGTAACTTTCTTTCCATCTTATCCTTATTCCCAGTCCCCGGGCATCTCTTTGATCTAATGTAATTAGTCAGTGTGATGGCCTAGAGAAGGATTTATTCCTATGTCTTAGAAATTTATTTGACTTGACAGCCAGTCCCCAAGCATTCTTGCTTTGACCATAAGACTAGCATTCTCTTTGAATTTGTTTTGACAGGATAGCAAAAACTTGAACCGTGACTTATGGAATTCTCTGTTTGCTCAGCGCTAGGAACTTAAGTTTGCCGAGAACAAGGCCAAACACGATGCGGGTAAGTTGTACCTTGTGTTTGTCTTGTTCGGCTTTTCTGTTTCTCACAATTTGCTTATCCGAAAACTTTTCGCTATGCAGAGATGCTTGCAAAGGCCCAACAGATGGCTGAGGAGTCTGGCGACATTTCTGTCGTAAGACGCGAAAATGAGGCCCTCTTCAAGCAACTCCAAGGTAATCAGAAGCTTGCTGATGCCGCAATGAAGGCGTTGTAGGAGAGTGCAGAGGCTGAACAAAATCGGCTTAAAGATGATCTGGCCGCTGCGCAGAAAGAAGCCGAAGACGCCAGGAACGAGACTAAGGTGCTGTCTGAGAAAGCCGAGCGCCGCATCCAAGAGCTTGATAGCCAGCTGGAGCGTCGCAAAGACGAAACCGAAGCTTTGAATGACAAGATTCTTGGTATGCTCTCTTCCTTTGCACTTGTCTTAGTTATTTGCCTGTCTTGTTTCGCTTTGTCTTACTTTTTCTTTTTATTTAGCTCATGCTGGACTTGGCGACATTGACGATGTCAAGCGTCTGGAGCTTGTGTTGGAATTTGGCGAGCTGTTTGCTCGTCAGACTACTGTTGGGAAAGGCCTTATTGCCCAACTCTTTCCCAAGCATTGCCTTTGGCGACCAACATGAGGACTATGACGCCTCTGCTTGAGGATAGCGCCAGCAACGCCGAAGAGCGTCTCCGTGATGCTGCTCGTGGAGGTGCCAAACTTGCCTTAGGCAATGTTATGGGCCACCATCCTGAGATGGACATCAAGAGGGTTGTGAAGTGTCTTTCAACCCATGACATTGACGGCAACGAGATTAACCCGTCTGAGGTGTACTCCTCCGTCACCGGCTACGCCTCCTTCATTGCCGACAAGATTAATCCGTGAGTGTTCTATGCTCGGCAAGATATGCCTAAATACTTCTGCGAAGCTTGTCAGAAGACGAAACATCTGAGAAGAAGAACATCCGAGGAGAAGATCAGGAGGAAGCCGAAGACGATGCTGATGCGCACTCCAAGTCCCCTGCACAAGATTAGAGAGAAAAGAACAGCTGCATTATCTGTGTCCTTAACTTGAGGCACTAAAAACTAGTTATTCATCACGTCTTGTAATATTATCCTGAACAAGCTTGTCTTGTATTTGCATGGCACACTTTTGTTACTTAGTATTGAAGTACTGCTAGTCTTTGTCATGCGACTATGTTCCATGCCCGTCTTTGATTTGTCTGGTTTATGGTCTTAGCTTTTTCGTATGTTAGCGAGAACAGAAAGACGGCGACACTTATTAGGCAGCAGGGCCGTAACCAATCTGCTTATACCTAAAACCCGTGCCGCCATTCGGCGCGTAAAACATCTATTATAACAACCAAACTCATAAACAATCAGAGAAAATACCTTAGACGGACGCAATTTTATTTTTGTAAGGCCACAAGCCGAACTTGTCATGCTTAGTTATTTGGGTTAACAAATTGACATGTTCAATGGAGGGAATATGATCATTGGGAAACAAAAGGTGGAGGAATAAGTAAATAACTTTCAAATGTAAAAAGTTTGGCAATCCACAAGTTTTATTTCATGATCATAGACAAATGTTTACAATAGAATTGCTAAGTGTAAAAAGGACGTAGCTGCTCAATGTTCCATGGGCGATTTGACTCGCCGAGCTTGTCTTCTTCGTCTCTTTTCCTTTTGCGGCCCCGATTCTTCTTCTTCTTCTTCAGATCTCTGAGGTCCACAAGATAATATGCCCCGTTCTTAAGCGCTTTGCTGACAACGAAGGGTCCTTCCCATGGAGGGGATAGCTTGTGCTCTTTTTTCTGAACGATGCGGAGCACCAAGTCGCCTTCTCGAAATGATCTTCGCCTTACCCTTCTACTGTGATATCTTCGTAGGTCTTGTTGGTATATGGCGGATCTTTGGAGTGCAATCTCTCTTTCTTCTTCGAGGAGGTCTAAGCCGTCTTGTCGGGCTTTTTCTGAGTCTGTTTCGACATAGGCTGCGACGCGGGGTGAATCATGTAAGACGTCCGTTGGGAGAATTGCTTCTGCGTCGTATACGAGGAAGAAAGGCGTATAGCCGGTTGATCTGTTGGGGGTTGTCCTGATGCTCCATAAGACGGCGGGCAACTCTTCTACCCATGCTCCGGCTGCCCTGTGCAATGGTACTTCCAAGCGTGGCTTATTGCCTTGGAGAATTATGCTATTTGTTCGTTCGACTTGTCCATTGGACTGTGGGTGTGCCACAGATGCCAGATCAAGCCGAATATTGTTTCGTCCGCAATATTTTTCAAGCTCTCCAACGGTGAAATTCGTCTCGTTGTCGGTAATTATGCTGTGAGAAACGCCAAATCGATGTATGATGTCAGCGACAAACTTCGTGGCTGTTTCCCCGTCTACTTTTTTTATGGGCTTGGCTTCAACCCACTTCGTGTACTTGTCCACTTCTACGAGCAGGTGTGTTAAGCCGCCTCTGGCTGTCCTGAATGGACCAACCATGTCAAGTCCCCAGACCGCAAGTGGCCATGTGGTAGGGATTGTTCTGAGCTCTTGAGCCGGCATCTTGGGCTGTCTTGCGTATCTCTGGCATCCTTCTCATCTTCTGACTATTTCTTCCGCGTCTTGCTTTGCCGTGAGCCAGAAAAAACCATGCCTAAAGGCTTTGGCGTGGTGACCGCAGCATCCGGAGTGTATTTCTTACAAGATTTCTTGACCTTCTTCTGGGGAGATGCATCTCTGAAAAATTCCCGAGGTGCTTCTCTTGTATAGCTCTTCGTTGATGATTGTATATGATTTTGCTCTGCGTATCACTTGTCTTTTTAGCACTTCGTCTTCTGGTAACTCGTCGTTGACTAGGAAGTTGATGTAAGGTTGAGTCCAATCCGGCTTAATCAACAGAACTGCTACAGACTGAACCGAGCTTGGGTCTTCACTGTCTCCGCCTTTTATTGAAGGCTTGTAGAGTTTCTGAAGGAATATGTTCTTTGGCACCTTATCTCTGCGTGATCCCATTCTTGCTAAGGCGTCTGCGGCTTCGTTTTCTTCTTTTTTGATGTGCCTGACTTCAAGCCCTGTGAAATATCTGCCGAATTCGTCAACTATGCGCCGGTATTCTGCCATTGTTGCGCTTTTGGTGTCCCATGTGCCGTCAAGTTGTTGCGCCACTAAGTCTGAATCGCCATAGCATAGAATCATTTTCACGCCAATTCTTTGGCAATGTGAAGGCCATGCAGTAAGGCTTCGTATTTTGCTACGTTTTTTGTGGCGTCAAAGTGTATTTGGAGGACATAGCACAGCTTATCTCCTTTTGGTGTTGTTAGCACTACACCTACCCCTGAACCTTATAGCATTTTTGATCCATCAAAATGCATTACCCAATACTCGGAATCTGGCAAAGGTGTTTCATCCATAGCCTCCGTCCAATCTGCGATAAAATCGGCTAATGATTGGGATTTGATGGCGGTTCGTGGTTTGTAATGGATATCGAATGCTGCGAGTTCGATTCCCCACTTGGCGACTCATCCTGTGGCGTCGGCATTGTTTATGATATCTCCAAGAGGCGCTTTGCTAACCACTGTTATGGAGTGATCTTGAAAGTAATGTCGTAACTTCCTGGCGGCGAAAAATACGCCATATGCCAGATTTTGGTAGTGGGGGTACCTTTGCTTTGACTCTGATAAGACTTCGCTTATGTAGTATACAGGTCTTTTCTCTGGTATTGTTTGCCCTTCTTCCCTTCGTTCGACAACTATGACTGCACTGATGACCAGGTTAGTTGCTGCCATGTATAATAGCATATGCTCCTGAGGTCTTGGTGCTGGCAGTATTGGTGCGCTAACTAAGGCCTGCTTCAGTTGAGCTAAGGCGGTTTCGGCTTCCTCTGTCCACTCAAATTTATCCGACTTCTTGAGAAGGCGCTAGAGAGGCAAAGCTTTATCATCAAGCCTGCTAATGAATCGGCTTACAGCTGCTGCAGACCCTGTTAAGCGCTGAATATCTTTAAGACATGTGGGTCTTTTGATATCCATGATGGCTTTTATTTTATCAGGGTTAACTTCTATACCTCTCTCAGAAACTATGAAGCCAAGGAGTTTTCCTGCTGGGGCGCCAAAAAAGCACTTTCCCGGATTTAACTTCATCTTATACTTTCTTAAGTTATCAAAAGTTTCTTTGAGATCGGCTAATAGATCGTCTTCGCGTTTGGTCATGACTGCAATGTCATCGACGTAAGCGTGTACATTACGGCCAATTTGGTCGTGTAAGCATCTTTGGATGCACCTTTGATACGTCGAACCTGCGTTTTTTAAGCCGAAAGGCATCGTTATGTAGCAGTAGGTACCGAAAGGTGTGATGAAAGAAGTCTTAATTTGGTCAGACTTCTTCATCTTGATCTGGTGGTAACCGGAGTAAGCATCCAAAAAGCTTAATAATTTTGCCCCTGCGGTAGCATCTACAACCTGGTCGATTCACGGTAAGGCGAAAGGGTCTTTCGGACAGGCTTTATTTAAGCCAGTGAAATCGATGCACATGTGCAACGCTTTCGTGTCCTTTTTAGGTACTAATACACGGTTTGTGGACCATAATTAATGAATTTTGCGACTGTAAGTCGCGCTATTTCCTGTCCTATAGCTCTCTTCTTCTCTGGACCAAATCGCCCAAGGCCTTGCTTGACTGGCTTGGCTCCTTCGGCGACGTTGAGAGAGTGCTCGGCAAGTTCCCTCGTGACTCCAGGCATGTCAGAAGGAGACCATGCAAAGATGTCACGATTCTCACGGAGGAACTTGACGAGCTCGCCTTCCTATTTGTCGCTGAGGGTGGTGCCGATGTTCGTCGTCCTCTCAGCGTCTGCATCATCAAGCTTCGCCTTCTTGGAGTAGGAACCGGCCTTGAAAGTGATGTCATGTGCGGATGGAGGCTTCTGAGCTTCTGGACGGCTTCTGCGAAGACTGCATTGTCGAGCTCGCACTCACGCGCCTTCTTGTAGTTGCCGTTGACCGTGATGACGCCTTTGGGTCCAGGGATCTTGAGCTTGCTGTAGACATAGCATGGACTTGCCATGAAGGTGGCGAAAGCCTGTCTGCCAAAGATGGCATCATAGGCGCTTTTAAAGGGCACTACCTCGAAGGATACGTCTTCTTGTCGGTAGTTGTCCTCCTCGCCAAAGGTCACTTCCAAGGTAATCTGTCCAACGGAGTTTGTCTGCCGTCCTGGGACTATACCATGGAATTTGACGTCACTGTGCTTCAGCTAGGTCTCAGACATGTGCATGCGCATAAGCGTTTCAAGGTACAGGATGTTGATGCTACTGCCACCATCCATAACTACTTTGGAAAGCCTGCAATTCGCCACAATTGGATTGACGACGAGAGCTGAGTATCCTGGGTGTTGTGGGATGCGATCTGGATGATCTGAGCGATTGATACGTCTCAAACGTATCTATAATTTCTTATGTTCCATGCTTATATTATACCAATTGCCTACATGTTTTATACACATTTTATATTGTTTTATGCATTTTCTGGAACTAACCTATTAACAAGATGCCACAGTGCCAGTTCCCTGTTTTCTGCTGTTTTTGGTTTCAGAAATCCACTTAAGGAAATATTCTCGGAATTGGACAATTTTTATACCACAGATCTTAGAATTCACGACACGTTCCAGAAGTCCGAGGGGGGGAAAGGAGACGGGCACCGAGGCGCCCACCTCATAGGGTGGCGCGGCTCCCCTCCTGGCCGCGCCGGGACCTGGGCTCCACCGCCTTCGCCCCTTCGCCTATATAATCCCCCCGAAACCCTAAGACATAAACACCGAACACTTTTCCACTTTTCCTCACGGAGCCGCCGCCGTCGTCAACCCTAGTTCAGGGGGGGGGGATCAGAAGCTCTTCCCGGCACCCTGCCGGAGAGGGGAATCATCACCGGAGGGCTCTACATCACCATGCCCGCCTCCGGACTGATGCGTGAGTAGTTCATCCTTGGACTACGGGTCCATAGCAGTAGCTAGATGGTTGTCTTCTCCTTTTGTGCCATCATGTTTAGATCTTGTGAGCTGCCTATCATGATCAAGATCATCTTTATGTAATGCTACATGAAGTGTTTGCTGGGATCCGATGAATACTGAATACTTTGTCATTGCTTCATAATATATCATGTTGTGTGTTGTTTATGATCTTGCATGCTCTCCGTTGCTAGTAGATGCTCTGGCCAAGTAGATGCTTGTGACTCCAAGAGGGGGTATTTATGCTCGATAGTGGGTTCATGTCTCTATTTAATCTGGGGCAGTGACAGAAAGCTCTAAGGTTGTAGATGTAGTGTTGCTACTAGGGATAAAACAGTAGTACTTTATCTAAGGATGATGTTACTTACTTACATTACACACTTTGCCTAATGCAGTAATCTGTTGCTTGCAACTTAATACTGAAAGGGGTGCGGACGCTAACCGGAAGGTGAATTATTAGTCATAGATGCGGTTGGAACGGTCTATGTATATTGCTGTAATGCCCAAATGAATCTCACACTAGACATCATGTCATTAGTATATGCATCATTATGCAGCTCTTTATTTCTATCAATTGCCCAGCTGTAATTTGTTTACCCGCATGTATGCTATTATTATTATTATTATTATTATGGAGAGACACCACTAGTGAACTGTGGACCCCGGTCCTTTTCTTTAAAGTGATAATACAACCAACTGCAAACTGTTACTTTCATTCTCTGCAAACAAACATCATTCTCCACACCATACGGTTAATCTCTTTGTTACAGCAAGCCGGTGAGATTGACAACCTCACTGTTGAGTTGGGGCAAAGTTTCTTGATTGTGTTGTGCAGGTTCCACCTTCACCAAGCAATTGTTGGCGCCATTGCAAGGGGGAGACCTTCAGACGTGTTCTTCATCTCCTACTGGTTCGATAACCTTGGTTTCACAACTGAGGGAAATTAGCTGCTGCACTACTTCACACCTTCCTTTTGGGGTTTTCCAACTCCTCACACCCGTGAGCATCAGCGATCCCATGTTACCAGTACTTCAGACCAGTTTGCATATTGAGGGACAGCCGGCATAGTGGCATTAAGTTCCTTCCAGATTGCTTTTTCCTTATTAGCCGAAGGGGTTGCTAGGAACGTCACGAAGTTTTCTTCGACTCTGGGAAACTTGCCTCCTTTCTTGGCCTTGGCTGGTTCCTCATCCTTCTCGGAGGAGCTGCTCCCGTTAGTCTTTGCTTCTTTAGCTTCATCCTTGCGGGCCTTGCGCTTGAACTTGCTTGCCTTGAATCCAGCTTCGGGGTCTTTGTTCATGTCTTCATTAATGCGGCACTGCCTATTGGTGTGTGTGCACTTGCCGAGCTTGCTATGATGAGCGCAGGGGAGGTCTCTTATGTCTTTGTAGGTGATCTTGATCTGCTTGCCGTCTTGGCTATCAATGCTTGTCTTCGGCTTCCACTTGCCACCGCCTTTGTTTTGCCCGCCTTTGCCATAGGCGAAGGCTATTTCATTGGACGGTCCGGCTTGGTCAGTTGGCGGTGCCTTCTTCCTTTTTCAAACTATGCATGAAGGCGTGGATGGCTTGTGTCTCTGAGACCCCCTCACAATTGTTCTTTGTCTCTGTCCATCGTGCGATGAAACGTAAGAGCTCTGGGTAAGACTTTGGACGTTTGTACGTGCAGGAAAAGTGTTGTGTGAAACAACGATTCATGTCCTGCCAATTATGAATACTTTTTTCCGGCAAAGTATCGATCCACAGGCGTGCAGTACCTTCAAGCATAAGGGGTAAGAAACGGACTGCGGCGTCATAGCCTCCGTTGTAGATTCCCACAGTGTTTAGATAATCTGGCAGCCATATTTCAGGATTCTCGGCACCGTTGTATTTGTTCATAATTTTCATGACGTTTCCCAGTGCTTCTGGGAGCTGCACCTTGCGAATTGCCGGACCAAAGCACTTGGGACCTAAGTAGGTTTCCTCCCTTGCGGCTCTGATTTCATTAAGGCGAATGCGAGCATCTGATATTCGGGATTTGTCCCTGGCTGCATCGTTTTGTTCATGCCGGTTTTCGCCTTCTTGTCGATGTGGTGATCGTGACCTTGAGCGCCTGCGTTGGCAGTCTTTGTCAGCATTGCCCTCGCCATCCCTCCTACAAGGAGGAGGTGGAGGTATGTTAAGCCGATCTCCATCATGTCCTGGGGCAGCTTGTTTCTCGCGATGCTTGTCTCGGCTTTTCTCGCGCCTTCTTTCTTTTCTGACGGCTTTCTCTGCTTTCTCCTTCTGACGCTCTTCCCGGTGCTTGTTAGATCCTGTGCCCGATGCATCGTCATGTCGCCTTTTGTTCGGCTTCTCAGGACCTTTGCCTTTGCCGTGGCTGCTAGACTCAGATGGCTCATCGGGTGGACCGCCTCCGGCCCCTGCCTTGCATAGGAGGGTGTTGTCAACAAGGCGGCAGCTTGAAGTAGCTACTTCCTGCAGTTCTTTCGCCTTTTTGAGTAGTGCTTTTGAGTAAAACACTTTCTCGTCCAGTGGGACGTCGTCGTCTTCCATGATCTCGCGCGCTGCTTCCATGTTTTTAGCTGGAGTGGAGAAGTACATTAAGCCGTCCTTGCCAACGGTATAAGAGTACCTCTGCCACGCCTTCTTCTTTTGGGAAGACGGGCGATCGAAGTTTGGACCTAGATCCCTGTGGACGTGAGGGTCGCGAGTTTCCCGTACGCGCCGGAATTTTTCACGTTCCATATGGCGACGCAGGTCTTCCTTTTCCTGATCAGTAGCTTGTAAGAGTAGGACCTTCTCCCTATTGAGCAGAACTTTGCTATGGCGGATGCCAATCTCGGATTCCCGAAGAAGGTATAGACGCCTTTCTTCGAGTTCCTCTGGGGTTGCATTAGGGCCCAACGGCGTTTTGAGCACGTCAAGTGCTCGTTTGCGCGCTACGGCTGTCATCTCGGCCTCCCGATCTATGTCCTTGTTCAGCTCATGGGTTTGGTTCTCTTTTGGCTTGCTTGTCGACGTCTTATTTGTATGGATGTCGACACCTGTGTCCAAACTAGCAGATTTAGAAAGTGACTTCGACCCATCTGCTAGCTTTTCTAGTGGTGGATCTGTTTCCATAGCAGTTGGTCCCGCCATTAAGACTTCTTTGGGACATCCTACTTGGAAAGAAGCAACTTTTGCAGCAAAGTCACTTCCATTGCTTTCCGCATCTGACACGTCTGCCATGTTGGCAGTGGTTTCAGATCCGGCTTCTGAATCCGGGCTGACTTGTAAAGCCGCCTTAATGGATTCAGGATCAGAGATTGTCGGCTGATTGCCTTCAGCTTCAATGACACCGACAAAGTGAAAGTCGGACCCCATGTAACCTTCTGAGAAGTTGGAGCCAGTTTCACTTTGTGAGTCTAATTCACAAAGATCGTAATCTGCAAAACCCGGAGGTGATGCAAAGTCCGATCCGTCTTCTGGGTGGTGGGCGGGCCAGAATTTCCCAGATCCCCTAGGGAATCCGTACGCGGCGGCCGTAAAGACGGTGTAGATGTTGACGTCGCCGATCGGCATGATGAAGCTGGTGACGAGGTCGTCGTTTGCAGGCGTCCAAGTTCCGGCTTCCACGAAGCCGACGTCGCCTTTCAGATTGGCTCGGCCTACCGCCATGGATCTTCCGATCTCGCCTAAAGCTCCCGCCTTGAAGGTGAGACCCGACGCCTTAGGCCCCACGGTGGGCGCCAACTGTCGGGTTATTGGATATTTGGGCACGTAAGGAGGTGCCTCGCTCCAATGGTGCAGAGATGGGGAAGGCATGGTGGCTTCTAAGAACGGGATTGCACACAAGGGTTTACCCAGCTTCGAATTTTGCAGCGGTGGCAAGATGCTACGTGCTGCTATAATTCACTAGATTTGAATATGTGTACAGGTTACAATGTAGCTTGCGAGGGCTTGAGGAGCGTGTCCTTTGAGGCTCGCGGGAGGCTGGCTTATATAGGCGCCATGCCTTCTCTTACAAGGAAAGGCTAACCGACCTATCTTAGGAGTCCTAGACTAACACGGGATAAACCCTAACTTGTTCTCTAAGGCGAACGTCGGTTCGTCTGTATCTCGGCCGGCTTGTAGGCATCCTCTTGCGCTTCAGCCCATTGGGCCGCCCGATAAGCCGAAGACGTTATCACCTCTCGTGCCACCCTGGTAGACTGGTTTTGGTCCATGTGGTCGGCATACCTATTTGGTATATCCTCCACAGTAGAGATGGCGGATCACGTGTCGACAGCCACTGCACAGAAGCGAAAGTGCCCCGAGGAGGAGACGACGGCCGCCCCGTACTGCGCCAACGGATGCGGCTTCTTCATCACCGCCGCCACCGGCGGCATGTGGTCCAGGTATTACAAGGAGCACGTCGTCTCCGCAGGCACCGACACCGAGACCGTCGTGAAGAGCTTCTACACTGACCTTGACGTCGCTGCGATCCTACCACCGCACAAGAGGGCCAGGATGGTCACCGTCGGGTTGTCTCCGGACGCTGCCGTTGCCGCTCATTCCCACAACTAGGAGCGTACCGACTCACCGTATCCATCGTCCATAGTAGTCGGAGATCCATGCAGCACCATTGACCGGATCAGCGCCCACCGCTGTTCACGAGACGGATCAGCAACCCTGCGTTAAGCAGTCGGGGGTATCCCGGGGAAATCCTAATCATTTTCCTCCAATCTCCTCCCACCTCCAGCCACACCTTCCACCTCCGGCTCCCACCTCCAGCCGCGTCCTCCCCGGCACCGCCGCCTCCGCCGTTCGAGTCCTCTCCAGCCCCGGCACCGCCGTCCGCGTCCTCTCCAGCCCCGGCCACGCGTGCGTCTCCTGCCCCGGCCATGCGTGCGTCTCCCTCAAGTTCCCAGGCGCCTTGAAGCCTACCTGCTGTAGCTGGAGTAGCAAACCCTTTAGCTAATAGAGAACTGAGCTGGTCTGCTGAATTTTGTATGGTTTCTTTGTTTTCAATGAAACCGGGGACGGGTCCCTTTTGATCTAAAAAAAAGTTCCCAGGCGCAACGATTCATAGGATGGATGGAGGCGGCGACAGGCACCACCATCTCCGACCTCCACCAAGAACTAGTCTCCCCCGGATGTGGCCAGCCAGACAACCACCTTGCTCCGGTTCCCTAGATCTAGATCCGTTTTTCTGTTATGGTTTGAATAGTTTGGTCAGTTCATTTGTAAATCCTTGATCATTATTCCTTCCCAATAGATCCAGATCTGTTTTTCATGATTTTTTTGGTCAGTTCATTTGTAAAACCAAACCTGTTCTTATCAGTGATGTGAAAATGTTCTATTCCGATCCGAATATGTTATGTGTTTGTCAAGGGAAATTATTCTCTGCATGGATACGATCTTTTCGTGTTGCTTCAGCGTTTTGTGATTTCTTGTTTATGCATGATCCGATGTGGATCCTATTCTATTTCACATACGGAATGTTGTATATGTGTAAACAGATTTGTTCATCCGATTTCTTCTTAATACATATTGTTTCATGCATGATCCAATGGATTTGTTCTTATATTGAAACGGAAAAAGAGGATCCGGTAAGATTCCTTTTTGCACCATATTTCTTTTCTTTTTTATTCATGTTCTTATGTAGTTTTTAATCCAAACGGAATGGTAAAACATGGATGAATCCAAACCAGATCTTGTTATGTATGCATTTTCGGGTCGGATGTTGTGTATGTATTTCTGTTGTGGATCTAAGAGATTTTTGCGATCCATGGATGAATCCAAAAAATCTTGTTAATGCATGAATCAAAAAATTGCTTCCACATTATTTGTATTACATGATCCGGATATTTTTGTTCATGCTTATGAAGAAATGGTGCAGGAAATGTAAAATTGGATGTTTCTTTTTCTATATCGATGGATAAAATCCGAAAACTTTGTTTAATGCATAAATCTGAAAATGAAAATGGTAATTTTCTTGTTACCAAATGAATCCGAAGAAAATGCTTATGCATGATCCATGATTAAAAAAAATGCTTGCTTTCTCATGTATTTTTTCTGATATGGATTCTTAATCCTTTTGTTTGATTTTCTTGTTAATTCGTGACATTCTCCGATATGAAAAATTGGTAATACATCGATCTATTTTTTTTCTATAAATGCCTCATTATTTCAGGATCATGTTAATACATCAAGATCAGAGTACAGGTTGTTATTGCGCATGATTCTTGGTAATGCATTGTAACCTGTTTTTATATAGTCTCCCAATCGATTTTTAGGTCAAGGGGTATTTCGGTCTCTCTCCTGTTATGATTCGTTGCCGGTGGTGGGGATCCTTCTGTAAACGTGTTAATCAGGAAGTAAACATGGTCAAAGCTGTATTCTCCGCTTCTTAGCTAGCACGGATCTCAAAGGAGATGGGCGGTAGATACCGGGGGTGGGTACACTCCTATGAGACTCCAACAAGATGAGGGAGTGATCAAGAGCCAAAAACACCTCAAGGCCTATATATATGGGTCTCAGATGGAGGATATTTCTCAGTTTTAGAGACGAAAAATGAGTACCTGACCTCTCCTTTTTCTCGAGAGGGGGTGAGAGCGGTTGTTTCTAAATGGTGCACGAGAAAGCTATCAGCTTTCATAGCTCAGCGGCTGAGTTTTAGCAAAACATGTATGATAACCTTATGGAGTTGTTCAACTTATTGTATGATGGACACGATCGGCTTGTTCTTAAACTTGTGAAATTGTTTTTATGTCTAAGTCTAAGAACGTCCAACGTATCTGGCAAAACAATCGGATTTGTCTGCTCAACGTGAGGTTCAAAATTAACAAAGGTTGCAGTGCTCAATTTAGTGGTGGACATGTGGTTCGCCGACCGAGACAACATTTGTGCAGGGTATGACCATCCTTAGTTGGGTGGTAGTCCTACATTAGACAATTCAGAAGAAAATAAATAGAATGATTTAAAGTCAACTTAACATAAAGCCTATGACAAAGTCAAATCGACTTTTCTTCAATAAACCTTGAGAATAAAGGGTAACGACCAAAAATGTTGTAGCTTTGCGTATATACAAGTTTTATCATACTTGGTAATTTTAACAACCGTCCATCCGCTCTAATCGAACGGTAACAAAATAAGAGCTACCTGAAACTACAAAAATAAAACTACCCAAAACTACCCGAAACTACCAATATTCATTTATTTTTAATCTTAAATAAAAGGACATTTAGGTAAATTTATGTCGGTGGGCCACCATTAGATTATCCCATGCCCAATCTCACTCTCTCCCCGCTCGTCTCTGTTGTTGAGCTCGCAAGCGGCATTGGAGGCGATGGGCCCGACGAAGGCCAGCGACGGCGGGGCGTCGGGCTGCGCGCAGGGGAGGTCGACGGCGGAAGGGCTCCAAGATCAGGAGAGGAACTCGAGTGGGTGGAGCGGCGGCTCCGGCGGCCAGAGATCGCCTCGGATGTGGAGCTGGGAGAGCGGAACCACTCCCCTCGATCGCATCCGCGTCCGCCGTTCTCTGGCCGGCCCCCCAAAATCGCCACGGTGGTCTGGAGATTTCCGGTGCCGTGGCTGGTTGTCCACGGAACACCTCAGAAGTCAGAACTCTTTGTCCTCGCCATGACCGGCAGAACCTGTTCCACCGGTGGGCGACCCTCCCTTGCTTCCTGCTGCACCGATCAGTGTCCTTCCCTCCTCTGTATTTCACGTGTGTCATCCTCCCCAATCCACAGCGAGTTGTTTGTCCACCAGATCCTCTCCGGCTCCCCTTGGAAGTTCACCAAGCATCGCCCTCGAGTTCGTCGTGCACCTCCAAAAAGGCTACCGTTAGCAGTGATAGCGCGGATTGCCGGTGGACTGTTCAAGACCCCCAGTGGACTGCCCAAGTTCTGCCGGTGAACTCTGGCCATTTTCGTTCCGTTCATTGTGCGGCTGGTGTAGCACCAAGCTGTTTATGTTCAGTCCGTGGCTGGTGGAGTACAGGATGGCCAGATGCAGGAGAAGTTCAAAGCTATTCTCCCTGCATGGCAACGGTGATGAAGTGCAGGATTTGGAGTCCGGGTTGCAGCTTCCGACAGTGCACACTATGTGCTTGCTAAAATGCATTAAAGCACTGGTGTACTCGTTCATTTTGTTAGCGTCAAATTTGTTTTTTTTTTAATCAATCAGTTTATAAGAAGTACATTGGTTATTTCTGGGAAGTGCAAGTGTGTCGTTGTTTTCCCGATAAGTGCATTTTGGTAAGGCGCCGAACTTCATTCATTTGGTGAGCTGATTTTTTTTTAAAGTTTATTGCCCACCTTTATTTGCGAAGTCGCCAAAATCAACATAACCATGTGTTCTTTTAAATTTCTGTAATTTGCTAAGGCCAGGAATACATCCCAACACACAAACAAACCCATAAATAAAAATTCAGCTTGTTGCTTTGCCATGCAATGAAGCTACAGGGTTGAAACCACATGATAGTTCGTATTAAACATGCTTCTCATATAACCTGAGGATTAGTCACACTATAGTTACAAGGAATGATACAAAATCACATCGGCAAGAACCAGAAACTGCAGTTTCTCTCGACCTCTCACAAAGATAGCAGCAGGGAAGCCTGGTATGATTCCAAACACAACCCCTTCAGCTTGGCTCCTCCTCACCAATAGTATCTCCAATCTCTTTGTACATCACCTAAAAAATGTTGCCGGAAACAAGTCCATGCACAGCTGCACCACACCATCCATCGTCAGTGCCCGCAGACCATAAATCCTCTGAACATTTATCATGTCCATAAACAAATCTACCAAGACAGAATCTATCAAAACATTCATCCTTTGAAGAGTAAATCTACCAGGACAGAGTCGCTAACCAGATTGCATCAGTCATGATTGGCAAGAAAAGGGGGGCATGAAAAAATGAACAACCAAGAGATGAAGAAATACTTGCTCTTGCAGCAGTTCTCGTCGTTGACGAAATCGAGGTCGTGCATGGCGTAGCGGCAGTATTCGGCGGGCAGCGAGGCGGTGAAGTCGTCATAGTGGTGGGCCGGTGACCTTGGCGTCGGGGGGCGCTCGAGCGCGGTTCGTGTGCTCCGACAAGAGGGTCCTGTCGTGCGGCAAGATCGATCCTCCGGCCAGCGAGGCGGTGCAGCTCGGCAACGCGCTGCTGGCCGGTTGAGCGCGACGTCTAACTCCAAGGTGGTGTGGGTGACGGTCAGCGGACTCATGGATATCAATATGTTCGACGCGATCCTGAACACGGCGCACACGGCCGGGGTGAAGGGGCTGGGAGCTGGTGGTGTCAGTGATCGGGTGGACGTCAGGCGGCGCCGCCACCATGGAGAACCGCGGCGGCGTACAACAGCGTCGTGTTGTTGCACGTGGCCGCGGTCACCGGCATGCAGCAGCAGACGGGAAAGGCCGTGGAGACGTACCTGTTCGGTCTGTTCACCATGTTCACCGAGAATCAGAAGTTTGAGGGCATGGGCATGCCGGCATGAAGCAGCACTTCGGCCTCTTCGAGCGGTGTACCGGCTCGTATTTACTCCTGGTACACCACGGTCATGTCCGGATTATATTCAGAGAAGTGGGAGTACATCATTCTCCATGGTGGCTCCGATCATGGAGAATTTAGAGAAGTACAACATCGATTATTCAGTACAGAATGCTGGCTTATATTCAGAGAAGTAGATCAGAGAGAAGTGGGACATTATAGATTCAGTTTTACCACACACAGATCGATTATTCAGTATAACATGCTGGTACACGGCATATAGCATGGGTAGAACGGGGTAGTTTGTTTCTTTAGGTATCACACGAATGTGTTTCATCTGATCTATACTACAGTGATACTTATGCGTTACATGCTCATTCAGTTCAATTTAACACCTCTCACCGTCTCACGGTGTAGTTTTCACAATATCTGAACTTCCAATTACGGTTAGAAAAGAAGGCGAATTATGAGCTGTCAATTTGCTTCTGTACTTGCACTCCCAATTGAGTGCATATCTTCTGAACCTTTTTTGAAGGGGAAAGAAGAATTTAGCTAGATTTTAGGGGAAGAAAAAGAAATCCAGCAACCTGTATCATTGGTCCAACTGAATCCAAAACAAAAACATACAGATCGATCCACAATTTCACATGACTAGCATTCATGTAACTTAGTTAGAGTCTATTTTTTCAATAGGTGTTGCTCCACAGCAAAGGAAAGCAGGAGGCTCAAGACCAGTTGATTTACGCTCTATTTTGAGATAAAAAAAAGGAAGTTGGATTAATATTGGCGCTAGTAGAAGTACCGAGTGTGGAAATGCAGTTGAAAATTATAAGTTAAGATCTCTAGCAACATCATGTCTGACAATTTCTGTATATACACTTCTGACTGAAATGAGGGTTATTGAAACAACATGAATACGAGATCGTTAAGTTCTCAAAACTCTTGACACATCTAAACTAAAAATATGAAATTACAACACAGTTAAGCTATCATCATCAATCAAAGACGGAGAACGTTTTCTACAGGAACAGGTTAACAACACAAGCTGACAGTAGTACACCACACAAGGGCCACTGACACTACATTTCCCAACTTATTTCCCCTCGCATATACAAGCTGACAGTAGTACACCACACAATTGCATTTTCCGCCTTATTTGCTCAACCTGCAGTTTATATGTCCAAATTAAAGAGGGATAACAGATATGAATATGCTGAGAACAAGCTATATATTGTATTAAGTTCGTATTCATGGTGGAACACATGAACAAAGATGCTAATGGATGATAATGTCTTGATAAATATTTTGCATGCAAATTATAAGGGCTTACTGCCATGTCTATATCATATTGGTGGCAATACAAAGTAGGAAAAGTGCTAGAGACACTAAACCTGATTGGTGGTCAGATGATATAGAACTCAAATGCAAAATAAGTTAAAGCAAATACCTTAATGAGACAAGGAAATATTAGTCCAAAACAAGCAAACTTTTGGCAAGAAACTAGAAGAAAAGACAAACATCTCATTTGGTTTTCATTATGGTACGCCGATGAGCAATTGTGGCTGTCGATAAAGACCAGACCATGACTAACTTGTTCTACTTAAGTGTAATTATTAGTAGTAACGTGAAGTACTACTTGCAAAACTTTGCGCAGCCCAAACAACTCATTTGAGTAATAGCTTAACAATGTGGTTGTGCAAACATGTGTGAAGCTTGATACAGAGTGGATATCAGCTTATTAGACTCAAATTCCTACTTAACTCAAGTGGCCATCTCCAGCTAGTCAATTGAAATTCTGGCAGACTCCAGATGGTAAGGAACTAAGGACTCCAGAAAACAAAGATAAAAGCTGGTACATGAATTCAGAATATAAATAGTATTACAGGTGGCCTATTACCTTCCCAGCTTCTGCGGCTCTTGACGCAATCATTGAATCGGCATAAGAATAAGAAGTCAGTAGAGCATTGTGGGCATGTGACATAGCATAGCTGGTCTGTTGAAACAAAATGTTAGGATCAGGATGCTAAAGAATCTACATAGTGTTCCAATCCATAATATCCAAGATCCCGACCCTTTCTTAGCCTGCACTTCATCTAGTCCAACAAAAGAACACAAATCATATAGGAGCTACTACACCTAAGCAGTAGAATCAATGAACACGGAATCCCTATCAGTGCACCATGGAGTTTTAGTTTCATCCTCCCAAGATGGCTCTTTTCCGTATCTCCACAGGAACGCGGGTAAGAGATTGTTGAGAATCGAAGGGAAAGGGGAGGGTCTGATCTTCTCGGAGTACTGGCAGGGGATGCAGGGCCCGGAGGGGCTGCAGCGGTAGGAGGAGTTCCCCTGCGCCTGCACGAACCCCAACAGCGACCTCCAGGCGCCCTTGGCAGGCCCCGACGCCGGAGCTCCTCCTCAGTGTGCGCGTACCGGCACGCCTCCCCGTGGCTCCTCCGAGGGCGCCGCAGTCACGGGTCGAGCGAGTTCCCCTGCGCCTCCACGAACCCCAGCAGTGACCTCCGCGCGCCCTTGGCCGTCGGCCCCGACACCGAAGCTCCTCCTCCGTGTCCACGTATCGGCACGCCTACCCGTGGATCCTCCGAGGGCGCCGCAGTCAGGGGTCGAGCTAGGGCGCCGCAGTCGCCGATCGAACGAGGGAAATGACGGCGGCGGCGATACAGTTCGTTTTTTTCTCCAGGATCAAATCATGATCAAATGCCCATAGTACCCCAGACTGATTTGATAAAAATCTGATAAATGATTGCACGGCCAATATAATTTAGAGGCGGAAGAGACAGAATCAACGGCTGATTTTTTTTTTGGAAGAGAAGCTGCCTGAAACTACCTAGGTAGTTTTCACAAGCACCGTAAAAGAGCTCAGGAAGCGTATAAAGATAATGTTGCCAGATGAGTGAATAATGATTTATGTCATTATTTCGGAACCGGGAATGAACACGGTAAGGGTGACCCGTTATCACGCTTGCTATGCTGAATTAACGAGGGAAAAAATGGTCAAATTGTATGAGTAGTTTTCCATCTTGTGGATTGGTGGTCTATATCCTACAATAAGCCGAGCATATTATCCTTTTTTTGATAGATCATGACCTAGAAAAATTTTAGAATGCAAAGTTGACACTCAACATTCAAGCAACTTTTATGTCTCGAAATAAATTTCCATTAAAGTGACAACACCAACAAAAATTTCCCCCTTTTCTTTGACAACACAAAACATTCCTCCCTGTTATGCAAAGAAACACTGCGATCGGCCACACCCAAATCACACCGTACACGTGCGAAGTGCGACCTGACTAGCAAAAACACAAACTATATATGACTCACTGCACGATCACATAGTCACGTAATTGGTACAGGTCTGCAGGGCCGGCAGCTGATCACAATCACCACTTGAAACCGAAGGGCCGGCTGGACTTGTGATGGGGAGACCAGGGAGCTGGTGCCGGGGCAGGTGTGAGTGTGTCGGCTGCGAGGATGGTAACGTTGAGCTTCATGCCCATCTGGCAGTGCTTGCCCACGGCGCAGACGAACCACCTCCGCCCCGGCTTCTCCAGCTCGACCTCATCGCTGCCAGAGCTCCCGGCACCAACGGGGTTGGCGCTGTTGCAAGCCTTGAAGTCCGGCCCGCTCACCTCCACCACGTTATGGAATGCCTTGTTGTAGTTGAACACTGCATGCAGAGCAGGCAGACGAATTAGTTCGAGTCATGGATCCATCTGACCATGACTTGGTTAAGCAGAGCAGTAACAAATTCAACAAGCCGTGAGAATTCGATTGGTTACGTACCTAGCGCGTCGCCGACTCTGAACTGCTTGCTCTCGGACCAGGCGGTGTAGTTGAACCCGAGCGTCCACCCTCTGCCGTCGCCCACGGGGTGGACGGTGGCCGAGGCAAATATGGGGAGGAAGGCGACCGCGATCACCGCAGCCATGGCGAGCATCTTCTTGGAAGCCATGCAGGTCGTCGAGAGTTGAAACTGAAACTTAACCTCTTGGCTACTTTTTGTTCACACAGCTCTCTCAGTCCGTGCTATGGTGTGACGAGAAGAGGTACACGTACATGGCTATATAAAGTGATTGATCTTGTACCTACGTGGGAGAAATAGTCAAGAGTCAAGACACGCATCGAGGATGGAGGTTCAGTTCGGTGTTACCAATGGAAGCAGTGTATGTGATTGTGATCTATGCTTGGCGAGGCCTGCATTTTCGTTTGCGGCCCTTCCTCCAAATGTGGTATTGAGAGCAGGGTTTGACACTTTCCTCGGTTACACATGATCGACGACAGTAACATAAAACATTGAGAACGAAAAAACAAAGATCCGGCCTCGTCTGAGTGGCGGAGCTGGTAGAGAACCATTGGGTTCACATGGACCCAATGAAATCCATCAAACCTTCACTAAATTAGAGTGTGATATTGCTAATTATTAGAATACTACACTATCACAAGAAGAGATGAACCCAACGGTTTTCTGCACCAGCTCCGCCACTGACTGACTATGGCTTGGTCGGTTTAGTTTCTCCAGTATTCATGCCGATGATGCTAGCCATGTAATCTAATCTTCACTATTCCTACTAGGAGAGTAAAAAAAGACCTACCGGGACTAGCTCTTGGTGGTTTAACAGAACCATTGGGTTCACATGGACCCAATGAAATCCATCAAACCTTCACTAAATTAGAGAGTGATATTGCTAATCTATTATATATACTAAAAGCACAATACGGGGGTCTAAAATAAAGACACCATATTAATCCACATCATTAGAATTAATTTAACTGTTAGATCTACTATTTACGGTTAGGATTTAACGCGTAACAACTCTTTGTCACGGTCCATATTGGATTTTTTAGGAGGTACGCGAACGTGAAAATGTATGCACAAAACAAACGTAAGAGAGATAAGGGCTCTATGGGATTTTTTTTGGCCGTGATAACAAAGCCGTGGCACTAATCAAATCTCTAAATGCTAATTAACCATCAGCGGGCCCAAGTCGCGACACCACGATACAACTACTCACCCCACATGCAAGAACTAGGCACTGGTACGGTTGTATTATTTTGACTGATCCATCGATCCCCGTGGCTTGGTCTATAGCACATAATATCATATGTAGATATCTCTTTATTATTAACTCTTTCCATCCCATACATTAGAAATTATATAACATATTTAGCTAAGTACGATGTTTTGCCGCCTGAGCTATACGTAACGTACCACTATAGTTTGAATAAAATAAAACAACATTTTAAACCATCAGAAAAATCTGATTTTTTTTTGTATATTATAGGCAATGATGTATTTCGTCACTATGCAAAGTTTTAATCGAGACATATTACATTTTAGACTGCGTATAATGACAAAAAGTGCAAATCTAAAGTAGTGAACATTAACAAAAATTTATCCTCCAAGTTTTTCAGATTGTGTGCGGCTCAAATTACAAAGCGTTTTGAGTTGGAATTTACATGTAGATATAGCTATGTTCTTAGAATTAAGAACAAATACCAAAAATGAAATTTATGGTTCAACTTTGAACTCCATCTGAAAAATAGTATCCACGTAATAGAGGGTTTACAACTATAGATTGTTGGAAAGATTTATAAATATGTCACAAATTCATTTTCATAAAATGATCTTAATTAGACGAGGTTCACATGTAAAGTCACAAATTTGGATAACTGGATGCACTTCAAATTCCGAGGGCAAAATAATCTGATGGTATTGATTCAAGAATCATCAAGACATGGAGTTGGGTTCATATAAGAGTACAATTTAATAATGTATGTGCTAAGACATTAATGCATATAATTAAGTTGAAGCGATTCATAGTCTATTTGTGCATGCTTGCACAAAAATATATAACAACACAACTTTATATTACTTGATTCGTACTTTAGATTCATAGAGATAGAAATTATGTTGGGTGGTATAATATTCAATATAATTTAATTTAATTCTCATCCGATCTTTTGCAGCAAAAAATCTAATATATGTTTGACTAAGGACTAAAATATATACGTCCAGTCATATATTGTTGTTGACTATACAAATAGTTACTAATGATTTGGCTAGGGTCATATATTTCCATTTGTTGTTCATTGCACTATTGGTAAAGCATTTGTGGGGCCATAAATGACAAAAAAACACATGGCCAAGCATTGTAATACTGGGTACATGGTGGAGCATTGATTCCTAGAACCGAATCCTTTAAGATCGTGATTGTGATTGATTAAATTAAGTACTTCCTCTGTCACAAAATAAGTGTTTTATATTTATTCAAATCAGAATGTATCTAGACATAAAACACATCTAGATACATCCATATTTGGACAAATCAAAACACTTATTTTCAGACGGACGGGGTATATGTCTCTATAAAGTTAGAGCCAATTGTATAAGCAATCAAGAACTGCTGCACAAACATGCTGTTTGTTGTGAGGACGACATGAATGGGAAAATAGGATTATGATGTATGAACATAAAGTTGTATATTGATAAATATTTACCATTACAAATAAAAAATCGAGAATCATGTCTATGCATATCGTATATATGTTTCGTTGTATGTTGTTACAACTTCATGTCCAAATTTGTAAACATGTTTTTGACAAGATGAGAATTAATTGTTCATTTCATTTTTCAGAAAATATTATTTTTTACCTATTTATATTACTTATAAGTAATTTGAAATATAAAATATAATGTCTAGATCTTGCGATGTTGGTCGTTGTCGGCCTTCGGTAGATTAAAAATGAGCCAATTATATAACAGAATCTATAAGCTCATGTGGCAAATTTGGCTGTGGTTGTACATTGGGTTAATGCTGAAGTACCAAGACCAACACATTGGGTTGAAATGAGAAGAATCCACACCAATCAGGATTTTTGTCACACGAAATTAGAAATGATAAGTTTCCTTGGATTGAACAATTTAGATAAGTATCTTTCCAGGTGACTTCATGAGTTCATATAGTTTTGTGTCCATCGTATTTTTGTAGATTTTAGTGTATGTTTCACTACAAACAATCTTTACAATGTCTACGTTTTATCTTGAAATCAACAACCGATCTGAAGTCTTGGGTAGCCTGGAAATGCTACATGAATTGTTAATAACCGGATGACGATTACAATGACAACTAAATTGATTATTGTTTAAGAGGTTGAAATTAGGGCTCATATAGGTCGATGTTCATTGTTTCATGACAACAAAATCACTTGTAGAACACTTTTACTGAAGAGGAATGGCATCAAGAAGAAATAAAAAATAGCAATACGTAGATTTAAAGATATAATATAAGTTGCATTGTATCATTGAAAGTTTGACCAATCCAAAAATCTTAAGTGATTCAAAATAAATGGCATGTCTTATCTAACATTACATTTACATTTCATAACGAATCTTAGATGTAAAATTCAATTTTGTATCTTTAAAATCATCGAATTATTTTATCTCAAGCATGCTAAAGACTGATGCGTTGATAACCCATGGCACAACTAAGGATCAATTTCACTAACGATTCAAGTAAAGCAACTTCAGGCTTTATCTTTGCTGCACTCCTTAAGAGCTCGAACCAACACCAATAATTATTGATGAGTTTTGAAATTATATGGATGATTCTGCTATATTCTGTGTGCATGACCATATGAAATCATACCTTACAAGATCTTCGTTTAACAACATATGTATTCCAACAATTTCAAAACTTTTGTCCCGTGTGTAAGCGTAGTCAACACTATATGGTCTAATGTCTCGTATCCACAAACTATATAAACAAATAAAGTAGGGATGTTTAAGTACTTTTATAGCGTGCCGATTTTCCACTTTGTCACAAAAATACAAATTTATGTGCAAGATTTCTCCCAATATCAATAAGAGTTAGTTTCACATATATTACCAGACAATAATGTTGGAGTTCTCAATTAGATTCATGCTTCATGGTAGAGGGATAATCTACTAACATAGTCGAAAAGAGAGAAGTGAATGTATGTACATAGAGATGGTGGTGTGTCGATCAGGCATCACGAGAGCAACAATATTAATATAGAAGTGTCGGTACCAATGTAATGCGTTGTTATGGGAAGATTCTACTTAAAATGATTTACTTTTTCAAGTTCATAAATCTGAAAGGACAACTTTCTTTTGTGTCTAACAATATAGATAAGTATACTACATCATAACTCATGAGTTCATATGTAGCTTTGGTAATGCTATTAAAGACATTTTAGTGCAGGCTATTGTGTTCAAATATTCCAATATTTTTGTTTTTATGTCATTACAATCACAATTTTGGCTATTGTATTCAAATATTCCAATATTTTTGTTTTTATGTCATTACAATCACAATTTTGGCTATTGTGTTCAAATATTCAAATATTTAGGTATTGAAAATAAATTTAATGATTCAAATATTATAATCACAATAACTCACCGCAAATTTAAATGATTCAAGATAAATTTAATGTTTCACATAACAATACATTTACAATGTCTATTGAATCCAGGATTTAAAATTCCATGTTTAAAAAACCTTTGAAACCCTAAACTTAATTCGTGAACACAACATGTTAAAGACGACGTCCTTGATTTGCCAGGGCCACCTTGCTAGTTATTAGAATACTACACTATCACAATAAGAGATGAACCCAACGGTTTTCTGCACCAGCTCCGCCACTGACTGACTATGGCTTGGTCGGTTTAGTTTCTCCAGTATTCATGCCGATGATGCTAGCCATGTAATCTAATCTTCACTATTCCTACTAGGAGAGTAAAAAAAGACCTACCGGGACTAGCTCTTGGCGGTATTTTTCTCATATAAGGAGACCTCGCTCATGAGAATTCTCAAAATTATGCTCCGACGTGACTCGAACTCAGGTTGATAGGTTTGGCACTGCACGCCTAACCACTAGACCACTGCCCCCTTCACCTACTAGCAGAGTACTGCCACCGGAAACAAATCAAACATATTGCTCATAAGTTTTTTTTGCGATAATTGCTTACAAGTTTTTGATGAATGTGAACAACGAGCAGGATGTTCTTCTGGGCCACTGCTAACTAAGCATCTTAGAGAAAATCTAGCATAGTCGCCCTATATTAGTCCGACCGGCCACCATAATAATTGGTAAGATTGCATTTTTGGCTTAAAAAATTGGTCTAGCCAAATCCCCGTCCCACCCTTCATTGCCAAATAATTTGGAGGGCTCTTCAAATCCAGCGCACTATTGTTTGGAGCGTACGACAATTTTCTAATGTTCCTCTTCCCGCTCCTCTACCTAAACGCGTCGCGTCGTTCCCTCCCTCGATATATCCCCACCTCCACACGCCCTCCCTCACTCGCAACGGACTTATAATCTCTCACATGGCCGGACCGATGTAAAGTAACAAGAGAACAATCTTTCAAAGCAAAAGTTAAAAAAAAAGAGTAGCCACACCCCCACAAGAACCACCGACGACTCCCAACAAGAAGTGACACTACACCTCCTTGTGAAACCATCAGACATCGTCGCACTCACACTACACCCACGAAGTTATCGCTGGATGTCTTCTCGCTCCATACCTTGGAGCGCAGATCCTGCCAGGTGACAACTCAGTCATGCGTAAAAGATAGAAGGCTGCCGAGACCGCCCCACACCAGCACCGAAGGACTTCGAGATAGGATCTGAACTTTCCAGAAAAAATTATGCAAATACTAATTTTGGTCCTTGTATGCAAATCAATGAGTGAAACTTATTTCCTCCAACAAAAAAGAGCGAAATTCTTGATATAGGACCGGAAAAAATTAATATGGTGACAATTCGGTAAATGCACGGTGTATACCAATCTGGTTGCAACAAAACTCTTTTCTAGGAAAACCTATTTCTTAGGGAATTTGTGTTTATGCCTTTTGAAATCTCACACACTTAAAAAAACGTAGTAACATGTTGCAGTTTACATATATTTGATTAATTTATTTGTGTAGGCAGTTTATGTATGTTTTTTTCTTTTGTGTTAACATAGGTATCGCTTATTTGTTATATTATTGTGGTTCCTTGGTTTCATTCTTTTAATTGCTGATATAAAATATTTTCCATTTATTTAATACTCAAGTTTGTGAGTTGTTTAATGCATATCTAAGAAATGGTAAAATTTGTTTCGAAGAGTGGCTAAAGCTCAAAGTCTAACTCGCAGTTCAACCTTTTGATACTTACAATCACATAATTTGTTTTTAAGGTCTTAAATATACCGGGTAGCTCACACTATGAAAGATAAAATTATACACAGTTTTTTGTTTAACATAGATGTAGAAATGTGTTATTTGGGCACATAGTCTCAAACAGTAAATTACATAAAGTACTTCTGAGAAATTTTATGTAAATAGTACAATCCGGCTTTGCAGAATGTGAGTCTATATTACATAATTTGTTTTTTGTAAGAACTTGTGTTTAGAAGTAGAGTTTGGTATTTACACATGATAAAATCTTTAAGTTACACATTACTTTTCGGGCAAGTTTATGTGATATCTAGTTGAACATTTTAATGATTAAAATGTCATAACTGATACTACAACTTCAAATTTAGAAATATGTTCTCAGGAATTTGTAGATTCTCAAACATAAATAAAAAATATGTGCCATCTATTTAGCTTGGCACATTTGAAAAGAGAGAAACATATGTATTTTAAAGAAAATAACCATTTTCTAACGATATCAGCCTCCTTTCGGAGGGCATAAAGTTTTACATTTTGCCTCCATACCGGACACTGCTTTGTTGCAGTTTCAGACCTTGTTTCTATTATTCCTAGTTCTCCTCTCGGCCTCGGCTCCCATACTTAACGAAAAACGATAGAACCAATTCCATGCCATCATTTTTGTTCTTGATTTGAAAATTTGTTTGTGGATGTGATGTGTAAGATTTTTTTTGCCTTTTGGTGCCACGATCAAAATGCAGCCGTTGTTTGTGTCCAGATCTTGTTTTCTCTAGTGTATGTTTGGTTTGCTCTCTCGTGTTCATGCCACAAAAAAAATGTTGGAAATATCAGTTGTTTGGATTTCTCTCCCCTTTTCATGGATTTCTTAACTAGTATTTGTTCTTTTCCTGATATCTGTAGTTAGTTCTGTTTCAGAATTTAAGAACTTGTTCATGGAGCCCTTTTTGCCGATACATTGTTTGTGAATTTATGAATGATACTCAATTTGAAATTTATTCCCAGACTATTTCCTCTTGCATCGACCATGTGGTGGGGATAAGAATGTCACCGGTAGCATAATAGCTGTCGAGGTTTTTCCTCTGCTTCTCCTGCTTCTCTTGGCGGATATGTAGGGTAAATGGTTGTTTTGTCCACGTTCTGGTCTTCTCTTTCTTTCATCTTGATCACTAATTGAAGCCAAGTTTTCTGCTGATGTAAATGTCTTCATAATTACGTCCTCCATATTACAATTAGATGTCATTTTGGAGATTGGCGAGATTGTTATGTTACATGAAGAAAAAGTGTACAGAATTTTTTTTACAAAATTTATCGCATGTACGGACATGAGTCGAACAATTGCTACATCATTAGGTATGATATGGAGAACATCACTAGACGAATCCAATAGTGCAACTAGCAAAGGCACGAACAGCGTCGTAGTTTGCACAGCCCCCCCGCAGGTGATCACATTCACCGCTTTCAGACGAAGGGCCGCCTGGACTTGCGATGGGGCGACGGAGACGGCGCCGTCCACGGACCTGGTGCTGGTGCCGTCGCTGACGTACCGGCGTCCGCTGCGAGGATGGTAACGTTGAGCTTCATACCCATCTGGCAGTGCTTGCCGACGGCGCAGATGAACCACCTCCTCCCCGGCTGCTCCAGCTCCACCAGATCACTGCCGGAGCTGAAGGCGCCGCCGATGGGGCTGGCGGTGTTGCACGCCTTGAAGTCCGGCCCGCTCACCTCGACCACGTTGTGGAAGGCCTTGTTGTAGTTGAAGGGGGAATTGATAATAACCCCCTCCGTTCGTGCTCCTTTGATCTTAACCCCCTTTGTTTATCTGCCTCACTTCTATGCCCCCGAGTTCGTCTAACTATCCCTTATATCCCCCTTTGACATTATTATCTCTGTATTAAGCCAATAATCAAATATGTTAAGCCTAATGCTTATCCGAATTGACTACTTTGCCCCTCCTCATTCAGTTCACGATACAGATGGCCTGACCGGTTCGCTTTCTTCCTCCTCTGTTCGCTCGCGATCTGGCCGCCGCTGCGCCCCGTCCCTCGCAACTGGCCGTCGCTGACCCCGCCCTCCTTCCCCTCCCCCGTCCGCCGCCTCCATTTCTTCACATCCCCTGGCCGTGCCTCCGTCGCCCCCGCCCGCTCTGCCGCCGGAGCCGCGGCCCTCGCCTCCATGTTTTCTGGCCGCTCCACCACCGGAGCCGCGGCCCTCGCCTCCGTCTCCTTGGCCGCGCCCTCCCCCAACTCCCTCCCGTCCGCCGGACCTGGCCGCGGTCGTCGATTCTTCCCCTCATCTGCAGGCTGCAAGCTATACCTTTTCCTATTTTTCACGAATTTTGCTGGGTTCCGGCTGTTCCGAATCATGGAACGGAGTTAATTTACTGATTAAATGTTGACAACTATGTTAACCATGTTAAAGGGGGCTATCCACAACAATTAATCGAAGTGGGGGGCTGGTGAGCGAGACACGCGAACAAGGGGGCTTATGATCAAAGGCACGTGAGCTCGGGGGGTTATAATCGATTCCCCCGTAGTTGAACACTGCAGGCAAGCACGCACACATTCACCTCCATGAATCAGTTCATCAGCAATCCTAATTATGACTTGATTAAGAAAGCATGCTCAAAGCAGAGGACTTCAGACGTTCTGCGCAAGCCAAGAAAATGATTGGTTCTGTCGCAAAATGAAAAAGATTAAACTGATTTGAGTGCTTACGTAGCGAGTCGCTGACTCTGAATTGCTTGCCCTCGGACCAGGTCGTATAGTTGAACCCGAGCGTCCAGCCCCTGGCGTCTCCCACGGGATGGACGATTTGTTGTGCGGCGAGCATGGGGAGGAAGGCCACGGCGATCGCCGACACCACGGCAAGCATCTGCTTTGAAGCCATGGCCATGGAGGTCGTACGTGGAGAAATGAAACTGAAACTAATTCTTGCTCCTCTCTGTTCAGTCGGTGCTATACTACTATGGTGTGACGAGAACTACACATACATGATAGGTGGATTTATGGAGCGAGATTAATCTTGCATATATGTAGGTGTGGGAGAAATTGCCTGATACACGCTTGGAGAGGTTGGAGCTTCCTTTCGGAGTTACCAATGCAAGGAATGGACGTAGCGACATAAGAAACAGATAAGGTTTGTGATCTGCTTGACACGGTCTGTATTTTCGTTTGCAGCCCTTCGTCCAAATGTGCAGTTGAGATACATTCTCGCAGATTATACACATGAGTTTCAGTCTAGGTGGATGACGCTAGAGATGTAACCCAATCTTCATTATTTTTGTTCGCACATGAGTTTCAGTACAGCTACATTGCATAATTTAGGACGTCGACTTATACAAACCCGCGCCCTTCGTCCAATGTGCATTTCAGAGCAGGGTTTGGCACTTTCGGCAGTTACCGCATCAAACCATCACACATAAGTAGGAATAGACCGTTCGTTGGGCGAACAACTATGTAAAGATGCAATAATAAGGCTTCCAAATACCACAGTTCAAATACTTTGATGTGTTTGGCTGTGAGTAAATACTTTACTATCACTCAAAACATGCTATTTTCGAAGTAACTAAAAGCTAAACCTTGGACCTCTTTTTCTGAAACTGAAGTTTTACTATCCCAGATACATAAATACTGTGGTATTAGAACACTTCGGTTTAGAAAAACTTTGCTGCCCAACTAGCCTAAAATTTACGCTTCTAGAGAGATGGGCGGTACATATAGAGCACTTCTGTTTCATATCATTAACAAGCTCGCCAAATTTGTGAAAACTCCCCCTTTGTTCCATCAAGAGATTGAGATTAAGAGCCAATCAAATAGAAAGAATGCACCTATTTTGTGCAAGGAGTTAAAATAATACCAACTCCCTAAACCCCAATTTATTCTCGAAAGAGGCACTGATACAAGATAATTTCAGATGGTTGCTAATGGAGTGTACCAGACGAGGAAAGGATCAAGGGTAAACACAACCTACCTCAAGGCCTATATATATACCAAATATTGTAAGACTTGTATATCAAAAAAAAAATTGTAAGACTCTTTTGGAGGCACCGACGGAAGGGAACTTGTCAGTCCAAGGGTCTCGGACGGAGGATATTTCTCAGTTTCTAGAGTGGGAAAATGATTATCTCACCTCACCGTTTTCTCGAGAGGAGGTGGGAGAGGTTGTTGTCTAAATGATGCACGACAGAGCTCCTGGTCTTGGTGGCTCGTCGGCAGAGTTTTACCAAAACATGTAGGATAACCTTGTAGTGTTGTTCAACTTCTTGTATGATGGACAAATTGGCTTGTTCTTAAACTTCAGAAATTGTTTTGCTGTCTAAGTCTAAGAAGGTCTAATGTATCGAGCAAAAGAGTATGATTTGTCTCCTCAATGTGAGGATAAAAAAGTTAACAAAAGGTTGCAACCATTTATGGCGGACTATGTGGTTCAGCCGACTCAACAACATTTGTGCAGAGTACGTATGAACATTTTTAAGTGGATGGTAATCCTACATTAGACAGTTCCACAATTATGGATAATGATCTACAGAAGCCATAATAAGGTTTGCTTCAGTGCTTCGCCCCTATCGAAAATTAAAGGGAAAAGTTTGTCATGTTTTTTTTCCGTTGGGCTCATGAAGTTCAGACTGCAGTTCGAGAGCAGAAGCCACATAATAAGAAGGATACACTCAACATTCGAGCAACTATCTGGGCTCAAAATCATTTTCCATTATAGTGTGACAACACCAACATCCTTTTTTTTGCAACACAAAACATTCCTCTCACACCCAAATCACACCATACACGTGTCCGGTGCGACTTGACTAGCAAAAACACCCGAGCTATATATGGCTCCACGATCATATATCACGCGTAGTTGGTACTTGGTACAGTCGTGCAGCCGTGCAGGGACGGCAGGTGGTCACATTCACCATTTGAAACCGAAGGGCCGGCTGGACTTGTGATGGGGAGACCATGGAGCTGGTGCCGGTGCAGGCGTGAGTGCGTCGGCTGCGAGGATGGTAACGTTGAGCTTCATGCCCATCTGGCAGTGCTTGCCCACGGCGCAGACGAACCACCTCCGCCCCGGCTTCTCCAGCTCGACCTCGTCGCTGCCAGAGCTCCCGGCGCCGATGGGGTTGGCGGTGTTGCAAGCCTTGAAGTCCGGCCCGCTCACCTCCACCACGTTATGGAATGCCTTGTTGTAGTTGAACACTAGAGAGCAGACACACGTTTAGGCTTAGCCATGGATTACTACTAGCTGATCAATCTGACCATGACTTGCTTAAGAATCCAACAAAGCGTGAGAGTTCGATTGGTTACCTAGCACGTCGCCGACTCTGAACTGCTTGCTCTCGGACCAGGTGGTGTAGTTGAACCCGAGCGTCCACCCTCTGCCGTCACCCACGGGATGGACGATTTTTTGGAGTAAAATACATGAATAGTCACTGAACTTTGTGGCGAAAATCAATTCAGTCACCGTACTCAGCGAATACGTGTTTACGGTACCTAAAGACGCGACGATGTGTCACGGAAGGTCACCGCCGAACTTGTATCCGTGTATTTGCTGACGTGGTAGGTGCGGGTTCCACTGTCAGTGTCTCTTTTTTTAAGAAATCTCGGGATAGGGCAACAATTAGCAGAAACACCCTTGAGAAGATCTTCCCATATCAATTACCACGATCAGTTCGAGGAAGGTCGATCAGTTACGCCGCGTCCTACGCCTTCGCCGCCACGACCTCTCCTTCGTCGTCCGCGATCAGTTCTGCCGGAGGTTTCCATCGCCGGGAAGGTGGAGAAGGATCTCCCGCTCCCACGCGTGCTGCTGGTTGTCGTGGTAGGCGGCAATGTCGCCGCATCGGCGGCCGGAAGGCTCCCCTGCTCCCGTTTACGGTAAGGCACCACCTTGAACTGTCCGCTGATGAAAAGTAGGCACAAATCGATGTTTTTTCTTGCAGAATCAGTGTTCAGGAGGTCGAATTTTCGTTCTGTAAGGCTAGCAGTTTGTTGTTGCTTGGTTTGAGTAGGGGATTTTAGATGAGGTTTGGGGGGCTGTGCGGAAGGGGTTACCCAATGTTAGATTTGTTTTGCACTAGTAATGTTCATATGAGTGCGATTTGGGAGGAGTTTGGGGTAGGATTGTTGCATGGACTAGTTAAAGTTAACTTTTTTGACATGAAATTGGTACTGTTATTTCTGAATTTTTCTGAATTTGTGTTGACTGTACTGTTATTTCTGAATTTTTCAGTTTTAGTGTTGACTGTACTGTTTTTTTAAATTGACAGGAGCTCGCAGTACACATTTCACAATTGAAATCAATCATGGTGGGTGTTTTATGGGCAATGCTAGCAACCGTGTGTATGTTGACGGGGAAAAGATTTGGTATGATAATGTTGATTCAGTCACTTGGTCTCCACTAATGGTAGAGAAGATTGTGGAGGAAATAGGCTATGAGATGGCAGGCAGAATGAAGGTTTGGTACTGTGTTCCTATGCTCTCCATACGTAACAATGGACTGAGGGAGATCAGAGATGAGAATGACACACAAACAATGGTATCTTTGGTTGACATTGGCCACCATTGCTTTAGTTTATATATTGATCATGAGAAGAGCATTATGATCAAGCGTAGTAGCAACACAAAGAATGTCAGCAAGGAACAACCAGTGGAGGAGGCAAATGCAGTACCAATTGAAGTTGCGTATCTGAATACTGAGGAACAACCAGTTGAGGAAGCTAATGCAGTACCAAATGCAGAGTTAGTTGGTGGATCAACAAGGCAGAGCAAGAGGAAGACAAGGAACAACGAGTGTGGACATCAAGAGGAAGTCAGTGATGGTGATGATTCAAATGACTCGGATTTTGACTGTGTGGATTCAGATAATGAAGTCAGTGAAGGCGATGATAACCTCAATGCAGATAAAATAGATGATGGAGATGCTCCAAATTCAGCTGGTGCCAGTACTGCCGTAGCTTCACAAGGGCAGAGTTCAACTGTGAATGGATCAGAAGATATTCAGGTTAAAGATGAGGAGTCCGAAGGAGAAGACCTATGGGCACCTGACTCGGATGACGATCAAATGCATTTCAGATTCCAAACATTCAGAGAGGTCGATTTACATGACCCCAAGTTTCATGTAGGCCAAGTCTTTGGTTCAGTGGAGTTACTTAGGAAAGCAGTCAGGGCATATAGCTGCATACATAGGAAGGATATTAAACTTCCAATCAATGATAAACAGAGGGTAAAAGCAGTTTGTAAGAATAACAAGAAATCATGTACTTGGTATTTATGGGCTAGTTTCGACTCCAGGACCAAAAGCTTCATGGTAAAGAAGTATGTAGCTGAGCACAGTTGCACTGGAAAGTGGAAAGTTTATGCTTTCACTTCAAAATTCATTGCAGACAAGTATTTGGAGAGCTTCAGAGCTGATCAAGATATGAATTTGAAGAATTTTTCAAGGGTGGTTCAAAAAGGGTGGAACATGACACCAAGTAGGAGTAAATTACAGAGAGCTAGGAGAATTGCAATGAAGATAATCTATGGAGATGAAGAAAAACAGTACACCATGCTATGGGATTATGCAAACGAGATCAGAAGAAGTAATCCAGGGAGTACCGTCTTTGTATCACTTGATGCAAATGGAAGATTCAAGCAATGTTACATGGGATTAGATGCATGCAAAAGAGGATTTCTTGCTGGTTGCAGGCCAGTGATATTCATTGATGGTTGTCATATAAAAACTAGGTATGGTGGTCAATTGTTGACAGCTGTAGGGATGGATCCAAATGATTGCATCTTCCCAATTGCTATGGCATCGGTTGAAGTTGAAGACACTGCTTCTTGGACATGGTTTCTTGATACTCTTAAGGCTGATCTTGGAATAATCAACACTGCACCCTGGACAATTATGTCGGACAAGCAAAAGGTAGAATAGATAATAGACTGTCTATTCTTAATTTATCTTGTACCAGTTGTTGACTCATTTTATGCTTATTAATTGCAGGGTCTCATCAACGCTGTCCGAGATGTGTTTCCGCAATCAGAACATAGGTTTTGCGTTAGACATATGTGGCAGAATTTCCAGCAGGTGTTCAAAGGAGATGTCCTCAAGAACCAATTGTGGAAAATAGCAAGGAGCAACACAGTTGAACTGTTTGATAAGCATATGGAACAGATGAAGGCACTAAATGTTGATGCTTATGCTTGGTTAAACAATTTAGACCCTAGCACATGGGTCAAGGCATTTCAGAGTGACCTTCCTAAATGTGATGTACTTCTCAACAATAATTGTGAGGTTTTTAACAAGTAAGTCAAAAATCCTTTTATGTTTATTGTCTTAGCTAGTCAAATCCTTTTATGTTTCCTATGTCAGCTACTGGAGGTTAACTTTATGTTCTAAAACAGATATATCTTAGAAGCGAGAGAATTGCCAGTGTTATCTATGTTCGAGAGGGTCAAGTCTCAACTTATGACCAGGCACTACACCAAGCAGAAAGAGTCAACAACCTGGACTAGTCCTATATGTCCTAAGATAAAAAAGAAACTTGATAAGAACATTGAGTGGTCCAACAATGTATATGCTGATGGAGCAGGGGATGGTTTGTTTGCAGTAGGAGAACTAGTTTCATCTCAACCAGTGGAATACGTAGTTGATCTGAAGCACAATACATGCAGTTGCATGAGATGGCAGAAGACTGGAATACCATGTCCTCATGTAATATCTTGTTTGAGGCATGAAGAGATTGATCCCATTACATTGGTTGACAGCTGCTACTCAGTGGAGATGCATAGAAAAGCGTATGAAAATATAGTGTACCCATGCAAAGACAGAACAGAATGGCAAAATATGAATGGCCCTCCTATCTTGCCTCCACAGTACACTAAACATGTTGGAAGACCAACAAAGGTCAGAAGGAAAGCACCGGGAGAGATAGATGCTAGAGGAGGAGGGAAGAAAATGTCGAGACATGGTGTCATAATGCACTGCAACTATTGTCAGCTTCCTGATCACAACATAGCTGGTTGCAGATACCTCAAGGCGGGTCTCCCTCCACCAAATGCACCTGAACAAGATGTGCCTCCTCCTGATGTGGAACCTAGGGTCATACCACAGGTTAGACCATGAAGTGTATTTCATGGTGTCTTTATTTTCCTATGTCATTTTCATGGTGTCTTTATTCTGGATATTGCATTTCCTGTTTGACCATGAAGTGTATTTCACTTGGTAGGCACAAAACCCAGCTATCAACACTGCAGCTGCTATGAACCAAGATCTTTTTGTCAACACATTGGTTCAGCAGGTAATTATTTATGTAAATCCCCTTTCTCTGTCCTTGCTAAAGCAATTGTGAACTAACTATACTAATTGATACACTAAATTTGCAGAGACCAGAGCAGAGGGACATGGAAGCAAGGCCTACTCCTGATTCATCTTTCATCACAGCTGCTCAAGCATTGGTGAACCAAGCAGCTCCTTCCACTAGCACTATCAGGCAAGGTGATTTGGCTCGACAGTTGCTGCAGATGCAACAAGATAAGAACAGGGCAAATGAAGAGAGAAAGGTTGCCATACTTGAGGCTAAATATGAAGCTGAGTTAAAGAAGGCAGAGGAGAAGGCTAAGAAGAAGCTAGAGCAAGAAGTCAAGAAGGCTGAGCTAGCAATGGTGAAAGCGAGAGAAGCTGCAGAGAAAAGAGAGAAGAGGAGGCAAGAATCCGAGCTGAACAAGCAGGCCAAGGCAGAGACTAAGAAGATCATAGCAGAGGTAAAGAAGGCATGTGCCCAGACGAAGAAGTTAGCTGATGCCGAGAAGAAAGCAGCTGAGAAGAAGGCTAAAGCTCAAGCACTCCTGGCTCAAAAACAAGCAGAGCGAGCTGCTGAAATAGAAGAATACAGAAGGCATCAAGAACAGAATGAAGTTGTCCCTCCTCAGTCCAAAAAAGTTAGCATGTTTGACGAGCTGAGGTGTCCCCGGAAAAAATAGGAATTCTGTGTAGTCTATCTTAAGAGGAATTCTGTGTAGTCTATCTTAAGAGCACAATCCATGCTAAACTATGTAGTGTTTTGGTCTCTGCTTCACTGTTTTGTGCAAGCATAGAGTGTGTACTTTACTCCTGTGCTATTATCAGCATCCTGTGCTATTATCATCTTCAATTATATTTTCAGTATGTGATATACTATAGCTAAATGCATTTTGCAGTTCAATTTCTCAGAGTCGATCTCAATCCAAAACTGGCAATGGACATTGTGCTATATATCTTTCCAAACATTTGTTAAACAGAACACAGTGCACATATATTTCACATATGGATTCCAGTATATCTTACATGCCTACTTTTACATCCATTACACTGCTAGGGCCAGTACATAGTTCACCAACATTTGATACACAAAAGCGTGTGCTGCGACACACAATCAACAACACCTAAACAACACACATAGCAATGCTGCAGTTCACTTCTTCACAGCGAGCAGAACAATCTTCAGTAGCAGCACGAGCAGAACAAACAACACACAACATAGCCGCAATTAACTTCAGTAGCAGCACGAGCTCGTCCAATCTTCTGCTCGCACCACTTGCCTTGCTGAACTTGTTGAACATGCCAGATGATGCTCCTCCTTGCGAAGCAGTAACTCCCGCAACAACACAACATTCCATTCTGCAGAAGCATCCTGCAGAGATGGGTGCAGACAGCAAACCTCCCCACCACCAAGCTCCCTCGTCCGGACCGTCTCCCACAGGATCAAGCACCGACGGATCATTTGCAGACTAAGGCTCCTTTTCCTGACCACATCCGGCAGCCGGTGGCGGCGCTGGCTCGTCCATGGCACCACTCACGGTCACAGTCCTGAAAACAACAAATCTAGGTAAGACGGTCGGGGACAAATTAATCCAGCTAGGCCATAAAGATCATGCGATAATAAACGGGCATGGGATGCGGGGAAATCGAGGGCCTCGGCGTTCGAGCGCACAGCGGGATCCGCCGGGCTTCCGCCGGCCATGGCGGAGAACGGCGGCACTTCCGCCGGGCTCCGGCGACCCGCGCGGCAGCTCTCAATCTCGCGGCCGCTCTCCTGTCGCCGAGCTAGGTTTGAGCAGAGCAAGCAGAGCTGGGGGGGAAAGAATAGAGGCGACCAAGGCACAGAGGGGATCAACTCATCTATTCCATCATCATTTTCGCCAAAAGAACCCTTACAAACACGCTTATCCGAACCTAGCACTTCAGTTGTACTGACAGTGGAGCCCGCACCTGCCACGTCAGCAAATACACGGGTACAAGTTTGGCGGTGACCTTCCGTGACACATCGTCGCGTCTTTAGGTACCGTAAACACGTATTCGCTGAGTACGGTGACTGAATTGATTTTCGCCACAAAGTTCAGTGACTATTCATAGATTTTACTCCGATTTTTTGTGCCGCGAGCATGGGGAGGAATGCCAAGGCGATCGCCGCCACCACGGCAAGCATCATCTTGGAAGCCATATGGAGGTCGTCTAGAGCTGAAACTGAAACTAGTTAGCTACTACCTCTTCGCTACTTTCTGTTCACGTATTCCTCTCTCTCTCCGTGCTATGGTGTGACGAGAACATGTACACATACATGACTATATAGGGTGACACTACTCTTGTAAGTACGTGGAGAATTAGTCAAGACGTGTGTGTGGAGGATGGAGCTTCACTTCGGAGTTACCAATGGAAGATCTTGTAAGTGCGTGGAGAATTGGTCAAGACCTGCATTGTCGTTTGTAGCCCTTCCTCCAAATGTCCATTTGAGAGCAGGGTTTGACAATTTCGCCGGCTATCAATCAGGACAGTAACATGAAGCTACTGGCCAGGAAAAACAAGATGCAAAAATTAATTTTGGTCCTTGTGTGCAAATCGGCGACAGAAACTTATTTCTTTGAAAAAAGAGCGATTACTTTTCCGGTTTTGCTATTTCTCACTCGAGTGAGAATTATGTTAGGGCTCACTCAACTCTAATGCCATCGGATTTACATCGTGATTCGTGTGGGATGTGAGTTGCACATGGTTATACATGAGTTGCAACTGTGATTTTCTCACTTAGACATGAGTTGCAACTAAACTATTTTTAGTTGCACATGGATTACACGTGAGTTGTGTCGGGGATGTAATCCCCGGTACCCCAAAGTTATGGAGTTGTTATATTATTGCAAGAGATAAAAGTGGATGAGAGATAAAGGAAAAGGCAGAGAATTGTGGCGTGGGCCGACATCGGCACTCCACCGACCAGTCTACACTGAAGATGGGCCGGCATGATGCTTAACACGGTTAAACCGAGTTGTCAAATCTCGGAATAGGCCCCGTTCTAGCCCAGGAGGCTCTTATCTCGGTGGGCCGGCATTCCCTTCTCAACTGGCCGAGATACACAATCTCGGCAGATCGAGATCCCCTGCCTCGCCTCCGCTCGGTGTCGTTCCCCTCCGTCTCGACCTCGTCTCCTTGCTCCGGCTTCGCCGCCCCGGCCTCCGAGCCGACCTGGCCTCCTCCGACTCCGCCGCCCCGCGTCCCCAACACCGGCAACGTCGGCCAGCGCCTCCGACATCTATTCAGCCCGAGTTCACCCGCCGTCGACCCCGCCCGACCTCTCCGGCACCTCGGTCGTGCCCCCAAGCTCGGCCACGACCAGCACGGCGCTGCCTCAACCTCGACCGCCGCATCCTCGACCTCGTTCCCGGCTGCCCCGCGCTCCTCCGACATCTCCTCCGCCCGAGTTCACCCGGCGTCACCAAGCCCGCGTCTCCTCACCTCAGCGCCTCCTCCTCGACCGGCATCTCGCCCCGCGCCGCCTTCGCCTCGGCCCTACTCCCTTCGGCCGCGCTCGGCTGCCTCCGGCTCGGAGCAGGTCGTGGCTTCGGAGCAGGACGTCGTCTCGCGCCAGCAACCTTTAGTCCCCGGAGCTGGGCCGGCTTCCGTTGTCTCGGATGACCGAGGCTATGCCTCCAGCGCAGGACCGAGCTCCCGCATCTCGGTTTGACCGAGTCATCGCCACCGACGCCGGGCCGGGTTCCCTCACCTCAGTTGGTCCAAGAAAATACCTCGACCCCCACTACGCTACCTCGACCAGATGTTCCCAGCTCTTCCTCGACAAGTACAGGTGCTCTGCAGGTGATTCTGATGACACACGCCAGAGGACAAGATCCGGATTACGCGGGCAGCATGGCTACAGGATCACTGATGTGACAAGAGTACAAATCGTGATGCAGGGCACAGTGCGGATGTGACCCCAGTGGTCACCTCAGCTACAGTGTACCGGGCATAGTGTTTTTTGTCTGGTTGTCCCCTCACTTGTCCCCTGGGCACCTATATAAAGGGCACCAGGGGGAGAGGAGAGAAGGAGGCCACGGCCATGGGCTTGCTCATTTAACTCTCCTGCTTATTTCTCTTCCCAAGACCTCTTAGAGGCAAGTTTAGCTCAGCTCATGGAGCACTTGTAACACGCGTATGCGGAGAGAGGACATACACAGAGTAGGCTAGATGCTGCAGTACGGGTTTTATCTCCTCACGAGAGCCCCGAAGCAGGGTAAATCCTTGTGTTCATCTGTTTATCCGTGTGCGATCCCTTCGCACTATCCCTCCCCGAATCCTCTAGCGTCCATCCGGCCCCACAAATTAGCCTACCCGTAGGCATCTGTTGTTCGCCACGACGACAGTTGGCGCCCACCGTGGGGCATCACTGGCGCTTGCTGGACTAATTTCGGACGGGGCGTTATTCATGAGCGCGGGGACTCGGCATCACCATTGTCCTCGCACTCCGACTCGCCGCTGCAAGCGGAGGCCGGCGCAGCCTGCATCTGCGCTCGTCATCGACGGATCCCGGGTAATTCCCCGACAGTTGCCCGGGTCGTGTCGATTCGTTCGGTCCGCACAACTCCAACTAGCCTCCGTGAGTATTATTTTCAGTACTGCACGCAGTTACCTAGATTCAAATATAATTCGGGGACTGCCCCTTCGTGCCTAGTTTAATTATTTACCCGGGAGCGAAATGTCGTAACCCGAGGACTGCCCTATTATGTTATCTGTATATTTTCCTCGGGGACAAGATGTCTTGACCCGGGGACTGGCTCACCGGTCAGTTGCACTTTTCATCCTAAGTCGGTAGAGCAACTCGGGTCTAATTTATTTGTGTGCATGCGCTATATCTCGGTTCTGGCTATGTCGTTTGTATGCCGGCACCCCGACATGGAACTCGGGGACTGCCGTGTTTATATGTCTGTCTCATTGTCTGTATAGTCTATATGTCGAATAAACTTATAACCGTGTTTCAAAGTGATTTTGGAGTGTAGTGAACATGAAAACAAACTCGGGGACTCGGTCTAGAAAACAATTCGGCATACGTTGTGTGTGTGTTTCCCCCGGGAGCGAGATGTCTTGACTCGGGGGCTGGCCGGCTAGTCGGTTCTGTTTTTACCTCTAGATCTGTAAAGTAACCCGGGGACTCGGTGAAACCGAGTCCGCATCCCAATGCCTAGTTCGGCAGCTCGTTGTAATTTTTGTCTCGTATTAAATTTAGTTTGGCTTGTTAAATAGAGCTCTCGCTTCTGTTGAATATTTGTTATGCATGCGTACCTGAACTAACATTGAAAGGTGACGTCGGTTTTACCGAGAGGATATTCATGTCGTAGGTTTTGATTATGTCGGTTACTATGGCGATTATCTCGGATCTATCTTATATTTATTATGGCCTGGAAGTATATCCCGGACTATATTTGATGTCGGTTTGCCGAGTTATAAATGGCCTGTTATACCGTGTTGTCGCTTATGTCGGTAAGATTTAATTTGATCGGTTAATTAGAATTGTCACTCCTGTTGGATATTCATTATATATGTATGCACGAACTAACATTGAAGGGTGATACCGGTTATATCGAGAGAATACTCATGTCAAAAGTGTTGGTTATGGCGGTTATCTCGGATCCATCTTTTATTTTACAATACCTCCAGATCGCCGTTTATGTCGGTTCGCCAATATATCATGGCATCGTGCAATATCTCCAAATCGCCGTTTATGTCGGTTCGCCAATGTATCATGGTGTCATACAATATCTCCATATCGCCGTTTATGTCGGTTCGCCAATATATCATGGTGTCATGCAATATTTCCATATCGTCGTTTATGTCGTTTCGCCAATGTATCATGGCATCATGCAATATATCCAAATCGCCGTTTGTTTTGGTTTGCCAGAGTTCGCCAAAGGTAACCTACGAGATACCCTTATGTCAAACCAGCAGAGGCTGGAGACATCTATGTCGGTAATTGCCCAGAGTGGCTACCGGACATTCGAGACACCCGAGATACCCTTATGTCAAACCAGCAGAGGCTGGAGACATCTATGCCGGTAATTACCCGGAGTGGCTGCCGGACATTCGAGATACCCGAGATACCCTTATGTCAAACTAGCAGAGGCTGGAGACATCTATGTCGGTAACTGCCCAGAATGGCTACCGGACGATCGAGATACCCGAGATACCCTTATGTCAAACCAGCAGAGGCTGGAGACATCTATGTCGGTAATTGCCCAGAGTGGCTACCGGACATTCGAGACACCCGAGATACCCTTATGTCAAACCAGCAGAGGCTGGAGACATCTATGTCGGTAATTGCCCAGAGTGGCTGCCGGACATTCGAGATACCCGAGATACCCTTATGTCAAACCAGCAGAGCCTGGAGACATCTATGTCGGTAATTGCCCGGAGTGGCTACCGGACATTCGAGACACCCGAGATACCCTTATGTCAAACCAGCAGAGGCTGGAAATATTTATGTCGGTAATTGCCCAGAGTGGCTACCGGACATTCGAGACACCCGAGATACCCTTATGTCAAACCGGCAGTGGCCGAAAACATCTATGTCGGTAAAACGCCCGGGGTGGCTAGAGAACCGACATATGATGGTACTTTTGCAGGTACAAGGTGGAGTATGTGAAGACTGTAATATTGCTATTTTGCTTTTGTAAGACTGCGCGAGACTCTGCGAGTCCCCCGCAGCCTCGGGGACTAGTGTCGGGGATGTAATCCCCGGTACCCCAAAGTTATGGAGTTGTTATATTATTGCAAGAGATAAAAGTGGATGAGAGATAAAGGAAAAGGCAGAGAATTGTGGCGTGGGCCGACATCGGCACTCCACCGACCAGTCTACACTGAAGATGGGCCGGCATGATGCTTAACACGGTTAAACCGAGTTGTCAAATCTCGGAATAGGCCCCGTTCTAGCCCAGGAGGCTCTTATCTCGGTGGGCCGGCATTCCCTTCTCAACTGGCCGAGATACACAATCTCGGCAGATCGAGATCCCCTGCCTCGCCTCCGCTCGGTGTCGTTCCCCTCCGTCTCGACCTCGTCTCCTTGCTCCGGCTTCGCCGCCCCGGCCTCCGAGCCGACCTGGCCTCCTCCGACTCCGCCGCCCCGCGTCCCCAACACCGGCAACGTCGGCCAGCGCCTCCGACATCTATTCAGCCCGAGTTCACCCGCCGTCGACCCCGCCCGACCTCTCCGGCACCTCGGTCGTGCCCCCAAGCTCGGCCACGACCAGCACGGCGCCGCCTCAACCTCGACCGCCGCATCCTCGACCTCGTTCCCGGCTGCCCCGCGCTCCTCCGACATCTCCTCCACCCGAGTTCACCCGGCGTCGCCAAGCCCGCGTCTCCTCACCTCAACGCCTCCTCCTCGACCGGCATCTCGCCCCGCGCCGCCTTCGCCTCGGCCCTACTCCCTTCGGCCGCGCTCGGCTGCCTCCGGCTCGGAGCAGGTCGTGGCTTCGGAGCAGGACGTCGTCTCGCGCCAGCAACCTTTAGTCCCCGGAGCTGGGCCGGCTTCCGTTGTCTCGGATGACCGAAGCTATGCCTCCAGCGCAGGACCGAGCTCCCGCATCTCGGTTTGACCGAGTCATCGCCACCGACGCCGGGCCGGGTTCCCTCACCTCAGTTGGTCCAAGAAAATACCTCGACCCCCACTACGCTACCTCGACCAGATGTTCCCAGCTCTTCCTCGACAAGTACAGGTGCTCTGCAGGTGATTCTGATGACACACGCCAGAGGACAAGATCCGGATTACGCGGGCAGCATGGCTACAGGATCACTGATGTGACAAGAGTACAAATCGTGATGCAGGGCACAGTGCGGATGTGACCCTAGTGGTCACCTCAGCTACAGTGTACCGGGCATAGTGTTTTTTGTCTGGTTGTCCCCTCACTTGTCCCCTGGGCACCTATATAAAGGGCACCAGGGGGAGAGGAGAGAAGGAGGCCACGGCCATGGGCTTGCTCATTTAACTCCCCTGCTTATTTCTCTTCCCAAGACCTCTTAGAGGCAAGTTTAGCTCAGCTCATGGAGCACTTGTAACACGCGTATGCGGAGAGAGGAAATACACAGAGTAGGCTAGATGCTGCAGTAGGGGTTTTATCTCCTCTCGAGAGCCCCGAAGCAGGGTAAATCCTTGTGTTCATCTGTTTATCCGTGTGCGATCCCTTCCAGCTATCCCTCCCCGAATCCTCTAGCGTCCATCCGGCCCCACAAATTAGCCCACCCGTAGGCATCTGTTGTTCGCCACGACGACAGTTGGCGCCCACCATGGGACATCAGTGGCGCTTGCTGGACTAATTTCGGACGGGGCCTTCTTCATGAGCGCGGGGATTCGGAATCGCCATTGTCCTCGCACTCCGACTCGCCGCTGCAAGCGGAGGCCGGCGCAGCCTGCCTCTGTGCTCGTCATCGACGGATCCCGGGTAATTCCCCGACAGTTGCCCGGGTCGTGTCGATTCGTTCGGTCCGCACAAATCCAACTAGGCTCCGTGAGTATTATTTTCAGTACTGCACGCAATTACCTAGATTCAAATATAATTTGGAGACTGCCCCTTCGTGCCTAGTTTAATTATTTACCCGGGAGCGAAATGTCGTAACCCGGGGACTGCCCTATTATGTTATCTGTATATTTTCCTCGGGGACAAGTTGTCTTCACCCGGGGACTGGCTCACCGGTCAGTTGCGCTTTTTATCCTAAGTCGGTAGAGCAACTCGGGTCTAATTTATTTGTGTGCATGCGTTGTATCTCGGTTCTGGCTATGTCGTTTGTATGCCGGCACCCCGACATGGAACTCGGGGACTGCCGTGTTTATATGTCTGTCTCATTGTCTGTATAGTCTATATGCCGAATAAACTTATAACCGTGTTTCAAAGTTAAAGTAATGTATGCTGTCGGATATAATCTTGTGACTCGACTGACGAACGCCTAAATGGTAGTCAAGAGCAGAGATTTTGGAGTGTAGAGAACATGAAAACAAACTCAAAACAATTCGGCATACGTTGTCTCTGTGTTTCCCCCGGGAGCGAGATGTCTTGACTCGGGGGCTGGCCGGCTAGTCGGTTCTGTTTTTACCTCTAGATCTGTAAAGTAACCCGCGGACTCGGTGAAACCGAGTCCGCATCCCAGTGCCCAGTTCGGCAGCTCGTTGTAATTTCTGTCTCGTATTAAATTTAGTTTGGCTTGTTAAATAGACCTCTCGCTCTTGTTGAATATTTGTTATGCATGCGTACCTGAACTAACATTAAAAGGTGACGTCGGTTTTACCGAGAGGATATTCATGTCGAAGGTTTTGATTATGTCGGTTACTATGGCGATTATCTCGGATCCATCTTATATTTATTATGGCCTGGAAGTATATCCCGGACTATCTTTGATGTCGGTTTGCCGAGTTATAAATGGCCTGTTATACCGTGTTGTCGCTTATGTCGGTAAGATTTAATTTGATCGGTTAATTAGAATTGTCGCTCCTGTTGGATATTCATTATATATGTATGCACGAACTAACATTGAAGGGTGATACCGGTTATATCGCGAGAGAATACTCATGTCAAAAGTCTTGGTTATGGCGGTTATCTCGGATCCATCTTATATTTTGCAATACCTCCAGATCGCCGTTTATGTCGGTTCGCCAATATATCATGGCATCGTGCAATATCTCCAAATCGCCGTTTATGTCGGTTCGCCAATGTATCATGGCGTCATACAATATCTCCATATCGCCGTTTATGTCGGTACGCCAATATATCATGGTGTCATGCAATATTTCCATATCGTCGTTTATGTCGGTTCGCCAATGTATCATGGCATCATGCAATATATCCAAATCGCCGTTTGTTTTGGTTTGCCAGAGTTCGCCAAAGGTAACCTACGAGATACCCTTATGTCAAACCAGCAGAGGCTGGAGACATCTATGTCGGTAATTGCCCAGAATGGCTATCGGACATTCGAGATACCCGAGATACCCTTATGTCAAACCAGCAGAGGCTGGAGAGATCTATGTCGGTAATTGACCAGAATGGCTATCGGACATTCGAGATACCCGAGATACCCTTATGTCAAACCAGCAGAGGCTGGAGACATCTATGTCTGTAATTGCCCAGAGTGTCTACGGGACATTCGAGACACCCGAGATACCCTTATGTCAAACCAGCAGAGGCTGGAGACATCTATGTCGGTAATTGCCCAGAGTGGCTACCGGACATTCGAGACACCCGAGATACCCTTATGTCAAACCAGCAGAGGCCGGAGACATCTATGTCGGTAATTGCCCAGAGTGGCTGCCGGACATTCGAGATACCCGAGATACCCTTATGTCAAACCAGCAGAGGCTGGAGACATCTATGTCGGTAATTGCCCAGAGTGGCTACCGGACATTCGAGACACCCGAGATACCTTTATGTCAAACCGGCAGTGGCCGAAGACATCTATGTCGGTAAAACGCCCGGGGTGGCTAGAGAACCGACATATGATGGTACTTTTGCAGTTACAAGGTGGAGTATGTGAAGACTGTAATATTGCTATTTTGCTTTTGTGAGATTGCGCGCGACTCTGCGAGTCCCCCGCAGCCTCGGGGACTAGTGTCGGGGATGTAATCCCCGGTACCTCAAAGTTATGGAGTTGTTATATTATTGCAAGAGATAAAAGTGGATGAGAGATAAAGGAAAAGGCAGAGAATTGTGGCGTGGGCCGACATCGGCACTCCACCGACCAGTCTAAACTGAAGATGGGCCGGCATGATGCTTAACTCGGTTAAACCGAGTTGTCAAATCTCGGAATAGGACCCGTGCTAGCCCAGGAGGCTCTTATCTCGGTGGGCCGGCATTCCCTTCTCAACTGGCCGAGATACACAATCTCGGCAGATCGAGATCCCCTGCCTCGCATCCGCTCGGTGTCGTTCCCCTCCGTCTCGACCTCGTCTCCTTGCTCCGGCTTCGCCGCCCCGGCCTCCGAGCCGACCTGGCCTCCTCCGACTCCGCCGCCCCGCGTCCCCAACATCGGCAACGTCGGCCAGCGCCTCCGACATGTCCTCCGCCCGAGTTCACCCGCCGTCGACCCCGCCCGACCTCTCTGGCACCTCGGTCGTGCCCCCAAGCTCGGCCACGACCAGCACGGCGCTGCCTCAACCTCGACCGCTGCATCCTCAACCTCGTTCCCGGCTGCCCCGCGCTCCTCTGACATCTCCTCCGCCCGAGTTCACCCGCCGTCGCCAAGCCCGCGTCTCCTCACCTCAGCGCCTCCTCCTCGACCGGCATCTCGCCCCGCGCCGCCTTCGCCTCGGCCCTACTCCCTTCGGCCGCGCTCGGCTGCCTCCGGCTCGGAGCAGGTCGTGGCTTCGGAGCAGGACGTCGTCTCGCGCCAGCAACCTTTAGTCCCCGGAGCTGGGCCGGCTTCCGTTGTCTCGGATGACCAAGGCTATGCCTCCAGCGCAGGACCGAGCTCCCGCATCTTGGTTTGACCGAGTCATCGCCACCGACGCCGGGTCGGGTTCCCTCACCTCAGTTGGTCCAAGAAAATACCTCGACCCCCACTACGCTACCTCGACCAGATGTTCCCAGCTCTTCCTCGACAAGTACAGGTGCTCTGCAGGTGATTCTGATGACACACGCCAGAGGACAAGATCCGGATTACGCGGGCAGCATGGCTACAGGATAACTGATCTGACAAGAGTACAAATCGTGATGTAGGGCATAGTGAGGATGTGACCCCAGTGGTCACCTCAGCTACAGTGTACCGGGCATAGTGTTTTTTGTCTGGTTGTCCCCTCACTTGTCCCCTGGGTACCTATATAAAGGGCACCAGGGGGAGAGGAGAGAAGGAGGCCACGGCCATGGGCTTGCTCATTTAACTCCCCTGCTTATTTCTCTTCCCAAGACCTCTCAGAGGCAAGTTTAGCTCAGCTCATGGAGCACTTGTAACACGCGTATGCGGAGAGAGGAAATACACAGAGTAGGCTAGATGCTGCAGTATGGGTTTTATCTCCTCACGAGAGCCCCGAAGCAGGGTAAATCCTTGTGTTCATCTGTTTATCTATGTGCGATCCCTTCGCGCTATCCCTCCCCGAATCCTCTAACGTCCATCCGGCCCCACAAATTAGCCTACCCGTAGGCATCTGTTGTTCGCCACGACGACAAGTTGCATATGCAACTGGATGACGTCATCTGAGTGAGAGTTAAGTTAATTCTCACTCGAGTGAGCCCTAGGCATTCCCTTATTTTTCTATAACACCGAACAAAAAATCGGTATGCTAACAATTTGGTAAATGCACGGTGCACACCTAGGTGTTGTCGAACGAAATGTAAATTAAAAACCAGCTCGCTACCGAACTTTTTTTCTTGGATTTTTTTTTCTTAGGGGGTTTGTATTCATGCTTTTTGAAATCTCAAACATTTTAATAAGCGAAGTAACGCATCGCAGCTTAGAGATATTTGATTAATTTATTTTCGTAGGCTGTTTGTATATGTTTTTTTCTTGTGCAAACATAGGTTTTTTAAAATTGCTATATTATTCTGGTTCACTAGTTCCACTCTATTATATTTATATTGTTATAAAAATCTTGTCCTTCTATTCAACTAGCATGGTGGCCCTCGTAATGCAAGGGCATTATCTTAGGTTACTTAATCTGTTAATGAACATAATTTGTATTTTCATAGATACCGGAAAGACGAAAAAATGAACTGCAACATTGTATACTTGTCATAAATATTATGATAGATAGAATCTCAACAGTGTGGAACCTTTTAATTTATAGGAGAGGAGTTATTACAACATCTACTCTATCTAAATGGGAGAACACCACTAGCTGATTTCTCTGCAATCTCAGTGAGCCACATCATCCAAATTGTTATAGCTGTTGATTCAACATAGCTCATCAGTCTACAACCGTCTGATCAGAAATTGACGAAATTACCAGGAGTTGCCACCGCTAAGTAAAAAATAACGTTTCGTTAGTTATTCTATCGCACGTCAGTGAGCAGACAGATTTTTGTTAGCATTCCCGTTATGTTCAGCCTTCTCCTTCCTACGTGGGCTGAACCATACCCATGGGCTTGCTCTTTTTTTTTAGATAAAGGGCTTTATTACTCAAAAGTTTAAGTATTACACCCGGCCTCTGCATAACAAATGCACACAGCCGCAATCCAACCGATAAATAAAAAGTGCAAAAATAAACGAATTACAAACAGCCGGATCATATAAAACGCGTATGACATAGCAAGCTCATCAGCCTATGGAGGTCCAATCCGGCGATCAAGCGGCCACCCATGTTGTGAGAAAATGTCCCTTGCCACCTCCTCCAGTCTTGCACAAGCCTCCGTAAAGAGGTCTCGATGTCCCACACGTTGTAAGGTGGACCACATACGGAGAGTACTCGTGCAGCGGTAGATTACCTGCAAAAGAGAAACATCTTTATCATTGAAAACCTTGTCATTTCTAATAAGCCAAAGCGCCCATATAACGGCAATCGCTCCCACCCTAATAACCGTTCTCAGCTTTTTATCTATCCCATGCAACCAGTTACCAAAAACGTTGGCCACAGACTTGGGTGAATATAAGTTAGACGCTATTTGGATAGATGACCATATAGAACATGCGAAAGTACACTCGAAGAATAAGTGTTTTATTGTCTCTTGTTTAGGACAGAACATACACTTAGTACTTCCATGCCAATTCCGCTTGACAAGGTTATCCTTGGTTAAAATGACACCCCTACGAAGATACCACGTAAATACTTTTATCTTAAGTGGGATCTTCATGTGCCATATTTTTTTATTGTCATCTACTGGAATGTCAGAATGCACAAGCGCCCTATACATGGAATCTACTGAGAATTTTCCGTTCCCGCATAAATTCCATCGAAATTCATCTGAGACTTGTGTGAGTTGCACTAAATCCAACCGTGCCAGCAAGGCGTTCCAAGAAGCTAATCTCGGACCAAATAAATTCCGTCTGAACGACACATTGGGTGGTGAACACTGCATAACAGTAGCTATAGTGTCCCCTTTATGTCGAACAATATTGTATAGAGCCGGATATTGTTCCCGGAGGGTGGTGTTACCTAACCATTTGTCCTCCCAGAATCTAATTTCCGTTCCATCCTTAATATTAAATACACCAAAGCGACAGAAATGTTTCTTAGTCGCCATTAGGCCGGCCCAAAAATGGGAATCACCAGATTTCCAGTACACCTGTGATACCGCCTTTGAGCCAATGTATTTATTCCTGAGAAGCGTTTGCCAAATACCATCTTCGGTTAGCAGTCTAAACAACCACTTCCCTAGAAGGGCCGAATTCTTGATACAAAGATCATGAATACCCAGCCCTCCTTGATCTTTAGGACGGCAAACAACGTCCCATTTAGCCAGTCGATATTTCTTTTTCTCGCCATCCCCTTGCCAAAAGAATCTTGATCGGAAGTAATCCAATTTATTCAAGACACCTTTTGGTAACTGGAAGAAGGATATCATATAGAGTACCATGTTTGTAAGTACCGAATTAATGAGAACCAACCTCCCACCAAGGGACAACAGTTTTCCTTTCCAGCTAGACAACCTAGCTTGCAGACGCTCCTCGACATGTCTCCATTCCGCATTAGTCAGTTTCCGATAATGGATTGGTATACCCAAATACATTATAGGGAATTGACCCTGCTCACAACCGAATATTTCGGCATACTGAGCAGCAGCGTCATGTGCCTCGCCAAAGCAAAACAATTCGCTTTTATGGAAATTGATTTTTAAACCTGATAATTGCTCGAATGCTGACAAAATCAATTTCAGATTCGTCGCCTTATCAAGATCATGTTCCATAAAAAGGATTGTATCGTCCGCATATTGAAGTATCGAGAGACCCCCATCAACAAGGTGTGGTACCACCCCATCAATTTGGCCATCCGTTTTTGCCCGTTCAATCATGATGGTCAGCATATCAGCCACTATATTAAATAGTATAGGCGATAGAGGATCCCCTTGCCTTAAACCTTTTTTTGTCTGAAAATAGTGTCCGACGTCATCATTGACTTTTATCGCCACGCTTCCCCCGACAACAAAGTTGTGTATCCATTCGCACCACTCATCGGAGAACCCTTTCATTCTCAGAGTTTGTAGTAGGAAAGGCCACTTTACTTTGTCATATGCTTTTTCAAAGTCGATTTTAAATATTACCCCACTAAGTTTCTTCGTATGCATCTCATGTACGGTTTCATGGAGAACCACAACCCCGTCTAGGATATTCCTCCCCTGCATGAAAGCAGTTTGGGTAGGTTTTACCACATGATCTGCTACCGAATTTAACCTAATAGTTGCTACTTTTGTAAAGATCTTGAAGCTAACATTCAGGAGGCATATTGGCCGATACTGTTGTATCCTCTCAGCCGCCTGAGTCTTAGGTAACAAGACGATTTCCCCAAAATTTAGGCGAAAAAGCTCGAGTTGTCCAGCATGCAAGCAACTGAATAACTCGAACAAATCAGACTTGATGGTTTCCCAAAAATGCTGGTAGAACTCAGCTGGGAATCCATCAGGCCCGGGTGCCTTATTATGCTCCATTTGGAAAACAGCCTTGCTAATCTCTTCTTCAGAAAAGGTTGCGATGAGCAAGTTGTTTTCCTCCTGAGTAACTTGGGTAATATCATCTGTTCGCGTCTCATCAAGAGTGAAGTTTCCTTCCTCTGGAGCACCGAACAGACCCTTATAGTAGTCAGTAATATACTCTTTGAGCCTATCCTGTCCCTCGATCAGACCCTCATCCTGATGAAGAGAATGAATGAGTTTCCTCCTATGTCTGCCATTAGCGACATTGTGGAAGTACCTCGTGTTCGAATCCCCTTGCAGAATGAACTGAGCCTTAGATCTTTGGTACCATTTAAGCTCTTCTTCTCGCAGCATCCGTCCTACTTGCTCATTCGAGTGCCGCTTGAGGTCACTCTCATTCGCTGATAAGGGACGCGATTCCGCAAGTTTATCGAGCTCATCTATGATTGAGCACAGTCGCTCCTTTTCTTTTTTGAGCATCCCGGTTGTGTGTCTTGCCCATCCTCGCAGGAATGTACGCAGATTGCGTATCTTACCATTCCACCGTTGGATAGCAGTGACGCCCACAACCGGTTGAGCCCAAATCCTTTTCACCAAATCGTCAAAACCATCACGCAACAGCCAACCTAATTCAAATTTGAATTGGGACTTAACGGTTGGTTTCAGAGAGCCAGTAGAGAGGAGAATGGGGGCATGATCCGAGAAAGCCTCGATGCGCTCCAAAGCACGTACCGACACCAATGGATATTTATCCTCCCAACGGGAATCCATTAGCACCCGGTCTAGCTTCTCGAACGTCGGCTCGGGGAGACTATTAGCCCAGGTAAATTGTCTCCCCGTCATATGAACCTCCCTCAGAGACAAGCTATCAATTACAGCATTGGATAAGAGAGGCCAATGACCATCGAATCTACCTTTACTTTTCTCGTAACGGTACCTCAGCATATTGAAATCCCCTCCTATAAGAATAGGGTGTGGGTTATCCTTAGCTAGATTAACCAATTCTCGAAGAAAAGCAGCCTTAAATTCCTCTTGGGCAGCGCCGTACACAGCAACCAAACTCCATATAAAATTATCAAACTTATTTCGGATGTGAAATTTAATATGGAATTCACCCTCCGACCGGTCCAACAATTCCATGGTATCAGATTTGATGCCAAGTAACATACCACCCGATCTCCCTCGAGGGGGACAAGAATGCCATGCAAACTCCACACCACCTGAGAGGCGGTCTAGTAGAGCGCTTGGAAAATCTCGTCTACCCGTTTCGGAAATAGCCAGAAAATCCAATTTGTGATCCCTCACATGATGCGCAATATTTAAATGTTTAGCCAAGTCACCTAGACCTCTGCTATTTTCAAATATGCCATTCATTGGGTAACTAATGGAGATTTTGACTTTCTTGCGCTTTTGCACGAAGCTTTGTTCTTTTTGTTTTTAGCGGACTTGGATCTCCGGCTAGTAGCATACAGGTCATCAAAAGAACCCAGCATAGCCTCGTCCAAATCCACCTCCGCAACCTCTCCTACAAGATGTGATAGAAGCTGTCCATCTAAAGTGTCATTCACTTCATCATCATCTATAGGCGAGGCAATCGGATTACTCGAAACACTAGGTGATACCTTACGGCGATCATATTCTACATGTTTCAAAACATTAGCCGATAAAACAATTTCCTTTTCATTCCTCCCTAAACTTACGCCTACACCAGACAATTGAGTTGACAATTTAGATGGCGAAAAGAATAGGAAGGAATTTTGTGACGTAGGCTTACCAGGGGTCGGAGTAGAGAACAGACTTGCTTTGCGCCGTATCGCCTTGGTCATGGTGTCCTCATCCGTCGCTGACGCGCCGTCCTTCCCCGTTAGGTGGCGCTCGCTACGCCTAGGCTTGGCCATAGGTAGCGGCTGCCCGCCAACAGGGGGTAGTGGTGTGGTAGCTCCCCTCTCCACCACAGCATCCGTCGTCGGAGAAGGCGCAGACGGCGGAGACACCACAGGGGAGGGCACTGTCGATGTAGCAGCCCCCACCACAGTAGTGTCCGACGTCGGCGATGGCGACGCAGACGGCGTAGACACCACAGAGGAGGGCATGGTCGATGTAGCAGCCCTCACCTCCGTAGTGTCCGACGTCGGCAATGGCGAACTCACCCCGGCCTCCACATTTGGGCAGCCCATCTTGCCCACCATGAGCACTTCGGCAGCCTTGCCGGAACAGTACGCCGCTTGCTGCGGACCAGTCTTCACACGGGCGATAGCGATCCCGGCACTCCCCACCGCTCTCGTGACCGGCGCAGCCATCGGTGCGCGGGTGGACTGGTGCGGCCCGTCGAGCATCGGTGCAGTGGGCGGCGCCGCCTCGTCCAGCCCAACACGCCTAGCCGCGATCGGACTCCCACCAGCGTAGGACAGCTGTTCTCCATCCCGCTGAACCTCCAAGCCCAACGTCACAGCAGCAGCAGATCGTTCTTGTACACCAGGCATGGGAAAAGTAGCAGTTTTTTTCCATTTTTTCACCAATTCTATACCTCTGGGAGTCTTGGGATTGGGATTGAATGGTGTGACAGCCATCGTTTGCAATATTTGCGCCACAGAGGCTCCATGTACCTGCCCACTACCTGATGATGAGCACGGATCAGTCAACGTGTTCGAGGTGCTATTCCCGTTATCCGCCGTACCCTCATCTCCAGTTTGGCCTTCCATGTTATCGTCTCCCATACCATGATCATCAGGATCATCCTTGCCCTTGCGTTGCCAGAGAAAAGGCACAAAATCTGCCTCCGGTACAAAATCCGCAGGCTCAGGCCGGAAAGTAAGGTCATAGCCTTTGAGTCGCAGCACTCCAGCAGTCGTGAGATAAGGACCCTGCTCGTCAATGTCTTTGAAGCAATCCTCATTCACCATCCCCACTAAGATACGAACCACACCTCTGCGACGTAAGGAGAACAAGTCCACATCAATCGTGGTACCGATGAGAGAGCCGACAGCCCACAGACCCCAGAAGTGCCTCAAAGGGTTTGGCACTCCCGTAACATGTACCCAAGTCTCGTACAATTCCGTAGTGTGTTCAACATCCACAGGCTTCCACTCGCTGAAAATAAGCTTGGTTGCTTGAGATGGGACACCGAGCTCAGCACCAACAAACCGCGATAACTCGACCTTAGACGGGAAATTCACCGTGAAGGAGTTGTCCCCATTGGGAATAGCCTCCCAACACCAAGACCGTGCCACACACAACCTAGCCACCTGGGCTACCACCTGTTTCGCAGTGGCGGCCGCCCCCTGCACAGTAACAAGAGCAACAGGAATCCCCTTCGGAGCAACCTCTTTCTTGTACAAGTTGTCGGGAAACATATTGAACATTGTATCGGCTTGTCCATGACCAGCAACGAAAACCGTGGGCCTCGGTAGCTTCAGCGTTGGACACATAGGGGTAGGATGCTTTGCATTGTCACAGATATAGCAGTAATGTTTCACTGGACAATCCTTAGTGGCGTGTTCATTGACAGCACACTTCCAACACCATCCCTTAACCTTCTTAGCTCCTTGCACATTCGTGGCAGCCGCTACCCCTGCCACCCTGTTCTGTATCGGCAACGATGGATTGGCACCGGTTTGAGCTGTCCCTGGAATCAAAAGCTGAGCAGCTGCTCCATGCTGCTGCAAGCCCGTCTCTTGGATCGGCATGGACGTTGCAGCGCCCGACAAAACTCCAGCATGCTGAACTTGACCTCCGACTTGCTGTCCTTGAAGCACAGCCGCCTGTTTGTTGCGCTTCTTCTTTCTCTTCGGCACTTGGGCAGAAACCCCAACAGCGAATCCCGCCGGAGGCGGATGACCGCCCGCAGCACCTGGTACAGAATGCATACCGTACTGCTGGACAACACCCACACCAGACTGCCCTGCACCCGCGCCATGTTGCACCACGGCAGGACCGAACTGGGCTGCGCCCACGCCGAACGGACCAGCACCCGCACCGAACTGACCAGCGCCCGCGGCAGCACCAGCATGTGCCGCAGACACCACGCCGAATTGACCTGCACCCGTGCCTTGTTGAGCCGCAGCGAGGTTTGCCGCCATGCCCTGCTGCGCCGCGCCATGCCTCGGCGCAAAGGCCGGTGCGCCCATGTTGCCAACACGCCCGCCGGCGCCACGCCCTTGAGCTCCAGTTCCACGTCCGAAAGTTCCCTGAGCCGCCGGCGGAGCCCATCCTGGAGGACCCGGGAAACCAGGAGGCGCAGCCATTGATGGCGGCGCTGCAGCAACTTGGGCGAAGGTTTTCCTCGGAGTCGTAAGATGATCTATTGGGAGAAAAGCAGACTGAGATGTAGACGAACGAGGAACGCTGGCGGCTAGTGGGGGAGCCCTAGACCGACCCCTCCTCCACAATCCATCATACCAGCGGCCCAGATGGGCCCAAGGAGATGGACGGCTGATCGAGCCATGCAGCTTGTCCCCACCCGACAGCGACGGCGCAATTCGAACTTGTGATAACTCCTCCGGCTCCGTCGTCACCGCCACGATCCGCGCTGAGCTGGAGCCGCCCGAAAAATCCGCCGATGGAGATTCTGAGTCGTGCGCCACCGTTGTAGGTCTCAATTCCGGCAGGAAATCGCCGAGGCACGGAGGCGGCGTGACCCGGGGCCGAGGAACAGGGCCGCGCCACCCCATGCGCACCATCGGCTTCCGAAGTGCTTGAGCTTTTGATGTATAGCTTCGTTCTTCCCGGCCACCGGCAGAAGGCGGCGAAGTTGTGCCAGCAGGTCCCCTTGTACCATCGTTGCCTGCCGACCTGCACATAGTAGACAAAAACGGACCTGTCTGCTCCGGAGCTCCGGTTGGCGATGATGCTTCCCAGACTCGCGATGCCGGCGTCGGAAAACCAATCTCCGTCCAGAACTCCTGCGCGATTTCCTCGTCGGACTTGATCGGCCGGCGTACGTAGTCGCTGGACACCAGCCAGTCGTCCTGGAGAACATCCTCCGCCGCACCCTTCGCAACGATCTCCGAGGCCACCACGATGGAGTCATGGTCCTCGTCGAAGCCAGAGGGCGCTGCAGTCAAATTACCTAGGCATGCAAAACGCGAGCCCGCCGTACCCGAGTCCCACGCTGGGGGAGCGAGCGTCTTCCGGCGGCATCCCCCGGCGAAGGTTACCGGCGGCGAAGAAGAACCAGCCCAGAAACGGCCAGCAAGAGGCGCCGCGGGCGCGCCGGCCAGGTCGCCAGGGCTTGCTCTAGATGTACTGATTTGTTGTCTTTTCATCTTCCTCCACGCAGCCACGCATCTCCTTTCTGTTCGCCTCCTCCACGAGCTCTTTTGCAACTAATGCAATAGAAACTGAATCTCGCACTATTTATTCCCGTGGAAGAAACTGTTGTGGTAAATGAGCAGCCGGCTTCACCTATATAAAGCTGGATATCCTCTACCGGTTCCCATCACCCACACCGATCTGAAATATTCGTTCCCGTTTCTCAGCCCTTTCCACCTTTCTGTGGCTGAGGTTGATCATGGATTTTCCGGCTTTGACGACCGCTGGCAAGGTTAATGAACGGTTTGCCGCTCACAACCAGCGCCAGACCGCCACATCTCTAGATCTGCATCTTCTACATTCGCATGCAACTCACAACAACGAGTGGTTATGCATGTCTTTCTCTTTAGTTTGTAAATTACTGATGTGTTTTTTTTTATGGTTGTCTTCAGTTCTCTTAGAAGGGAGTGGACCAGAGAGAAAGTATGACAAAAATAGCATCAATCATCTATCCCAATTTCTTGCATGGTAGGATACAGTCGTAGTAGATTTTTTTCGACTTTGTCAGTAGTAGATTTCTCTTCTGATAGGTCTGCATGCTAATGTTCTACGGTGCTATATGCAAGCTGGGGTATTGAATGCAGGCACATATTTTCTATGAAACCATATAAGTTTTCTCCTGTGTTCATCACATCTAAAGTCTTGGTCGAGTGTTCAGGGATTAAAATCCCTCCTTTCATTTCCTGCAATCATCTTTATTGGTTCATTATTAATGCAGGTTGTGGAGTTTACAAACTCCCTTTGTGTGTGATTAGCTTTGCAAGCTTTTAATCTATTGTACGTGGTAGATTAGAAGATCAATTATAATTAAAGGACTGTAATATACAGTGAATTTCACTATTTTATTATCATCATCTCATATGCAATCTCCATTTCTTTCCTTTCTACCTATACATTACATCTTCAGAAAAAGTGTAAATGCACGATAGATTTTATTTGCTACGATTGAACAAGAAAAAAAATATTTTTCTGTTTGACACTTCAAAATTGACTGTTTTTAACTATAATATATGTAACAGCTCAAGAAATATTTTTTGTAGCATTTGTTTTTAGCATTTTGTAGCAGATATTTCCGCAACAACGTGCGGGGCATCATCTAGTTCTTAAAAAACACCACGTCACATATTCTAAAGGTCATTTAATTGTGATCCATAGAAAAATTGACACCTTTAAACTCTTAGATTAATGTGCGTATGTGTTATTGTTATATTTCCAAAAACATCGGTTTATAAAAAAATGTTAAGTATATTGTGTGTTGGCATGCTATTATGAAAGAACCCACATATTTTTAGATTACTATGTGAGGTTGTATCTTCAGTCCACGAGGGATCAAATCTATATTCGATGCCCTATGATTCTCTGTAAAGTGGATTGTCCTTTTAGTGAGAGATGACATTCATGTTGAGAGGCGCTAGTCATGACTGCATGAATTAAACTTGTTGCTTCACATACGGTACTCACTTGAGTGGGTAGGCAGTATTTCTAAAAAAAGATTTATTATTGCACCCTAGATTTTGCTTACCACAAAGTCAATGTTATGAATTTGATATTTGTCTATGACTATAATTCCTTCATGTCTGATATCAAGGTACTCCCATGTTCAGTAATGGAAGTAATCTTAGATACGCACGCAAATTTGATGGTTCATTCATTTCAATATGTTGTAGAAAGATATGAACTTTCGAGATTTTGAAAAGAAACCCCGCAACGATATTTTACATTTTGTGAAAATAAAATTTTCATTTTAATATGTTATAGAAACATATATTGACACTTTTGAGCAAATAAATAAAATCTTGCGATAATAGTTTCATATATTTCAAAATAAATACTCATGTTTAAATTTTTTTAGTTAACACGTATCTAGACGTCTTTTAGTGCATGATTCATTACACGGACTCCATGATAAAGTTACACAGTCCTTACTAAATCCTAACCGTAAATTACAGATTTAACGGTTAAGTAATTCTGATGATGTGGATTAACGTGATATCATTATTTTAGACCCTTGTATTCTGCTTTTAGTATTTATTTCTTTTTTGGAGGAAACGTGATCTGATTTGGTTGTAACGTTTGGTGCTCCTACACATGATATGATTTTTTTTCTTTTTAGGATGGAACGTGACGTGATTTGGTTGTACGTGTCGACTTGTATCGATTAGACGTGATTTGGTTGTACGTGTCGACTTGTAGCAATTAATGTTGTATGTAAGTTTTTATCTTTTAATCTCAACCGTCACAATAAAAATCAACGGATTAAATATTTAAAACCCACGTGCATTAACGTGGCGTCTCCGTCTAAGTTTTGTATATTACTTTTAGTATATAATAGAATAGACAGATAGAATAGATGCTCAAGTTTGTGAGTTGTTTCATGCATATCTAAGAAATGGTCAAATTTGTTTCCAAGAGTGGCTGAAGCTCAAAATCTAACTCGTAATTGCAATTTTTGATACTTGCAATCACAAAAAATATTTTAAGGCGTTAAATCCATCGGCTAGCTGCGCACTTTGAAACCTAAAATTATACGTACTTTTTTGTGCGACGTGGATGTAGAGATGTGCTATTGGGGCACATAGTCTCAAAACATTGAGTTACATCAACTGTTTTTCTGTAATTTATATGTAAAAGATTAAATCCATAATTACACATAATTGTTTTGTACCATCTTGTGATTAGCAGTACAGTTCAGTATTTCCACATGATAAGAGCTTAAAGTTACACCCTACGTTTTGGGAAACTTTATGGGAATATCTAGTTGAACATTTTAATGAATATAATTTCATATTTGGTATTACAACTTCAAGTTTAGAAATGTTTAGTCAAGAAGTTGCACATTCTAAAACATATTAAAATTCTCTCTCTCTCTCCACTCGATGTTTCTCGAATATATCCTCTTGGATGGAGACCTAGCCACTCATGTGCTAAATATCTTCCCTATATAAGCCCGCCCTTCTACCATAATATAAAACAAACATAAGTATAGTTGATAGATACAAATATATTAACATTTTTATATTGGTTACAACATAAATAATTTCAAAATGCAAACCAAAATTCTCAATATTGACACTAACTTTTCTTTAAGAGTATTGCCTACTAGTTTTATTTTGTAATTAGAATATTCAAGATTGAGTACTATATATGCAACTCAAGGTCTCAAGGTGCTCAAATATTAAGACATCAAACATAATGAGAATTACCATAGCTATATTCGAATTACAAGACACCTTAATCAGATCCTTAGAGTATCTTTATTTATAATTATAAAGGCACCATCGAACCTCATTGCCAAATAATAAAGTGACTATCCATGTTAGAAATATAAGAGCTTTATTTACCATTTGAATAAGAAAATGATGGAACCAAAAAAAATACATATAGAAAAAGGTCAAATAGTCTATTACAAATGTCTAAATAATAAAAATAGATCAGCTTTTACTAGTATTTATTCATAAATATTAAAAATATTTGTAATTAATGAAAATTATGAGTGCTTGTTAAAGTAAATTGTTTGGCTGCTAATGATTGTTTGAGCTAGCTTTCATACCAATTGGCGATCGATTTCCTCACTACTGTTAAAAACATAGTCCTTGCCTTTTTCATTTCAGAGTAAAGTTAAAAAATATATTATCTACACATATAATGTGAAAGTAGTTCCGTTAGAGATATGTATATAATCTATCATTTGAACAATCATGATACGCTATCCGGAACTAAATATATCATAAGTTCTCAACAATCGGTCACTCACTTTATTGTTATTATTTTGTTTGTAAGAACGTTAATACAACTTATTTTATTTTATTTTATTTTATTTTATTTGAACTCAAATATACCTTCAAACCATGTTTTATTGTAATATTGTTATTTTTTGATTTATTGTAGTTTTGTTCAAATTTTGCTTGATTGCTCAATTTTCTAGTTAAATAGACTAAAGGAACTATCAGTTAAATATGACAATTATAGTCCATGGACATTATAAATTATGCATCACTCAAAATATTCAATAACCTCAAATTTCATGCATCGGAAAAATACATCATCTGTGTAAGCTTAAAAATGTCATTTATATGTCCTATGTTCAAGGGGTGCTCAAACCAAGAAAAATATCTTTTAATGTTCTTTTCACTTAATCGCATCAGCCACCACTGGGTATGTGTCTTGCAGCCATTCTAGTGAAGATCAAGATTGCTTTGATGAATATATAAGTGTGTAACATGGGGTTGATTTGAATTATTTTTTAACCATTCAACTGATCTCACGCTAGTACAAAACACCACTTCATCGACGGAATCTAAAGCCGGAGGAAATGAATATTATCCACAATATACGATCGAAGGAAAAAGTCATACTCCTTGGGACCGGCTCTAATGTGAGATTATGTACTAGTGTCGCTTAGATGTTTTAAGAAAGATCTTCGTTTTTGGGACCCTGTTTCTAGGTAAAAATATTTTATTTTATTTGTGTACCACTTCGTTCAGCTCTCGTGACTAGATGATAGGTTTCCGGCTCCCGTAGCTTGCATCGTTGATCTAGCCCTTCTCTTGTGCCCTTAGGGCCATGGAGGTGTGGTGGATCCCGATCATTGCTGACGGGAGGGCTTTATTTTTTGGTGTTTTTTCGAGTTTGAGTAGGGTTTGTGTCCTGATCAGGAATGCAAGGAGGGGGCTCCGTGGAGATGGAATACGGTTCTCTCGGCCTAGCCCTCGTTTAGCTTAGCTTGATGGATCCGCTTGGATCTCGTCATTGTTCGTTTGCGTAACTGTGTGTACATGTTGAATACATTTGATTTACACTTCCCTTCCTTAGAGACGGTTTCCGGTGCGCAAGTCCCGTGAGTGTTTAGCACGCATGGTTCGCCTGGTTCACATAGACGCACATTTGGCTCACATGTTTTTGTAGTTGTTGCTAGGTGGTCGCGGATCTGGATGTAATTTCTGTTACTTCTTGTGTTCTTTGTACTACAATGAATAAGTTGGAAAAAATTCCCGTGAAAAAAATGGTAAGAATTTTTTATGTCTCATTGTCTAATTTTATCATGCTTTTGCAAAATTTTCGTGTTGAATGTGGCGATAGTTTCACTATATCTAAGTGACATTTTATATCTAAGTGTACACCATTATCCTTTCCGTGTCTCCGCATTAAGATTCGCGCATATATGAGGTAAACCAGTTATATCAATCGGCTAGCATCATTTGCTTAGGCATATATGTAAATATCAGTTGACTAAGTCACTAAGATTTGACAGATCCAATTTTACATTGTCCAAATAATGCATACAAACCGAACCATATGGTAGACTGGTAGCAACACCGATATCAAATGAATGCACGAATTCACAACCTTGTTACATCAAGAATAACAACACTAAAACTTACACACACAGCACATAAGGCAACTCTCTCGATCGCTCACAGATATAGAAAAAAAATGCTTAACTACGTGTAGAACTTCGATATCGGTGGAGTGTGGGACGTTGGGAATCTAGATCACGAGCACGGCCACAGCGAGCGCGGTGACCGCGGCCGCCGCCTTACCGAAGCGCGCCTGCAGCTTGCCTGCGGGGCTGGACGGCGGCGGAGCCAATGGGCCCTGGGGGGCGAGGGCGGCCGTCTCGAGGACAGTGATCTTGAGCTTCATTTCCTTCTTGCAGTGGTCGCCGACTGCGCAGAAGAACCACCTACGTCCGGCCTTGTCGAGCGTGATCCTGTCCTCGCCGGAGTTCATCACGTTGCCGATTGGCGCCTTGTTGCACGCCGCGAAGTCCGCCCCGCCCACCTCCATCACATTGTGGCTCGCGCTCCCGTACTTGAACACTGCGACGACATAGTTGAAACGAGAAGCGCAAGCAATTCAGTTTTCTCTGATTGGCGAGGATATAAATACATGTACACGTACGTGTCTGGATTGATGCATGGCTAACTAATTACCTATGGTGTCGCCGACGACGAACTGCTTGGTCTCGGCCCACTTGGCGTAGTCGAAGTTGAGGACCCAGCCACTGTCGTCACCCACGACGTGCTCGGTGGCGCCGACGAGTCCCGGGAGGAAGGCGACGGCGGTGGCGGCCGCGGCCAAGACGAGCATCTGCTTCGAAGCCATCACTGATCAGTAAACAGCAAATTCAGCTAGCTAGCTCTCCTTGCTTGCCAGAGAAATGCTACGTGCCTCTGTGACTGAAAATTTCCAACTAGGTGCAGTGCACTGCAGGTAGCTTGTGTGTTGTGCTCTTCGGCTGAGGTGTTACACGTATATATAGGGGGCAAAGAGAGCTCAGTGTAGTAGTACTTGGTCATGTCTTGTCTCCAACAGAAGCTTTCAGCTGGCCAGCGGCAGCAGGGGGGGTTGAATGTGTCCTTGTGGCGCCAAATGTGAAGGATTGTATTGTCCGGAACAACTTATTTTTCTTTTGAAACAGTCGCAACACACAGATGCTAGCTACTTGATCGAATTAAAAACTTGCTTTCAGTCTTCCATGTAGTCTGAGACGTCGTGTTTTTGGCACATCCTTTGCTTGATGGTACTTGGGCCGGCCGTCGATGTATGTTCCTCCCCGTGGCAGCAGAACAAGATGGTAAGGCCACCTCCAACGGGCCAGCGCATACGGATAGGCCTTATCCTAATCCGTCCTTCCGGACAGAGTAGGCTCTCCAACGGGCCGGCGCATATGGACAACTGTACGCGCGGACAGGTTTTCGGCCCCAAACCTGACCCAAGTTTGGTACAGATTTGGGGGAGAAAACGGACAGCTTCTTGTCTTCCCTTGTCCGCACCTGGCCCAGCGGCCAGCCAAACAAACCCCACTCTCCCCTTCCTTCGGCCGCCGTCTGGATCGCATCGGCCGCCGCAGCCGTTCCCTATCTCTTTTGCCTCGTCCGCCGCGGCAAGTCCCGCCTCCATGTGGCAACGGGGACACTAACCACCGGTTATTGCCTAACCATAACCATCCCCATACAATGAAAATTTTCCCATCCCCGTCCACATGAACTGTCACGGGGACAACTATTCTACCATCCCCATCCCCATCGGGTTATCGGATAACCAGCGGATAACCATACTCAAGAAATCCAATGCAGCTGACAACATTGTCTACAAAATTTGAACAGCACCACCCAGCACCTCAAGTAAATAAATGACAACAGGGCAAAAATGGCACACAGCCACAAATAATCTACAATAAAATGATCACACAACAAAAGATAATCTAGATTCAAATGGGCAAAAATGGCACGCGAGGACGGCGTGCTACTTGCGGCGGAGAGAGTCGTGGCGAGGTTGCGAGGACGCGAGGTGATGATGGCGTGCTGCGTGCGGCGGAGAGAGGCGCGGCCACGAGGTGGGGAGGACGCAAGGCGAGGCGAGGACGACATGCTGCACTGCTGCGTGCGGTGGCTGGGGAGGGGTGGCTGAGTGGGGAGCACGGGTTAGGGTTAGGGCGTACGGGCTGGGGTGGTTGGGGAAGAGGGGAAATGCTAGGGATTTAGGGTTTTTTGGGGGCATGTATACATGTGTGATGTGTCTAACTCCCTCTTGTATCCTGACCCCACATGTCATATCGGGTACCGGGTATGTCGGATATGGATACTGATGTACCAAATCCGTCACCGCAATAACCGTTGGGGAGTGTTTTAGCACTGATAAGATCCCCATGGGTAGTAATATGCAACCAAAACCGTCCCCTAATAGGTGAATTAACCACCGGTTACCGGGTAATGGATATCCATTGCCAAATTGAGTCCCGCCTTGCGGCGCCGTCGCCGTCGTCCGCCGCCACCGCCACCGCCGCTTCCCGGGACGTTCGGCCGTTGGACCGGAGGCGGCCGCGAAGTCCACCGCCCGGAAGGTGTTCGACGAAAGGTATGTGAGAATCAACCTATATTTTTTTTGTTGAACAAGTGAAGTAAATTTCATTCTAATTTGTTTGTTTTGCTTAGATGGACAGTGATGATGAGTTCTTTTACAAGAACTTCATCGATACATCGGACGAAGAATCGGAGGACGATTCCGAAATTACGATGGTCGCGACCACGCTCGTCCACAACTTCAACCAGGCGTAGTGGCCTCAGCATGTTGGCTCGGTTGTTGGAAGGGATCCGGCGTTGGATCGTGACCGGGAACTACCAACTTTGGAAGGACTATTTCCGTCCCGTGAAGCCAACATATCCGGATGACAAGTTTCGTCGCCGTTTTCGGATGTCACGGCCCTTGTTCATGCGTATACTTGAAGGGGTAAGGGCATACGATGACTACTTCGTCGCCAGACCCGATGCTACTGGTAGGTATGTGGTAGGTATGGTTTCTCATCTTATAAGAAGTGCACGGCAGCTATACGCATGCTTACATATGGAGTAGCCGGTGATCTGGTAGATGAATATTGCGCATGAGTGAGTCAACTTGGCTAGAGTCCATGTACAAGTTCTGTGAAGCTATTATTCAGGTGTTTGGTCCCGAGTACTTGAGGGAGCCGAATTTGGAAGACACTGCTCGTCTTCTGAACATGAACTCGAGCAGAGGCTTCCCTGGCATGCTTGGGTGCATAGATTGTATGCATTGGGAGTGGAAGAACTGTCCTTTTTGCTTGGCAAGGACAGTACCAGGGACACGGTGGTGAGTGCACAGTCATACTTGAGGCTGTTGCATCTAAAGATATGTGGATTTGGCACTCCTTCTTTGGCGTGTCGGGCTCTCACAACGATATCAACGTCCTTCAGAGATCACCGGTGTTTGATAGGTTGGCCGAGGGCAATGCACCGGTGATCAACTTTGAGGTTAATGGAAATGCATATTACAAGGGGTACTACCTTGTTGATGGTATATACCCTTCATGGCCTGTCTTTGTGAAGGCCATTCGCATGCTGGAAGTGAGAAAGCTCGTAAGTTTGCTCAGCAACAAGAAGCTTGCCGGAAGGATGACGACCGAGCATTTGGTGTGCTCCAATCCAGGTTTGCTATTGTTCGACACCCGGCAAGAACGTGGAGCAAGTAGGTCATGTGGGAGGTGATGATTGCTTGTGTGATCATGCACAACATGATTGTCGCGAATGAACGGGATGATGCAAGGATATTTGATCAAGGCTGGGAATTTGAGTGTGAGTTGGTTGCGCCTACACCTGGACCGGTGACATACGAGCAGTATTCAGATGTGTATGTAGAGACGCGTGACAAGCCACTGCATGAACGTCTGCAGAATGATCTGATAGAGCACATGTGGACTCATCTAGAAAACCAGTAGTCTATTCAAACTTTGTTGTAATAAATGAAGGATATTTCAGCGTGTTTATTTTCTATCCAAACTTTGTTCTAAAATGAATGAAATTTCTGTGATTTTTTTTTTATGAAATGCGGCCGGCCGTTGGGGGCAACTTCACCGCAAAACGGACGAAGGCCCAAAATCTGTCCGTTGTCCTCCCAAATCAAACCAAATTGGTTCGAAAAACCTATCCGTATGCGCTGAGCCGTTGGAGGTGGCATAAAGGCCAACCAGAGCAGCCCAACCAATCCTATTTGCATCGAGGCTAGCTAAATGCAGTACTAGGAGTAGTTGTCTGGTCTCGAGTCTCGCCATTGTTTGCAAGGCGTGCTAGTGGAAGAAGAAATGGCCAATAATTGGCACCCAACAAGAAGAGCAGGACGATGCCTCACCGGTTCGCCAATTATTGGGAACACATCGACGGAGGATGAGAATTTGAGAGAGTAATAAGTCGCGATGGACAAGGACCCGGTGAGAGATCGATCTCAGTACCCTTGATAGATTCGCATGAATTTCATCAGAACTTGTAGGAATCCACGATAACTTTTCAAGAATTCCATCTATAAATTCTGTGTTGTAACAGAGGAAGGAGTCGAGCGTGCGCGCGAGTCGTCGCTGTCAAGGAAAGCCCGCTAGGCTAGCTTCAAGTGATCCACCACGCCAACGCCACCCACCCCGAAGCAAAGCCCACTTCCTTCCTCCTCCACCCCCACTAGGCCCTCCACGCCACGCGACCCGGCGGAGGAGGATGTGCGAGGGGAGGCGGCTCGGGGACGCGGTCCGGCCGGCGTGGGCGCTGGCGGCGGAGCTGCGCCGGAGGGAGGCCGCGGCGGACGCGCGGCTGGCGGCGGCGCGGGCGCGCCTCGCCGAGGCGCTCGCGGAGCTGGAGCGGGCGCGGGCGCGCGCCGCCGAGCTGCAGCGCCGACTCGACGAGACCTACGGCAAGCGCCGCCGGCTCAAGCGGGTGGCCGCCGCGGCGCGCGACCGGATCCACGACACCCGCGCCCGCCTCCAGGAGCACCAGCACCAGCAGCAGGAGCAGGCGGAATCCGATCCCACCTCCTAGGTACGCAAGCTTCCTCCCTGCTCCGATCCCTCTCGCCCCCCTCACGTCTTCCCTTCCCCCCGATCGATTGAGCTTTCTCCCGACTCCCGCCAAGTCTTGGGGATTAAACCCTGCTGATCAGGCCGCAAGATCGAAAATTTCCTACCTCTGGCAGCGTCCTCTTCTTTCTTGATTCGTCGTCTCCTGTGCAGGGGGGCGAATTGCAGCTGGATGATGATGCCTCAGCTGCCGCAGGATGATCAGCTGGACGCTACACGGCTACGCGTTTACTCTGCTTTTCTTTTTCTCCTAGGCTTTGTAATATACAGGACGAATGTTCCGCTTACAGTGACTGAAATCAGCTGGAAGTTTAGTAGTAGCAGAGGAACACTGTAATCTTTGGAGCTGGAGTCTCCAGTGGCCATTCCATGAAAAAGAAAGGATCTTCAGTGGCCATTGCCCGTATATTAGTGTCAATATTCAGATTCCCGGACGATGTTCCATGAGGTTGAGTGGGCGGTTTTATAACCGCGTTTTGTATGGTTTTTGGATCCGGTTTCCCTAATTAACTGGATCAATTCTCTTCTTCTATAATGCAATACGGGAACTCCCCGCCTTAGGTCGTCAAAAAAATATTCAGATTCCAATACTGTCTTCGAAATTCAGTCGGTCACAGTAAGAGCAACTCCGCGAGACGCCTCAATTTTGCAAGCAACCAGACGATAACAATAGCATTCTCTGCGACTGCCTGTGCAGGCCGACTTAATCATAATCATGTCGAATGATATGCTATATAAGATACTGTTGCATTGCCAAAGCTGCGATTTTGAGCAGCTCATCAACTGTAGATCAAACTTTATCACACGAGAAATAATATGTAGCCGAACATAGCATATTATGAGCCGACCGTGGTAGCAATATAGCGCAGTTCATCTGCTTGGGTTCTTAGTTCTTACAGCAGTTTAAAAAAAATTCAATCCCGGTATCGAAAGGTCGACTCTACAGAGCTCTTGTATATATGGTGCTGAGGATTCACATAATCAAGTCCGTCATACAAATTCAAAAAAAAAATCAAGTCCACCATACGGTCTATACTACGAATTTCACTCAAATAGTTTTGTAAGGAGTAAAAGTAGCTTCAAAGCACTCGCTTGAACGGGCAGATACATGATACAAGTTATCAAAGCTTACCCTGATCCAGAATCGACCTTAACTGTAATCTTTCTCTGTTGTTATAACACAGGCCAGCTTGCTTTGTTCAGTGGAATCACCATATCTTGTTCTTGGCCCAAAAGAAGCCCCAATCAAATGAAGGCCTGAAACGCAGAAGAAGGGTCTACCTAAAATCAACACATTAAAATTAATATAGGATGCAATTTAAAAAGAAAACAAAGACCAAGGTAAACTCTAGGGACTACGTACAGATGTGCATATCTAACTTAACACTTCCATCAAAATCATATCTACCTCTACGTAAACACCAGTTTAATGTCCCAAGGTAACGTTCGATTACAATTTTTCTTCGCCTGAGTTTTATCCTTAATTTTAACGTTCGCTTACAATTTTTGCTAGCTACAGGGTATTATAGCTGTATCAAATGAACAAGAAGAGATGTGTTGGAGGAATCTCAACTAATTTTGGTTAATCAAAGATATGTTTGTCCGTGGAACATGATACTTCTATGCAACTTTAAAGACAAACTAGCAAGGTTGCCCTCGCATTGTGATATTTTCGTAGAACTGTCATGGATACTTTCGTAGATAATATATCACAATTTTTGAACCTTTAACTTCTGGGAGAATGTGACATTTCAGAAGAAAAAAAAACATAACATATTCTAGATGGATGTTTAGTCTTAACCATAGGTTGCTATTTTAATTTAGATTTTAGTCGCTCCACGTCATCCAACATTCTTCAATGTACTCTCGCTGACACATTTATTTCATCATGTAACGATAAATACATGGATTTTGATAGCACATATTTTCATGTGACATACTGTTGTTAAAAAATATGTATGATAAAACTCTAGCAAGCAGAGAATTATTGCTCCTTGCAACATCCTCAAACGACCCAATACTTTAGTCAATTATTTTACTCGCATGATTTAACTCTCTCCCTACTAAATCCATTCTTCAACCCGATAATTATATGCTCTCACTCACTTGTATTATCGTGTTATGAAACATGACTATGAAGCTATGGACAACACTGTTTTGGCCTCTTCATCAGTCATAATTTTTTATAAATGTTTGTAAATTCCAATGATTTCTCCTATTAAATTTTAGAAAACTCCTGCAGTTGAACAACAAAAACACGTAGATAGATTGAAATTTTATATTGGAGAAATATTTGGGCATGCCTTTGAACATGGAAATACATAGAATCAGGTAGCACGATGGTGGTAGCTTAAGCTCATGCCGCAGTGGCGAGGTCACGGAGATGATGCGCCTGCCGATGAGAGGCGAAGAGCTGCCCATATTGGGACACCTGGCTTGTAATTAGGGTTACACGACGTGAGAAACGTTTTCACGTAATGGTATTGGTGGGTAATTTTTTCTTATGCTTGGTGCTAATTATGTTTTAGATCTAATGTAATAATTCATAACAATCTTTAAGTAAACTGTAAGATGTTTTACTTTTTTTGTAGGATTTTTAGAAGGTTGTTCTTTTGTCTAGTAGCTCGTTATTTACATTTAATATATAATGGATAAGAGGCACGTTGCACTCGAAGAGAGTGATTTAGATTTTTTTTTCTGAAAACTTTCTATATATGGTTCACTATTCGTAGTTGAGAAAGTAACACATTTTGTCCTTGTATTTGTTTGAGAGTGGACTTTGGTGCTCCCGAGCTACGGTGATCTCACTATTTAAAATAATAATAATATATGTTTAAATTTTTAAAAAATCTTTTAAAACATGTGTTTTCTCGATAATATATGCTATAAGCGTACAAATCTCTACATACTTTATGTTTTGAGCTAAAAATGAAAAATATATAAATCTGAGTGTAGTGAACAATGTTTAACTTTTACATGTCTAACTTCTACATTTTTTTGTGTATCTCAAAATGTATTATATTTTACATTGAGATTTTGTACACATATGGGATATATTATTGAGAACACGCATGCTTTTTTTCAGATTTTTCAAAAACTACTTTTTTTTAATTCTTTTTAAAAAGCAACTTCGCTGGACCTCAGACTGCAAAATGACATCCTGCTTTTTTCCGGCATAGTCGTGTTTGCGTATATCATACAAACTGATTTGTAATCTATAACTGCATGCATGTGCTTGCCAAGCCACGCCTGTGTGTAATTCTGTTGAAACTGTTCGTAGTACACCACATTACCTAATATATAAAAGCTAAGCTTCTTCGCCCCCAGACGCGCTATCCATGTCGCCCCCATTACGCTGGCCGTCGGATCGCTGAAACGGACGGCTGTGATTGAGCCACGTCGCCCCTCCCGCGCGGACACTGTTCATTCTCGAATATCTACCAATAAGAAATCGACACGTCGCCCGGTCACACGCCGGTCGCGCCGGTTTCAGCCGGTAACCGTGTAATTTTGCAGAAAAGCCACTGACAAAAACACGTCATCAACCCGCAGTCCATGAATTACCACAGCGAGGGACCCTTTTGTGAATACGGAAAAGTTCGCATGCTTTTTCGCAAAAATACCCCGCATTCTTCCCCCTCCCTCCTTTCCTCTCCCGCGTCCCCGTGGTCGCCGGCGCCGCCGCCGCGCGGCGCTGCCGTTTCGCGCCTCCCCAGTCCAAACAGACGACACATGAGCCTCCGCCGCCGCGTCGTCCACCTTTTAGCCGGAGGAATTGATCCCGGAAGGCCGGAGTCGCCGCCGAGGACCCGCCGTTCGCCGCCGCCATTTTCTGCGAGCGCCGCCGCGGAACTGCTCGCCGCCGTTGATTCCGGCGACGAAATGGCGCGCGGCGCCGCCCATCCGGCTCCCTTCCTCCTCCTCTGTCTTTTCCGCATCGTCTCGGCCCTGCGCGTGGCCGCCACCGCGCCGGCGCGAGCTGGGAAGCGCGGCCGCGTCCGCCGGCGAGTGACGTCGAGGGCTGACGTCACCGCGGCCGCGGTTGACGCATGGGGCCGCCAGTCGAAAAAAGGCTAAATTCAAAAAAAAAAATCATAACTTCTAATCTGCAACTCAGAAAAATGCAAAAAAAATACTAGAATTTCTAGAAAAATATTTCTACACAGCCAACACATTTACATGCACGTGTACACAATTTCAAAAAAAAAATTACCAAACAATCTATAGTTCTTCGTACATTGAACAATGACCTGACTGTAAAAAATATTCCAAACTGCCAAAAAAACAGGAAAATTACAAAATTTGCAAAAAAATGTATATTTATTTACAACCAACACATTTACATGCATGTTCCCACAAATTGAAAATAATAATTGCAAGAACTGATACAACTTTACAGATCATTATTCAAAAAATTACACACAAAAAACAAATTTCCAAAAAAAAAATTACATACCAGACAACACATCTCCGCACGTATTTTTACAATTTCAAAATAAATAATTACAACATATTTTGCATTCCTCTTAACAATGGAATCATTTGTCTTAAAAACATAAGCAATGTTCCAATTTACAAATAACGAATCCATTCGTGCTAAGAGAAATCATGAAATATTTGGAGTACTGTTTCAGCCAACAAAAAATATAAAAAAAACTTTAAATCTATACGACCATAAAATATGACAAATGTGAAAAACATGTAAACATGAACACACAAAAACACTGTTTAATGGCCAAAAATATTTCTACACAGCCAACACATTTACATGCACGTGTACACAATTTCAAAAAAAATATTACCAAACAATATATAGTTCTTCGTACATTGAACAATGACCTGACGGTAAAAAATATTCCAAACTGCCAAAAAAACAGGAAAATTACAAAATTTGCAAAAAAAAATATTTATTTACAACCAACACATTTACATGCATGTTCCCACAAATTGAAAATAATAATTGCAAGAACTGATACAGCTTTACAGATCATTATTCAAAAAATTACACACAAAAAACAAATTTCCAAAAAAAAAATACATACCAGACAACACATCTCCGCATGTATTTTTACAATTTCAAAATAAATAATTACAACATATTTTGCATTCCTCTTAACAATGGAATCATTTGTCTTAATAACATAAGCAATGTTCCAATTTACAAATAACGAATCCATTCGTGCTAAGAGAAATCATGAAATATTTGGAGTACTGTTTCAGCCAACAAAAAATATAAAAAAAAACTTTAAATCTATACGACCATAAAATATGACAAATGTGAAAAACATGTAAACATGAACACACAAAAACACTGTTTAATGGCCCATGATCAAATTCTAGATTTTTACACATGGAAATCTTAGCTATCTTTAAAAAAATTAAACATACATCAAATTACAAATATTCAAACTAGCATGTTCAAAATTTATTTACTACACCCGAATCCCCTAGTACTATTATCGAAAAGAACAACACATGTCATACTATTAAAATCAATGTTGATGGCGCTATCAATGGCCAAGACATGGTGGCAGGGAGTGGGGGAGTGGCTAGAGATTCATCACGAAGATTCAGGGGCGCGTGGTGCAAAGCATACCCTGGAATTGTTGACCCTCTGATCTCCGAAGCTCTGGCGCTGCTGCGTGATGCAGTAGTGTTTGCTCGAGCACACTCTTTTAGTCGCATATCGGTTGAGACTGATTGCTCGGAGCTGGTTAGACTATGGGAAAATAAAATGACCGATCGTTCGGTGATTGCTCCTATTCTCGAAGAAGTTAGTATATTAAGTCTAGATTTTCAGGCTTTTTCTATTTCTTTTGCTCGTCGTTCAGCGAACAATTCTGCTCATGAGTGTGCACGCTATGCTTGTTTGCACAACATCTCAGAGGAGTGGTCTGGGGCGAGTCCAGTTTTCCTTCAAAACAGCCTTCGAGCTGATTGTAATGGTGGCAGTGTGATTTAATAAAGTCGATGTGTTCTTCAAAAAAAAAAAATACACATGTCCTACGGCTCATAATTTGAAAAAACTTTGATGGACACGTATGTGTCAAGGAATTCTTTTCACATATATTCAGAACGGACTGTACAAAATCTAATCTTGTGCATATCACGACTTTTTTTAGATAAAGAAAAAAAAAAGTGAAGAACTTATTGTCTTTATCGAAAAAAAGTGAGGGCTAGCCACTATCCTGCCAATTGGGCAAGAACATGGAGTAGAACGTCGGTTTGGTTAGGTTCAGGTCCTGAATGTGTTCTGCAGAAGTTGGTTGCTGAACCATCTGTAACCTCTATAGCCTAATAAAGATCTGATTTACCCGCAAAAAATAACTTTAAGGATAAAACTCAGGCGGAGATAAATGAACAATTATGTCAAAATACTCAATAAACACTGACAAACATTAAACATATATGATATTACTAACAAACAAGGACAAATGCTCAAATTCATTTCAGCTAACAAATGTACTATGTCAAAACAACATATGCATTGTGCACATGGATTATATGACAATCGAGATCCTTCACCTTATTTGCATCAATTCTCGTGTCAGATGTCAACCTACTTGACATTTCACTAACATCTACAAATAAAAAGAGTAAACACAGTTATTTAGCAAAGCCAAACCTATGCAGTAAAAAGAAAGGAACGGGAAGCATTTTATAAGCATGAAAAAAACACCAACCGCACAGAACCAGAAGTGAAGCGAAGGCTTTTGAAGACAAGTAGTAAACCAAGGCCTATTGAAACAAAACCATTGAAGAACTCTGAACCAGTTGGCACGTGTCTTCATCTGCACACTAACAAATGGGTCACAAGGAAGGGCGGCCTAACTCGATAGCCTGGCATACCATCTAAATAAGCCCAATAAACATGATGCCCAATACATTATTGAAAAATCCAGTAGTTCTATCAAAATAGGCAAACAGGAATAGCTACTGTAATTCTTTCAGATTTCTTGAAGGAAATAAATTTTGATTATCTTGACCAAAATTTACAAAAAGTATAAAAGCTTTGAAATGGCTTGGTAAAATGAGCTAAACAACCCTGGTTACACATAACAATAGTTTGAAATGATGATTTTTTTCATAATTTCTAAAATGTTCTAAAAAAATAACAAGTTTTCAAAAAATCAAAAGCCTTGTGCCTCGATATGTTGATAAGAAATAGGTATTTATAATCCCTAGAGGACACACCCAGGATTACCGCTCAACACCTCCTAACCATTACCCCATGGCTGGCAGCACAACACTACGTCCAAGCCCCGCAATACAATAGTTTGACGACGAGTTACAAAAAGAATGACAACTTTTAAATGGCTTGGCAAACTGAACTAAAAATTCATGGTTATTTATTATAGTAGTTTTAATTGTTGTATATTTTTATTTTTTATTGATTTGAATATAAAATGCAAAACCCTTGCAATCTCGATGCATTGATAGAAAACCAATAATCTATGAGACCTAAAGGCCACATCCTACGGTCGGCAACATTGTGTCCAACCCTCACACGAATACCCTAGCACACTTTCAGGTCTCCTTGCGGATGTGCCGAGGAGGAGTGTGCCACAAGCATGGGCGATGATCGTGTTGCGGTGCTTCGGAATCAACCAAGGTGTAAGCATGATGGATGAAGTACCCTTCCGCATGTCTTGGGGTGGAGAGCAATTACTCCCTGAAAACAAACTATGGCCTCGTTTTTGCAAGAGAAAATGTGAAAACATTGGATTAGTTCAAGTACTATCCATTCTAGGTTCAGTCTACAGAAAACGGAGACAAGCAACTCATTGCCCCGTGGCACCTGACTTGTGGGCCCAGGTTGTCAGAAACGATGACTAAATCGTGAGATGCTCTGTTCAAAAAAAAAATCGTGAGATGCTGGTTATTTGAAACAACTTATGCCAAAGCAGAGGTTTTCTAGTAAAAACATCATATCTTCAGCCATAGTTTTTTAAAACCCTAGCCTCAGTCGTTGTGCTTTTTACCCTGTTTGGATGTAGATATTTAGGCGTAGAATTTGGAATTGGAATCTGTTGTCCCGAATTCTGGCGTTTGGATGGTCATGGAATTATAGCATGGAAACATCTCTAATTTCTGCGCGGAATTCAGCTCAACTAGCGCACCCCGCGACGATTCGGGGCGAAGGACCTCCGAATTCGCTGGAATCGCGTACCCCTTCGACCACACAGAACTCTTCCCGTTGTTTATTTTCCTCGTTATCAGCCACCGCCGGAGGTTCCGGACGCCGGCGCCGCCGACTGCAGATCTGGACTTCTAGTTGACCTGCGGCGCAGATATACCCATCCAGGAGCTGGCGAACACCAGCTGGAAGCGCCGCCCCGAGCCTTGCATCCAACTTCTCCCCGTCCTCGAGCTCCCGGATCCCCTCTCTCCTCCGTCTCCCCTTCTCCTCGTCAGAGTGAAAATCACAGAGGTCCTACCTGTGAAGCGGATGTGGAGTTGTGCCAACTCGATTCATTCCCTCCCCGGGTGATCAAGATTGGGTGGTTAGCTTCACTACGGTGTTTGATTGGGCCGTTGATTAAGAGTTTGGAAGGATCATGGAGGCTGGAGCGATGTGTGGTGAGGTGACCGTGTAAGCAGTGGAGAAGAAGATACCTGAATTCAACTAGATGGACATCCAAACATAAATTTGGAATTGACTACTCTCAAAATTCCATCTAGAAAAGCTATGCGCAACCAAACAGCAGAGTTGGTATTGAAGTCCATTTCAATTCATTGGTTAATTTAGAATTGAAACCAATTCAATTCCAAGCCCGCAAATATCGACATCCAAACGGAGCATTTGTGAAATTTGCTGGCAAATTTCCTTTTGGTTCTGAGTGAAAAGGATGTGCCCTTCAATTTTGACCCAGATGGAGGTCGAGATTTCATCATCATGCATACATGAAGATGAGATTATAATCTCTGGTGCTCCTTTTCCACTGGGCAATCATCGCCGGTCGTCGTATGTAGTTTCAGTTTGGTCCAGCTGTGAAGGTACACCGACAAGTGCTAGCATGGTCCTAGTAGGCTCCTAGCTAGTCTCTCGGACCAGCCTTAGAGCATCTCTAACAGAGCACTCAAACCGCGGAACCTTTATAAGGTTCGCAAACGTCGCGTTTTTTCTCGAAAATGAGTCGCGTCATAGCGGTACCCGTAAAACCGAACCTTAAAATAGAATATTCTGTAGAATATCTGCTCATCTTCTTCTTTTGTCTTTCCTATGCGTGCTATCTGCTAGCTCATGGCCGACGATCTGATCCCCAACCGGGCGTTGTGCGTGCTAGCTCACGGCCGCTGCGCGTGCTAGCTCAGGCTTCCATGGCGTCGACAAAACGCTTGCTAGCTCACGGCCGCTGCGCGTGCTAGCTAGCTCGCTTGCGCGTCATCGATGCTAAGCTAGCATCACCGTGACGTGCAGCTCCGGCCGGCTGGCCGCCGGCGTGACATGCAGTTCCAGCCGTAGGATGGAAATCACATTTTGTGAGCTTGACCAGATCTCAGACACCCTCAAATCGATCCGCAAATAGCCTTCAAATCTGGGTATTCACGGTTTGTGGCTATGAATTTCCGGTGCCCTTTAAACGTTTTACGGGTTTAACCACTTTTAAGTGTTCTATTCGGGGTATTTTTTGACAACGAAAACTGTAAACGTCTGATTTTTAAATGTTTGACCGCTTTGAGGGCTCTGTTAGAGATGCTCTTACTACGATTCGCCACCTCGGTACCGGTACGTTAGAGCTTAGGAAAGGTGTTGTCAGTAGCAGTCACCAGTGTATACGTTACTGCATCAGATGTCTGAACTCTGAACCTTTCTCTCACCACCGTGACCGCCGGCCGTTCGGTCTCACCGTCGTCGATCGCCGGCATTGAATGGACGAAGCAGCAGATCCGATCTGGAACCATACGGCGAGTCGGCGACGAGCGTTCGTACCGTACGTGGATGTAGTGCTGTATGTATAGCGTACGCACGCACGCACACTGTACGCCCGCGTGGCCGGCACTAAATTATCCCGGTACGACGGCGGTTGCGCTCGCTCGTTCGTACGCGCGCGCGCCCGGCGGCGAGGTCCGGGCATCCATTTACTCCGGCTTCCTGAAACCCATGAGGCCGTTGCGCGGATTCATGCCATGGGGAAAGAGTCACGGTGTCTCGGCGCGAGTAATGGCAGGGGGAACCGCCAGCGACCTCGCTATACTGAACCAGGAGAAAGACGCCGGCCGGCCGGCCGGCCGGCGTTGAGTTAACTGCTAGTAGCTCCATCGCTTACGCGCTACGTCTCTGTCGACAGGACAGTGATTAGCGCTGACGCGGGTACCGTGGTCACACTGGCAATGCAACCAACATAAGAGTCCATATTCGGGTTGTAGATATCAAGATTAAAACATCTCACGTCAAAAAAGATTAAAACATCTCAGAAATGGTAAAAACAGGCACATTGTTTCGCTCAAATAGGTGTGCATACTCCTGTTGTAATTGTTTTCAAGTCAAAAGGTGCACATAGTTTCTAACAAGTATGGGTTGGGCTTTGAACATATTTTGAATCCAGAGAACTAAGTCCATATCACGCAACCAATATCATGTAATTATTGATTCCCAAGCTATATCATCTAATTTTGATTTCGAATTCTCTTGCCTCCTCAAGAGATCTATCAGGGGGTTTCGTCACATTAGATAAATTTAAAGGTTGGGTATCCTCAACAAATTATTTTTTCAAAGCTTGTTCTTCGTCAAGATTATCCGCAAGATCCACGATTTATTAGCATGATCGTGGGCATGACCTTCCAGGCGCGGGGTGTCCTCTCGCTCTTAACAGAGCGCAATGCATTAACCTGGTTGATGCAGTACTGACTCAAATTTGTTCTTTGGCTTCTCCTCGGAGGGTCGTCATCAAAATGGTGGTACCATTCTCTATTTTCTCTTTCACCTCAATTTTCTCAACACACTTCATTAATGATGGGTTACAAAGGTATCAGATTTGAGTGGAGGATTCACCTTACTAGATTTGGTCGTAACGCACCTACTGGAGGAGCTCTTAGTTTCATTGGGGGAGTTAAATAGATATGTCGTTGATGAAGAAGTAGTGCAAATAGCAACATATGTCATCTCACTTTCCCACCTTCTCAACCTTCTTCTTCGTCGACGGAGATGTATTGTTCTTGAATAACTAGAGCCTTTTGAGGCTTCTCTTGTTGAAGCTCTTGTTCTTGGGGAATGCGAATTGGTTGTCCACCATTATCATCCCGTCTCTCATAGAAGCAATCGGTACAAAGTGAGAGATAGCGGTGCAATCTGTAGCACAATCTAACACTTTTATCCTTGGAATGGAAAATATCTTGAATTGTTTTTTGAATTTTTGGGCTTAAATGTTGGGTTACGCAATGAAAAAATTGCCTTACGCGTAAGAACCAATATCTATTTATGAAAATACGATCGAGAGATGATCTAGTTTATCATACCGACACCGTTTAACGCAAGTAAATGTCGATGAAGCATGATGAAGATCCTCATAGCTAAGCCTAGCGGTGAGAATGTCACGATTCCCTGCTCCAGCCCGTCAGCGTCAACTCGAATAGGATCTAAGCTATGATTACTCTGAGAGTTTGCACGTTGTCTGTCTCCTTCAGTTCAGTAGTACTTCGTCGTCCAGCACTAAGTTAATACTGGAGTATGGTGCAAATTAGATATACATCTAACGGGAAAGGACACTCGAAACCCACTAAATAAGAATCAATCGGAGCGGGGGGGGGGGGGGGGGGGGGGGACCTCCACAACTCTAGTGCGTGGGATGAGGGGCTGCCTCTCCTCATCTTAGGGGGGGGGGGGGGGGTTGGAGGGGCGCAGCCCTCCTCCTAGGGTCGGCCGCCGTCTTGCCTTGGAATTCTAGGATTCAATTCTTTTATCGGCCCCAAGGAAGGGGGAGCAAAACCGTAGCGGGCCTTTTGGCCCATCTGGCTATCCCCCTTGGCTTTTAAAAGAAGGGTGTTCGAACTATACCCTTTGTGATCTTTGTTGAGTGTACGAGCTTTCCCTAGTCTATTCCGCTACTCCGGCGGTGTCTTTATATAAGGTTAGAGTTACAAGCGTTCGAGACATGTGCGTTATTAATTTTCACAGTAATATGATCACACGTGTCTCCGGGTAAAAAAAGAAAATGGTTCACTTATGCTAGGGTGAATCGACAGAAAGTTACCTGATTGTGTAAGTCTGAGCACTAAATCATGACCTAGTTTTCTCAGAGAAGAAACGTTGATTTTGCGTGTGGTCTAAGTAGGACAATTCACTTGTACGTACGGTCGTGAAGGGAGCAAGTTCGGTGGAGAATGAATGGGCATTTATTGCACACAAACATCAGAGACTCTGTAGTTTGGAGAACTCAAGGTTTCAGTGCAAATAACAATGCGCAGTGTCTCTTGCATCCCGTGTTTGTTGGGTGTTCCTCTCTTCTTTAACCGGGGACCTTGTTTTTGCCAGGAATGGAGGGTATTGTTTGATTTCCTGCTCCCCTAAGCTTTAAGCAAAGCATAGATCAAATCAGTAAATCAAACGGTCCCTGATCCAAGTACCGAAAGGAAAGAGCCAACGAATCCAAGAAAAAGAAGGAAAAGCATCAGAGGAAGAAAGCGAGCCATGTTCATCATACTACTAGTCGATAACAGTAGCCAGTAGGTGAAAAGGGGTCGAATGGAGGTACTCAATCACTTTAAGAAAGGTTCATTTGAAGGTTAAATCGTATCATCAGGCACTGCTAACTAGACGGTTACCGTGCAATGATAGCATCATGTCCTAAGTCCTAACGGCTACTTCTGCTGCGGTAGCTTCTTCGTCTTCCTTCTTTTTTTGTAAACACTAGCTTATAGCCAAAGTGCTAGTCTGTTTCATTTACTAAAAAATGATTATCAATCCCAAGCATGCAAAATAGCACCACCGATTCTCCAAGCTGAATGCATGTCACAATCCTCTGAGTCAGCAAAGTTGGCTATAAACAAACCAGAGACAAAAAGCAGCACAATATCTTACTCATACCTTCGTGTTGGAACAGCCAGAGATCAGAACTCTAATCCCAAGAAAGCAAACAAGCATTATACAAATATCTTTTCTCGCAAAACAAAAAAATTATACATACCTCTGATTATTTTTGTTTGGTGCGAGAAAGAGTAAAAAGAGAGCACCGGACCGATGATACTTGCTGTCGTCCTTTGCCTGCCGGAGCCTCCACCAGGCGTCCAGCTCAGCCTCCGGGGACACCACCTGTCCGTTGCTCCGGGCTCCCGGTTCAGTTCCCTCCCGCTCCCGCCACGGCCCCGTGAACGATACTAATCCACAACCGCTGCTGCGATGCTGCGGCAGTAGTATCAGAGCTCAGAGGACACTCACGCTAGGCACCAAAGTGGATCGTGAGTGTGTGACAACCATAATACAGCATAAGGCACATAGAGTTTATCGTCTTCATCGGTGCTCTCTGCAGGAAAAGCTTCCTCGGCCACTTCCATGGCTGCTGCTGCTTCAGTGACACCGAGGTGAGGTTCAGTTCGTATTGTGCCTAGTAGTTTTGGCGCCAGGTGGTAGCATAACGCGCCGGTTCCATTCTTGTGTTGCTCCTTTTGGCCAGTTGTTGAACAAAGTGAGCAAGCAACCGAGCAAGCATATATAGTAAGGTTGTTGCAGGCAGCGGGGTTCTTTCTTTGCTGGTTATAGGGATGGGAGGAAGCAGTAGTCTATTAGTGGTACTTCTAAGATCTTTGCGAGGGGTTTCATTTAGCGGCCATTCTGCACATAAGCACATTGCTGTCCGGTCACCAGTTCCTGTCCCTCGGAGGCAGCTTTGCACCTTTACATCCAGGCATCTGAGTTTTGTGTAACCAAAAGCTTGATTCTGCTGCTGCTGGTACTGCTGTCCTTGATCACGAAAAGGAGGAAAGAATCATCAAAGATTAGCTTGTGCAGTACATGTCCTTAATTTCCTCGTCGTCTTTTTGCTCTCAGTTAGTTCCTGGTGATCATCAAGAAGCAGTAAGGAAGTGAGTGAGTGAGTGATTCTGAAGAAATCATCTCGTCTCATCTTCCCCGACAATGGTGGCCGGCGGAAGGCATTTGCTGCTGGTGTTCGTCTTCTTCTTCTTCCTGGCTTTGCTCCCGGGAATCACTCCGCTGCAGCCCTCCCAGACGTGGACTCTCCTGAAGGTGCAGCAGCTGCTGAACCGGCCACAGGTGCTCAGCCACTGGCGCCGCACCACCGACTTCTGCGGCGGGGGCGGCACTGTGGCACCCTCCGTCGCCGTCGTCTGCTACGGCGACACTGTGACGCAGCTCCACATCGCCGGCGCTGCGAGCGGCGCCCCGCCGCTACCCCTCAACTTCTCCATCGGCGCCTTGGTCACCACGCTGTCGAAGCTCCCGGACCTCAAGGTGCTCACCCTCTCCGGCCTCGGCCTCTGGGGCCCCTTGCCGGGAAAGCTGGAGCGGCTCGCCGCGCTGGAGATCGTCAACATGAGCGGCAACTACCTCTACGGCCCCATTCCCAGAGGCCTCTCGCGGCTCCGGAGCCTGCAGACATTGATCCTCGATGACAACATGATCGGTGGTGAGGTGCCCGGCTGGATCGGGACGGAGCTGCCGTCGCTGGCCGTGCTCAGCTTGCGGAACAACTCGTTGGGCGGCACCGTGCCGGTGTCGCTCGGGAGCACGCCGTCGCTGAGGTCGCTCGTGCTCGCCTCCAACAACCTGTCCGGCAACCTCCCCGACATGCGCGGCCTGGCGAACCTCCAGGTGCTCGACGTCGGCGGCAACTCTCTCGGCCCGGCATTCCCACGGCTCGGGAGGAAGGTGGCGTCCGTGGTGCTCAGCCGGAACAGGTTCGGCGGCGGCCTCCCCGCCGCCGAGCTTAGCTCCTTCTACCTGCTGGAGCGGCTGGACGTGTCGCGGAACAGGTTCGTCGGGCCATTCCCGCCAGCGCTGATGTCCCTGCCGTCCCTCCAATACCTGAGCATCGCCGGCAACAGGTTCACCGGCACGCTGTCCGATAAGGTGCCCTGCGGCGACAACCTCCAGCTCGTCGACCTTTCATCGAACCTCCTGATGGGGAGCGTGCCGGCCTGCTTAAGACACGACGGGAAGTCGGAGACGGTGGTGCTCTCGTCGGAGAACTGTTTGGACAAGAGCGACGCTTCACAGAACCCGTCGCCGTTCTGTCAGAATCAGGCATTGGCAGTTGGGATAGTGCCTCACAGGGAGAGGAGGAAATTTGGCCGGCAGACAGGCTTCATCGCCGGCATTGTAATGGCGGTGCTCGTCGCTGTTTCGCTCATCGGCGCCATGGCCTTCTTCGCCGTGAGGAAGATGACCATGGAGGACGCAAAGACAAGGCCTTCAGCGATGTTGGTGGAAGAAAAATCTTCTTCTAGTGCCTACCCTTCCAAGCTGTTCGCCGATGCACGTATGATTGATCTCTGAATTTCTTTTCTGAACTCAAACTTGATAAAATATACACTAACATTTGCTTTCATTTGGCAATTGGAACGACAAAAAAAGGTTACATATCACAGACAGTGAAGATAGGAGCTTTGGGGATCCAACCATATAGATCATTTTCTCTGGTCGAGCTCGAGGCAGCGACCAACAACTTCGCAAACTCTAGCCTGCTCGGACAAGATTCTTATGGCGAGGTACGACATCTTCGATCTTCTCTACTGATCATTTTACAGTTTGTTCAACACAGGGGCAATTGATGACTGCAATTTTCAGTGACTTGTTCTACTTATGCTCATGGCCATGAGATCATCACGTAATTTGAACTGTCTCTCGCCTTCTTTGTCAGATGTATCTCGGGAAGCTAAGCAATGGAACCCCGGTGACGATCAGGAGCCTGAAGGTTAAGAGGAACCAGAGCTCCCAAAGCTTCAACCGCCACATCGAAACAATATCCAGGCTCAGGCATCGGCATTTGGTCAGCGCTCTAGGGCACTGCTTCGAGTATGATCTCGATGATTCCACCATAACCCAGCTGTACCTCGTGTTCGAGTACGTGCAAAACGGGAGCTTGAGGAGCAGGATTTCGCGTAAGTTGTCGTTTTTTCTCCCCATTTTGCACTTGCCCTAAACCCAACAGTCCAATGCATGACTGAATGTTATGCTACTTGTTTCAACTGTTCTTCACCAGAAGGAACTGAAGGCCGGAAGCTTACCTGGGGGCAGCGAATATCGGCCGCCATCGGTGTAGCGAGGGGCATCCAGTTCTTACATGGAGGGATCATACCTGGTCTATTCGGGAACAACCTGAGGATCAACAACATTCTACTTGACCAGAACCATGTCGCAAAAATCGGCAGCTACAATATCCCAATCCTAGGAGAGGCTGCAAAACCTGAGGTAGATCAGCGAAAAACTAACTTCATGGTCTCCAGCTACTCTTAGGAAAGTTTTTATGGCTGTTGCTGACCAACAAACTTGTGTTGTTTGCCAATCCAAGCAGGGAGGTGCTGGAAGCAAGCACCAAAGTGATAGGTACCAGCAATATTCAACTTTTTAAATGCTACCATCACCTAGCAGTTCCAATCGGTAGGGACTGAAATTTCCTCTTTTGTCTGTGATGTTTACTTTGCAGCGCAATCCTCGGCGACAAGATCGATATATTTGATTTCGGGGTGATCCTGCTTGAGCTTGTATCCGGCAAGCCAATCACATCCATTTACGAGGTGGAGATAATGAAAGAGCTGGTATGTATGATCGATCACCTGTAGTCTGTGTACCTGGGAATGCCAGACAGACACCTGAACCTCATTATGCTGCTGCAGCTGCTATGGGCAATGGCCGAGGAGGACCGGACGAGGAGGAGGAGCTTTGTGGACCCGGCTGTGAGCAAGAGTTGTTCAGAGGACTCGCTGAGAACTGTCATGGAGATCTGCCTGAGGTGCATAGCCAAGGAGGCGGCGCACCGGCCGTCAGTCGAGGACGTGATCTGGAACCTCCAGTTTGCCACCCAGGTGCAGGACGACTGGGAGGGGGAGATCCGGAGCGGTGACGGGTCCCCGGTGTCGTCGTCCCGGGCCACCAGGTCGTCCAGATTCAGCAGATAGATAAAACCAGGTGTCTTCTGATGCTGAAGGTGGAGCTGCCAATTATGATCCTCCAGGACGTGCAGAAAAAGAAGCTCCAGCTACTACGGTTGTTTTTGTTTCTGTCAGTGTAGAATTAGTTATTTTCTCTCAATGCCTTGATATCAGGAGCAAAATTTCCTTTTTTTCTTTCTTTATCAATGCGTGCAATAATGGTGTGCACCTGTTATGTGCGTTTTGTCAGAAGTAAAGCTTTGTTTCTTACCAAGGATGCAAGAGTTATGTGATCGTTGTAAAAGTTAGTAGTACTACCGTTCATCTAAAGCACACAGGACCAGCAACCTACTCGAGATCATCTCATTATGTGCAAAACACCAAAGGATTCAGTGATGGGTTTTCGCAACAGAAATCCAATTCCTGGCTATACTATAAAGTCTTTACATTACTTTTTAGATAAAGATAAAGTCTTTACATTACTTAGCATCGCATGCCTTAATTCACCAAAGAGGTCACACACACACTACAATATGAAAACCACCACGAGAAGCAGGGGATCAAGCACAGGAGCCATAGGACAGGAGCACGGCAGCCACCAAGGTTTTACTAGTCGGTAGTACATAGAGGCAAAGCCAGAAACGGAAGATGTTTCGGCGTTCGCTTCTATTGCAGGATCTGGCAACGCTAGTCGGCTGTCCAGCTCTGCTCCACGATCTCGCGAACTTTGCGGTTGTACTCACGCTTCTTCTCGCTGTACATCCTGGCTGCTTCAGAGTTCGCAGGAGAATTTGGATTCGGGTCGCACAGCAGGGACTGCAGAGCAAACCAGGGCAGACATAAGTAACTAAGTTAAGTGCGTGGATACCCGAGGCGCCCTAGGCCATTACATTTGGGGTAAATGGAGGCAAATAGTATCTACATCCACAACCAAACCAGTGGCGGAGCTGCTGTACAGTCATTGGGTTCAAGTGAACCCAATGAAATATGTAAATCCTTCTTTCATCTAAGCTTTTTCACTGAATTTTAGTGAAAAACTAGATCGCTAACAAGGCAATGAATCCAATGGAAATTTTTGTAGCTTCGCCACTGAACCAAACCGAATAGAGGATGCAGTTTGGTAACGTGTAGAATCAGACTTTAGGAAGCTGTGTCACTGGCAATTATTTTCTGGTGGCAAGTTACCAATACGACAGGTGGTTTGTTGAACCATAAAGTTGTCAATAATATCTGGATCTGACATCAGTTACAGTACTGTGCAACTGATGTCAATTTATAGGTGAGCACCATTCTTTTCTCTTCTGTACTATTCTGAAAACGGAAGATGATTTCTTCTAATGACAGCATTAGGTACTGTGTGAACTTAAAAGTCGGTGGTAGGTACCAACGGTTGTGAAGTGTAACCAAATGAACAGCAACCAATAGAAAGTAGTGGGAGAAAAATGAAGCTAACAAATTGACCTAGGTACAATAAATGATGGACTAAATGATACCTGCACAGAGGTCAATATTGCCGCAACATCATATATAGGGCTCCACTGGTTTTGTAAGATATCCAAGCAGATGCTCCCATCAGCATAAACTGAATAAATAATACAAACATTAAACGATTTTCAAGCAGACCTTCAAGGCTTCAATCTCCAAAAATAGAATTAGCCGTTTGAAAAAGCAATCAAGTAATTAAAAAGAGCAGAAACAGAACATACTATTTGGGTGAAACATCCTTGAGACAAACCGAACAGTCGGTGGCTTGTTGGGATAATCTTCTGTGAATTGCAGCGTCAGCTTGAACGTACCTATTAAGTGTAACACAATCAATTTTAGCAAACTTCTGAAATATGATCACTTAACACCACTAATTTGTTCTGCACACTACAGCCCAGAAAAGACAGAGTGAACAATATTATACTGGTACCATACCATGAAATCTTTCTGCCACTTTTTTACATCATGAGAACAAGTTTCTGCAGAATGATTAAAACTAGTACTCCCTCCATACCAAAATGTAAGACTTTCTAGCAATTTTTGGCTTTGTCCTGATTCGTACGTATGTATGGGTACATACTTATGGATGGGTACATACTTACAAGGACTACCTACTCCCCGCTCATGGATGGGTACATACTTACATGACATCCATGGGCTATGAGTAATATAACTATATAAGTACATACTAGTAATGCCTAGCTGCAGACAGACCACACAACAAAAAATCCTCCAACGGATGGTAATGATAGTCTCTCACACCTCACTTTATTATTTCAGGAGTTACAAGAATCGTTCTTTTGCGGGCTGCAGTTTATTACTTATAATTCAGCCTCAGGCGATAAAGGTATTGTGCCCAACTGAGCATAAACTTTAGAACAGATAACTAATTTACAGTATTCGATAAAGTATACATTGACTTGCTGGACTGTGCACATCAGTATGCTACAAACATGGCAATCCGTAGTTGCATCAACAACTAAAATCAGGCAAATTAAGCGTGTGTTTGGCTAATTTGTGACAGCACGACAACCTTCAGCATTAATGCATCAATCAAACACGAGACAAAAGCTCTTCGCATTCTCGTTAAACACCAGGCATCACAATTCTATTACTGTCGATTTCCTAGTATACGAGTAACGTAAACTAACTGGTAAACAACAGTCATAGTTAGAGAGGTTGACGAGAAATCAAACCAAGAAAGACCGCAAACGATTTCAGATTATAAATAGGTCCAGCTACAGACTGTGCACAATAGTAGCTACAAAAGTAGAAATCCATAATCGCGTAAACAATTCAAATCATGTCAATTAAGCGTGTGCTTGGCTAACTTGTGACAACACGACAACCTTCCCCATTAATGCATCAATGGAAAACGAGACACGAGCTCTTTGCATTTCCATTAAACATCAGGCATCACAGGTTCAATTTCTGTCGGTTTCGTATTATACGAGTGAGGTAAACTGACCGGTAAACGACATGCTTAGCTAGGATTGGGAGGTTGCTATTTTGGTCCAAAAAGTTGTACTACTTCCCAATTGCTTTGCACCCACACCTTAAGGACGAGAAATCAACCGAAAAAGACGACACTTTCTCGCGCGGTTACAGATTATACTACACTAGTAACAAAGTAACTACAGTATGATGAAACGAACTGGAACCGAAATCGAGCCGGCTCGCTCACCTCCGTCCCACGGCGTGTCATCGGGCCTGCAGAATCGCACCAAACAACATAAGCGAACGATATCAGCAAGCACCATATCAACCGAAGAACACCAAACTAGTACGAAGGAAATCTTGCTGAGATCCCCAGGCTCCGAACCAAGGGGAGGACTGGGCAGGGGAGAAAAAAGGCGGCGGCTTGCTTGCGGCGGTTACCCGAATATGACGGCGTTCCAGAGGGTTATGTTGTTGTCGTGCGGCGCGCCGCTGATGCCGGCGGGCGGGTCGTGCTGCAGCCGCCTGAAGTCCCGCATCAGGCGCTTCCGCGCCGGCGTCGACATCTCCGCCGCCCACGCCCGCGCCTCCCCTAGCCCTGGCCCCTCGCTCCCAGCACGCCGCTGGAGCGCGCGCTCTCGCCTGCGGCCTGCGCTCGTCCCCTCCTCCTCTCGCTGGGTTCTGGTACCGGAGGAGATGGAGTGAGGCGGATGCGGAGAGGAAATGGTATAGGGACGCCGCGAGCGTAGGTGGCGTGACGTCGGTCCCTCCCCTCCCCTGAGCTCGCGTAGCCGCCACGCGCGGCTCCAGTCCTGCTTCACTGACGAGGTGGGGCCACCGTGCTGGCCCTAGCTCGATGCGATGCGGCGTCCCCCAAGTGGGTTCTCTGGGCCTACATGTCGGCGGCCTTGATGGTGGGCCGGGATTTGGACGGGATCGCGTAGGCTGTGCGTGCAACCGGTGGGCCCGACAGAAAGGAACGGCAGCCCAATCCGTTCCAGCTGTATCCCAACTCACTCCCGTCTGCAACCGTCAGCCGTGCTTTCCGTTCTTAAATCTTGGCCGCATGGGTATGTTTTGGGATGGTTTCCTGTCGGCTTCATTCGATGTAAGCAATTTTCTTCCGGTCCCAAGTTTTATACTATCTACGTGGTGAACATGACCCTCTTTGTCCCTTTAGACCAGCCCAACCGTGCTGTAAAAGCGATTCGAAGTGAAGTTTGCGGCGGTTCCATACGGTGCACAACAACATCGATTCAAATGATCCTACTTAGAATGAATAAGATGGTTAAGAAATGAATTTTCTGCATACATAGCGTGTCCGTGGGAGGAGAGAGGAGATCAGCTTCTTGTTCCAACAGGTCCCACGTCAGTATTTGGTTCGGTTCGATATAGTGTAGAAGATCGGCACCACATAGTGGCCGGTCTTAGAATATCACCCCTCCTTGTTGTGTTGATGCCATCGATGTATCAAGAATGAAAAAACGCTACCATCGCTTTCTTTTCTGCAAGTTGGGGCAAACCAGCGTTGTGTAGATAAGACGCGACCTGGAAGACCAATATATGCTCGTACCGCGTCGACATCGCCAACACCGCCTAAACAATGCATCTTTTTCTTACCAACTTATGGTCATTGAACCGACTATCATAGTATATGTTACATGACTTGGTGTAAACTCCCAGCGCAACAAGAAAAAACTAGGTTTACACTGGATAACAAATACTGTAAATTTATGATGCTCCACATGTGCAAATCAATTGTAATTCCTTGAAGACATTTATTGCATGTTGAATTGGTGCCACGGATATAGTCAGAGTGCATTGTGTAGATGATTTGAGTACAAATCCACGACTTTTAAGTTCGAAGATGCATGTATGTGCAGCCCACCTGTGGCACTGTGTCTGTGTAGGTCATGGTCATAAGTTTGTAGTTAACCCTAATGTACATCTCCTATCAAGAGCAAACAACTACCTTGGTGAGCTTGGATCATCATAGCAGCCACCGGCTACAAAAGGGGGGCGCGACCTTCACACTACACATGCGGGTTTTCATAGTAGTACTACAACAATTTGCCCGACTCAATAGTTTGCTATCAAATATTCTTTTAGAAACTAGGATATTTGTTCACGGACTCAGCTTAAGCACAACTGTGTATGGTCGATCTGGTTCGTCTCTTAAGCACAAAGAGTGCTAAAGCTGGAACACCCGCCTCAAGTATTTTTACCTATTGAGAATGAGAGGCATCAGGATGAGTCGTTAAACCCCATGAGACCACAAAAGCACATATTTGTGTGCTGCACATGCCATTAATCCCTCTGAAACTTGACAAGTGGATGCAACATCGTGCTACCATTGGCATGGACGAGCAATGTGAGTACATAACTTTGGTGGTCCATCATAGAGTTGGAAGGAAAACGTTTCGCTTAGGGCGACCTAACGCGCGGCGCGATAACATACTCTCAGCTCGCGACGCGTGTCTCCGTACGTGGAAGAAAAAAGAGACCCCCCGGACCCACCCACGTCCCTATCCTTCCACCTTATCCTCTCTACTCGGTCATTATGGACCTTCTGTTTTCCTCTAACGACTTGCACGTTGCGCTGCTACTGTCGCCGGCGCCGCTGTTCGCGCTGCTCCATCGCCTCCGCTCCGCAATAGGGCGGCCACCCGCACTCGGTGCTAGAATCCCCATGCGCCGCCTCCTCTACTGTGCTAGAAGGGAGGTCGTAAGTTTATTTCTACGTGGTGAATATGACACCTCTTTGTCCCTTTAGAGCAGCCAAACAGTGCTGTAAAAGCGATTCAAAGTGAAGTCTTGCGGCGGTTCCATACGGTGCACAACACCGGCTGGTTCAAATGATCCTACTAAGAATGAAGAAGATGGTTCGGTTTATGGCAATAAGAAATGAATTTTCTGCATACATAGGGTGTCCGAGGGAGGAATAGGGAAGAGAGAGAAGAGCTTTTTGTTCCAACAGGGCCCCACGCCAGTATTTGGTCCGGTTGGATATAGCGTAGAAAATCGGCACCACATGGTGGCTGGTCTTAGAATATCACCCCTCCTTGTTGTGTTTAACTGTTATGTCATCGATGTATCAAGAATGAGAAAACGCTACCATCGCTTTCATTTCTGCAAGTTGGGGCAAACCAACGTCGATACATTAAGACGTGACTTGGAAGACCAATATATGCTCGTGCCGCATCGACACCGCCACCACCGCCTAAATAATGCATCTTTTTCTTACCAACTTAAGGTTATTGAACCGTATATCATAGTATATGTTACATTACTTGGTGTACACTCCCGACACAACAAAAAACTAACTAGATTTATACCGGATAACAAATACTATACAATTTACGATACTCCACATGTGCAAATCAGAGCTCTTTTACGGTAAGGACAAATGATTGTGGACCGTCCATTTGACTCGATCTAAAGGACCAAAGCCACTGATACTATCGGTCCAGTTTGTGTAGTAAGTTTTGTTAGAAGGGCAGAATGGGTAACATGAGAAATATAATTGCCAGGCGCTGGCTAAAAACATAATTTGCAGAGGAAGAATTCTTGAGGAGCGAACAAGCCTGCACACGGGCATATCGTTGAAGGAATCGGTGGCACGCTTGAAGGAGTGGGCAGGGAGCGGACCTTGAATATATGAGAATGGCTCGGACAGCCCGACGGGAGCAACACAGGACGACAACAGATGGGGGGACGCGGTTCCTGTCGTCTCCATGACATAAGCGTGCAATGGCGGAGACTATTTGGGGAAGAAGACCCTACTAAAAAGGAAGGAAAATTAATTCAGGTAAGAGAAAATGTCTAAACTACCCACACAACGGACGACTGATTTTACTCGATGCTACTTCCTCCCATCACTCGTTAGTTGTACCGTAAAACGCCTCGCAACTCAATTGTAATTCCTTGAAGACATTTGTTGCCTGTTGAAATGGTGCCACGGATATAGTCAGAGTGCATTGTGTAGATGATCTGAGTACAAATCCGCCACTTTTAAGTTCAAACGTGCATGCATGTGAGCCACCTGTGGCACTGTGTAGGTCATGGTCATAAGTTGGTAGTTAACTCTAATGTACATCTCCTATCAAGAGCAAACAACTACCATGCTGAGCTTGGATAATCATAGCAGCCACCGGCTACAAAAGGGGCGTGCGACTACACATGTGGGATTTCATAGTAGTATTACAACATTTTGCCTGACTCAATAGTTTGCTGTTAAAATTTCTTTTAAAATCTAGAGTAGAATTTTTGTTCACCAACTCAATCTTAAGCACCGCTGCGTATGGTCGATCTGGTTCATCTTTTATGCACAGCGAGTGCTAAAGCTGAAACAACCTCCTAAAGTATTTTTACCTATTTGAGAATGTGAGGCGTCAGGATGTGTCAGTAAACATGGAATGAGAACTGAGGCACATATTTATGTGCTGCCCTTCATGTCATTAGTCCCACCGAAGCTTAACAAGTCGATGCAACATCGTGCTACCACTAGCATCGACGAGCAATGTTTGCGCAGATAACTTTGGCGGTCAATCTTCTGCCGCCTTACATTTTTCTTTGATCGGCTTCGTGGGCCATCTAGGCCCACATATATAGAGTCTATGAATAGTAGGCCAAGTGAGTACTGATGCAGACTTTTGGGGTCTGCATAACTTATCGTGTACCCCATACATTAGACTAGTTACAGTGACTACTAGCATCACACTTACCTTCAAAAAACCTAGTAGCATCACACATCATAAGTGAAGTTTACTTGTGCCGTAGGTAATTAATGAAGAGAGAGTTGTTTGTGTTAATTTAGCTAGTTACTGCAACATCACACATATCAAAGCATAATGAATCTATAAACTAATACATAAAGGCATGCATGACACCACATATATGTTACCACCCACTTACTACCCACTAGAGAGCTAGTAACATATACTAATAACATATGCATGTTACTAGTTCAAGTTACTCCCCAATTGTCAGCGGCCTTAGCTTCGCTCGCCTAGAAATCATTCCCTTGTCTTAGCTTAAAACCAACACGAATTGCTCCTCCTATGATCCCCAGTAGTTTTATGCCATTGGCGCTTTGTTTCCTTTATGTTCGGAATCACAACCTTTCTTTGCATATTAGATAACCAATTCTATTTGCGATTTCATCTAGACACCCCTTCAGAATTTCTTGATCCTGCGGTATGAGCATTGTTTCTCTTAATGGAATGGTTTCCATCTCAAAAAATACTTGTTGTTTTGAGGAACTCTTCTAGTATGAAGTGTTTTTCCCTTCTATACAATTTTGAAGACATAGAGTTGTCCTATCGTTGCTTATATGTAGAATCTGGCAACCCTAGTTCGCCTGCCAGCTCCACTCCATGATTCCACGAACTTCGCCATTGTACTCACGCTTGTTCTTCATCTTGGTTGCTTCTGAGTTCACATGAGATTTTGGATTTGGGTCGCACAGATTCAGAATTTGACACATCGCTTTCCTTCGTATATATGTCTCTCAACAAGTAACTTGAACGATAAGCCTCGCTTTAGTAGAAGTTCTACAAGTTGTTTTCCTTCCAAAAGTCTCATGTCCGATTATATAAGCTAGACAAACTTAACTACGTAATGTGATGGTTAAGAAAGAAAATACTACCTCCGGTAAAGAATGATTGTTGTGGTACAACATATAGTAGGAGAATGGATTTCCCACACTGCTAGGGACCCGTCGGGCTTATCCGGACCATCCATCTTCCATCGCACGGTCGGTACCATTTTTTTGCAGAAACATCCTTCCTCTCGTACGTTTTTACAAATCAGTCCTCCCGCGCAGGTTACCGAGCTCGGAGCTCGCCGTCGCGCTCCGCCGCGCTCCTCCACGCCGCCGCGAGGTTGCCGTCGGGCTCCTCCGCGCCGCCGTCACGCTCCTCCGCGCTCCGCCGCACTGGCCGCCGCGCTCTTCCGCGGCGCTCGGAGCTCGGAGCCGGCCGCCACGCTCCGGAGCTCGTCGGGACGCCGCGTGCTCGCCGCGCTCCTCCGTGTCGGCCGTAGCTCCGCCGCGCTCCTCCGTGCTCAGTCCCCGTGCTCGAGGACTGGTTCACAAGAATTACAAGAAATGGGGGGGCTTTTTTGTAAAAAAAAATCACGAATCTTAATGTTCTCCCACCAGCTGAACGGTGGGAGATATGCCCGACGCCCGCTCCTAGTTGTGGCAATGGCTTTTCGCATATAGTAGTACAAAATTCTACACTGGAGTAGCAAATAAGTTGTAAAATAGGACCACAATAGCCAGTAGTCTCACATGATTGAGTTCATCTTCCTATTGTAAACTGGCTTATGCATCAAAGTATCAAACTGAACTTATGCATATGTATCTAGCAGTGAATAGCTGGTATAAAGCCACCACGCTTAAGCATGTGAGAACCAGCACATTTTAGGCATCAGTGCCAACTGATCTCTCCAGTACGATATTAATGTTACAAATGTAGTAACTTATAAATATTGTTTCCGTCAAACCGTTGATATAAGATTTTGCAGAAAATCTACTGTGGCGACCGGCGAAGCACCAGCCGTGAAGTAGCTGGCCCCCATTCGCGGTCCACTCCCTTTTGTGCCATTACCACCACAACCTCTGACCGACCAAGGACGTCACGATTTGCTGTTAACGTCAAGACTAAGCTAATCAGATGGCATTCCTTTACTCCTCCTCCTCAACCGTGCGGCCGCTGCGCGCCTTCCGAGTTGGACGACAACGCCCCGGCGGTTTCCGTCTTGCGCTGACGGTCGTGGTCCTGCATCTCTGATGCTGGCGCTCGCCTTGCATACCCTTGTAGCGCGTGGCCGTCAAGGCCAACCCTTCTAGCCGCTTCCAGCCACAGACACTCACTTAACAAACATGTCTAAATATGATTTAGACCCGCTTCTAAATAAAGCCATAATAGACGAACAGATCATATAAAGTGATAAGTGTACCTTTTACAAAGTATATCAAAGATTAAAAAAAAAAGATCGCCAAACTTGAACCGGAACAAGCCAAAGGATAGCGGGCTCCATGACGACACACCCAAGAGAGCAAGGGTGTGGCTCGTCGTTCGTCAGCAAGACCGACGGCTAAGGGTTTTCATACAGAGCCCTAGCGTAGCAAAGGTAACAACAACAAGCCCCAAGGAGGGTGACCGTACCCACCGCCACATGCATGGCCGCCATTGGCACCGAAATGTAACCAGTTGTCCATTGCCGACGAGTCAGTCCTCCAAAACACGATATGGGAGTATCTTTAATTACCGAAGGCCTGCCAACCCTAGGAACCTCTGTTTGCTGCTCCTCCCCATCCACACGGCCAAAGAGACACACCATCACCAGCACCACATCGCTCGCCGTAAATACGCCCAAGTTGTTCACCTTCAAGGGCTGCTACCCTGGACTTCGCAACCTCGAGCCAAGAGAACGACAACATCACAACACAAGGTGAGTTACCTTGGAGAAATAATTCATGTCGCAAGGGCGGCAACCGCAGTCAATAGGAGGAGATCCGCCAACCTCCACCGCCAAAGGCGGTTGCCGATCGGACGCAGAATCATGAATTGTCTAGCCCAGATAGTGCAAATGTGCAATTGCGGTTCTTGTAGAAGTGCTGCGGCAATTGGCAAAGTCAGGATTTTAACTCTGTAGTTAATCCGAAATTGTATAGTTCAATACATGTACGTATTTGTAATTTTTTACTGTTTTTACATGATTTTTTTGTTTGTATTGCCAAAAACCTATGTAGTGATTACTGGCTCTAAGGTGGCTCCACCCCTAGCGGCAAAGTGTATATCTTACTTGGTTGGTTTTGAAAAAAAATATGAACACAATTGGTAATGCTCAACATGTGAAAGAATTGTTTGGTTCTTCATAGCACATTTATATTGCATCGATCAACATGACTTGTTAGACAGTGGCTCAAGCCACCTTCTTATATTATATAATTTCATTAAGGAATCCAATCAATCTAAGTGCAATAATTGTAATTACCTTCGAGCAACGCGGATAAATCCATACTTTCAAGTTTTAACGTGCATGTAGAGTCCGCCTTCACTATTGTGTAGACCATGGTAAAAAATAACAGTGTGCGGCTGTGCGTGAATATGGGGTAGGTAAATCTATGTACCTCACGACTTGTCCCCATCATGAGTAAACGGTTGTTGAACTTGGATAACATTGTATCGACTATTGGCTATAAAAGAGGCCTTCACATATGCTTTAAAATTCGTGCAAAATATTTTTCCGAAAAGCACCGGAGCAATTCTCAAGCTTCTATGATCCGGAAAGCACCGGAGCAATTCTCTACGTAGTATTATATTTTTGTTATCAAAACGTTCTTCAAGAACTATACACTATTTGTCTCAAGCGTATATTAAACACGTTTCATGAGCTTGATGATGATCATGTTGATTTTTAAACACAGAGAGTGCTTAAGCGGGGCATGCCCATTGTACTTAGCCGTTGAGAATGAGAAGTGTCAGGAAGTGCCCTTGAAGCTTCTATGACCTACCGTGCACCGCTACAAATAGCAAGCCATGTCCCCGCGAGGAACTTTGTTGCATGACCATGGTTCACGTGACTACGTGAGTCCACTCTTGTAGCTCACGAGTTTGAACCTCCGACCAAGCAGTCCCAGCCAAGTATCAGGTTAGCTGGTACAGTATATCTTTCAGATCGATGATGATGCAACCTTACTTGCGAATGAATAGAGAAAAAAATACCCAAAAAACAAGAAATTCCATGACGTCTGCAACCTGTATGTCATTAGAAGTACCTTTAGCATCGCTCAGCTAGGAAACTGTATCTGTGTATGCGGAGGAACTCTTTTAGATGGAAGTGACTTCGGTTTCATACAAATTTAAGATTTTTTAGGGTGTCATAAGTGTTAAGATTTCACGAGCTTTGTCCCATCTATTGGATCATTCAAACTGGAGAGTAAAGTATATTAAACATAGGGTTTAAGTATGGGGGGGTTCTTAATTCCTAAGACAAGGGCCCTCCACTTTTTGGGGGCATGGAGAAACCTTTTAAGTATGAAACACATCAGCACATTCCACTTATCTCCTGCTGAATGCAGTGAAAGATCACAGGTTTGTGCTGCTCTACCTACTAGATCAAGTCTATCATTATCATGGAAAATCTCTACTCTTGTCATCAAAGCCAGTTTCTTCAATCGTAAAAAGGAATATTGCATAGCACACGAGTTATTTGTAGGTGTTGTCCTCGGCAGACAACCACCAAAGGTCCGAATCAGGTGAAACTTATTTTGGTGCCAGTGAGAAGTAGTAACAAGAACTCCTCCTCTATTCAATATCAGCCTGGTTTAGGTCTAGGTATATGTAAATATATATTTATCAGGACACAAATATTAGGACTAATTATTTTTTCCTATTTGATATATTTTACATAATTGCAACAACCTTAGTAATTTGGTCGTGTACTTGTGGGGGGGTTGAAACTTGGAAGATTCAAGAACACCCGGTAGCTTTCAGGTAAGATGGAAACAATGTCGCGACTCGGAAACAAACCCATCACCATTTCTGACCTAGTTGCACGTTCTCCGGGACGAGAGACATAAGTGTATGCAATTAGAATAAATCTAGCATAGTCGGCATATATCTTGGGCATCGAAAACCATTTTGGAGTGTATTCCCAAATAACTTGAAAACTCAAAAGCAAGTAGGCAAACAAAATACAATCTTCCATGATTTTTTCTCATCTGGGAGACATTTATCACCTGGTGGCAGTTTCTTGCCCACTCCCCACCCAGCCACTCTATGGTATTGGATGGAACAAGTTGAATGAACAAACCAAAAAGATCATATATTCATTACTGTAGAAATCAAGACTCGTCATCTCCTCCTCCTCTCGTGTATGTCCTCCTTTCCTATGGCGTGTTGAGCAGTGAGCGCTACATACCATAGTAGAACTTCTCATCGCCACACCTGTTAACTCCCAAAATGAATTCACATCTCATCATCCTAGAAAGTACAAATGTGCTACGATAACAAATGCTCAAAATAAGTCAAAAAATATATATAAGCCGGAGACTGCATCACTTACAACCAGCCCAACTGTTGCACATCTTGGAGTTACAACCCATCGGTTTGTGAAAATTTGAGCGGACGGGTGATTTGTGCACCATGTGTCTATTTAACCTCTTCTCCATTTTCCTCAAGAAAACTTGTTTGCTCTTTTTCGGACACCATATCAGAGGAGTGTATGCTTCCATGACCTCACAAGAGAAAAAACTTCTTCCATAGTAAAGTTCGAGTTCAGAGTTACCTTATTTATTTTGTTTTGCAAGGGCGGGCCTATCCCCAGAGTGGATGATGTCGGCGATGGCATCAGAATGGTCACATGTGCGTTTGAGTCGTACACACAAGTTCCAGTTGCCGCTAAGGCCGACAAAGAAGCAAGATGGGAGGAGGGTGTTGTGGCACACCACTGTATGATGTACTATGTCATCCGTTGATATAATATTCACGAAATACCATCCATAAATATAGCACCCCTCAAAATAGTATAACTGAAATATTGCAAGGTCCACGTCTACATATTAATCATTATGGAGTACAACCAAATATGTATAAGAGATTCACATCATTATATTAATCTTGCCACTAGGAAACGCGGGTGAGAGCGTCTTTAGCTGGTCCTTAAAAACGAATCTCAAAACTATTAGAGCTCGTTTGGTACCCATCATTTCATTTTATTTACCAGAAATGAAATGATGCCCATTTGAAAAGTGAAATTATAACTTTAGAGATAGGAGAATTGACATACCATACGATAGATATTTACTGAAATTTCAAATGAAATAACAGGTCCAATTTCATGACGGCCAAACATGTTGAGTATGTAATTATAAATGGATTTCATAATTTCGGCTCCAAATGATGGATGCCAAACGACCTTTTATCGGATATCCTAAATCCGAGGAAACCTTATATAGTGGTGGAGGGGGCGATATTTTGCACCCCCGATATTTTTTTCTACTAGTATGGGTGTGTTTTTTCCTTCTTTTTTTGAGAGAGAGATTGCAGGTCCGAGCTGGGGGCTTGGCTTGGGGCAGGACGCGAGCTGAAGGACTCTTCCAGGAAATCTGCTGTGGCGAAGTAACTTGTCCCGTCTCCACTCCCTTTCCGGCTCACTGCCACCACAGCCTCTGTCCGACCGAGGACACCACAATTCACTGACGCCGACGCCGGAACTTACCAAATGGCATTCCCCTGCTCCTCCTCCTCCTCCTCCATCGTGCGGCCGCCGTGCGCCGTCCGAGCCCGAGGCCAGCGCCGCCGTGGTTTCCGCCCCGCGCTGACGGTCGTGGCCGCTGGCGGCGCCGAGGCCCGCGCGTCGCTGGTGCTGGCGCTCGCCTCGCAGGCGCTCGCCGTCTCGCAGCGCAGCGCCGTCGACCTCGTCACCGAGGCCACCAAGTACGCCTTCCCTTCTAGCCGCTTCCAGCCACGGACGCTCGAGGAGGCTCTCATGTCTGGTCAGTACGTACGTAGTGATCTCGTCACCAGACCGGCGGCAGACCCAAACGCCCTTGTTCATTCTTGTCCCACAACAACTTGAGGGTTTTAGGACTTGCTTACTGAGATCCCGGCGCTTCTCGCAGTTCCCGATCTCGAGACGGTCCCGTTCCGCGTCCTGAAGCGCGAGGAGGAGTACGAGATCAGACAAGTGGAGGTGATCATTTCTGTTATCCAGCGAGCCAACTGAGGCTCTCTTCTAGTAGGAATTGTGCAATGGAAGAAGTGGGATCATCTTTATATATGAGTAATATTACCCTGTTCTGTTCTGTTGCATATTCTGATTCAGTCGTACTATGTCGCTGAGACGACGATGCCCGGAAGAAGTGGATTTGATTTCAACGGATCATCTCAGTCATTCAACGTGCTGGCGTCCTACTTGTTTGGTAAGGTAACTGACATATATGTTTCCTCTTTGTGATGTATGTGCATTTGCGTGTTGGTTTTCATAGTGTAATCAGCTGCTTAAACTGAAGATCGAAGGATTTATGGTGGCGCCATGCTTCCTTTCAGAACACGAGGTCCAAACAAATGGAAATGACAACCCCTGTGATTACTCGGAAGGGTGAGATTGGCGGTGAAAAGATGGACATGACTACCCCTGTTATAACAAAGAAGGCATGCTCTATATGATTTTCTCACGAGCCATTCTTTTGCTTGATTAGAATTGGATGTGCTTACGGTTTAGCACATGTTGTAAATTTGTGCATTGAATTTTAATTCGTACGTCGTCACCTTCAGTCAGCTGATGAAGATACGTGGAAGATGTCTTTTGTGATGCCAGCAAAATATGGTCCAGACTTGCCTCAGGCAAAGGATCCATCTGTGACTATCAAGGAGGTGCCAAGCAAAATCATTGCGGTTCTGGCCTTTGCAGGTCCATATTCTAACCTCTTTACTCCATTTCAATTTTTCAATATTTATTTCAAATCTGAAGATGAATTTGATTGCTTTTTCTTTGGTCGAGCAAGAATCTTATTAACTTTTCATGAAAAGTTGGTGGTTGCTGGTGCAATCTTTCTCCCAATTGTAACATCAGTCTATAAAATTCTAGGTACTATTCCTTTGCTTGGGAAATTGGTGATAGAAAGGGATGAAATATTCCCTGAGGCCCTTGCATTAGCACTAACCATGATATGTGATTCCATCGAAAATAGTTAAGAATAATCTGAATTATAGCTGCTCCTTGAATCCTGAATTCTGAATGTACCATACTTGTGACCAACATGAGTTTCATATGGGCTTACTTCTATGATATCATAAATGAAATATCCAAACAGTGTATAGTAGTTAGTTCAAAAGAAGGTCCACCTACTTTACCATTCTATCTTAGCAGAGCACTGTATTAAGGTAGTACTCCCTCTGTTCCTAAATGTAGTTAGTTCAAAAGAAGGTCCACCTACAAACATTCAGTATTGCTACTCTATCTTTCAACTTCCTTCTTCAACAGGGTTTTTTTTTAAATCTGATGGTATTATCACGTTCTGAACCTAAAAGGTTAACACCGTCTCATTATCCTAAATTGATGCAAGATGTTCAAACTCTCATATATTTTGGAAGTCATTACGTTTTCAAGAAAAGTTGTAATTAACAAGGACCTATCTTTGTTCTTATTTATTTTGTACTTATGTATGGTATGCCTAGCTACAAGCTAGTATCTATATTGCACTCCCTATATACCACACTAACATTCATCTACAAATTTTGTGTGCTGAAATAGGCTTGGTTACAGATGAAGAGATAAGCCAGAGGGAATCCAGATTACGAGAGGCTCTACAGAAAGATACCCAATATCGAGTGAAAGAGGATTCAGTGGTGGAGGTTGCGCAGGTATAGTTTGTTTTGAAAGTCCTACGTAACAAAAACTGATTCAGGTTTGATGTATATATAATAGAAATATTGATTATAGCCTGATCCTGGTTTTGTTGCATATACAGTATAATCCCCCTTTCACGCTTCCTTTCACAAGGCGTAATGAAGTAGCACTTGAGGTTGAGCAGCTTGGTGTATCCTCCTGATGTCATTGTGCATGAAAATGCACATTGTACCTAATGTACATACGCATAGTTTTGCTGTTTCTAGTGCAGAAGGTATAGTCTATATATACATATGTCATCTTTCACATATAGTAATAATCTGTGTACCTATGTATTTCTACCTCTCCCTCTCCAATCCTCGATCAAACTGACCTTCCCAGCAGGAAAATGTATCCACACATACAACAAAGCGTTCATGCCTTGCTGGATTTTTAGAGCAGCTTGAAATATAGAGAATAAAATATCAAAATCTACTATAATGAAAATTACATTGATAATATATTATACGGATCCATTGATATTTATTTGGTATCTATATATTCATATATTTGCCAATGAACATAGAAGACATTGTCTTTTGACCAGATTATTATGTGCCTTTTAAACGGAGTAATTATAATTTTTTCCTCCGTTTTTTGTTTAAAATGTTGAAACGTGCTTAGATTTTTTTTTCAAAGGAGTTATGATTTTAATGTAAAAAATACAACCCAAAATTAGTGGGCGGTAGCCAAACTCCTGAAAATGATGAAGGGATGGATGTTGTAGAGTTTAGGTAATAGTTTGTGGGTGCAGCTTGTTGTTAGATGAGTTGAGTTATTTTTGGAGATTGAATCCAAGCGCCAAGCAAGGATTAGGTATATTATTTATAGATTACACTTTAGGAAAGTACATACGAATATGAGATTGAGCACCCACCCCAATTTTGATGACCAGAAGAAGAGCAAACTTGGGGGTTAGGATGTTTCAGTTCTTAGCTTTAGTGTACGGGAGTTGCATAATGGGTTAGTGCTTCTCACATGGAGAGGAAGAAAATTGGCTTGTAGGCGGGCTCAATCGATGTATGTAGGATGTATGTAGAAGATATTTCCGACCGATATGTGGATTCAGCTCTTTTTCTTACCCAACCAGATATCGCATATCGCGTCGGCCCATAAATTTTTATCCAGGCCTCCAGATAAGCGGTGGCTCCGATGCTATATAATCGGGCCAGAGAGTCAGATAGGGTTACATTCTCGAATTCCTCCACCGCGTTTTGTCTCGCGCCACCGCTAGCCCGCTAGCCTCTCATTTCCACGAGCATAAACTGCACCACAAATCTCTCCTCATCGACTGCAGATCCATGGCCGGCTCTTCTCTACGCGGTGGAGACCATAGTCCTCCGAGCAAGGACGAGGAGGCCCGTTGGTGCCGCCTCTCGGAGGGTGCGTGCAAGCGCGACTCGTACCGAGGCCGCCGGTGGGCGGGGCTCGTCCAATTTGAGCCCTGTTTTCCTGGCTTATATAACATTATTTAAGCTTATGATGACGCATAAATTAGTCATTCATTTTTTTTTGTCTAATTGTATAAAGGAAAATAAGCAGCATGCTTTCTGAACCATGACCAGCAAGTACAAGCCAGAGAAGGAATGCAAGACAACTTGTATTCTATCCAGCAGCCTATGACACAAAATGCAAACACCGTCAATGGTTTGACGAACATGTATGCACAACACGAATTTAAGTCCATGCATGTGAGCCCCTTGGCACTAGTGTAGATTATGGTCATAACTACAAGAGTAAACATGTATGCACAACACGAATTTAAAGTCCATGCATATGAGCCCCTTGGCACATGTGAACTTTTTTTTTGAAATTTTGGCACATGTGAACTTTATATGGTGGGTAAACGTATATACCGCTCCCCATCAAGAGTAAACAACAGCCGTTGTGAACTTGGATAACCGTACCGACCATTGGCTATATATAAAAGAGTCACACTTCACATATGAAAACACTACTAGGTTTTCCCTCAATAGCTTGGTAGGAGAATACACGTACACTAACTGGAGTGTAAACACGTTCAGACCTACAATACAAGATCTGCTCGTATAGGACGGACAAATTACCAAATTACAACAGAAAATTGTGCGAAACGTTGAGATTAACCTCCTCATCAAAGGATTATTCTAACAATCAACCGATATCGACAAATTTGACAAATTTCGTCCAAAAACTTCCGAACATCAATTCAAAATTGACAGGTTACAATCAAACCGAGTACTACCTACCTGTGAACTCACGTAATTTTATATACTCCTACATTTTATTCTGAACTGAAATAAATTGTGTAAAAACTAAATATACATGCATCCGTGTACGGCGGAGTAATAAATGGTCACGCAGCGTATCGGAAAGTCGTCAAACGTACGCGGAGCAGAAAGTCGCTCGCGACGGCGCTGGGGGCGACGCCAGTTCTTCTTCGTCCGGCGGCCGGAAGCAAGTTCTCCTCCCAAGCAATCCCGCCTCTCCCTGCTGTGCTGTTCATCCGCTGCCGCTGGAAGAAAAAAGAGGATAAGGGCCGGGAGGCGACTCAAACCCGCCCGCGGTGGCCACCGGCGCTCTCCAGATCCGCCCTGCCCACGCGCAGATCCGCCGCCTCGCCCCGGATTCCGACATAGGGTTCCCGCCGCTTCAGATCCAGCTTCCAGGTCCTCCTTCTTATCCTCCTCCCTGCCTCGAATTTTCCGGCTGTTATATGTGGGGTTTTTCGAATTTGTGTCGGTAGGCGTCTGGTTCTGGGCGCGAATCAGAGGATTTGAGATTATCTAAGGAAGCTGATATCGTTACCTTGGTGTATATTTGAGATCCATTAGTATCTTCTATACTTCTTACTACTGTATTACACTATTTGTTGGTCTTTCTACTTGTTTCTGCAGACCATCGTATATATGAACTGCTATATGTACGAATGTATCAATTTGTGTAGCCATATTAAGTACTAAATATTTGCAGGCATCATTTGGGATCTGCTGCCTGAACATCCTCTGTCATATACTCCCTCCGTCCCAAAATAAGTGTCTCAACATTGATAGAAAGTGGATGTATGTAGACATGTTTTATATCTACATACATCCACTTTTTATCTAAGTTGAGACACTTATTTTGTGACGGAGGGAGTAGTTGATTTCACGTAATTCTACCATGTGTCTTGTTTATTTACCATTGCTCTTGGCTGCACAGTTATGTTATTCTTATTTAAAGCAACACGTGTGCCATGTTATTAATTTTTTCTTACTTCAAAATGTTAGTTATGGGTTCTAGAAAAGATAAGATTAGAAAATTTCTGGTGCAAGAATAAGAAGACAACAAACTTTTTCTTTGTTTTGGTTCCCGCTATATACTCAGCTCTTTATGAGGAAAAAATACCAGTACACACATCCTCTCTAACTAGTGCTATGAAGGTTAAGTAGATATTAGAAGGACATGAGAGTTGGTCTAGGTTCGAATTTCGGATTGAGCCCGAGAAATTATCTTAAATTGAGCCCGAAATTTCGGCATTGACTTATTTGAACCATTTGCCCTCCTATGCTCCCCCATTTATAACGCTCATCACGTCGCTGCGATCCTCCGATAATCAGCACGAGCGCCACCGTCCCGTCGTGGTGCGCATTGGATTTGGGCTTCTCGGGTCAGGTGAGGAGGGCTTATGTTTCTTGTTTTTTTACATCATTAAGTAAGCTATCGATCCGAATTTCAAGTTCTGTAAATTCGTGAAGCCAACAATGACTCTGGTCGGAGGTAGTCTTCTCTACAATTTCGCGTTCCTAAGCTCAATTTTCTCAAGTCCCGACCAAACGAAACGCGGTGTGGTCGAGAGCGGCATACTCTCTGAGATCTCCGCCGTAGGCTGCACCGTCCCAGTCTGGGGCTGCAAGGGCAAGGCGTTACTCAGCTTTATCGCGCTAAACAGTCCCTCGATGCGGGTAAAAATTGGGATTTAGGGGTGTCCAAAAGGTGAAAAGTTAAAATACTTTATTGAGTTGCTCTCAGATTGGATCCAAGCGTTATCTTCGTGTAACTGTTGAAAAAAAAATAGTCTGAGCTAAATAGGACCCCTTTGTGCTTGTTCAAATTTTGGGGTCAATTTTGCGTGGTTCCAGGTTGTATTCTGCTTTTCGGCGATAGTTAACTGAGGAACATAGTACTGTTTGTTTTACAGATTTGAAAGGGTAAAGTTCCCATCCTGTGTTAGAAAAGGCTCTGTCATAGAGTAAGGGGTGGGCATGGCATTGCCAATTGTCAATGCCACCACGGCCGTGCTTGCCCGTGTCTCAGCTGCATTCAATTCCCCTCTTGCCGGTGCGGTCGTCTTTGGGGTTCACATTGATGGTAAATCTGTTATATCCGTCAACTAATAATTTGCAATTTGATGATGGTGTTAAAGTTTTTGACATTTTGAGGATGTGTCATTTTTCAGGTCACTTGGTTGTGGAAGGACTTCTTATTGCGGTCATAGTCTTTCAGCTCTCCAGGAAGAGCTACAAACCTCCAAAGAAGCCACTTAGTGAAAAAGTAGGGTGGTTTTCTATCCTTGTCCACTGTTTTATCATGTTCAAAAGCATTGGTTTTGGTCATCACTTCATGAAACATTTTGGTAAGACTTCGCATTCTTTATCTTTGCAGGAGGTTGATGAGCTATGTGATGAATGGGAACCAGAACCTTTATGTCCCCCAATCAAAGAGGGTTCCCGGATCGACCCACCAATCTTGGAAAGGTTTGTGCGCTGGCATGGTTCTAATTTCTAAAGATTTAGCACTGCATATTTACTAATTTCTACTGGTAGTTTTTTCTCTTTTATCTATGCAATTACAATACAGCGTCAAGTGAGTGCACACCTACAAATTTTAGGAATAACCGCAAACAACCTAGCATAAAACATCTTATGTAATCCTTTGCCTCGGTTAATGTTTAAGTATCTGTAGAAGAAATAAATAAGGGGAGAGAACCTCTCACACAAGTACACACAAATGATATTAATTTGTTTCATCAAAGCTCATCATTGGTGGATAAGAATCTCGAGATTTTTCTTGTATGTGGTTGTCAATCTATTCTAGATCCATTTTCTTAGGTCCATGGAGTATGAGATATTTACAACATGAGAAAGTTATGATTACAGTACAGGATATGTGCAGTTGTTGGATATGTATAATCTTTTCATTAGTTGCGTGGGGTCTAGAATCTGTCCCGACTTCTGAGGGTCATAATTAACACTGCTATATGTCTTCTTTTTAACTATACAGTGCTGCTGGACCACATACGACCATTGATGGGAAAGAAGTTGTAAACTTTGCATCCGCAAACTACCTTGGTTTAATTGGCAACGAGAAAATTACTGTAAGAGTCGACTGATGTTTGACAATGTTACTATATTTTCCAGAATATCTGATCAATTTGGGTGAATTGTAGGATTCTTGTGTTGGTTCTTTGGAGAAATATGGCGTTGGATCCTGTGGTCCACGTGGCTTTTATGGAACAATTGGTTTGTATATTCTCTGTTCATGTTCACGGCCCATTACCTCTATTGCAAATATGAAGGAGCTTACTTCATAAATGTGGAACACTTGCAGATGTGCACCTTGACTGTGAGGCCAAAATAGCCAATTTCCTGGGGACGCCGGACTCCATTCTATATTCATATGGGATATCTACCATATTCAGTGTGATACCTGCCTTCTGTAAGAAAGGAGATATCATAGTGGCGTGAGTAAACCTTTTCCTCTTTTGAGAATTTATGTATGAAATATAATATGTTAGCTTCAGGCAGACAAACTTTGCGTTGAATATCATTTCTCCCAGTTGAACTTAAGCAGTTTTTTATGTGCATTGCAGTGATGAGGGTGTTCACTGGGCAGTACAAAATGGTCTCCATCTCTCAAGAAGTACTGTTGTTTATTTCAAGCATAATGATATGGCTTCACTAGCTAGCACTTTGGAAAAACTTACTCGTGGAAACAAACGTACTGAGAAGATTAGACGCTACATTGTCGTGGAATCTATTTACCAGGTATGCTTCCATTTGTGATTGTTTTGTGTTGGATAAGTGTAGGATTTCTCTTATTTGTGGAGGTTTTCAACATTAATATTATCCTGATCGTAAAACCATGAAATATTTTAGATATTGAACCTTCGGATGAAACCCCCTCTTGTGATGACTGCAGAATTCTGGTCAAATGGCCCCCTTGGATGAGATAATCAAATTGAAGGAGAAGTACCGGTTCCGTGTTATTCTGGAGGAGAGCCATTCATTTGGGGTGCTTGGCAAGTCTGGACAGGGCCTTGCTGAGCATTTTGGAGTTCCAGTGAGTGTTTGATGTTTATTCCTAGTGTTAAAAGAGAAAATAATCTGCTGCAATGCTGAAGAGCTTGATAATTTTTGCCTCGGTTCTTTCTATTTCTGAAATTTGCTTACATTGTGCAGATTGACAAAATTGATATTATTACTGCTGGAATGGGAAATGCACTAGCTACGGATGGTGGCTTCTGTACAGGAAGTGCCAGAGTTGTTGATCATCAGGTAGATACGATTTCATATTGGTGAAACATCAGTTGAGATTATCAGAATTTGTGCTGTTAAACATTTAACCTATGAACATTTTTGCAGCGTCTAAGCAGCGCTGGCTATGTGTTCTCTGCCTCTCTGCCGCCCTATCTTGCCAGTGCTGCAGTTTCTGCTGTAAACTACCTGGAGGAGAATCCTTCAGTTCTAGCCAGCCTAAGGAGCAACATTTCTCTTCTGCATAAAGGTTAAAGATGTTTCTCTCGGCATTCAACTACTGGTTGTGGAACTAAATGTGCAACTCATGATATGTGCCTGCTGCTACCTGTTGTATGGTCACCCACCTTGATGCCTTTCATGCATTTGATTGCAGGACTGTCAGGTACACCAGGGCTTGAAATATGTAGCCATGTTCTGTCCCCTATCGTCTTCCTTAAGCTAAAGAAATCGACAGGTTCTGTGGCCACTGACCTAGGTCTTCTTGAAACCATTGCTGAGCAGGTAAAGTTCGACTGGACCCCGCAAGACTTCCAGACGCAATGAACATGATTTTTTGATAAACACGTATCAACTCATCATTTCTCCAACAGGCTTTGAAGGAGGATTCAGTTTTCATTGTGACGTCGAAGAGGTCAACTTTGGACAGGTGCAAGCTTCCGGTCGGAATCCGACTGTTTGTATCAGCTGGTCACACGGAATCAGACATCTCCAAAGCGTGTTCATCCTTGAAGAGGATCTCTGCTTCGGTCCTTTCAGACCGCGTTTGATCCAGGAAACCCCCTTCCAAGATTAGAAAGCTTCGTCGTCGGACCTGTGTGTGTACTCTAGGCTGAGTCTGGTTTGTAAATGTAAGTACATAACAGTTATGTACATTTCTAGATCTGGTGAATCCCTGTTTTTGAAAATTTTGTAAACGGATGGGGGCACTTGTGTTGTACATCTGACTGATTTCCATGTTGTAAACTAGATATCTGTCTATCTATGGGAGCGGCCTTTTGACACCCCGAGCACAGATAGTCCTGTTATCTGGAGCGTCCATGTCACGATGTGATTTGTGTAAAAGGACTAGGCGAGCCGTAAGTTTTTTCATGTACCACGGGTATATAACGCCGCACTTTTCGTGGTCCGTGGAACATGAAATCTAGATTTTCTTTGTACAGACATCAATCATTGAGGGGACAGCGTGGTCTGTAGGGTGGTCGGCAGAGCGACCTGTAATGTAGTATGCCTGGCCCGGCGAGCTCTGCTAAGGGAGATCGAAGGCAGCGAGTTGCTGATAGATCCAGTTGACATGTAATAGATCTTAACTATGCGTTCCTGATTAGTACTGTAGGTGTTCGAGCTGCTCGGAATTTGTAGAAAATTAATAGGCGCACCTCTACTAACTTTGTTGGATCAATCCGTCCTCAACGAGCGGCTCGCGCTCTGATCTGTCCAGGTGGTCGAGCACAGACCACTCCAAGTTAAGCGCCACCGCAGGATCAAACATCATCACGTCTTCAAGAATGCAATCTAGCAAATTAGTCTTAAGCTTCTTGACACTTTTGTGCTACTCCTAATTTCCGCAAATAAAAAAATGGTGCTAACTTAAACCTGCCTTTTGATTGACACGCAAGATATACAGGGCGAAGTTTGGTAATATTTCGTGTGAGTCTGGTTACTACGACATTGAAGAGGTGGAAAAGAACAAGCTCTACACAGCGACACACTGCCAGACGGAGAAAAGCGAGAAGTGGTCTTCCATGTATAGGCGTTCCACTCTATATATATGCATGCAATTGAACTGCGAGGCTTGAAAATGCTAGCGCGGAAGCCTATAGAAGCTGACTGGTATTTTCTTTTCAGAGATGTGATATGGCGACGATGGCCCCTTTCAATATGAAGCAGGAGATGGACTAGAGCTTGAGGATCGTCTGGTAGAATAATCGACTTTCAATGAAGCAAGAGATGGACTAGAGTTAAACCCATGTACCTCAGTACCTCATTACTTCTACCCATCACGATCAACTGCCGTTGAGCTTGGATAGTTATATCGATTATTGGGCTACATTGGGCTATAAAAGAGGCGACCTTCACACTACAAATATGCGTTTTCATATTACTCTGTTTGGCCAAACCCGGTAGCTTGACATCAAAACTTTCTTCAAGAAGTATAATTGTTCGCCAGCCAAGTCTGATGATGGATATGTTTTGTGTGTAAACACAAAGAGTGGTAATACCACTGGAGTATGCCAATGGAGTGCTTGCCCGCCGAGAATGAGAGGCATCAGGATGTGCCCTTGAAGCGCTCGTTACCCCAAATGCATGCATGGAGGGGTGTTCACGAAGTTTCTATTACATGTGTGCTAGCTGGAACATTAAGAACAGGGGTGCAAGATCGTGCTACATTTAGCACTGACGATCGACCGCCACCCGTGATTCCGATGATTTGCGGTTTGGGTCAGAAATCGTGACCGCCCCTCTAGACCCATACATGCAGAGTTTACAAATAACACGCCGGCCGGGTGTCTGCATGGAGCTGAGCATGGTTCACGTGAGTCTAATATAATACTCATATGAGTTCTCAACTCCGGCCAAGCAGTGAGAATCAGGTACCTGGTTAGGCCATGTGCAATGGTGAACACTTAAATGGCGCTTAAGAAAATAAATAGACATACATTTCTATCAACTCTGTAGAAGCCCGTACCTCCAAGCACTGAATTCGTCATAATAGTTTGGATGACTAGTTTTACGAGAACTATCTCACGTACTCGTCGTCCTCCGACAATTCATCCGATGACGATGATGAGAGTGATGTCTTTAATGCAACCCTTATCGTCAATTAGCACCTAGCAAGGCAGCGGTCAGTGTTTAGAGGGTCGTTGTGGGATTGTGCTCCTCCCTTGACCACAATAGATCAGTTGGTCACGTCCAGCTCTACGGTCACTACTTTTGTCGCGTTAAACCAGCATATCTTAAAAAAAACGGCGCCGCTTTCGAATGAGGAGATCGTTGTTCAACCGTGTTCGATTGGGGTGATGCACTTTGATGATTATTTCATATCAGCTTCTCCTCTTGCCAAAAATGCACGGTAGCAATCTGTATGCTTATATATGAAGTTGTCGGATACCTCTAGTCGTCCATCCTACTGTTGAACACGTAGGACCGGCCAATCGATAATAGTCAAATATGAGGTTAGATGGTCTTCATTCGACATTGTCTCTCTTTTAAATGGTGGTGTAACTTTCGCTGCAAACGAATACAAATGTATTTCACGCTAGAAAGGACAAGAAATTGCGTGACTTCAATAACAGAATTTGTTCTAGCTACGGTCTCTATATGTTTACGTGTACCATTAGCATCGCTCGTCTACAAGAGATGTATATCCAAGTCCCTGTGGGGAATTCTTCTAGTTAGAAGTGCGTTTTGGCATTGTACAAATTTTAAGATTTCTATAGTGTTTAAATGTGTTAAGTATCTTTATCTTATTCAAATAAGTTTCCCTTACCAATATTGTATTTTCTTGCAGAATTTTTATAACATTTAATAACGTGGTTCTCTTTCCGGTAGACCAATTCCCGTTTCCAATATTCTTAGTCTATTAGAGGTAATTTAGGTGTTAGCACGTGTATGTCAGAACATAAGTTGACCCTTTTATCCTTTGGGCGTTATACTAGTCTCTTGATTTTTTTTCATCTATGAAATTGATGCACCTTTCATCCTAAAAAAAAGTATTTATCTGTACTGCGTAACACAGTCACAATGCAAATCGACATGCATGATTTGGTATGAGGGCACACATCAATGCCTTTAAGTTTTAACATGCATACATGTGAGTCTCGTGCACTACTGTGTAAACCATGGTCATAAATTGTCGATGTGCGAATTTGATATGATAGGTTAATCAATGTACCTCGGTACTTCTACCCATCATGAGAAAACGATTGCAACCGGGAACTAAATAACCATACCAGCTATGGCTATAAAGAGGGGACCTTTTACACTTCATATATGCATTTTCATATTAGTATGTTATTCCTAACTCGACAGCTTGCTATCAGAACTTCCTTCAAAAACTAGAACTGTTCATCAAGTGTAGCTTCCATATTGTACGAGTCCGATGATTGGTATGATTTGTGTTTAAGCTCAAAGTGCTAAAACATAAGCATTCCCATGGAGTCCTTGCCCGTTGAGAATGAGATGTGTCGGGATGTAACCTTGAGCTTTCCAGTTCTCCTCAAGCACAAGTTTGCAGTCACAAAGTTGCTTATATGTTTATGCTGCCCGTCACCTCGACACACCGCAGCTGCATGTCCTAGACGGACTGCCTTGATTTCTTCAAAGGCGAAGGCTACGGTGAGGTTGGCAGGCCTAGTGGAGTAACAGGGTTGAAGAAGTTGTTGTCGCTGGAGGTGCACGTTGGCCTGTGAGGAGATGAAACTGTCACCCCCACCCCACAGTGGCGGAGCTCTGTGCATGCCAACCTGGGCCATGGCCCGCCCAGCCTAGCCCAAAACACCAAAGAAAAGAAGGAAGTTTTGGCCCATTAAACGAAAAAAGCATGATGTTCTTTGGGCTGGCCCGCCCAAGATTCGGGCTGAAGCTCCGCCAGTGCCACCCCAGCCTGTATGGCTCCGCGGCAATTGCCGATAGCTTTAAGATGAAGAGCTCCAGTTTCTGCCTTGATGGCTCCTTGGAAAGGATAGCCCAACACTTGACTATCTTGACTACTTTCCAGAGAATATGTTTAGTATCAAGCCAATGTGTGTTATTGAAAATCATATCAGTCCTAGTTTTCCACAAGCACCAAAAGGTAGCAACACAAATGGTATTTATAGCAGAGTTTTTATTCCGTGAGATCCAGAATCTGCAAACTGCTTCTAAATCATTTCCTAGGGGTGTTTCACAGGCACTGGAGATGGCTCTGGCCACCACACATTCATGGAAGAGGTGTGGGATAGTCTCATCTTCAGTGCAAAACACACAATCTTTTGAAATATCAATACCTCTCTTTCCCATGTTATCTTTTGTCATTAGCTTGTTGTGAGACATAAGCCAGATGAAAATATGAATTTTCGGGGGCACAAGCAGTGACCAGATGGATGGGATAAAAACAGGTAACACCCCCCTGAAATTAATAATACTATAAAAAGAACTTGTAGAATACACTCCTTTGTTTTCATGTTGCCAAATTAGTGCACCATCATCCTCTTGCTCCTAGCAGGACTTGTTCTAGTTCATACCAGGACTCCATCATTTTAGGAGTGAAAACCCTCCTAAAAGTTAGTTTGATTGTGCCGTTCTCAACAATATCAGCCAGAGTAGCGCCTTGTTGATGGCAAATCTCAAACAGTGGCCAGCATTTCTAACGGACAATACGACTCTAGCAACGGCTATAGCAGCAAACAAGCCCATTCTTACCCCAGGTCATTGGACAATAAGACCCCAGCTTGCATACATTGCAGCTTCTTCAGCCTTTGATACTACGAGAGTTTTTTTTTTTTTGAATTTTACCACTATATATTAAACAAGCAACAGAGAAGTAGTACAATCAAGTTCGATCAAATTGACCATATTCAGAGGGACAGACCCCAAAGAAACACTACTCGTTCTATACTTCCAGCCTACTTTAGCAAGCTCGTGGGCAACAGCATTGCTGGAACGGTTGATTTTTGAAACTTTCCAATCAGGGAGGGACATCAGAGAGATCTTGATGTCCTGAACAATTCCAGCTATTTGCGATTTTGAAGGGTTTGTATCCTTCAACTCTGCAATCAGGGAAGCACAGTCATTCTCCAAATGGTCAGGACCTGCAAATCTTGATATTATGCACTTCACACTTTCGTATCCGGCAATTGCTTCAGCACATTCTGCAGATGGGCAGGAGGGGATAAAACCCCAAGCTGATAGAATCACCTCACCATTCTGATCACGCAAGACAGCGCCCCAAGCACCTTCATTTACATCCTCATGGAAGCTTGCATCGAAGTTTAGCTTCGCCCAACCGGCATTTGGTTTTGACCATGGGGCTGGAGATTCTTTGCAGACCTTCTTCTCTTGGATTGCACTGGTGTCGACGGGGGCCTTCCCTTTTACATCAACCACTACTTCGATGTCTCTTTTATCTCTAACAGCACTGAGATACGATTGAAGAAATAAAGCGGACCGGGAAACCCTTTCTTTTCCATCTCCAAAAATGATGTTGTTTCTTAAATGCCAGCATCTCCACCATAAAAGTAGTAATTTTGCTCTCATGAATTCATCCACTTGACTGAGTAAAACGAGTATCCAATCATCACCAGAGTTTCGGAGGGTTTCTTTCGGAGGTAGTGTCCATTCGCTTTCTAGGCATTGTCGCAGGGCACTAGCTTTAGTGCACAAGTTCATTGCGTGATAAGTGGTTTCTGGCTCCATACCGCAGATGGAGCAGGTTGGCAGCACATCCATATTCCTTTCGAATCTATGGTTTTGAATCCCAAGAGAATTTGTGGCAAGTTTCCATCCAAATACCTTTACCTTTGGAGGGATATTTGTCTTCCAGATCAGATTCCACATATCTCTCTCTCTCCAGCAGCCTTCTTGCTAGACCCAGGGTTGGTGTGACTTACTTGAGACGCTGCTAGTTTGTACGCACTCTTCACTGTGAAAAGTCCATGTTTTTCATGTTGCCATGCAATATAGTCCTCTCCATCATGTCTCGGGATCTTGATGTTCAAGACATGATCAGCATCTGTTCCATGGAAGATAGATCGAACAAGCCCCTCCTTCCAACTTTTACTTACTGGATCAATTAAATCCGAAACCCATTTGAGTCTCGTGTTCTTGTTTTTGCCTATAATTTTCAGATTTCCCCTTGGAACCCAATTGTCTCTCCAGATTTTTACCTTGGCCCCATTCACAATTCTCCAAATGATACCCTTTTTCAGCAGCTCCAAACCATGCGTGATACCTTGCCAACATGGCGATGCGTTTTGAATGAAGGCTGTATCAATTAGCTCGCCATTAGGGAAATACTTTGCCTTAAAAACCCTAGCACATAGACTATCAGGGTGCTCAAGTAGATGCCAGGCTTGTTTTGCGAGTAGCGCCTGGTTAAATAATCTCAGATCTCTGAAGCCTATACCCCCTTGAGATTTAGGCTTAGTCATTTTGTCCCAAGCTAGCCAGTGGACCTTCTTTTTATTCTCTTCGTCTCCCCACCAGAAGTTCCTGATGATCTGACAGAGGTCGTCACACAGGCCTGCAGAAAATTTAAATACACTCATAGCATGGTTTGCTATAGCTTGGGCAACAGCTTTAATGAAGGTCTCTTTCGCTGCACCGGACATGTATTTTTCAGACCAGTCCGAACACTTCTTCATGAGCTTCTCTTTAATTGGGTCAAATTTGTCATTGTCCAGTCTACCCTCTGGGATCGGCAGGCCTAGGTATTTATCCCCAAAGGCATCCGTCTGAATATTTAAGATTGTTCTCACCTCATTTGCATCACTCTCAGAGCATTTCTGAGCATTTCGTGGGGCTTAGTAATTGCCCTGTACCATTTTCATATGTTCTCAGAACCTCATTCAGCTTCCTAGCTTGCTCAGCATTGGCTTTGAAGAAAAGTAAGCTATCGTCAGCAAAGAGTAAGTGGGATATACCCGGACTCCTCCTGCAAATCTTCAGGTCATACATGTTGCCCATCGTAATCTGGTGATTGATCATTTTAGATAAGCCCTCCCCCACCAGCAGAAACAAATAAGGTGACAAGGGGTCACCTTGCCTGAGTCCTCTCGAAGGCTTAAAACTTTTCAGGAGTTTTCCATTGAACCGGACAGAATATTGGACGGTCTTCACACAGACCATCACCCAGTGAACCCACTGGTCAGAGAAACCCATTTTTCTCAAAGCCACCTCAAGGTAGTCCCAATTAACACGATCATAGGCCTTCATGAGGTCTAATTTGTACGCACAGAAAGAGCCAGCATTATTAGGGCCCTCTTGAAGGGCAAAGATACACTCAAAGGCTAGGATGGCATTGTCGGTTATCATCCTACCAGGTATGAAAGCACTTTGAGTTGGCGAGATCATGTCATTTAGCAGGGGTCTCAATCGATTCACCAAGCACTTGGAAACTACTTTGTAAATCACATTGCAGAGACTTATGGGCCTGAAATCCTTCAGAGTAGTTGGATTTTTTATCTTGGGTATCAACACAATAGCAGTATCATTTACGCCATCTGGCATGGTACCATCAGTGAAGAACATTCGGACTGCAGTGATAATATCAGTTTTTAAAATGCCCCAATTTCTCTGGAAGAAACAGGCAGGGAAACCATCCGGCCCCGGCGCTTTGGTAGGGACAATTTGAAATAGTGCAAAACTAATTTCCTCGTCACTAAACTCTGCACAGAGGGCAGTATTTGTGTCAGCATCAATACACTGCTCAAAATATTGGGTGACCAAATCCGGCTGGACTGTGGGATCATTAGTATACAAGTCTCGGAAAAACTCTGATACTACGAGAGTTTATCATGTCAACAGGCACTACAATTTCAGAGTACACCATCAGGCTAGATTAGCACTTAAGGCTCAAAATTCCTTTCCCAGGTTCAAATGTTTATGTGTAAACAATAGCTCTTGTCTTAATGTAGATGTATCTGAGCTTTCTACCGTGCTGGAATGCACGCTTGTATATGTATGATGTTGCTAATCAATGAAATTTCCCTTGTTAAAAAAGATGGCCAGAACTGCACAGCTAATGGTGAGGTCCCAAACCAGGTGTCCTCCCTTTCTTACAAGTTTTAAGATACTGTGTTAAAAGTCTTACCAATATTGTGTTTCCTTGCAGATTTTTTCTCTTAATAATGTGGTTGTTTTAGGGGTTGGAGGTACCATGAGCACGATACGCTTATACGGATTTCCGTTCCACGTTGTCACTGTCGGGCCAGGCCGGGCAAGCTGCCCTCCTCCCCTCCCCGAGAATCTGTTTCGTAAACCGGAGATCTTTTTAGCCGGTCGTAATAGACCGGATTTTTTCACGGCGGGCTTTGCCGGTTCGGTCCGGGAAAGGGTCGCTACTGTACGTCCGAAACCAAATCCCCTCTCTCTCTCCACCGCATCCTATCCTGCTGCCGCGGGCTCTCCCGCCGCCACCGTACCGCCGAGCGCGCCCCGCCATGGCGGCCGCCGCCGCGGCGCTCGCGAGCTCGCCCCTCGTCCACCTCACCGCCGCGGCCCGCCTCCGCCTCCTCCCCAGGCCCACCGCCACCTGCTCGCGTTCGCGGCGGGGATGCCCCAGAGGCGCCTACCTGGACTGGAGGCCCCTGAGGCGGTGCGACCGGATGCGCCGCTTCTCCGTCGACGAGGGCGGGGAGGCGGACGGGGAGAAGCGCGGCGAGGACGAGCCGACCGCGGCGGTCGAAGCGAAGGTGGGGGCCGCGGAGGAGGTAGCCTCGGAGCGGAGCAGGTCCGGGAGCTTCTCTTCCTCGTCGTCCCCTTCGTCTTCGGTAAGGTGTACCGCTGCGGCAGGCAGACTCATCAGTTGCATGCCTGTTCATTCGTTATGCTACGACAATCTAAGTAGCCATTTGCCATTTCGATGGCGTACTGGGGTATCATATTCATATGTAGCTGTGCTTTCGATTATGCGGGTGGCTTGTTTTGTGCGAGAGATGAATTTTGAACATAGCTGGATTGGGAGGCTTCCTGATGATCCAGGAGTGTCTTCTACCCCCTTCTGGACTGAACATTAAGGCCACATTTAATCATTTCAAATTTGAGAGGGAAATTGCATTTGTGAATCGTTCCCTCCCTGTGATCAGTTCTTACAATTAGTGTTAGTATGACTATACTAGTGAAATCTCTACAATCAACTGTGTACCGCATTTAGAGAGCATGCACTGTGGTGGTCGAAACATCTGTAATTTTTTACAACGATGACGTGATAGCGTATGGAAAACTGAAAGTTATATCGTTAGGCTTGTATCGAGAAATGTTCTCGGAGCATAATAAATCTGTACTTTAGCTATCATATTCATAAAAAATGGTCAAATTGTACATGTTGAGACTTTCGGTGTTTTAAACGTTTTATATTCTTGAACTATGGAGTCTGTTTTCATGAAGATACGACAGATATGACATTCAGTTGCGAGAAATCACGGGTTACCACATTGTGCTTGTTCTTGTTGTCACAGCCTAGTTCTGATATATCTAATCGAAAATAGTCCAGCTAGCATTGGATATTTTGGTACTGCATGTCGGGCGATTAGATAAAATTCTTCCTAATGATGGATGTCGTCCTGTATATTAAATAACACAATGACATCATATCTATACTAGCTATTAGTTTTCCTTTCCTTTTGTTTGGCTGCAAGGTCTAAACTTGATACTATTATAGGGGCTTAAACCTGTGAGAACTTACTCACCAATCTTTGACCTTTTCCTTAAGCTGCTAAGGATTTTTTTTAGGTAGTAGAAAAAAAATATGATACACACTTCTTAATAATACGTACATCAACATTTTGTTTAACATGCAAAGCCCATTTATGTTACCATTGTGAACATGGTTGATTCATGTATCACACATATTTGTTTTAACATCTCCCTTTCCTCAGACTCCCGGTGTATCGAGCGAGCCTCCACTTCTAAGCTTCAGTGTGGATAGTATTGATACAGTTAAGCTATTGGAACTCCTAGGCCCAGAAAAGGTTGACCCAGCTGATGTCAAGGCTATTAAGGAGAAGTTTTTTGGCTATACAACATTTTGGTTGACAAGAGAAGAACCTTTTGGTGATCTTGGGGAAGGAGTCCTTTTTGTTGGGAATCTCCGAGGGAAGAAAGAGGAAATCTTTGGCAAACTTCAAAGGCAGCTACGTGAACTTACAGGTGACAAATACAATCTTTTCATGGTGGAAGAGCCCAATTCAGAAGAAGATGACCCACGTGGGGGACCACGTGTCAGTTTTGGTTTGCTTAGAACAGAAGTTTCCGAGCCTGGACCTACTACCCTGTGGCAATATGTTATTTCGATGTTGCTTTTCCTTCTCACCGTCTTCTCCTGTATTGAGCTAGGAATTGCATCAAAGGTATGTTTTCCTCATATGTTGTATGATAACAGAACTTAATACCCTTCTATGCTAGGGTGCTAACAAATTTGAAGATCTGTGCAGATCAGCAGCCTTCCACCAGATATTGTTTCATATTTCACTGATCCAAATGCTACTGGACCCCCACCTGACATGCAACTTTTACTTCCATTCGTGGAATCAGCTCTTCCGGTGGCTTATGGTGTCTTGGCCATCCAACTGTTTCATGTAAGTCATATAAAGTATCCGGTGTAAGTGCATCTGCCTTATTTAATTTCCTGGGTTAGTGTTAACATAATTATTACAACGGTTTTGCTATTTCTCACTCGAGTGAGAATTATGTTAGGGCTTACTCAACTCTAATGTCATCAGATTTACATCGTGATTCGTACGGGATGTGAGTTGCACATGGTTGCACATGAGTTGCAATTGTGATTTTCACACTTAAACATGAGTTGCAACTAAACTTTTTTTAGTTGCACATCGATTACACATGAGTTGCATATGCAACTGGATGACGTCATCTGAGTGAGAGTTAAGTTAATTCTCACTCGAGTGAGCCCTAGGCATTCCCTTATTACAAGAGGGTATGCATAGAGACTCGATTTTGCATAATTGTTGTATCCTTCATGTCTAAGTTTAGTCGGTAACTAAAGAAAACTGATCAATAGATTAGTTATGATCTGACTATCTGAGCAATTGACCGTTGGCATCAACCAGCAGACAGTGGTAGCAGATCCTCTAATTAAGTGGTGATTTATTGTGCTGTTTGAGCTGCTATTCATGAAGTCCCTTTGTTGGTGATTGTTTTGTTACAGTGTATATGTGGATTTCCTAGCCCTTTCCATCAGTTCGGACTGTTCGTTGTGTTGGCTAGTGCATGAAGCTTGACAGCTTTAACCTGACCTACCGTGTCAATTCTGTATGCAGGAAGTCGGACACTTTTTGGCAGCATACCCAAGGAATGTGAAACTGAGCATTCCTTTCTTCATTCCGAACTTCACCCTCGGAACCTTTGGCTCAATTACTCAGGTTAGTATTTAATAAAAGAAGTAAATTGCATCAGACCCGAAGGTGTTGTGCTACTATTGGCTTATTATGTATAAAAGTTGATCAATAATTCATTAGCATGCCGCGATGATGAAAAGATGGATAAAATCTTTATTTCTCTTGATAATACAGTGCACTTTATCTGTATTACCTTATTTCCTACCTTTAAATATGATAGCATCGAAACCATAGACCATCTTTTCTCTTTCTCTATATATACCCCATTGTCATTTCACTGAAAGATGCTCGGGCAATGATAGTGTTTTTTGCTACTTCTGGTGTCGTCATTCACCGGAGGTACATTCCAGAGTCTAGATGATAAGGAGACACATTTTTCTTATCAGTTATATTTTATATGACATGTTTAGTTTTGTGCACTGCACTGTAAAACAAATCTGATACAGTTGTGCTTATCACTTATAAACCAGTACTTGGAGATTTCCTTATTTTTCATCATCCATTTATGCAGTTCAAATCCATTCTGCCAGATCGGAAGACAATGTTTGACATATCAATGGCTGGTCCTTTGGCTGGGGCTGTACTTTCTTTCTCAATGTTCTCTGTAGGCTTGTGGCTCTCCTCAAACCCTGCTGGGACAAGTGATTTAGTTCAAGTACCCAGCAATCTATTCCAAGGTTCCTTATTGCTTGGACTTCTTAGCAGGGCAATACTTGGCTACAGGTGACTGATGCCTGACGTTTTGAATGTTTATCTTTTTCCATTAAAACTAGTCATAAATTTCCTTAAATTGTTCTTTAAGCTTGCTCGTAAGTTGGTACAACCTCTGTGGACATACTAATTAACTCATAATATGGAATATAAGTTGAGAACTTAATATACTTCATCAACTAGTCAACTCTATGTAGTTTATAGTTTAGATAGGAACTCTAGGTTTCTAATGTACTCAACTGTTTTTTCAGTGCTCTGCATGCTGCTACAATTTCAATCCACCCTCTCGTGATTGCTGTATTTTGTTGTTTGGGTGGGAACTCTATGTTTCTAATGTACTCTAACTGTTTTTCAGTGCACTACATGCTGCTACAGTTCTGATCCACCCTCTTGTGATTGCTGGCTGGTGAAGTATCGTTCACTAACTGCTTGACCTTTTGTTGCCAAACAATTATTCATGTGTCTCACTGTTCCTCCAAATTCTGTAGGTGTGGTTTAACGACTACTGCCTTTAATATGCTTCCTGTTGGATGTCTTGACGGTGGAAGGGCTTTACAGGTAAAAGTTCCCCCATAGATTTTTATGGGAAACAACCAAATAATCATGCTGGACCCTAGCAGGATTTCCGAAACGCAGGAAGAAGAAAAGCATAGGAATAGAATGTCCTAACATGTTAAATCCTGATTTTTTTGGGGGGCGATGTGTTTATCTTGTAACTTGGAAGTAAGATGTTTTCGGCAGCAACATCGTGCAATTCTGTACCAAGTCTAAAATTCTCTGATATGTTCAACAGAGTGCGTTCGGCAAGAGCGCTTTGTTTGGATTTGGTTTGACGACGTATTCGTTGCTTGGACTTGGAGCGGTACGCCAATCTATCTTACTCTTCGATTTTTAATTCTCCGAACAACATCTTGTACCTAGCCTGGCATATTTAGCTTGAGGATTTCTATTGCAGTACAGTTTGTTTTCCTACCTTTGGAAAGAGGAACATACATTTTTCATCTCCAATAATTACATTACAAGTTGTGGGATTGATTGCCACTAGACAATATGCAATATTCTATGTATAATCTTATACCGACAAACTTTTGATTCTAACATTTTTATAGAGTTAATAATAAAGAAAATGATGGACTTGAGAGGAACCAACAGTACACTCCCTAGTAAGCCGTGATATCAGTTCTGTCAAGTTCTCGAAAAGCTAGATTTAGGACAAGCATATGTAGAAAAAATAATTCCAGGAGTCAGCCCTTTTTCCATTTCTATTAAGGTGAGAGATAATTGAGAAAAAACCTATGCTGATTATCTTCTATCCTGTTAAAACTTCAAACAATTATCACCTTAGTCTTGCTTAATCTTTCTTAGCTCATAGGAATTCAATACATGTCTGGAGCTGATTTCATTGTTCTTGTACTTGTAAATGTAAAATTAAGATTGCCGTCGGTTTTGACCCAAGTTTCACACGAGTACATTGTTTAACTTGTAATGTTCTTCCTATTTATTTTCTTCTAGCTCGGAGGGCCCTTATCTCTACCTTGGGGCCTCTACGTGCTGCTATGTCAGGTAAACAGGAGAATAACTCCTTTTTTAAGAGACACACAAGTATAGTATCCATGTTTTGTGCACAAACTTATATGTACCTTTTGGTTTGTGTACCAGAGAACACCTGAAAAACCATGCCTGGACGACGTGAGCGACGTCGGCACGTGGAGGAGGTCCGCCCTGATAGTCTCGGTGTTTCTCGTCGTGCTGATCCTCATCCCTCTGTGGGACGAACTCGCAGAGGAGCTAGGCGTAGGGCTTGTGAGTTCGTTCTGAGGCACGCGGATGCTTTTACCGGTAGAGCTATAGGACATGACAGCAAGCCGATTTTGTATCCAAATTCTAGCGGTGATAGCGATACTGCTGTAAAGATGCGTTGTTCATTCAAATCACATGGGGGTGAAATAGTAGTAGTATGAATTTACCCCTCCAGCAGACTGTAAGCAAAATTTTGCGCAGGGGAGGGGACAGCTAGTCACCGTTGATTTGCTCCGTACGGTCAGGGGCAGAGGCCTCGCCCACTCCACATCTGACTTGAGCTGTAGCCATCGGTTGAAATCATTGTCCTGGTTGTATACAGTACACAGTAAATATGTACTGAGGGTGGTACAGGTTTTGCTGATGCGCAATGATTACTATACTTGCCAAGTGGTAGATGCGTTTTATGCCGTGTTTGACCTGTGTTTTAGTTTTACATGACAGAAGAATATGTTTTCATCGCACGTACAAGAATGAGTACCTTTTATATTATGGTTTTTAGGGAGTAGTACAGTACTCCCTCCGTTTCACAATGTAAGATGTTTTAGCAATTTTCCATGTACACGTATATGTATCTTGACATGTCATGTTTTATAGTGTGTATGAGAACTTTTTTTTAGTGTGAATGTAGACAACATGTGTTACATACTTACATCTAAAATGTCTTATATTGTGCAACAGAGGCAGTAGAAAAAATGCTACCATCAGTGGGTCTGATCCTGGACCTAGTTAGTTCTTCAAGAGCACATAGGAGAACCCGAAAGAAGGAAAGAAAAAAAAGGCGCCAATGATGAAGCAGATCGGAGGAGCAAAGGCCAATCGAATCAAAACCAGTTGCACCTTCCCGGCGCCTCCCTCCATTTCACTCTCCTCTGCTTCCTTTCCACCGCGGCCCCCCAACCTATCAAGCCACAGCCGCGACAAAATCCCCAATCCCCTCCCGCCGAGCTCAGCCCGCCTCCTCCGATCGGAGCCCCAGCCGCATGGACGAGGACGACGCCGGCGGGGGCGACGCGTCCCCGCAGCACCAGGGCGACGGGGCGGTGCTGGCCGAGCGCGGGCCCGCGGGGGCGGCGACGGCGTCCTCGCCCCGGGACGCCGCCGTGGCGGCCTCCTCGCCGACGAGCTCGCGGTCGGTCACGGAGACGGTCAACGGCTCGCACCGCTTCGTGATCCAGGGCTACTCGCTCGCCAAGGGCATGGGCGTGGGCAAGCACATCGCCAGCGAGACCTTCGCCGTGGGGGGCTACCAGTGGGCGATCTACTTCTACCCGGACGGCAAGAACCCCGAGGACAACTCCGCCTACGTCTCCGTCTTCATCGCGCTCGCCTCCGAGGGCACCGACGTGCGCGCCCTCTTCGAGCTCACGCTCCAGGACCAGAGCGGCAGGGGCAAGCACAAGGTCCACTCCCACTTCGACAGATCCCTCGAGTCGGGGCCCTACACGCTCAAGTACCGCGGATCCATGTGGTAATAATCCTTCCATTTCATTCTGCCGCATCCCCCTCCTCACAAACAAACAAACACTTCCTTCCGGCTTAGTATTTTACACGAGAACGACTCGGTTGGAAGCTGCTGGTAGTTGTAATTAAGTTGCCCGTGTGCATATTTTCTCGTTGGTACCGCGCCGATTAAGACTTGCTTCCGTTGTTGTTGATACTTGATGTAGTACGAATTAGTGTGTTATAACTAGTTTGTCAACCTATGGACCGCATACCCAGATTACTCATGTTCATATGCCAAACACGTTATCTAGGAGGAATGTTTAGTTTGGATTCCCATTTGTCATGATATCCTCAACACAACCCTTTAGAAGACATATTCAGTTGTGTTCTCTGTTTGTTTTGTCAACATACCTAACCAGGCATATCCACTGTATTAAGAGAGAATGTATTGGTCTCTGTTCCAACATTCTGCAGCTCATCAAATTACTAAACTACATAATTTAGGTTTAGTCTAATAATTGGTTCATCCTGTTGTATGATTTGGATCAATCAGAGAACTTCTATAGCTTTCGGTTCAGGTGGGAGCGGGTAGAGAATAATCGAGTGGGAGATAGGCAAGTTCTTGCACACCTGCTAACCGACTCGAATAGATTGTGCGCGAACAGGGCAGGTCATGCTAATTGTATGTCCACAGATGTAAGCCGTTTTGCTGGGTGGTTTTAGCCCACCAAAACGTCTTATATTTGGGGACAAAGGTAGTACTTGTTAATTGATTTTGACTTTTTTGTCAATCGCTGCTAATAGTAAAAAGTTTCAAGGTCATTTTCCTAAAATTGGTTTTCGTCCTGGTTTCTATTTTCAGGGGTTATAAAAGATTTTTCCGGCGTACTGCTCTTGAGACATCGGACTTTCTTAAAGATGATTGCTTGAAGATAAATTGCACTGTGGGCGTTGTGACATCAACCATGGATTACTCTAGGCCACATTCGGTAGAGGTTCCAGGTTCTGACATAGGCTACCATTTTGGGACGCTTTTGGACAGTCAGGAAGGTGCAGATGTTATATTTAGTGTAGCAGGCGAGAGGTTTCATGCTCATAAGTTGGTGTTGGCTGCCCGGTCTTCTTTTTTTAGATCTGAATTTTCTGATCCTGAATCAGACGAAGAGAAGAATGAGTCTGACACGAATGAGTCTGACAGAAGTAACGAAATCAAAGAGATTGTCATCAATGACATGGAGCCAAAAGTATTTGAGGTTTGTTTCTACTCTGCTCCTTTGGATTTCACAGTTCAACAGTCAGAGATTTATATGTATAATATGCAAAATACTCTTGTTTGTTGTAGGCCGTGCTTCATTTTATATACAGGGACAGTCTTGTTGGTGATGACAAATTGTCTGCATCAAGCTCAGATTGTTCTTCTATCTTTGATACTTTGGCCGGGAAGTTGTTGGCTGCAGCAGACAAATATGAGTTGCCAAGGCTAAGAGTGCTATGCGAATCTTACTTGTGCAAGCAGATTTCTGTAAACTCTGTGGCAACTACTCTAGCTCTGGCTGATCAGCATCATGCTATGGAACTTAAATCTGTTTGCCTAAAATTTGCTGCTGAGAACCTTTCAGGTAATAAGACTTTACAAAGAAAAGAATGCAGTTGTATGTTCATGTATGTAGATACCTAACATCTGCTACTGTATTCATATATGTAGTTTCCTTCTTATTGCTTAGAGAATAGAGTTCAAAATGTGGTCTATGAAACAGCCCACTAACATTCGATTAAATAAGAATATACAACTCACTGAATGGAATAAATGATCTCTTTGTTTATTGCAGTAGCTGTAACAAAAGCTGTACCACACTACCACTTAGTAATACTGATACGTGCACATCTTAACGATGAGAGCATAGTGGCAGTGAGGCCAAAGTTATGGCTGCAATTCTGCGACGTTTTGAACCTTCCATCTGTTCCTTGTTTGGTCATGTCGCAATCCAGTCTGTAAATTTCATTTATTTCAAGCTTGTATTTTCATATTAATAGTGGCATATGACGTCACTACTTTGCTTGCATGCGGCATGTATATATACTGTTTGTTTTTGGTGGTGCCCAAATAAGTGTCCTGAATTGTATAACATTCCAGATGCCCTTATGTATCTGCAGCTGTAATCCGAACAGAAGGATTCAGTTACCTCAAACACAACTGCCCATCGCTGCAATCAGAGATACTGAGGACGGTGGCTGGATGCGAGGAGGAATGCAGCAGCGGCGGGAAGACCCAGAGCGTGTGGGGGCAGATCTCGGACGGCGGCGACACCAGCGGGCGCAGGGTGAGACCGAGGGTCTGACAGCCACCAGCATGAACTTTGACCAGTGTTACTGTATAAATTTGGACAGACATTTCAATTTTGACAACTCCGAATAATATCATCAGTTTTTGTTGCACTGCCTTGTTCATAGGTGTTAGTTGCATAATTTACCTCCAGTTACAATCATTTACAAGTTTTGTTAACTAGACTCGCGAAAACACAAGACTGGTCTACAGATCTTTCCATAACAACCGTGAAATGAACAGATGAACATATTATCTCAGTCTCTCCAAAATAGGCTATGTTTTGCACTTCACTATATCATACTACTCCGAGTATAAAGCAGACAATATGCATCGTTTAGAATGTGTAACGTAATCTGTGATGCAAAGGTTTTTGGGGAAAATAAAAATATGGCATGTGTATTTGTGCTCCGTTTACATACTAATTGTAAGCTTATTTTCAGCAAATTTTGTGTACATTCACATGATTTAAATATCTTTTTTTGTGACTAGAAATGTACAAAAAAACAAAGACAAAGGTATTTCAAGATCAAAATTTAAGAGGTACATTGAGAGGCTTTTATATTCCTCGGCGTCATCTGGTAATCTTTAGGTTCAATGCCATGTGTGTCCCGTTTAGCCACTGCTGTACTCAATTAGATGGGCAAAACACAAGGAAGGGCGTCCCTCATTGATAATATCGAATGTTCAAATTCAACCGAAGACTGGCTCACATGAGTTTGATACAAGCTAGACCGAAGTACATACAAAAGATAGGGAACTGTAGGCATCCTCGTGCCGCCAGAAAGGAGCTAGCCCAAATAATTCTGGTTTAATCAACCAAATGTCGCAACCAGGAACTCTTTGTAAATGCTCATGAACTTGGCCACAAAAGCTGCAGACAGAAACACAAGTCAGGTCTCATCATCAGGATACATAAATAACCCCCACCCAAATAGTGAAATGCAATGTAGGAAAATCTTGATGTTCATGACCAGATTAATGGGCCTTTTTTATTCAAAGGATTTTCTTATGAATTTTAAACCCTGTGAATGTTTCCTGTGTTGTTTGTCTGATTTTTAGTATTGTGTTCCAGAGAAAGCCTCTATTTTAAAGGATAATTTACATCGACTCATATCTCTTGGAAATAAATCCTATGGTAAGAGGACGTTACATCCTACTACCATGGATTTCCCTATCCATGAACTTTTAGACTCTTGTGAACCAACAAGGCCCTATATGAGGAAGGAAACAAAGTATAGCTAGGTCCAGTAATGCAAACGATAATCAAATTGTCTAGCACACACTTAAGGGTATGAGATGTACCTTCCAGATGAAAAATGGCCTTGGAACCAAGGCGCATCTTGTGCTCCTACACGAAAGACATGAACTCAGAGATTAACAAGCAGAGAATGGAAGTGAAAATGAGGAAGAAATGGTAAATTAAGGGCGTGGAACTAATGCTAGCGGAAATCAGATGGTACAGAACATTCAAAATCTATTGTGAGCCTACTTAACAAAGGACACCATGTGGAACTAAGCTGCCAGTGTCAAATGGAAAAAATGTTAGCATAATGATTACTTACATAGTGCGCAGCCCAGTGACAAACTTCATGCTTCAGATCAGAGTCTAACTTCTTCATTAACTCAGTTAACAGCTTCTGCAGTAGTAAAAAAACAAGTTCAACTTGCACTGGCTCTAAATGGCATAGAAAATATAAAGTTAAAAGCAGTGCAAGAAGCGTTTTATCACCTTCAAAATGCTTTCAGGTGGGATACAATTGACAAGTAACTCGTAGAATTTCTGGCGTACAGAATATAACCTGAAATATTGGTTTACATTTAAAAATCAAAGCAAAGGAAAAACATAGAAAATCATAGAAGTCCCACTATGTAATGCTTTAAAAAAATCAAAAGATGTGATGAAGTGTAAATGTGTGCTCATAGGATAGGGAACCATCTAAAAGAGCATATGTAATTTCCATATGGTGTGCCACAGAGAAGAGATATAAGATTCTTAGTATATGCATTGCCACTCCCAGAGATTAAAATAAGCTGCAATGTCAGATAGAATATAGCAAATTTGTCGCAAGGTATAGTTATTATTCGGAGACTTAGGTACTGCAACAAGATATAGTCAAGCATTCATTACATTTTGTCAGTCAAATGTTCAAACTTGCAACCCCCTACATTCAAACCATTGACGCATGCTGCATTTGTAGCAAGGATATAAGAAAATAGTTTCTTTCAAGCTTCATAATTGAATATTAAGCATGAAATCATACCTACAGGAAAAAGAAGGGAAAAAGATTGACATGAGGGACTCCAGCTCAACAGAAGTTGGAAAGAAACATGACAAACCTTTTAGGGCTTTGCTCACTCAAGATGTCAGTTGCTATTTCAGAGACATACTGCTCCCAGTCAAGAGGAGGCGCCACTTGATTCGGTGAAAACGGATATCTGAAATCCAGAGGAAGAACAAATTTTCAGGAAAAAACAAACAAATGTAAATAATGAAGGGTGTGAAAACTAAAAACTGAGATGCAACATACATCTAAAAATAGGAACACGGTGCAACCAGTATTAATAAAGTGGCTGTAACAAGTAAAGGTAGCGGTCGGGCTTACTGCTGGACTTTGCATGTCTCGAAAAATAATATTGCTCGCCTCAAGTTGCGGTTAGACTGAGCTGCTATCCGAGCAGCAAATCCAAATGGAAGTTGCAGGTTTTCTTTCTTCCCAATGAATTCCAGAACTTGTACAATCTGCAAATGAGTCACTTTTAGGGCGTAGGATGAACAAGTTCTTTGATTAGGCATAGGATACTGAGGATTGGAGCATAGCTAAAATTTCACTGACATTTTCATTTACTGCGAACATGGTTCCAACAAATTGATAAAAGCATAGAATCAAACCTCGTACAGAGCAGTTATTAAAAACTGGTGAAAGTCCCAACTTAAAGATGCAATTCATGACACTTGGAAGAAATAAAGTTCAGTTTTCAATCACAGAACTAGTTACCAAAAACAGACAAAAAACATGCAGATTCTCAACATCTTACTAAACATTATAGCACCACCCACCAACGCAAGCCAATGATGTCTACAACTAGTGGCACTACAAAATGAGACATCAAACATACAAAAATCCATCACTAACCTGATCTTCACTAGGTGCATTCACTCGCACATTCAGGCAACGGGATCTTACTGCTTCTGTTACCTTTGAGGAGCTATTACAGCATAATATCAGTCTACACGATCCACTGTACTTCTCCATTGTCCTACGGAGAGAATGTTGTGCTTCTCGTGAGAGCTTATCAACTTCATTTAGGACAAGCACTGCAAGTTCACAAATACGATGTTAAGTTTATGATCAAAGAAGATATGTTGTGAAATCAAGCAAGGTAGTTGCTCTTATTGGTACGGCTGTAATGGAAAATTCATCCTCTGTTTAGCAAATATACAAGCACTGTTTGAGACAACTATACAGAGACGAGTCTTCATATCATGATTTGTTAACAATAATGTGAGGGAAGAAAGGATAGCAGCATTCTCTTTGTAGACAAGGAAGAACCTACTGGAGTGTAACAACATAATCAGAGTCACAGTGTACAAGAAAGGAAAAGTACCAACCTTTAAATGATCTCTTGCCTTTGGCGTCAATTGGCCTACTCTTCGCCATCTCTTTAATGACCTCCTGAACAACATACCTGTCCTGAAACCCTGCATCGCTGGGGTTCATTTCCACATGGTGGGAGCTCGACAGCATCACCAGCTCCAGATCAAATGTCCTCGTCCCAGTCTGTAGAAAGGAATTAGCATCTCAAACTCACAAACATGTTTGCAGATAATCCAAATTGACCACTTGCACAATCACATAACACCCAGCTATCAACTTAATCAGATCTTCTGCCACATGCCCACAAAAAATATCTTAAGTGGAATATCGTCCTTCTCCTACATGGTTCGACAAATATATTTTCCTAGCACAGTGCATTGTCACCGTGTTAACTGAGATCAGGAAATGAAATACTCATCTGATCCGTAAAAAGTGTCGTGGCCTAAAGTGGTACTCTGTACTGGAGTAGTACATGACCCGCGACACATAAATCGGATCGGAGGTAGTAGGAAAGGTTCCTTAAATACGTGGCAACATGTACTCACAGATGCACACTTCTTTCGCATACTACTCTATGATGATTCTTCAATGAGACAATGACATGTTGCAATTTGCGAAAGCAACCATAATAAAGAAGCACAGTGGTGGGCTGAGCTGGTGAAAAAAGAGAGGCCATGACTCACATCGATCTTCCAGGTCTTGTTCTCCATCTTCACCTGCAACGCAGCATCAAGACACACAAAAATGTCAGCAGCAAAATCCACCCCTCCATGGCCTAAATAACAACAAATTTGAGATCTCTAAAGAAAAGTCAACGAAGAACAGGGGAACACTGACTACTACCTTCTCCGCGCCGGCGCCGAACATCTGCTTGATGAGCGCCATTATTAGGGTTTTCTTGCCGGACCCCGGCGGGCCATAGAAGAGCAGGTGCGGGCAGTCCTGCTCCGCCACCTGAAACCAAAAACAAACGCCGTCGGAACATATCAGAATAGGGAGGGGGGCGGACGGGCGAAACCCTAGAAGACTGGTCTGGGGGCGGCGGGCGGCGCTTACAAGCTTCTTGAGGTTCTGCGCGACCTGCTCGTGGACGATGACCTTGTCCAGGGTTTTCGGCCGGTGCTTGTCCACCCACAGCATCTTCGCCTTGGCTCGGCTCGCCGCCGGGAGAGGGGAGGGAGGGAGGAGGGCGGCGGATTTGGGGATTGGATTTGGGAGAGGAGGGAAGGGGAATGGAGGAGAGTGGCGGGAACTTGGTGTGATTGGGCGGCCTCTCGCGCCAGGGCGGGCGAGATGAGGGTTTGAGGGTTTCGCCGGGCGATGGGCACCTATCCGTCGCCCAGCCCAAATATGGAAGTTCTGCATTTGCCGGAAAAAAAATTCTTGAAACAGGTTTTCGTAACGATTTATAAATCAAACAACCATCCACGTCCACAGTTATAACAATATCGGAACCACGATCTAACCGGAAAAGACAAAGTTCGCTGGCCGCAGCACATACAAGCCCAAAACTAAAAACAACTGATACACCTGCACAAAAAGTAGAGCTCAGAGACTCGATGTAGAACGTAGACGGCGTGCCGCCCTCAGAAGATCATCAAGCATGCCATACAGCCGCTCCCTGTCCTGCTGCCTACAAAACGGATGTCACTTCTGTATAAAAGTCAAGAATTTGAAGACCGAATCAAACCATTTTGTTACGAGTAGTCCATAGGATTCACGTCATCGCCGCAAACACTAACTAGAAGAGGCGCCTCCTCCTACCGATACGGTTTGTTTGCACTATCGGGAACTCCGCAAGATTCTGGGTCTGCCACTCAAGCCCTAGCGCCTCGTCGGTGAAGCTACATAGGAAGCGAGCCGCGGAACGGGAGAACAGGATATGGGTCCCCATCTCATGGACCCCACACAAGGGGGCAGGTGTCGTCACCAAGGCCTAAGCGCTTGGGCACCTCCACCCCTGAGGGGAGGCGGTATCTAAGTAGTTACCATGTAAAGATTATAATCTTTAGTGGCAACGGAACCTTCCACGGTCAATGTAAGAATTCAAGTCCATATCAATTCGTGAAGATCAAAGGTAAATGTTTGTGTCAACAATAGTGCTCTAAATTGGGCTAGGAATTTGGTCTTTTACCAACACTAACACTAATTTGTCATGTTTCTTTCGTGAATTGCGTTTTGAATCTACGACTAGATTTTTTGTAGAGCATTGTGTATATGTTGTTTATGTGCACTCTATTTTTTTAGATATTTTTTGAAGTTTCTAAACATGTAACTTAATGTCTAGCGTTCCAGCTGAAAAACCACAAAGTCATGATACACCATATATGTTCCTCCAATGGATGGTACTTGCTAGAGTTTTAGAGGGCGTATGCAAGAATTAGAGATGCAAGCTTCCCCATTTAAAAAAAGGTTTGAATCAATGGTGAGATTTATAGACATGACTAGTTGGACGCAATGATCCTCGTAGACTCGAGATTGGATCGATGTGAGGGTGGTATTAGCCGGATGCGATGATCCTTGTAGACTCGAGATTGGACCGATGTGAGGGCGGTAGTGGCGGGATGAAGGAGACTACGGAAAAAAAAAGTGAGGGCATCCTGTTTGATTTGATTTTTGAAAAGATGGATTGTGCTTTTGGAAATAAATGATGACTTAAGATATAGGAGAATTATAGTAAGACAGCATTAGCCATCACAACAAAAGGAGTAACCTATTTATGTATTCTTTTTTTGACGAAACGCTTAAGCAGTCATTTCCTATGCTAGCCCCGTTAGTCACGGCGAGTAATGTTAAGACGAGCAACATGGGCGTTGAAGCTGAAAAACGCAGACATGGCAACCGAGAGGAGCAAGACGGGAAACCCATGCGGATCACGCGAGATGATCGAAACGTACCGGCGAAGTGGAGAAGATCGTGAGAGGAGCGCGGACACGAGAAGAATAGGGACTGATTATTCCAAGATAATACGACAGAGAAATTACGTGAAGCACCAGTGGTCTAGTTCGATTCCCGGCTGGTGCACTTTTTGCCGTCTCTCACGAAAATCCTGATGTTTTGGGGTACAGAACAGAAACTCAGTATTTAATCGTTGCGCACTACTACTCTCTGTACAAAATACTCCGTAGAGCGTATGCACACCACTTGTCGATTTCGTGGAGAAATAATTTTTTTGAAAACATTTCGTGGAGAAATCAGGAATGCCTATTTCTGACCGCACAGTCGTTCGTCACAGCATGATCCTCAACCCGCGTTTTGTCTCCTCTGAAACGTCCATCACGCAGCAGCAGCAGCAGCAGGATATAAAGAAAGCAAGCAACAAAGCTGAAACCGTATACACGGCACGGCAGCTTCATTTCCCGTCATGCTTCATTGCTTGCGGTTGAAGCTGGTGTAGTACACACTCGGCACCAAACTAGTTCAGTTCTCAGCTGTTCGGTACCCGCACCTACTGCTGTGTGGTGTGGTATGGTGTGGTAGCGTTTAGTTAGTTCATAAAAGACCAGCTGGTCATAGCGGGACAGGACGGCCAAAATGTTTTCCCTTCAAACTGTAGTAGGATGATCCTCGCTCCGACCAGATCTCGAACCCGCTTTGTCTACCGACTCCCGAAGCATTGACGGTTGAGCCCGGTGGGGCGCGTCGTGCCACCGTTGCCCCGGCGGCAGGAAGCTTAGCATGTGAATCTTGTAGTCGTCGGATGCCATGACGTTGTCGTAGCGGCGCCACCTGACAACACCGCCAACAACTACGACGTCTCGTTTGAGCAGATTTGGCGGGAGAGGGACGACGCCCTCGAGCGCTGGGATGGCACGAAGAGGGTGGGCGACCGAGTGGCAGACGAATTGGCGTCGCGACCGCACACTGGACGGTTTGCTCGCTTGGGTTTGACAAGTGCCACCGATGTCGTTGTCCCTCCCGAGCGACAGTGCGAACGCACAAGACGGCTCGATGCTCCGCTACACGCCGTTAAGGAGGAGCCCGGGAGCAAGCGGTGCAACGTTGTCGTCGTCAAGAAAGAGGTCATCGAGGAGGAGAGCGAACCGCAACAGGACGACGACCTCTCCTCGGATTGGCGCCACATCGCCTCTCTAGGACCCTTTGGACGACAGGGACACATTCGACTTCACCGTGGCGCTCCTCAGTTCCGCCGGCGACCCACAATTGCCGTCGTGCCACCCTATCAACCCGGAGGACTGCCGTAGCTTGTACTTGGCGATGCCTGCGTCGAAGGAACATGTTAAAAGGCGAAGCGGTCGGAGCCTAAGGCGGCGACCTCGGTGAAGGTGAAGACAAAGCTCACCGACGGTGTCCTGGAGCAGGACGAGGCTGGGTCGCCGCAGCTGCCAAAACCCTACGACGCCATCTGCATCTCCCGACTGCTAGGGTTTAGTTTAGCAAATTTCTTTCAATTTTGTTTAAAAGGAAGTCGAATTTCGGTTAATTTGTATAGGTTGCTAGTTAGTAAAAAATTTGGGTCGACCATACCCACACCGTATTTTTCATCAAAAATGGTCTCTCGGCCAAACTAATGATGCATATGGCCGTTTTGTAAAACTATTTTCAAATCTAACATCACGAGGTCGGCACCAATGAGGTTGGCGCCGACCTTATACATGACGCCAAGGAGCTCAGCCTCCGCATCTTGTAGTCGTGGGATGCCATGACGTTGTCCCAACAGCGCCTCCTGACAACGCCACCAACAACTATGACGTCTCGGTTCGAGCAGCTTTAGCGGGCTGGGATGGCTTGGAGAGGTGGGCAACCGAGTGGCAGACGAATTGGTCTCGCGGCCGCACACTGGATGGCGTGCTCGCCTGGGCACGACAGAGGCGGTGACCTTGGTGAAGGTGAAGTCGGAGCTCACCGACGGTGTCGTGGAGTAGGAGGAGGCAGGGTCGACGCGGCAGCCAGAACCCTAGAGCGGCGCCATATGCATCTTCCGACTGCTAGTGTTTAGTTTAGCAAATCTGTTTCGATTGTGTTTAAAAAGAAGTCGAATTTCAATTAATTTGTACTCCACCGGAGTATATGTTGCTAGTACAAAATTTGGGCCGACCGTACTTGTTGCCACGTGCTAGCCTATGCCTCGCCGGCACCACACAGTAGGAGCACAGCGTTTTTACCTGACGCTTGGGGTTAGTTGGTTGGTGAGACATGGCTGTCGCTCGTTGGCGGAGGAGCGTAGCAACACGACGCGGCGGTGCGTGCCGGTGCCGGTGCCGGTGCCGACATGTGCACCAAGACTTTCTTGTCCGGTTGTGCGACCTGGGTCCGGCTAATTTGAATCGGCCAGGGGTGTTTTGGGTAACCGTGGACGACGCACTATGCAACGGACGAATTCCTAGACCAGGGTTGTACGGATCGGAGTGAGTGAGTGGCAGTGTGGCTTCCGGCAACACGCCGGCCATTCGGGCCGTTTCATGGTACTTTCAATTATTATTTTGTCATTTCTCAAGGAAATTAAAACTTCTACGCAAAACAATACTACCTTCGGTCGACAACGATTGTCATGGATTATCACTAGCCTTCTATAAAATCCTACACAAGTCACGTCAATCAGATCGAAGGGAGTACAAGTACAACCGACATGCGAAATACTACTCCAAAACCTCATTTCTCGAGTACAAGATAGAGAAAGCAGACGAAACTTAAAGGAAACTCTTAATCTCGCAAGTTGCAGTTACAGTGATCTCTTTATCTGATAAAACTGAAAACTGTAATATATTTAGAAGTTTTTAAAAAATTATGAAACATAATTATTAGCGTACCCAATGATGCGTTTTACAAATTATATCTCAAATAATGATGCAAAGTTCCTTATATTGGTGTACATTTTTAAAAAAAATATACAGATACACAAATGTAGGGAGTTAGAAATCTCCGCTCAAGTTTTATTTTTGAGATTATCTCCGCTCAAACTTAAGGATGACTCTAACGGGCCGATCCATCGGGTCCGCCCGTGTCCGTTGATGTTCGCGCGAGTCAATTTCAAAACCCAACGGGGGGCGGCAACGGAGCTGGAGCAGGAGGCTCCCAATGGTGCCATACTCCCGCCCGCGGCGCCCGCCTATACGCAGCAAAGTTCGCTATGAAGTCGCTACCGCTACGTAGTTCGTAGCTCTAAAAAGGATGGGAGGAGGAGCCATCTAGTCAAGCCCCGGTCACAGGCTAGGAAGAGCCAGCAAGCCCGCGGTGGACTGGGTCCAATAAGGGCTACGCGGTCCTCAAGGACGCTGCCGACGCTCCTCCTTTCCTCCCCTTTTTCGGCCGGCCGAAAAAGCTCTGGCGGTCGGTTGTTAATTTTTATTGTATTTCAGGCCTAGTTGGTTTAGGGATGTCTGTAAAACTCGTCGGTGGTGTGCCGATGCATGTAATAAATCGCTAGAAATGAAAATGCTAAAAACACAGGTCTAGACGTCGGCCCGTTAGGGATAGTTGCCAGAAATGAACGGACATGGGTCGGACCTCTGTTTGTTTGACTATCTAAACGGATAAAAAACATATCCATTTGATTCGACCGTTGGAAGTCATCCTAATCGAGAAAAAAAAGATAAGACTTCACGTAGAGTGTTTTTACGTGTACAAAACGCAATCGAAACTTACAAAGAGAATTTTCGAAAACATCGCACGCAAAATCTCATTCTATTCTGTGGGCGTCGGGTGATGCGCGCGCTAAACAGACCCGCCTCCCCTCCGGCCCTCCCCTCCCACATGGGATCCCACTACTCTAGTAGTCAAAGCGCGTGCCACGTCGCCCCACCTCCACCGAGACGCCCGCGCGCCACAATGACCGAAACGCCCTCCTCCACCACTACCACTCCCTCCACTTCCTTCCCCATACGCTCTTGGCTCTTGCCACTCCACTCCAGAGTCCAGGCCACCACGATCCCATCCGTTCCGTTGCAAATCCATCCATCCTCCACCTCTGCTCGCGCTCATAAATCATTTCCTTCTTCTCCCCATATCCCAAACCACGTTGAATGTTGCCTCAGTTTTGATCTCTGACCCATCTCGGTCCCCGCGCCGCCGCGCCGTTCGCTCGCCGTATCCCTCTTCTCCCTCCCTCCCTCGATTTCATTCGTTCGTTCCAAAAGCCTCCACGCTTTTTGCCATCCCTGTCTGTCCCCGATCCCCTTCTCTCCCCTCTGTTTCTTTCTTTCCGGGAACGCCGTGGTGCTCTGTCTCTTTCCTTCCCAATTTGGTTCTTGCAATTTCCGGCCTTGACGCGTACTAAATCTCGATCGATCACCTTTCCCCCCGCTGTTGTTTTCACGAGGATCCATATACCGGATAGGAAGGGCCAGGCTGAGAAGAAACCGTGTTTCGCCCACCTCCATTGCCGTTTCTTGGAGCTTCTCCAACCCCCGGCCCCGGGAGTCGCGCAGCGCGGGCCGGCACTGCTCGGTTCAGAGTGATGGAATCTCGATCCGCGCCTCCGTTCGGAACCACAAAATCCCGGGGCTTTGTCCTGGTCGGACTCCTGTCCCACGATTCCCCCACCGTCGAATCCAGCAACATCACCGGAGGACTTCTCCCGTCAGCTCGCATGGAGAGGAGAAGCCCAATGGCGCCGAACCTCGCCGCCTGGCTGTGCGTGTGCGTGCTGCTTGCGGCGGCGGCGGCCCCGGCGGCGGAGGCGCTGGGGATGAACTGGGGCACACAGGCCACGCACGCGCTCTCGCCCAAGATCGTCGTGCAGATGCTCAGGGACAACGGCGTCAAGAAGGTCAAGCTCTTCGACGCCGACAGCGGCACCCTCGCCGCGCTCGCGGGCACGGACATCGAGGTCATGGTCGCCATCCCCAACGTCCTCCTCGACCTCATGAACGACTACGACAACGCGCGCGACTGGGTCAGGCACAACGTCTCAAGATACCACTTCGAAGGCGGCGTACACATCAAGTACTGAATCCCATCGTTTCTTTCTTTCTTCCTGCCTCCTCCTCTGCTCTGCTCCTCGCTCGCCGTTTCTCTACTCACCTGCCTATGGCAATCGATCCTTGTGTTGTTTGCAATGTGCAGGTACGTCGCCGTGGGCAACGAGCCGTTCCTGGCCTCCTACAACGGCACCTTCGACAAGGTCACCTTCCCGGCGCTGCAGAACATCCAGAACGCGCTCAACGACGCCGGCCTCGGCGACGTCAAGGCCACCGTCCCGCTCAACGCCGACGTCTACAACTCCCCCGCCGCCAACCCGGTGCCCTCCGCGGGCCGCTTCCGCGCCGACATCACCGACCTCATGACGCAGATGGTGCAGTTCCTGGCGAACAACAGCGCGCCCTTCACCGTCAACATCTACCCGTACCTCAGCCTCTACCTCAGCGACGACTTCCCGGAGAACTTCGCCTTCTTCGACGGCGGCGCGGCGCCCGTCGCCGACGGCGGCGTCCTCTACACCAACGTCTTCGACGCCAACTTCGACACGCTCGTGTCCGCGCTCAGGGCCGTCGGCCACGGCGACCTGCCCATCGTCATCGGCGAGGTCGGCTGGCCCACCGACGGCGACAAGCACGCATCCGCCGCATACGCGCAGCGCTTCTACAACGGCCTGCTCCCGCGCCTCGCCGCCAACACCGGCACCCCGCTCCGGCCCAACCAGTACATGGAGGTGTACCTGTTCTCGCTCCTGGACGAGGACGTCAAGAGCGTGGCGCCCGGCGCGTTCGAGCGCCACTGGGGCATCCTCCGCTTCGACGGCCAGCCCAAGTTCCCCATCGACCTCACGGGCCAGGGGCAGAACACCATGCTGGTGCCGGCCAAGGGCGTGGACTACCTGCCCAGGACGTGGTGCGTGTACAACGCCAACGCCAAGGACACCAGCAAGCTCGCCGAGAACGTCAACTTCGCCTGCACATTCGCCGACTGCACCGCGCTCGGCTACGGCTCCACCTGCGCCGGCATGGACGCCATCGGCAACGCCTCCTACGCATTCAACGCTTACTTCCAGGTGCAGAACCAGCGGGACGAGGCCTGCGACTTCCAGGCGCTCGCCGTGCCCACGCAGACCGACCCCTCCACCGCCACCTGCAACTTCACCATACAGATCGCCGCCGACTCCTCGACGTCGGCAGGCCACCGCCAGCACACGCAGGCCGCCGCTGCTCTGCTCCTGCTGGCTCTGCTCCACTTCTTCATGTTGCATTAGGGGATGCAACTCCCTTGTGCTTAGTTCAGAGAATCTTGAATTTTACGACAATTCATCATTTGTTGCGTCATTTTTTTTGTGGGGGATTATTAGTAGAGTAGTAATTAGTAGGTGCCACTCTTTGTACTGGGAGACATATACTTCACCGCTTCAGGATATAATGATACGGTTTCACGTAATATTCAAACACTCGATGTGCTCAACTCCTGACATACAGAGCCTGGTGACTAAAATACAGTACAGTTCAATCTGAATCCCAGATCTCACAGCATGGGCACAATGGCTACACAAGATTGGGTTGGCAACAATATAGTACTGCCGGCACATGATTCCTGGATCCAGAACAACATGATCCGGATGCAAAACTTTTCTTTCAATACAAAGTCGGCAAAAAAGGGAGAAAATTAATGCTTCCAATGCTGGTGTGCGGTGACCCAATAACTAGTCTCTTCAATATGATGCAAAGCAGCCAAGACATGTGGAGGTGCAATATCTGCTGCTATTTTCAGTGTGGTATATCTATTGATGCAGAGCCCAGAGCCCTGCCTATGATTATACTCAGCAAATTACCCAGTTGCAAGTGTTGATCAATACAGCCATTAAAAAGTGTTGAACAATACTGGTATGACACAAGCACTGAAACTGGAAGCATATACCCTTTCGCTGCATCACCCTGAACAAATTCTCATAGTCTTGACAGCATTCTGGGCATCAAACTGTTAATGGACACAATGTAACTTTAAACATCTCCACAGTGAATCATCTAAACACATCACATGGCGAAATTTACAATGATTTACATTATCTCAGTATAATAATATAATCTGTAAACTGCATACTTTTTCAGAATATAAATATTTACATGTATTTACATTATTCACATTGCAACTAAATAGAAGTTCACTTGCCAATGTATGCTCCCCACCAGACACCAGCTTGAGGAGGTGTTTGTCGAAGGGCAGTTCATTGGCAAAGCAAAATTCCAGAAGAATGACAGGCACAATTCGATTCTCGACGCGTAATTCTGACCGATACGAGGAAATAAACGAGCAGCGCTTAGATCTTGGTGACCTTGTCAGCTTTGACTAGGGGATTCTGTTTGGCAATCTGCTCCCTGCCGGCTTGCTTGTAATCGAATGTGCATTTGTGCGCATCTGCGTAACGGTGCGTCGAGCAGAAGGTGTCTCCGCAGCGGCACTTGAATCCCGTCAGCCCGACCTTCTTCCGGCATGACAAGCAACGGTTGCTGGGCGGCATTGGTGGCTCCTCCTCCTTCTTGACGGCTTGTTTCCCATCTTTGATGGACGCTTCTTCATCCTTGGTTTCTGCCACCAATGGTTTGGGCAACGATGCAACAACGGTTTTCTTCTCCACCAGAGTGGCCACTGTCTTGGCCTTAACAGTGTCCCTGTAACACTTTGAACACATGTTCTCCGTCATCCGGTTGCCGAAGAAACCACAGTTGTTGATGCACAATATCGGAGACTCAGGTGCGTGAACAGTTTCCTCTGCCTCTTGATAGCTCTCTTTTTGTGCCATTCTACAGAACACCCATTTGCATCAATATCAAGAATGAACAAATCATTGATAAAAAATATTAAGATATATAATCGTCAATGTGAATATATAATGCACAAAGTCAGATAGCCATCACAAATTAATGCTTCTTTTTCGTAATTGTGGAACATAACATGATTGCAAGACAGAACTGATCTGAGTTTCTGACAACAACAATAACACATCTCAAACCGTAGAGGTAACTAGGTAAGCTGTCTGTTCTTGTCAAGCAAAGTCATAACGTGATGATAAAACTCCGTAGTATTTCATCAACTGAGCTCAGTAACAGATTCTGATAAGATAACTCTCATGACATAAGCACTCATCCTAACCTAAAGAACCAATTTAGTTGCCCATTCCCGTCATTGAGGCATTGAACATCATCAATCAAGCACCATATTTGTGGAAAGAGGGCCCCCTTGGCACTTAAGTCCTCACGGGCAGTGCACATGATCAAAACTTGACACCGACTTCTACATTATTATTTTCCTGATTGGGCTACCCCCTTTCAGTAGGTATTCCCTAGCGATTTAAATAGCGCCTTAAACAACCATAAATGCTCTAAAGTTGCACATATATCCTGTATGGAGAAAGTAGTATGAGACCAGCCCAGCAAACTGGACTGAATGTGATCGCTGTAAGGTACTATACAAAGAATAGGAATGAAGCAATCGAGCCACCATTAATTTCTTATCTCTACACGCGTATATGCTCATTGATAAACCTTGTGCAATTGTCTCTTCAATCGGTGGTGAATTGAGATGCTTGTCGAGCAACATAGAGATGAATTTTCATTAATCTTAGATTTTTTTTGTAAGCAGTTGCCTTGACACCATACTAACTAGCCTTCTTGCTTAATGAAAGAAATCCTATCTGCGCAACACAAAGATGATTTTTAGACAAGTTTCTACGGCAATCTTGATGACCCTACTACCTATCCCCCCCCCTGAGTAGAGTACAGGAAAGGATCTCATCTACAGCAGCGAAACCCGCAAGGAAGAGCAATCCTGTCGTGTCGGCAAAGCGTCCACCTTGCAACGATGGCCAAGAAACCTCGACAGCAAGGCCACACGGCAGAGGCAAAATCATGTCGTGAAGTCCAGGGTTATATGACATCTGAACACTAATCCTCCTTTACGGGCAATCGATTAGTTCGTCTTCAGTACTACCGAAACGGCTCTTTAACTATCCCGTAATCGCCGGTAACCACCACGAATTCAGGCATCCTTGCTAATCCCTCGCCGTCGCCGTCGAGCACCAGACGCAACAAGGCTACTGAACAGGCGAGACGTACGAACCGGTCCTAGATCGATGGCGGCAGGAAAAGAAGAGCGTATCCACCAATCGAACCCCGAGAATCCTATCTAAAATCTAAGAGCAGGTACAGGCAGAAGAATTCGTCGACCGAATCACCAAGCAAATTGAGAGGAGCCGCCGTCGCCGTACCTAGCGATCGAGAGGTTGTCCGTCGGTCGATCTGATCCGCGTCTCGTCTCGTCTCCTCCGCCTGCTGTTCGTCGCGTTCTTGGATCTTTTTCTCTCTGGGTGGAGGTGGTGGCGTCGGGTGCAGATTAATTTATAGGTGTACGTAAAGGCCGTCGGTCGGAGACGGACGCCTTTTACGAGTTGGACTGTGTGTGCGGCTTGGCTTTCCGTTCGAGTTTTGATCGGGAGATTACGGGGTGGTTGGGTTGGGTTGCGTTGCGTTTTCTCTCGGAGTTTCTTTCTTTGATTAAAGCGCGAAATGGTTGGTGTGACCTGACCCGGTTGGGATTGGGATTTGGGAGCGGGGATGCTTCTAGAGTCTAGACACGACGAGGCCGATGAGGAACCTATCGGACCGTTAGATTTGATTCAAGATCCAATCTAAATCTAATCCCTAAGAATACTAAGCGAGCTGGTGCCTTCTCCTTCTCTCACATGTCCACATCATGATAGACCCCACCCACATTTCACTTTATATTTATTTATAATTCATATTTAAATACATTATTTATAATTCATATTTAAATACAGTTTGAGAACCATCTACTAAATTTTTGGTGAAACAAAAAGAGATTCCCATCTATATAAAAAACAAAATTGTGGTTGTAAAAAAAAAAAATTAACTACATTCTCCTCAAAATTACTCTTTTTGTGTAGACCAAAATACAAAAAAAAACTTCTAGAATTGTGTACAATACATAGTTATATGTTTTATTTCAAAAAAAAAAAACCAAAACATGTCGTTTCGATTTTTTGTAAAGAACATGCCGTGACTTCGGAGCTATAAGCGACATCAGTTAAATCTCTCTTATTTTTGCCTAGCTTCCACCGTAGCGTCGCGCAGCCTATGCCACGCGAAACCAAATCTCTCCCTCCGCCTCACTCGAGCTATATTCTATTGAAAGCAACTTTACATGCGCAAAATTTTCCTGTCTCTCCACACACACCTCTGACTCCGTCAAGTACCTGAGACTACATGCACCTCCATCCCTGATGTCCAGCCTCAAGTCCATTGCTAACTTGCACACCACGTGTGCTCCCCTCTGGTGGCCACCCAACGCCAAGTCCATTGTTAACTTGCAAGCCACATTCGCTCCCCTCTGGTGGCCACCCAACGCCATTGAGCTGACTTCCTAAAACCCTCATAGTAGCTGCACGTGAACACCCTTCACGCCTCCTGCATCGGCCGTTGTCACCGTTGTTGTTAGTAGTGGTCGACTATCCATCCCTAATGTCACGCCTCAAGTCCATTGTTAACTTGCACGCCTCGTGCGCTCCCCTCTGGTAACCAGCCAACGACATTGACTTTATTTCCTACAACCCTCGCAATAGTTGCACGTGAACACCCATGTTGCCTCCCACATCGGCCGACGTTGTCACCGTTGCTGTTAGTAGTGGTCGACTCGATGGTGGTGGCAACAACGGTTGAAACCGTGATTGACAAATCGATTTTGAATGGGGGTGGAAAAATGAGTTATACGCATCGTTATTAGATGCCACCTATTACTGATGAAATATGACGTGAGTATTTATCCGTGAACTTTATATATTTGCTTATATCTCACTTGTATGTAGAGAACAAGTCATATCATGTAAGAAAATGCATGTGTGTATTGTGTAGATAGTTGAATGCATACACTAAAAAAGACCCTATGTTTGACTAGACTCCGTTGCAATCATCAGAGCGTAGAAAAGTCATGACCCTGAGGGTACAAAAATAGCATGTGGTGTTGAAGTCGTGTGGTGAACATGTAAATTATATGTAAAAGAAGAAGGACATTCTTACAATTACATAAATAATTGTTGGTGGTATTCATGCCTGTTATTTTTTTTACACAATCTGGATCGAATGCACATATTGATATTGCATGTAAACATTATAAGATCTCAGTTTGCTCTATATTTTGGTGAGTTATTTAATATTTATTTGTGGAATGTTCTACTGTTTTTATGTAGCATCGACCGCATTCGATGCAATTTATTTAAATATGGTTAACTTGCACGCCACATTCGCTCCCCTCTGGTGGCCACCCAACGCCATTGAGCTGACTTCCTAAAACCCTCATAGTAGCTGCACGTGAACACCCTTCCCGCCTCCTGCATCGGCCGTTGTCACCGTTGTTGTTAGTAGTGGTCGACTGTCCATCCCTAATGTCGCGCCTCAAGTCCATTGTTAACTTGCACGCCTCGTGCGCTCCCCTCTGGTAACCAGCCAACGACATTGACTTGATTTTCTACAACCCTCGCAATAGTTGCACGTGAACACCCATGTTGCCTCCCGCATCGGCCGACGTTGTCACCGTTGCTGTTAGTAGTGGTCGACTCGATGGTGGTGGCAACAACGGTTGAAACCGTGAATGACAAATCGATGTTGAATGGGGGTGGAAAGATGAGTTATACACATCGTTATTAGATGCCACCTATTACTGATGAAAGATGACGTGAGTATTTAATCCGTGAACTTTATATATTTGATTATATCTCACTTGTATGTAGAGAACAAGTCATATCATGTAAGAAAATGCATGTGTGTATTGTGTAGATAGTTGAATGCATACACTAAAAAAAACCTATGTTTGACTAGACTCCGTTGCAATCATCAGAGCGTACAAAAGTCATGACCCTGAGGGTACAAAAATAGCATGTGGTGTTGAAGTCGTGTGACGAACATGTAAATTATATGTTAAAAGAAGAAGGACATTCTTGCAATTACATAAATAATTGTTGGTGGTATTCATGCCTGTTATTTTTTTTACACAATCTGGATCGAATGCACCTATTGATATTGCATGTAAACATTATAAGATCTCAGTTTGCTCTATATTTTGGCGAATTATTTAATATTTATTTGTGGAATGTTCTACTGTTTTTATGTAGCATCGACCGCATTCGATACAATTTATTTAAATATGACAAGACATAATTATGCCAACTATTATTATTTTGGGATAATTTATGTCAGAAATTCTACCCGATTTCATTATATTAAAATCGACAACCTTCGTTGTAGGACCTCGATGTCTAATGAAACCTTGACTAATCTATCTCTTCAAGTTTATAATTTTCATCATATTGTACAATGTCCGTAGATTGTTAGAATTTTGATCATTTTTTTTATCAAATCATTATAGAACCATATACACAATTTTACTTTCATGACATTTCATAATTACCGTTGTATCCTGATTCTCTAATTGATTGTAAACTTTTTAAGTGGGGTCATGCTCTTTCTGTTAAGTGGTGTATTTCTAACTTTGCTACAACTAAATAGTTGTTTTCTGTTGAAAATATAAGTAATTTTCTGATTATATTAATCCAAGTATTAATTAAAATCATGATGCATATGGTGCTAATGACATACTGAAACTTAACAGTGTAATCGTGTACTGGACATATAGTAGATACATCTACGCAAATCACTAATACAGCAGATAAGTAAATAATCAGGAGGGGTATGAACATGTCGTACCCGGCAGTTGGCCAATTGGCCGAAGCAGAATCAGCTTCGTCGGCGATCCTCTTCTCCGCAGCAGCCTTCTCGACCTCGGCGTCGGTGCTCATGGTGATGATGAAGGCGACGCGGACGTAGTGGACGTAGAGGAAGTAGCCGACGTAGTGGATGAACATTGGCGAGCAGTCGCGTAGGAGACGCTCCCCAAAAACCTAATGCCCCTCTCCCTTACAGGAAACGGAGAGGCGGGGTTTTGGAGGCATGCTCTCCCGTCGACCGTCTACGCGGCGGACGGGATGAGATCAGCGATGGCAGCGACAGCAAATGAACGACGGTGGCGGCGCGTGGAGCAGATGATTCTGTTCCGTGGTACTCGGGAGAGGAGCGACCTCTCCTTTCTATACATAGCGCAGGAGGCGAGAGGGCCAGCAGAAACGCACGTAATGAATTGCCGTTAATACTGAAAACGTCCGTACTTAAGACAGAACGTTTCAGCTAGCAATCAATCTCATTAACACAAAACGTTTCGGGCCGTTGACATTTTATTCCTGCGTGACAAAAAGAACACTTCGGCTCGGCGAGATTCCCGCAACCCGCGGCGCGTCGTGACGAGGCGTGGCGTGGCGAGGCGGGCGGCAGAGGAGGAGCGCGCGTGTGGTACACAACCATTCTCCTCATACCTCATACCAACTCATACTAGTAGTAGAGTGGCTCAGTATATAAGCTGATGCATATCTCACTAAACTAGCAGTATGGGACTAAAGTCCCACCACTTGCCATTACGGCATGGGCCTTGGGGATTTTCAGTAATTGTTAAATGGGCTAAAAGGCCCATTATTTCAGCAATCCCCCACCAGATCCCAAAGATCCATGATGTTATCATTTGTTCGAAACACTGTTTTGATATACCAGTATTTTCCGTAGAGACCTGTTAAGGTTGAACTCCACCTGGAGCAATTAGCTACACTCCTTCACAACTGACAATGGACTAGGCCTTGAATTGTCAGTTTGGCGTAAAATAGTTTCACTAACTGTCTTAACAGTACTAGGCTGCCGAAGGCTGACCCCTCGGGTGGAGCATATTAGTCACTCCTGACCTTTTCATGAACTTACTAGAGATCACCCTAATCTCATAGACTGTGACCAGCAGTCAGGTTCATATAGGTGTGTTCCTCCAAAGATCGCTCTGTAGGATAGCGTCTTGCTTATGCAAAGCTTTGGAACACATTAAGACAAACGTCAACCTGCAATACAGTAAAACCGAGAGTATTGCATCTCAACGAAGTGGGTTAGTATAGTTTACTCTCTCCAGATAACCAATAACTTGTTTTCCCAGGTTCTACTTCACGGGATCTCCGATCACATAGATTGGGTTACTAACATGGCAACTCATGTGGGTTTCATACCCATCTCACTCGATGCATTTTCTATCACAACACGTGATAGCCCTTTAGTAAAGGGATCTGCCAGATTCTTAGCCGGCTGGATATAATCCAACGCTATAACTCCGGAGTTTCTTAAATGTCGGACAACTTTTAATCTCATTCTTATGTGTTTGTTGGACTGCATGTTGTCCTTTGAACTCTTAACCTTAACAATCACTGTTTGGTTATCACAGTTCATAAGGATAGCCGGAACTGGCTTTTCAACCACTGGCAAGTCCATCAAAAGATCTCGAAGCCATCCTGCTTCGACACCAGATGTGTCCAATGCTGTTAATTCCGCTTCCATTGTCGATCTCGTCAGGATCGTTTGCTTGCAAGACTTCCAGGAAACAGCACCACCTCCAAGGGTAAAAACATACCATGTTGTGGCTTTCATCTCATCAGCATCAGAGATCCAATTCGCATCACAATACCCTTCAAGCACTGACGGGCTTCCGGTATAATGAAGTCCGTAGTTCTCAGTACCTGTCAGATAGCGCATGATTCTTTCAACAGCATGCCAATGCACATCACCCGGATTGGAAACAAACCGGCTAAGTTTGCACACAACAAACATGATGTTAGGCCTTGTTGCGCTAGCTAGGTACATGAGTGAACCAATTACTTGAGAGTACCTCAGTTCATCCTTAGCTGTGCCATTAAATTTTCGAATCTGCACACTAGGATCATAAGGCGTTGGAGAAGTTTTGCAGTCCGAATATCCAAAACGACTCAAAATCTTCTCAACGTAATGGGATTGCAAAAGTGTAATCCCACCCTCATTATCTCTCAGCAGCTTGATGTTCAGAATAACATCAGCCACACCAAGGTCTTTCATCTCAAAGTTCTGAGATAGAAACGACTTGACCTCCTCAATGACTTTGAGGTTGGTCCAAAAAATCAGTATGTCATCAACATATAAGCACAATATAACTCCTTCGCCCCCACCATGGCGATAGTATACGCATTTGTCAGCTTCATTAACAACAAAACCAACAGAGGTTAAAGTTGTATTGAATTTCTAATGCCATTGCTTAGGTGCTTGTTTCAGGCCATATAAAGATTTCAGTAACTTACATGCCTTTTCTTCCTGACCATCTAATACAAAGCCATCTGGCTGTTGCATATAGATTTCCTCGTCTAGCTCTACTTTTAGGAAAGCCGTCTTAACATCCATTTGATGGACGAGAAAACCATGCGAGGCCGCCAACGAGAGTAAAACTCGTATGGTGGTCAATCTGGCCACAGGTGAATAAGTATCGAAGAAATCTTCCTCTTCTTTTTGGGCATAGCCCTTGGCCACAAGCCTAGCATTGTACTTTTCAATCGTACCATCGGGCCTAAGCTTCTTTTTGAACTCCCACTTACATCCCAACGGTTTACAACCGTAAGGACGTTCAGTAATTTCCCATGTCCCGTTAGCCATGATGGAATCCATCTCGCTACGGACTGCTTCTTTCCAGTAATCAGCATCCGAAGATGCATAAGCCTCTGAAATAAAAGTGGGAGTGTCATCCACAAGGTACACGAGGAAATCATCGCCAAAAGACTTTGCAGTCCTTTGTCGCTTGCCCCTACCAAGGGTTTACTCATCATCCTTCTGAAGGAGATATGCCCTAGAGGCAATTAATAAAGTGTTTTATTTATCATATCTCATTTGTCCATAATACGTCTTTGTGCCATGCTATAACTGTATTAAGCAGAAACATTAATACACGTGTGATACGTAAGACAACCAGGTCCCTAGTAGCCTCTACTTGACTAGTTCATTGTGCAATTGATGATCGAGGTTTCCCGATCATGTGACATGGTGTCAGTTGACAATGGAGTCATATCGTTGGTAGAACGATGTGATGGACATACCCAATATTTGTAGGACGTAGTCATTACGCCTTTGACCGTGAGATCAACTCTTATTGCTATTCCTGAAAGATACTTTGACTGCATCAAACGTCATGTCTTAATAGTATGACAATAAAGGTGTTCCTCTCGGGTATCGGAAGGGGGTATGTTGAGACGAGGGATCAAGAGCGGGATTTGCCAGTCCGCATAGCAGGATAGATACTCTAGGGCCCACTCGGTGAGATTATGTCAAATGAGCTTGCAAGCATGTGACTAGGTCACCAGAACATAATATCATGGACGAGTAGAAGATAGTGTTGTCGGTAACGAGATCAAGCTAGGTATGGCGATATCTATGAACGAGTCTCGGACACACTAAGTATCGCCATGGCAAAAGGTTTAAGACTCGACGTCCAGGTTCGAACGACAAAGTTATTCGTTATCTCACAGGGATTAATTCTGAGTATCCAAGGTCCACGAATTAGTCATTGATCGGAGAGGTGTCTCGATCATGTCTGGCGAGATCTCGAACCGCTAGGGTAACACACTTAAGGGGAGTCGACAAGTTTACCGGAAGAGAAATTAGAAGAGAGCACCGGGAACGTCCCGGGAAAGATCCGATGGAGATCGGAGAGCGACGAAATAGTTTTCGGAGCCGGAATAAATTAGATAATGTGTGTTTAATATTAATTAGTGTAATTAATAGTTAAATACATTTTTATTTAATGATTTTAGGATTTTTAAAGGCAGCCCACCTTAAATGGGTCTTCCCATGGGAGAGAAGGCCCATAAGGGGGGGAATTCCCCCCTTGGTGCGCATGGAGGGAGGGGGCTGTCCTAGGTGGGCCGAATGGGGCCCACCTAGGCCGGCGCACCCCGCTTGGGGCGGGCTGGTGTGGGATTAGTCCCACACCGCCCAACCAGCAAGGCTGGCAGCCCCCCTCCACCTATATATAGAGGTGCCCCCTTGGCCTTTAAAGCACACAACAAATCTCTCTCTTCTTCTCCTTGAATAACGTGATTCCTCTATTGGAGTTGCGCCAAGGGTGAAGTTCTCTCCACCATACGCACACCGCCGTGCTGCTGGTCCCTGGATCGGAGCCCGGAAGTCGTCGTCTTCACCGTACGTGTGTGAATCCCTGCGAGGTGCCACGCTAGTAGTGCTCGAAGGTCGTCTTCGTCGGCTTCATCGACAACGCTTGTGCGGGAGCGTAATCCCCGCGTTTCGGTCTACAAGGGTATGTATATCGATCTCCTCCGTATTACTATATCTGCATAGTATAGATCCTGGCTGTTTTAAGGTTATCGTTGTTAGAAATTTTTTGTTTTCTGCCTGCGATCCCCTTCACATTCTCAGTAATTTCATCATGGGTTTGTTCATAATATTCCATAGGAATGGCAGGTTCAGGAGTTTCCTCGGATTCATGCCTAGAAGTGCTTTGCATATCTTTCATAGGAAAAACATCCTCAAAGAAAGTAGCATCTTTAGACTCCATAACTGTACCGACCTTCACGTCAGATACTTCAGATTTCACTACTAAAAATCTATAGCCAACGCTATTCTTAGCGTAGCCCAAATTAACACAGTCCACGGTCTTAGGTCCAAGCTTACGCTTTTTGGGGATCGACACATTGACTTTCGCCAAACAGCCGCAAGTACGTAAGTATGAGAGTGTTGTCCTTCTCTTCTCCCATTATTCATAGGGAGTGAGATCATTGTCTTTTGTCGGAACTTTATTCAGAACATGACATGACGTCAATATCGCCTCCCCCCACCATGTCTTGGATAAACCCGATGTATCTAACATGGCGTTAACCAAATCTGTTAGAGTACGGTTTTTCCGTTCGGCTACCCCGTTTGATTGGGGAGAATAGGGAGGCGTCCTCTCATGAATAATACCGTGTTCCGAACAGAAATAATCAAACTCATTCGAGAAGTACTCTCCACCACGATCAGACCGGATGTGTTTAATTTTCTTTTCAAGTTGATTCTCAACTTCTGCCTTATAGATTTTAAAGTAGTGAAGAGCCTCATCTTTAGTGCTTAACAAATATACATAGCAAAATCTAGTGGAATCATCTATCCGTGTCATGAAGTATCTCTTTCCACCTTTAGTCAATAAGCCATTCATCTCACAAAGATCAGAATGTATAAGTTCTAATGGTGCCAAGTGTCTTTCCTCCTCCGCAGCTTTATGAGGCTTGCGAGGTTGCTTTGCTTCAACACACGTGAGACATTTAGAACCTTTGGCTAAAGTGAAAGATGGGATTAAACTTAGTTTTGCTAGCCACGTCATACAACCGAAACCAATGTGACAAAGACGTGAATGCCAAACTTCTGTTTCATTAACATTCGAATGAATATTGTTCACGACTTTATTACAGAAATCAGTAAGAGAAAAGTGGAACATGCCTCCCATTCATAACCTTTTCCAACAAACAGTCCATATTTCGTAACAACTACTTTATTAGACTCGAATACCAACTTAAACCCTTCTCTACATAGAAGGGAGCCACTAACGAGATTCTTCTTGATGGCGGGGACATGCTGCACGTTCTTGAGCTGCACGATCCTTTCCGAAGTAAACTTCACATCGACCGTGCCAACACCAAGAACAGAAACACTCGCTCCATTCCCCATCAATACGGATCCGTTCCCTGTGACCTGATAAGAAGAAAACAATGAAATGTCAGCACACACATGAGTATTTGCACCAGTATCAATCCACCATTTGTTAGACTGACAAACTGAAAATACAGTAAACAAATTACCGTACCCGGATGCGCCATTCTCATTGTTGCTCACAATCATGTTGACAGACTTGGAGTCCTGTCCTGGTTTCTTGAACTTCTTTGGGCACTTAGGAGCCCAATGTTCCTCTGAACCATAGGTGTAGCATGCAACTTTCTTCTTATCCTTCTTGAAGGGTTTGTTGCCCTTCTTCTTAAAGTCGGTATTCGGTTGGACACCAGTTTTCCCTTTGTGCTTGTGGGGATTGAAGTTCTTCTGTACCATATTGGCAACAGAAGTACCTTCGCCTTTTCCATGCGAATCATTTGCCCTCGAATTCTGCTCAACACTCAGATGGCCAATGACATCCTCAACAGAGAATTCACGCCTCTGATGTTCCAGAGTAGTGGCAAAGCTCCTCCATGAATTAGGCAGCTTAGCGATTATGCATCCCGCGACAAATTTACCCGGTAGATCACACTTGAGAAGCTCAAGCTCTTTTGCGATGCATTGTATCTCATGAGCCTGCTCCAATACAGAACAGTTTTCAACCATCTTGTAATCATGGAACTGCTCGATGATATACATCTCGCTTCCAGCATCGGTTGCGCCGAATTTAGATTCGAGCGCTTCCCACAAGTTCTTGGCAACCCGCACATGTAAATATGCGTCAACCAACTTATCTCCGATCACGCTCAGAACGGCTCCAACAAAGACGACGGTGGCCTCCCTGAACGCCTTCTCCTGTTCAGGAGTAATCATTCGAGTGGGAGTGACACCGGCGACCCAGAACACGTTCATCGCAGTGAGCCATAAGTTGGTTTTGGTCTGCCAACGCTTAAAGTATGTCCCCGTAAACGGGGCTGGTTTCAGTGTAGCAGCAAAACCTTGGATCGAAAATTGCCTACACATATTAGGTTTTTGGATTGTTGAGTATATAAGCAATTTTCCGATTATATTAATCCAAATATGAACTAAAATCATGACGAATATTATGCTAATGACATACTGAAACTTAGTGACGTAACCATGTACTAGCAGGATAGTAGAAGCATCTACACAGTTTACTAGTACGACAAGCATGAAAATAAGTAGTAGAGGGATGAACATATCATACCCAGCAGTTGGCCAATTGGCCGAAGCAGAAGCAGAAGCGTCGTCGGCAGCCCTCTTGTCAGCGGCAGCCTTCTCAGCGGCGAGGCGGTCGGCGTCGGTTCCCATGACGATGACGAAGGCGACGCGGACGTAGTGGAAGTAGACCACGTAGTGGACGAAGAGGAAGTAGCCGCAGACGATGACGAAGACCGTAGGCGACCCAGAACACGTTCATTGCAGTGAGCCATAAGATGATTTTGGTCTGCCAACGCTTAAAGTATGTCCCCGTAAACGGGGTTGGTTTCAGTGCAGCAGCAAAACCTTGGATCAAAAATTGACTACACATATTAGGTTTTTGGATTGTTGAGAATATAAGCAATTTTCCGATTATATTAATACAAATATTAATTATCATGACGCATATGGTGCTAATGACATACTAAAACTTAACAGTGTAATCGTGTACTAGACATATAGTAGATACATCTACGCAAACCACTAGTACAGCAGACAAGTAAATAATCAGGAGGAGTATGAACATGTCATACCCGGCAGTTGGCCAATTGGCCGAAACAGAAGCAGCTTCGTCGGTGATGAAGGCGACGCGGACGTAGTGGACGTAGAGGAAGTAGCCGACGTAGTGGATGAAGATTGGCGAGACGCTCCCAAAAACCTAATCGCCCCTCTCCCGTACAGGAAACGGAGAGGCGGGGTTTCGGAAGCATGTTGTCCCGTCGACCGTGTACGCGGCGGACGGGATGAGATCAGCGATGGCAGCGACAGCAAAGGAACAACGGTGGCGGCGCGTGGAGCAGATAATTCTGTTCTGTGGTACTCGGGAGAGGAGCGACCTCTCCTTTCTATACACAGCGCAGGAGGCGAGAGTGCCAGCAGAAACGCACGTAATGAATTGCCGTTAAGACTGAAAACGTACGTACTTAAGACAGAACGTTTCAGCTAGCAATCAATCTCATTAATACAAAACGTTTCGGGCCGTTGACATTTTATTCCTGCGTGACAAAAAGAACATATCGGCTCGGCGAGATTCCCGCAACCCGCGGCGCGTCGTGACGAGGCGAGCCGAGGCGTGCGCGTGTGGTACAGAGCCATTCTCCCCATACCTCATAAGTAGTAAAGTGGCTCAGTATATAAGCTGATGCACATCTCACTAACCTAGCAGTATGGGACTAAAGTCCCACCACTTGCCATTAGAGCATGTGCCTTGGGGATTTTCAGGAATTTTTAAATGGGCTAAAAGGCCCATTATTTCAGTATTTTCTTTCTCTACTTCTGTACGTAGTGATCCAATGGTACTATGTTTTCCATTATTAGTACTCCCTTCGAACCAAAATAATCGTCGGGAGTTGTATAGTGAGTTTGTATTACGGTAGTACAAACCTCCCGACAGTTTTATCGGATCAGAGGTAGTACTACTTTATATATGAGTATGTGTTTTGCTAAAAAATTGTTTATTAATCTATTGTTGTTCGTATTAGTACAGACGCGGCAACGACGCGTATTTTCCTTCTAGTTCTGTACAACGGACGTGGCTAGATCATGCGTACGTGCCCGGCCGCCGTTTAGGCCCACTCGTGGCGCCCCGCAACATATGCGGACGAAGGAACGCCGGGAACCTGAGCTTTTGAGATGGCAAACCGTTGTACGTACCATATGTACTGCATGTATTCTTCTGTGGACAACTCACATCGTCCAAGGAGAGTAGTCGGATCTGCCTTCCTCCATCCACTAACCTTATATCGTTCCACCCATCATCTTCAAACACCCAACAAGAACCATCAAATCACCCAGCTTCTCACCGGCGTTGGAGGGAGGCGTCGAGGTGGCACGGAGCAAGTCAGAGAACAAAACACCCGTAGAGTTGCTATCGCGGCCGCCTCACTAGCAAGCCTTGGAAACTTTACATCCACCACATGCCTAAAACACTTTAGCTGAGGGTGTCGCCGAGGTGAAAGTTAGAATTGGAGATGTATTATTATTGCGTACCGCCACCACTGCCACCGAAGCATCGCCGCAAGACAGACTTTTCTTACCCGATCTACAACATTAGAATGAATAAGCAGGGTCCCCCGCCCCTCCCGCTGTCGGAGCGATAGAGGAAGGGGTATCGGACTCGTCATCTCACTGGCAGAGATTGGGAGAAAACGATTCACATTTGGCATATCCGTTCCGAAGTAGATGAAACCAAAAAATTGTGCCTTAGGTTATGCAAGCCTATTACTATGAGATTACTGTGAGAGGCTGAGAGCGGACAAACGGGCTCTCCGATTGTAAAAAGCATGGTTATCGTAAAAAAAGGTAGAAAAATATTTACAAGTTCAAATATTCTAAAAAGGTGTAAAATACTAGTCCAAATTTTGTTATGATTGCCACGAGAAAAATGACGAAGCCGGACATTTCTTTTTTGAAAAGAGGTAATGACACCACTGGTACAAATACTTGTCCACTAGATGCAAATTAATACAAATACTTGTTCACTAGATGATCGTGTTTTGCATGATAACATAAGAGTTAATGATCTCACACATTTGATCAAGCGACCAAGATAGATAAGGGTACCGGACAATGCAAACATCGCCAGGAGCACACCAAATGCCCACTCCACATTTGGACAAACCCTTGCTTCTTTATAACACGGCAATTTCCCTTACCAACAGGGTTACATATGGTCTTCACAAATGTTGACCACTTTGAATAGATGTCATCTGCAAGGTAGTACCCCTTATCATACTCATTACCATTGATCACATACTTACACTCTGGAGCTTTGCCTTAAGAAAGTCTTTGAAACCCCGGAGAGCGTTGGAACACACTGATGTTATTGTAAGCATCGGCCATGTTGAAAAATGTGTGCCAAATCCAAAGCGATGTGTGAGAACTTTATTCATTGCAACTATGGATTAATCTTACTTGGATATTATTTCTACATACCATCTTTTTTATAGCATGTATAAACATTTGAATACCGTTAAAATGAACATGTGCTAATATTTTGATACTTATTAAGGGAGTCGTATTATGAATACTTGATGTGGTTAAACTGTCATGCATGAATAGAGCAATGTTCTTGTTAAAGTCTTTATCGCTTCTGCACTGAGTTTAAGTTGTTTGAGGATAAACAACGAGCTAAGATTGGGAGTGTGATACATCTAAAATGTGTATCACCTTTGCCCAACACTATGTCCATGTGCCCAAGACTCAAATTTAGTCTCGGTACATCATAGAATATGGATTGTCCTTGCTTTGCCTCTCCCCGGAAATGCTAAACCTACGGACTACACATACAGACATATGTGTCCACGCCCAATTTTTTCCCATCGAACATATAAACTCTCTGATTCTCAGAAGTGAGATTGTCGTGCCATCGTGAAAACTATTCTTCGATATAGACAAGTTTTGATTTTTTTGGATTTTCTTTCCGTAAAAACCTATTAAAATCCAGAAGCATGAGAGATCAAAGTCCAAAAAATGTCTCCACTGTGATTCCAAGAAGCAAATTTATAGTTTTCTCTACTTAAATATTTACTTGTATTTGATCTACTCTAGTGACGTAAGTACCATGATCTAGTCAAAAAATGTATTTTTGGCCATTTAAACTTGAGCATTTTGGATGAAGTGTTGCATCAATGAAGTATATTTGAACATGAAGGAAATAGATAAATACTACTCCCTCCGTTCCATAATCTAGGGCGTATAGTTTTTCGGTAACATTTTCAAATTTAATGGGTATTTCTGTTTTTTGTTGATTCCACGCATGCACAAAACTAGGAAATCACTAAAATTATGGATCGCTACGATTTGGACTCCTGGCCACCAACCGAACCTCCACCTGATGCGTGCAGGATCTGGTCTCCAGGCCACCACGCACCTGCTAGCAGACCGTTTTTTTTCTATTTCAGGGCGTGTGCTAATTTCCGTGCGAAAAAACTATACGCCCTGGATTTAGGAACGGAGGGAGTATTGTATCTCATAAGACTAGCTATTAGAGTATTAATTTATAGTTAGTTCTTACTCCAGACATTAATGGTACTTCAACTCAACCATTTATTCTTATGTTTTGACTCATTTAGCGCATCAGGTTTTGGTTACGGGTGAACAGTGTGTCAACAATGATTATAAATGTTATGCAAACACAAACTTTGTTTGTCTTTATTCCAAGTTTGAACTAGTACTGGCTAGGGTTACACATGTTGGAGCATGACACTTTATTTGTCACAGCCACCTCGATTTGTCCATAACCATTTGTCTAGTACTAGGTTTCCTGTAGTTTTCTCAGAAGCCACCTGACGGATTAGTGGTGGTGAAGTAGTATGGTGGGACCTGCACATTGCACATCGCCGGCAGGGTCTGAAGTGCCAACGTCCTTATCGCCTCAAACTGAGCAATTTGTTGAGGCTGGATGAAGCCCTGGGCCACTTGTTGCTGTTGAGACTCAAAAATACCCTGTTGTGGTTGAGGCTGGAAGAAACCCTGAGGCTGGAAGAAACCCTGAGGCTGTTGTGGTTGGAAGACTGGCTGATATCCTTGTCCGAATTGTTGTTGTCCTTGTCCGAATTGTTGTTGCTGTTGCAAGATGATGGCGTGCACAATACTATGGATGGCCGGGGAACGGAGCTGTTCAGGGATCTGAACCAGCTGTCGGCAGCACTGTTGTCGCACCACTTGGCAACTGCTTTGTTGCAAGATCTGCGACTGGAGAAATGGCACTACCGGCACTGGGATGCACTGTTGCACGAGGAATTGCCGACATGGGTTCAATTGTTGTTGCAGAAATAACAGTTGTTGTACGATTGGTTGTTGTTGTTCCTGTGAAAATGGTTGTTGCGGTTGAAATTTCGAGGTAGGGTCAAACTGCACTCTGGCGGTGGACATGGTCACCGTCATGGCAAGGAAGGCAAGGATGAGGAAGGTCTTCATAGTGGATTTTCTTTGACTACTTTTGTTGTGTTTTGATGTTTGTAGTCTAGATATGCGAAGGATGGATGATGGAGGAGGATCTACTTGGTGCATGCCTATTTATAGCTACTATAACATGATATCTCTCCATCCTTACATTTGTTTATCCTATAAAGTGCTTGGATACTTGGTATGTTGTGTTTGGTAGAACTACATACAAATTTAATTTTTGGATTTGTCATCAAAGTTGCTTTTCGCATGCACATATAATCTAACTCGCCACTTGATAATTGATATGACTCATCCTCTTCACTTTACATGTCAAAGACTGATCTATCTTGCATAAGTTTCCTAAACTAAGTTTGTAGTGTATTGAAGTTGTTAGGCATACATTAGATTGGTATGTATTGACAATTTTGTTATCTTGTTCGTATTTAAGATATAATACCTAAAGACGTGAAAGTATGGTCTTGGCTACATTTTATTTATTAACCTAATTTGTTTTGTGTAATACAGTGGTAAGATAAACTAAGAAGCAAGATTCTTCAAATACCCCTTTTATGTCAAGGATTCATAATGTCATCCTCAATATATGCATACTCCATTGGTCCCTTTTACATGACAGAGACATACTTCCAAATTCAACTGTGACCATCACGTTAGCTAACGAGTCGTAGATTATTTGCCAAAAAATAAATACCATTGAGTTGTATTTGAAAAAGGTTCTTAATAAATAGTTTTAAATATGTTTTACATGTACTATTGGCCACAATGACTGCGAAAGTCAAATCACGGAAAATTAGAATGCCATGTAATATATTGATAGATGGAGTATCTTTTTTTCCAATCTGATATGTCGTCTATGTTTTGAGCGAAATATCTAGTTTGAGGTCCATCTTTACAATTTTCTTTACTTAACTATTCCTTTTAAAAGAGAATTTTTTAATATGTTTTCAAAATTTAACACTTTCATGTTTTATAACTCAATTGAAATATTCATGCAACTTTCCCAAACCTATATTTTATTAACACTACAAGTCTTATATGGTCTCACGGAGTTTGTTGCAGCCTCGTACAGACTCATGTCATTTGCCATAGGAGAACCACCAATAAAAGCACAAAGGTACAAAAGTGACACAAACAAAAACCAAAAGTGGAAGAGAAATTTAAAGGAAGAAAGGGCAAAAACGGTTAGAGAGTGCTTGTATTTACACTCAAGTTACTAATATTGGTTTTATGTGGATCGTGTGAGCACCGTTGTGGTTTTTATAGAGTTTCACTCGAGTATTTTCTAGCCTTACAATGGTTTTATCATGAATTAAAACATGAATGGGATGAAGAAAACACCAAATCAGCTACTCTCTATGCTGAAATCTGCTGAAACTGGTGTGAACAGGGAAAACAATCAAGTCTTGATGGTTACCCATCCCACATGCTTCGAGAAGAAGATAAATAAGAAGGCTAAAGGTGTTAGGTCACTGGGGAAGTCTAAGAATTCAGAACATGTGATTCCGAATGCTTCTTTTTCAAGAAGAATGGAAATTAGAAAATGAAATGCAATAAGTTCCTGCTGCAAAAGAAGAAACGTGCTAAAGTGACAAAGAGGAACTGCAAGAAGTTGTACTAGCAGTGGCAATGAGGTAGATTAATGCATCGCCGACCGTGTTCTTGGTCATTGCTTCGTTCGTTGCCTCGTGGGAGATAAGATTTTTTGTTTTTTGATTGAGGGGTATTAGAGATTAAAAGAGGGAGGGATGGCGATTAGTCTCATGGGCCTTGCTGTATGGGCTATTAATTGACGGCTGGAACCAGAGGCTTCCCACGGTTCCACACGGATGGACACAGAGACAGGGACAGAATTAATTGACGGACGATAATTTAAATGCAAGAACTAGAACCGAGTAAGAAGTGATCAAACAGGTAGCTACTAGTACAGTACTATATAAGAACATCTCTAGAAATACCTCATATCACAGCACCCCGTGTTTTAGTGTTTTACAGTGTCATCGGATTGACGCCGATATTCAAATATTTGGTAAATTTGATATCGTCTCGATGATGAACGTTTGTGTCAATACTAAAACGACATGTCGATATTTATTTGGTAGTTGAATTTCTCTTGCGTTGTTTATGTTTTATATAAATCCAGAGTCGATTGTATTTAATGAAGCTCTAGGGTCACCTACTACGATGAGTATTTGGGTTTTATTTTTTATGACGAGATTATATTAATATTCTAAAGATATTAATTATTGTCGACGATTATCGTCAAACAATTTGACTTATTTTCATTATGAGGCAAATCCATTTTTCTAAGATTTATATCATAATTTATTTCGTTTTTTCATATTTCAAATTTCCTTTATATCTGAAAACAAAATCAGTGTCAACAAGCATGACTATGCCTAAAGCATTAATGAATCTTTCTGGTCAAGATGCATAACTTTGACTATGATTTTCACTTATAACATGTCTAAAAATAATGAAATAAACTTATTCAAAAGATAAAATGAAACAATGTCATTTATACAAACACCTTTCATACAATTCCGTCTATAATAGTGGTAACAAAATGTGAATTAAAGAAGGTAAAAATCATGTATGCCTTACATTTCTGGGACATAGGGAGTATCTTAACATAATAAAATGGTTAATTTGTGGAAGAAAATACACATCATAACCATCTTAGAACATCAGAACGAACCAATGTGACTAACAACAACAATATTAGTTGCAATATGTTTCTAGTGGTAAGTTTTACAAGTTTTATGATAATCTATGTAAGAAGATTTCTATTTTGATTGTGTGCAACACATATTTATCTCATAAACCGGCATGGACTTCTATGCACCATTGATAAGACATCGCATACACGTATATGAAATAATAGAATTTACTTATTCAAATATGTTAGAATCCCCACCATTTTATGTTCACTAGCGATTACTTGAAGCAATGTTGCTTCAATACGAAATACAGATCATGCACTCTTTATTAATGTTTGACTTGCTAACCATTTTGGCGGTGAATTTCATTGGTTCAGTTTATACTCTAAATATTTATATACATATGGTTACTTCATCAAACACTAGAAACTATTATTTAGATACATGTAAGGTGTTTATGGATCGTTATCATAAACATGTATAAATTATGTAGATTATGCTTTTTATATAAAAAATAGTTCAAAATCTAACTTTGTTACAAAATATAGTTTAATAACTTTGAATAAGAGCGCATAACTAATATGTAGTAACAGTGTTAGGCATGTCGTTAAATTATACCAACAAATACATAATCAGAATTGCTCGTAGAAAATAGAATGCTTAATATTATGACCTATTAAAAATAAGATCTATGGAGGTATAAAAGTTTAGTACAAATGTGTATTCATTTTAATTCACCCTCGGACAAAATTACCAATAGACCAACTCTTAGATTTGTCAAGTTGTTGAATTCAAAATATAACTTTACATTGTGTCCAGATTTTCATTAAACGGGACACCGTGCACGTACGAGTCCACGGGCATCAACGACCACTACGACATCGCCGGCATGACCTTCGCCACGGGGAGCTCGGGCGTGTACAATTTCGAGCGTCTCATCCAGTCCAAGTGCATCATGCACACGCAGATCGAAGCCGTCGTAGTACTCGTTGTCGTCTCCGGCAACGACTACGACCGTGTCAGCGTGTGGTCCAGTCCAGCGGTCTCAGATCAACTTGAGCACTCCATCAAGGAGTTCATATGGCCCTCACATAGCTAGACATTAGACCGATAACTCACCTATCTTAATTAGTTTTGTCGTTTAGGGGTTTGGGCACTACTTGTGACATATCGATATATCTCATTTAGTTTGAGAAGTAGTTTGTGAGTTCTGTTGGCCAACAAAGTTGGGCATATATATCATCCATGGAATCAAAAAGAGTAATGCTTCATCACTCATATAATGTGTTTTTGCTCGGTGTGTGCCCTACTGTGATGATGAGTCGGTTTCCAAACAATGCATCTTAAATTAGTTGTAAGCGATCATGATGATCACACAAAATCTCCCACTCTTTAAGACATGTGGTCCACCTAATTAAGGCGCATCAGAATCATGAATATGGTAAAACAGATGGCCCAAATACCTGTCACAGAAAAGCAGTCTTTGTCAGAGAAAAGCAGTCGGCAAAGAGCTTCATGTGGCCGTTTCCCTAACCGAGGTTGCAGTATTGCGGAGAGGACACATGGGATTATTCAGCCAATTTCTTTGTGCCAAATAATTTCCAAAAAATGCTATTGTACTTTCTGGAAAGTTTTTCTGGACGAATTTTAAAGCGTCCAAACGGATGACGTTGGGGCTGCTAATCGCACCTGGTTTAACCCAGAGATGTGGTAAGGGTCCAACCGTACGTCCAAGCCCATGTCCCGCTCCTAACCACAGTCGTCGGTGCGTTTTAAAATTCGTGCAGAAAAAGTTTCTAAAGAACAGAGGAGCACTCCTTTGACTCCAATAAAAAATCTCCCTTAAATTGCCAACAAAGCAAATAATCTTTTTTTCATACGGATTCGCATGCAGCCAGGTTCCTAACATAATATAGGTTTACATGTTCGACAGCAAACTAGAAGACGAAATAAATAGTTACAGGGCATGTACAGTTCAGTTTTCGAAGCTTTTTTCCCTTGATTTTTTTCTTATAGTTCTAGATGCCTAACGAAGCGGCTGCTAGGCAGATTCATTTTTTTTCTGAGGAAATCCATCAGGACGATTTATTTATTCGCAAAAGTAGTTAGATCGTCCGTGAGAAGCTCAATAAGAAACGGAAATCCATAACGGGCCCACTGCCCAATAAAAAAATAAAAAAAATAAAAAATAATTTGAATATACTTCAATACATTTTATGTTAGCATAAAAAGTTACGTTAAGAAAAACATTTTTTTTTTGTGACCTGTGCAAAAAAGACAAATCCGAACTTTCCAAGATGATCATGTGCAAGACTTTAAAAAAAAATACACATGTCACAAAATATATATTTTTTTCTCCGTGTCACTTTTCGTGCCAACATAAAATGTTCTCATGTATATCCGATTTTTTTCTAATTTTTTTAAACATTTGAAAAATTAAATATATTTTAGGTGTAGCTACAACGACTACCCAAACCGCCGCCTCCAATAAGAAAATCAGACTATAAAAATCTAGGCGCCGCTATGTTTTTTAATTGGACATTATGATGTTTTTCTGCCACGAGGAGGAATATAGGATCGTCCTAACATCGATAGACGACTAACCCGGCCGGCACAAGTGCCCCCGTCTGTGCTGAGGAATGAGAACTGAGTGACCAACGTCCAACGAACATGTGTCAGAAAAAGACCATGTCTTACACGAGATGTTTCTCTGCATCTCTATGCAGCTCCGAGCCTCCGATAGCACCAAAAAGCAATACGCCACCCATCACATTTGGCGCCACAAGGACTCATTCAACTCCTTTACCATTGCCACCATTGGCCAGCTAACTTAATTAGCTCATCTTAAGTGACTAACGGTGACGAAGTCCCTATATATATGCGTGCAATGCCGGAGCCCAGAAGCACAACACACAAGCTACCAGCATCTAGCTAGAGATTTTAATCACAGAGACCCTTCTCCAGCAAGCAAGGAGAGCTAGCTACCTAAATTGGTGCTTAGTGTGCTCACTCGGTGATGGCCTCCAAGCAGATGCTGGTCTTGGCCGCGGTCGCTCTAGCCGTCGCCTTCCTCCCCAGGCTTACCGTTGCTACCGAGCACATCGTCGGCGACGACAGTGGCTGGGTCCTCAACTTCGACTACACCAAGTGGGCAGAGACCCGACAGTTCGTGGTCGGCGACACCATAGGTAATTTGGTTAACCATGCATTAATCCAGCCAGACCACACGCTTGATGACTCATTTATCTGCAACAAGAAACCAAATCAATTGCCGGTCTTGTGTCGTATGATCGCAGTGTTCAAGTACGGGAGCGCGAGCCACAATGTGATGGAGGTGGGCGGGCCGGACTTCCTGGCGTGCAACAAGGCGGGGGCGACCAACATGATGAACTCCGGTGAGGACCGGATCACGCTTGATAAGGTCGGGCGCAGATGGTTCTTATGCGGCGTGGGCGAGCACTGCAAGAAGGATATGAAACTCAAGATCACGGTCCTCGAGACCGCTGCCTCTGCTCCGGCTCTACCGCCGTCTAGCCCCGCCAGCAATGTGCATGCTAACTTCGGGAAGGCAGCGGCGGCGGTCACCATGCTCATGGCAGCCGTGCTCGTGCTCTAGGATCCCACAGTTCCACTCCATCGGCCTTCTACATGTGAGCGATCAAGAGCGTTGCGTTGTGTATTGTTTGTGTATGTGGTCGGCTGATATGCTTGATTTATGAATTTGTGCATTTGAAATTTTCTTCAATCCCCGCAAAAAAAAAAAATCTTCAATCAAAGATTAATTTTTATCACATAATGGTGTTGTTAACGTGTTCTGTGGGGTTGGCCCATGTGATTTTAGACAATTCAAAATTTCTCTGTAAAAGTCATATGTATGGCAAGATGTGATGGTGCAATGTTAAGCGACCTCCTATATTGCGCTCGCCCCTATGGGGGAGGAGGGGGTGGTTCGGCTGGAGTGCGGTAACCCTAGTGGGCCAGCTGTTGGGCGGGAATTTCTTTGGGAGACAGCGGCGGTCGAGCTCAACCTGACTCACTTGTGAAGCTCGATTCGACGTTCACAACCCGTCCACGCCGAGGAGCCCTCTTTGTATGATGTGGGCATGGCCCAGGTGATTAACCAAGACTACCAAACAACAAAAGAGTGTGTGAGGTGAGATATTCGCGCTCACCCAGTCGATCAAACACACCCTGAATTCTATTTCTTAAAAAATATTTTATCGACCTTGTTTGGTCTGTAGGATATGTACTTTGGTATAGCTGAAAGAAAGATATAAACATCCGCGGGGAAGTGCAATACTTCACTTTCGGGAAGTCAACAACTAGCAATAAAAATAATATATCAACAGCTCAAAAATGTATTGACTTATTCTTGAAAGTAATGAAGAGGCGGCGATTGGAGAAGCAGGGGTCTACAACGAGTGCAATAGAAGATGTAGCGGGAGGTCGGGGGGCGGGGAGCAAATAGGCCGACAATGTGAACTGGGCCTAGCAATGCGGTAGTGGGCAGTGAGGCAGGGTTGGTCGACCTACAGAGTGGTCAGTGGTGTCATGAGGATCCATGTGGCAACAGGGACACTAACCACCGGTTATTAATTATTACCTAACCATAACCATCCCCATACAATGAAAATTTTCCCGTCCCCATCCCCATGAACTGCCACGGGGACAACTATCTACCATCCCCACCCCCATCGGGTTATCGGATAACCAGCGGATAACCATACTCAAAAAAATCCAATGTAGTTGACAACATTGTTTACAAAATTTGAACAGCACCACCCCAGCATCCGGCGGTGAGGAGCAGAAGCGGCACCGGAAGGGAGCGGCGCAAGGACCGGGGGGCAGCGTGCTGCATGCGGCGGAGAGAGGCACAACGAGGTCGTGAGGTGGGGAGGATGCGAGGCGAGGCGGGGACGGCGTGCTGTGTGCGACGGAGAGAGGCGCGGCGAGGTCGCGAGGTGGAGAGGACGGCGTGCTACGCGCGTGTGGCGGAGAGAGGCGCGACGTGGTGGGGTGGGGAGGACGCAAGGCGAGACGGGGACGGCATGCTGCACTGCTGCGTGCGGCGGCCGGGGAGTGGGAAATGGTGGCCGAGTGGGTAGCACGGGTTAGGGACCTAGGGTTAGGGCGTGCGCGCTGCGGCGGCTGGGAAAGAGGGGAAATGCTAGGGATTTAGAAAGTGGGGAAATGCTGGGGATTTAGGGTTTTTTGGGGGCATATATACATGTGTGATGTGTCTAACTCTCTCTTGTATCCTGGCCCCACATGTCATATCGGGTACCGGGTATGTCGGGTATGGATACTGGTGTACCAGATCCATCACCGTAATAACCGCGGGGGAGTGTTTTAGCACTGATAAGATCCCCACAGGTAGTAATATGCAACCAAAACCGTCCCCTAATAGGTGAATTAACCACCGGTTATCGGGTAATGGATATCCATTGCCAAATTGACATGAGGAGAAAGAAAAGATTGTGAAATTATATATAAAAAACCTTTCCTTAGCCACAACCATATGCATAAAAGTGGGTCAGGTAATCATTAGCTATTCACCCTTATAGCACATCCCATTGTTTTTTTATAAAGGACTTTATTATTTTAAAAAATTAAGCATTACATCAGACCTCTGCATAATAAAGATGCACAAGGCCGTAATGCATAAACGTAATAAGAAACTAAAAGCAACAGGTGAACTACAAGCAAATAACTATAAAACGCCTATGCCTACGGTGGACCAATCCGAGGATCAAATGGCCATTCATATTGGATACCTCGCCATTCCCTCTAGCACATGTCTTCGTAAAAATGTCTCGATATTCCCCATCGTAATATGGACCATGAACGGAGAAAACTTGTTAAACAATAGAGTGCCTTCATAATAGAACACTTGTTTATCATTAAAAACCTTGTTATTCCTACAAAGCCATAGCGACCAAATTAAGGCTACCGCTCCCACCCTAATAATAGTTCTTAACTTATGATCAATCACATGTAGCCAATTATCAAAGTTGTTTGCAACGGATCGTGTAAGATATAAGTTAGAAGCTATATGGATGGCTGACCACATAGAACGTGCAACTTTGCACTCTTTAATTGAATCACTCCAAGTTGTTATTTACACATATATTTAAGATTTATGAATAAATTCATAATAACTAATTTATTTCTTATGCAATAATATTGGACAACTTGCTCATTTCCTAATAGAAGTATTTTCTCAGTTCAAGATTTAGTTATTCCACATGCGAAAGCAAAGTAGCTATTGTTTTTCTAATAGGGTGAGGAACTTCAGTATTCGTCAATGAGGCTTCGATGGTGCCTTTATAATTTTAACTTAAGATGTGATGTGCTCTAAGGCTTTGATTAAGTTTTCTTGCAATTAACATGCAGTTATGCTAATTCTTAGTAGTAGGAGAAATACTTTGGCGGAAAATAGTAGTGTGGATTAAGTCTTTCCTTTTATGTTCTTTAATTAATTATTTTACAAATATTAAACAAATATAGATTTCCAATGAAAAATGTAAGTTTAGTTGTGTATATCTTAAAGTACATTTTATTTTATTTTTGTGTTATGGCAGTAGGGTGAGTTTATATAAGGAATATTAGTGGTGAGTGGTCAAACCTCAATCCAAGAGACAAGGTGAGATTTATTTAGAGAAACATGAGTGCAACGAGTAGGCGAGCACAGACACAAAGCTAAATCAACCAAGGTATAGTCAGACTGTCCGGATCTTGTTTTTACCGAACCAAAGTTTCCTATACCCTGTCGGCATGTGTAAGTAGAGAATGTGTCAAACCTGCTTGGAAATGCACACATTTGGAGGAAGGGCCTCAAACGAAAATGCAGGCCGCGTCAACCATTCCACAAACCTTTCATTGGTAACTCTCCGAAGTGAAGCCCCATCCTCCACGCGTGTCTTGACTGTTTTTCTTCACGTACTACGCTCAAGATGAATCTCGCCCTATATAGCCATGCCTGTGTACTTGTTCTCGTCACACGGACTGAGAGGCCGGAGTGAATAGAAAGGAGAGCAAGAAGTAGTTTCAGTTTCAGTTCTCGACGACCTCCATGGCTTCCAAGCAGATGCTTGCCGTGCTTGCAGCGATTGCCATATCCTTCCTCCCCATGATCGCTTCACAAATCGTCCATCCCGTGGGCGACGCCAGGGGCTGGACGCTTGGGTTCGACTACGCCACCTGGTCCGAGGGCAAGCAATTCAGAGTCAGCGACTCGCTACGTAAGCACTCAAATCAGTTTAATCTTCTGCATTTTCGAGCAAATCAATCGGTTCCATGGCCGTGAACTCCTCTGCTTTGAGCGACATTTTCTTAATCAAGACATGGCTAGAATTGTCAATCACAACTCGAACTGATTCTTTGAGATGTTTGCTGGCTTGCAGTGTTCAACTACAACAAGGCATTCCATAACGTGGTGGAGGTGAGCGGGCCGGACTTCAAGGCTTGCAACACCGCCAACCCCATCGGCGCCGGGAGCTCTGGCAGCGACGAGGTCGAGCTGGAGAAGCCGGGGCGGAGGTGGTTCGTCTGCGCCGTGGGCAAGCACTGCCAGATGGGCATGAAGCTCAACGTTACCATCCTCGCAGCCGACGCACTCACGCCTGCACCGGCACCAGCTCCATGGTCTCCCCATCACAAGTCCAGCCGGCCCTTCGGTTTCAAATGGTGAATGTGATCACCTGCCGTCCCTGCACGGCTGCACGACTGTACCAAGTACCAACTACGCGTGATATGTGATCGTGGAGCCATATATAGCTCGGGTGTTTTTGCTAGTCAAGTCGCACCGGACACGTGTATGGTGTGATTTGGGTGTGAGAGGAATGTTTTGTGTTGTAAAAAAAAAGGATGTTGGTGTTGTCACACTATAATGGAAAATGATATTGAGCCCAGATAGTTGCTCGAATGTTGAGTGTATCCTTCTTATTATGTGGCTTCTGCTCCGGTGCTCCTCCCCTGCAAAAAAATTCGGACTCAAACTGCAGTCTAGACTTCATGAGCCCAACGGAAAAAAAACATGACAAACTTTTCCCTTTAATTTTCGATAGGGGCGAAGCACCGAAGCAAACCTTATTATGGCTTCTGTAGATCATTATCCATAATTGTGGAACTGTCTAATGTCTACATATATCCATTTTCTATCAAAGTTGAGACACTTATTTTAGGACGGAGGAAGTACCACATTTGGAGGAAGGGGCGCAAACGAAAATGCAGGCGGCGCCAAGCATAGACCACATACACTTCTTCCATTGGTAACACCGAACTGAACCTCCATCCTCGATGCGTGTCTTGACTCTTGACTATTTTCCCACGTACGTACAAGATCAATCACTTCATATAGCCATGTATGTGTACCTGTTCTCGTCACACCATAGCACGGACTGAGAGAGCTGTGTGAACAAAAAGTAGCCAAGAGGTTAAGTTTCAGTCTCAGCTCTCGACGACCTGCATGGCTTCCGAGAAGATGCTCGCCATGGCTGCGGTGGTCGCGGTCGCCTTCCCTCCGCCACCGTCCACCCCGTGGGCGACGGCAGAGGGTGGACGCTCGGGTTCAACTACACCGCCTGGTCCGAGAGCAAGCAGTTCAGAGTCGGCGACGCGCTAGGTACGTAACCAATCGAATTCTCACGGCTTGTTGAATTTGTTACTGCTCTGCTTAACCAAGTCATGGTCAGATGGATCCATGACTCGAACTAATTCGTCTGCCTGCTCTGCATGCAGTGTTCAACTACAACATCTCCGTCTCGTGTCCTGTATATAGTGTAGGTTTTCTTTGGTTGCAGGTCGTCGGCGTTCTGGAGGTGGAGGCGCGGCGGCCGGTGTTTGCGGGCGGTGGATCTCCTCTCCGGCGTCGGCGCTCTGCGGAGCGTCGCCTTCGATCCACCGCCACCGGCGTCCTCGCATCTCCGCGGAGGTGCCGTGGGCGTCTTCCCCATGGTTGGCTTCGAGGGCGGCGGAGCTCCCACATCCAGATCTTGAAGAAGAAGGTGCGGCGCATCGGGCTGTCCGCGGCGGCGCTCGACGGTGTAGGTCTTCCGGGACCGGCGCTCGGCGACTTCCCGCACGCCTGGGGACTGCCTCCGATCCAAGGCTTCGAGGGAGGCAGCGGCGGCGGCGCGCCACCGACGGCAACGGCGGGTCGACGTCGCGGTCATAGTGCAGAGGGGCGGTGTTGTATTTTTGTGTTTTCTGGGGTCCTCTCTGTATTTCCGATGTAATGCTTCTTCTTCCTCCGCAAAAAAAAAAAAAAAAAAAAAACTACAACAAGGCATTCCATAACGTGGTGGAGGTGAGCGGGCCAGACTTCAAAGCGTGCAACACCGCCAACCCCATCAGCGACGAGGTCGAGCTGGAGAAGCCGGGGCGGAGGTGGTTCGTCTGCGCCGTGGGCAAGCACTGCCAGATGGGCATGAAGCTCAACGTCACCATCCACGCAGCGGACGCGCCTACGCCTGCACCGGCACCGGCTCCGTGGTCTGCTCATCATAAGTTCAGGCCCTTCGTTTCCAAGTGGTGATCACCGGCGGGCTGCCGGCTGTAACAACTAGGGGAAGCAAATCGTAACGACGCCAGACGATTTACTTCGATCAACTTAGTCTATGTGATTAGTTGATCACGGCAGGCACGTCGTGCTTTTGCTTTATCTAAAAAAAACGTCGTGCTTTTGCTAGCCAAGTGATGTGAATGTGATTGACCGTAGAGTTGCTTCGTGCAATCTTATACTCTCTCCATCCTAAAATAAATAAGTGTGTCAACTTTGATATAAAGTGGATGTATGTAGACATGTTTATGTCAGCTAGTATAATCCATAATATCGTCGATCAAAACTCTGGCTGATGCATCGACGTGCATGCATGAATGCAGTGTTCAACTACGCCAAGGGAAAACACAACGTGGTGGAGGTGAGCGGGCCAGACTTCAGGGCGTGCAACAAACCCGCCAACGCCGTCGTCTGGAACTCCGGCAGCGATCTGGTCGAGCTGGAGAAGGCGGGGAGGAGGTGGTTCATCTGTGGCGTGGGCAATCACTGCCAGAATGGCATGAAGCTCAACGTCACCATCCTCGCGGCTGACGCCCCTTCCCCTGCCCCGGCACCAGCTCCCCTTAACAAGTCGAGGCGGCCTTTCATTTCCAAGTGGTGATCACCAGCTGCCGGCTCCCTATACAAACTACAATGGCATTGTTCGTGTATGGCGTGATCGACCGTCCAATTAGTGATTAATATTTTCCATGCCATAGCTAATGTTGTAATTGTTCGAATCGTGCTATGCACATGCAATAATATTTCCCATTTTTCAGTGAGTGGGGGGTCTTGAAGCCTGACTCAAGTTAGCCCGTCTTCTTAAAAAAAATGAAAACATTATTTTTTAAAAGTTTTATGTTTTTGAAAAAAGATAGCTATAGGTAATGTTTTTTTTTAAAAAAAACACAGTACAACGTAAGCGCTCATATACACGTGCATACACTCACCCCTATAAACGCACGCACACGCACCATACCCCTATGAGCACCTCCGAAAGACTGAGCCGGCAGATCAGGTCATGAGATTGACGAAGTCACCACAGGCGCCTCGCTGTCGACGGGAACGTCGCCTCCCACTGAAGAATATTCCGGCTAAATAAGAAACACCAGCGTCAAACCTACGGTTTGAACTCTAGTGGGTTAGGGGTACAACCACCCTACTAACCATCTTGCCACAGACAATTTCTCAGCGTAATGTTGAACTCTACTACTTCCTCCATTTTTATTTGTTTTGCGTTCTGGGTTTGTCAAAGTCAAAATTTATCAAGTTTCACTAAGAATATAGAAAAATATCAACATAATACAAGTGCATATAACATGATAGTATACTTTATAAAAAGATTCTAATATCGTAGATTTTGAATTAAAGATCTCTACTATATGAACGGCTTTACGTCGTCGCATGTTTTCCACCTTGGTCCCTCGGGTTTGGTCGAATTAACCCGCAGCCCACAGATAGGGTATTAAATTGCAAACCTACAATCAGTTAGCACAAGTAACCACATCGCCCTACCGCCGCTCACTTCGCCTCCACGTTCGGTGGCCATGGCGGTGCCAATGAAGGAAGGGGAGAGACGCCATCAGGGAGGGGATGCGAGCTCGTGCCCGGAAGTTCCAGGCCGCGCGCGGCAACTTCGAAAGCCAACAAGGCAAGGGACGACCAGCAGGGGATGTACGGACGGTAAGAAGGAGGTTGCGCGCGCCGGCGGGCAAGCAACAGCGTCGGCGGTCAGCGCTGGGAGAGATCCATCACACCTCCCTTTACTCCAACCTCTCTAGCTTGTCACGGCAATGTCTTTCTACCGGTACTCTCCTCCAATCAATCCAAAGAACTCTGGATCTAGGCGGCCGCCTGGATTGTTTTCTAAATATTTGGTCAAACTTAAACAGAATTTAAATTTGACAATTCAGGACGCAAAAAGTAAATAAAATCAGAGAGAGTGGTGCGTAAAGTCTCAATGTAAATATTAGCAAAGTTTCATATCCCTACTCCAACTTAAAGAATCCAGACTCTCCACGTCAATTAATTTGTGTGGAGCTGAGAAGTGCAGCCAGTGAGTAGTAGAAAGAGCGCGCAGCCAAACTCATTTATCTGCCACGTCATCAATCCGGACTCTCCCCACCAAACCAATCAGATACCTCCATTTCCATCCCCGCGGATCGCCCATCCTCCTTCCCACGTCCTCGAATCCCACCCGTCCATCTCCAATCAGAAAGCACAAACCCGCACCTCCATCCCCACCCCAGCACCTTCCCGCCGCTATAAATACCCCACACCTCCACCTCACCAGTCGTCACCACACAACAATTCCCCAATCTCCACCTCATCCTCCCCGAGCTCCTCGCATCTCGCATCGTCAGCAATGTCGGGCCGCGGCAAGGGCGGCAAGGGGCTGGGCAAGGGCGGCGCCAAGCGCCACAGGAAGGTGCTGCGCGACAACATCCAGGGCATCACCAAGCCCGCCATCCGGCGCCTGGCTCGCCGTGGCGGCGTGAAGCGCATCTCCGGGCTCATCTACGAGGAGACCCGCGGCGTGCTCAAGATCTTCCTCGAGAACGTCATCCGCGACGCCGTCACCTACACCGAGCACGCACGCCGCAAGACCGTCACCGCCATGGACGTCGTCTACGCGCTCAAGCGCCAGGGCCGCACCCTCTACGGCTTCGGAGGCTGAGCCCGCCCCAGATCTCGTCGGGAGTTGTCTTTCATCTGGTTGTCGGGTGTTTAGCGTTGTTAGGTTCTCGTTGGTAGGTCTCGATGGCTGATGGTCTGTAATCTGTTGCATATGGTTGAATGAATGAATGGAGCTGTGTTGCTAGATACATGATTTGGTCTAGATGAAGAAATCTTTGAAATTTCTGCACGTTTGTCTTACTACATTAGATGTGTCTTATATCTTGCTGTTATGTGATGCTTGGTTCAATCTTTAATCCTCTCAAGATGTAGGCCATTGCTTAGATTGTTCAACTGAATTGTGCTGTCAATTTTCATTCAGCGGAGTACTGAATATGTGCCGGTGCTATTACCAGTCTGAAGATTTTCTTAGGCCGCACCAGTGTCAAAATGGTTTGCAACTAGCACAGGTTAATCAAATTGCTTTATCCGACAAGCATGATGCTTCTATTTGAACTGGCGCTTCAGAATCTTAACTTAGTATTTTTACCTGTGTTCTATTTATTGTTGCATCAATGCTCTGTAATCTGTTGCATATTGATCAAGGAATGGAGCTAGTGTTGCTGGATACTTGGTGTAGATGAAGTAAATCCTTGAAATGCCTGCACTTTTGTATTACTCTACGAGATCTGTATGTCATTCTAACTGTTCGGTGATGTTTGGTTTCAATCTTTCAATCCTCCCAAGACTTAAGATTGTTAACTGATTTTTGTAGTCAATTTTCATTCGACAGAATACGTAGCCGTGCTATTAGGAGTTTGAAGATTTGGTTAGACTGCAGTGTCAAAATGGTTTGAAACTAGCACTTGTTAATCAAATTGCTTTATCCAACTAGCATGATGCTTCTATTTGAAATTGTTTCAGAATCTTAATAATTTAGATGAAGCAAATCGTTGAAATGCATGCACTTTGTATTGCTCTATAGGACTATAGATCTGTATCTCATTCTCCTGTTCTGTGATTGCTTGGTTTCAACGTTTAAATCCTCCCAGGATTTAGGCTATTGCTTAGATTGTTAACTGGATTTTGTCAATTTTCATCCAATAGATATGACCAGTCTGAAGAATGTGGGTTCCCCTAGCAACTGGACCATGATCTGCTCGTTAAGAAAGAATGGCACCGAAGTAGACATTCGAGAGAGATGGACAATAGATACATACGTAAGTCAGTTGCTTCAGGTTGGGAGCCTTTACCCCCCGGTGAACTTTCAAAACAAGAAGGAAAGCATCGGTTCCTACCAGCTCATAACTGGTGAAAACAATATAGGTGTGTTCGAGGAATGTGCTATTTCACACCATTCAACTTTATGTGTTTGTGTAATCTCAACTAGTCTGCAGGATGAATGATATTATTTATCATGAAATAATAAACAGTTGCTGATGACGCAAACTGGAACCTGAAGGCATCATGTCGTATGTTACGGAATGTGCTGGTAAGACTGTTGATTCAGCATGCCAATCTAAAACTCCTGTGCCTGTAAGTTCATTGTATGTGTTTATGCAGCGTCTGCTGATGTTGTATCCTACCTAGTACTAATAACATAGCACAACTGCAAACTGCCTCTCGTTCTCTAGTTTACAACTCTGTAATATACTTAGTTGTCGCATTCTGAACCTTGAATTAGACTGCATCAGTGTCAAAGTGGTCCGTAAGCTTCATGCTTATATTTGAACATGGGTTTCAGAATCATAATTTTGTAATCTGTCTTTTGTTCTCTGTAATTGCTGCATATTACAGGCTCATAATTTGTGGAAACAAATTAGGCGTGTTTGAAGAATGTGCTACTTGACACTATTCAATTTCCCGTGCTTGAATTATCTCAACTCTTTTGCAAAATAGATGATGCAAACTGTAAAGCCGAAGGCGTCTAATGTGGTTATACCCAACGGGTATACCCACCCGTCTACAATGAAGCCTGATATACCGGAAGGCCCACCCAGTGGCCAATAAACAAGATAGCACAAGGAAGTCGCAATGCGGCCCAATAAAGATGGAGTACGGCTCAAGACCAGAGCTATCGTACTGATTTAGAACTTAGCTTATCTGTAAACCGAGCCGTATTCAAACTTCTGGCCTCCTATATAAAGGTCAGGAGGTGGATGATAGAACGTACGCAATCTGATAGGCAGAAACCCTAGCGAGCCTTCGACTCGCCGGGACGCCATTGTAGACACCTTGTAACACAGAGATCAATAATCAGACAAGCAGGAGTAGGGTATTATCCTCCGGGAGCCTGAAGCTGGGTCCTTACTTGTCAGCCGTCCAGAATCACCAATGTCCATATATTATTCCAGCCGATACAACCCAGGGTATCCTACCATGGGATTTGCCGAGTTCATACCTCGTCAGCATCATGCCCTATGCTATCTAACAAGACTTGCTATTCAACATGCCAATCCAAAACTCATGTGCCTCAAGGTTCATAGTATGTGTTTATGCAGCGTTTCATGATGCTATTCCACCATTTGCAAAACAGTCCATTACCTCGAGAAATAGTGGTTCGCGGAGCAATTGCTGGATTTGCCAGATGTTTTTCTGCAAATTGGCACGGTGACCGGCTGAAACCGGGGGGACCGGATGGCAACCGGGCGACGTGTCACGGTTTGATTGGAAGAAAATCGACTACTACAGTAGCGCGGGATCTGCGGGGTGGCGTGGCCGCATCTGGACTGTCCGTCGCGCCGATCGGACGGCCAGCGGACGTCGCGCGACGTGGACGCGGGAGAGAACGCTAATCCCACCGACTTTCAAATATAGGTATATATCCTGTGTACCGTAGCACAACGCGAGCATTTCAGTTATCTCAAGGTTTCCATGTCAGCTCAGATGCTATATCCTGTGTACCATAGCACAACGCAAGCATTTCAGTTATCTCAAGGTTTCCATGTCAGCTCAGTTGTTACGACATCAGGTTGCATATTGTTCATTTCAACTTACACAGCAGGAAAACGCAAGAACTGGGACATATCCTGTGTTCTCGTTTGGTTGTCGTTTACCTCTATTTTATCATGGAATTCGTTTCATATGGATGAATGAATGGATGGATTTAGTGTTGCTGGCAATCTGATTTGGCCTGCGATATTTGACATGGAGATAATAAGTGCCCATATACCTTTGGTTTCCTATGGCCGACTTAGATGTGGTCATTATTTTTGAAACGTATTCCAAACATGAGATAGTTTAGCAACCACAAAACGTGGATACCTTACTTTTCCTCGGAAAACGTAGCAATGAAATAGTAAATTAAACAAATCAATTGAATATCCAATGGCCACCACAAGAACAATTAACCGTACCAAGTGGACCCAAAAACAGAGTAATCAAAGGGATGTCCTGATTGATTCACTCGGATTTCATATAGTGTTCGTCGATCCAAGAGGAGTCAGCAAGAACGTCGTCTCGACTCCCGACCCATCCACATATGTTACTACCCACTATGATTATGGTAATATAAACTAATATCATGGAAAGTCAAAACGGAGTCGGAACTACGTGTAACTCTTATTTATTTTTAAAACAAGTCACATTTGAGGTTTTAAAAATCTATAATAACCCTGGATGTAGATATTAGTGCATTCTAACAACGTGCAAATTCTTAACTCAAAACAATTCATACTCTGGGATACACAAACTACAACATAGTTTGTAGAGTTGAAATTTTGTGCCGTTAACTATTTTTGAATCAGATTTTGTTGGTTTTGCACAGCACAAAATACAACATATTTCTAGTTGAAATTTTACATGCCGGTAGAATACAACATCATTCACATCCATGATTTTTTCAGATTCTTTTAATCTAAAATATGATTTTCAAATTTTTCAAAATAAAGAGCTACGTATAGCCCAACCTTCACATCGTCGCTCTTCATATTCATGATGCTGCTTTATGATAGTTCTAGCTCCAATAAACCCCTAACCGAAGTTAGAGTCTAATCCGAGATGACGTCCCTACGGGCTGTAGTTGACATCAATTGTATGACAGACCGCCAGGCACCACCTCTTAGCTGCGCTTTGTCATTTTCTTGTTTGCTTTTCAGTTTTTTTTTTGTAATTTAGTTGCTTTCAGTTTTAGTTGTACACATCATAGCTTAATTTACCTTTGAGTCATATACACCCGACATCCACCAACTTTCTTCACAGTGACACAGGCGATAGGGGAAAAGTGCTTAATAAGATGGCGAGGCACAAAGGTAGACATTTGAAGAGAGTACACGACGATGACTCATCGCGTGAGCATGCCAACAACAGGTTGTTAATGGTCGCGCCGGAATCCAGGTGCTGGTGATGAACCATTGTCAATGGTGTCGTTGGGACGATCTGGAGATGCAATGAAGTATCTCTTCCTGCTCTTCCTCCGTGACGTCCACCTCTGCCTTTCCGATTGTAAAACGATAAGGGTGCTGGTCGGAAAAGTGACCGCACACAGATGAGAACTACTACCCAAATGAGCTTGCTCTAATGGCATGAGTGAGTAGTACTCTCTTCGTTTTTATTTATTTCACGTTTTAGTTTTTAAAGTCAATCTTTAAAAGTTTGACCAAGTGTATACAGGAAAATATCAACATCTATAATGTCAAAAGCACACAATCTGATACTAGTATATTTGATAATATTAAATTCATATTATAAAGGCTGATATTTTTTGGTATATATTCGATCAAATTAATAAACTTTGACTTGGACTAAACACATAATGCACCTATTTGCCACAGCAGCAATCCGGCTTCTCCCCAAGTGAGCCAATCACATCGCTGCAGTTCTAACCCCGCGGATCGCTCCTCCTCCTTGCCACGTGACCGAATCCTAACCGTCCATCTCTAATCAAACGCACGAAGCCACATCCTCGCTCCCACCTCAGCGCCTTCCCGCCGGCATAAATAACCCGCGTACCCCGGACTCGTACCACACCACAAGCTTCCCCCAATTCTCCACCCTTTCTTCTCCGAGCTCCCGTCCTCATCTCATCGTCAGCAATGTCGGGCCGCGGCAAGGGCGGCAAGGGGCTGGGCAAGGGCGGCGCCAAGCGCCACCGGAAGGTCCTCCGCGACAACATCCAGGGTATCACCAAGCCCGCCATCCGGCGCCTGGCTCGCCGTGGCGGCGTGAAGCGCATCTCCGGGCTCATCTACGAGGAGACCCGCGGCGTGCTCAAGATCTTCCTCGAGAACGTCATCCGCGACGCCGTCACCTACACCGAGCACGCACGCCGCAAGACCGTCACCGCCATGGACGTCGTCTACGCGCTCAAGCGCCAGGGACGCACCCTCTACGGCTTCGGAGGCTGAGCCCGTCCCAGATCTCGTCGGGAGTTGTCTTGTCGTTGTCTGATTCGTAGGGTTGTTAGGTTTTCTGGCGAGATCTCCTGAATTCTGTGATGTAATCTGTTGCATATGGTGCGCATGAATGAATGGATTTGGTGTTACTGGACATCTGATTTGGGTGCTGCGAGTGAATACAGGCAATGAGTAACTGCACTACTGTATTTTGCAGAAAAAAATTCACGAGTTCTGCTTTATGCTTGATTTCGAACTTTTTACCCTACAAACTTCATTCTGTGGAAGTGTCTTTATTGACAAAATTCGGTGGAAGTGTGGGACATGTACTTGTGGAATCACGAGTCTGAATCTTGGATTAGATTGCATCGGTGTCAAAATAGTCTGCAACTAACGCAGGTTTGGCCAAATTGCTCATCCCATTAGCATCATGCTTCTATTTGAACCTGTGTTTTCAGTATTATAATTTGGTTCTGTTATTGTTGCTTCTTGCAGGCTAATACTACCTTGTGAAGACAATTTAGGTATGCATGAATGTGTGACTTGTCACTATTCAACTTGGTTTCACCGATCTTTTAACTCTTGTGCTAGTAAGTTTAGTTAGTTTGAACAGGCTTCGCTCTTGCAACATGCTTTTGTTCATTTAAATGGATGGAGTTGGTGTTGGTCCATGTTTTACTTGGTGCTGCGATAAAATGAATCCAGTGAATAAAATGTTTGCATGCTGTGCAATCACGAGTCTGAAGCTCGGCTTAGACTGCATCAGTGTCAACATGGTCTGCAGTTAACCTGGGTTCAGTCTTGCATGGACCACTAGCATCATGCATCCATTTAAACCTGTGTTTCAGAATCATGATTTGCAATATGTATTTATTTTCTCTGTTATCGTTGCGTCTTACAGTCTCCTACTGGGTGAAACAGTTTGGGTTTTGTACGAAGAATGTGTTATTTTGCACTATTCAACTTCATGTGCTTGCATATCTCAAGTTCTCAACAAAATGAATAATGTTAAAAAAAATCGCCTTAAGAAAATAATATTATCACAAAATAATACTATATACAGTTGTGGATGATGAAAATCATGAGCTGATGTATCATACCGTATTTATTGAATGTGCTGACAAACCGTTGATTCAACATGCCGATCTACAACTCATGTGCTTATTGGCATGCTCATCTGTGTTTATGCAGTGTCTTTTGATGCTGTATCCCACCTACTATTGCAAACTGATAGCTCGTTGTCATCTGTAGTTTGCCATTTCAGTTCAGTAGTTTCGTGCTCTCAACTTGCGTAAAAGCGAACAACATTGACAGTGTGTTTGTTCCCTCACTGTATCTTCTTTATTTGTACCAAGACTATCCTGGTTGAAAGAAAGTGTTCCCTATTTCTCTCAAAGTTTTGTGCCTGCGTCTAGAATGTTTTTTCAGGTCTGCAGAATGAAATATATCTTGCTCAGGATTCTGGTTTAATCATAAAAGCATAAGCGAGTTGCACACGTAAGCAGTAATCTTATCTAGAAGATGAATGTAACTAACTACAGCTAAAGTTCTGTGGCTAATAACATACAGATCGATGTGTGTCATGACAGCATGGCATAAAACAATACCACTAAACTTCTAGTATCACTCACTTTCAAAATAGAAGATGCACCACAAAGCTGCAATCAATTGCTAGGCCGACGATGCATCACTCTTTGTGAATCCCTTGCAGCATGATTTAAAAGCAGTTTTGGCCACCCTGAATCTTTTTTGTGATGCATCAGGATGGAGAACCAATTTGATCAACAGTTTGGCCTACTCTGTTGCCTTGCAACAATCTGAACTTGGACAGCATTCTTGTAGCTTTTGGGGATGCCGGAGGGGTGTTGCCGTGCTGGTATTTGGGGCTACTGCTAGGAACGAGAGAGCCAAGAAGAACTGAATTGCAGCCTATTTTGGATAAAATTGCTGGGCCACTTAAAGTGTGGAAATGCAAACTAATGAACATGCCTGCTTGCTTCGCCTTGTCAACTCTGTGATCACATCCAACTTACTACCTGACTGCTTTCCCTCCTGACAAATGGTTACCATCTTATCTACATTCAGAATGGCATCACAGTTCTGTTTTGGCGAGATCGCTGGCTACAGGGCGGAGCACTATCTCAAATTGCTCCAGACCTGTTCAAACTGGCTCATAGGAAGTATCTCTCCGTCTGTCATGCTTTGACCCAAAACAGATGGATGAGAGGTATGCCAAGAATCAATTCCCCCACCGAAGTTGTTCAAATATGTCTGCTTTGGGAAAATATTTAAACCTCGCGGCTGTCGCGTAAAAAGGAAACTGCCAATTGAAACTCACTTCCAACGAACATATTCAGTTCGCTCAGCGTATGAAGTTCAGTTCATTGGAAGAATCAATGCTGCCTCTGTGATCATATCCTTGATACTGAGGCTCATCTGGACCTAACCTGTTCTTACGTTAAGAAGGTGTGACACTGCTTCCTCTCTGTTAACTCAAGAGTAGCTACAGCGGCTCAGAAAACTACGACCAGAAACCAGTGGAGCGTGCTGAACCGAGGGAGAAAACACATGATCTCCAAGGTTGCACATTTGGAACGAGCGAAATAGGAGAAGCTTCCAGGGCAATCCTCTTGGCCCAAATGAAGTTGGGACGCTGATTAGATCGGACAGCGAGCTGTTTATGCTGGGAGATAAACCCAGCGAGTTGCCCACGGTTTTATCCGTGACCCTGAACTCTTGTTCCTTGCCCCCTTCTTTAATGCAAAACGCAGAGTCCCATCTTGTTAGGGTCAAAGAAAAAAGAGCCAACGTGGGAAACAAAACATGTTGCCAGAACGAAGAACTGAGCTCTATCCTAATACAACCCCGAACAAACATCTCCAGCAATAGCGAGCATACCACTTCACAAAAGAACTGAACCTAAAGAAGCCTCCAGTAATTGAATCGTGAATTCCCTCAGACTTGCACCCTTTCTGCAACATACAATGCAGAATCTTGAATGTGCAGTGAAGCACCAAAGAACAGAAACGAAAATTCGTGGAATTGACTGCCCAATTGCCTCAGACCTGCAGCTTTATGCAACCTACAAAGCATACTGAACCAGCAGAAACTCGACTGCATTCAACAACAGCAGTTCTTTGCACCCTGCAGTAATTCGTGGGGGGCAGTTTTCGGGAATTCTCACCCGGGTGGGGTTTCTACTATATCAAAAATTCTGGGTACTAGTGCCTAGTGATTTCATGGCTACAGCCGCTACACCGTTTACCACCAGAGCACTTTGCTCCACCAGAGGCTACAACTAACTGTAGGTTCTTGCACTCCCTGCTTTCAGTGTTGCTAGCTGCAATTTTTTAGCTGTCATGTAACAGTAGTACAAACGCAGATAATAGTCAAATTACTGCAGGTAAAGAAACATCTATATTTTGCAGGTAACATATGCACGGACCAGTTACATCGCAAGAAAATTCTACCTCAGCCTAACATTACACGTTTCAGAGCAGGGAATTTCAAAGAACATCGATCAGATATTCGTATCCTCTCGAACTATTGCAAACTGCTGTGCTCGAATCCAGGGAACATGTCGGCCCTCTTCAGATAATATCGATGATTGAACGAAAATATTTATTTATTTATTTATGTATACAAGTGGACGGCAATAAGTAAGGGGCCCTACTCTAGAGCGCACGCGCGCTTTCCCGATTCAGAGCGCACGCGACCAAAAAGGAAAAGATTCCCTCACCGCATGCAGTCTGACGTGTAAGAGCACACAATAGTCTAAAATTTGAAAAACACATAACTTTCAAACCAAGCGTCCAAATCAAAATCGGTTTTGACCGTAGTGTTTCTCGCGACCAGATCTACAAAACTAGATCTCACATGGACATATTCTGACAATTATTTTACAAAAAGCAACTTTGTGTCATGATAAAGCAAGTTCATGGTAAAAACATGTTTTTCTATCTAGAAGTTGCTTTTAGAAAATATTGATCGGAGTATATAAGTATGAGATATTGTTTTGAATGTCTCATGCCAATGAGCATGATAGTCTCTCATAAACCAACAAGTTGACCATTTCTTGGATTTGAAAACATATCCCCACTCATCCTCACATTATTTATTGTTTATAAAAGAAATGGCAAACTTATAATTCAAACTTTGTTCTTGTCATGTAAGTTGTTTTTAGAAATCAGAACATGAGAAAAAGAGAAATTTTTATGCTAGAAAAATGTGTCTCAACCAATAAATTGCTTTTTATGAACAAAAACAACATCGGAGTAGAATCAAGATTTTCTCTTTTAAAAGCAAGTTTACAATGCAAAATTGCTTTTCGTGCTAGTGTATACTACATAGTTGTTTTTGTGATAGAAAAACAAGTTTATGTTTCAAAAGTTGACTTCGTAAAATATTTTGAAACCCTATTGTTACCAGAAAACAACTTCTGGTCAAAATTTGCTTTTGTAGAACGAATCGACGAGTTGAAACAAAATTGTATCAATATTTTAAAAATTTATAGTACGAACTTTTATGTCATAGAAGTTGCTTTTAAAAATTAGAAAATGTGATAGTACTATGCATATCGATAGACAAGATTGCAATTTTGGACGAACAAGTTTATAATACAAAAGATTCTTTGGAAGTTATTGTATACTACATAGCTACTTCTGTGATAGAAAAGACAATTTCAAAATTGACTTCATAAAAGAAAATTTGGAAAACAATTGTTATCATGAAAGAACACCTTATGGTCAGAAATTGTACAAAAGGCAATTATACGAGGAGAGTTCGCTTTTTGATAGAAAAGCAAGTCTATAATACAAAATTGCTTTTGAAAAATAATGGTCAGAACATACTCATATGGGATCTAGTTTTGAAGATATCGTTGCGAGTAACACGATGGTGAAAACGGATCTTAATTTGGACGTTCGGTTTGAAAGTTATATACTTTTTAAAATTCAAAACTATTTTGCATGTCCGTTCCGCATGCGCGTGCGCTGCGCGAGGTAGGAGCGCACGCGCGCGTTTTGCGATTCCCCATAAGTAAAATACATAGAGCATCAATCATATTATCCCCAAGAATCATTACATTTACTAACTTTTCAACTTGTCTAAACTGCGTCTAGTGAGCTTGTGTGCTTCAGATCCTCTCAGTCATCTTGTCGGCGACGACGACCGGGTTGTACTCGGTGATCTTCTCCCGTCCGGCCGTCTTGTGGTCGAAGCCGCAGTCGTGCTTCTCGGCGTAGCGGTGCGCGCTGCAGAAGGTGCCCTCGCACCGGCACCGGAACCCCAGCAGGCCCACCTTCTTGCGGCACGTCGCGCACCGGCTCGCCGCCGCAGTCACCGGTTGCTTCACGGCGGATTCGACCGCACCACCATCAGAGGACGCGACGGGGACGATCGTCTTGGCCTTGTTCTCCGGAGGGACGAGGAAGACGCTGTAAGCGGCCGTGATGGCGACGTGTTCGCGGTAGCACTTGGAGCACATGTTGGCGGTGGCGGCGGCGCCGTGGAAGCCGCAGCCGTTGGCGCACATGACGGCGGCGGCCGTTGCTTCCGCCTTGGGCTCGGGGCACTTGCTCTTCTGCGCGGTCCCCGAGCACTTACCACCATCAGAGGGCGTGACGACGGAGACGGTCGTCTTGGCCTTCTTCTCCGGTGGCTCGGTGGAAGCTGCTGCTGCAGGGGCGATGAAGACGTTGTCGGCGGCCGTGGTGGCGACGTGTTCGCGGTAGCACTTGGAGCACATGTTGGCGGTTGCGGCGGCGCCGTGGAAACCGCAGCCGTCGGTGCACAGGCCGGCCGTCTCCTCTTCGTCAGGCTCAGGGCACTTGCGCTTCAGGGCAGTCGCCGTCGACGACGCGTGGTGCGCCATTGCTAGTTGCTCGCGAGCCGGGACGTGCGCGATCTGTGTCGGCGCGACGAAGTTCTCTGGTGAGGCTGCGTTGATCTGCGTTTGGTGTGGCTACTGGGCTGTGACCTGGTGCCTTTTATTGTCGGGTGGGCAAAGGTCGGAGACGAGGCAGTGTCGAGTCCGACGCCGACCGATCGGCCAAGTCCGACCGCGTGACGCAAACCGACCGACATCGTCATTAATTGTCGATCGTACGCAACTCACAGCTAGCGTGGGTGCACATGGAATTGCACGCGGTGTGTGGATTCGACGCCAAAGTCAGACGGTTTCCATACATGGCAGGTTTCTCGAAGAGTAGAATACATGATTTTCAAAAAAAAGAGAGTAGAATACATGGACACGTGGTCAGTGCTCGTCCGGTTTACTTAGATAGTTAGATTACCGTACTTAGAGAATACGCGATTACGGTATTTAAAGACGGGTGAAGATTTATCTATGGTTACCGGTATGAACGTTAGCGACGTCAAAGATGTAATCCTGCTCGTGTTGAGCACGAATCGCTCCCTTCGGCATGAACCGAAGCATGGGGTGTAGCGGATCCGAAGCAGGGAGGCGAAAGGGCGGCGGGGCTGACCATATGGTCATTGGAGTCGCTGACGGCGACCATAACCACGGCGACATGGCGAAGCAAAGCGCAAGAGAGACAAAGGAAAAGTCCAGTAGGACGAGAATCTCACCACATAGACGCTGGGATGGTCGGAGAAGGCGGGGGTGGTTGGAATCGCCGGAACCGTGCACGACGACACTCGTTCGGAGTCGGGGAAGACGGGGTCACACGACGTGTGTGAGGCGTTTCGGCATGCGCTTCTCGTGGAGAAGGTAGAGGAGGTGATGGCGGAGCAGGAAGCTGGCTTCGATTCGTCTGGGGGGCGCAAAGCGGCGGACGACGGTGCGTCCCGTCGGCGGCTCGGTCGTGCGCGAGGGAAAGAACAGAGGAAGAGGTAAATCAAGCGAGGAACCGAGGAGAGGGAAAGATGAGCATATCGTCTCTTGGAACATATCCGCACGAAGGGGAAGCAGGAGGTGGCCTCTTACCTCACACGAGCACGCACCAGCTACCTGGCTGGAAGGTAGAAGGCATAGGTCAACAATGCGGTCAACGATGGGTGTGTCTCTGACCAGTGGGACCCACCGATCAGTATGACCAGTTGGTCCCACCGTTAGTCTTTAATAAGAAAGCACCTGAAGTCGAACCCGTCAGGTCCTGGTTCCTACGTCGGGGCAGCGGTCTCGGAGCTGGTGGTGTGTTTTGTGCGTTTGGTTGACCTGTGCCGTGTGGGTGGCACGTCGCCTCGCTTGTGCGCTTTTTGGCCATGTTTTCCTTATAAACAGGACATTGTATATTTTTTTGGACTCGGTCTTCATTATAAACTGGGTCATCTTTTTCTATCTATTCGGACAGTGGATATCGACCACTTTTACCTAAAAAAAGAAAGAAAACAGGAGTGAGGTAGGTATTTTTACAAAAAATCTTACCGGTGGAGACCAGTCAAATGCCCCCACATTGAGAAATACATCGATGTATTAGCGACCGGTAACCGTAGATAAATCTTCATCCGTCTTTGGATAACGTAATCGTGTATTCTCTCTAAGTACGGTAACATAAGTGAACCTGACAAACAAGTAGGTACACTAACCATGTATTTTACTCTTTCTCGAAACTGACTTCATGATGATTTTGTATTGTCTTGGAAGTGAAACGTGATTAAACACAGTTGTCACTTGAGGTTGTCGAGCATACGACTAATAAACACAGCCACACAAACTGAAATAGAAGTAGGGTTTTCACCAAGTGATGTTGAAGTAGGGTTTTCACCCAGTGATGTGCAACATGGTCTGAATCTGTATACATCATTGTGTCCGGTGTGCTACCATCCGATCTACGAGCGTGACCCCTCCAAACACAAATTTATCGTCGGAAAATAAATCGACATATTGGTTTTCATCTTTTTCAGGAATTAACTAAGCGACAATCTATATTAATAGACAGTTGTAAGAAATAGAGTGCGCAAACTTTTTGACTCGGTTTCTGAAAAATGAAAACACACCTAAAATGAATTCCTTTCGTAGTAAAGTGCACACAACCTGAATCTGAATGTGATGGCAAATTTTAAATTTCTCCAAATACTTAAACTTGATCATAATGTGTTGATACATAGCTCGTAACTCTGGCACATCGTGCGCTACAAATACAATTCTGTTAAATTTTTGGGAAAATGTCACACAACTGCCGGGAGGAAGGGCAATTCTGTAAAAAAAAAATCGAGCCAAGAACTGAAGCAGCTGGAATTTTGTGTTGATACTGGTGGAAACACTGAAGCAAAGCAACTAGAACAAGAGTATACACACCACATTACTATTACGTAATAAAAACAGATATGACCCTAAATATCTTGCTGGAACGACGGAGGACACACATCCGATCCAGTGTCCAGTGAATGAATCAGCGGACGTCGACGGCGAGCTTCATACCGGCCTGGCAGTGCTCGGCGACGCCGCAGAAGAAGTACCACCGCCCAGCCTGCGTCAGCAACACCTTGTCGTCGCCGGTGGTTAGCGTCGGTGCGTTGCTCGGCACGGAGCAGGACGCGAAGCTCCGCTCGTCCGCCACCACCACGTCGTGGTCGCCCTCCCCAAACGAGTACAAGAACTCTGCACGCGCAATGTCGATTAGTTCAGGCCTTCACCATATATGCGGCTCAACTCAATGGCAGACAGATCCAGATGGTTGCTCCCACGGACGTACCGAGCGTGTCGCCGACTCTGAACTTCTTGCCGTCGGCCCAGGCGCGGTAGTCGATCCCGAGGTCCCACCCGGAGCCGTCGCCGACAGTGTACGTCGCGGCGGAGGCCGTCGCCGGGAGCAGAGCGGCCAGGACGGCGACGATGGCCATGGCGACGAGCAGCGTGATCGTACGAGGAGCCATCGGGAGCAGGGTGGGGTGGTTTGCGTCCTGCGATACGTGCACTATATACCGATCGCGTTGGTTGATGGAGCCGCCCGGTGGCTTTGGCTAGTTTTGAGAAGAGGAACAAGACAAGCAGCTCGCGGTAGCATCGATGCAGCAGAGTTAAAGAACCGTTTCAGCACAATTCCTGTGGTTTTACGGCTGGATGAGATATACCTGTAATAGATTGATCCATCTTTTCCTTTTTTGATTATCAGAAGTTCAGAACTGACATGGATCACTGTCAACCAGTATAACCCCGCACAGTTCGAATGCAACTAATCAGAAATGTAAGCGAATTTAAAAAACGAATCAATTCCACCTCGAACCGTATATTTATCCCACTATATGACAGTTTGGACTGATTTTAGAGTTTTGGAGAAGGATACTGCAGTATTACAGTACAATACTATTTTGGATGCGAAAACATTACACGTTCCAGGCAAAGACAAATACGAAGAATGCGATTATATTATCCTCTCGAACCATTACAACTGTTTGTGCACACCCAAATGGATTCAGGTGATCATGTCCAGCTTCAGATATCGATGTCACAAGTAAATCATAAGTGGACTACAACCCACTGACTACAACGAAGACAACAAAGGAAATACAGAGAACGCCGATTGTATCCTCCATCGAGAACCAAGTTTCGTTCTAATTTGCATTCAGCGATCTCATGGGCTTCAGATCCTCGCAGCCATCTTGTCGGCGACAACGACCGGGTTCTGCTTGACGATCTTCTCCTGGCCGGCCGTCTTGTGGTCGAAGCCGCAGTCGTGCTTCTCAGAGTAGCGGTGCGCGCTGCAGAAGGTGCCCTCGCACCGGCACCGGAATCCCAGCAGGCCCACCTTCTTGCGGCACGTCGCGCACCGGTTCGCCGCTGCAGTCACCGCCGGGGGCTTCTCGGACTCAACGGAGGGTTCGGCGCCACCAGAGGACGCGACGGTGACGATCGTCCTGGCCTTCTTCTTCTCCGGAGGCGCGCGCGCGGTGGTGTGCGACGCGGCGGCGACCAGGTGTTCGCGGTAGCACTTGGAGCACAGGTTGCCTGTGGCGGCGGCGCCGTGGAAGCCGCAGCCCTTGGCGCACATGCCGGCGGCCGCCTCGGGCTCGGGGCACTTGCGCTTCTGCGCCGTCGCCGAGCCGTGATGCGCCATGGCTGGCTAGCTCGTCGTCGATCGAATCGAACGAGCAGTGTGTACGCGCGTTTGTGCTTTGGACGCCGGGACGTCCGGGATGTCGTGAGGCGGCGACGGCGAGGCTGCGTCTGCGTTTACTGGGGGTGCTGGGCTGTGGCCTGAAGTGCCTTTTATCGACCGGGCAAAGGTCGGAGACGAGAGGTGGTTTCGAGTCCGAGCATACCCAATCAGCCAAGTCGGACCGCGTCACGGAAACCGACCGACACTTCGAGGTGCATTCGACGTCAATCGTACGCAACACATCGAATCCTAACTGGATTCGACGCCAGCGTTACGGTTTCCATACACTGCTATGCTGAGGTTTCTAGGACCTGTCTTCTCAGGCTGGCTTGGTGCTAGTGAAAAGTAATCAAACACAGTTGTGCAAAGTGCAAACTGAGCTAGGAAGAGGACGAATTATGCCTTACACGAAGGTTGGGCTGTGATTCAGTAATCAGGATAAAAAGAAATTCAACAAAATCTCTGAACGTTTGGTAATTTCGACGGAGAACGATGCTACCGTGGACCATTGACATTGCCAAATCCGGCACACGATCAGCATATGGCTTCAATACCAAATTGCTAATTCCCTACAACGTGCTTTGTTTGGTGGTTACCTCAATTATGGCATCAGATCATCTTCTTACTCCGGTTCACTCTTTTTATTGATTTGAAACTATATATATGGCACAACACTAGAGCTAGCCCTTCGTGAAAAACATAGGACCTCAAATTTGGAGACGGGCCCCCGATGGGCCGTAGGCACAACCACAACCTCGACGTCGTTCCTTCGTGGAGGCTCTGGCTGCCAAGGGAGTCACCCACGTAGAATTTAGAGATGTTACACTCGCCGGTCTCACCCGACGAGGCTTCGTGTTTATACGTCGCTGGAGTTGCCTACTTCTCAAGGTGTGGGTCTCTAGAGTGAAATTTACGTCATCGCCAACGCTTTTGAGTCGACATATTCCTCAAGTTCGGTCGGATCCTTCCTTTTGCTCGCTAGTTCTTCTAGGTTGCATGAGTAGGTATGTTTATCCGGGTGGCCTCGATGTTGGGTTTGGTCGTGACGCGGTCTTAAGGCTTGGTGTCTCGTCTCCTCACCGTTCTTGGCAAGAAGTTGGGCTAGGTGAGCTTTGCCAATCCATTGTGTTAGGTGTCGTATGCCGAAAGGCGTTCTCTTGACCTCTTGGGTGAATGTGGGTGTTGTAGACATTTTAAGGCCCCGTTTTCTCCTCCAAATTTAAACAAAGACACACTATTATTTTGAATGCTTTTGAGAAAATACGTCATATTTAGGGATTGATCCTGATGTGCTAAGTGCACAGCCATCGTTACTATTATTGTTTTGTTTTTTTAACAAGACAAAAAATATCATTTTCATTAATTAAGAGAGAAGTTTAGAGAGTAGTACAATCCAAATATTCAACCACATGCTGGTTCTTAGTGGGAGTGTGGTTTAGTTTGACAGCAAGACCAACATCATATCTCCATACCGCTTCCAACCAATACCAAAACACAGAAACTAGGGCGTGTTTGGTTCTGGAACGGAGTGGAATGTAATGGAACCGTTCCATTCCTGAGGCTAATTCCTGTGTTTGGTTGTGGAGGTGGCATGGAACCAAGTGGTTCCGCGTGGTTCCTTCGGAGGGAATATACCCCTTATATGCGGAACGAAGCCGTCCGACCGATTCGGTGGAATGGGAAGGAATGGAGCGCTAATTACAGCACGATGGAAAAAAATCCTAACCAACCCTCTCCTCCCTCGTCTCCCTCGTCTCTCCATAATCTCTCCCACGCCTCTCATAACTGGCGGCGGCCGGCAGGCACAAAAGCGGCGAGGACCACCGAGGCGCGGCCGGCGCGGCTAGCGCGATGCGGCGCGACAGGCGCGGAGCGGCGCGCGAGCAGGCGAGGCGGCGGACGGCAGGCGTGGCCGGCGCGATGCGGCGCGGCGAGCAGGCGAGGCGGCGGACGGCAGGCGCCGCTGGCGCGATGAGGCGAGGCGGCGGCTGACGCGGCGAGCAGGCAAGGCCGCCGTGGCCCGCGGCGAGCAGGCAAGGCCGCCGTGGCTCGCAGGCGCGACAATGGCGAGGCGGCGGCGACGCCAAAGAACAGCAGAGGCAACTCGATTTCGTGCTTGTCCAACTTGATTTTGCCCTTTTATTATTTGTCTCTGATGATTCAAACTAGTTGAGTACTTTAGCAATAAACGGTGACAGATTCTACATCTCAATTCCACAACCAAACATAGAACATGACAATTCCATTCCACCTATTTTATCTCAACCAAACACAAGAACGGAAAGGTTCCGTTCTAGTGGAATGGAATGGAATAGAACGGTTCCATTCCATTCCACCCCGTTCCAAAACAAAACACACCCAATTTCCTTTTCTAGTCGAGTGCACTCAAACTGAACGCCACACCTAGTTCAGATTCCTCCCGACACTTGAACATAGATAATGTGTGAATCTTTAGCTCTTAAATCTGGTATGAGGCAAGAAATACAAATCGGAAGTATAAAATTAAAAGTTGGCAAATGTCTGATAAAAAGTCGAATTGTACGGAGAAACTGAAGTAGTTCTTCGAACCGCGTGATGTTACATGGAAACACTGAAGCGTGAAGGCACACAATCGAGTAACCAGAAAGAGCATATATAGGCAGCCGCTGACAGAGAGGCGAAGCGCCAGTGAACGGATCAGTGGACGTTGACGGCGAGCTTCATGCCGCCCTGGCAGTGCCCCTCGACGCCGCAGATGAAGAACCACCGCCCGGCCCGCGTCAGCGACACCTTGTCGTCGCCGGTGGTCAGCGTCGGCGCGTTGCTCGGCACGGAGCAGGACGCGAAGCTGCGCTCGTCCACCACCACCACGTCGTGGCCGCCCTCCTCCGTCGAGTACATGAATTCTGGACGCGCACAATCGATTAGCTTTGAGGCGTTCAGCCATGCCACACAGAGTAGACCCAAATGGTTGCTGCCACGGACGTACCGAGCGTGTCGCCGACTGTGAACTTCTTGCCGTCGGCCCAGGCGCGGTAGTCGATCCCGAGGTCCCACCCGGAGCCGTCCCCGACCATGTACGACGCCGCCGAGGCCGTCGCCGGGAGCAGAGCGGCCACGGCGACGACGACGGCCATGGCGGCGAGCAACGTGATCGCACGAGGAGCCATTGGGCGGAGCTGTGGTGGTTGTTATTCTCTGACGCGTTCCTGCACATATATATGCACGATATCACTCACGGTTCGTGGTGCGTTGGTTGATGGAGTCGCCCGATGTGGAACAAGGAGGAGCAGCTCTCGGTGTCATCGAGTTGGAGTTAAGATCGAGGAGACATTCGTTTGTCTGATATATGAAACGTCCTCTCGCTTTGTCGAGCCACATCGAAGCTCCAACTCTGGTGATCAAACCACACCGCGCACCGGGCAAGCTCTACCGTGAACGGTGAACCTGCTGTAATCCTTCTCTATGTTTCTCTTCGTCTAAGTAAACTGACGTAGACCACCGTCCATCGGCAGATCTACTGGAATACAAATTTTTTTTTGCGGCAGATCTACTGGAATACATTTTGCCACCGATATTCCACATTTCACATGCATATGCACATTTCGATTGAATTGTATTCCTACCAACTTTCAAACACACAAATTTAGAACCGAGTTAATTCAATTTTGAACCACATGTTTATCGGACTATGACGGTACGAGACCCGAGTAAAAAAAAGGAAGTAAATAAACAAAACAAAACATTTCGATCCGGACCTGAAACTTTGACTGAAACATGATTTTTAGATGGACTGAAACATGGTTCAATATGATCTACTTCCTCATTTATCAATACGATAGACGTACTGGTATATATTTCCACCTTTCCCCAAATTGTTAGGCGTGTTTCTTTTTTCAAGGTTTCTTCCAAACATGCCATTCGCTTATGAGGGTACCACGCTAGAGCAACTGGTGCTACACCAGCCTTAGATCTTCGTTTTGGGGTCGTGCACATACACAATGCTTGCCCATCGTTGACGTCCAACGACATCATCGTGTACCCTAGGGTGGACTCGACGATAGGGTCGATGCCCCATGACAACTCCAGTGACCGCATGTTACAATACCCCATGACGACCGTGTACCCGTCGAAGTGCGCAAAAATTGATATGATCAACATATCCACGCAAGGGCAAAAAGTCAGCCGAATCGCCCCCACCGAGCACGCTTAGGTCTTGTTTATTAGAGATGCAATTTTACCTCCCAAGCTTATGCCGAATTGGAGAGGATTTGGAGGGACCATTTCTCTCACAATCCCCTCACATATTCTCCCATTCAAATCCATTAGTACGGTGACATGTTTCTTTTTTTCACAAACCCGAGAAAATTTGTGTATGTTTGTGTGTATTGGGATTTTGAACTAGACCGGTAAAATCCCCTTCAATCTTTTGAATACACTTCAAATAGACTACAAACCTTGATCAGATCCAGCAAAAGTCAAAACCACAACTAGGAGGACGCCCTCCTAATTCGAAAGCCGTTGATATTCGTTGAGATTCGCGCAGGTGGTTTGACTAGTCTTCACAGTTAGCAAACAAAGCGTCTCCTCACGACCACGCAATCCCACCGTCCGGCGGTTTTAACACCACGACTTCCATTGGCACTCTCGGAATAAAATTAATTCCCGACGTGTGGGACAGACCACCTTCTTATCTCCAACCTCTTCTTTCCCTCAGGCGAGCTCAGCTTCAGTTCTTCGAGCTGAACTATCCTTTTCAATGGCCACCCACGGAAAATCCACAACCTCCCGATCCGAAGCTGTGAAGGGAAAAGGGAAGTTCGACGCTGCCGCTGACCATGGCACTGCTCCTCCTTCTTCCAGTTTGTGTTCATCAGGGAATAGCTCTCCTCGTTCCGTCAGCTCCACCAGATCCGTTTGTTCTCTCATGGAGACGGATGAACTCGCCCCGTCATCTAATATCCCACCTCCTGTGCTCCTATGCGGTTGTGATGAACCGGCATATTCTAACACCTCCAACACAGCGAAGAATCCCATGCGCAAGTTCTTCAAGTGCCGGAAGATGAACCAGATCGTAAACTGCAATTGCTTCCGCTACATGAAGGTATGTGTCCAGATCCCAACCCGGAACAAACACCGCATAGGTGCAAAATCTTAATGCACGATCCGAAATCTGCAGGGGTGCTTTCTTTGGATTTGGGAGGACCGGCTGGAGGAGTACGTGCAGAAGAGGATCCGGCATCTAAGGCATCAGTCTGAGCTCGAGCTTGCTAGAAGAGATCAAGAAATCGAAAGGCTCCGCGCAAAAGTCCAACATCTTGCCGGTGGACTAAACGATGCATTGGAAGTTGCAGATTCAGCCAACCGTGAAAAGGAGAAGGCAATCCGCAATAGGAAGACGGCCTCCATAGCTCAGCTGTCCTTCTTAGCTTTCTGCTTAGTAGTGGCCTAGAGTCAGCCGCCTCCAGGAAGAAGACGGCAACCGTGTCGGATTTGTTTTCCGAGCGAAAGGGTAAACTTGGCATTCTAAAAAAAGCAATGGCAGTGGTTAGAAAGAATAACACGGGGAGGGGGCGTCTATTAAGGAATTAATGTGGAGGGAGACAAAGTCTGGTCAGCGCACGGGCGCAAATCTCGAGCTAGATGGACAGCTCCGGACATAGGAGGGCACCCTCCTAGTTGTGCAAAAACTGCGTCCATCAGTCAAAACCACAACTAGGAGGACGCCCTCCTAGTTCGAAAGCCGTTGATATTCGTTGAGATTCGTGCAGGTGGTTTGACTAGTCTTCACAGTTAGCAAACAAAGCGTCTCCTCACGACCACGCAATCCCACCGTCCGGCGGTTTTAACACCACGACTTCCATGGGCACTCTCGGAATAAAATTAATTCCCGACGTGTGGGACAGACCACCTTCTTATCTCCAACCTCTTCTTTCCCTCAGGCGAGCTCAGCTTCAGTTCTTCGAGCTGAACTATCCTTTTCAATGGCCACCCACGGAAAATCCACAACCTCCCGATCCGAAGCTGTGAAGGGAAAAGGGAAGTTCGACGCTGCCGCTGACCATGGCACTGCTCCTCCTTCTTCCAGTTTGTGTTCATCAGGGAATAGCTCTCCTCGTTCCGTCAGCTTCACCAGATCCGTTTGTTCTCTCATGGAGACGGATGAACTCGCCCCGTCATCTAATATCCCACCTCCTGTGCTCCTATGCGGTTGTGATGAACCGGCATATTCTAACACCTCCAACACAGCGAAGAATCCCATGCGCAAGTTCTTCAAGTGCCGGAAGATGAACCAGATCGTAAACTGCAATTGCTTCCGCTACATGAAGGTATGTGTCCAGATCCCAACCCGGAACAAACACCGCATAGGTGCAAAATCTTAATGCAAGATCCGAAATCTACAGGGGTGCTTTCTTTGGATTTGGGAGGACCGGCTGGAGGAGTACGTGCAGAAGAGGATCCGGCATCTAAGGCATCAGTCTGAGCTCGAGCTTGCTAGAAGAGATCAAGAAATCGAAAGGCTCCGCGCAAAAGTCCAACATCTTGCCGGTGGACTAAACGATGCATTGGAAGTTGCAGATTCAGCCAACCGTGAAAAGGAGAAGGCAATCCGCAATAGGAAGACGGCCTCCATAGCTCAGCTGTCCTTCTTAGCTTTCTGCTTAGTAGTGGCCTAGAGTCAGCCGCCTCCAGGAAGAAGACGGCAACCGTGTCGGATTTGTTTTCCGAGCGAAAGGGTAAACTTGGCATTCTAAAAAAAGCAATGGCAGTGGTTAGAAAGAATAACACGGGGAGGGGGCGTCTATTAAGGAATTAATGTGGAGGGAGACAAAGTCTGGTCAGCGCACGGGCGCAAATCTCGAGCTAGATGGACGGCTCCGGACATAGGAGGGCGCCCTCCTAGTTGTGCAAAAACTGCGTCCATCAGATCCACTAGAAGTTAACGAGGCCTAAGGGTTATCATATGGCTAACACATCAGGAGTGATTGAGTACCAAATAAGTTTCAAAGCACTCAACTTACTCGGAAGAAATAACACAATCAAACATATTTAGCATTGACAACCTAAAAGGCTAATACTGACATATTTAAAGTGTTTATGTAAAGAATTATACTGCTACTGGCATGAAAGATAGGTTCAAAACATAAACAAACAGTGAAAGTTGCATACTGAATAAAGATCGCATCCACATATCTGAAGAATGAGAGTACTTGGGCAATGCGACAGCTAGATCACTACTACTCCCTCCGTATCAAAATGTAAGATGTTGTGGTCATTTTTGATCATTATGTATCTAGACATGTTTTAGTGTAACGTTCAAATGAATTTTATATTTAAACGTGTCTAGATACGTAATGATTAAAAGTGGCCATAACATCTTATATTTTGATAGGGAGGGAGTAAGATACAAAGTACAATGGTCTTTCTTTTCCTATTTTTTCGAAGGTGCGCACGCTCACAGATCACACATTTCCTAGTTCATCGGTTCGCGGGTAACTGTGACTGAGCAAGATTTGCTCGACAGTTTTGAAGGGAAAGGCAAAAGATTTGCCTTTTTTCAATTAATTAAGAAGAAGTTGTGGACAAGTTCTAGTGTTATAGACCATCACCCTTAATACAAAAAGCCTAATCTCCCGGCAATAGATGACCCAAATGCTTGGCACCCGCAAGCACCCAATTCCTCGCCTCTAGCTTAATCCTAGCGAATATTAACGTCGGAAGTGTGCTCAAGTGCTTGAAAATCCGCGAGTTGCGCTCGTTCCAAATTTCCCAAGTCACAAGCATGAGTAGTGACGGGATTGCCTTCCTTCTTCTCCCATTTGCGATGGCAAGGTGCTCCCACCAAGATTGGACGTCATTGAAGGCCACCCAATTCGGGGGATTGAAGTCCCCAACATTGAGCCAATTCTTGATCATGCCCCAAAGGCGAATAGAGAAGCGGCAAGTGAAGAGAAGGTGTCTAGCCGTCTCATGTTCACGACGACAAAGGGGGCAAAGCCGACCATTAGGCCATCCCCTTCTCTCAAGGCGGTCGGCCGTCCACACGCGGTTTTGGATTATTAGCCATGAGAAGAGCTTGCATTTCGACAGTTGACATGCATCAGGATCTCAACTAACTAGGGCCGGTAATCTAACAGAAGTAACTAAAAATGAGTCAACCCCTTCCCAACCTTGCGGTCTAGAGGGCAAAAGACGTCATCCCTCTTGGCGATGAGGAAGCAGAGGCGGTGAGCCGGCCGCCGGAACGCCCAGAACTCGACGCCGTCGCCCTCCACGAGGCCGCAGCGCCAGATGAAGGGCCTGTAGCCGTGGCCGTTGATCACCGTGCCCTTGCTGCAGTGGAACGTGTTGAGCCTCAGCTCGGACATGCCGCAGCCGGCCCCGCTGCTCAGGTACACGGACACCGGCATCCCGTCGTATGACGTCGCCGTGGCCCTCGCCCCGTTGGCTTCCTTCTTCGCCTTCCGGTCGGCGCTGTCGAGGCCGCACGCCGCGATCTCGTCGGGGGAGAGGAATGCGCGGAGGCGCACCACTGCGCTCGCCGGGAAGAGGAAGCGGGCCTGGCCCGAGTTCATGTCGGAATGCCGCAGGACCTTCTCCCCGACGTAGTGCAGCGGCAAGTCTCCGGGGAGGTCGTGCCGCGGCAGGACCTCGGCGCGCACCCAGGCCGGCACCGTGTCGCAGGAGTCGTCCAAGACTCGGTGGTTGTAGGCGGCGGCGGCGGCGGCGGCGGGCGGGTAGGGGTCGGCGCTTCTCCGCCTCGATCGGGGCGCGCGGCGGGCCGCCCGAGGGAACTGGAGCGCGAGGAGGAGCGCGGCGTCTACGTCAGCGCTGCTGCTGGTCGTCGGCTGCTCGGTCTTGACGCGCCTGCTCCCCGGCGCGGAATCTTGGTTTCTTGGGGTGGATGGTGGCATTCGAAGGTCCACCACGTCGAGCAGCGGCGGCGGCCCCTCGGACTTGACGCGATCAAGCCCCCAATCGTCCGCGACGCTCGCCGTCGGACCGGTGAAGAGCGCGAGGTCGACGCCGAAGACGATCGCCTCCGCGGCGGCGCTCTTCGGCTGCGTCGAGGGGCGTGGAGCGCCTGTAGCGGGAGGAGGAGGGCGCGGCGAGGCGGTGGACAGGCCGAGGTGGAGTTCGAGGTCGATGGCGGCGGCGGCCGCCGCCAATCCAAGCAGGGCTTCCATCGCAAGCTACCGCCGTCTCTCGCAAGCTTCCGTGGCTTCTCCAAGTCGGCTGGAAACTAGAATCATTTCACGGGGGGAGGATTTTCCTCTGGGGTAGAAATGTTAAACGGCGACAGGGGACAGACGGACGGACGGACGGGGGAGTCGTATCTACCTAGGGTTTCGCAATTCACGGCCCTATATATGCGAGCCCACATCCATTGAGCCCAAACAGCTAAAAGGATCATAGCACGATATCCAATCCAGCCCAATACGAGCCAACTCCGCGCACCAGCTTCTCCCCGTCATTTTTTTCTCTTCTAAACACGCTAGAAACGACGCTCACATACGTGCATGCAGTCACCCTGTAAACCCATGAACACACACCCTACTATTATAAACACATCCGAAAATACTAAGCTGGCGGATAGAGTATTGAGATTGACGAATTCACCACGAGCGACTCGCTATCGACGAGAACGCCGTGTCTCACTAAAAAATAATCTGACTAAATGCAATACACAGATGTCAAACCTCTCCACTGTGATGGACCAACCACTATGCTAACCATCCAACCACAGATTGGTTTGCAGCTCCTCCACGTCATTGATTCGACCTCTCCACTACGAGCCATTCATATTGGTTGCATTGCTAGTCCCGTGGATCGGCTCATCTTTGAACAAGTTGCATCCATACATCCAATCCAATGCACCAAGCCACACTCCATTTCCACCACGCTCCTATCACACCTGAAATTTTCCCAAATCTCCATCTATTCTTCTCCCGCTCCTCATCGCTAGCAATATCAGACCGTGGCAAGCGCGGCGCAATGTGGTTTTCGAAAGGCTGCGACAGTGCTGTCGTTTCCACACATTGATTAATTGGATCATTTCAGAAGGACGTGTTGCCTCTTTGTCCTAGAGATGATATACATCTCGCTCACGATTCTGGTTAGTCATGTTCTAGGGCGGTTTGGATGCCATCGGCGCGCAGAGCGTCTCCGGCTAACTCTGGAATGGCATGGGCACGTATGGCAACCCTGCTATAACATAAAGACGTAGTGAAATCACTTTTCTCGAGTGCACGAGCGGTCCGTGCACACGCAACTCGCGTCTGGGTGGGTCCCACCCACATGTCTTTCCGGTCCCCTCCCCCATGTCCCCCCCCCCCCCCCCTTCGGAGCCGTGGCGGAAAAGACGTTGTCGAGAGTAGACTTAGCAGTGAGGGGTGGGAGTGCTCGCATGTGATTTAAGGACGACGAGGCGGGGCTGACATGTTCTTCTTCCTCTTATCATTTTGCTGTCTGAAAACCTACACGAGTGAACTCCTCGAAACAGGCTTTCGCCCCGCTTTATAAATAAAGCAACGACCAACATACAACCACCAGATACAAACGTCACACCACACATGCTGGGGCAGCAGCAAACACACACAAACCCACAAAGAAAGGGAAAAAGAAGAAACTAAACAAAGACATAGGCAGATCGACTAAACAATGATAGCCCACAAACCGCTGCGCCCTCCGAAGAAGTACCACCACGTTCCAAGCACCGGATCATCGAGTACCAAGCAGCACCTTAAAGAAGGAGCGCGTCTGCTACTGCCCGGACCAGAGCACTGGCACTAGGGTTTCCCCTGGCACAAAGAGAAGCGGACAAAAGGGTAGCCCCGACGCCCTTCAGGAAGGAATGATGCCACCCACAGGCGGCACCTCGTCGGTGTTAGCCAAGCCGACAAGGATTTCTCCTGGACAAACCCTGTCTACAACCCGGGACGGTCCGTAGCAAATTAAAGGAACCTGCGGGGCTAACCTCAATGCCACCAGACACACAAAGAAGCGGACTAAAGGAGAGCCCCGACGCCCTTCAGGAAGGAATGGTGCCACCCGCGGGCAGCAACTCATCGGTGTCAGCCAACCCGACAAGGATTTCTCCCGGACAAACCTTGTCCACAATCTCGGAAGGTCCGTAGCAGAGGGTCCCACGAGGAAGAACCTCGTCACCACCAGACACACCACCCGCTAGCATGCGCCACCATCACCGTCTCTTCGAAGCCACCGTCACGAGGTCAGCCAAACAGAGGTAAAGACAAGATTGTACCAAGGTTAGCAATACCGCAGCCGCACGGGAGGGAACTACCTCCACCGCCTAAGACGGTAGTCGACCGGACGCAGCCGCAGAGCATACCAATCCCCAATAGGTCCGACCGGGCCCATCGGGCCCGTAAAGCCCCCGCGAGGGCACACCAGTCCAATAGGGTCCAGCCGGGCCTGACCCACCTGGTCAGGCTCGTGAAGCCCTGCCGCTACGCTGCAACAAGCCGGCGTTGGCGCCGCTGCCCCTTGCACCCCTGACTCGAAATCTGCCGCCGAACGCACAACAGATCGGGCCGGCCCCCTCCGACCTAGATGTGGCCCGTAGGGCCCCGATCTGGGCAGCTGGAACCTCCAGGCCGAACTGCCTTGCGCTGCTGCCCGCATCCATGCGCCGCTCCGCGGAAACGCAGGCCGCACCATCGCCACGCCGCCGCCGGACCGCCGCCATCCAAAGCGCGCCGCAACCAGGCCAGAGGAGCCTCGTCTCCTCCATCCATGGCTCGGGGAAGAACAGGCCGCCGCCGCCGGCGCCAACCGGACCGAGCCCAGCGGCCTCTGCCGACGGCGGCGACAGGGAGAAGAGGAAGAGAGGCGCCTGGGGGAGGAGCGCGGGGGGCGCGCGCCGCCGCCACGGGGGGCGGGGACGCGCGAGGAGAGGGAGGGGGAGGGAGGGAGAGGGCGACGCGGCCGGCCGGCGGCGGCGGCGCTAGGGTTAGGGTTCGGAGTCGCTACGGGAGGAGTTGTTTCTACACGAGTGAACTAGCCTCTGCCCATACGGCCATACGTAGTTGTGTTCCTTTGTGACACTCGTGAGTGTATTATGACGCGAGAATGGGACCCACTTAGCCCGTTTATACTACATTTTATACTTGACATGCTAAATTGAAATATAAGTGGGACACGTGAGTAATCAGGGCATGCCCATGGCAGGCGCCGGTCGCACCCCGCTAGCTGCCACACGCGCAAAAAAAAAAAGGACTGCACCGACCTAGTAGAGCCCGCTCAATGTCGATGGTTTCCGGGCTTCCGGCCCACCTCAATGCGAGCACATCTCTCTCATCTCTAGACTCTCCCAAGTCCAACTCCAAGTAAAAAAAAATCCCAATCTCTCTCGCCGATCCTAGTATATCACGCCGCCGCTCCGTCCCCTCTCACCGCGGCTGCTCCTCCCGCTTTAGCTCCCCCTAGCGCCGCCACGAGGAGAAGCTTCCGCCGGCCTCGAGGCCCTTCCTTCCTGTCTGCTCGCACCAACTGTCATCGGACGTGAACGACCCGGGATTTCCATCGCGAATTTGCGATGGCGGCCACGTCTCCGTCTCCGCCTCCGCCACAAGGTCAGCTCCGGCCAATCCCTTCCATCTCCTTTACGTGCGCCGTGCTAGTAGTATCTGTTCCGGCCATCGACCCCCAGTATTGGTTGTTCTGCTGCTAGGTTCTAATTTGATGCCATTGCAGAAAAAAAAAGGAGTACTTGCTACGCGTAAAGCTGCCGAATCAGAAACTCCGCTGTGCTAGAATTTTAAATTTGATGTCGTTGGAACTTACACGTAGATTTTTTTTGATTTATCTGCGTGACAGTCGGACATGTTTGTTACAAAAGCCATATCACTTTTGCTATACATCCTATTGGTATCAACTTTGTCTTGCCAATTTTGCTATAGATCCGTACAGTACAGTTACCCTCTTCTAGCCCAAATGGTGTTTATTTTCAAGTTTCTGGATTCAGCACCGTAATATTGTGCTTTCCCTTGGAAGACGACCAACAAAATACCAAGGAGCACTAATATACGCTTTTAAAATGCTTAAGTCTGTTTTTAAATTTTAGTTGGCTGGTCTGCTTGTATATCATTTGCTGGCACACTGGAGTCCAGGGGCTTGTGGTAGGAATGGAACCATTTAATAAATGCTCTATTGTTGTACTAATCTGCAAGTTTATGCTATGCAGACAAATGTAATTATAAAAACCGTCTGCAAGAGTGGACTCAACGGAATAACCTGGAGCTGCCAGCTTACCTTACTGAGTTGAGAGGTGAACTTCATAAACCTGAGTTCCGCAGCACCGTCGAGGTGGCTGGCGAGCGGTTTCCATCAGATCAGTGTCATGGTCGCCTCAAGGACGCGGAGCAGGATGCTGCCAAAGTGGCCTATGAGAAACTGGTGATTGGAGATGATCCTACGGATGTGCTTGGGCTGATTGACCAGGTATTTTCATTTTGTTACTGTTCCTTATTTTGGTTGTTTATAATACTTCATTTAATGTTTTAACTTTGATCGGACGATTGTGTTTCGTATCCTATATCATGTCTCCTCATCATTTTCTTGTAGTTTGCCTTACAATAAACCAGGCCAGACACAATTTGATGTGTTTTATCACTTTTCCCCTTTTGCCTAGTTGTGTTATATTTTTCAGTCATGGAACAAATGATCTTGCCACATGAACCCGTACTTGGACTTTGGAAGTGACAACATTTTATAGCTGCGGATCACTGCAATTGCAGATAGTTAACTCATCCAAAGAGTTATCCGGGATTGTTTTCCTTATTGCTTCTTTTTGGGCAGAGACTTTATTAATTCTGGTTCATCTATACCTTACTGTATTCTTGTTTTGTAACTCATGTTTGGTGCTAAACATAACTGGTAATTCATATGCCACAAGAACAGATAATCTCCTTTTATCACTTTTTTAGTTTTCATTTTAATAATCATGCCAGAAATTAAAGTAATTGATTTCCATCTAACATACATGTTCCCTTTTCTTCTGTTCAGGAGGTGGTGTTCTGCAAATCAATCCTCAGTGACTTCGCTGTTAAGACAAAAGTCACTCAGCCTACTTACTCTGTATATCGTCCAGAAGGGCTAGGGCCTATGACCTTGTTTGTTTCATCTGTGTTGTTCGATGGGAACACTTATACTGGTGAACCTGCAATAAATAAGAAGAGCGCGGAGCAGAAGGCAGCTCGTGCTGCAGTCAAATCAGTTTTAGGTAACTTAATTGTCGTTCTCAATTTGTAAAGAAAGGTCCAAAAGCTTTTTTGAACTTATTGTATTGAGAATTATTAGCATACTTTTAGAAGTATACCTAATTATTCATTATGCTGTTGCAGCTACAAACAACATTTGTATGAAGGAAATTATTAGATCAAAGAAACAATTTATCGATGCAATTGCATCTTCTGGGTTCAAGAAAGAAAAAGTTGTAAGCCAGGGAAACTGCAATGCTCCAACAAATGTCATAACTACTGCTGCTCCTATAAAATTTGTGCCCGCGGTTGGAGCTGTGTGTCCAACTGCTGATCAAGGAGCGAACATCATTCCAGCAGCTGATCCATCTGCCCAAGCTATATCTGGCTCAAAGAAGCGCAAGAAGCACAGGACTACAGGACAGAATGTCACCCATCCTAACATGAGGTAATTTCCTTTTTCAGTTTTTACTATGTATATATATGACATTGAATTTTTTTGTGGACACCTATTGGTGTATTAGGTCAGTTTTGTCCTAAAAAGCAGTGACTTAAGGGCAAGCCAGTGGAGATATCCTATTTTTAAGAGCTGAAGCGCTTAGTGTTAGGATCGTATCTTGTTGAGGTCCTTAATTCATGATGTGAGCGCATGCGACGGTCTGAAGCGCTTGGTATTAGGATCTGATTAAGCCTATTGTTTTTGGCTGTTTGCTTCTGGCTGCACTGCCATACTTATGTAGTTGTTCTTAATATAGTGAAGAATGAATGCGTGTTTGTTAAAGACATAGACATATCTTATTACTGTCCAATAGATCCTACTGTAATGTGACGGCCCTTGTTATTTCACCATAGATACACGTTCAAGAACAGAACCTTGAGACGCTAGCTTGATGATATTGTTTGATGATAGCTGTGGATACATGTACTGTCCTATTGTTCTTTCTGCAGAAATATGTCATCGTTCCTTACACAAACGAAATTAGTACCCGGTATGGATAATCTGCTGGCCTAACATGTAAAAATATCAACTCCTAGAATTATTTACTTTGGATGGTCGTGATTAGAACTTCAAACTTTGTTATTATCTGGCACTCTCTTGCAATTCTTAGAATGGTTTGTGGTAGGTTCTAACCTTAAGTCATCATTTTTGTAAGCATGTTGTGTTTCTGAGAATATGCCATGTTCACTGGATTCTACAGTTTGAAGTCTTGGATATTCCATGTTCACTGGATGTTAATTTTTTCATGTGCCAACTTGAATGTTCAATACTGACCATTTACTAGGCCTGCTACTGATGAATAAGTTGTTACTGTGTTGAGTAACGACACATCAAACAGTAGAGCTATCCTGCTTGTAAAATATCTTGCCATTTATTTGATATGACCTGATCAGTCTACATGTTCACCAAGTTTTACTAGAACACCTTCTAGCCATCACATGTTAGTGGTATATGAAGTAACTCACTATTGTCCCTGTTTCTTGTGCCTAACATGGTGGTGAATCTTTCTTCGTTAAGGTGATGGCTATCCGAGCTTGTTCTTTAACAGTGGTAGTGGAACGTGGCGTTGGAGCAGTCAGCAGATTACGGTGGACGCAAACCTGATCCGGCAGCATCAGGGCCAGGAGGGAACCTTGGCCGCCAACTTAACATGTTTTTTTTTTACCTGAGCCAGCGCGGGTGTGTCTGGTCTTTGATAACCTGAGATGTGACGATGCTAGCTGATATGATCTGGTCTATATTTTGGATGTGATGATGCTAGCTGATCTGATCTGGGCGTTTTTTGTTTTGGATGTGATGATGCTAGCTGATCTGATCTGGTCTTTGATTGACGTAATGTGCCTATATTTCTGATGCTAGCTGTTTGTGTTGTACAGTGAGTTTTACTGAAGTTGTTCAAGTCCGTACCGGTTGTATGCCACGGTCAATACTGGGTTATTTATCCTGAACCTGTTCAAGCTTGCGTGTACAGCAGTTTGTTTGCAACTTTTTTCCTACTCTTGGACGCTACTGATTCTTCATGATACCTGCTGTCTCTGTACAGCCCTTTTAAATAAATCTTGTCTAGTTTAAGAAATCTCTCAAAAAGTAGCCTCAATTTGTTTTTTGATCGTTTTGGTGTTTTCATTGAGTTTTTGTTGGTTTTGATTCAATATATCTGGTGCTTCTAGATCTACCCTCCCTTGTGCGCTGTTAGCCAATGTCGGAGAGTGACTCCCATGAGACAGGGGTGGTCACACGCTGAAGAGTATGTTCGAGACAGGGGTGCTGAACGCGGAGGTCAAGCAACACTCAACCGGCACGGCGACGGTGCTCGTCGAGCCTGAGGAGGGACATCACGACAGAGATAGACATCAGCCCGTACCCAGGTTCACGGCCCTCTGGAGGAGGTAACACCGCTACTCCAGCTTGCCGAGGGCTCTCTTGTGGCAGTGCGGAGCTCAAGGAGGGAACTCTAGGGTCTTCTTCCTCCTCGAGTGCGCTTGGCTAGACTACACTATGGTGGAGTGCTCAAGGTCTGAACGATCGATGGACGGCCAGCGGGTGCCGCAGAGATCGTGGGGGTGCCCACGGTGACGTCGTCGTTGGAGCGTAGCGCCGGCCATCCGCTTTATCACCGAAGGGGAAAGCTTCGTAGTCCGGCGCGGGGGGCACAGCTTTGTTGACTCCTTTAATCACCAGAATGGCAACTGCGGCGTCGTCGTCACCGCGCGCAGACGCGCGTCACTCTGCGGCCGCGGCAGAGGCCATGTGCGCTCTGCAGCGGTTGCTTCGCAGCGAATTATCTCTACAGGGCCTGAGCGGCCTTGTAGAGGGATTTGCGTTGACTCCTCTCCAGGGGAGAGAGCCTTGCAGAGGGGCAGCTGCGGGGGGAGCCTCTTCAGGCCTCCGCTCCCTCTTTAAGCCCTCTCGAGGACTTTTCCTCTCGAGAGCCTCTCCAAGCGTTTGGCTTGGTCCTTAGTCATTTCTCGATACCGTTGCGTGTCGAGGGCTGTGGAGAGTGGGGCCTACACACCCTGGATTCCACTGGGCCGACAGTAGCCCCCGGGCCCATGACGGGCACGGCGAAGCCCACCAGGCGCAGACGAAGCGTCGTGGGCCCATAGTGTCCGGCCGGCCCGAGACACGCGTCGATCAGTTGCGCGTCTGCGACGACACGATCTATCCGGCGGAGCGTGCGTCGTGGGGGTCCCCACCACGCCCCGGTAACTGCCCCGACGGGAGTTAAAAGCCTGCGCGCCGGCTCGAGCAGCCGTTACTGCTCTCACTTTGTGCACCCGGCCTTTCGATCTCCCATCTCTGAGCTTCCTCACTCCGGCGATCTTTGTCTCCTTTCGCGCTCTTCCGCACCTCTTCCTTTCCCGGCGATGGCTTCTGCGAAGGGCAAGGCGGCGACGGCGAAGCCCCCGGTGAGCGCGCAGGGGGAAGGGGCGCTCGGCCCCGCCCTGGTCGGGGCGCGCTTCAATGAGGCGGCGCTGGACAAGATCCAGCACTTGGTCGCCGGGAAGACCAACGAGCACGGCGCCAGTGCTCTCCAGGCCGCGAAGCTCGGCCGGCTCCCGACGGGGTTTTTCCCCATCTTCCTCCACACCATCTACGCCGGGCTTGTGCCTCCCTATTCGCCCTTCCTGGAGGCGATCCTGGAGTTCTACCAGATCCACCTTCTTCATCTGCACCCCATCTCCATCCTGATCCTCTCCATCTTCGCCTACCTCTGCGAGGCTTATCTGGGGTGCAGCCTTCGGTGGCCCTCTTCCGGAGCTTCTACGCGCTCCGGAGCTCCGCGAACCTCGAGCGGACGGGGTGCGTCTCCTTCCGCATCGTGGACGGAATGGGGGATGTCTATATCCCCATGTCGTGGAACGGCGAGAAGCCTGTCACGGCGGTGGTGAAGAAGGTGGACGACTCCCGGCAGAAGTGGCTCCTTATCGGCGTCAAGTCGCAGAGCTCCTTCCTCGACGCCCCGGAGGCGCCGCCCATGAAGAACACCCACTGGGGCAAGCTGGCCTTCCGGAGCCTGCAGATCGCGGACCTGGTGGGCCGCATGCAGCTTCTTCGGGAGAATGGCCTCACCGGTCAGATGATCGCGGAGGACTTTGTGAGGCGCCGCATCGCTCCGCTTCAGGCGCACAAGAAGCCGATGTGGATGTACTCGGGCCTCACGGACCCGATGCGGCTCCACTGCTGCGACCACCGCCCCGAAGCCGTCTCCACCATCATGGGCGTCCTCTTCATCAACCCGGACATGCCTGTGGTGGTTGCTGAGGTGCTGCGGCCTCTCCACCAACTCTCCATGAACACGCGTCTGGCGATTCTGGAGCGGATGCCGACGTTTACCCCGCTGGGCATGGCGGGGGAGGAGGAGGACGAGGTGGCCATGCCCGTGGCGAAGGTGCCAGGAGCCGTGGAGTCGCCCTCCGCATCAGACGTCGAGCTTGGCGGCGCGGCGGCAAGGGCGAACCGCTCGGCCGGCGGGGCGAGCTCGTCACGGGCTGCGCCCCCTGCCGAGGAAATCTTCGAGGTCTCGTCTGACGACGAGCCCTATAGGGAGGCCCCTTCGCGCCCTGTTATGGAGGGGGAAGGGAGTGACGACGATGAGGACGCGGCGGGGCGACGAGAGCCTCGGTGCAAGGCGGCCCACGATAGGCCTGCTGGGGGCCAATGGGCGCTCCCCTCAAGAGGAAGGCGGAGGCGCCTCCCGAGGGGGCCGGAGCCAGGACCACGCCTTCATGGCGCTCGCCTGGCATGGCGTGGGTTGACACCCGCGCCAAGAAGGCTGGGTAAGTATCTTGATCTAGGTTTTCCCTTCCTCGATCTCTACTTGCCCGTTCTCATCTGACGGATTTTCTTGCTCCTGGCCAGCGACCTGGTGCCTGCGAAGCGTCGAAGGCTTCGCAAGGCCGCGGAGGTGAAGAAAACCGCGCCGGAGGCCGCGGCTGACTAGGCCTCGAGGCCTGTGTCGGCGGACACCGCAGGCCCTGCCAAGGACGCGCCTCAGGCTGAGGCGACTGCGCCTCCTTCCGAGGAGAGGCGCCCGGAGGAGCACGCGGAGAGGGCGCCCACTCCGCCTCGCGCTGCCACTCCTCCGGCGCAGCAGGAGGCCGAGGCGGACGCGACGCCAATCCAGCGCCCGCCAAGGGCTGACGAGACGGAGGGTGAAGCTCCTCCGCCGCCCCCGCCAAGCCCTGCAGCGGAGGCGGAGACAGCGGCTACGGGGCAGGCCTCTCCTGCCCCTGATGCCCACGATGAGGTGCCGCTTGAGGGCGGCGACACCGGCGCGCGGAGCGCAGGTGCTGAAGGGGAGAAATCGCCGCCAAGCCCCCAGGCCCGCGGCGCTGCAGGGCCCCGCGCAAAGGCCCCCTTCGTCAAGCTCGACACAGGTGCCGGGACCTCTGCGCCGCATGGGGCTTCACAAGACCTGGTTCTGAGCGGCTGGGACTGGAGCAGAGGACGCCGCGGCGTCGCCTTCCGCCTGGTGCGGGAGTCCCTGGACGGGTTGGAGGCGCACCTCGCCCTCGAGGACGCGGAGATCACCCGGCGGCAAGGCGAGCTCGCGGAGGCCTGGGCCGCCTTTCACGCAGCCGTGGAGGTGCGCCGGCAGAGCGATCTAGCTCTGCAGGCGGAGCGCGAGGAGGCGCTGCGCTTCGCCAAGGAGGTCCGGGAGGGCGCCGTGCGCGAAGCCGAAGAACTCTTGGAGCCTCTCCAGGCCGAGCGCTAGGCGGCGGCGGACGACTTGGCCGCGGCCAGGGCGGAGCGGGAGATGGTGGAGTCCTCGCTGGCGGACAAGCACCGCGAGCTTGTCCAGCTTGAGGCCAAGATCCTCGCCGACTCTGAGGTCGTGCGGACCTCTCTGGAGGCGGTCCGCGCGGTCTTGGATGCCAGGGGGCAGAGGCTGGGCGAGCGCGAGAACGACGTGAGCCAGCGCGACGAGCAGCTGCTGCAGGCGGAGCAGGAGCTGTCGGTGCAGCGCACCGACCTTGAGGCCCGGGAGGGGAACCTGGCCGAAGCCCTAGACAAGTTCAACCGCGAAGCGGCTGCCCACAAGAAGCACGTGGAGCGCTTCAACGCCAGGCTTGCCGAGCGTAAGGAGGAGGCGGAGAAGGAGTTCCAAGCCCGGGAGAGGGAGTACCGCGCCGCCGTCTCTCGAGATTATAACGAGAAATTCAAGAAGCAGGAGAATCGCTTCAGGAAGAGGCGCGCCGAGGATGATGCCCGGATCCGCGAGCTGGAGCACATGAACGCCAGGCTGAACTCCCGGGCGAGGCGTGCTGCGGATGGTCGCCGCCTCGCCGAAGAGGCTCGCGAGCGCATGTCGCAGGACCTCGCCGCCCTCATGGCGGACATGGAGGAGATGAACAAGCAGGTGGGCCCTGCCGTGGACCGAGCGGTGGAGGCTGCCGAGAGCGCTCAAGCGGCGCGGGTACTGTCGCAGCAGCGGTAGCGTATGTTCCAGTCCTTGGTGGCTCGGGGCAACGATCTCGCGGCGAAGCTGGGAGTGGAGGCGCCGCACGTCCCTGCTCAGGGCAACGCCGACGCCGCCGCCTACCTCGCCTACTTCGACCAGCTCTTCACGGCGCTCGAGGGCCCTGCCGCGGAGCTCCGCGACGTCGTCGAGGAGGAGTGCCACCAACTCTTGGCGGTGGCAGTCGACCGCATCTTCACCAACCTCCAGCACATCCAGCCCGGCTTCGACTACACCTCGGTGACCGAGCCTCTCGAGGGGGAGGAAGGGTGGAAGATCTCCAACTCCGTCCGAGACCAAGTCGACGACTTCTGCGGCCGCTTCAAGCGGGCTGAGGCAAAGGAAGACGACGGCGAGGAGGCGGGCTCCGAAGGCGAGCCTGGAGAGGAAGGGTCCGCGGATGAGGGCGACGAAGCTTCTGCCTGATCCTCTTCTGTGTTATGATGCGCTTGTAGCGCCATTTAAAAGACTAGGCTTAGAGACTTTTGCTCCACTGTCTGTAATATATTTTTAAGTAAATGCTATTGAGTTTGCACGTGTGCCCCTCGAAGGGCCTTTTACTTCCACTTCATGTCTTTGTTCGCTCTGCGTCGCTAGGACCCTTCTCCTTACGCTATGACTCCGCCGCTGCGGTATGCCTGAGCAATGACTCGGCAAGGCTGGGGGGAGTTTAAGGCTTAGAGAGGTAAGAGTCCTCGAGGCGCGATGCTCAAGGGCCCCCCTTTGACGTGCAAGCAGTCCATGGAGTGTGAGGGAAAAGAGTCTCTCGAGGGACGACGAGTGCTCGTGAGAGAGGAGAGATACTCAAGACGTGAGCGCCGAACTTAGCTTTGCGAGGCTTTTGCTCTGCGTAGACTTTCCCTGGCGATGGGCTCTCCTCTAGGGGCCGAGTTTTGCCTCCACGAGCTTGGAGGGACTTTTGTTCCCTGCGGATGTTAGAGAGGCGAACCCAACGCTAGTGCATGGTAGTAAGGACTCATGTGCGCTTATAGGTTTCCTCAGTTGTGTCTCGCGAGGAGAGTAAGTACCAAGGTCCTTTGGAGAGGTGGCGTGTTTTTGGGAGCATGCCCTTTAGCCAGAGCTCGGATCCCTTGGATTTTGCAGTGCTGCTGGGGTGCTCTTGAGGCACAGGCACCGTACTCAGCCCCCACTCGCGAGGTGCGCATGGGAAGAATATAAGCGCACATGGAAAGGCAAATGATGAAAGTAAACTTACCACCAAAATATTACATAGCGGCGTCTTAGTGCATAGTTCACTTAGGAACGAAATGGTTCGTTACACTTGGGGTTGCCAAGGTAAGTTTCTTTCCATGTCGAGGCATGGGGACAACCCATTAGTGGCTGAGACTCTCTACGGCCTGCGGTGGCTCGTTACCAGGAGAGCTCGGAGGGCTGACCCTCAGGAGAAGCTTTGTGAAGCTTGGAGGTGAAGCCGTGAGCTTCCCTCTAGAGACAAAAAATGCCTGACGTGACAATGATCACGGGCGTGACTATGATCACGGGTAGAACTTGCGTAAATGCACGATGTTCCACGGGTTCTTGACGGGGATGCCGTCTTCGGTCTCGAGGCGGGCAGCGCCAGGCCTGGCGATGTGAGAGACCCTGTAGGGGCCTTCCCACATAGGCGAGAGCTTGTGGAGGCCTTCTCTGGAGAGGATTCGCCTGAGGACGAGGTCGCCCGCCTCGAGAGTGCGCGAGCGCACATGGCGGCTGTGGTAGCGTCGCATGTCTTGCTGGTACTTTGCCGCTCTGAGGGCGGCACGGCGGCGCAATCCCTCGAGAAGCAGCAGGTCGTCGTTGTGGAGGTCCTCTTGGGTGTCCTCATTGAAGGCAAGGACCCGTGGGGATCCGTTCTTGATTTCAGTGGGGAGGACTGCTTCGGCTCCATAAACCAGGGCAAACGGCGTTTCACCAGTGGGCTTTGAGGGAGTTGTGCGTATGGACCAGAGCACAGATGGGAGCTCGTCGATCCAGCCCTTGCCGTGGCCCTTGAGGATGTTGAAGCTTCTGGTCTTGAGGCCCTTGAGGACTTCCGCATTTGCTCGCTCGGCTTGACCATTGCTCTGTGGGTGAGCCACCGAGGCGAAGCAGAGCTTGATGCCGAGTTTTTCGCAGTAAGACCGGAAGATGCCGCTGGTGAACTGCGAGCCATTGTCGGTGATGATGCGATTTGGCACTCCGAAGCGGCAGACCAGGCTCCTGATGAATTTCACCGCTGCCCCGGCTGGTATACTGCGCGTCGGTTCGACCTCGGGCCACTTTGTGAACTTGTCGATGGCCACGAAGAGGAAACGGTAGCCCCCTTGCGATTTCGGGAAGGGGCCCAAAATGTCCAGCCCCCAGACCGCGAACGGCCAGGAGAGCGGGATGGTCTGGAGCCCCAGCGCCGGCTGATGGATTTGCTTGGCGTGGTACTTGCAGGCATCGCAAGCTTGGACGATGGTGACCGCATCTTGAAGCGCTTGCGGCCAGTAGAAGCCGCTCCTGAAGACCTTGCCTGCGAGGGTGCGCGCACACGAGTGGTGGCCGCACTCTCCGCTATGGATGTCTTTGATCAGCATTCGGCCTTCTTCAAGAGGGACGGATTTGAGCGTGATGCCATTTGGGCGCTTGCGGTATAGGTCTCCCTCGAGTAGGATTTTGCCTGTCGAGCGATTCGCTCTGCTTCCGCGTCTTCTTCGGGGAGGACCCCCTTCATCAGGTAGTCTTTGAGCTCGTCAATCCAGCCTGTTTCTTGATGTGCCGCTGTCAGCAACAGACGCTCCCCTGTGTGAGGACCACAATCGGGTGCCCCAGCTTCAGGAGGTGGTGGGAGTGCTTCGTCTGTGCTTGCGGCCGTAGCTGCTTGTGGCTGCTTTATGGATGCCTTGGCGAGCCTTTCTTCAAAGACGCCTGCCTGCTGGGCTTGCCTTCGTGAGGCTCGCTTGGCGATGTCGTCGGCCTCCTGGTTCCCCAGAGCCCTCAGCCCCCGAGCCACTGGTGCCCAGCGACACCTTCTTCGTGGAAGCTTGCTCTTGAGAGAACATCTGTTTCTTCTTCTTGGGCCTCTCGAGAGGCTCCAGGTCCTCGTCAGCCGGGAACGCCATGGCGGCTGCCTTGTAGGCGCTCTCGACAGCGCGCGTGGCATCCAGGATATGACCATGGATGGCGATAGTGCCAGCGCTGCCGGGGATCTTGACCATGTTGTAGGCGTGATGCGTGCGGCCATGAACTTCGCGAGGGCGGGGTAGCCGAGGATGGCGTTGTACGGCAGGCCAATGTGCGCGACGTCAAAGTCGATCAGCTCAGTGCGGTAGTTCTTCTGCGTGCCGAAGGTGACGGCCAGCCGGACCTGCCCCAGAGGTGCGATCGAACCACTGGTGACCCCTGTGAAGGGCCTGGAGGGCATGAGCCACTCATAAGGCACTTGAAGCGTCTCGAAGGTCTCGACAGAGCTGACGTTCAGGCCGGCGCCCCCATCAATAAGCGTCTTGGAGACGGCAATGTTGTTGATGGTGGGGGAGCAGACCAGGGGGAGGGTTCCAACAGTCTTGGTCGACTTGGGGTGGTCCTTGGCGTCGAAGGCGATGGTGTACTGCGACCACTTGAGGGGCCTGGAGGTCTCGACGCTTGGGAGCGCGGCGTTGAGCTCGCGGGCGAACTGCTTGAACTGGTTGTTCGACTTGGGCGCCTGAGCTCCGCCGAGGATAAAGGCCATAGCCCCCCTTGAGGCCTGGTAGCCTCCATCTTCCTCGTCGGAGAGGTTATTGTTCTTCTCGACGGCGTTGGCCTGAGTGCCCGGCGGCTTCTGGTAGCTGCCCTTGCGTCCGCCTCTGCGGTAGCCGCGGCCTCTGCCGCGGCTCCCGCTGCCCTCTTCTTGCTCGCGCTCTCTGCTCAGCCTCTTGAGGTCAAAGCAGTTCTCCGTAGCGTGGCCGCGCCTGTTGTGGTAGACGCAGAACGGTCGGTTGTCCTCCTTCTTGTCGCCAGGCTCAGGGGAGGCTCTACGGGCGTACTTGGCATCCGGCTCAGCCGCTAGGACAGCGGTGGTCTTGCGCTTGGTTTCTTCCCGCTTCTTGTGGCTCTTGGATCCCTCGGCCTGGTCGTCTGCCCGCTGGCTCATCTTGACGAAGAGGAGCCCCTCTTCAGCCTTGGCGCACTTGTCAGCGAGGTCGAACAGCTTCACCACAGAGGTGAGCTTGTCGTGAATGCCCAGCTTCTCGAGCATCCTGCGGTTCGTGACGCCCTCCCTGAAGGCGGCAATGACTTGTGTGTCGGGGATGTTCGGGATCTTGTTGCGCACTTGGCTGAAGCGCTGGATGTACTTGCGGAGGGTCTCATCTTTCCTCTGGACCATAGCGCGCAAGTCATTGTGGGTGAGCGCGCGCTCATATGTGCCCTTGAAGTTGGCGACAAACTGCCTGCAGAGCTCCTCCCACGAGTCGATGGAGTCTTCAGGCAGGTTGAGGAGCCATGACAGCGCGGAATCCCTAAGCGCGTGGGAGAACCAGTTGGCCATGACCTTGTCGTCCCCTCCTGCAGCTTGGATAGAGGTGGTGTAGAGCTGCAGGAACTCGATGGGGTTGCTTGACCCGTCGTAGCCCTTGGGAAGGGCAGGCCTGAACTTCTGTGGCCAGACCACGCGGCGCAGAGCGCGGGTGAAGGCCATGCAGCCGGTGGCGTACGTGGCGGTTCCGCCCTGGAGAGCCCTGCGGTTCTGCTGCTCCGCCTGGCCGATTTCCTCGACGAGGCGGTTCTGGAGGTCCCTACGGCGCTCCATCCCCACCCGCGCGTCAGGCGCGGTGCGCTGCACGATTTGGCAGTCGTGCGGCGAGGACGCATGGGAGGCAGCCCTCAGCACCGCGGCCGGAGGTGGTCCCGGTGGTGGCGGAGACACATTCAGCGCGGCTGTTCCCGCGCGGCCAGAGTGGTGAACCAGCGAACACAACGGAGCGGGGCGCGTCGTCGCGATGTCGACGAGGTGGTGGAGGCGGTCGAGCCAGAGGTCGTGGGCCTCCGGGTTGGGCCGGTAGCGGAGAAGCTCCTGAGCCATGAGCAGCGCAGTATGTGGACCGGGCTCTGGACGTCCCTGAGAGGACGCGCTTTGGCGCCGAGACGGATGCGAGACCTCAGCGTCCTCGTGGTGCTCGGAGAAGTCCTCGTCGTCGCGGCGGTCGCCGCCGCGGTGATCCTCGCTCTCGGGCTCCTCCACGCGCGGGCCGGTGTTGGCGCGCTCCGCCGTGCGAGGGCGGCCGCGGCGGCCGCGAGCGGTGGCGGTGCCGGGCTCAGTATGAGCCCTCTCGGCTGCGCGCCTGTTGGCGCGTATCGTGCGGGTGTCCGTCATGGCGCGGAGGCTGGTCGAAGGTTGAAGACGCGCCTCAGCCCCTACCTGGCGCGCCAAATGTCGGAGAGTGACTCCCACGAGACAGGGGTGGTCACACTCTGAAGAGTATGTTCGACAGGGGCTGAACGCGGAGGTCAAGCAACCCTCAACCGGCACGGCGACGGTGCTCGTCGAGCCTGAGGAGGGACATCACGACAGAGATGGACACCAGCCCGTACCCAGGTTCACGGCCCTCTGGAGGAGGTAACACCGCTACTCCTGCTTGTCTGTATTGCGCTGTAGAGGGTACAGTACGATGAGCTTGCCGAGGGCTCTCTTGTGGCAGTGCGGAGCCCAAGGAGGGAACTCTAGGGTCTTCTTCCTCCTCGAGTGCGCTTGGCTAGACTACACTATGGTGGAGTGCTCAAGGTCTGAATGATCGATGGATCGGCCGTCTCCTTCCTACGGAGGTGCTCCCTCTCCTTTTATAGGCGCCTCGGGCCTCATCCTTGCGCCCTGCGCAGCGGAAGGGTTCCCACATGGCGACGAAACGGAGGAGCGGGGTGCACCGCAGCTCGGTCGTCCATGGACTCGGTCCATGGTCGTAAAGCCTGTCCTTGAGGCAGAAAAGCCACCGTCCACGCAGGACGGCCAGCGGGTGCCGCAGAGATCGTGGGGGTGCCCACGGTGACGTCGTCGTTGGAGCGTAGCGCCGGCCATCCGCTTTATCACCAAAGGGGAAAGCTTCGTAGTCCGGCGCGGGGGGCACAGCTTTGTTGACTCCTTTAATCACCAGAATGGCAACTGCGGCGGCGTCGTCACCGCGCGCAGACGCGCGCGTCACTCTGCGGCCGCGGCAGAGGCCATGTGCGCTCTGCGGCGGTTGCTTCGCAGCGAAGTATCTCTACAGTGCCTGAGCGGCCTTGTAGAGGGATTTGCGTTGACTCCTCTCCAGGGGAGAGAGCCTTGCAGAGGGGCAGCTGCGGGGGGAGCCTCTTCAGGCCTCCGCTGCCTCTTTAAACCCTCTCGAGGACTTTTCCTCTCGAGAGCCTCTCCAAGCGTTTGGCTTGGTCCTTAGTCATTTCTCGATACCGTTGCGTGTCGAGGGCTGTGGAGAGTGGGGCCTGCACACCCTGGATTCCACTGGGCCGACAGCCAATTTGACCAAATCCCATCAATTTCGAGGATTTTCGAGCAAGATACCGAACAAAAATATGAGATCTAGTATTTTTATTGGGCCGCTGGACTATCCGGTGGTACCAGTGCAGATCCGCCTCGTATGAAATGCTACAGCTGTTTGATTTCAGTTTTCGTCTTTGCACATAAAGTTGTAGGTTCTCTGAATGTATTAATTTTTATCTTAAGTCGAAGCTCACAACAAACACTGATAATACCACAGAGCTCAAACCATCCTTTGACACCATCTTGGAATCAAGGCCAAGGTCATCATCAAGGATGAGGTATACAGAGACGGAGCCAACCACTAACGTTGGAGGGGGCAGAACCATGATGGAGGGGACAAAATGGCTCAGAATTAACAAGCATAAGCATGAGTATTAGGAAATTTATAAAGGACACCAAATTCTTGGAGGTAGCATATATCTTTGTATACGTTGCGGTGTGAGCTCTAAACTTCGTTACGAAAATTTGTTTTACAGACGCTTTCCTTCGGTCACACAAAATCTCATTATTTTTGTGTGTGAGTTTCCGTTCTTTGTTTTCTATGCGATCGTTACCTTTCGAATTGATTTTGCTATTGTTCTTCACCAACATCGACAATATCGTACTTCAATTTATTTCATTTGCCAACCTCTTTAACAGTTTGTTTTTTGTGTTTGCGTTGGATCTTTGAATTCAAGTCACTTTGCCCTTATGTTTCCGTACCTCTTGGCAATTCCACTTGCCTCAGTAACCACTTTGGGTTCTAGGTTTCATTCCTACTAGGCATACCACTTTGTCTTTGGATAAAATGTCTAGGATAGGAAAAACCATGGTTTAGACCAGGATGCACGATGTGTGATGAGAACACGTCACCTTTCTCTACATCAAGCTACTAAAAAAGGATTCTGAAGATTTGGGACACACCTAGATGACTAATCTGCGAAACTACAAACTTCCATTGTCAAGCCCACCCATGAAGGCCATGATCACCTCACCGAAACTCCTTAGGCTCAACATAGGCTGAACGATCATGAAGATGAAGTTCAAGAAGAGAAGCATCAAACGTAGTGGCTCTTGCCTGGAGCACGTTGAGCATGCATGTTGTGGGGGCTCTAGGGCAGCTACATGCATAACTCATCGCCCAACCGCTGGATAAGAGTACACCACCAGCCATCGTAACAAGTTGCACATGAAGACATCCTTGTGTGCCTCATCAGTTTGCCTAGCGATACTCGGGGCGGATGTGAGCCACTGAGAGGAGGAGGGGCTGAGAGTTTAATGACTAGGGTTGGTCGCCTCCCGTGTGACTCAGAAGGAGCGACACGGGTTAGCGACCCGTTTTTAGATTGATGTGCTCATGATACCCTTTCTTTTATCAATTTTGTTACCTCTTAGTCGAAATGAGAATCTAAGTCTTAGAATGTGGGTCAAAATAGAGGGAAAGCATGATGCTGCATCGAGAATAGTAAGTAGGATTCTCCCTTTGTATCTCGTTCAATTATGTAAGCTGTTATTGTACATATATGAGTTGAAGCTGAGAAAAATAACGAACTCACCTGACTGAAAATTAGATTGATTCTCATTTAACTATACTCCCTCCGTTTTTAAATAGAAAATGTTTGAGCCTTTATCCATATTTATATTTTTAGACACTTTTTTATATATCTTCACTCATTTTAGTATTAGTACGTATTTGTGAAACAACAAAAACATTCGAGGGAGTACATACGAATACGAGTGAACACAAAGGTTGTGCATCACTGTTGACTCCACCGAGCACCAACTTTTGCTTAGTTCGAGGACGACGCAAGAACGGCATCCCGACACCTGTCCATCCTTGACCCCACATGTCGGTGAGCAAGGTCTACCACATGGTCTCCGGTTACAGCACCTGTCAATTCCCACTCACTCACCAGTAACCGCTCCTCCTCCCAGTCTCAAGAAAGCGGCGTCTTGCTCGTTAACATCAAGGAGAAGAGTTCAGACCTCATCGGAGAATCCAAAGACTTCTCTCTTCTTCTGCTTCCTCAGGTCAGCTGCATGTAACACTCTGTTTTCATTGCATTGTATCCGCCATTGGATCTGAGCCTCTGAGGTGTGGCAACTGACGAAGCTCCGTGCAAGTCTCCAATGGTAGCGGCAGGTGAGATGGTGGGTGCTGAGAAGGGAAGGTGCGTGATGTGCAGGAAGTGGCAGGAGCACTACTTCTCGGAGCACATGGATGTGAGGAACACCAGGTTCTTCAAGCTCATGATTGGAGATTTTCGGCATCGCATTGTAAGTATCAACTACTCTGTATCCCTTCCAAAATGTTCAGGGTTCTTCAAGTTCTGCTTGCAGAGTTGCAGGTCGGGTTAGCTCCTAAAACTTGTGGCAGCTGCGTCTAAGTGTTCGTCGCAGCTGCTTCTAGTATACTTTTGGATATTTGGGAAAAATTACAAATTGTAGAAAATGAAGCCCAAGTACGAACGGCTGACAGAAGAAGATACTACACTGGGAAAAAATATTAGATTGGGGATAGATTGCAAATTGTAGGAAAACATTATATTGGGGATGGATCCTTGAGTAAATTCGATCGTAACAGCATTTGAATTCGTTCTTAGTTACTTTTTTTTCTTCCTGGAGGTCATTGATTAGTTTAGTGAATTGGTTAGTTAGTTCTTGCCACCTGAATGAAGTTTGTTGCATATCATCCACTGGGACGAACTGGCTAAACGAGATGTCTGTTTACTGTGTTCATCTTATTTTAGAGCATTCCAGAGAAGATCACCAACAAATTCACAGGGTGTATCCCCAAGGGAGGATTCTCCCTCAAAGCGCCCAGCGGTGAGACGTGGCGTGTCGCTGCCGAAAAGATTGCCGATGAGCTGTTCTTCGTGTCAGGATGGGAGGAATTTGCCAAGGCTCACGAATTGCAGGAGAATGACCTCCTGATATTCAAATGCAGTGGCAATAGCTCATTCGATGTACTCATCTTTGACTCGAGCGGCTCCGAGAAAGTGTCCTGTTTCTTCGCCGATAAAAAGGGTACCAACATGCGCAAACAGTTTGACAACATTGTGGGTCAGCAAGCTGAAGGACACTGTCTTTTGAGCAATCCCGGTAATGCCATCGTGCCTCTGCCGCAGCCAGTAGGGTCTCCTCACAAGGCCTCTACTTCAAAGAAACCAAGTAAGTAGATACAATATGAGTTTGCAGCATGTCCTCACAACTTGCACTTTTGTGGCGTCGATGTACATAGAAACCATGTAATTCAGCAAACATAATATATGCATTTTCCACAGGAAAAGAGGATGAATCTCCGAACAATAGCGACTATCAAGATAATTGTGGGCCGTACGATGAAGAAGAGGAACGCAACGATGAACACACTTACTCCAACTACTACTACAACTCAAGGCTTGCAAGTCAGCTGACTGCGGACGAACGAGAGCAGATATTCGGGTTGGCGTCAGTTCAACCAGGCAATCCTGTTTTTGTGGTTGTCCTGCAGAAGTCTCATGTTCGTCGTGCGAACAACTTCCTGGTCAGTTCAATTCTTCGGCCATATAGTTTTTCCCTCCATCGGTTTAGAGCCTTTTTTACCCACAAATCTTAGAAGCACCTAAATATGTTAGTGTTTTTCATGCACGTCTTAATATGTTAGTTCAGAACAACTGAACCAGCTAATGCTCTGTCTGCTGCGCAGATCGTCCCCAGCAAGTTTGCAGCCGAACATCTTGAGGGAAGATCAAACGAGACGCTGCTTCTGAGGCCAAACAGCAAAGAGCAGTGGCATGTCAAGTACTACCACGGAAGCGTCACCCGAGGCTTCAACGGGGGCCGCTGGGCCAAGTTTGTCCGTGACAACCGTCTGCGCGAGGGCCATGTCTGCATCTTCGAGCTGATGAGAGGCGCGAGGAAGGTGACTATGACGGTTCATGTCGTTCGCAAGGTCGATGATAGGTTTGTTCTGCTGAGCTAGGTTCCTGCTGTGGCTGTAAGTCCTGTGTGAGGGTTGCGGGGAACTGGACTAGTCTGGAAGTAGCTTTGATGTGCACTGCATCTGAATGTGATTCAAGTGCACTGCTTTGTAACCTGGAGCTAACTTCTTAATGTAGTATGACTGCCGAAAGAACCGGACTAGTCCGGAAGTAGCTTGATGTGCAGTGCATCTAAATGTTACGCAAGTGAACTGCTTTGTAGCAACTTCTTCTGGAGAGGAGAAAGTGCACGTACAATGTGGCTATTTCAAATCTAGTAGAAAATGAAGCATTCAACAAGCATTGACCTACAAGATGAGATACCAACAAAGGACTAATCAGGGATACACAATGGGATCAACAGAAGAAGGGATTCTAAATATTTACATAGTTTCCTTCTTCAATGCAATTGCTAGCTTTAGTTTGTCTAGTACTAATTACCAAAGAAATAAAATGGGAAAAGGAGAAGACCTACACCATTTCTGAAACAAAACAAGGTTGGATTTAAGATGCCAGAGAAACAAACAACTGGCATATTCCTAGGCAATGCATCGCAGGAAGTAAAGCAGGCATCAGATTATGGTACACAATACACCATCAGATTATGGTACACAGTACACCATGGTAATCCAAGCTGGGAGAAGCTGCAAGGGGTGTGAAGGCTAGGGTTGAGGCGGCATTAGGTGTGGTGTGGCCAAGACAGAATGATAGAAATAGAAATAACACTAATGAACCGCTAGCATTGACTTTCAGAATAAAAAGATGCACCGCAAATCATTATCCTCGGTTGCATGCAAAAAGGCTTACAGATCTCAAACCCCTAGGTACAATTCCTAACGCCATCTCAAGACACAAAACAGAAAGACATCTCAGCCCGAAAAAGGAACCGACCTCTACTCTCCTAACCACCACCCATGCTCCAGCGAAACGAAAATACTACTACAGAATAACAATACCGGAAGAAGAAAAAAGCCTCTAACTGAACCCTGAATTGCCTCAGACTTGCAACTTTCTGCAACCTTCACCAAAGCATATTGAACCACCAGCATAGCCTCGAATGCCTTCAACCACATCAGCTCTCTGCACCCCTGTATAAAGCTGTCCTCCCTTAATTGGATTGCTCAAATGACTTGAGTGCACGAAAATTAACAGCCAGCTGCAATCGCTGCCGGGTTTGGGTCTGCTGGGGCAACACCGTTTCCACCTACGGTCGCCACACCGTTCTCCACTGCAGCGTTTTGCTCCCCTAGAACTGGAAGTTCCTGCAGTCCTTGCTTCACATCAAGTCCCTGCTTTCCATCAACATCTTGATTTTCAGTGTTGCCGGTAGCAAGCAGCTTTCCGTTCACTATCTGCATGATCAGTAAAGATTGTTCAAGTAAGTATTTCTTTCCCTAAAGATGGAACATGGTATATACTGAATTCGCAAGGATCAAACTGCCATGTGAATACTTGCAATACAAGAAAAAACGATTAACTAACAGAAATTGGCATGCAAATTCATTGACATATTCTAACAGTTCTCTAGCTAGCCTCAGTAGTTCTGAGAGGGTTAAAACGATAGAACTTGTATAAAGGAAGACAAAACTATTCAGTGATAATATTTCCAATGCTATAAAAGTACGCTCATATCAAACAAAAGTATGCTGCTACACACGTACCTTCTCCAGCGGCTGCTGTCGCTTGGATTTTTTCTCTTGCATTATCTTTTCACGGTTATCATAGAAGGCAAAGTCGTCCAACATGGATGTCTTGCAGGCATGCTCCTTAAAAATCTTAAGCACCTGAAGGCCATGGTCAAGCTTAACCTGTAGACACCATGAGAATGCAGGTCAAAACCCAATTGAGCAAATCTTTATACAGCTAAATATGCAAATTTGTGAACCGGTTGTCAAATTTTAATACAGCACACCCTGCTTGATTACTGTTTAGAATACATGATGCAAGCGCAATGCACAGGACTGCCATGATGTGCCACCAGCAACTTTACTTAGAAGGATGTTGGCATAAGCAGAAAATCAAAATCTACAACTCTCACCTCCTGGGTATCTCTGCTGTTGGTCACTGGTTTGTTTTCGTTATACTCAAGAATAATGTGCTTCAACAAATTGTTGGGGATGTCCTTCACAATGTGCCACTTGACAGGGAAACAACCAGTCCACTTGTCTTGCTGCCAGTACTCAACTGTCTTGTTGAAATCAACCGGACCAAGCATCTCAGCAAGTCCAACAAACTGGCCGCTAGTGTTGACCTGAAACAAAGAGGATGAGCAGAAGGCACATAACATTAGCAACCACTATATAGACTGCTCAGAGAGAAAACAAGCCATTTTAGGAGCAAGGTTAAGAACATACAGAGAAGAACAGGAATACAGGTGAACTGCTTGATTTGTCTTTAGCTGCTTGATAAGCAGTGTCAAGCTTCTTATTTCCATTGGGAGTACTTGCCCAAACATTGTACTTGATGCTCTTGTGAACATCATCCTCGCTGTATGACTTTATAACAAAGAACTTGGCATCTGAGTAAGTTTCAACAAAGTCAGCCTTATTGTACTGATCCTGCACAACAGCATCTGAGGCATCACTGTTAGGAACCTCCTGTCCTTTTGCAGCTGCAACATCAGCTGCTCCAGTGCCCAGTTCGGTTTTAATGAGGTTGCTTCTTGGCCCTCTCTTCAGCTCATTCAAGCCATCTATGTTCTCATTGCCAAAACGGTATGATCCATAGGTTTTTCCTCTCGGCTTGTACCTTCCATCTGACAGCCCATTCCACCCACCATACATTCCAGAGCCATAGAGGTTTGATCCATACCAAAAGCCAGGTCCATATGCATTTGCATTGTACATTGCGCTACCAGAGTACATCGAACTCATGTACCCAGGTGACTGTGGCACCATTGGTGAGTTTTGCCCAAGCAATCCCTGCAAGAAATTTATCCACAGTTAGAAATAGGCTCTAGGCTATGCAAATGCACACAGCATATGAACTTGCAGAGATGCAGATTATGAAATTTTAATTTCACATAGCAAAATTTACCATGGTGTGTGCCTTAAAATAAACCCAATGTACACAGCTAAATAGCAATACAGACCATATCAAACCAAATAGGAAAGATCAAGCACTAAACAGTAGTACTAGTAATTGCTGAAAATATATGTAGCCATGCATTTAACGGAAGATCAGGAAAACTACACAAACAGGTTGATGTCATAACAATAATATGTACACTGAGAAAAATGACAAGGCAAAGTTCTGATTTGGTGACTGTACCTTGGTTTTAGGATTAGAAGCAGCGGAGGCAGGATTTCCAACAGAGAGTTTCTGCGTTTTATCTAAAAACGCATAACTGCCAGACAATGGATAAGCTGCTTTGTCACCATGGTTCTGATAACTAGCGGGACGCCCAGTTGGTTTCAGGGGGAACGTTGCTTTCTTCAGACCTTTTAGGCTATCAGCGCTGTTTGCATTGGCCTTAGAAGCATCCACAGACCCAGGTTGCTGATAAGCAGCAGAAACATCCTGCTGTGGTGAAGGATCTGCTTTGCCAGTTTTGGACTTGTATGCTGGCTTACTGGTAGCAGTCTGTGGCTGCTGATACGTGGATGTGTACTGGTTATGCTGGGACCCGTAATACTGCCCATCATACCCAGATGCAGCAACACCGTACTGAGGATAGCAATACATGTCCCCATAAGCACCCTGCAGAAACCAACAGACCAACAAATTCATCCAAATGCACTGAACAGCGATGATAAATTATCAAGACCATGTACATGTGGAGATTATTTTGTAGGGTTTGGCCATTTAGACTGAACCCAGTAAACGAAAGTGTCGGCAGTACTCACAGGGGTAAGTGACTCTGTTCCATCATGGCTCACATACACAGAATAGTCACCCCAACCTGCGAAAAATTCCAGACGGCATTACTATCACCAATTCCGTAGATAAAATATAACTACAGTCATCCTGGAATCACTAATAATTAAGTAGACGAGTTAAAGGTGCGTTAGTGCTTCACCTCCATAATAGTAAGGGTAGCCGTCGGCGCCATAGTACATGGCAGCATTCTTGTAATCCTGCTGCCCCATGGCCGCCCACTGCTCCGCCGACACCGCCTGAGGGTTGTGGGACGCCACCGCGCCATTCAGCCCACCGTTCCCCGCTGCCGAGACCTGCACCGTCACCGGATTCAGACTACGGAACTCCACAGTGATAAGTCTAGCTATAATAATAACATGGTGAGCGACCCAACAACAAGGTTGCACGGATAGAGGGGTGCTGGCCGTGTACCTTCTTCTTGGCGTCCTTGCCCTCCCCAGCTGCTGCGCTCTTGGGGTCCAGGGACAGCTTCTGCAGCAAATCCGTAGCATCTGTAGGGAAACTGGTCAAGGGAAACTGATACAGCCACATAGTTCTTCACAAATCCAAAGCACATGGTTCGCGCAAAATCCCGAGCACATGGTTCGCGCAAAATCCCAAGCACACGAGCTAAAACTAGGAGCAACAAGTTGAAATCCCAGGACGCACCGAGGCAGAAATCCAGACGGCCCGTCTGAAATCTGGAAAAACGAGTAAGCAGAAGGTTGGTGGGTACTGCTCAACACAATCCGCAGTAGCGAATCTCGCTTCGAACCCCCCGAAAACCCAAGAAGCAAGGACAGGCACCGAGAGATCCGGCGACGGGGCCGGGGGAACCCCACCCACACAAACGAAAAAACACGCGGAGGTAGATTCGGAGGGGGGGAAACAAACATGGGCGCGGGTAAACCGGCGGCGGCGCGAGGGCCAAAAGGATACGGTCGGCGGCGGCGGCGGGTGCGACGGCTGGGGCCATGGCGGGCGATCCGGCGGCGGCGGCGCGGGGGCAAAAACCCAGAGAAACCCTAGGGGTGGGAGGGAGGCGCCGCAACGTGGGAGAAAAGAAAGGGAGGGAGGAGGGGAAGGAGCGGAGGGAGGGCGCCCGCGTTAAGTAATTCCCCGTTTTTAATGCTTTCCCTTCCCCGTCCCCTTCTCTTCCCGCTTGCTTTGGATTTTTGCTCTTTACCACTGCTGCCGGCCGTCAAGTGGGCCTTATGGGCCTCTTGGGCTTGGGCATGGCTAGGGGCTTTTTTCGCTCCCGGAGCCCACTGCGTCGGACACGTTTCGAGCAGCGGCAGGCCCGATCGGCCCCATCGTTCTAATCAACCTCCAACTCAACTCCATAGCCAAACAAGCGTCCACCGCCGCCGTCCACTGCCCACCGACCGGCCGGCCAGCCAGCCGCCGGCGCGGATCGGATCGGATGGGGCACGGGCACAGATCCTCCACGCTACCGCCGGCTCAGGAAGGCACCCGACCTCTGTAGTACCGCCGCCGCCTCACCATCCCCATCCCCAAAGCGCGAGTACATTGCAGGGTGGTGGAACAAATATCCGTATGTACTATCCCTACTGATTCCTTTTTCCTGGTTTCTCGCTACAGTACTTATTGAACAAAAATAAAGGAGTATTGCTAAACATGTGGTTGTTCACAGGAGCGAGCAATGCTGCTGATCGAAGATTTTCATGGCCACCAAGAGGGGCCAGAGGATGTTGCATTTTTTGCTGCGGTCGTAGCAGCGCGTGTTAAGTTGAGCGGGCGGAGCAAAAAAGATTAGAGGTGCTCAAATCCTTCTCCCTCATATTCCACCGAAATAACAAATGTTAGGAAGTGTATATGTATAAAAAGTACCATGTGACTTTGTATGGTTTCTTGATAAATATTCGACCAAAAAAGTAACCTGCTTGTTTTATTATGAAAACAATTATAGGGAAATGCCTGCTAAAGAGAAAATCATTCTGATTCTCTCTCGGCCGACATCGTTTTTTAGAAATTAAAAATAGAAGTTCTTATTTTTTTATGAACATTAAGAAAGAAGAATATAACTTGACTTTGTATAGATGTATAAATTAATTACTGACCCAACCAATTATGTTTCATTAACGAATTACTATATCTACTCCCTTACACGCATAAATATTTGTTGTTATCATAAAGATTTCATGCGAAATTAATCAACACATGATAATTTTCACCGTTCAAATTGGAGCAATTTGTAATCCTCTCCATCTAAGTGAAAATATCTGTATACGTTAGTACAAATAATGCAAGTGAAAATCAGTGCACTTGTGCTATATTCAGATTAATAAATTACTTGAAACCTGAATGAGTCTACTTTTGGAATATTAGAGATGTGATCAGCCGGTAGCTTTTGTTTCAAACTGCAGCTTGTTTGCTTGCTACATCCGTAGCCGTCCTCGTGGCTGCTTGTTGAGGACAGGGGCAAGGTCGCTTGGGTGAGCCTCCATCCGTGTAGCATCCAGCTAAACTCTGAATCACAAGGTTTCATGCTTGGCTCGCTCTAAAAGTGACGAATAGCGCTCCACGATCGGGTAGGTCAGTAGGTGGACATGAGCCGGAAAAACCACGAGATACGGCCGCACGAGAACACCACAGAGGTGTCGCGACCAGTGGCAATGATGGCGCGTGCGCAGATCGGCGAAGAACGTCAGTTAGGTTAGGTGTCATCCCCGCAGCCGAGCCCCTTGGACCGGACAAACGCCATCCAACCCAGCGCCGCCTCAAAGACTTGGGGTGTGTTTGGTTCATTGGTTATGAAAAGGTGGTTGTGGGTACCCAACCACGTGGTTGGTGGTAGCCATTTTTCATGTTTGGTTGTGTGTTTGGTTAGCCAAATTTTATGTTTGATTGAAGGGATAAAAAATGGTTAGGGGTAGCCATATTTATGTTTATTTTGAGGGATTAGAAATGTTTAGAGTGATAAGATGGTGAGAAAACCCCATAATATATTTATGAAAGAGAAAAGCTTGTTTAAATATCTATACTATAATTTGGAGAGAAAGATTTCTTAATAGGTTGAGAATAGGTTGCGGTAAACTATCAGCATGTGACATTTCAAATATTTAAAAGAGTAAAATTTCTTAATAGGTTTTTTTCAAATATTTAAAAGAGTAAATTTCTATTTTGTGATTACGATGAACATGTCGCAAAATGTTTCGTAGGTGACAATAGGGACTAGCCCAAAGTGGTTGGCTTCAACCACCACTTTTATGGGGTTGAGCTCAACCACTTTTTTGAGAGAATATGCCTAAAATTTGGCTATCCCCACACATCCAACAACACGAACCAAACAGGGGTTAACCACCTAAAAAATGGCTACCCATAACCACTTGGTGGCTAGCCACCCAACCAAACACACCCTTGATGTTGTCGGTGCTAGAATGCTAGGTAGAACGTCCGGGCTGCAACGACGTATGTTAATAGGGAAGTGTTCTGTGTTCGGTGAGGTGGTGGAGGTGGTTGGCATATACAAAACAGAGCCTAAGCAATTATTCAATGAGCAAATAGGTAAATACATGGAAATAAAAGAAAATATCTTCTCCCTCTTCAAGATCAGACATCTTTCTAGTTGGAATGGTTCCTACTCGGTGGATAATTCCATGCAACTGATGATGCCCTTGGTGTTGGAACAAGAGATATACATGGGCAAAGACGACTTTATTATGCTCCAGTACGTGTTGCTCCAATAAGGGACTAACTTTGTAAACTCTATTCTATCTGTTGTAGCTCCTTAACTGATGTGGTGTATGCCATCTTGATCTTCTCCAGTCTCACGACTACATCACTCATCGTCATCCTTTCGTTAGGGGAATGGCTAGAGCAGAGCAAGCCCAGCTCAAATATCGGCACAAGAAACCTCATTCAAGTTGCAGCTAGAAGACAAGGGGTCTTGCAGTAGATGGCTATCCACAACATGGACAAGCTTTGCAGGAAATGCCTGGTGAACCCATTCTCTAAGGCTTAGTTCTCCCACAAACATAGCATCTGTAGGTCTCCTTCGAGTGAAAACTTCAAAAATCATGATCCCATAGCTGAACACATCACTCTTACGTGATGCTTTTCCCATAGACCCGTATTCTACACAAGAACAACATGTAAAGACATTAAAGATCACCAAAACAACTATAATTAGCAAATGGTATAATATGTGCTAGCAATGTACCTGGTGCCATGTAACCAACTGTTCCAGGCATGCTCGCAACAATCATTGAGTTGTCATCACCCAATAGCAACCTTGCAATGCCAAAGTCGGCCACATGCGCGGTCATGTCATGGTCGAATAACACATTGCTAGGCTTCAAATCACAGTGCAAAACCACATCGTAGTGGTCGTGGTGGAGATAGTCGATTGCCATTGACACATCAAGCATGATATCCAGCCTCTCGATGAATCCTAGGTGTGTTCTGCCTACAGAGCAGTGCAGCAGTGTCTCTAAGCTGCCATTGGGCATGAACTCAAGCACCAGCGCTTTGAAGTCCATGTTTGAACAGGTGCTGAGTATTTTTATAAGATTACGGTGCCGCGCCATTCGAAGCACTTGACACTCGGCATCAAAGTGTCTAATGGCCTGCTCTAGCTTCGTGTCGAGGACTTTTATTGCAACAACCAAACCACTACTAAGTTTGCCCTTAAATACTTTTCCAAATCCTCCAGAGCCCAACATGTTATCATCACTGAAATTCCGAGTGGCACGGACGAGCTCATGATAGGAGACTAGTTGATGGCTTACAGCATCCTCCACATCACCATTAGCTTTCACCTTCTTATATTTCTTTGCAATCAATAGGTATAAAAAAATAGCAAGGGTGCTAAAGGCTACCATGATAACTGGGAGCAGAAATTTTAGAAGGTGTAAACTATAGTGGTGGGACTTGTTAAGACAAGGAGAAAACCCAAGACGTGGAGAATCACAGAGCCCAGCATTCCCAATGAAAGATTTTGATGTGAGGTTTGAGAAAATACCTCCCTCTGGTATTACACCTTCCAGCATATTGAAGGAGAGGTTCAACATTGTCAGGTCAGTAAGATTTTCAAGGAACATTGGAATGGTACCAGATAGTTTGTTGGAGGAGAGATCCAATGATGTTAAGCTAATTAGCTTTCCAAGTGTGTGAGGAATTGATCCTTCAAAAGAGTTGTGTGACATAATTAAGTAGGTTAGCATATTAAGTTGTCCGAGTGATTCTGGGATGCTTCCGTTCAAGATATTGGAAGAAATATCAATTAGGTCGATTTGTATTGGCCCAGAAACGTCAACCGGCAGAGAACCAACAATGGTATTGTAAGAAATATTTAATTGGATAAGTTGATGAAGTTGGAATAAGCTTGCTGGTACTGTTGAACTTAACTGGTTATCGGACAAGTCAATGTATTCTAACCTGCTAAGATTACCGATGCTACTTGGTATGGGACCAAAGATTTTGTTTCTTTCTAGAAATAATCGTTCTAGACTCGAAACCATACCAATTCGTGTGGGAAGAGGACCTAAAATGTCATTGTAAGAGATATCAAGCAAGACAAGATTTTCCAACATAGAGATTGATTCTGGAATTGCATCAGTGAGCTGGTTGTGGTCTAGGTCTATCAACTGAAGGCTGCTTAAGTTTGAAATTGTACCTGGAAGACTACCTGTTAACTTATTCCGATTCGCGATGAAATGAGTTAACTGTGCTGAGAGATTCCCCATGTGTTCTGGAAGGGAACCTTTGAAGGAATTATGGTCCAGGTTAAGTTGTTCGAGCTGTCTACATTCAGAAAGAGCTGACATGAAGTTCATATTCCCATCCAAGTTGTTCTGTGACAGAATAAGCTTTTTCAAAGTAATAATATTCCCAATTGTTGGCGGTACTGAGCCAGTCAATTTATTTGCTTGAAGAAACAAATATGAAAGATTCCGAAGTAGTCCTATTTCTGGTGGAATATTTCCTTCCAGGTTGCTAAAAGAGAGCTCTAGTACCATAAGACTGGTGAGGTTGCTAAGAGCAGCTGGGATGGAACCAGTGAGGTCATTTCCACCCAAGGAAACTACTTGGAGGTGTGGCAATTTAGCTAACCATGTTGGCACAACATCCATGAAAGAATTGCTAAACAGATAAATTTGTCTCAAGTCCTGGCATGATGCAAGACCTACGGGAAATGGACCGGCAAACTTGTTCTGAGCGAGGGAAATAATCTTCAACATAGGAAGGCTAAATGTTTGATTGCTTGGTATTGGCCCGGTTAGGTTCCCGTTGCCCGCGAGTCCCATGACCTGTAGCCTGGACATATTGAAGATGGCTTGTGGCACTTGGCTGGAAAGCTGATTATACTGCAAGTCTAAGGTCTCAAGTATGGACAGGGAGGCAACACCATCTGGAATAGGACCTGATAGACTGTTGTTTCCAAAATATAGGTACCTCAAGGAAGGCGTGTTATTGAATAGATAAGGTGGTATTTGCCCAATCAAGTGATTTCTTTCAACAGAAATCTCCTCAAGGTTGCGCAGATGCAGCAACAACTCCGGATGTATCATGCCTGAGAGTTGGTTGAGGCCTAAATCAATAACCTCTAGCCTTGCCAGGTATCCTAGGTCAGGAGGAATCTCACCTGATAGGCTATTTTCAGCTAAACGGAGATATCTAAGACGGCCTAGCTTGCCAAGATCAGCTGGGATGGAACCAGTGAGGTTGGTATTGGTGAGGTTCAGAACAGAAAGGAAAGAAAGGTTACCGAGGAGAGGAGTGATCGATCCATGGAGGGGTGTGTAAGGCAACGACAGTCCCGTGACACGTTGCCGGCGTCGGCTACATGTGATGCCATGCCAATGGCAAAAAGAAGTGCCGGTGGTCCAGTTGCTGGCAAGGACGCCACTGGGATCAGAAAGCTGGGCCTTGAAAGCCAACAGCGCGGCGAGATCAGTATCGCTGCTGTTACCTGTGGTTGGACTTGGAGAAGAACATGCTGCGATGGCCGATACTAGTACTAGTACGTCCACGCGAACGCATGCGGATGATACAATTGCCATTTCAGCTCGGTGTAGTGCAGTTAGATCAGTGAAAGCGTGCCCAATTTATAGGTGGTACGAGAGCATGTGGTTGTGAACAAATTTTCATTACATTTTCCAATCAATCATTTTTGTGACCCATGGTGAATCTCACCGCACATCACGGTGAGATTTTTCTGCTATGGAGCTATCAATCCATGACCCTGAGTGACACGCTTCAGGTCAGTGAACCATTAAAGTGACCAAGGTGAAGAAGTATGTCTATATAAGCGGTGAAAAGTCATCAAACAATTCTGAAGAACAGTCATATCTGTTTGTTCATCTGTTCCTTGTATTTATCTGCCAAGATTATTTGCTAAAAATACATCTCGGTTTAGGAATATTTTCAGAATCTTTTGAAACTTTAAAGTGTCGTTTTTTCCTAAAAAAAGTCTAGATGTGGCTCGTCCTACTAATCGTCTCTCTCGGCAGCACATGCCTGATTAGAAAGAAAGACTTACATTTTTCGGAAAAGGGGAAGCCCCAAAAAGACTGGCATGCCCACGAAACATATTTGTTTCCACGGGACAGCAAGTGCACTAACACACACTTAATCTCTATCAAACCCTACCATGAGTAACACGCTTCAAGTCCGTCAACCATGCATCAATATCCATAGCCAAAAAAACGACTTTCCTGTCAATGAAGCATCTTCGCCCGCATGGCAATGCCAAACGCATCGCAAGTAGATCGCCACCGTAACCTGTGCTGAATAGCATTCTTCAGGTCAGTCAACCATTTAGCACAAAAGACAAGACCTACATGCATGTCCATAAAACATCTTTGCCTGCATTGCACGACATGTACAGCAGCACAGAGTATATCGCTACCAAACTTTGTCCTTAGCGGTGACTTACTTCAAGTCAGCCAACCACGTAGCATAGGCCCTGGAAAAAATGAAGACCTTAATGTTCATGAAAGTTCTCCGCCAGTAGGGGTGAAAACAGTAAACGGAGCTGAAAGTATCTGAGTTTACCCAGGAAAATAGAAACAAAGAGGAAATACGGAAACACAACTTTACAGAATTGAAACAGAAATTTGTAAACAGAAACGGAATAGACACAGAAATAACATTTCCGTTTGTAAAAAATATGGAATTGGCATGGTTTTGTTTGACCCAGCCTAGCAAGCCATCACCGGTCTCTAGGAATTAATAGACCCAACCCAACCTATCATCGGTCTTCTCCCCTAATCTCGCAGGCCAAAATCTGCACTGTTCACCATCAGATATTGAAATTTATCATTTTACACTGGACAAAATACAGAATATTTCGCATTGATATTTTGCACGCCGGTGAAAGTCAACTTTTGTTGTCAAGCAAATGAGGTGCAGGACCGGTCCATATCAGGCAGACCCTGACACAGATACAAAATGCCCCAAATTCATGTGATTAACCAAGCACGCCTCAAGTCAGTCAGCTAAGAAACACATGCTGTAGAAAATAGAAGGACCTAACTACATGGTCCAAACTTGAGCTCCCGACCATGCATTCGGTGAGATAGCACCGAAGTGCCTCCTCTTTAATTCTATAAATAGGGCAGAACCGGCACCGCAGTCTTTCCAGCCAAAGCTTGTTAGCTTCATCAAACTTGTTACCAAGAAGCATACAGATGGCTGCAAAGTTTCCACTTCTGCTTGGTGCGATATTGGCCATTCTCTTGCTCGTCTCCCAGGATGTAGCACACGCAGGTTTGCAATCTGAGCTCCTAGAACTGTTACAAACAAGAAGTGTTGCTAGTTTTTTTTCACAGGGTAGTACGTTGCCTGTTAATTGAATACGAGATAGTACAATCCCCATCTATATTTGTTGTGCTCAGCTGCATATTCTATTTTTATATAGACATTGGTATAGGAATTAGGAATCGCTGGTGCATAAAACGACATTGGTCTTCATGCATGCATGCAGACGAACCAGGGCAACTTCCACCTGGATATGGGGGTTATACTCAGCCTGGATATGACGGTTCGACACCCTACAACCCTCCGGAGGAAAAATCTATGAGAGGAGGCGGTCTAAATGGTGATAATGGCAGCGGCAGTTATCCTTGAGGCACTAGATATTATGGGGTGCGGTCAAAATGGTGGTTCTCACTGCAGAAGACATTACAGCCTATATATCAAATAAGGAATGTCTTCGTCAGCTTAAGCACGCTTGAGTGAATGTAATTTCTTTTCTAGCAAGATCCATACTTCATGGTGGAAGCTAGCTAGCAGTTGTATTTATCTCTTGTGTATGCATGACCTATGTTGGCTTCCAGGTATTGTGGCAACGGTTGTGTACTTATTTATCGACTGATACAAAGCTATGTTATTTTACTTGGAAGTATTTTGTCCCTCTGAATTGTACTCCCTCCATCTTTAATTTCGATGGTAAGCGACATTCAACTTTGACCATGATTTACGCGTACAATGTGTCCACACAATTATTATAAAGATATATGAATTAAAATAATTTTGCAAAACAAATCCAACTGTATCATTTATACATTCCTGGTGATGGATTTTATTATATATATTGGTGGTCAAACTTGAGCGTCAAAAACCAGAATAAAAATAGCACGGCTTATATTTTGGACGGAGGGAGTATAGACCAGCAGGTAAAATAGATCAAAGCAAAGAGGAGAAACAGAAGTGCGTCGTGGAAACCCTTGCAGAAAACCATGGAACACATGAAGGTGTAGTCACTACAACAGACCATCTAGGTACCATGTGATTATGGGGTATATATGTATAGAGGCAATGAACACGCTCATCTGAAGGACAATAAACCGAGTTGTAGTTTCTATATGTCTAGCTCGAGTTAGGGTGCCGAAATTCAGTGAAGATTCTAGAGTGGTACAACCGGTGTCAACCTTTAATCTCCTTTTGTCAAGGTTGCTTTTGGGAGTTTATCATATGCTTAAGTTTGTGTTATGTGGATGCTTTCAAATTTCTTGTGCATATGCTTATGCTATACGGTTTCAAATTCTTTGCACCCATGTATACAGGCGCTATGTGCTTACATACGATCCTTTCCAAGAAAATACAATTGCAAAGATTCTTGAGGACTCTAACCCTAGCTGCCCTCGTCCCCTCGACACTGTCGCTGATGGTCGGAAGGTTGCGACAGGCCTCTCCTCTGTGGTCCTTTAGAGTGCTTCGCGGGTTCCTTCCATCCGACCACCCAAGGCTGGCTCTCGACAAGGGCGATGGCCCAAGGATGGTGCTAAATATGCCCATATTTTGTGCATCTTTCATACTATGTATGACATATTTGAAGTTAAAAGCCCAACCAACATTGAATGGAATGCCCCTTTCTTAGGGTGTGTTTGTTTGATCTTTTTAGTGCTTTCCACTAAAATAAGCCAAACAAATGAAACAAACAGGTTAGCTTTGTTGTGAGATTTTCCAAAGCCAATCTCAAATTACACAGGAGAGAACCTATCAGGGGTGCTTTTCTTGTTTTCCCGAGCTTCCTGACTTACGAATCAGAGAACTTGCCTGTGACAAGATGGTTAGGAGGGTGGTTGTACCCCCAGCCCATCAGAGTTCAAACCCCAGGTTTGATGCTGGTGTTTCTCCTTTAGGCGGAATATTCTTCAGTGTGAGGCGACGTTCCTGTCGACACCGAGTCGCCTGTGGTGACTTCGTCAATCTCAAAACCTGATCCGCCGGCTCAGTCTCTCGGAGGTGCTCATAGGGGTAGGGTGTGCGTGCATGCGTTCATAGGGGTGAGTGTATGCGCGTGTATATGAGCGCTTCCGTGTTCAGTGTTTCTCAAAAAAAATACTTACGAATCAAAACGATATGCAGCCATGCCATTGCATTAATTACAATTAATCTGCCATTCCACCCTCGTACGAAGGCTGCATTACATCGATGGCCAAAACTGACAATCTTTGCAAAGTCCCTTTTATCGTCTTGTCTCCTCTGTTAAAAATCAACGTTTCATTTTGTGCATGCATGCTTGTTCAAAAAAAAATTGTGCATGCATGTACTACCCGAGTTCTAGGAACGTATGCATTGTATACTCTGGCTGGTGTTGCTGATGATTGCGCTTACTTGCCGACTATGGTATCATGATGCTGCTTGCCGCCACCGACGTGGTGCTCGTGTGCGTGGAAAAAAGAACAGCGAAATTCCTTTTTTATACTCACTCCGTTGATTTTATAAAGCATTTTAGATATTTTTAATATGGGCCGGATACACATCAAAATGTGTGAATCTATACAAAATACGTCTAGATATATGTATTTTTTAAAAGAAACTAAAATGTCTTATATAAATGAACTGATGGAATACATGTAAATCAGCAATAATACACATTGCCATGGCTTAAAAAGATCTTATACAAGTGAATTGAGGGTGTTTTAGATAATTTTACAGATTACAGCAGACAGTCAGCTAGTTGCCCAACACACAAACTCAAAACAACTGCTTTTTCTACACAACAGTGTTCCCTACACAGCAGCACAACCAGCCCAAACAAACACACCCTTATATTTGCCTGAGGGCCGACCCTGCCACCGTGCACCTTCCTCGACACATGATGCCTAGGTCTCGAAGCACCATCTCCAGTGGCGCATGCGTTGTTTGCAGATCCCCACAAGGATATCCAACGGTATACATGTCATGCTAGTGGATGGTCTCTCAGATCTGGATCTAAACAGAGTTGGCACCCAATGGTCTCTGATGGGTATGATGTCCTGTGACGGTGGTCCGTGCAGTGATGGATTCAAGCGGAGGGGTGTGGTAGGATTAGTGTTGCCACTTCTCTGGTGCGCAAGAGCCGGAGGCCGGTGGTGACCATGGTTGGCAGCTTATTCTTGGGATGGTGGTCCTATGAGGTATTGTCTTCTTCACGTCAATGAGGGGTGTTCTTTTAGATGAGGAGAAGTGTGACATTGTCATAGGTGGATAACCAGAATGTCGTTGGGGCTAGAGCAAGGGCTCGCCCCCTCCTTATCCACGCGTCCTCTTGTTGATATTCACACGATTGAGCCGCAACTCTCTTATTCCTACCTCACAGGCATATGACTTTTCATCGTCTATTTGGCGATGAAGGGTTCTGTGTGCTAACTGTGACTCAAAAAAGTTTTGCTAGTCCATGGCCATAGCCAACCAGACGATGCCCATAGGCGCCATTTTCCTCTGTGCAGACTGCAGATGTTGCCTTCATGCCCCTCCCTTCGGTTTTCTAAGCCTCTTTGCATCGTTCTCTTACCCTTCTGGTCTACCTCGAGTAGTAGTCTTGTTCTCACTAATATTGGAATTTCTTCTGGTATCTCTTTGCATTTAGTGGTCTTCATTGATGTCGACTTGGCTTCTTGTAGATGGTGGATTTCTGGTTTGAGTCGCCAACTTCGACCCTAGGGTTATCTTTCGCGATTGATGCCATGCTATGGAAAGTACTGGTGTTCTCATCCTAAGGTCAGTGTTGTCATCTGATGAGTTTAGTCGTGGTCGAGCTGTTTTTTTCGAGGTTGGTGGAGAAGGCCCAAGGAAGGTGTGCATGGCCTTGGTCATTTTGACGGTGACGACATACACGAACGCAATTCTACTCCTTGGAGGCGTCTGATGCACTCGGTGTGGTGTTGTTGGAAAACCCCAAGAGGAAGGTATGAAGTAGTGCAGCAGCGAGTTTTCCCTCAATTGTGAAGCCAAGGTTTATCGAACCAGTAGGAAACTAGAGATCTTCCGGAGGTTGTTGGTGGCGCCGTTTACGATAACCAACGTGGAGCCTGCACACAAAACAACCAAGATACTTTGCCCCAACTTAACAGTGAGGTTGTCAATCTCACTGGCTTGCTGTAACAAAGGATTAAACGTATGTGTGGAGTGAAAGTGCATGGTTGCCCCCATGCGTGGTTTTGGTAATTAATGACAATCCTTATGGACTAATGTTTACATTGAGATATTCTTATAGATCTTGTCCATGGGAAAATATAGGAGTTCATGTGTTGGACTCTTCAAGATGACATAATGACCAATGCTCTATTCAAGGGTTAATATGAAGAATGGTCATGTATAGAGTTGAGCTCATCGCAAGTATGGCTTGGAATAGAAGATTGAGTGAACAATCATGTTTACCCCCAAGCCATCATACATATCAAGAGAAGAAGATGAAGTGCAAGTTCAATATGATGCATCTCGGAAGATATCTTTTGATTGAAGCTTGCAAAGGAGACATGAAGACGAAACTTAGCGAGGCCCTCCCATAATGGAGTATGGGGGAGCATTTGGAGAAGTCCTCATCAAGCATGTGCTAGCAAGCACAATCAAGAAAGGTGTTTCAACTTGAGAGAGTCAAGCTCGTCATCATCGAGCTCAAGTGGAATGCGCAAGGCAAAGGTATGATCTTGATAGGTTTTCTATTTTACCGGTCTCATGGTGTTAGTGGGAGACCGGGTTTTAGGATAGATGGCGTACTATCAAGAGGGGCTCTCGAGTGAGTAACTTGATCGCATCTTTGTGGAGAGCTCAAACCTTTGCATGCTTGGCATATCATTTTTCTTGGTTCTTATTTGGTTTTTCTCCGTGTTGGGTTTCGGTCCTTGTCGTGATCTTCATGACAAGACCAAGTCCTTCGAAAATGGTTTTACTTTGGAAAACTTATTGCCTTTTATCCATGTGAGGATTTAGAGCTTGGTTTATCTCCATACTAAGCTCTAGTTCATCAAAAACAGATTTCGTATGAATATCTTGTTGCGTTTTTTATGAAGGAGGTTTTACCGGTTTGCATTGTTTAGGAAAGTTCAACCTTTCCCCATTTGGTTTTATCCTCACATGATGGACTGTGATGTTTCTATGCACATTCAAGTAGAGCTCGTTGTAACGATTCCAACGAGCCAAAAATCATCGAAAACGGAGTCCGGATGGAAAAGATATTGACGTTTTCGTGTTCGGTTTTGCTGCAGTTTTTGCTAGGCCGGAGTCTCCGGTCCTAGACCGGAGTCTCCGGTCCTCGCGATCCGTTTTTTGTTCCAACGGTCGGCACTCTCTGTATAGGGGTCCGGAGTAGGTCCGGAGTGACCCCGGAGTCTCTGGGGGGCCGGAGTCTCCGGCCTATGCGGTCCGGAGTCTCCGGTGTTATTTTCCTGCGTCGACTTTTTTCCTGCTCTTTCGAGGCCGGAGTCTCCGGTCTCAGGGACCAGAGTCTCCGGCCAGGCCGGAGTCTCCGGCCTTCCAGACCGGAGTCTCCGGTCTAAGTGGACTGCAACGGCTCTTTTTCTGGGAGGGGTATAAATACCCCTCCACCTACCTCCAGCCACTCAGCTCTTCCAAGCACGAAATTTCCCCCTCTCTCACCTCCATTGTTGACCTTGGAAAGCTTGCCCCTCTCCCATTTCCTCCCATGATTCTTGCATATCTTTGAGGGATTTGAGAGAGGAGATCTAGATCTACATTTCCTCCAATCCATCTCTCCTCTAAGTGAGGGGAACCTAGTAGATCTTGATCTTGGAGTTCTTGGTGCTTCTCCTCTTTGTTCTTCCTCTCTTATTCCCCCATAAGCATTTGTTGCTTTGTTGAAATTCGAGAGTGAAGGATTTGAGCACTTGTGCTCTTGCCTTTTGCATTTGGTGCATCGGTGTGCTCTCCACGAGGATTCGTGGAAGTTGAAAGTTTGTGAGCTTGTTACTCTTGGGTCCTTGGACCCTAGACGCCCGTGTGGTGGTTGGACCTTTGTGGTCACTTGTGAAGCCGTTCGGGAGCCCCCAATCCCATTGTGGGTTGTGCCCCGGATTGTTGTTGAAAGGCTCCGGATTCCGCCTCGAAGGAATTCCGATAGTGGAAGGTGAACCAAGCCTTTGTGGTGCGGTTCATCGGAGAAGAAGGTGAAACCTTTGTGGTTGTTGAACCGTTGTGTCGGTTCACACCTCTCCAACGAGACGTACTCCCTTAACAAGGAGGAACTCGGGAATACATCCTCGTCTCCGCGTGCCTCGGTTATTTCTATACCCGAGCTTTTACTTATGCACTTTACATTGTGATAGCCTTCGTGCTTGAAGTATTCTATATTGCTATCACCTTGTTGTTTGTCTTGCTTAGCATAAGTTGTTGGTGCACATAGGTAAGCCTAGTTTATTTAGGTTGTCGGCTTGTTAATTTAAACATCTAGTTTTATTCCGCAATTATCAAGCCTAAACCGGAAAAGTTTTAAACTGCCTATTCACCCCCCCCCCCCCCCTCTAGGCGACATCATTGTCCTTTCATGGAGAATGATGTTTGCTTGCAGAGAATAAAAGTAACAGGATTGCAGTAGGATTGTTTATCAGTTTGAGGAAAAAGGACCGGGGTCCACAGTTCACTAGTGGTGTCTCTCCATAAATAATAATAGCATGCATGCGGGTAAACAAACTACAGCTGGGC